>OX101816.2:7756558-10156558 GCA_944452925.2 Chrysolina oricalcia
TTTATAATTCCACAACTGATCAAAAGTACCCATGGTTTGTTTGGATTCTATAACCTGCCGAAAAAACAAGAAAAATTGGTGAATGCGAGCATTGACCGGTCTGCATTATTTATATTCGGTCCAAATTCGATTTAACTAAATGAAGGATACGTCGTAAGTAATTAGATTGAAAAACTTTATTTATTTATTTATTTATTTATTTATTTACCATTTTAGGTTGCTAACAGAACAAAGTTCCAGAAAACGGCATCCACTATATAAGAATTATTCTAAGCTTTTTCCAAAATTATACATAAACTTTACTTATCGGTATAAAATTATCTGGCAGTTATACAAATACGTGACTTGAAAATATGGTGTGAAATGTTTTTATATTAATAATATGGTCAAAAATAATAGAATATAATAGATCATAAAAGAAAAAGTAAAGGGAATGTGGAACCATACCTATTATTCTCAAAAAAAATTTGAATCGAGGTAGAGACATCGAGAAAACGTCTAGAGATGAATTGGGATCGTGACAGTGTGTGTTGAATGCTTTTTGCATACGAACTAGTGGAGAGTTTTGTCCTAGATTGGTTCTACAATAAGGGATATTGAATGGAGTATAATATCGAAGATTGTTTCTACTGGGAACATTGAAATTTATTTTTGCAAGATAAGGGCAATCGACTTCATGTCTAACAATTTTGAAAAGAATAGATAAGTCTGACATAGTACGTCTTTTACTAAGTGGCATAAGTTTAAACTGTTTTCGAATCGGCTGATAATTGTGGTCCTCAAAGCGAATCTTGTTATGGAAGGCTAGGAATCTTAACAATTTATTTTGAACACTTTCTATCCTTCCTGAGTGTACTGCATATTGAGAGTTCCATTTATCTTAAAACTTTAATAGTTCTAGTCAGCGTATAATTAAAAACTTAAAAAAACTTTTTAGAGAAAAGCTTTTACTTAAATGCACTAAAAAGAAGAAAATAAATTTTAAAATGATTTAAACACATCATTTTGTTACATTATAAAATTTTAAATAATATTTAAGGGCTTGTCTAGGAATAGAGTTTTGATAACGGATGCAGATACAGTCTCCGAAACATCAACGTTATTTGGATAAGAGATTGTCTACTTAAGTTGAACTTATCATTTTCAAATAGACAATTTAATTCAAGACAGTCTTGTATACGCAGTAAATTATAAAGTTTCCTTGAGTTTAAATTTTTTTATTTCCAGACTGTGGAACGTTAAAACGCTCAAAAGAACATGTCAAGAACTGAACAAGTATTTTAATGCCGTGGCGGTCGCGATGGTGGTGGAGCGTTAGCCTTGGAAGCGATCGGTCGAGGGTTCAAATCCCCGCATGGTCATCGGTCTCGTGCATGGCATCACACGTTAAGTGGTGAGGGCTGCGACTTCCCCTAGCTCACACAAGTCTCTCGAAGACTTCTGAGAGTTGCGCGTAGGGGTGCAATCGGTTGACGGAAATAACAATTTTAACAATTTTTTTTAACTATCAAAAAAACTTTATGAACCACAGCCCACTGAATAATTTTATACGGCCTTTCTGTGCAACAGTATCATTATTATAGTCACAAACATTTCATAGTCCTTCTCTTAGTCGTCATAAGAAATTTTTATATTCATGCATCATAGTCAATTATATGAAAGCGTCGAGGGGTCACACAAATAAAATAAAACTTCCCGAAAAAAATCCAATACTTACTTATATTGTATTTTTTCAAAATTTTGTTTCTTTTCAATACAGATATTCAATTGTTTTTCAATTTATAAGTTTTTTTAAATGCACTGGATTTCTTTTCAATATATTAGATTTTTAAAATGACTTGAGTTATTTCAACAGTGTAATGCTAGATTTCATTTACACTTCTCCATTGAGAAAAAAACCGTTTCGTGGCAAAAATGATAACAATCTTGTGAGGCATAATTTGAAAATATCTCAATACTCTCAATATACTTGGTGTTGCATTTGAAGAATTAAACTCTAGTTATTCACGATGCATCATGTATGAATGAAAACAAATTCGGAAGATGGTCCTGGAGTAATTCACCTTGGAGCATTTGACCAAGGGAGTAGTACTGATGACTCACTCTGTGTATGGGGTATTCCAATTAAAAATTGTGCGCCCCTGTCTTATTCAAAAAGATTGCCACCAAATTGTTTCTTTTCTTAAAATTTAAAACAAAAGTATAAATGAAATCTACCCTCGCACTGTTGAAACAACTCCGGTAATTAAAAAAACCAATATATTGAAGAGAAATCCAATATATTGAAAAGAATTCCAATATATTGAAAAAAATTCCAATATGTTGAAAAGGAATCCAAAATAATGAAAGAAAATCCAATATAAGTACTGGCTTCATTTTCAATGCCTTAAAAAGAAATTCAATAAATTCAAGAAAAAAATCCATTCTATTAAAAATAAATCCAGTATATTGTATTTTTTTTATAATTTTATTTTATTTGTGTGATCCCTAGACGCTTTCGAACAATTAGCTAGAACATTAAATAATTACAGGTGGCAACAATAAGAATACCCTCTTTCGAAAGACACTTTTTTTATCACCATTAATAAAATAAAGTTTAAGTTAAAAAACACAGTGGCGTATCATTTTATATTCAAAAAAACCAAAGCGACATTAATTGAGCGTCGTGCACTGATTGTGTCTCTAGAGTTATTAAAGAAATCAAAAAACTATTCATCATTAACATTGCCATTCAATTATGAAACATCATGTAAAGGTACTTGATAATTTAAATGTGGTCAATTGAGCAAAAGTATACACTCCTCAAATTGCCAATCAAATACATTTTGATTTTGAACGATATTCATTGAAATTTTTTTTATACATTTTGAAATTGTTTTTGAATCTACCTAGGTATTTGGCCATGGACACTCAGTTTTGGTATTATTAAACATAAACACCCTTCTTCAGCTATGCACAAGTGTTTACTGAACTTTTGATTCTTACCACCAGGGAAAAAAATTCACTCAACCATTTCCAGAACGGTTAAGGTTGACTTAACAATCGCAAGTATCCGTCAATATTTTAGACATTCCTTTGTATTAAATATAAGCTCTTCTCTTTGATTGTATGCATTTCAAGTTTACTCGTTAATATTATGTAACCTGTATTTCAGTTTATCTTAGCTGCGAACGTTATACACTTGAATATTCGTTTCGTGTTGCACGCATGAGATCGCACGCAGTAGATCGTTTTTAGCTCAAATAAGTCTACGAATCCAGATCGTAAAATAATATCATCCAGCAGTAAATACACCCGAGAATTCCAGGAACTTACATCGTATATTCGTAGCAGCCTAATCCAAAGTATAAATTCCAGAAGAATCAACAGCTGGAGTGGAAACCACTTAGATTACGAAAACACATTCGAACGTCCAAAACGAAGAAAAAACCTTCAGAGGGATCACTTCTTGGCACTCGTCGGAATCACTACCTTGTCCGAAAATAACACACTCTGACACTGGAGGCGGGCGATCAAGAGAAAAAAATTAAACTATTACAACAAAAACTATTTTCGGACGTGCTGCCCGAGTTAAATGCACATTTAAAACGGTTTAATGGTGTACTGAGAGCGCGCGTTTACGTTCAAAAATGATGACGGACGTGCGGAGTTGTGCGCATATTCGAAGATATTTCCGACGACGACGACTGGGAAGACGATGCCGCGAAAAACTGCACGAACGATGCTGGAAATATTCAGGAAGGAACGGGGTATACAGGATTGGTTAGAAGCATGAACAGATGTGACTTAAGTACTACCAAAAAGTTTACTACGAGTATTCTGTGGCTCCTCACTCAGTACAGATTCAAATACAGTGTGTCCCAACTAAAACTTGTCACTTAAACCCGTCGATTTTTATTTTGAGGGAAAACTCTTCCACCAAATACGTCATCATTGCGCTGTCAACCCAATCATCTCCAGCACCTCCTACTTCAGAATTTTATTATTATCACTTTAATTATAATTATTAATTATTACACGAGAGCTATTTTTGTCGAAGTAAACTTGACATGTATTAATGACAATTTTGTTGCCTGGCAATTTAACGAAAAAAAAAAAAAAACTGAAAAAATTATGAGTCCGTAGGACGAGTAATCATTCATTTAAATGAACATTAATAAAGGGTAAAGTCACTGAAATCACAGTTTTAACAATGTTTGAAGGGCCTAACCCACGCTTCAAATACTCAATACACGAAATAAACAAAGTAAACAATGAAATCTACATGGAAGAAAAAGTAAGGTTATGAATCAAGAATCAATGTCGTAGAAAGTACTTCATCGTCCGCCGCCGGTAGCGCTACAATCTTAATTTCAAATCCCAATTCCGTCAAATACGTATGCTGCAAACGAACAGGCCCTACTTGATTTCTTTTTTGGGTTTAATGCGGTTTTCAATGTTTTGAAATGTTTTTGTTGTTTGTGCTCTAATTTTTTTCTTAATTCCTGTATCTGTATCCCTGCAATAACTGTGAACATGTCGAAAAGGTGCTTCGTACCTGGTTGTCTGAACACCAGTGAATATTCTAATAAACAATTTTGTATGGTCCTAAATATGTTAAATGTGGTTCGAAGCAATGAATAAACCTTGTGTATTCAAGCAGCGTTCAAGGAACGATTCTAAATTTTAGTCATTGCAAAAATTAAATTTATATTCGTCAATCATCTCATAATCTACCCTCGGTAAATTATCCGAACTTCCCTTCACGAAGCTATTCCATATTTAATACACAAACAAATTCGCACCAGATTGGTCATAATAACACCTCGCTACAGTAATAACTCAGAATATAGATTAAATGTTGAATGTAAATAAAAACAAACATTAACCTCAAATCTCGAGATCACTTTTGTTGCATAAGAACTGTCATAATAATTTGCGGTGTTGTCAATGCTCGTTCTTCATCGAAAGGATGATCCGTTCTGGAAATTTGAAAGTTACAAAAACAATAAAAAGTAGCTAAAATTTGGATTTTTTTTATGAGTCGATCAAGTGACGAAGTTTTGATTATTTCTCTATGGCTTATACCAAGATAGAATCTATATTTTTGAGGAGAACGGTATTGAATGTTTCGGAACGTGTATTGTGGTGGGAGTTGTTTCCGATGAACGTGACGTCAGCGGCACACTTTCATATGAGGTATTTTTTCAAAATGAAAAAAATTTAGTGGAACTCTTTGTTAAATGGACGTTTCAGACTAGAATCAATCGATTTAAAAGAGTTTTGAAATTTATTTTTCATAAATGTAGAGGTCTATTCTGTCGTGCTAAGACAGAAGGTCGTAGCTGACCAACAATTGGATTTCAATGTTTTCGAATATTTCGCTTCAGTTAAACACAATGTTACGGGTTTATTTTGCACTAGAAAACCCTTTTTGTTTTAATACAATAACATCAGAAATTCTCTGTCATTGATATACACTTTCCACTTGATCGTTGTCATGTATAGCTTGTTCCGAATGTTAGTACTTACCTTTGTCGTACTAGTTCGAGCGGACATGAACCGGCCTTAAGCTATTGACAGTTATCAGTTGTTCTATTTTGCGGTATGACAGCGTTGTTTTGTAAACAAACTTTTGGTTAGTCTATTGTTTTGTGCTCAGAACACAAAACCGTAACATTCCTACTCTATCTCTATCTTGCGTCATTGAGGTACCTACTTCACATTCGAATACTTGACCTTTTGTTTCTTTGTTTGTGTTTGGTTCTGAGATTGAGAGGCTGGCGTTTTCATCTTGGTTCAGTTGGCAAAACTGAATCTTAAGGTGTTCTTTTCATAGCTCCAAGTAGCTCGAGTTAGTTCCTGGATTGTTCCCACCGAACACTAATGATCAAGAAAGTGCCTTGTCGGATTTGACAGTTTTGACTTTGCTGTCTGATAGCGAATTTCTCGTTCCAGTGGTTTCACACAATGATGAAGTGACTTCTAACCTCAGAAATCCGCAAAGCGAACGGAGATTTCTCAAAAATATATAGCGTCAAAATTCGCAAACAATATGAGAAACTCTCCTGATATGAATTTTCTCAAGATCCATCAACGATGATCAAACTTTAATTGGAAATCTTCAAAATAGGTCAGTCACTCATCAAGATCAAATAAGGAAGAGGAAAATATCTCTCAGACGTCAAAGTCAAAACTGTCAATATCCGACAAGGCACTTTCTTGTTCATTAGTTTTCGGTGGGAACAGTTCAGGAACTAACTCGAGCTACTTGGAGCTATGAAAAGAACACCTTAAGATTCAATGTTGCCAACTGAACCAAGATGAAAACGCCAGCCTCTCAATCTCAGAACCAAACACAAACAAACAAACAAAAGGTCAAGTATTCGAATGTGAAGTAGGTACCTCAATGACACAAGATAGAGATAGAGTAGGAATGTTACGGTTTTGTGTTCTGAGCACAAAACAATAGACTAACCAAAAGTTTGTTTACAAAACAACGCTGTCATACGGCAAAATAGAACAACTGATAACTGTCAATAGCTTAAGGCCGGTTCATGTCCGCTCGAACTAGTACGACAAAGGTAAGTACTAACATTCGGAACAAGCTATACATGACAACGATCAAGTTGTCATTTTGATACAGTGGCGTACAGAGTGGAAAGTGTATATCAATGACAGAGAATTTCTGATGTTATTGTATAATCTATCCAAGGAACAAAGTTAAAATGTCATATCCTCAGTCTGAATACCGGAAATAATATACACTGTTTGTAATATGTAGAGAAATATCAGGCGTTTACTAAAGTATCGTTTCTCAAATAATTAAAAACTTTTGCAAAACTAGATACAACCTCTTGTCTTAGCACGGCAGCATTGTCGTCGTATTATCAGTAGTAATATCCCGACAAAATGCTGAAATTTCAAAAAGTACTTTCACATTGCTGTCACGAAAACTGTTGCTTAGAAACACCACGAGACCTTGCTCGAGTGGTGTTTTGTACAGCAACACAGTTTGAGCGACTGGCAAGATGAAAGTATTTTGAAAATTCTGCATCTTGAAGAGATATTCGATCAGACAATTTCACGAATACATTAAATTATTATGGACTGAATTCGTATTGCAGGAACGGTTCCTCATGTGTCATTAAAGTCAGTTGAAGAGTTGAACCGTCAAACTGACGTTTCTCTATTCACAGAAATTGTTGTAACTATAGAAACGTATAAATAAGGAAGAAGCGAAACACCGATTTGAAAATACCACGGGCTGGAGAAAGTGCTTTCGAAAAGTCCTTTTCTCATTGGTTTGAATTCAAAAAATGATGACATTTGGTTGGTTTATATAATATGAGGGAAATTGTCAAATAAAGACTTCCGAGTTATATTTGACGCAAAATACTGTATTTTTCAAAAATGCATAAATGTATGAACAGTGTGTAAAAAATTACTTTACGCACTGTCAGCAGTGTCAAAAAGCTTAGTTTACGCACTGTCGTAGAAAAAAATATTTTATGAAACGTTTCGAAGGCGATAAAAATACTTATTTATTGTTTAGCCTCTATGAGTGAAATATCAGGTATTTCTTTCTTTGTCCCACTGCATTTTTATCTCCATCACTAGTGCAGATGTTAAAAATTTAATTCAAATTTGTAAAATTTATACAATTTTATTACCTACTAACTATTGGTGATTATTCGCCTTGGGAAATAATATGTATTTCGAAATTCTCTGTATATCATTCGGAAGCTATTAAATAAATAATGGTAAGAAATTCTGGAGTAGGAATTATCTAAATACCTAGGTACAACAGTACTAAAAAACTCAGGAGACGGCTGTGCCGGGCAGCTTGAAACAAGCCTCGTCAACAACACTTTTATGTCGGAACTACTAGAATAAAACAATTGGAGTCATGTTAAAAAAAAACAGTTCTTAATTACTCAGTTAAAAAAACTACACGAGCTTTTAATTGTATGGAATCTGTTGAAACGGCTGTGCCTGGTTTAAGCACGTGCAAGCAACACGCAATACACTCATGCATTATCTTTGGTTGCATATCTACAAATGTGTCTGCCACATCTCATCGACTAACTCAAAGATCTTGAACTTGAAAACAAAGAGCAAATATCATTATGAAAAGCATTATTTTCAGGAGGTGACAAGGAAAACAAACCCATAAATTACGATAAGGCAAAATGTATTATGAAATGCATAGAACAACGCCTTGCTTATGCAACCAACAATACCGTACAAACTTGTTTACATCGATTTTAAAATTCCCTGATAAAGAGGTAGGAGAACTAGAATTAAAGTAATTTAACTTTCTAGCCAAAGATAATGAAAAGTCTATCAAGTTAATGCACTAAATTTCATAAATCATCCAGGTTTAAGAAAATAATTTGAAACAGAAAAATCATGTAGGGGATTGAAGATATCCAATTGGAAAAACTCATAGGTAGGTAAATAAAAAACTCACCTTTGGGTCTGCTCTCCCTGGTATGTACGTAGGTATGTTCGGGATCCACAAACTACCATTTCAAGTTTTCATTCACTAATATCACCATCAAGTCCATCACACATTTTGTTTAGGAAACACGATAAATCGATCTTTATTTAAACTCGTTTTGAACGCCTAGCGAAACGAAAACGGACAAGTTGATATTCTCGTGTACGAAGTATTCGAAATTTGCAGAAAATATAGATATCATTCAAAAAAATCATAATTGACTAGAACAACATAACCTCTCAAACAACAGGTTGGAATGCCGAAAACGTTCCGCCAAACCAATTGAAATGAAAGGATCTTACCTTGATTGAAACACCATTTTCCACACTACACGTTTTTCACGCACTAACCGCGAATACTTCACAAAAAAGTTAAAAAACACGAAAAGTTTATAGTAAACTACACTAATTTGACAGTTAAAACTACTGCCCATTCCGTTATCAAACTGACACATGTAGGGACAGGCGCATTCAGTCAGACCTCAAGTGCAGTGGTGGTACTCGGAGGAATGAAGAGGGCTATAATAAAGTAGGCGGTAAGTGAAAGAATTAAAATTAAATTGTCATGACATTTTTAAATTCGGTTTTATTGTACAGTGTGGCTTTTGTAGTCTCCCCCTGTCAACTTTAGGAAGGTTCCTGTTGGTACGCCGAATCATACAACATCCTGGCTAACCCTGGTTTCCCTGAGAACGAAAAAAGTTTATACTCAGTAATTCAATTTTATATTTTTGAAATATAAAATATTTATTGGGTTGCACAGAAATACTGATCATTGACTTGATGTCACATTAACTTAACGTTACTTTAACTAATGATGTTGGCTAATGAACATTGAATATCGGTTGAATAAAAGCCAATCAAGTTCTAATGTCAAATCGACTTTAATTTAATCATGCGTTAATTTAATCAGAGCTACACCTCCCATTAAAGTATCAATCAGGAACTGACAGATGAGTCTTCCGCCAAATAATTTGAATATTTCTGAGTTTTTCTAAAAATTATCGACATTTTTAGTTCTTGCGTTATTAAGATTATACCGGTAAACCAGTAAACCATGAATCATACTGTACCTGGTAATAAACAAGTTCATAACCTATGAGAAAACCACAACTTTACCTCAATAAAAACCACACGGTTTTCGAGATATTGGAACTTTTATAAAAAAAATTCCTGTCTTGGATCATTCTTTTATGTTCCAAGCAATTGAGGAGCGTTTCATATCAATTCTTATTGTCGATTATTACTACTGATAAGTAGTTGTAACAATCGCAGAAGGTAGAATTTGGATACTCTTCTTTTGTGACAAATTAATCTGCTACGAAAATCTGGACATTGGTCTTAAAAGATATAGAAGTTGCAATAATTCTTCTTTGAACAAAATATATTGCTTTGAACAAAATATATTGCTCATAACAACTGATGAGCTGATAATTCTCACACAGACACTTGGACTAATCTACCTAACACTTAAATGAACTTTCATGAAAAAAATGTAAATGAGAATGGATTTATTCTATAGAAATATATATTATATACTTACTCTAGAAAGATAATGCCGCCAATTTTCACGGCGAAAAGCATGCCGCGTCATCAGTGTAATTTGGGTAGATCGTTGCCAAGTTTGAAAATAATTTGGTGTTCTAATTCAGAGTTTTTTGTTATGAGGCAATGAAACACATGTCAGTTGAAAGAGAGAAATTTGACAGCGCGTTTAGAACTTTTTAAAACCGAAAAGAACCTTTTAGAGATAGATTACTCCGCATTTTAGGCGCGAAAGAAATTTATTTAAAACAATAATATACCCTATGCTACTGTAATTATAATGACCGTGCAACAGTGCATTTTCATCAACAGGAAGACTTGTCACTAAGATCTGTCACTCTTGTCAGAGACAGAGACGGTTTTTAGAATTTCAGATTTTCTCTTGTCGTTTTGTGTGGTGTTTGTTGTCGTTGGTTATTCTTTCATCATTCGTGAATTTGCATTAATCTTGTTCCTTCAAAGACAATTTCTAATAAATCCTTTTTTTCCTACAAATAAACAATGAACTGTTTAGTGTTGTGCAAAGGAAAAATACCTGAAATAAATCATTTTTGGTAGATAATGAAGTTTTTTATGTACCTATATGCTTTGCCCAAAATATATTAAATAAGTATTATTTTAGCTTGACAAAAAAGGCATGATTTTTGGTTATTGTTCTTAAGAAGAGACCCCAGCAGAACATTTGAGTGAGAAAGTATTATTTTAGCTTGACAAAAAAGGCATGATTTTTGGTTATTGTTCTTAAGAAGAGACCCCAGCAGAACATTTGAGTGAGAAAATTGTAATTTTTGGCATAGATTTTCCTCATGTAGATTCGTGTGAAAATGACAATAGGTAGAATAATTTGAAACCTAGTGCAGTACCAATACTGTGTCTGCGTAAGCATGCATGGCGAGTGATACAACTTTCTGCCACACCGCTTATAAAGCGATAAATAATAATAATAACCGTACTCTACTTTCTGATGGCCTTTGCTGAATATTTGGTATCATAAATATGTGAAAATATGTATTCAAATCGGCTAAATACAAAAAACAGGTATAAGTACAATGAGGTTTCCAACCTTATTCTTCGAGATTCAGAATTAACATTTGTTAGGGTCGATTTAGTCAACTTTAGCACAAGCATTATCATATACATAACGGCAGCATCAAAGGCTTTTAACACTGTTGTATAAATGGCGCCATTTGATATAACAGATTCAACTTTCGCTTTTGACTTATATTCAAGCACAATTTTAAAATGATGTTGACTAAATGCACCTTTAATCTTCACAAGTACCATAATATTTTACTAAAACCGGGGCTGTTACAAAAATCACTGATGACGCGCATGCGCATTGCGGACTAGCCTGAACTTTTTACAACACTTTTGACATAGGGATTAGCATTCTAGAGTAAGTATATAAAATACATTTCTATGATTTATTCTTTTGAAAACAACACAATGTACACTTCATTATTCCTCATGTACACGATTAAGAGATTACAACAACTGTTCGAAATGTTTTCCTCCTGCTCTGATACATCTTGAAAACGATTTTTTCAACACGCAGAGCTCTTGGGTTATTATTGATATCTTGGGCTGCATGTCGTATCCGGTACCGTAGTTCCATTTCGCTAGTAATTAGGTTGTGGTAAACCTTCTCCTTCAAACATCCCCAGTAAAAAAATCTAACGGGTTCAAGTCTGGTAACCGTGGCGGCCAAGGTATGGGCCCAAGTCCTCTTACTTGTCTGCCATAGTGAGCAGAACACCCATCATGTTGAAACCACATGGTCTGTCTGACTTCCAGCGGCACGTCTTCCAGTAGATTGGTTAATTGTATTTGTGAAAATTCTGAATAATTTTCGGAGTTCAGTGTCGGTGGACCAATCACGTGGCCATTCAGTATACCAGTCCAAAGATTTATTTTAAACTGATGTTGGAACCTGTCCTTTCTTATTATATGGGGATTTTCCAGCCAACTGTGGAGGTTGTGGATATTGAAAACACCCCGACGGTGGCATCACAATACATCTGTCCATAATAATTTTTTGAAGAAATCTTTGTCCTCTCGGTGTTTTCTCAACATACGGCGACAAAAAGTTAGTCTTATTACACAAATTGTAGATATTGATCTCTATTTTCAAAGGCCGTTTACACACAGAGAGAAATAAATGTATGTTTTCTACACAATTGTGAATAATTTCAGCACAATTTGTTTATAAAAAGTTGACAGCACCAATTTGTTAATTTTTCTTCAATACTATTGTATTAGAGATAGAGTATAAACGATACACTTCAGTGTTGTATTATTCTGAATAGTTTTGTTTTAATTTTATACACAAAATATACAAAATTAATCGCTATGTTGTGCGACGAATGTCAACAACTTGTGTACTGTTTATGCATAAATTGTAATGAATGGCAACAATTTGTGTACCTAGTTTGTACAAATTGTGTAGATATTTTAAATATGGGATGCAAAAAATGTCACAAATTTGTGTACTCCGCATACATGAATTGTGTAGGTATATTGTACATATTTGTGTACAAAGCAAGGCCAATTTTTATAGGTACCATTTATAATTTTTAGAAAGGATACACTTGAGGCACATAACTTCCAAACGGAATAATATAAAAAAAAGCATCAGTTTTAACCTGATCGCTTCTTCATATCTTATTCTGTTCAGAAATTATAAGCTTCATTTTCCAAAAGGTTGAAATAAAATTAAATGTCATTCAAATAATGTTTATTTCATCACAAAGAACTAATAACAAAAATAACTGAACTATAAACTCTAATTACAAATAAAATAACAGAAACACAAAATACCAAACAGAACATAAATGAACCATACATTTTGTTATTTTGGAACACGTTGAATAATAATAAAGTTTAAAGTAATCTTCGTATCAAACTATATTTATTCGAGTAGGAAGTAGGTACGAGGATGCACCTTTCAAACCGTTATGAAATGATGAAAATGAATCAGTTTGTAGGTTTCATGTTATAACAAAAAGTAATAGCAAAACTAACCTTCAAATATTGGTATCAGTTTGCAAATATTCGAACACTTCCATTTGACACAAAACCACATACACATGAGCAAATAATAAATAATAGGTAAGTACACTTAACCAGCTTCGCCCTGCGATCAGCATAAAACAATCAAACAATGATGGATTGGACATTTGGAGTGCCGCGCATGCGTATTTAGTTGGGTGAGACGACGCCTTGGTCAAGTTGTGGCAAATTACACAATTGTGTTGAAATAGTATACAATTTGTGCATATCAAATACGATTGTAAGATGAGTTCAATGCGTTGTAGATGTTTTCCATATAAATTGTCTCTGAGGAGAGCTAACCATTTCTACTGAGAAGATTTGAGAAATAACAGATTTATCGATTGATATCAGACACCCTATATGTATCCAGACAGCAAATGTCATCATAAATAATATTTGGCAGATTTCATTTGACTTTGTCAAAACAAATCCTTTCATATCCAAGCTGATAAAAATAGAATTTTTAGCAAGTCTTCATCCTTCGAGTTTTGATAACGGAGACAGATTTAGTCTCCGAAACGTCAACTTTTTCGAAAAAGAGAAGTAACTTTAGTCAATTTAAAAATTTTTCTCGTCATATAGGCAAATTTAGTATTCGATACGTTACTGACGAAATAATAAAATGTTTTCAAGACAACAGTCTTCTAAACGCAGTATCTGATCGGGGCAAATTAATTATTGCCCCTCTACACTTGTACAGATTTCTTTGAATTAACATTTTTTCATTTTCAGACTGTGGAAGGTTAAAATTCCCAAAAAGGTATGTCAGGAAATGAATTACCTCCACAAAAACAAACTTTCATTCAATACTATATTCTCTGTTATTTTTTCTTATGTGGGAGGTGTTAGAAAATCAAATGTTTTACACTGGAGTAAAATTTGTTTTTCTCCCTTTACGGGAAAGAAAGTGACATTTTCCGTCCTAGTTGAACAAATAGCTATTTGGGGCAGTATTATCATTATTCAAACGTTTCTTAATTAAGTTAGAAGTAGTGGCTTTTCGATCAGTTAAACGATGAGAGAATATTTGAAAGTTGACACTAGGTGTGAACATTTAGTTCTTAGTTAGGCTCTATTCGAAAAAGTTTTGGAGCATTTTACAAAACAGCATTTTCTATAGATATTTCGTCAACATCGTTATTACGCAATATACCTGCTACCTATCCAATATTTCAAAATGCAACTGATAAACAATAATATTATCTCTAACAGATATACATTTGGGGATTTCCGCATGAAACATACCAAAGGACCACATTTTGGACGTTAATTCCTGTTTTCGACCAAAAGTACATTGTATCACCACATCTCTACTCCATGTCGATGTCAAATAACCAGTTCAAGAGTTGTATTTGAATAAATCAAAGATAATGTGATAAGTGAAACGTGCGCGAGATTGTGATTCTCCATCTCTTAATAGGTAAAGTGTGATTTCTCATTGGAGTTGTTTACAATTAGTGGTCTATCACCATGTTTGTGGGAACGGAAGTGGTTTCTTCGATGTTGACATTTTACGATTGTTTTGGGTAAGTTGAAATATGTTTCCTCTTATCACGAATATATTTTTTTCAAAATTGAATTCGTACCATTCGTTTCATTTCTACACATCATTGCGCACGGTGAGAATCGAATACTTGAAAGTTTAAGTTAAAAATGCTATTTATGCTATGCAAGGGGATCAGTCTGTCTGCTTTTTAGTGAACTGTTGTTCTGATACGAAGTTATTGTGGCCTCCCGAATTTTTTCTGAGGTACCCTTTATATATAAGCACTATGTGTATTCGGTTTCACATTTCTGAAAAAAATTGGTTTTTCCAAAGTTCCTGTCGTCATACTTGGCCAGTTGGTTTTCCCCGAGTCCCGATGTATTTTGGCAGGTTCACTGTTGAAGCCACTTCTAGGTAAATCTGTCGGTGAGTCTGACCACTTCTCAACCTCTGTCGACACACCAGGGGGGAGCCAAGGGTAATGTCAATGATTTCTCATCTTTGGGTTACGAAGATTGACTCAATTCTCCTATTCAGTACTTCCAGGTTACTGGAGACAATAAATTCGAGCAATGGACTCACTCTTAGTCAGCTCGTACACCGGAGCAATAAGCCATATGCAACCAGCAATAGGCAATAAAGCAATAGGCAATAAAGCAATAGGCAATAAAGCAATAGACAATACGCCTTAGCATGAAGTCATGAACAGGTTCATCAAATTTTCGAAAATAATTTACAGGGTGGTCGAAATTTCCACATAACATCGAGAAAACTGATGAAACACGATTTTTTCAAATTGAAACCATACACTATATTCTATTATTTTTGAATACTACGAAAAAAAAAGATATCAAGTTCATGAAGAATGTCCTATACCTAAAATACTCCCCTGGCAAGATATATCCGATTCTGGGAAATATTTGAAATGTAAATCATTCGAAGCAAAACCAAACCAAGAAAACTTGAAGTTACAACAAATATGTCAAAATTTGATGCGATATAATTGACGTGTATTTCGTATTTTTCTATTTGTGTGCAAAATGTCTCGTCGTAGTAGTAGCATGTCAACCAATCTCCTCAATAGTTATGTAGGCCTTGTTGTTGAATTGTGTGTGAGACATCAGACTATTAGTGTCATTTCTAATGGGTTTTTCTTGGATTCCCGGAAAAGCGATTACCTTACTGATCCTCTGGTCTATCTTGGAAAAGATCCAATGCCTGGTAAAAGAACTCACCGTGTTTCCAACGTATGTTGTGGTGGGTTCTGATTGCTGTCATGTTCCTGGTCAAAGGACTTCCAAGTATGAAGTACCTGTAGAACTTTTCTGACAGGTCTTTCACATATTCTTCTAAAGTTGTGATATTGGCTAGCTCACGTAGTGCGTCTAGCCGAATGTACCTGTCACTGTTGGTGACGATACGGAGTACTTTATTTTGCATCCTCTCCAGTTTCAACATTTGAGTTTTGAGGAGGCTGCATAACACTGGGCAGGCATAGGCCATCGGTGATCTGATGGCCTGTTTGTACAGTAGGAGCTCACTCCCCATTGCCAGCCTGGAATTCCTTGCTATCACTAGGATAGCTACGCTTTACTGCAGCTACAGCTTGTTGAATAGCCAAGCTGACATGTTTATGGAGAGTAAGCCGCCTGTCTAGCTTTACTCCCAGGTACCTCACGGAGGCGGACTCATCAATCCGATTGTCCAGAACCCTAAATCCCCCAAAGACCTTCACATCAGTGCGTTTCTTTGTGAAATTTATCAGCTCTGTCTTATATGGATTCAGCACTATCTTGTTTTTCGCTAGATACGGTACGACCAGCCAATTTAAATGAGTTGGCGTAAATCGCCGAGTCGTCCGCGTAGATCACCCTGTTCGTGTTAGCAAACATCGGGAAGTCGTACGTAAATAACGAATACAAGAGTGGAGACAAGCTTGACCCCTGAGGTACTCCTGCTCCGGCCATCCTCGCTACGGAGCTAGTTTCGTTAACCCTCACCTTGAAAGTCCTGTTGACCAGGTACGAATCAAGAATCTTTATCATGTATTCAGGCATGCCTGCCCGTAACATTTTCATGACGATCCCTCCTATCCAGACGGTATCGAATGCTTTTTGGATGTCCAGCAGGACCATAACTGTGTTGAGGCCACGCTGAAAGCCCCCCCCCCGCACCTAGTGAACTATCCGGGCAACCTGAGAAGACGTGGAGTGTCGTCTCCGGAACCCGAACTGCTCATCCGGGATGAGGTTGAGTCTTTCCTCAAGGTCAACAAATCTCTTGAGAAGAATTCTATCCACCACCTTGGCGATAGCACTAGGCAGCCGGCAAAAGCTCTAACTGCACACGCCAAATCACCTTATTCATAAATTTTATTATTGATCGGTGAAGAAGGACCTACAGTTGGACTAAATACTACTTTGTCAGTAACTTGACAGTGAATTAATATTACCAATTGCACAAACTGCCAAATACATGTGAACTTTCATGAATAACTCTTTCTAAGTAGCAGTTCTGATTATTATATCTGATTAAAGTGTTTCTGTAAGAGAGATTTATATTACTGAGTATCAATCATCTCATCTGTCATTTTACTTTTCACACTAGTGTTAAAAGTATTTTCAACACTAGTGTTAAATGTGATTTTTTCTACTGCAGTGGGTAAACTAAGCTTTTACGCACTGCTGACAGTGCGTAAAGTAATACTTTTTCGCACAAATGCTAAAAAAATTACCTGTGCGTAAAATCATAAACTGTGCGTGGAGTAATTTTTTAACACACTGTTCATACATTTATGCATTTTTTTAAAATACAGTATTTTGCGTCAAATATAATTCGGAAGTCTTTATTTAACAATTTCTCTCATTTTATATAAACCAATCAAATGCCATCATTTTTTCAATTCAAACCAATGGGAAAAGAACTTTTTGAAAACACTTGTCTCCAGCCCGTGCATAGTATTTTCAAATCGGTGTTTCGCCTCTTCCTTTTGTATACGTTTCCATAGTTACAGTTTGGCAAACATAGCTGAGATTGTGAGATTTCCACTTCTTGCGCGAACTATCACGTGAATATCACTGGATAGTCCGTCGTACGACTAATGCGCATCATGGTCGTGAATCACTTTCACAATTGCAGCTATGTTTGCCAAGCTGTACAACAATCACTGTAAATTTAGAAACGTCAGTTTGACGGTTCAACTGTTCACCTGACATTAATGACACAAGACGAACCGTTCCTGGATTTAGTCCATAACAATATTTTCTGATCGAATATCGCTTCAAAATGCAGATTTATCAAAATACTTTCACTCGCTAAAACTGTGTTGCTGTACAAAACACCACTCGAGCAAGCTCTCGTGGTGTTTCTAAGCAACACAGTTTTCGTGACATCCGTATTCATTCTCATTCATGGACGTATAATATCGTATAAATACAGATTGTCATTAGTTCATAATTTAATAACAGGTGGCGATCAAAGAGGAAATGATTTTTGCAAATTCATATTATCAATCAAGATTCAGGAAGACGAACATTTTTAACGAAAATAGATTTGGACGGATAAGGCAAAATTTATGAAAAATCAAATGTTCTACCGCCAAAACTCACATTACTGAAGTGATACTAATACACAGGTATTTCTAGAAAGACAGTTTCAAGGCAACTGAATTCCAAAGTATGCAAATAGACCAAGCTATAGAGGTTTTTCCCCACAAAATAAAAGACGAAAATGACCTATACTAAGTTTTATAAGATAGATCGTTAATGAAAACCCCAGTTCTCGCCCCAGTAAAATTGATAAAAAGACGCAGCCCTTATCTTTTAACGTGTGATGCCTTGCACGAGAGCGGTGAATCGGTGGATCGAACCCACGACCCCATGCTTGCGTGGCGAACGCTTTCACCAGCCGACCACCACGGCACAATCGCTTTGTGGAATGTCTTAAACAAGAAATGATGAAAAAAATTACAAATTTTTTGTTTTTTTGGAAATATCTCAAACATTATTCAACGAATCGTTTTACAGTCACTAAAAATTTTGTAGAGATTTGTAAAACCTACAGAATGGATTTCAATAAGACCGAATCGGTGCATTTTCCACTGAGAAAATCCGGGAAAACCTCGAAAAAGAAACAATTTTTCAAAAATTTATAATTTTTATAAATCTGAAGCTGGACAAACAATATTGCGGAAACTGATAGATAATAAACAAGTGGTTCAACTGTGCGCAAGATGTCTTCTGTCCGATGTGTAGTTTTTGCACAATCGCGTAATAAACAATTTAAGGGCACATCTTGCATGATGCTCCGATTTAAGGGAAATCGTCGACTTCAAATTCTGTAAACGGCATCTGGAAGTACACATCAATATCTACAATTTGTATATTTTGGAGTTTCACCTGAGAGGTGGGAAATTTGTTAGAAATGTCACTCACGATGCTTTTCACAGATAATCGAGGTAGCTGCAATGTTCTCTTCCATTAAAATTTATATAAATCAGGATGGATTTATCGAGGGGCAATATATAAAAATATAAACAGAAAAGTTATTGGGTATAGCCCTCAAATTGTTGTACAACCGTTGTTTCTATTTTTATATCCAAGTGTTGTACATCTTCGCACTTGATTTTACCGTACTGATGAGAGCTTAAGCTCGAAACACGTGTCTACGGTTGCACAACATTATGAGGGCTATACCCAATAACTTTTCTATTTATATATATATATATATTCAATATTCAATATCTGTCGAGGTATTAGCCAGAGAAGTAGTTGTTTTCTGTCGGACAAATGCCATACAATCTATACAAAGGATTGTTTTCGACTGTTTTACAGTCACTGGAACATTTATTGCTCCTTGAAACAAGTATTCAGCATATACCATTTCGCATCCGAAATGTCCTTCTGGAGCGCTCTCTAATCTGTTGCCGTGGTGGATCCTGTAAGCGATTGCAGTGTTCATCCCGGCGAACGATGACGGGCACCGGGCCCCCGCGTGTATACAACCGTATAACCAGGACTGCACTGATGAGGGACTTCATCCCGAAACCGGTCTGCAGTTGGTTCCTTGTTTGGATCAGGCGGTGTCCTGCTGTCTGTCTCTGAGAGCTCTTGCAAAGTTGTTCCTTCAAAGTAAGGATCTTTGCACATATGTCTGACAGATATAATTCAATATCTGTCGAGGTATTAGCCAGAGAAGTAGTTGTTTTCTGTCGGACATATGCCATACAATCTATACAAAGGTATAGTGAGTTCCTAAAGGATTCTTTTCGACTGTTTTACAGTCACTGGAACAATATATATATATATATATATATATATATATATATATATGTATTCCATACTTCAGAAAAGAGTAGACTGTCCCTTAGTATGCAGTGTTTAGAGCTTCATAATTCAGGTTTATTTTCGAAACTCTGATTGTGGAAGCTAGTTTTTTTGCCAGTCAATATGCTTTTCTAAGTTAAATAAATGAAACAACTATTGATGGTATTCTGCAAAAGCTTTTAGAAGTTGAAGAGTGAGTACGATGTATTTAAAATATTAATGAAAGTGGTTTGATTGCCTAGTAGGCATTGATTTTCGTGGTCAGTGCAGCAATTTTTACGACCATAACAATGAAATACAGCGAATTATTAGGTAAATTCGATCATGTTATAATTGAACATTTATGACGCGAGCGTGACAAATAATTTATGTTTCAAGGATATATACCGACTTATCTTGAACATAAAATTCAAAACGAAATAATTCAAACAATCGCTACTCAAATTCAAAAGTTCGTTTTAATTCAATGGTGTGGTACATATTTTTCAATAAAAGTAGTTTATACTGCGAACGTTTCACACGTAAAGCAAATCAGTATCATTATTAGATTGGTTCATTTTAGCTTTCTGTTCAGTTATCGATAGGTACTTTTTTTTGCAGGTAGGAGATCCTCATATCTTCTCGTAAGCGTATTATCACGGACTCTCCTACCACTCGGCAGCTAAAGCGGGCTCGGCCGTTTTCAGTCATGTTTGCATGCATTTTTCACTCATTTCGCACCATTGTAGCGCAGAATGAGAATATACGTTTTGTAGTACTATACTTCTACTTTCAAAATCTATTTGAGAAATTGAAAACGGGCTATCACTAGAGCATCCAGGCACGCTGCAAAAAAAATTAAATTGCAATTTTGCCAAATCTAACTATCCGACAGCGCCTGTTTTGTGCACACATAAAGTACACATGTCCAATCGTACTTCTTGAAAAATGGCGAAGTTATGAATTTTTGAAAAAATCCGGTTTTCCGGTTCTTCAGTTTTTCTCCGTTACTTATGATCCGACCGGGTCGTGAAATATCCCATTTTGTTACTATTTCAATTCTCCACAGTTCTTTTCATTCTATTAGTTTTCATTTTATAACCAAAACCAAAGAAAACACGTTTTATGTTATTTAAATGTTTATAACAAATTAATAAATTACAGTTGCGAGTCGAAAACAAAACACAATATAACTTCGGACTGTCTTTCATGGGATGACAAAGTCGGTTTCCTACTAGTATTTTTGTTAAAAACTCACTAATTTTATGCTTGGTGTAAATAAATTAATCGTCGACCTCTGCAAAAAATGACATTTTTCGTCGACCTCTGCAAAAAATGACATTTTACGTACTAATTTCCGGACGAAAAATCGACTATTTTTGAAGGCAAGTACTTTTCGTCCGCAAACACTTTTCGTCCGCAAACTCTTTTCGTCCGCTGTGGTCACTATGATACGGCACGGTACGAGAGCGGCGATTGAGTCATTTTCGAAAATCCACGTTTTAATTAATACATAGGCGCCTGTGACAATAACTGTCATTTGCTGTTGTCAAATTAATTATTTACGAAATTCGCTAGATTTTACGTGTGAATTTAGACCGTGGTGTGAATATTAGTGTTCATAATAATCAAGAATTGATCGAGTCCGCAGTTCGAAGAGTTGGACGTAGCTGAGGCCAGCAAACATGCGAGTACTTACTTTCATAAAGGTATGTAGAGGTCGACGAAAAAATGTAATATGCACCTCGGCGAAAAACTGTCTACTGTCTCGCCTGCTTGCTATCCTCGGCTGCGCCTCGGCTATCAATTTGCAGGCTCGACTATAATAGACAGTTTTTCGTCCTTGGTACATAAATAACTATTTCATCATTCATCTTTTGCTTTCTTTTTTTGAAGTTCAAAAAAAGTGTACTATAATTTTTTGGATGTAGTTTCGATGTGTATTTCTGATTTTTTGTTTTAATGGTGCTTTTATTCTTTTGAAATTTTCAAGATAATGAAGAGAGATGTTTTCCTTTTTTGTAAAATATTGTTTGATTTTCATATCGGCTTTAATTTCTGTTGTGAACCAACGAGGATATCTTTTGAAGTGTCTCGGATTTTCAGGAAACTTGAGAACTGAAATATCAATGATGTTGTAAAAAACTTTGTAAAAGTATGTTACACAGTAATTGACATCCTGAAAAAGATTCAGTGCTATTCTCAAACGTGCACGTACAAAAATCAGACAGACTGATTCACCACACTTTCGCAGTCTGAAAATCGTGGTACTAGACAACCCGATCATAGAACAAATCGTAGCTCTGACTAGTAAGCTGTACTTTTACAAAAGTGAACGTGAACAATTAAATGTGGTTGAATATTTCGTATATCAGTGGATAGATGATACTGAAATTATCGTTACTTTGTACCATAACAGTTTAGCCTATTGAGATTTTTCAGAGTTCTCCAAATATTCTGGTAAATAAAACCATCTCTTTCCGGTAGAAATCGCTCTAAGATGCGTTATACTTCATCAGCCTCTCCTGGCAAAACCGTAGTCGTATTTATTATTCCGCTACCAGTATTATCAGCTAAAGTTGATAACGGAAGTTACCGCCCATAGAAGAAAATAATTACCAACGATTTTGTGTTTATAAGGGATAAATCAAGTTTTGAGATTACTTTTCATTCAAGGTGGATATTATTCACCTGAATTCATTGCGTTTTGTAGTAATACTTACAGAACAGAATGGTAAACATAAAGTTATATTTGTTAAAATTATCGTTCAACGTTCAGTTGAGTTGCCGGGCGATTCCAGTTGAGAGAGGGTTAGTACACCTATGCAGATTAGTGAAGTTTAATTTTTCTAGGAGCTAACGTATGAGTCGAGAGTCTGAGTATATTATTATCGTGAGTGGTCAGTGAAATTTATTACTACTCTTGAAGGTGAGTTTCATGTAAACAGAATTTTCTGAATATGGATTCTATAATTCTGTACGGTTTCAACATTTCATAGGACTCATTCAAATACGATTTGTTTTAGCCGCTTCTCTATACGTTCAATGGACCGAAGTCAATAATTGAACATTATATTGTGCTCATACAGAAGCTGAAGTAGATTTCAGCGAATGACTGCATAGTGTTGAAGAAAATTTAGATTATGCAGTCCTTACTTGACGTAAATTGAATGTTAATACTTCCATGAGCTGAACAATAAGAGAAAGTGAGATAAAAAAGTCTTAAAAATCCAAATTTGCGCACAATCAATATTTTGTTTCTGAGGAAGATGATTTTTGCACTGGACAAAACATGTTATGTTTAGGATAAGCTGTTTTTTTAAATTGTGATTTCATTTATATTATTATTATTTGCCTACCTATGTGAGTCAAGTACAAGTACATGTTTTACATAAACTTCAGTTCTGTATATTCTGAATATTATTGAATAAATGATAAATATCAGCTGTTGGTATTTTTTCAGGTTCTTTAACCCCATGATATTATAACAGTTCAGTACAC
Source organism: Chrysolina oricalcia (assembly GCA_944452925.2). Lineage (NCBI taxonomy): Eukaryota > Metazoa > Arthropoda > Insecta > Coleoptera > Chrysomelidae > Chrysolina > Chrysolina oricalcia. The sequence continues at coordinate 7,779,926 of OX101816.2, forward strand.
AATACCATATCAAAATGTAACATTTGCTATTTTTCATATTAGTTTCAGTCTGGTTTCAAAACTAGAGTATGGCAATAATAGTCACAAATTTTGAGGGAAAAACATAAATTTTGCCATTTGAAACAAGACTAAAACTGATATGGAAAATAGCAAAAATGGTACATTTTGATATTGGTATTGTATACTGAACTGGGGTTACAATATCATGGGCGAGAGTGTGGTAAACTGTTCGATAATCAGTCTACTAGCTAGTCGTGGTAAAAAATACTCGATATTACATATGGAAGAAACGTATACCGCGAACTTTAGTAAACAATTCTCTGATCAAATCTAACAGTTGAATAGGTGGGGGTTCCTATTCCAGATTCACTAATAAATTATAGTAAAAAGCAATCAGCGGGTAGTTATTCGATTTTATGTAGTCGTGGTAAATATAACCAGGATGCTCCGTTGATTGATATTTATTTTTCGAGTTCAAAATTACTGCATTACCTAGCAATAATTTCTCATGGTTGTATAAACGTTTTTAAAGAGTACATCTCACTACGATCAAAGTTTGTCCATATTCTCAAAGTTTTTCGTGGTTAGATTATTGACGATTCTAGTAATTCCTACGATTCTTTTCTATGTGTGTGGCCGGAAAAAAAGCGAAAAGGAAATAAACGCACAGAAAAAATGGCACTGTTATACATAGCCCATAAGAAATATCCACTCGGATGACTGCAATGAAATATAGAGTTAAGGGAATTATGGAATCCTTGTCAACAATTAATTGTCCTTGGCGATTGATCACGAGCTGCATCACAATGGTTCCATGTTCTAGGATGAAACTGTGGAGTTCTTCCGGAAGCATCTTGTATATATACGTCGAAAAAAATAGGTCAAAGCATCGTTAAATCTATCATCATCAGGAAAGTTATTTGCGAGTACGTTGAAAATATTTTGCACATCTTTTAATGGCAAAAACGACAATGCTGCCAATGACTTCAACTTTAATTTTATGTCAACGTTTGATTCAAATTCCGATTTTAGGCCTACTGCATTAATTTTTCTCATAATACTTTGGCACAAATGAAAATAACAACCTTTAATTTCGGTTTCTGGAAATGTCGATCTTGCAGCATTCATATACAAACAAGCCTTCTCGAAGTCTAGAAGTTTTTTTCTGGCGTGATATTTGGAACCAACCTTTTTAAAATTTTAAACATCTCCAAGTTGCTTCATTCTTTTTTTTTAGCAGTATATACACACATGGTGGACATTGGCATGGATAGTATAGAGATGATAAAACATATTTGGTGCTTTGTCAAAAGTTCCATCGACGAATAGTATGGTAGTTGACCCAATGGACCTTTACATTTACGAAAAATTGATTGTAAAACTCGTTTAAATCGATAGTTTCTACTCTGAAACGTTAATTTAGCAAAGAGTTTCACTATATATTTTTTTTCATTTTGAAAAAATATCACATTTGAAAGTGTGCCGCTGACGCCACGTTCATCGGAAACACCCCCGCCACCATAATCCACGTTTCGAAACATGCAATATCGTTCTCCTTAAAAATATAGCTCCTAGCTTGACACAAGCCATTGAGAAATAATTGAAACTTTGTCACTTGATCAACTCAGAAAAAAATCCTCATATTACCTATTTTTATTGTATTTATAGCTTTCAAATTTTCTGAACGAGCATTGGCAACACCGCAAATCGTAATAACGTGCTCATTATTCAGATAAAGCAATGTATAAGATTTCATTGTGACTTTCATCTCTTTGAATTTGGTATTTCAAGTATATTTTTCCGAATCTTTACTAATACCTAAAATTTCTTTATAGTTCAGGTCTTTTTTACAATGACTAAAATTTTAAATCTTTCTTTGAACTCTTAGCCCAGTAACCTAGTGCATCCTAAGTTGCATTGATTGGTGGTCGTAGGTTTCTTTTTTTTCTTGTATGGGATATGACTGAGGTGACAAATCCAAGTTTTCGACCTCGGCAGCCCCCGGATCACGTTTGAAAATACCAAAGACTGTTAGATTATTGCACTTTTTTTGGTTTTGTCCCATTTTGACCATGAAGGGGCATGTTTTTGACAAATAACCATTCATACGCTTAAAAACAAGAATAAATTTGCTTCGATATGATATCAAAATGAACTAGCTTGACTCCATAGTTTTCGAGATACAACTTGTCAAAATTTGGAAAATTTTCCAAATGTGAAAATTTAAAGATAATTTTCATGCTTCTTCATATTGTCTGTATATTATCTTCAACAATCTGTCTGAGGTGAATCAGTGGAGTGAACATTTATTTAATTGAACATTTTGAAGGTGGATGGGGGAGGAGTGGTGAGGTTTTGTGGAGTTAGGCTCTTCGACGGCCAGGAATAAGCAAATCCGCCATTTCGCCCCCTTTATCATCCTGGATCTCCTGAAAAGGGACGAAAATGTTAATTTTTCGAATATCCCAAGGTAAAAACCTTGTTATGAATGGCATACACTTGTTGGTAAGTATGAATTGATAGAAATAACGGTTCTATAAGATTTGGGTGAATAATGAATATAAATAATCGTAACTTTCAGCAATAATAACAGTATGAGAATACCTCATGTAGTTCCTCGACAGCAGTACCTCCAGCAAGTTGGTTGACTGAATAGGCGAGCAGCCTATCCTGCCTATCCATCTCGTTATTGTCGTCGAGCTCGTCCAAAACAAGGATGCTGACATCGTCGGCTACCGTTATTTCAGGCAGATTTTCGCAAGACTGACTATTGCAGGTTCCGCAGACGAGTGAGCACTTCAAACCTGCATTCCTGCAGCTGCAAGCATTTCGGCAACCCTTTTTGCAACTGCAGGAAATAATGTTCAGCAGGTTCGAGGGGGCTACTTCCCGTGACCTCATCTTTGGGAAAATGCCACGGGCTGTAGCAACTCATCCCCATTCAATTGGATTCTTTTTATAACCCAGCCACTGCTGAACCTGGTGGTATGTGCGAAATGAATGTAGCTTCGCAGCATCTTGCGTAATAGGAAGTCTGGCTAGGTTGAAACTGCTTTTGGCTGCAGCCTTTGTGAAGAGCTGCTAGCGCAGGTCATTGATGGTTTGACTGAACCTTTCCCCACCGTACAGCTCGATGAGGATTTTCTCCCCGGCTCCAGCTACTTGGGCAGCTGGATTAGAAAACACTGCAGCTTCCTTCTTGAAGTGTACTATTTTCCTTAATATTTGAAACAACTTGAGTTTCCCTTGGCCGAAGAAGCACGAGCTGAAATCACAGCCACTGAAGGCGTGAGTAAAAGGGATGAGATGGCTGTCTTCAGATGTTGAGGTGGTGGAGTAGAAAACATCTGGCGTTTAGCCTCTTCCACACTTTTGAAGCTATATAGTAACTGGTGTGGGACTCCTGAGACCAGTGGGGATGAAAGTCTACCTCTTCTACAATAATAATGACCTGAAAATCAGAGACCTTTCTGATGGCTGTTGTGATGATTAGTGTGTCAGCATCTTCTTCAGCCTGAAAAACCTCAATGTGTTTGGCATCAAATGTCACCTTCAGCAGTTGTATGAGCCTTTATCCTATATCTGTGAATCTCCTCCCTTCTCATTCACAATATTGAGATAATAGTTATTTATGCAACAAGTGCAAAAAGTGAATGTTTATTGCACTCGACGTGAAATTGTCCGATGAGGCCGTTAGGCCGAGTTGGACAACACGTCGAGTGCAATAAACAATTTTTGCACGAGTTGCATACAACATTTTTTCTACGTTCATGCAGAAAGCATAAAATGGTTTATTGAGGTGCGGCACTAGGTGTAGGAAAATGAAAAGCGCAACTTGAATACTTTATTATTAATATCGATTTGCATTGAAACAGGAACTAATACGTTACGAACAATTTAACTCAAACTTTATTTTTACCCTCAATGTTGAAAGTGAATGAACAATTGGTGCAATTTTCAATATGAACATTTCGTAGTGAAGTACCTATTGCCAATCTCACAGAATATCTGCTAAATATGTAGTAGGTTTAAACGTTTATGTTTATCATGATGACAGCACGTTGAAGTAGAATGACAGATGAGTGCAATAAAAACTTTATTGCACTAGTGCAATAAAGAACTTCTTTTTCCACTGAATATAGTTCAATAAAGTTTTGCTTTTTGCATGAATGTAGAAAAATACATTTTGCCTCCACTGACTGATATGATACAGGTTATTGAAGACTTCAACATGAAAATTAGCTTCAGCGTGTTTGAATCGAACTTTCAAAAATGCCCCTTTTGTAAAGTAACCGTGGCAACATCAACAACTCGAGAAACGTGAAAACGTCTAAATGACAATTCTTTGATTATTGATCTGACAGGAGTACTTTGTAAGGTCAAATAAAATATTACTTACAAATGCAAGACAGCTCAACTCGTTCATTTATATCTGATTACCTTTCCTATCCATTTCGCTTGCGCCGTCGTGCTCAAAAAATCGCGCGTGTTTGAAAGACCTTTTCATCCACTTATACTTTAATATACTATTATTAGAATTTTCACTGGTGTTCAGACATTTGGGAGCACAGCACTTTTTCGACATGTTAACAGTTATGTTATTGCAGGGATACAGATACAGGAATTAAAAAAAATTGTAGAATACAAACAACAAAAACTTTCAAAACTTTGAAAACCGCATTAACCCCAAATAAGAAATCATTAAGGCTTTCCTTGTATCCAATTTTAATGTAGGCAAACGAGTTAAACAGAGACGAACGATTCCCCGTGAAACAGACGAACAAACCCATCTGGTATCAAATGACAACTGTCTTACAACACATTGTATTTGAATGAGAATTTGAGATTCCATGGTGCACAACTTTTACAACGTTGCCAAGTCTAGTTTTGATGAACGTGACGTCACGATACCACTTTTCTTCTGATTATAGAGAAACTAGAGGTCAGAAAATGAAACGAAAAAATCCAGAGTGATATAAGCGTATATACTCTCAATTCAGTGTTTTCTCATATATACGGGGCCAGGTAGCCGAGTGGTTGAAGCGACATTGTTTCAATCACTTTTGGCTGCCAGTCAAAGGTTCAAACCCTAGCGACTGCAGAACTTTTTCTGATGGCCCGAGAAAGTGCTAGGAATCGCACGTAAAAAGGTAAGACCTCGTTAATCCTTAGCTCGCACAAGTTTCGACTTCTGAGGGCTGCCGTTTGTAAGGGGACGACAGCTGGTTAACGGAAAAAACAATTTTAACAAAAACAATTTTAACAACAATCTCGTGGAAAGGTCTATTGAGACAGTAATTCTAGATCTCCCAAAACTAAAATTCGATTTGTATTGTCTAGTCCCAAGTCGTATAATACTAAATCCAAATATTTCTCAGGAATTGCAACATTTATCGTGGATGGATTTGGCAAGTGCTTATCTGCTCGGTGATTTCGAAGCGTTCTAGCAAGGGAAGATTACTTTGGCAAATAACATTCCGGATGGTGGCACTTAATGTTTGCTTCAGATTTTTGTGGACATGAATAATGATATTGACTATTTGTTCTTGTACAATATTGTGGTTTTTCGTCTTCATAAATGTATGGCACTTAGCTTGCCGATTTTCACGGCACCTACATGCGAAAATGAAGGTATTCAAAACCACTATGGAAAAAAAAATTCAACGCGATTGTGGACCCTCTACCAATTGTTATGGTACTATTTTTGTTTTGCGGAAATGCCCTATTGCCAAGTCGACCTCTTCGGATTACTGGAAATCTGATATGAAAAAAACAGTTGAACATCTCGATTATAGACCTTCAACCCATCCTAATGGTACTACTTTTGTTTTGCGGAAATTTTGGTCACCTGGGATTACTGGAAATCTGATATGGAAAAAATAATTGAACTTAGCGATTGTGGGCCCTCAGCCAATTGTAACAGTGACATTTTTGTTTTGCGGAAATGCCCTGTTGCCAAGTAGGTCACTTCAGAGTAGTGGAAATCTAATATGTAAAAAACAATTGAAAGTTTCGATTATGGACCCTCAACCTATTCTAATGATACTATTTTCGTTTTGCGAAAATGCGCCGTTGCCAAGTTTTTGTCTCTTTGGATAAATGAAAATCTAATATGAGGAGAGTTCTGGATACTATTAAGTTAGATGATTGGGCAATGAATTTTGAAATTTGAACCTTGTAGAAATGCGCCAATATTGCCAAGTCTTGGACGTTGGAAATCATTAAAAAAATATTTAAGGGCATTTTGCTCAAAGAATATCATTATAAATATTCATCCTTCAATCCATCAATTTTTGTGATACATTTTTCGAAAATACTTTTGGAAATGTGATGACGCATAATCCAAAAATCCATTTTCATTTCATTTAGGTTATCTCACTTTAAGTAAAAATTATTTATTTTAGAAATTCTTGATATAACTAAATGATGCGAAACAACGTTGAAATGCTCAAGTTCTGGTTTCTCAGTCACAATGTTACAAATTATTATACTACTTACGATTTAATCCATGTGTCCAATTTTCTACGTGTGGATATTCCTTGTAGGCTTGCGCTTTTTTCTGTGCGTTCATTTACTTTGCGTTTTTTTTCAATTGCTCATTTTTCTGGGATTCCTTCTCAACGCCATTGCATCCATTTCATTAACAAACTAACACCCTGTAAATGACATTAATAAACGCTATTTATATTATATTTTTGTTCAATCTCGAAACCAAGTAGGTGAATAATTGAACAAAGTCGTTTCAATGATTTTCAATGAAGAAGTAAGTGAATCAGCAAACAAAAAACAGAAAAACCTTTAAAGAACTCAATGCAACGCTACCACTTCCTCTTTTCCACTACGCCACTGCCAATACGATTTGCGAAGAGATGGCACTACTCCTGGCGTTCTACCAAACTAAATAACGGTCGATAGTGTCATTCTCGTTATATGAAGCTTTATAGCCAGGGCAGTATGGGTAAAATTAGTTATGGCAATACCGGTGTCTGTACTCTTTTGAAAGAAAGGGTGCTAACGACGATCCACGTGCTGAACAAGGATGTCAAGTCATGTGCTGTTATTAAATTGAAAGGAAATCTTGAAGTATAGTCAGCTTTGGCTCGGTACTCGCTAGAAGAGGTTTACGTGAATTGGCATCGGAACTCTCGTAGTTTTCAGTATACCTACGTTTATAAAAAGTCCTAGGTAAAATGTTTATTAAACTCGGTGTGATTTTGTTATTGATGCAGCCCAATTGTGTCCGGAACGAAAGACTCGAATGGGGTAAGCAAGAAACGTAATTTTGAGATTTCGATTTTGTTTCGCGCGCCATGAGGAGCTCTAGATCCGTCACGTAGACCACGGCATGCGGCAATGTAGTTATAATTATCGACAAAAAAAGAATATAGTGTGATGGAAATGGTTATGTAATGAGGTTGGTTTTTATCAAGACATTGTACCTATTCCTTATCTGTTACTTCATCCATAATAATGTCATTATTGCTGGAAATAATTACTAATAGGTACCTCTAATCAGGTTCCTACCTATTTAGTGGTACCTAAAATGTACCTATGATTATTATTATGACATTAGGTATAATAGTATACCTACAATATTTTTGGGGCTACAAGTTAAAGAAAGATTCGCACCGCTGCCTTGTTCATAATAATTTTTAATTGAATATGTGATTTTTGATTATATTATCTTCGAATCGTTTTTATTTGAATCATGAGATGAAGACTGTTTATGCCATTTACGTCATTACTTAGTTATCTAATTCTTCATGCGAGGAGATAAATGCGTATATTTTTTTATTTATAAACATCTGCAATTCGTTTTAAGATTTTTAAAGGATTCCGAATCCGTATCTTGATTGCCTGGAAGTGAATCAGTTTTTGTTAACTTTATAAACATTATCCCAAATTGATTTCGAAGATTTTTAAAGATTTTATAATCAGTACATAGGTCCTATAATTCCAATGTACTAAAAGTCCCAATCACAAATTATTTTGAACAATATTGTTTTGACTTTTATGGTCCAATTCAGTTAGTTACCCAGATACCCATTCCAAATGTGGAATTTCTTAAAACAAAGTGATAAACTCACGATGAACTTTCATCAAACTTTTATAAAACTTTTTTCAAAAACGCGTTAAAAAAAGGTTTTGGCTTTGTTTTACTGTAAATCTGATATAGAAAAAATAATTGAAAATCTGATGCAGAAAAATCAATTGTACGTCTCTATTTTGCGGAAATGCCCTGTTGCCAAGTTGGTCACTTCGGATTACTGAAAAAAACGATTGAACATCGAGATTGAGGGCCCTCAACCGAATATAGTACCATTTTTGTTTTGAGGAAATGCGCTGTTGCCAATTTGGTCACTTCGGATTACTGAAAATAAATCTGAAATAGGGATGATTCTAGGTGGATTCAATTAGATGAATCTCGCTATGAATATCAACTTGACAACAAAAATGGCACCACTAAAATCGTCCAAAGATTTATATAGATACCTATTTCCCAACCATTACTTCTATAAAGCTTCTCTGCATGGTTTTTAACGCCCATAACTTGGCAACAGCGAATTTCCGCAAGGGTTGAAATGTCATAGCATGATAAACCTGATTTTTAAAAAAATGCTCACTTCGATCCATCTCCTTATCAGTTTTCCAAAAATCCGAAATCGCCGACCAACTTGGCAACACCGCTTTTTTCACAAAACAATGGTACTATTGGAATTGCTAAAGATTTATATTGATATCCTTCAACCAACATTTTTTCTGAATGATATTCCGCGTCCATAACTTGGCAATAATGCATTTAAGTTATTGCCCCCTTCGATTCATCTCCTTATCAGTTTCCAGTTATCCTCAACCAAAATATCTTTAAGGCTTCTCTGAATGATTTACCGCGTCCATAACTTGGCAACAGCGCATTTCCGCAAACTTAAAATGTCATAGCATGATTCATCTGACTAAAAAAGATATTGCAATATCGATTTTCCAGAAATCCGAAGTAACCGACCAACTTGGCAACACCGCATTTTCGCAAAATAATGGTACCGTTTGGATAGGCTAACGAGTTATATTGATATTCCTCAACCAAAATATTTATAAATTTTCTCTGAATGATTTTCCGCGTTCACAACTTGGCAACAGGGCATTTGAGATATTGCCCACTTCGATCCATCTCAATATCAGTTTTCTAGTAATCTGAAGTAACCGACCAACTTGGTACCATTGGGATCGGCTTAAGATTTATTTTAATATTTTCCAACCAATATCTCTATAAAGCTTATCTCAATGATTTCCCGCGTCCATAACTTGTCAACAGCGCATTTTCTCTAACTTTAAATGTAATGGCAAGATTAACCTGATTGGATAAGATATTGCCCACTTCGGCCAATCTTCACACCAGTTTTCCAGTAATCCGAAGTGACCGACCAACTTGGCAACATCGCTCTTTCGAAAACAATGGTACCGGTTGAAACACCAATAAAATGTATATAATCATTTCACAATTAAAATGTCTAAAATGCTTCTCTGAAGGATAATCCGCGTCCATAAGTTGGCAACATCGCATTTTCGCAAAGTTAAAATGTCTTATCAAGATTCACCTGACTGAATAAGATTTTGTCCACTTCGATCCATCTCCATATCAATTTTCTAGTAATCCGAACTGACTGACCAAGCAATTTTACTATTAGAATCGACTAAAGATTTAAATTGATATTCCCCAACCAAAATTTCTATAAAACTTCTCTTAATGATTTCCTGCTTCCGCGACTTGGCAAAATACGCATTTCCGCAAAGTCAAAATGTCAAATCACAATTCACCTGATTGGAAAAGATGTTGCCCACTTCAATCCATCTCCAAATCAGTTTTCCAGTAATCTGAAGTTACCGACCAACTTGGCAATACCGCATTTTCGTAAAATAATGGTACCATTAGGATCGGCTAACGATTTATATTGATATTCCCCAACCAAAATCTTTATAAATTTTCTCTGAATGATTTTCCCTAGATTTTCCGCGTCCACAATTCTATTTTGCGGAAATGCCGTGTTGCCAAGTTGGTTACTTCAGATTACTGAATAAACAATTGAACATCGCGATTGTTAGCCATCAGTCGAATATAGCAGCATTTTTATTTTGCGAAAATGCGCTGTTGCCAATTTGGATTCAATTAGATAAATCTCGCTATGAATATCATCTTCTCAGTATCAGATTTCCAGAAATGCGAAGTGACCGACCAACTTGACAACAGCGCATTTTCACAAAATAAAAAAGGTACCACTAAAATCGTCCAAAGACTTATATAGATACCTATTTCCCAACCATAATTTCTATAAAGCTTCTCTGAATGATTTTTAGCGTCCATAGCGTATTTTCGCAAAGGTTGAAATGTCATAGCATGATTCACCTAATTCAAAAGAAATTTCTCACTTCGATCTATCTCCATATGAGTTTTCCAAAAATCTGAAATCACCGACCAACTTGGCAACACCGCTTTTTTGGAAAACAATGATACCATTAGAACTCAAAGAGATTAAACTAACAAGGAGGGTTTAATAAGCTCTAGCCAATCAGAATCTTGTACAGAGTCGAACTCGAACCAAGCAACAAAACTGTCAGCAGTATCTCTCATATACCAAGAGCTAGTCCATCACTGTCTATAGAGAACGACGGCCATGACACGTCCAACTACGTCACATTTCGTCACAAATGTTCTTTCATCTCTTTCTATCAGTGTCCCCATTGTCTTATGGGGATTAAACTCTCCTTGATTAGAACTGGCTGAAGATTTATATTGATATTCTCCAATATAAGTATTTATTTTATTTTGCGGAAATGCCCTGTTGCCAAGTTGGTCACTTTGGATTACTTGTAAAAACAACAGAACATCGCGATTGTGGCTCTGCCAAATATAGTGCCAATTTTGTTTAGCGAAAATGCGCTGTTGCCAAGTTGGTCACTTCGGATTACTGGAAATTTTATATGGGAATGATTCTAAGTGGATTCAATTAGATGAATCTCGCTATGATAGCTATTTGAACTTTTCGGAAATGCGATGTTGCCAAATTGTGGGCGCTGGAAATAATTTTAATATGGCGGAGATTATGGTTGAAGACTTTCAATATGAATGATCATGTTAATCAATTATATTATTTTTAAGTGTTTTTTTATGGTTTTAGAAATATAATGAAAATTGATTTCTATTTCTTTTTCTACTTACTTTTAAAAGAGTTTGAGAGAATGGACAAGGCAGTAACATGGTAGTAATGTCCACTTCCATCCATCTTCAAATCAACACAGTAATCCGAAGTGGCCAACTTGTCAACTGCGATGTCCGAGAATCGGCTAAAAATTTAGATAAAGAATTAGTATTCTTAAATTAAAATTTCTATCAAGCTTCTTCCGAATGATTTTCCCGCGTCCATAAGTAAATTTCCGCAAAGTCAAATGTCAACAACTTTCACCTGATTGAATACGATATTGCCTACTTTGACCCGTCTCAATATCAGTTTTCCAGTAATCCGAAGTTACCGACCAACTTGGCAACAACGCATCTTTGCAAACAATGGTACCATTAGGATGACCTGAAGTTTTATATTAGTATTCCCTAATCAAAATTTCTATAAAGCTTCTCTGAATGATTTCCTGCGTCCATAACTTGGCAACAGCGCATCTCTGCAAAGTTAAAATGGCATAGCATGATACACCTGATTGAAAACGATATTGCCCACTTCGTTCCATCTCCATATCAGTTTTCCAGTAATCCGAAGTTACCAACCAACTTGGCAACACCGCATTTTCGCAAAACAAAAATGGCACCACTAAAATCGGCTAAAGATTTATATTGATATTTTTCAACCATAATTTCTATAAAGCTTCTCTGAATGATTTCCCGCGACCGTAACTTGGCAACAACGCATTTCCGCAAACTTAGAATCTTATCAAAATTCATCTGATTCAATAACATATTGCCCACTTCGATCCTTCTCCATACCAGTTTTTCAGTAATCCGAACTTACCGACTAACTTGGCAACAGTGCATTTTCGCAAAACCGTTAAAATCGGCTAAAGATTCGTATTAATATTCCCCACTCTAAATATCTGTAAAGTTTTTCTGAGTGATTTCCCGCGTCCACAACTTGGCAATAGCGCATTTAAGGTATTTTCCACTTCGATCCATCCCCATATCAGTTTTCGTTATCCGAAGTGACCAACCAACTTGATAACAACGCATTTTTACATAACCAAAATGGTACCACTAAAATAGGCTAAAGATTTATATTGATATTTTTCAACCATAATTTCTATAAAGCTTCTCTGAATGATTTCCCTCGTCCATAACTTAGCAACAGCGCATTTCCGCAAAGTTAAAATGGCATAGCATGATTCACTTGTAAAACCAACAGAACATTGCGATTGTGGCTCGGCCAAATATAGTGCAATTTTTTCACCTGAATGAAAACGAACCCACTTCGTTCCATCTCCATATCAGTTTTCCAGTAATCCGAAGTTACCAACCAACTTGGCAACACCGCATTTTCGCAAAACAAAAATGGTACCACTAAAATTGGCTAAAGATTTATATTGATATTTTTCAACCATAATTTCTATAAATGAATGATTTTTCGCGACCGTAACTTCGCAACAACGCATTTCCGCAAACTTAGGCCCAATTGTACAGTCATGGTTTTAGCCCAGGTTCAACTGAACTAAGCTCAGAGAAGAACCGGGTTCAGAAATATATTTTCCGTTGTACACTCCATATTTGAGCTCGGGTTTACTAAACGCAGTTCAAGAAACAATATTTTATGTTGGTCTTCTACAAATTCCTCATCATTCCATTTCACAAAATGATCGACTCTATCTCTATAGTTCTTTGACTGTCTTCTAGCGTTTATTGTCACTTCTACTGCTTCCACAATATCTTCATCATCTGTTAGTACTAGAAGAATATCATCTAGCTGTTGATCCATTATTTTATTATTTCAGCACACAACGATGAGAACAAAAATAACTATTAATTATTAAAAAAGATAAAACTTTGAATAAGCAAACCTCGGTTTAAGCTACTACCAAAATCCACAGCTCAAGTTAAGCTTACAAAATGAAAAATGACAGCCACTGAACCAAGCTCAGCACTGAACCTGCTCTGTACAACTGAAATTTAAATTTGAACGATTTAAGCTTAAACCCGGACTGTACAATTGGGCCTTAGAATCTTATCAAAATTCATCTGATTCAATAACATATTGCCCACTTCGATCCTTCTCCATACCAGTTTTTCAGTAATCCGAACTTACCGACTAACTTAGCAACAGCGCATTTTCGCAAAACCGTTAAAATCGGCTAAAGATTCGTATTAATATTCCTCACTCAAAATATCTATAAAGTTTTTCTGAGTGATTTGCTGCGTCGACAACTTGGCAATAGCGCATTTAAGGTATTTTCCACTTCGATCTATCTCCATATCAGTTTTCGTTATCCAAGTGACCAACTAACTTGATAACAACGCATTTTCTCATAACCAAAATGGTACCACTAAAATCGGCTATAGATATACAGGGTGTTTCTTAAGTACGTGTAGAAAATTTAGGAGCGCGTATTGCTGACATCAAAATAAGAAGAAAAGTTCTATTAACATATGTCCGCAAGTTATTCGTTTCTGAGATACAGAGTTGAATTCTTATTTTTATTTTTTGTGAATAAATTCAAAATAATTTTGATATTTGGGTAAAGTTTGGTAACTGGAAATATTTATTATTTAGTATGTGTAAAAAATGTATTCTTGGTAGAGGTCACTTCGAGCAACTGTTTTCGAGTTATTGAGATTTGAAATAATCGATGCAAGTGATTTTGAATTAAAAGATTTTTAAATTTGAAATAAATTCAATTAGAAATTAGTTTTTTCACAATTAACATAAAATTTGATTTTGTCATTGAAAAATCATCTCAGATACCAAACTTTACTAGAATATCACAAATATTTTGGAATTTTTTCACAAAAAACAAATATAAGAATTAAACTTTGACACTTTGTATCTTAGAAACGAATAACTTGCGGACATATGTTTATGGGAACTTTTTTTCTTATTTCGACATCAGCAACATGCTCCTGAAGTTTCTACACGTACTTAGGAAACACCCTGTATAATGATACTACCCAACCGTAACTCGTATACAGTTTTTCTGACGTCCAGCGTTCATAACTTTGCAACAGCACATTTCCGCAACGCTCGAATGTCTTATCAAAATTCACCTGATTGAATAAGATATTGCCTACTTCGATACATCTCCATACCAGTTTTCCAATAATCCGAACTGACTGACTAATTTGATAACAGCGCATTTTCGTAATACGATGGTACTATCAGAATCGGCTAAAGATTTATATTAAAATTCACCAGCTAAAATTTCTATAAAGCTTCTCTGAATGATTCCCCGCGTCCAGAACTTGCCAACAGCGCATTTTCGCAAAGTTAAAATTATTGTTATTATCATTATGTTATCATTATCATTCAGTTCTGAGCTTCGTTTGATGTTGATTTAAAGTCGATTGCAAAATTTGTTTCGAACCTACAAACATTATTTTCGTTATTTTTATATATTTTGAAATTGTTAAAAAATATAGAATTTTCCACCATAGACAACAAAACCCTAATAATTAAATATTATTATTATAAAATGCGTCTTAAGTAGTATATTGTGTATCTAGTAGTAAAAGCAATACTTTCCCGGACGACAATGTAAATTGTTGGCCGAGGCCAACAAGCATTGAAGTCTGGGAATGTGCTTTTACCACGAGGTACACATACTATTTTTTCTGAAATCGCAATCAGCATTATCAAAAACTAAGGAATTCTACATATTGTTTGCGTGAATTCAATAACTGTCTAACAAACCGGCAAACATTTTCTCGGATCGTTTTCTGTACGGGAATAGTATATTGTGTATCTAGTAGTAAAAGCAATACATTCCCGGACGACAATGTAAATTGTTGGATGGTTGCCGGAAAAGTACTTTCCCGTACCGTTTAGGTCCGAAAACGGTCCGGGAAAGTTCGTTGCTTAGCAACGGACCAAAATACTAGATTAGCGTATTTTGAGTCCTGAAGTTGCTCCGAGAAAGTGGGCATTCTTGAACGATTTCAGAAAAACTCATTTACCGCTATCCGTCATTTACATTGACATAGCTGCTATAGTAGCGACGTAGACAAATTGAACTTTCGCAACTTTATCACTGGAAATATTTGTAGCCAGCGTCATCAATCAGAATGCGTGACGCTTGACTCAAAAGTTTGTATTATTCTTATTATTGCTATAGTCGAGCTATTTCAGAAATATATTTATATTTTTTCCGACAAACGGTAGATTGAATCAAAATATCTATTTGTTATGTAATTTTCGAGCAATTTTCCACATTTTTTGCGGTGATAATATGAATTGTAATCAAAGATTCGTAAAGATTAAAAGGTTCTATTGTGCAACTCAAATACTGATAACTGTGATATAACTCTTATCAGTTATGCAATGCCATTTATTTTAATCTTTTGAGTCATAATGCGAATCCACTATTCATGATGTGATTGGAGATTGAACAATGAAATTCGATAATTCAACTCATGCATAAATCGTCCATAATAAACGTCAGTTTGATATCGGAAATGGGAACGTAACTGTTTGCAAGTGGATAAACTTTTATTTTTCTTCATCTCGTCAATAATTAGACCATCAGATAATGACAGATTTTGATGATCGATTTTCCCTTTTCTGGGATTTTAACCCCTGAAAATTATGTCAGTCCAACCATAAGTACTATGGACCAATTTCATATCTAGTGTTGAAAAATGCCTTGTTGCGTTTTTGACGGATATACAGGGCGATATTTGAAAATATGTGAATTATTCTACGTTAAATATCTCTAAAAGTAAAAAAGTCAGACAAATGAAATTTGGCACACTGTGAATGCTCCCTGAGCTCAATAAAACAGGTTTTTGAAAAAGTTTAATTTCAGGCCCGGACTCTGTTTTTTTAGATTTTCATTGGTTTTTTTAAAAACAACATCCTGTAGCCAGATCAGACAATTTTTATTATTTTTAATGTTGTTGATAATTTTTTTTCACTAAATATTATGCTATTGCTGTTTTTGTATCTAACAATAGCTTCAGTAAAGTTGGGAACATTTTTTAAAAATAATTTGTTAATCAATTTTTTATAAACAAATAGACAAGATTAATATTTTTCAAAAACAAATTTTACCACTCTATTTTCTTGAAAATATAATAAGAGTTTAAAAAAATATTTTTTCTTAAATACATTTTTTTATTGTTTATAATCGTTTTTTAAATATTTTGATTGGTTAAATAATTAGTTAAGAAATTATTTTATGTTTAAAAATCATAATAGGCATTTCTTCATAGATAACAAAAAACAAATATTTTTTTATAAATAATTTTATTGTTTGTTAACTTAAGAATTTGTAATAAACAAATTCTAACAATCCTTTTTTTCTAGAGCTAAAAAAATTACAAAAACAGGCATATATATCAAAGTACTAAAAGTATTTTCTTCTATTTTTTTATAAAACTTTTTAATATTTCACCGTACCGAAGTTGAAGCGGTAACACGGTTTGTCAAGTAACAAATTGATATAACTTATAAACTATTAGAGATACGATAATGGACTCTCAGATTGTTCCCATGAAGGACAGTTTAGTCATTGAAATAAGTTAATTAACAAATTTATAACTATTGTTTATCAGCTATTATAGCATTTGTTTATAAAAATATGAAATTTTTTTGCATTTTCTCTTCTTTTATTACGTATAACTTGTTAAATAATTAAAATACAGCTATAAACCTCAATACAACTTTGTTCAGTGGTGAAATAACTATAAATCAACCTCTACATCATATCTGTATCTCATATATTTTAAATTATATACGTGTTTTAGTTAATATTTATCTAACTCGTTTTTCGTTAGTCATCTCAATTACATCACTCACCTATATTTTGCAATATTTTCATTTTCTATGCTTTTTAATGAGTTATTGTAGCTTCTACTCAAAGGTACTTCTATTGTTTATTTAAAAAACAAATGCTTTTTCGATCAAATTATGGGGTTTTCTTCAATTAACAAAAGAATTGACGATCACAAGAAGCAGCGGCTCACCTAAAGAAAAACAAGTTAGATAAATATTGACTAAAACACGTATATAATTTAAACTATATGACATACAGATATGATAGAAAGGTCAATTCATAGATATTTTACCACTGAACAAAGTTGTATTGAGGTTTATAGCTGTATTTTCATTATTTAACAAGTTATAAGTCATAAAATGAAAGAAAATGCAAAAAAATCTAAAATTTTTATAAACAAATGCTTATAATAGCTGATAAACAATAGTTATAAATTTGTTAATTATCTTATTTCAAGGACTAAACAATCCTTCATACGAACAACCTGAGAGTCCATTATCGTATCTCTAATAGTTTATAAGTTATATCAATTTGTTACTTGACAAATCATGCTGCCGGTTCAACTTCGGTACAAGAAAGTCCTTTTACTACTTTGATATATATGCCTGTTTTTGTAATTTTTTTGCTCTAGAAAAAATATAATGGTTGTTGGAATTTGTATATAAGTTGTTATAACAAACAGTGAAATTATTTTTAAAAAAATATTTTTTTTCTGTTAATCTATGAAGAAATGCCAATTATGATTTTTGAAGAGAAAATAACAATCAAAAAATGAAGAAATCGATTATAAACAATAAAAAATATTATATATTTAAGAAAAAAATTTTTTTTTTAATCATTATTTTGCCAAGAAAATAGAGTGGAAAACATTTTTTTCGAAAAATATTAATCTTGTCTATTTGTTTATAAAAAATTGTTCAACAAATGATTTAAAATATTTTTTCTCCAACGTTACTGAATAATAATAATAATAGGTTATTGGTTCTTTAGATTATGTCTAGCATAATATAGAACAAGTCAGGTGACAGAAAAGTTAGAACAATTTATAAATATAAATATACACGTATGTATATAACGTACAGAAAATTAATAAAAATATGATTAAGTATGATTGAAAAACATCAATATATCAACAAAAAAATTTCGACAATACAGGTAAGAGACTTATATAACATACAGAATACAGATTACATTAGATATACATAAAAATACAGAATACATAAAAATATATAAATGATATTCAAATGCAAGAAAAGCCAGTAGTTTGATAAAAAATAACAAATATTAAAATATACGTACATACCTATATATACAATTAGTTAAAATCTGTATCTCCCAAATATTCACTTATTGAGTAGTACGCTTCTTTCAGTAAGATATTTTTGACTACAAATTTGAATTTATTCAAATGAAGATCTTTGTAACAATTTGGTAGGTGATTAAATAAGGTTATTGCCATGTATTTTGGACATCGTTCTGTTTTCTGTAGACGGTGGCTCGGAACTTCCAGTATTGTAGAATTTCTTGTGTGAAATCTACTGTTTCCCAGCGCTCTGAAAGAGGCCAGCTCTGTTTTGGCATATATCAGGATATGCAAGATATACAGTGAATGGAAAGTCAGGATTTTCAGTTGTACAAAGATATTCTTACAACTTACTCTCTTGCCAACTCCAACGATATTTCTAACGGCTCTTTTCTGGAGTTTGAAAACCCTATCGGCCTCATGGGATACTCCCCATACTATGATCACATATGCCATGACTGACTGAAAGTGTGCAAAATATAATATAATCAATACCGATTGTTCGACGGTCTTCCTGAGTTGGTACAGGAGCTTTGGAGCTAGTTTTTTGCGCACTTCATTTATATGGGTAGACCATGTACAGTGTTCATTCACATGGAGCCCAAGGATCCTCATAGTAGACGCTTGCGTGATAGATCTGCCGTCAGATCTTAGAAATAGGCTGTGATCGAATTTATTATTGGACTGACTAAATCTCATAAATTTCGTCTTTCCCGTGTTCAAAACTAATTTATTTAATGAGAACCATTTTTCCGATATTTTGATTTTTTCATTGGCCTTTAAGACTGCTCTACATTGCTCCCTGTAGTTATGAGGGAGGTGTCATCTGCATACATTATACAACTCTCATTAGAAATGTCGTTCACATATAACAGATATAATAGAGGACCTAAAACAGAGCCCTGGGGTACCCCTATATCATTTATTGCTTTTAACGAAGTGTGATTGTTTGCTTGAACATATTGTATCCTGTTTGTGAGATAACTTTTTAGACAATCATGTACCTTTCCCCTGCAACCATACAGTTCTAGTTTTGCTAGGAGAATTTCATGGTTGACAAGATCAAATGCCTTGCTCAGATCCAAAAAGGTTACTTTTGTCTAACTCCTCCGAAAGTTTATTCACAAGCGTCACCATTGCATTCGAAGTGGATTTGCCTTTTTGAAACCCAAATTGATTAGAGTTCATTAATCTATTCATAAATTCTGTTATTGCATTTGCAACATATTTTTCAAAAACATTTGCAAAGGGACTTAATAGTGCAATTGGTCTGAAATTTTGAATTTCTGAGAGTTTTCTAGATTTGTGAATAGGAATAATTTTTGCAATTTTGAGGCATGACGGAATGCCATTGTTCGATACAAAAACAGCAATAGCATAATATTTAGTGAAAAAAATTTATCAACAACATTTTTTGGACTTTTAATAATCCATTATAAACAAAATACTAAACTTTAATATAGTTTTATCGCGTAATCTTGTTGAGTATACGTATAAGAAGGGCTTCATGAAGCAAAGAATTCATAGATATATTATTAAAACTTTTATGTAGTCATTTAAGATAACAGAGATTGGAAAAAAAATTATTAATTAAGAATAGTACAACTTTTTGAAAAATTGACATTCATTTTTTTTCCAACGGAGATTTATTCTTTCAAGTGTCTAGATGATACCATAATCTATTCAAAATTTCAAATTAATATTTGTTACTAAAAAAAAATATTTTATGTAGTACACTGACTTTGGCGGTAGTGCGCCTAGTCGTTACGGCTGGGCGGAGACCTATTTTCGGCGTTGAATTAAAATTATAAATAATAGAAATAGAGTTTAACTTTTTTCTTGGAAATGGAGATGGAAATGGAGAAACCATTTTGCAGTATTAGTTTTCATTTTATAAGCAAAACACTAAAAAAAAACACGTTTTTTGTATTTTAATGTTTATAACAAATTAATAAATGACAGTTGCGAGCCCAAAACATAACAGAATATAGCTTTGGACTGTTTTTCATGTGATGTCACAGTCGGTTTCCTACTAGTATTTTTGTTAAAAAATCACTCATTTTATGCTTTATTGATTGATGTATAGATCCAATATAAAAAACATTTGCTACGACTGAAGAAAATCTTGATAACTCCATACCGTTGCTCCACCATAATCAATTGTATTTTTTGATACGATTTGCTTTGATAACTATTTATGACAAGGACGAAACTACTGCAGCATTACTAATACACTCATTTCAAAATAATATTTTTATTTATTATTTTCATAAAACTGATGATTATTCATAGAAAAAAATTAATGAGAAATATTAAAAATCAGCCTTGGAGCCTGACAGCTGAAAATGTTTTACTGATCTCGTTTCTCACTCCGTTTCCATCATTCTTGCATCACGAATTATTGTTGGATAAACTACATTCCAATTGGCAATATCCGGATCGATCAGTGATTTCAATTCAGTTCCTGGTTTAAATTCGATAGATGATTTCCGAATAGGATATAGAATACGGGCGTCAATCAAGTTCACTTTCATTTTCTTTACCTTGACCTCCAGTATGAACTTGATTTATTTATTATGATAAAACTAAAAAGAATTAGAACCCTAGGCGATAAATATTATTGCTGGAATCACTTCCGTGGGTTATCAAAAACATCATTAACTCTTTGTTAATTAATGCGAAGGATTCGGACATGGTCCTAGTTTAAAATGGCAAAACATCTGACAGAAAACAACAACTTTCCTGGCCAATATCATGGTACATTAAGTTCATATCAACCCATGAAAAAATTAACGTCAAGGTTAAAATGTCTGAAAAAAATGCGTGTTATTTTGGCATCCAAATTGAATAATTAGAGAGATGTAGAAGAAAATCTGATGAACAGTTTTTGAGGAAAAAAATAGAAACGAATTTTTTGAGTTTTTTTATGTTTTCCCAAAAATCATTCATCAGATTCCATTTCAAATATCATGACATATCAATGTCAAAGTAAAAGATAATCACGATTTTTTTCAGAATTTTCAACTTCAACGTTCCCTCACAATTTGAAAAAAATCTGAAAATTTTGTTATAAAATCAAAGGCAGTTGAGAAGAATCGCATTTGCAAGTGATATTTATATGAAATTTAGAAGACTGAACATCGAGGAACTATTCATACTATTTGTCAGAATTAAAATCAAACGATTTATACTTTTAATAATGATTTTGAAAACCTCGGACAAAAAAACGGTAAATCGCTTCAGGAAGTGATTCCTCTGTAGTACATGAACGAAAAGTCAAAAATAGTTCTGCTACTGTCCACAAGGTATTGCACAGAATTATTGTCACTGTCATATTTACTGTACAGCGTTGCCAATAGTTCTAGACAGCCAGCGGTAACCGATGTCGACCAACCAAATTCGTAGACAGGTCTCAGCAGAGGCCCACAGTATTCGAAAAACGAAATCCCCGAGTTTTCCACCCAACAAAATTATGGTGGCACTGTGAATTCCATCAAATTCACAGACATGACTCAACTGATCTCGAAAAGTTATTTCCCGAGGTTTCCACCCAACAAAAAACTAGAGGCCTTGTTAGTTTCACTAAATTCACTGACAGGGCTCTGTAGAGGTCGCTAATCAACAGTAATGAGGCCTGCAAAGTCTACATTCACAAGAAAAACAACAGAGATACTGCAAAACTGAAATATTTTGTAGACCACTGAACAATAAGCCTAAAAAAGAGCTGGAAAAGAGAAAAAAAAAGAAAGAAAGAACCTTGAAAACGAATTCAATGGTCTCTGAAGTATTGTCCATGAATTTGGTGAAAGGTGCAGTGCTTCCGGTTTTGGTTGGATGGAGACCTCGGGAGCCACATTATTCGTTTCAATGTCCCTTGCTGTATTCTGTTAACAAATTTCAGGAAATTTGTGAGCGCGCCCTCAGTTTTGTCTTGGATGGATACCTCATTGTTCAAACTCAACACCCCATACTGAGTTATGTGTGCAAGTTTCAAAAACATTATAGTTTGAACCGAAATTATTATGAATTGAAAAGGGAATTGTATGTTTTCCACCATCATGAATCATGACTTTGTATGTGTCTCATCTAAATCCCTCGTAAGCAGTGATGCCTATGTTCTCTTCTATGAGCCGGAAGGAACTTGATCACAACTTTGTGTTCATATTTACTTAGTTTTATTTTCATTTTATGTTTCATATTTTTAGTAATTTGTTGATTGAACTGTATTTAATATTATATATACATGTGTCTCATCAATGTTGACTTTTTACTACAAACCTCATGTTTAATGTCTTGATAAAGAAAATAAACATTTCCGAAAGCTCGACCAAATAACAAAGAGTATTCTTTTAAACAGCCCAGTATTTTGACTGCATCCTCATGATCCATCCGCATTTTTCCTTAACTAGTCAGTCAGACTACCCTTCGCCTTTTACAAATTATATATATATATATATATATATATATATATATATTCTATATCTCTAATGTAGGTAATACAGTTGATAAATAATTAATTATTGAAGAGAAAGAAATCACAAAATCATCTCCACAACGAACAATAAATGTAATAATTATAATTATTATTAGTAATCCGGCTATCCATAATTTAGCTACATAATGCATTGAACCACATTACCACAATTAATACCAGATAATGATTAATAATTCTGTGAGCTATTTCGCAGTACTCCGAATAATGTTGAGATTTGACAACAATGCATTAGCAGTAGGGTTGACCGTTGGATACTCTGTAGATATTCCAGCAGAAAACTGTAATTTATTTGGAAATATCATAAAAGATCGCTGTTACTATGGTATGAAAAACATATCTTGTCAGTGCCATCTTACAGTTCAGAAACGCGAAATATTTGACTTTATATGAACCTTAATATCTGTCATACAGGATGTCCCAAAACTCAACGGCATCTTTTGGTGGGCTGATAGTCCAGCTCCTGACTGACCAGAATATCACAATATGTCCTTAGTAAAATATTGATAGTTTTGGAGATATTGGCACTTCCAAGAATTTCGTGAAAATCGAGACCTTTGATGGGCATTTCGAGTGCCACAGGTACAAAACTTCATAGGTTAAGATTCTAATTTTTGTTATGCACCCTGAATAACCCTTCTATTGACTAAAATCCAAAATACAAATAATGGTGCAATACCTTTGGAGGAAAAAAAACATATTTGCACGATTCACGAGTTAATTTATTTTATTAGATAGATAGATAGATAGATAGAATTTTATTTCCCAAAAATACATCTTTACAATATTTCTGTAGGTAGCAAATACCCATACAGTTAGCTATAATCAATAATTATTTACCTTATATCTATTATATACATCTATGTATTTCAGTCGCATAGAGCTTAGGGAAAATGGCTATAACCAATTCTCATTTTGTAAATGATTACATCAATTGATTAAAAAAAATATATATATATATATATGTATTACAATACAATTCATTTGTCATCGGTATGAGGCAGTGTGAAACTATTATAGATCAGTATTGAAAAATTCATTCAAATTATAGAAAACATGTTGGTGTAATAATTTTTTTAATTCGGCTTTGAATTTCGTCATGGAGAGAGATTTCAAAACTTGAGGAAGCTGATTATATATGTTAATCCCTGAATACAGGGGTCCCCTACGAGTTCTGTTGAGTCGGTAATTTGGTAGGATTATAGATTGGTTTCTCGTTGGATAGGAATGTATATCTGTAGGGCGCAACAGGGAACCTCTATTTTTGTGGATGAGTAGTGAAAGTTTGTAAATATATAAGGTGGTTAATGTGAATATTTTATGTTCTGCGAAATAATCCCTGCATGAATCCCTGTAACTCAGATTGAAAACTGTTCGCATCGCACGTTTTTGTATAACAAAAGTAGATGATGATTCAACAGACGTACCCCAGAATTCTATACCAAATTGCAGAAGGCTATGGAAATAGGCATAGTAAACGGTTTTAGCGACTTCATTACTTGTGTTCATTCTGACAGTTCGAATGGCGAATATAGCTTTGCTCAATCTCGTGTTCAATTGTTTTATGTGCTCAGACCAGTTTAAGTTACTATCAATGGTGAGTCCTAAGAATTTGGTGGAGTGTGATGGATTTATTGTATCATTGTCCAAAATTATCTGAAAATTATCAATATTTCTATAGGGATTGAATAAAATATTATGAGTTTTACTTAGGTTGAGAGATAGTTTATTCGCCACGAACCAGTCCAGTATACCATTCATAGTCCTTTGTGAGAGACCAAGTAATGTCTGTATCTCTGAGTCATTGATAATAATGCTAGTGTCATTGGCAAAAAGGGTGAAGGTCACATCAGGAAAGTTGCACACTATATCATTCACATATATGAGAAATAGGGTGGGCCCAAGAATAGACCCTTGTGGGACACCTGCCTTTACATCTGCCATTTCCGAATATGACTCGGTTATGAATCGATTTCTTTCATGTTCAATTTTAACTCTCATCTTCCTCTCGCCAAGGTATGTCTCAAACCACCGTTTAGGGATACCGCGTATACCATAGTACTCCATCTTGTTCAGAATGATATTATGATCGACGCAATCAAACGCTTTAGATAAGTCACAAAAAATCCCAAGTGGATTTTTATTTGATTCTATTAGTTCATTTACATATTCTAATAAAGCGTAACTTGCGTCGGTTGTATTCAAGTTTTGGCGAAAACCGAACTGCGAATCTGTTAAGATATTGTGTTGCCTAAGGTACGTCAATAGTTGAGAATTTACAATCCATTCTAGAAGTTTTGAGAAGCTGGGAAGCAGTGAAATCCCCCTATAATTATTGGTATCTAATTTATTACCTTTCTTGAAAATAGGAACGACAATTGAAGTTTTAAATAAATCAGGAAAAGTTCCGGTGGATAAAGATTTGTTGACTAAAAAAGTTAAGGGCTTGATTAATAGTTCGACATTCTTTTTGATCAACGTCATTGGTATTTCGTCAATACCAGTCGATTTCTTCGGTTTTTGAGCATTGATGCAATTCCTCATATCATTCTCTGTTATTGGTGAAAAGAAAAACGAGTTAACAAAGTTGAGATTCATATTTTTAAGGAATTCATCGCTACTCTTTAGACTATTTCGATCGATGTTTGTGTGTGCGGCAATAGATGAAAAATGTTGTTTGAATTCTTCTGAAATTTGATGAGGGTCTTGAATGAGCATATTGTTTTTTGTTAGGCAGATGTTTTCGACTTTTGTACTTTTCTTTTTAGTGAAATGATTGACCAGATTCCATGTAGTTTTACTTTTGTTGTCTGATTCAGTGATAGTGCTACTGTAGTAATTAAGTTTAGAAATATTGATGGTTTTTCTTAGAATACGTTGATATGTTTGTATATATTTTAATATGTTTAAGTTATTGGTATACTTTTTCATAATTTGGAGGAAACGCTTATTTCTGCAGGATATTTTTATGCCAGTGGTTAACCATCCTTTGAATTTATTTTTTTCTGTTAGGGCTACTGTTTTTGGAGGGAATGCTGTAGAAAAACATGAATTGAATAAAGAGTAAAATATATCAAGCGACTCATTCATCTCTGTGACTTCATATATTTGATTCCAGTCCATATTGCTTAATAGCCTAGTGAAATTTACATTATTCTTCTCATTATATAATCTTATTTTCCTATTCCGCACTTTATCGTCATTTTCGGAGTCATACTCAACGTATAAAAATTGTGCATGGTGGTCAGATAAGCCCACGTCCATAACGGCTGTTGAGAAGGGTTTATCGATTTTGACCAACCCATTATCGATGGTTGTACATGTGGTTTGGGTTACCCTTGTTGGTTCATTGATAGTTATGGTTAGTTTAAGCGTATTGAGAACAAGTTTCAAATCGCTCAAGTATTTACTAGGTGCATCGAAATTTAAGTTAAAGTCACCGCAAACAATAAAATTATAATTTTTAAATTTGACATATAGGTCGTCCATCACACCAAGGAATGCATTTAAAAAAATGTCAAACTTACCTAGGGGACTCCTATAAATACAGAGAACAATCACATTAAATTCGCGGCAGCAAGCTGCTGTGAATTCGATGTCTTTTTCAATCGGGATTGAATCACTAATAAGAATTTTTTTGAAATTGATATTTTTACGAGCAAAAATTATTACACCACCATGAATAAAGGTTTTACGAGAAAATGAAGAAATTAGTTCATATCCGTCTGGTTGATAGAACGCCACTTCTTCTTTCAGCCAGTGTTCAGAAAAGCAGATTATATCAATATTTTTAGTTTCTTCCTTATAATCATATATAAAAGAATTCACTTCATCCAACTTATTCCGCAAGGATTGAATGTTCAGATGCATCAGAGTAAGAGTATGAGGCGTTGAGAGTGCTGAATCCTATGGTTTTCTTGAGGTGTTGCGCAATGAGTAAGATTTCTGTTTATAGTCAGGAGGACCTTGCGATGATGACGTTGTGGTTTCACTCTGGCTCTGTTCTCGAATCATCTGGTATTCTGGGCATTTTACAATATTTTCAAGTGAGTATTTTTTATTTTCGATAATGATGAAGTTCTGCCTTAGAAAAGCATTCTTCCCCATTTTTCTTGCAATATCGAGATAGGGTGCAAGGCTTCTTCTTTCTTCCATGACGGCTTGTGTGTAATTTTCAGATATTGCAAAAGAGGTTCCTTTGAGCTGCTTGGCATTCTTGAATAATTCATATTTTTTCTGTGAATTATTTAGTTTAAGGAGTACTGGACGAATTGTATTGTCTCTTTTGGTGCTAATTCTGTGAACATCTACTATGTGATTGGGATCGAGAGTAACATTTAAAATTGTGCTAAAAGTTGATATGATTTTTTGCAGTACTGCGTCATTTGTTGGGAAGTCGGCTTCTGGAAGTCCATAGAAAATGATATCGTTGAGTTTTTGTTGTTTCTCCATGTATATCAGTTTATTAGCTTACTTAGACTCTTCATACTGTGAACAAAATCACCACGCGAACCTGGCAAGTTATTTAAAAAAATTGCTTATTCGGCGTAGTTTTTGACATGATACATTCACTAACTTCCACTTGAGGAAAAACGATGTTTCTAGTTTACTGCAATAGGATCTCATTGTGAAATTATTTCAATAATCAGGAATTCGAATGAAAACACTTGGTAAATTGAAGTGACAGGTATTTAATGACAACTAAACAAAAGACAAAGAAAAAGTAGAGAAAGTGTACAAACTGCCTGCCACCAAATCGAATGCAAGGGTGTCATCTAAAAAAAAAAAACTTTTTATTCGTCGTGTACTTCGGCACGTATTTGGACAGCAGCTTCATTAATACGACGTTTCAATTCATGATCATCATTTACTGGGTTTGAATCTGGAGACTGGGGAGGCCACAAAATGGACCAAGATGGCCGATCCACCTTTGTGGATAAGTTTGATCGAAATAATTTCTCACTGGTCGTGCGAAATGAGCTGGACCACATTACCCTTCATATGGCCAAAGGTACATCTTCCAAAAGACTATGTATGCACTTCGTTTTCTAAAAAATCGCGATAAATTTCCCCGTTTAGAGTGTCAGGTAATTCAAAAGGGCCAATTATTGTACCATTCCAGATGCCGGTCCATAAATAAATGAAAAGATCGTTTTTGAAAAGCTGACACGTTTGCATTCGACTCGGTGGCAGGCAGTTTGTACACATTTCCTATTTTTTTTGTCTTTTGTTTATTTGTCAATAAATACCTGTCACTTCAATTTACCAAGTGTTTTCATTCGAATTCCTAATTATTGAAATAATTTGACAATGACCTCCTATTGCAGTGAACTAGGAATATCTTTATTCCTCAAGAGGAAGATAGTGAATGTTGTACTCGTATCATTTTTAAAACTGCACCGAATGAGCAATTTTTTGAAATAACTTTCATTAATATATTAACACTATTCACCCAAACAATAAATTAACAATAGAAATAGAAGAAGAAAAATCATTAATTTTTTTAGATTTGACAATAGGTAGAACCAACAACAAACATCATTTTTCTATTTTTCATAAACCTTCTCATACTAATTAGATACATCCATATATACATAAAATATCAGCATACAATAGTATGATACATAGATTAGTGAATATTCCTCTTTCTGAAAAAAATGTCTGCAAAGAATTAAATATCATAAAACAGATAGCAGTTAACAATGGATATCAAGTCAAATTAATAGAGAATATTCTTGCTAAAAAATTACATAGAAAGGCTATCCAAGAAGTGTACCCCACTGTGAGGAACCTTGACAATAATTACAGAACTTTAACTTATTCAGGACCCGTTTCAGAAAAAATTGCGTCATTCTTGAAAAAACAAAATTTAAGAGTAGCATTCAGAACAAACACGTTGGGAAGGTTTATCAAAAATAATAAAGATAAATCACAAAAATCTGAAAAATCAGGAGTTTATAAATTGAATTGTGGATCTTGTTCTAAAGTATATATGTAGGCCAGACTGGTAGACCATTCAAAAGCCGCGTACGTGAGCACCGTATGAATTATGTAAATAATAAAACACATTCAACATATGCCAATCATATTTTGGAAGAAGACCATGACTTCGATGAAAACTTTGAAATCCTTCATGTTGAAAATAAGGGTATTAGACTTAATTATTTAGAATTCTTGGAAATTAATAAATTGATGTCGGGGCGTGGCGCAGTGGTTAGAGCGTCCGACTTTGGGTCGAAAGGTCCGGAGTTCGAGCCCCAGTTACGGCTGGGATTTTTTAATATAATTTGATCGATTAAATTATTAAAATCTCGTGGCTGGATTGGGGTGAGTCCTGCACGATTCACTGTTGCGTTCCAATTAACAGTGCTGCTCCTAAGGTGGCCGAGTGGTTAAAGTGACATTGTTTCAGTCACTGGCTGCCAGTCGGCGATGGTTTAAACCACAGCGACTGCAAAATTTTTCTGATGGCCCGAGAAAGTGGTATGGTACGATACAATGGGCATCTGCCTACGTGTCATCGGGTCAGCCGTGGGTGGCTGGACGAGCCTACCACGCACGAGGTGGAGTGTTTAGTGGGTATACCTGAGGGGGATTCAATTCGGACTCAGGCGACTCCCACACTACCTTATGGGATGTGTGTGTCAGGCCGGATAAGGTGCCCATAAAGGGTTTCAATCACCTTGTACAAAAAAAAAAGGTGGCGCATGGAGTTAGTAACAATGCCTATCCAGAACACGTGGCTAATGACCATAGCAGTCGATGCCAAGACACCAAAGAAAGAAAAAAAAATTAATAAATTGAAAAATTCGAATTGTTTTCTGAATGATCAATTGGGCCTTAATAGTTCCTCTTTGTTAAACCTTTTTTAATTAAGTAGTAGCTATGTTTTGAGATTTATAGGTACCCACATTTTATTTTTATTATAGGTAGGTCCTAATGATTTTAATTGATAAGAAGGGTATTTAAGTAATGTTCAAAGTAGAAAAATTTAATGTATTACATTCGCTTGAAAAAGATACAGTGTATCGAAACATGTCGCGTAGACAATAATCTGTGGAAATTTAATCGTGTTTAACTTAGTGTCAATAACTTGCTAGGTTCGCGTGGTGATTTTGTTTACAGTATGACGAGTCTAAGTAAGCTAATAAAATAAATTAACTTGTGAATCGTGCAAATTTGTTTTTTTTTCTCCAAAGATATTGCACCAATATTTTTATTTTGGATTTCAATCAATAGAAGGGTTATTCAGGGTTGCATTACACAAGTTAGAATCTCAAACTATAAAGTTTTGTACCTGTGGTACTCGAAATACAAAGGTTTCGATTTTCACGAAATTTATAAAGCTGCCAATATCTCTAAAACTATCAATATTTGACTTAGGTCGTATTGTGATATTCTGGTCAGTCATGAGCTGGACTATCAGCCCTCCAAAGGATGACGTTGAGTTTTGGGACACCCTGTATATTCCTCTTTGTGAGCCTGGCCTGCGAGAAGGGTATTTATTAATTAATTCTTGGCATACATCAAATCATGAGGATACTTTTTGTTATTTATTTATTTATTTATTTATTCATCCATACAGGCCTACTGGCCTAATTACATGGATATCAAAATGAAAAATATTCACAATGACACTGATTCAATACAAAAAAAAAAATATTTATAATGGGTAATACCGTGGCAGAAAAGTAGGGGTTTTCACAACAAATTCAAATTGACATATTTAATATTATTTGGAAGATTTCACTACGAAAAGCGGTGGCAGATAGTGACCATTCTAAAGAAGTAAGAGCATTAAGTTGATTAGCTAGTCGAAGCATGTTCACAAGAGGGGATTTGGATATCTTCTTAACTGAAATATGGAACATAAGCGAGGAGCGGGTACGACAGAAAGGTACTTTAAATGTTATTAGGGATAATATTTCTGGGCAATCAATCCTATTATCCTAAAGAATTCGTCGCATATACCAATCCATTTATTTTACCTTCCATTTGCTCAAAATGTTTAGTTAATTTTTCCAATTGATTTTCAATTTTTTCGGTTATTTTTGGTGCCAATCTATTCAATAGGATGTCCAACATATTTTCATCGATTTGACCAATTTGTCCGGTTACACTGCCTGCTCGATTCCTTGTTGTTGACATTATCACGTAGATATGGCAACAGTGCCTTTCGTTCAGAAGGACAGTAATATATCAAGATGCAATTCAGCAACAATAATCACTTTGATAATGCACTGTGGTTTACCTTAAGATACTTCTGCTTAACTTGTCTGAAGAGATTCAACAGATATCTACAGTGTAATGAATGCTCACATATGAGTTATGAGTTTGTTAAGTGGGTTCAGATCTTGAAAAATCTCGCCGTTTTTTTTTTCATTTATTAGCAAGGTGCTTTCCAAAACAGCACAATATACATAGAGTACAAAATGTCAAAAAATAAAAAATAAAAACAGAACTCCTAAGTACAATTAACGTCATATTTTAGGATAAATAACAAATAAATAACTGGGTAATTTACAATTTTCTACTTCCTCAATTATTGATAATTTTCTTTCATGAATAACATACACGAATTTTTAAAACTATCTTATGACACTTATTTTCATTTCACAAGGCAAATTGTTGAACAAGACCTTTCCTTTGGAAAATAAAGTCTCACAGAAAACATTTTCAGAATTTATATGAAAATCATTGCCTTCTAGTATTGTGACAATGTACATCTTGAACATAATTCAGCTCACTTGATAAATAGGAAGGCTACATGTTATTTTTAATTTTATATACAAAAATCAGTGTAGGTATATTTAGGACAATTTTTCGTCGAAGAAAAGGTTTGTTTCGAATAATAATAATAATAATAATGTAAATTAAATAATTAATACGCGAGAAAAAAATAAAAAACTAAAAAATCAGTTTTTCGTTATTTTGACGGTTAATTCGAAATTATGTCAAAAAATGTTAAATACGAAAGTTCTCGATTTTTTTATTATCTACAGCTTTTTTGCTAGGAGGTCACGTTTCACCGCAAATCGAAAAAACCGTTTTCAACCCCTATACACTGCATCTCCATTTCACCAATTTGAGTGTTTCCATGTTTAAATATTTTTTTTCCTCAAGTTGGAACCTCAACAATATTTTTCACCCGGTCCTTACTTGTTACTTTTCTTATTTTTAGCGTTTAAAATTCGTTTTGACACCTGCCTAAAAAGTGTGCCTTGGCTCGGCAAAAGGGCAGGTCTTTGTAGTGATGCTTTACGAGTACCACCATGTCAGTCATGTCGTGTTCTGAATTTTTTTTATTTTCAACCGTTTCAACGATTCCGCAATTCTGTAGTTATTCAGAACTTTCAGTTGGTATATGAAAATGTTGATAACCTTGCAATCAATTGGATTGATTATTCTCAAACGCTGTAGCTATGTGGTTAACAAACCACTAATGAGCTACATATAAAGGAAGTTACGAAAATAGTTGATGTGGTCTATATCTACCCATTCATGATCATTTATAACCTACAATATTACAGCATCCCCCGATTACATGATTCCGATTCTGAGAGATTCCTTGAAATTCTGAAACAATATCAACTGTTCAATAATAACAAGTGTTTCAACAATAAACCATCTACTTAAATTTGTTAATTGTTATTGCAAGGTACGTTTCTTCATATTCTATAAAAAAAATTATAAATGTCCAAAAATAATTATTCATTAAATTTACAATAAATAATATGAAACATACAACATCTAAATATATAAAATAACAATAAAACTCGATGCCAAAACACCAATGAAAAAAAAAACAATAAAACTATCTATCACTAAGCCACAGAGGGGTTAGGAGGGAATAATATTGCATTTCATGCGGTGATATGTTTTTCGTCCTGCCCTTCTGTGAGACTAGCGGACGGGCAAAACCAGCACACATACGCCCTAGAGTGGACCCTACGATGTTGTGTAGGCCTAAAGCCGCGTACTCACTAGGCGAACGAAAGCGAATGAACAGGACCGCACGTATGCCTAAGCATGCGCTTGTGTTTGTTGTTACTGTCCACACTGGCGAATGTTTACACACGAATTCGTGCGTTGTTGTATTTTGCCGCACCTGTCGTACCATAGTCAGTGCAGTGATATTTCGAAGGTATTAAGTATTATTATTACGTTAATTTTTCATAGTAAACAATGTAATTCGACAATGAAGATATAATTGCTATAGCTAGTGCTTCATGTATCATATTCAATGAAGAAGAAGTTAAATCGAAACAAAGAAATATATAATACGTATAATAATTATAATTCAATTTTCTGAATTATAAAAATAAACGATTATAACTCTAAATAACCAAAGAAAAACAAACTACATGAACAAAATAAATCACACTTGCCCCTGGCTTGTGTTTGTTTACATAATTTTTATCTAATGCATTCGCTTATACGTACATACTAGCACATTGCCCACAGCATGCGGAGGAAAATCCTTTGAAGTACCGACTGCTGGCGGAACTCTGCCGAAAGCAAACACATGCGTTCCTTCACGTGCGTTTCTGTTCATTTGCTTTCGTTCGTCTAGTGAGTACGCGGCTTTAGATGCTGCAAGTTCAAGTCTACGGGTGTTTTGTTCTCGCTACCTCCTCAAAGTTATGTAGGGGTTCTTACGTGCTTATATGTAAGGCATCAGGCTATCAGAACAGTAACTTTCATCATTGAGTTTTCCATCAACGCCGCCCGAAAAAACAACGAAAAAAAACGGGTTTGAGCCAAAAGGTTTCGTTAAACCATCCCTAATGTCACAGTGATGGTGTGTGTCATTAGAAAAAGTTAGACTTGAATGTTGATGAACGTTACTAATGATCCTGTGAACTAAGGTATGTAGTAATATCCCGACAAAATTCTGAATTTTCAAAAAATACTTTCACTTTGCTGTCACGAAAACTGTGTTGCTTAGAAACACCACGAGAGATTGCTCGAGTGGTGTTTTGTACAGGTACACAGTTTGAGCGACTGGCAAGGTGACAGTATTTTGAAAGTTCTGCATCAATTTGAAGGGATATTCGATCAGACAATTTCACGAATGCTGTTCGTTCCTGAAACCATATAAGTGGCAGTCGGCTGCGAGCGGCAGAACTTTCATTGTTTTTAAATCCCGCGCGCTGTCAAACCGCGCTACGCCCACCGCGCCGAAGTGAGTCGGTTGGCGGCCATATCATCATCATGCCGCTACGGTGTGTCACGGCAGACAGACTCATAGACTTGTTTTTAAACAATCGTTTATATGTACCTAGAATGTTAGTTATTCACCGTTTTGTACCAAAAAGCAATATATGTCAAGTAAAATTACAGTCCATTTAGTTATTCGCAATCATTGAAATCACGAGAAGAGAAAATACCAGTGGAAATACCCACAACCCTATTCAAATACATTAAATTATTATGGACTAAATACGTATTGCAGGAACGGTTCATCGTGTGTCATTAATGTCAGTTGAAGAGTTGAACCGTCAAACTGACGTTTCTCTATTCACAGAAATTGTTGAAACTATGGAAACGTGTAAATAAGGAGGAAGCGAAACACCGATTTGAAAATACCACGGGCTGGAGACAGTGTTCTCGAAATAGTAATTTACTTAGCAAGTCCGGAAAATACTGTTTTTTGGACGAATAGACCAAATTCTAGGACTTGCGTTAGCGAGTCCTGGAAGTCTGCGAGTCCAAAAAAACTGTTTTCGGACGTGTTGCGTACACTATTTTTTCGGCAACCATGTAGAATAACAAATCAATGAGACGCATTTAGTCTAAGAAACGAAGAGAGGGCGACTTTCACCCATCTGTTAACCGGATGAAACGATTCCAAATTTGAATATTTCGAACATTTCAGTTTTTGTTTTGGTTGGTTTCTGGGTTTTGCCGTGGTCTTCTTTGGTTTAAATCTCCAAACGTTTCAACTGCAACTGCGGCAGTCATCTTCAGTGGCGTGGTCGAAGTACTCTTCTAGACGTGTCAACTGAAACTGAAGCTTTCGAGCAGTGTTGCCAATGGATGAGAATTAATATATCCTCTTCTGAACTAGAAATTATCCGATTTTCTCCGAAATTATCCGATAAGTTAAAAACAATCAAAAATAGTTAATCACTGCTATATATTCAGGTTTCGTACCAAATAGAAGGCAAGAATAGGTATTTTGTAGCAATAATGAAAAAAATAAGTTATTTCATATTTATTTATATAAAAAGTAACATTTTACAGAAATTACTTCCATTCAAACTAAAAAATCTTTGGTGGCATTGAAATACACTAAAAAATATCGAAAAAAAATAACAAGATAGTTACAGGTACCTATTTTGTTATTCAATATTTATTCTTTATAGAAAAAGTGAACATTTTA
Organism: Chrysolina oricalcia; assembly: GCA_944452925.2. Taxonomy (NCBI): domain Eukaryota; kingdom Metazoa; phylum Arthropoda; class Insecta; order Coleoptera; family Chrysomelidae; genus Chrysolina; species Chrysolina oricalcia. The sequence continues at coordinate 7,815,080 of OX101816.2, forward strand.
CCTAAAATACTTCTATTCAAACTGAAAAATCTTTGGTAGCATTGGAATACAAAAAAAATATTTGAAAAACAACACAAAAGTTACGTGTACCTATTGTTATTTCATATTTATTCCTTAATAGAAAAATTAAATTTTGGATTGACGTGGCCTTTACTTGATGGAAATTCATAGTATATGACACTAAGGTAAACACGATTAAATTTCCACAGATTTATTGTCTTCGCGACATGTTTCGATACACTGTATATTTTTCAAGCGAATGTAATACATTGTATTACATTCGCTTGAAAAAGATACAGTGTATCGAAACATGTCGCGAAGACAATAAATCTGTGGAAATTTAATCGTGTTTACCTTAGTGTCATAAGAAAAATTAAACATTATACCTGAAATACTTCGATTAAAACTAAAAATCTTTGGTAGCATTGAAGACCCGCTCTATACGCGACATCTGATAGTGAATAGCTGAATCTGAATCACTGGATAGGTCTGTGCATCGCTTCGTTAAGCAATGGTCTGTGGGAGAGACAAAGACAGAGACATAACTTTCGACTATAGAAATTATCTTTCGACAAAAGGATTCTTCATTACACAGAATCTCACCACTATGCTTCATCCATCACGAAATATAGCTGTTGTCAAATCTAAAATGAAATCTTGCATTTTCTACTAAGAAAATCGCTCGTAATTTTATCATTCAGTCAAATCCTATTATCCGTTTTTTATCCGATTTCCAACAGGGTGAGCAAAATATCAGCCAACCCTTCAAATTATCCGCAAATCGGATAATTATCCGCCAATCGGCAACACTGCTTTCGAGTTTGCGATGTTATTTATAGTGATGTTTTTTCGCGCACTTTCTGTAATGGCGGGTTCGCGCGCACTCCGCGCGATTCGGGTGATATGGCTTCGTTTTGGCCCCTCTCAATGCTGTGTGCCAGATCTTTGGTAAATATGTTCTCTCTTCTTTTTTGTTGAAGTTATCTTGGTGTTTGTGTATTTCTATGGCTTCCAAATACATTCTTGTTGAACAGTGATTCGACGTTGCTAGTCTCTCGGTATTTTCGAAAAGGATCTTGTGTTCTCCGTCAGACAATGTATGCTTAGCGACTGCGGACTTCTCGGTTTGTACCAATGCTTCTTTTTGTTTGACAGATATAGACCTTCCCACAGTTACATGGAATTCGGTAGACTCCCGCTGATTTGAGTGGATCTCTGCTGTCTTTGGCTGATCTTAGATATTCCGATATCTTCTTCGTTGGTTTGAAGACGGTGGTGATTTTCTCCTTCTATAGAATTTTCCCAATTCTGTTGGTGACACCTTCTATGTATGGCAGATAGACAGTGTTTTGGGGGTGCTCTTCATTGGTGTTCCTTTTCTTCTCCCTTGGGCGCGTAGCACGGATGATGTATTTCTTGTTGTACCCATTGGCTTGTAACACAGTTGTGAGGTGTTTCATTTCCTCGTCGATGTGCCTTGGTTCACATATTCTCAAAGCTCTGTTCACTAGTGTGTTGATGACGGTTCGTTTATGTTTTGGATGATGGTTGGATCCATTGTGTAGATATCGATCTGTGTGTGTTTTCTTCCTGTACACCTTATGGCCTAGATGATTACCCTCTTTGGTGACTAATACGTCAAGAAATGGGATTTGAAGGTTTTCTTCTAATTCCATATTTACCAAAGATCTGGCACACAGCATTGAGAGGGGCCAAAACGAAGCCATGTTACCCGAATCGCGTGGAAAGTGCGCGCGAACCCGCCATTACAGAAAGTGCGCGAAAAAACATAACTATAAATAACATCGCAAACTCGAAAACTTCAGTTTCAGTTGACACGTCTAGAAGAGTACTTCGACCACGCCACTGAAGATAACTGCCGCAGTTGCAGTTGAAACGTTTGAAGATTTAAACCAAAGAAGACCACGGCAAAACCCAGAAACCAACCAAAATATTGACGCCAGCCGTGAAAGCCTACATTCCTACATTTCATTCGAACAGAAGATAGGTACCAACAGAAACATTGTAATTCTTATTTATATTAATATTTGTATTAAAATTCGAGCACTTCCCGGCCTAGTCCGGGAAGTACGTACTTCCCGGACTAGGCCGGGAAGTGCTACTTTCCCAAAGAAAAAGTGTCCGGGAAGTGAACACTTCCCGGATGGTTGCCGAAAAAGTCCTTTTCTCATTGGTTTGAATTTAAAAAATGATGGCATTTGGTTGGTTTATATAATATGAGGAAAATTCAAGAGCACTTTTTGGAGATATGTTTAAGAGAAATAATAATAAACTCTGATAACAGAAGACACAAACTTGTAATTGTTGTTGTAAATTGTTGTTGTAAATTGTTGATTGTTTATTTGTAAAGATGAAGTACGGAATTGTCACTTCTTTTATTTGTATTGATTAATATCAAGACTAGTATGATCTCGATGTTATCGGCACATACAATGTAGTCTGTATAAAGTTACCAATTGAATTATTTCTCAATAGAATGTTTGGTCAAAATAACTTAAGACAAACTTCCGGATTATAAAATGTACTTATTTCTGAGAGTTGGAGATTGGCTGTCCAGCCAGAATTTTTTATACATTGTAGAACTCGTGATGCTGATCAAATGTCTTTTTGAACTAATGTTCTAAATTCAACAGTCTCAATTGAAAATTGAAAAAACCTACTATAAAAATGAAGCGATTTTTTTGTAATATTTAACAGAAAACAATTACTTTCCTGGCTAAAGCCACGCTGTACATAGAACTACATCTGATAGATATTGTGAAAAGAACATAACTTGACGGAAAACATCCTAATGTGAAAAATTTGCATTTTCATTCAAATAGTTGTTTTTTTATTCAATCAATCAATCAATGCCAAAGGTCCGGTTTGACCGACGACGTCTTTGAAATTTTTCTTTCTGTTGTTGAGTCGTCTGTCATAAAAACCGTTGCCATCAAAGCCACCGACTGTGTCCAAATAATTTTTTAATGCAAATAATGCATACCTACCCCCAAAGTTTCTGCTATAAAAAAGTCAATATTCGTACCTGTTTAAAACTAGCTGTAGAATTTTCATTTCCATATTTTTTTTCCTAAGAGCAAAGTAGTGAGTTGAAGTGTTGTTTATTTTTCTAACTATAAAAACGTCCATTTCTCATAAAGATAATAAATGTATCGATCAGTTGGCTTAATTTGGACTTAAATTTTTCACAATATCATTCACAATTATCTTCAAAAGTTAAAACACGAACTGTGATACGGAACACTAATAATAAATAACTATCAAAACGCTTTATTTCCCACATTTTATTTCAAAGTATTTTGGCAATTGGCATGAATTTCTGGGAATTTTAATCTTCCATAAATTGAAAATAAAAATTATATATAAGTTCAAGGAAACTCTATACAAGTGTAGAATAGCAAATATAAATCAATTTGCTCCGAAACTGTATTTACAAAATTATTTAATTTCGTCAAAGATGGTTGACGTTTGGGAGGCTATAATGTGCCTCCGTTAACAAAATAAACCAAGCTATAGAGGTTTTTTCCCCCACAAAATAAAACACGCAAATGGCCTATACTAATTTTTATGAGATAGTTCGTTAATGAAAACCCCAGTTTTTGCCCCAGCAAAATCGCTTTGTGGAATTTTTTAAACAAGAAATAGTGAAAAATAATTACAACTTGGTTTTTTGGAAATATCTCAAAGATTATTCAAGGATTCGTTTTACAGTCAATGGAACTTTTGTAGAGATTTATAAAACCTACAAAATGAATTTTCATACGACAGGATCGGTGCATTTTCCATTGAGAAAATCCGGGAAAACCTCGAATAAGAGACCATTTTTCAAAAATAAATATTTTCATAAATCTGAAGCAGGACGAATAATATTGCGGAAACTGATAGATAATAATATGTGGTTCATCTGTGCGCAAGATGTTTTCTGTCCGATGTGTAGTTTTTGCACAATTGCTTTATAAACAATCTAAGGGCACATCTTGCAAGATGCGTTAATTTGAGGAAAATCGTCGTATTCAAATTCTGTGAACGGCATCTGGAAGTAGAGATCAATATCTGCAATTTGTATATTTTGGATTTTCATCTGATAGGTGAAAAATGTGTTGAAAATGTCACTGAAAGTTGATCAAAACGCTTCTAAGTCGCACCCGAAGTCGCACTGAAGTTAACTCGAGTTGAGTTCGGGCGACTTCCTGTGAACTTTGAAGCATTTAGAGTAACTTCCAGAAATCAGAAATTTATTGGTGCTTGTCAAAACTACAGTTTTTTACACATGTCAAAAATAGGAATAATTTTTTAAAATAGATTATTTTTTAACATTCAAATCTAGACATAGTAAGTATAAATAAAAACAAGTACATACAAGTCAATTTACAATGTTCTGTAGTCAGTATAATTTATAAGAACATCATATTATATATACTACAGTAAGGATAAAAATTTGAGTCTACATTTAATTCATTATGAATGGTGTTTTTGTTTCGGGTATTGTAGTCGTGTATGTCATTGTTGAGAAGGTATTTGTTTTGGTTTTTATATGCATACGCATACATAATGTATCGTCCAGGAATGGTGTGGATCTTATTTTCGATGTATTTTTGTTTAACATCTGCTCTGTAGGGGAGATCTGTTACTATGCTAACAGATCTTCTTTGTATGCTAAAAACTGTTTTACTATGACAGGAGTGCCCCCACGTCAAAATTGCGTAGCAACCTATTGATTGAAATAATGCATGATAAGCTTGCCAACATACCTCCAAGTTTACTACACTTTTAAGTTTCCTTAGGAGAATTATATTTTTTGAAAGCTTCTTAGCAACTGAGACGATATGGCTTCTGAAAGTCAAATTTGGGTCAATGTAAACGCCAAGGTCGCCAAGGAATTTAACTTCCGAGGGATTATCAACATTTTCATGTTGCCTTAGACTGAAGGTCATTTTTACTGTTTTGGATTCGTTTAGTGAAAGCTTATTTGCTATAAACCATTCGTTATATTTGGTCATATTTGTCGTAATTTTTTCATTCAGCTCTGTAAAGTCATCACCTGTATTTATGTTTGTGGTATCATCGGCAAATAGAATTAATTTTGTGTCACTTACGACAGAATCAATATCGTTGATATATATCATAAAAAGTAGAGGCCCCAGAAGAGAACCCTGCGGAACTCCATGCTTTACATCTGCCCAATTTGATGTCTCTTTGTTGAAGTAAGTTGTTTGTTTTCTTCCATTTAAGTAACTCTGAAGTAACTTTATACTATGTTGATCCAACCCGTAGTAAGCAAGTTTCATCAATAAAATTTCATGTGAAACACAATCAAACGCCTTTGAGAGGTCACAAAATGCGGCACCCACGAGTTGCTTCCTCTCAAAGCCATTTGTTATTGTCTCTAGTAGATCGAGAATTGCCAGACTTGTTGATTTATTCTTTCTGAAGCCATATTGACAGTTTGTTAGAATATTTTCAATTTCAAGGTAAGAGTACAGTTGTGCTTTTAGTAAAAACTCTTATATTTTTTAAATCGCAGGAATCAAGGTAATTGGCCTAAAATTTTCAGAGGAGTTTATATCTCCCTTTTTGTATATAGGGATCACTTTTAATAGTTTGAAGCATTGAGGAAAAATTCCTTGCCTAATACTTATGTTAAATAATTTTGTTAATGGTATTATGATGGTATTTTTTAATGATTTAATTAGACTTATATTCATATTGTATATGTCTTTACTTTGCTTGTTTTTATACTATCTAATGCATCACGTACTTCGATAAAGCTTACTTCTCTGAAGGCAAAAGAAGATGTGGACTCTTTATTTTTGAGATTTGTTAAATACAAATCGTTGTAGTTTTTATTTTCGAGAAAGGTTAATCCGATGTTCTCTGCAACATTTACAAAATGTTGATTTAACTGATCTGAATCTAAAGTAGAATCAGGTGTAGTTTTTGTTCTTTTACTTGAATTTATGACCTGCCAGGAAGCTTTGATTTTATTTCCAGAATTTTTAATAAAATTGGAATTGGTTTTTTTGCGTTTTCGATGGCCCTTCTATAATCAGATCTGAGATTCTGAATGCAGCAGGGTAGCACTGATTCATATTGGATATTAGTTTATTCATGAATTTATCAAAGTTTGAGTCATTTGAGTCATTTTCATTAATAAATGACCAGTCTTCGGATTCCATATTGTTGTACATCTTTGAAGTGCCTATTTTTGTAATTGGACGATAGGTATGGATTTTTGGCTTGGGTTTCTCTGTTGTGACTTGCAAAGTGAAGTCAATGCAGAAGTGATCTGACACACCTATATTAAAGACATTTGTTACGAAATCTAGTGAACCATCAAAATTTATAAATATGTTGTCTATACAATTTTTATGTGTCGTATTTTGATATATGCATTGGGTGTAGCCATTATGAACACATTATATCTATGAAAGAGTTTTTCCGATTGTCGTCCAAGTTGAAATGAATATTGAAATCACCATTTAGAATCACAAGCTTCTCTGAGTTGAATAAAGTATCTATTATGAGGGTAATTTTATCTAAAAATATTTCAAAGTTTCCTTTGGGTGGCCTATAACAACTTATTATTATGATGTTGTGATCAACAATTTCAACTGCTGAAAACTCACACTCCATTTCCACAGAGCAGTTTATTATTTCAGTTTTATCTATGTAGTTCAGGTTTGGTTTTCCTAATATCAATTATACTTCCTCCTTTTTTTCGGGATTGTCTGCAATATGAGGAAAATATTGTGTAGTCAGAAATGGTTAAGAAATCTAATTCATCATTTGTTAGATGATGCTCAGTGAAGCGTAGTAAATCATATTTAGCTTTTATTGTCTGTTCCAGTTATTTGAAAAAGCTGTTTATTTTAAGGAGTTCTATATACAATAAAAAAAAGTATCAACTTAGGAATCGCCCTGTATAGGTAGGAGGACCACCCTGCGTCACATACGTGGGGTGTGATGGACCCCAGCCGCCGAATATCGCTTTGAAAATATGCCAAACGTAAACTTATGCGTACGCCCCTCCTAATAGCTTTCAAAATATGTCCGCATCATCGAATTCAGGCATTTCCGCAGTATCTTGTAGACACTGAGTGAAGTTATATGGAACTTAAGTGCTCTGGGGTGTGTCAAACCCCACCTATGTACTGACGTTCGTTATTTTGACATAATAAGTTGTTATTTTGGACTATTTTGGATCAGGTTAATCAGTTTTCAACAAATAATCAGAATTTTAGACTAGCCAGAAGAATGTTCATCAAAACGTTGGGCTTAGAACTTATCCGGGACTATATGACCAAAAGGAGTAATAATCCAAGGGTACCAAGAAATATTCGTTCGAAAATCAAAATAACTAACCAAGATAATTCTGCAGTGCCACCTGCCAAGATCGTGAAGGTCTCTGGGAGATGCTACATGTGTCCAAGGAGTCGAGATCGCAAGACTAAACATTTCTGTGCGCACTGTAAATCACTATTGTGCATGGAGCATGCTGTGATTACTTGCCAAAATTGCATGGCTTCAGACAGCGATTAATTTTTTTCCTTTCTGTTTTTCAATCTGCAATTATTTTCTTTGTATTTCATCATAATCAAATTTTAGTTTCCGAATGTTCATTCCGGGGTGAGATGTTCATTTATCTCACATGATTTTTTTTGTCGCGGTGTGTTTTTTGGTTCATGAAAAACTATCCTTTTTCAGTTTATACAGTGACCGGCAGAAAGTACGCATCATATGGGAATTTTTTTTATTAATAAATTTTGACAAATATTGATACTTGCAATTGCTTCTGCATCAAAAGAAACCCCAAAAGACGTTGTACAGTGCCGTTCGTCTTTTCGAGGTTGGCGGGAAATTTAAAAAAATTGAAAATTATTTCTCAAAACACACTTGTTTGTGAAAATATCGAGAAATGTTAATAAGAAAAGTTGTTCAGATTGACATTTTATAGCTATGTACAAGTTTTGAAAAAGATCTGAGATAAAAAAATAAAACTAATTTTTTGCCACAAAAAAAAAATCTTTTTGGAAACATACATTTTTGACGAAGAAACTCATTAGTAAAGCCAACACTAATATTTCAAATGTTTTGTGAAGATTCGCAAGCTATTCCTATTTTATTCGGAGAAAATTTGAAATCTGTGATTTTGCAGTGTGATCAGCTGCTTCATAAGAAGTCACTGAAATATCTACAGGACATTATAATTCCGATACTTTTTATTATTAATTAAGAACCAAGTATCTACACAATTTCAATTTGAAATTCTTAATATGTCCTGTAGATATTTCAGTGACTTCTTATGAAGCAGCTGATCACACTGCAAAATCACAGATTTCAAATTTTCTCTGAATAAAATAGGAATAGCTTGCGAATCTTCACAAAACATTATTTGAAATATTAGTGTTGGCTTTACTAATGAGTTTCTTCGTCAGAAATGTATGTTTCCAAAAAGATTTTTTTTTTGTGGCAAAAAATTTATTTTTATTTTTTTATCTCAGATCTTTTTCAAAACTTGTACATAGCTATAAAATGTCAATCTGAACAACTTTTCTCATTAACATTTCTCGATATTTTCACAAACAAGCGTGTTTTGAGAAATAATTTTCAAATTTTTTAAATTTCCCGCCAACCTCGAAAAGACGAACGGCACTGTACAACGTCTTTTGGGGTTTCTTTTGATGCAGAAGCGATTGCAAATATCAATATTTGTCAAAATTTATTAATAAAAAAAATTCCCATATGATGCGTACTTTCTGCCGGTCACTGTATCAGATTTCTTGAAATAAAGCCTATTTGATTATTCCTTGCGTGTTTTTATTGTTCCGAAATGATCCCCTGATACTATGGAATAACGTAATATCAGAAAAAGAACAAGATAAAAAAATACGATTTTTCAGGAAATGGGGATTGTCACACCCCACGTATGTACTGATGCAACAATTATCCACGGATGTAACGCAGGGTTTTAAAAACTCTTATGATCCTAAAATTTTGGATATTTTTAGAAAAGTCCTCGGCATTCAATATTTGAGTAAAATTTCGTGAATCCTGGGTCACATAGGTGTACATTCGAACTCATTAAAATTAATGCACTCGGAATATCACCTACCCTTTATCAAAAAAAAGTCGGTACTAGCATTTTATCAGAAACCAAAGATATCCTATCCTGGCTATTGTCGTTACCTTGTAAAATCGTAAGTGAATTAAAATATTGTCGTACACAAACAAACAGCACAATGAATGAATTTGCCAACGCAGTCTAAAAATAATGTCTACTATTTATAGTACCGAAACCATGCAGAAAAATGCATATCCGTTGATACTCTTTTCGCAAACTGCTCAATCGTCCAGGGCCTACGTGACGAAGTGCACGTTATACTTTTGATGCCACGTGGTATTTATTGAAAAGCTCCAGCATAGCTTAGCCGGTATTTGTATCTTGTGCTCCAGCAAAATTAAATTTGCTTATTTCGTGTAGAATTGTGATTGTTTTGAATGAACGAGTAATGGAAAATTACATTACGGAAAGGTTGCAGAAACAACTAGATTTGTTTTATGCGAACTGATTTTTTTTTACTCGAGATAAAAATTTAAGTTGTACAGGGTGGGCCAAATTCGACACTTTTAAAGGGAAAGTCATGTTTTCACACTAGATAGATAAAAACTGATGGCTGTGTCTGAGGATCAAATTCTATGACGAACTTAATGGAGAAAACAACATATCGATATCTATCATCGTTTATGAGTTACAGCGTGTTTTTCGAAAATGTACATTTACGAAAAGATGCTGTAACTTTTTTCCTGTAAAAAATTCCTTGTTTCTATAAAAATATTTCCAAATCACTTTTTTTCGTAGAATTCAATGGTGTAGTGATTTATTTTTTCAAATAAATTATCGATAGTTGTTGATGGAAAAAAAATTAATGAGACACCCTGTATATTTCAATAGAGCTTGAAATTACCTTTCCAAAAATATAGCACACTTGATATTTTGCTACAGTCATTTTTGAAATACAGAGCTTTTAAATTTCTTCATCTAGACTTTGAATCACACACTTGAACAAGTAGGCTTTGGACGATGCGGCGATAAAACAAAAAGCAAATGTACAAGGATATATTGAAAAATTCTTAGCCTACTATAGAACCAAACAAGATTTCAATGTCAAAATATTTCATTACTCAACATATTTTCTTCTTAATTGGATACATTTATTACAGCGAACCTGCAACGTCTCTAGACCTTTCGAAAAAATGTTTCTTCCTGCTCTGCAAACCAGACCTCCACAGCTTTTATTACCTACTCGTTGGAAGAAAATTTACGAACTTTTAAACTTTTTTTCAGTTGAGGAAAGAGATGATAGTCGGACGGAGCCAAATATGGTGAATAAGGGGGGTGTTCTAGTAATTCAAACCCTAAATCACGAATTTTTTGCATGGCAACATGAGATTTGTGTGCAGGGGCGTTGTCCTGCAAAAACAAAACACCTTTGGATAGCTTTCCGCGTCTTTTCTATTTAATTTTTTCCCGTAGAGTGGTCAGTAATGTCGAATAGTAATCTCCAGTTATTATTCTACCCTTATCCAAAAAATCAATCATGATTACTCCATGGCAATCCCAAAAAACTGAAGCAAGAACGTTTCCAGCAGATTTTTGGACACGAAACTTCTTAGGTCTTGGATAACCGGAGTGTCGCCATTCCATCGATTGTTGCTTTGTTTCTGGATCGAAGAAATGTACCCAAGTCTCATCCATAGTAACAATTCGGTCTAAGAAGTCTACATCGTTTTCAAATCGAGCACAGATCGAACGCGATGCTACTACCCTTGCACGCTTTTGGTCAACATTCAAACATTTGGGGATCCATTTTACAGCAATGTTTCTCATGTCCAAATTGACGTGAACTATATGATGAACGCGTTCGTATGAAATATTCAGTGCTTCAGATATCCGTTTTAGCCCAATTCGACGGTCTATTAAAATCATGTCATGAACTGCATCGATATTTTCGGGGACTGATACAGAAACTGGCCTTCCCGATCGGTCATCACCTTCAATGGAAAATTTACCTCTTTTGAAGCAGTCCAATTTTTCACGGTCGCATACGAAGGACATCGATCACCAAGGGTATTAAGCATATCTTCGTAAATCTGCTTACCTCTTAACCCTTTTAAATACAGGTACTTGATGATGGCTCGATACTCCAATTTTTCGATTTTCACCATTTCGGTGGACATATTGTTTCTTTTAATTTATTGCGTAACTCTGGTTTACTTTTTTGACGTCAAACTTTACACTTCTAATAAGTTATTGTTCGTTGCTATGGTAACGCAATATTTTGTTTATGCAGGGAACTGGTCTAGGCTAACTAGATAACAATACATTCTCGTATATGCCAAGCAACTTGACATTATGCCCATCTGATATATTTGCATTGGCATATATATATTGAGATTCTGGATTTTCTCAGCAAAAGCTTGTTGGTGCCGAACCATTCCCCTGCTAATTCCAAAGTGTTTTTGGCGGATTCGATCAGTTCCACCATATCGCTCTTTCGGTCAATTAAAGTTGTGTCATCAGCAAAAATAATACTTTTTTTGGGCAAAATATGATAAAAAAGGTCATGATCTGGGATGTTTTTTCCTGTTCCTTTTTTTTTGTTGCCGTGATTGTTATGTTTTTTCTTCAAACCAGAAAGTTACAGGGGTGCGAATACTCGGCTGAATCTCCCGGTATATACAAAAAATTGAGATTATCGCTAAAACTTATTATTTATTGAGGAAGGTTATTACAGCAAACAGTTTCAGTAGTAAACACTATGGTATTTATAAGTTTTGCATAAACATGCTCCATATGATATTATAATTCATTGAATAGCCAGTTACATCATTGGAGTACAATATAAAATATTTTAAACACGTACTCATTTACATAACAATTTACACATCGACGATAGTCGTTGCCAACCGATGTTTGAACCCTTACCTACCATATACACCTATGACGTGGGCTTATTATGGCAAGAACCTGTCAGGAAACAACTACTCCCCTGGCTAAGACCACGACGTGTATTGAAATATATCAAACAGATACTTGTGCAACATTTCTCATTGCAGAGGACAGAATTTCAAGTGCTCCCTGTAACCAACTAGCAGAATTGTTTTAATTCGGACAGGATGACCACCTTCAGACTAGTTTAGAGGTTTTGTCTCTCATCAGTGCAATGGTAGGTTAACACAGACAGCTCTTTACACATTGTTGAAATAGATATTTAGTTGAAAACGTTTAGATCTTTTGCAGTTTACTTTTGGTTTTTGTAAATTACAAACGAAATTCGAATTTTCGCTGCAAATAAATCATCACTTCATGATCTCTTTACGTGTGTGTCTTGAGTATCACAAATGATAACGATGCGAAATAATATACAGGATGGGGCACCGAAAACGAAACAGATCGAATATCTTCAAAACACATGTGTTGTGAAAAAAAATGCAAAAACACGTCGATTTTTAACCTCAACTGTCATACCTCTCCCCCCACCCCTTGGTCACTATCACCCAAACAATTTGAATAGGGAAAGTAGTAAGTGTGACACATCATTAAAAAGATAATTTCACAAGGAATTCAGCCATGTCAATGTTTGCTACCAAACTTCTAATTTTGGCGCCGTCTTGCGGAAAAAACTGAAATGAATTCGGTGGCAACGCTTGATGGAATTTTTTTAAGGGAAAAAATAGCCACCGAAAGCACCAAAATGGCGGACATGAGTTGCAATTATGGTCCGATTCGATTCAAAATTGATATGTGATGGTTTTAAGGGTCGGAAATCATGATTTGATTGTCAATGCAAAGAAACAAGATGGTGGCTCCAAGATGGCGGACGAAATTTGTAATTTTGGTCCGATTCGAATCAAAATTAGTATGTGGGAATTTTCAGGGTCGGAAATTATGATATTTTTGTCTATGCAAAAAACAAGATGGCGAGTGAAATTTGTAATTATGGTTCGATTAGATACGGCGCCGAAAATGAATTCTTCAAAAGACATGTGTTTTGAAAAAAATACAAAATTGCGACTATTTCAAATCCAATGGGGACATCTTCCTATCATAACCTCAACTGTCATACCACTCTGTTAGTAAGTATGCATGTATGTGTGGGACAAATCTGAAAAAAAAAATATTGTTATAGACGTGGGACGTAGGTTATGCTGTGCGTAACAGATTCAAAAGCTTGCCGCGAGTACAAAATAGGTATTCTTGCGTGGTAAAATTCTGATTCTGTCACGCACGGAATAACCTACTTCACAAATCTAAAAAAAAATATTATTTCATTTTTAGCGCATTTGTATAAAAGCTTTTTTTTATCAATTCAATTAATTCATTTTAGTCATACTGGTAACTTGTAAAACCTCCATATGCCAATTTTGAATCGAATCGAACCACAATTACAAATGTTGTCCACCATCTTGGTTTTTTGGGTGGGGGAGAGGAATACAGTTGAGGTTATGATAGGATGATGTCCCTCTTGGATTAAAAATCGACGCGTTTTTGCATTTTTTGAAGATATTCAATCTGTTTCGTTTTCGGTGCACCACCCTGTATAAAAAACCAAACAGAAATGAACATTTTTATCTATAAAATCCGCAGAAACGTCCGAAATCGATACTATAATTTTCTGATCGTCCTATAATTTTGAAATCTCTGTAGTAGATAGAGATAACACACTGCATTTGACCCATTCAGATAGTTTTTATTTGAATAGTTATTGTTGTTGGATGTAAATTAGGTTAAAGATGTCCAGAAACCAAGTGTAGCGACTCTGAAAAATTGGGATCAAACGTGAGACATTCGCCAATTTCATAACAAAAAACAAATGAACTCTCGGAAAGGTTTTCAAATATACCGTGATACTTGCAGTTGACGTTGATTCGTTATAGGGGTTAGGGGTTAGGTCATACCTGAAGTGCTTCAGGGTTATCATAGGATTGGTCCATCCAGCAGTTTCTATCAAGTTGATTCTAGCTATTGAAATGATGTGGTGCTGCAAAATTTTCCGGGTTTTACTGCAGCTTTGAAAGCAAATGCGCTACTGCATCCCAATGAAGTCACCCCAGCTCGTTGAGTGGTTTAATTTTAGTTGTATTTTAACAAATACCAGTTTCGACTAATGCCAACGAATACCGATCACAGAAAGATGCCTATTTTCTGTACTTCGTTTTACGATAATAGTAAACTGATAATTGTGTTTTTTCTTTCTTAGATTAAAGCAATTATTAATTTACAAAATATTTACAATAAATAAATTGATGTTGTGTATTTTCTCAGAATGCAATCTCTCATTTATCTGAAGTAGCCAGAAAAAGAGGGCTATTTTTAATGCCTTGATCAAATTAATTTGTATCCTTTAACATCCAAATAAATATAATATGTATAATATGGAAATATTTTCTTAACTTCTACAAAATATTGACGTCATCTTTTATAATTTCGCAATGATCGTCTAAGCCTGTATGTCACAGCCTTTGTGATTTTTTTTTTATTTTCGCGATGAAATCCTTATTTGCAATAACAAATACATATATTTGTATGCTATAAAAAAATAAATTCTGCATTACTTTAACGTCAAATAGACTTCAATAATTCAACAATTTTTGGTTAACACAGTGCTGACATTGACGTTTCATAAATATGTCGCGATTATTAGTGGTTTTGGCATTTGCAAAGATCTCTCTAGATGCATTTATTGAAACAAGCCAAGTTTTATATAAATTCAGTCCAATTCATGAAGTTTATATATTTTTTTTCAGATTTGGCTGTTGTCGTTGAAAACGAAATAAATTTATTCCATAGGAATGGAACCCTCATAGAATCAAAAAGCCAGCCCTTCAGTTCGCTGAAGGCATTAGCATATGACAATGTTAGAGACCAATTTATCGTCAGTGATATGGACAAGATAAACGACACCATCTACACTGTCAAACTTAACAAAGAGACTGATACTACCGAACCAATCATAAAAGGTCTTCCAGGAGACGTTCAGGTATGGCTATAATAATAGTAATCGCGCAACTGTCATTAAATATACTTCCCTTTCTTATCAATGTAACCGTAATGAAACTTATTTGTGATATTACTTGTAAGTAGGAGGGTATTCAAGACAAATATACAAGGTGATTTACCACCACTTTTAACACAAAATTTGTCATTGTGCTCCCCCCACCAAAAGAAGTTGAAAACCAAAAGGAATTACAAAAATGGAACAAAAAAAATATCTGAGTGATTTGTAGGAATGCGCCGCCACTGGATATAAACTGCCCACGTTGAACCGTGCAGTCTCACTTTCCCTCCCCTTTCATCAGACTTGGGAGCCACAGCAGGGCTGGTGGGGTGACAAGTGAGATTGGGACGTGACTCACATTACAAAATGGCGAAAATAAATAATATATTTTTGCAAATAATAATAATAATAAAAGGTCTTTATTTCCCAATAAAAAGTAAATAGAATGACAAATTACACTGGGAAAAAGCCGAAGATCAGCTGGTTGTGCCCCACGACACAGCCTCTGGTTTTTCATCTTGAGCTCGAAAAAATTAATTAGTTAATTTAATGATTTCAAAAAAAAAAAAAAAAAACAACTTGAAAAATAGAGTTCTGTGAGTAAGTGAACTAAAAGGTAGATATTTACATACAAATCATAAACAGTTAACATTATGATAACGGCAACTATAAAATAGTTCTTTCGGTTATACTTTTTTAATCTTGTTCGTCGCTTAGGTATTTTTTGAAAGCCTTTTTGAAGTGATTGAGAGGTATAGACCTCAGCTCCTCAGAAATTGGGTTGTACACCTTGCTGATCTGATATTAAAATGATCTTTTAAATAGTTCTGTTCGATGAGCAGGCATCGTAAGTTTACCTTTGAACCTGACATTAATATTGTGTATGTCAGTACGATATCTTATTTTATTAAAGAGGTATTGAGGGGATTTTTCCATAATAATTTTATGATATAAGCAAGCAGCAAGTAGTCTCATGCGTTTCATATTGAGCCAATTAGTCTCAGTTTGTGAGATATACGATGACCACGTCTTATACCATGTATTAGGCGTAGACAACTTGTATTCTTCGCTTATCTTCTGAGTCTATAGACGGACTGAATATTGCACTTCCAAAATTAAATCTCGATAAAACGAGCGATTCGCATCAAATAGTTTTCACCTTTTTGTTGAAGCAGTGTCTGTTTGCATATATCATTTTCAGATTCAGGTAGGCAATACTAATACATTTGTTGATATAGCGTTTGAATTTGAAATGTGTACCTAGTATCACCCCAACATTTTTCGCCTGTTCAACTGGAACAATAAAATCTCCATCAATGTTAATTTTAAGGGTAGAGTCTGGATTTCACATAACACAGCACATGTTCAAGCAAATGTTCGAATGTTGCTCTGTTACTGTCAATACACAATTCCAAGTGCCGAATGGGGTTGTAGTGTAGGCGATCACATACGTCCCTTCGAACACGAATGACTTTAGGGCATTATCGATGGCTTCCTCTAGGTCTTGTAACGAGTCAATGGGGTTAGCGTACACCAAGAAATGTACCCACCCCGACATATTCAACGACGTGAGCATTCGGTGTCCATAAAGTCTATCACCACATGACTAAAATGCTGGGGGCTCCATCGTTCATGCACCACATTCGTCTTAACCTTGCCAAAGGTATATCATCAAAGAGTTGATCCCTCAAAAAGGCCAATTAGGCATCAACAGTTAGCCCCGCTGGTAAACCATAGGGATCTATCAATTGTGGTAGATGCCTGCCCAAAGGTTTATGGAAAATCGATACTGTCACCGAAATGGGCGAGAGACATGCGGATTTTCCTGTGCCCATATGAAACAATCATATCACAATATTCGCTAGAAGTAAACGCTGGCATATTGAACAGTACCGATTTACGAAAGACATCAAAATACGATCACTCTTGGAAATCCAACTGACGGTGCTTTGATAAGTGATACACATACGTGCACCAGTGCCAAATATGTGTCACTTTCGCACTGTTAACGGTGTCGTAGAGAACAACCTTTTCTATATGTAAATATGTAGGAAAGCACCGCCTCTGGATGAAAGATGTGGACAGTCACAATCATAGTTCTACCTTTTTTATCAAACGTGGGGCTGTAGCTGGTGGTTTTCTATGAGGTTCTAGCATAACTCCCAATAGGAAATTGCAAAAATAGATGATTTTCGTAAAGAACAACTAAGCAAAATATTAAATATAAAATTAAAATGATAGATCGCAGGCACAGTTGTAAGATAACTAATGTGTCTAGGACCACTATCAGACATAGACATTGAACATAGAAAAATCGTAAAACCACAACCAAAACGTGATTCAGTAGCGCATATTCGGGGGATGGCAAACAAAATATTACATAAATCATCTCGAATTTCTCTAACTAACACACCATTTATTTTTCCGTAAGTGCTCATAAATCATCTTGTATGCAATGTCTTTCACGACGTTCATTTGGAATATACAGTGACCGCCAAAAAGTATGTACCATATGGGAAAAATTTTTATTATTGGAGTATTGGAAAAAATATTCTGGGGAAAAGTTTGTGCATGTCCGAGAACCTAAAAATCGATTTTGACACATGTCACGTGATCGCTAGAATGGCTGCAAAGTGAAAAAAATTGCAATGCAAAGGCAAAAAAAGGGGTAAGATGGCAAGATATCAAAAAAAGTTATTTGAAAAAGTCACTTATAATTAAATTTTATACACATAAACGAAGTTTCAAGAGATAATTCAAAAAAATTGAAAATAGCAATTTTTTAAAAATATTTTCCCATCTATTTGAAAAATTTTTTTTTTTTCTTATGAATAGCTTGACTATACTGAAACATTTGCATTTTAATGATAATGACAAAACTTTCTCATTTTCTCCACACCAGAGGGCACTAAATTAAAAAAATTGGTTTTTGCCAGAACCCTCGCTGTTACATTGGTTCTTATCTAACAGTTATATCAGAATTCCAAGACTATTGTGTTGATATGGCAATCTAGAAACACCATGTTTCCTGATTTTAATCAAGTTTCAATAATAATGCTGTATGAGCGTTTTACTTTGCACATAAACTTTAAGAATCTTTAATTTGACGCACTATTTTCAAGTTTATGTGCGAAGTGAAACGCTCATGCACGATTATCATCGGAACTTGATTATAATCTGGAAATTACCATGTTTTTGGAGTGTCATGTCATCACAATGGTCCTGGAATTCGGATATAACTGTTAGATACGAACCGATGTAACAGCAAGGGTTCTGACAAATTCCCATTTTTTCAATTTAGTGCCCTCTGGTGTGGAGAAAATGAGAAACTTTTGTCATTATCATTAAAATGCAAATGTTTCAGTATAGTCAAGCTATTCATAAGAAAAAAAAATAATATTTTTAAATAGATGGGAAAATATTTTTAAAAAATTGATATTTTCAATTTTTTTGAATTATCTCTTGAAACTTCGTTTATGTGTATAAAATTGAATTCTAAGTGACTTTTTCAAATAACTTTTTTTGATATCTTGCCATCTTACCCCTTTTTTGCCTTTGCATTGCAATTTTTTTCATTTTGCCTCCATTCTAGCGATCACGTGACATGTGTCAAAATCGATTTTTAGGTTATCGGACATGCACAAACTTTTCCCCAGAATATTTTTTCCAATACTCCAATAATAAAAATTTTTCCCATATGGTACATACTTTTTGGCAGTCACTGTATGTATAATTATACATAATGATAATTTGAACTTCTGTGGTACTAGGTTTTCCATGTGGTTATCTCAACTTTTCTGAATTATATCTGATTTCCTGTCACTTTTCGTTGTGCCGGAACTAGATTTCAACTTTCTTATTCCAAATGTGTTACATTACAGTTTTCCTGTTTTATTTTTACGAAAAATTCAATAAATACTGCACATATTTAGTACATTGCTATGAATTATAAAAACTGTGGAATTATGAACTAGAAGTTAGATCAAATGTGTACAAATAAATTTGTACACATAAACAAATAAATGAATTAGAACAGTTTAGACTTTCTATTAATTACAGTATCCATTCATTGGTGTCAGTGTTTCGAAGACCTCACAAAAAGTGTGGTTCTCTGAAACTTCGCATTGTTAAAGAGTAATTATCCAATTCTCTTCAGCTATCAGCCTGAGTTGGTTCTGATCTGAATTGTTGTTAGTGAAATTAATCTGAGAGACAGACAACACTCAACACTTGGTGTTCTGATATGCTAAAGATTACGTTCAGGATATAATAATAATAATAATAATTTATTCACAAAAAAGATTGGTACAGAGATGAATTTGACAAATACAACATGGTTGTGAATAAAGAATATACCACGAAGCAGTAGACACTGCTTGTTTGTGGACGTATTCAACAGTGGTTTATATAAAAAACTATGCTAGATTAAGTAACTTAATAATATATAAAATAAATTATTTAAGAAATATCGATATGTACATTGATATAAGAATTTCAGGATATAAAAGTTGTTATTACAGTGAAGTGAAAGAAAATTAAAATTCTACACTATTCTTATGAGACTAATGTAGGGTCTACTAATATTGGTTGTAAAATAACTTATGTGAAAATCTCAAAGAGAGTTATATTAAAAATGTAACAATACAACATGAAAATCACTCAAAAGTGCACAAAAGTGCGTAGAATTAAGAAAAAAAAAACTTGGAGATAAAAAAAAGTAAGATGTAAGGAGTGAAAATGTAAAATAAAAAAACAAACAAAATATGTAAGGGTGAAGGACTATACAAATGTAAAAATGGTGGAGTGTTAAAAACGTTAGAATTCTTGATTGTCTAAAAATAAAAAATGTGTTGTAGATGTAGGTATGATGTTCACAAGTGAGAGTTTTTATTATAAAATGTAGAATAGAAAGAAGTACCTATGATCAGTATAGAGGTGCAGAGTTTGAATGTTGAAAAGTTTGAAAGTATAACAAGGTAGAATTATGGGAATATCCTTTTATTTATTTTATGTATCAATGAGTTCATGAATTATTTGCCTAGGATTTTCGAGTACAATTTTTTTAATTTGTGATTGGAATTTTTTCCTTTGTTTCTCGTTTTTCAGACTCTCTGGTAATGCATTGAAAACCTTTGGTCCTAAATAACTATAAGTCCTCTGGCATATCGATTTGTGAACGAAAGGGATTTGGTAGAGGTTACGTCCTTTGGTATTCTGCTGATGATTTTTTCTAATCAATTCTTGTTTATTTATAAACTGATTTGTTGCTAGGCTCAAGAAGTATATTTGCTTTACGTCCATTATTTTGGTTACTAGATAAAGAAGGTCTGTGGGATAACGTGTTGGCTTTTTATATATTATTTTCATTATTCTTTTCTGAATAACTTCGATTTTTTTCAAGTGAACATTCGTTCCTGCTCCCCAACCATGAAAACAAAGTTAAGAGAACCTTGGCAGAACAGAATGACGTAAACATAATTGATAAATTCTGACTTTTTGTAGGGGCTAGCCATCGACCCCATAGATGACATCTTATATTGGACTGACGCAATCAACCACACAATTAACTACGTATCATTGAAAGAAAGCCCTCTAGAGTCCAAAGAATTCCTAGCTTTTGAAGAGGCTGTACCCCACGCTCTTGCTATCGACGCATGCAATCGGTAAGCACAAATTTAATAGTTGGCTCTGAATAAGCTGTTCGTGTTACATACTTCATTTTGTTAATGAATCAGGCTTTTCCGGTTGATCTAGTCAACATGTACAGTTAAAAAAAAATGTAATCACCGAAAATTGTTTTCATGGTATTCGATTCGTAATGTCGTGTAGAAAGTTTAAGCGAAGGCCCCAAAAGCGGCCGAAAAAAATTTCAAGAGTCATTAAGTGAAAAAAAGTGCGGCTTTGGTTTTTTTTTAATATCTCGAATAATATTAAATATTTTCGAAATGTTAAAAAAAAGTCTGAAAAGATCAGCAATTTTGCTGAAAAAAAAGTTCCGGCTCCCGAAACTGTACCTCCAATATTTATAATCTTTACAGAGCCCTGAAAATAGAGCCAAAAATGGGTAGTCTGGCTTCCGCGCGCGTTGCGTCACTCTGACAGAACAACAATAAAAAGTATTTTAACATAGTAAATATGAATATTAAGGAAAAAAAATTCAAATACTATTGGGATACATCAATTAACAATAATCTGTGATTAAAAATTTTTATCCAAATTTCTTCATAAATTATGCATTTCTTAATTAACAAATTTTTCTAAACTGAATGTTATAAAAATCCCGATAGTTATTGAACTAAATCCTTATGATTTTTTTCACTTAGTGAAGTTATTGTTAATAGGCTTACAGATAGCTAACCGTTGCAAAAATTGTTAAATTTTGATCATCCACTTTTTTATTAATAATTGAAAATAAAAGAAAGTTAATAGATTTTTTTCTGAATATCTTGAATGTTTCGATTTCTAAGGGTTTAGAGCTACAAAAAATTAACATTTTAAAAATTTTTACCACCATTGTTTGAAAAATTGTTATAAACAAATACATTGTTTATGAGCAAATCAAAGAAAAAAATGTTTGTTAAATATTTATTGATGAAAATTATCATTTTTAAAGAGAAAAGCTTTAAAAAATGTATTTGTTGCTAAGAATTCGTTTGTTAATTAACAATCGTTATTTGTGGCTAAATATTAAAATTAAGGAACCAATTTTTTCTCTTTGAGATTCTTAAAAAAATCTTTTCTTCATTTTTTGTTTGTTTATTTCATAAATAATTTGTTATAAACAAATAATTTTTTGATTACCTAATTCTGTAATAAAATAGCCATGTGTTGTTTCTTATGAAAAAAAACTATATTTTCTACTTTTTATACAAGTATAGCTCCATTGTGAAAGGCTTGTTAATTAATTAAAATGAACAAAAAAGACCTGGAGCATTGTTGTTATATCTGCAATAGTTTCAAAGTTATTGTACTTATAAAAGAAAAAATCGTATACAGAGGACCAGTTTCAAGGCATGGTAATATTAAAAATTATATAAAAATAGAAAATACAGTTTTTTCATGAAAAACAACACTGCTATTTTTATTACAGAATTGGGTATTTAAAAAAATAAACCGAAAAAATGTATTTGTTTATAACAAATTATTTGTTAAATAAACAAATAAAAAAAAGGGGAAAAATTATTATTTTTTGGATTTCAAAGAAATTATGATTTTTAGAGAAAATGGTCCCTTAATAATATTTAGCTGCAAGTTACGATTGTTAATAATTAACAAACGCATTTTTTAGCAACAAATAATTTTTTTTAACGAATCGTTTTTTCTTCAAATAATTTTCATCAATAAATATATTACAAAGCAATATTTTTTATTTGTTTATAAACAATGTATTTGTTTACAATTTATTAGTGAAAGGTGGTAAAAAAATTTTGCTCAAACCCTTAGGAATCCAAAAATTCAAGATATTTGAAAAAAATAATTTATTTACCTTTTTAAATTTTTGTTAATTGAAAAGTGGAAAATAATTTTTTTACTATTTTCGCATCGGTTATCTATTTGTAAGCCTATTAAGAATAATTTCACCACGTGAAAAAAATTCTAGGGTTTTATTTTAATAATTATCTGGGATATTACGTTAACTTCCAGTTTAGAAAAAAATGTTAATTAGCGAATGCATAATTTATGGAGAAATTGGAATAAACATTTTTAACCGCAGATCATTGTTAATTGATGTA
Organism: Chrysolina oricalcia; assembly: GCA_944452925.2. NCBI lineage: Eukaryota > Metazoa > Arthropoda > Insecta > Coleoptera > Chrysomelidae > Chrysolina > Chrysolina oricalcia. The sequence goes on from OX101816.2 coordinate 7,837,893, forward strand.
TCCCAATAGTACATGATCTCTTTTATTTATTAATATTCATATTTAATTTGTTAAAAATTTAGTTTTGTCCTTGTGAGAGTGTCACAACGCGCGCGGAAGCCAGACTACTCGTTTTTGGCTCTATTTTCAGTGCTCTGTAAAAATTATAAATATTGGAGGTACAGTTTCGGGAGCCTGAACTTTTTTTCGGTAAATTTGCTGATCTTTTCAGACATTTTGTAACATTTCGAAAATCTTCATTATTTTTGGTTTTGGGTGTTTCCCGGGTTTTGCCGTGGTCTTCTTTGGTTAAACTTCAAACGTTTTAACTGCAACTGCGGCAGTCATCTTCAGTGGCGTGTTCGAAGTACTCTTCTTAATGTATCAACTAAAACCGAAGCTATCGTCTCTGGCATGTCATTTATAGTGCTGATTTTGCGCGCACTTTCTGTGATGGCGGGTTCGCGCGTACTTTCCTCGCGATTCGGGTGACATTGCTTTGTTCTGGCCCCTCTCAATGCTGTGTGCCAGATCTTTGGTAGATATGTTCTCTCTTCCTTTCTGTTGAAGTTCTCTTGGTGTTTGTGTATTTCCACTGCTTCTAAATACATTATTGTTGAATAATGATTCGACCTTGGTCTCTCGGTGTTTTCGAAAAGGATCTTATGTTCTCCGTCGAACAATGCATGTTCAGCGACTGCTGACTTATCGGTCTGTCCCAATCGACAACTCCGCTTGTGCTCAACTAGGCGGGTACCAATGCTCCTCTGCGTCTGACCGATATAAACTTTACCACAGCTACATGGAATCCTGTAAACTCCCGAATCGCTCGGAAAGTACGCGCAAACCCGCCATCACAGAAAGTGCGCGCAAAATCAGCAGTATAAATGCCGAGACGATAGCTTCAGTTTCAGTTGACACGTCTAGAAGAGTACTTCGACCACGCCACTGAAGATGACTGCCGCAGTTGCAGTTGAAACGTTTGGAGATTTTAACCAAAGAAGACAACGAGAAAACCCGAAAACCAACCAAGCCGTGAAAGGCTACATTCCTATATTTTTCGAGATATTCAAAAAAACCAAAGCCCCACCTTTTTTTTTCACTTGTTTATAACTTTTGCAATTTTTTTCGGTCCCTTTTGGGATCTTTCCTTAAACTTTCTACATGACATCACAAATCGAATGACACTATGATCATAATTTTTGGTGTGACTATACAACTTTTAAAAAAATGGTACATGTTAACTAGATAGAGTAAGCAAATCAGGTTAGGTAACCGAACGAGCAAGATTGGAATCGTGTTAAACCGAGTAGGTTTTCGAAAAAGCCTAATATCAATAAAAAAAATTCTTCGAAAAATATAATGTTTCCTATGGTGATGCTAATCAATTACTGTTTATTTCATAAGTTAGTACATATACAGTGCGTTCATAAAGTGTGGAAACGCTCTATTATCCTACGAGTTGATTATTTTCGGAGGGAAAGCTCGGACAGATCGATTTTGTATTTTAGTTTACCCCACCACCTTTCAAGATATGACGTCATCGATATTTTTTTTAAATTGAAAGGGTATATTTTTATGTCAATAATTGAAAGCCTATATTTTTCTGAGTTTGCTTAGCCTACTATTCAGTAGCAATATACTCGTACTAACTACTGAGTAATTCTCAGGTTTACGTTGCAAAATGAATAATGAAATGAATGTTGAAAATATGAACACTGGTTTCCTTTATACTCAGAATACTGTAATTCGAAGTGTAAGATATGACGTATGTGGTATGGTTGAACTCAGAAAAATATAGGCTTTCAATTTTTGACATAAAAATATACCCTTTCAATTTAAAAAAAATATCGATGACGTAATATCTTGAAAGGTGGGGGGGGGGAAATTATTTTTTTCTAAAAAAAGGTGGAACACTAAAATACAAAATCGACCTATCCGAGCTTTTCCTCCGAAAATAATTAACACGTAAGATAATAGAGCGTTTCCATACTTTATGAACGCGCTGTATAAGTTCTTATAATTAGAGAACAATAAATGATTCAAAATGGAGAAGACAAAAAAAATTAAAGAATAATATATGATGCTTATAATATATTGGTTTTTCTTTTCAGTTACTTATATTTTACAAACCCAGGAGACAAACCATCAATAGAACGAATCAAACTGAACAGGACTGGCCGAGAAATAATAGTAGATCATTTAATAATGTCTCCTGTAGGCCTAGCGATTGACTACAAGGCTCAAAAACTTTACTGGGCAGATAGTCGAATTGGCACCGTCGCAGGGAGGATAGAAAGCATTGGTTTAGACGGAACCAATAGGAACGTTGTCGTAGAGAGGAACACCATGGAGCCTTTCGGCTTGGCAGTTGATGAAGACGCAATTTATTGGACTGATACCAACAATAATGGGCTGTACATGTTCCGGAAGACGCAAGAACCTGATGATAACCCCGTCAAACTCCTTGGGTTCTCACATAACCCTATGGGACTAGTAGCTAATAATAATATGATCAAAAACACATCTGATTGTGGATCGTTGGAAGCGGCTATCAAAGAGTACAAGGAGCCAACGACTAAAGAAGACCTTACCCCAGACAAGGAATCGCAGATCATCAAAGATTGTCTGAACGGGGGTGAACTGGCCGGCAACTATTGTCTCTGCAAGAGAGGTTTCACTGGGAGACGGTGTGAGAACACCATCTGCAACAGTTACTTCTGTTTGAATGGAGATTGTTACCTTTCGTCGGCAGGACAACCTCTTTGCCATTGTGAACGGGGATTTCTAGGTGACAGATGTCAGAAGAATATATGCCAAGACTATTATTGTTTGAATGGGGGACAATGCGATCTTAGCTCGTTCTCCAGGAATGCGCTGAAGTGTACCTGTCCTGAAGGATATGCTGGAGATCGTTGCGAATATAATATTCGATTGTGTGATAACTACTGCGAAAATAGAGAAGATGAACCGGCGGCTTATGGATTTTTATGCAGGTAAAATATACCAAAGATATTTGGGCCAATCAATTGGTAGGTTCCGACTTATAAAAGACTAAGGAGAGTTCTAATTTATTAGATTCTAACAGTTCGGTGTCCTAATTAATAATACGCGTTTGCGACTTTCACCGACCGTCTCTCGCACCGCCATATTGGAAAAATGGTTCCGAAAACAACAACAAGAATATTTTCTTTCCAGCGCCATCTTGATCAAAAATATCTATTTCTACAATTTTTGTATAATACATTTTTTAATCAGATGAATAGTTCACCAGTTACAGCGGAGTCCAGCTCGACATATTTCGACAGTTTTCAAAATCGCAAAAAAATTTTTTCTAAATTTCAGTATGATTACTTAACACGTACTACCGTTTTTTCTCAGTTACGCACCACCATGATGCTCGTTTTTTTTTTTTCATGTAGTAACCCCAGCAGTTGTCATAGTCTTCCGGAAATGCTCCTGAAATGACAATGAAGAAGTGATTAAATGTGGAATCTCAATAGGCTCCGCCCACTAGCGAATTTCACTGCATCGCCCTGCCATTGATCAGAGGCTTTGTTATAAATATAACCCAAGTCGACTGCATTGGTAGTCTTGGGACTCTTGGGAGCACACTCTCCCGAGTGGCTCAAATAAGACAAAGACCTTAAATGGCTTGTTCTGCCTTAAATGGCTATTAATCAATTTTCGAGAAGAGAGATGGAAATAAAGGAGCATTTCTTCAGTTGAGAAATCTACAGCCTGCAGCTGATGGAAAATCGTTGGAAAACCCAACTATACTCCAAAAAGAATTCGTGATGAATTTGATGCCTGAGTGTTTTTCAAGGCTCACAGTGCATGTTATTTTACCGCTGCTGCTCCAAATTAGGATGGAACCGAATATGGAATGGAGATGGTATCCGGAGGTTATTGGTTTTGCGACATTGCACACTTGTGGTGGAAAAATGGTCGAGCTAGCCGGAAGAGAAATGGGATTCCTACATTTCCAAAATCACCAATTGTTGTCACAGTTTCCTATACATCGTATCCCGGGGCGGGGCCTAACGGAATTTCCCGCTGGCATATACTCGCATATATTCGTACTTTATCAATTTGCCAGCCGTCTCGAAAAGGAAATACTGTATGAAAACTTTTGTTTCAGACATTCAAAAGTAAAGGGAGACGTAAGTTGTTAGTTTTTCCATATTTTATGAATAATATGGAGTTGTTAACACCCCTCCCAAGTCGGTAAACGAAGTGGCGGTTATGCCACTTGTGGCGGCTGTCGCTAAAGGTCGCAAACTCGGAATATTAACTAGGACACCAAACTGAACGAATCTATCAAAACTTTCATTGACGTTTTGTAACGAAAGCCCCCTTGTATATCTCCATTGCCTGTACTATTTAGTGTTAATTGCATGCAAGAAGTTTGGTCATGTTTTGAACTTTTCCAATGGTCAAAAATTGATCTAATACTTGAAACAAATGAAGAAAGGGAATGTGTTTCAGATATATCACTCAGGTTATCTTAAACTAGTTGTTTCTATTATAAACTAAAAAATTACCAAATATATTTGCATATGCTCATTTTTGCGCCAAGCAGGAATCATTGTTTGAACTGAGTATTGATGAGCTTGATTCCAAATTCATACGTATTATGAGTTAATTGTTTTCCTGCGTCTGCATTTATTTTCGTTTAGTAAAAACATGATCATTCAATTGAAATTACTTAGAAATCCAAATTTATTTATGAATGCGTGTTTGCAATTTTGACCTTTGAGGTTGCCGTTACTTTAATGAATATTTACTAATAGACCGTCAGATAATGACAGATTTTCTCTTTTCTGGGAAATCAACCACTGAAATTTATGTCAGTGTCAATGACATATTACGAGCTCTCTGCGGTCACATTCTAAGCACAATTTTTATTGCCGCTTGTTTCGCAAAAAATTCTATATAAGCAGAATATTTGCCGCGAAATAAGCGGCAGTAAAAATCGTGCTTAGAATGTGACTCATGACCCTTCGAGTTTGACCCAAATACTTTTTCTCGCAGTCCTTACAGCTAATTTCATAAATCCCCGACTTTTCTCTTTCATCTGTTTTATCTTTGGTAGTACCCAATACTTTTTGAAGTTTACACGAAGTTTTGTACATCTTCAAATTGAGGGTTCTGAAGATACCTTCGAAACCTCGAGTAACTCGAGGTTCGAATGGGATGACGACATATTCAGGAGGGTTTTCCTCTTTTTGAAAAGTCGAAGGGTTTCTTTAAATCTATGTTTTCTAATCAATTTGTCTACCAAGTCCACAAAATAACCGCCACCTCCCTGATTATCATTTTCTCAGTTTTAAATCTTTCTTTGTTGAGTGGGAACGACAAGAGTCGATTAACCAAGAAATTTAGTCCCGCCATTTTGTGTTGTGTGCTATGGTGGGAGTTCTCGGGGATGTATCTGAGTATGCTCGTGACCTTTCTGTAGACATCGAATTCAAGCTGATTTTGGTCATCAAATTACTAATACATCTAAAAATAGCAGCTGTTTTTTGTTTTCAGTTTCATACGTGAACGATATGGTTTGAAACTGGCTATTCAATTCTGACATAAAACTGTCTATATCGACCTGTTTCGTATCAAAGATACGATTCAAGTTCGTTGTGCATTGAAAAATGTTTTCTTTTCTTTTCTTCACAATAAATTCATAGATTATTGTTTTTCCCAAGAAATTTGTGTAATCAAATCCAAAATCCAAACAAGTAGGATAACATTAAAATTTATTTAGTAGGCAAATTTGATAATGCGTGCGGTTGCCCCTCAGATAAGTAGTAGGTAGAGTAGGTAGATTCGAAATGTTAGATAATTTGACGTCCATTAAGAAATAGTTGTATAAAGTTAGGATAAGTAGTTTAGTAAGTTTTCAGCTCCTGAAGATGCTAACTTTCTTGTCGAAACGCGCGTCGAGTGTGATTGTGACGTAGTTTTGGTGTTTGGGTAGATTTTCTTTTCTCTTGAATTTCCTCTTTCTGTTTGACAACCGATGAGTCAAATATCATAAGGACAGATTGGACCCATTGAATTCTAAACTATTTGGGTCAATTCCGATAAAGGAATAGTCACATATTATCGGGGGAGCTGGTAATTTGTTTCCCGATAGGTAGCAGATTAGAAATTTATTTGAGATGCCTGATAATGATATTAAATGTAGTTCCCGGGGACTACCTGAGTAATCCCTTGTTCATATAAGTGAAATTACTTCTGTGTGACAGTCAGTTGTGTTTTTAAATCGTGCTTGCTCGCGCACTCAAATGTCTACGTAAGATTAGTTCGTTCTGGTTTTTACACTCATACTAAAAAATGTCCCATCACAAAATGTATTTTCACAAAGAAAAATGGTGCAAATCTACCTACGCTATCAATATCCATGCACTCAAATGTCTACGTTAAGTTAGTAAATAAAAAAATAATTTAAAATCCTCGGGAACCAAATTACACATAAAAATAAGGGCAAACCTAAAATATCAGGAACTGAATTACACATTTATTCTGACCCTCCTTAATTTGGGAACCAGATTCCATGTTCTCATCATCGGTAGGGTTGGGTGAAATCATACCCAACCAAATCAATCAGATTTGATCACAGGTATAATCCCACTAAAGTTGCATATCAATATTAATTCATAGTAACTAATGATTTGTTTGGATTTTTACAATTAGTTTAGTATTCCCACTGATGAAGGTAACTTGATTATCGAAATGCTTATCTGGGAGTGAAAATATTTGTGTTGTAAATAGAAAAATACTATTTGTTCTAATTGAATGTCTCCTCAGGCTTCCAGTATCCTATTTTCGTTAATACAAAAAAAATAGTTTTTAGGTGATTCATTCTATTTGACAAAAATTTACTGATATATCTCTAAACTTATGAACCATCCACAGGTGCAGTGAACCACCCAATTCCAGCTTTGAACAAAACAGAAATTCAGCCCCCTTCGTATCATCTTCGGAATCAGACGGATTCATCTCCATAGTCAAGGATCCCTTTCTGCATCTTGCTCTGATCCTGATCTGCATTGCAGTCATTATTTCTCTGGTAGTTTACATACGCACGATGCACAAAAAACGCCCTAGGATCAAAAAGCGCATCATTGTGAACAAAAACGTAACGCCTCTCACTTATCGGCCACAGCCTACCACTGAGCAGTGTGAAATCACCATAGAAAATTGTTGTAATATGAACGTCTGCGAAACGGTAAGTTACTTTTTATTTAAGGTAAGTACTTAGTTGATTTTTCTGGAGTTTTATGCAAATGTGGGTCTATAAATTACTAAAACGATAATAAATCACATGCATGAAGAATAAACGCGAGGATATCTATACGCACTGGTTCACTAATATTCTCAATGAGTGATAGTATTGGTTGCTTTGTCTTGATTCAAATTCTACTAGATTATAAAGAAACTCAATTGGATTTGGTTGTTTTCAAGTTTATTCGCTAGGAAAAGTCATGTGTAGAAAGAAATGAATATATGAAATGACTAGACAATTGAAATAATTTTGCAAAGAATTGACAATGATACTCTAACAATTACTATAAGCTTTCTGAAATTCTTTAAATTACCAAATTAATGTACTCAAACTTTCAAATATGTTTTTATAGACTTGAAAACGACAAAACTAAATCAAAATGTAACCCTACGTCTTTACCAAATACCTTTCCAGAACACACACGCACATCCAAAGTACATCTTTACGTGATAAAAAACGGCATTGGTTAGATTGGGACCCGAATCATCACTAATTCAAATATCCACTTGCTCGAAAAATGAAGGAATTTCAAATGCCCTTTTTTATTCTCAAATTCAAGCTGGACTTACACTCCCACCTCTGGTGGTCACTTCTATTAGCTGATGCCATCTTGGCCCCGCCCTTGAACTCAGCCGCCTGCGGAGTTTGGTAAAGAATAAACGATTTGTGTGACAAAGCTAATTAAAAATTCTCCCAATTATAGAGATTCAGGATGGTTGGGTACCCATTTTTGAACTTTTTCAGAAAGAAATGTCCACAAAAACTTTCCATATTCTTTCTGATGTGTCAAATTCGACTATCGTTACCCTCCTATGATTAATAACAATACATTACATATTATAACTTATCGATTCAGTTCCGCTATTTGATTCATTTTGTTCCGGAATTTTATGTTGGGAGAAACTAACAATATATATTATCTTTACTCTCGTCTTCTTTGAAGGTTCAATATTTCGTTAAGGCAATAATAAAAAATTCAAATCTTTCTCCAGAGAATAACTCCAATAACCTACAGTTTTTCGCCATTATTTTCAAAGAAATCACGGTTTTGTTTTCTTTCAAGATGGATAGAAGAGCAATCTCTGTCATGAGATATCTATCATGTGCATGTGTTGAATCCTGCTTTTTGACGGGATTTCACTGTATATCTCTACCTTGAAACAACCTGTCGATAAAAACATTTATTATTATTATCAACCAAGGCATCACACGTTAAAAAGTATGGGCTTCGTCTTACCTAGCTCGCACAAATCTCTTGAAAAGGGTTGCGCGCAGGGGTGCAGCCAGTTAACGGAAATAACAAAAAAAGCAACAACTAAATAATTTAAGTTTTCTATTTAGTAAGAAAGTTTCATATCACAATAAGATGTTAATACGATAAATATTCATACTAGGTCCACACAATCACAGAATTTCTCTCTCTCTCTTCAATTATTGTCCGTTAGCTTCCTATCGGCGCCATTTGGACATGTCCCGCTGCGAGAAATCCGTTCCCATCCGGCCTTTAACCGCTCTAGGCAATATTGCATCCCATATTTTTAATACTTTTTAATTTTTAACAAAACACTTCATATTTAATCTGCCAAATGCACGTCTTTAAGACTGCGGACATCACACACATTAACCTGACTTCCAACACGAGGCCGCCGTCTGACCTCAACCGCTGCCGGAAGTCGAATCAATCACAGAATTTGGTAATGTTTTGTGTTTGAAACACACAATCGAAAATATTTCGATTGTTTTTCTTCAAGGACCTAACTCAAAATATTGGTTTTTTCTTATCAGTAGAGTATCTCCAAAACAGTAGTAGGTTGTTGGATAATTCTGATATCTATTTCATATTGATCTAAAACTGACGATGCTAGAACCTACTAATTTTTTTTAAATTGCATTTAATATTTATCATTAATATTTTCTAATATTCGTTCTTTTCTCCGAAAAAGTGTTAAGTCACTAATCGAGTAATTTTTATGTTTATCTCTATTCTTCTATTTTTACTTTCAACTATAATTATTTCAATGTAAATAGGTAATGCAATTTATAACTGATAACCTGTCTGTCCTTATCTTTGGCATCACCATCGTATTTTATTTCGTGATTGCTTCCTATTTTTTTTGTTTTTTATACCTTTAAGATCTTGACTGTTTTTATTAATGAGACCAAATAATTTTATATTGATTTATACCAAGGAGACTAAACGTTATTTGACTAGGAGAGTCTAATCCCCATAAGACAATGGGGGCACTAATAGAAAGAGACGAAAGAACATTTGTGACGTAGTTGGACATGTCATGGCCGCCATTCTCCATAGACAGTGACGGACTAGCACACTCCGCACTCTTGGTATATGAGAATTTCATGTGACAGTTTTGTTTCTTGGTTCGAGTTCGTAACTACGTCACTATGACGCGTCGATGCTATAAGGTTCTGATTGGCTAGAGCTTATTAAACCCTCCTGTTAGTTTACTCTCTTTGGATTTATACTACATTTTCTCCTTGTCCTTGATAAGTAACTACAACTCTCAGTTGTGTATAGGTAGGTGTGAGTATGTGTGATTGTTTCATTTTTATATCACTATTTTTATATAATTGTCATGTTTATTTTCACTATTTTATTGTATTCTCCATTCTCCAATTAAGTATTTACATATTCGTGAAACAAGTGCATTATCACTTATCACTGTTTTCTTTATTCAAGAAGATTTGTGTGTATTTCATATTTCATTTGCGTGAATAAAGCTTATTTATTGCATGGATTCATACTTCATAAACTAAGCAAAGTGAAAGAAAGTTATTGTAATATGTATCCCCAAATCAAGTTCACTCTTGTTTGTGGTTCATACGAGGGCTGACAATAAAGTAAGGTCTCCAATTTTTTTTTTTCATAGAAAATGACATTTATTTACAAAAAGCGATACACCGTTGGAAAGGCCAAGGTCTTGGCTACTTTTCTACATAATCGCCATTTTTTTCCAACACCTTGCGCATCCGCACGATGAACTTGTCTATGCCGGCAGAATACCACTCTCCGTCCGCCTCGCGCAGCCAGGTGTTGACCTCTTTCTGAACCTCCGCGTCACTATCAAACTTCTTCCCTCCGAGATGTTTTTTCAGGGCGGGGAACATGTGGTAGTCACTGGGGGCCACGTCGGGACTATAGGGAGGGTGATCGATGATTTCCCAGCCAAATGTCTTGAGCAGGTCAAGGGTAACGTTGGCTGTGTGCGGGCGCGCGTTGTCGTGGTGAAATTTCACTCCTTTGCTCAGCAATCCCGGGCGTTTGTTTTTTATGGCACGACGAAGCTTTTCCAGGGTCTCACAGTACCTTGCTGCATTGATAGTGGTTCCCCTTGGCATGAAATCCACCAACAATACCCCGTGGCGATCCCAAAACACCGTAGCCATCACCTTGCCGGCTGACAGTGTCGCCTTAAACTTTTTGGGTTTCGGAGAATCGCTATGGCGCCATTGTTTGGACGACTCCTTTGTTTCGGGTGTGTAGTGATGAGCCCACGTTTCATCCCCCGTAACAAACCCTTCCAAAAAATCATCGCCTTCCTCTTCAAAACGGGCCACAACTTTGGTCGCACATTCCACGCGCCGCTTCATGTGGTCTTCGGTCAGCTGTTTCGGCACCCATCGGGCAGAAACTTTGTGGTACTGCAACTTGTTCACAAGGATATGACGGATTGTTTCGCTGCTACACACTCCTCCAAGCTTCTCTTCCAAGTCCCTAATTGTCGCACGGCGGTTTTTGAGCATTTCTGCCTCCACTGCTTGAACAATCGCATCCGAGACCGACGGTCGGCCACTTCTCTCCTCGTCGTGAACATTAGTGCGCCCGGAATTGAACTCGCGGCTCCACTTACGCACGTTTTTTATGTCCATACACTTTTCCCCGTAAACTTCAACTAGTTGACGATGGATTTCAATAGGTGTCACCTTTTTCGCACTCAAAAAACGTATTACAGAACGCAATTCGCACTTGGACGCTGACGCGAGTGGTACCTCCATCGTTGACGGCTGCTCAGCCAAGACTGAGCGGTCGGGGAAGCCTCACCCAGCAGCAAAGTGGTAGTGGGGGAACCAAGGAACACGGCGGTGTTGCCAGATTTCGCCTAGCGCGTGATCCGGCGAAGTTGCAGCGTTGGAGACCTTACTTTATTGTCAGCCCTCGTAGATATTGATTCATTTGTTATTAGAAATTTTATAATTTTCAGCCTTGCTTCGAGCCCAAAGAAGACAAGAAAAAGCTGCTACACAACATGGAAGGCGATGAGCTCTACTAAGAACTATCTAAACGAGATAGGCTGTGACTGTATAAAGTATTAAAACGTTGTTAAGTTTTTGATATTTATATTTATAAATGAAGGTACCTTTGAATTTTACAGCAATGTGTTCAGGGAGAGTAAGTTGAAAGTAGCAAGTTTTATTAGAGTGGTCCAATATTTTCACACGATAAGTTTTGTGTTTGAATCGATTTCAATGATTTTTTCTGTGAAAAACGCGGTTTTAAATGAAGTCAAATTAAATTTTCAGTACTATGTACTCATTTCGAAAAATTGAGTAACTTCTTTGGGGTTTTACCTTGTTTTACATGTTACTAGAAATCTGCTATGAAAAAAAAAAAATTAACTGGTACCATTTTTGTTTTGCAAAAATGCTCTGTTTCCAAATTGGTCACTTCAGATTACATGAAATCTGATATGATGATGAATCGAAGTAGACATTATTCAATTCAATCAGGTGGTTCCTGCTATGTCATTTTGACTTGGCGGAAATGCGCTGTTGCCAAGTAAGGGGAGTGGGAAATCAATCAAAAGAGCTTTATACAAATTTTGATTGGAGGAAATAAATTTTTAGCCAATAAAGTACCTACAGCTTGACAAATCTAGCTCTGAATGTGAATGCGCAGTAGTAGAAGAGCTCAGTACAGTCCGAAACAAGTATGAGTAGCTGTACTGGTCAGTTCTATTGTATCTGACGCATCAAGGAGTGCACTGTGAAGTTTCAATGCTGAATTTACAAATATGCTACCCTCTTTATGGTCCGAATAGGTACTTTCTCATTATAAATTCACGCATTTCATACGTTTCTCGACATTCATAGCTAGATTTGCCATTATTGTTTTGCGGAAATGCGTTGTTGCCAAGTTGATCACTTCGGAATACTGGAAGTCTGATATGAACATGGATTGAAGTGGACATTATTCTTTTCAATCAGGTGGTTCTTTGACATTTTGACTTTGCAAAAATGCTCTGTCGCCAAGTCGTTCAGAGAAGCTTTATAAAAAATTTCAATGGAGGGTATTAATCATTTTTAGCCGATTCTAATGGTGCATAAGAATCAACATATTATTATGATCATTGTGAACAAATTGCAGATTTCTTTATTTGATTTTGATGGTGCCGTTTTTGTTTTTAGGAAATGCGCTGTTGCCGATGTAGTCAGTTCGTATTACCGGATATCTGGAAATGGGGATTGATATGGATAAGTGGATAATATCCTATTCAATCAAATGATTTAACATTTTGACTCGGAAATGTGTTGATGCCAAATTGTGGATATGAGAAATCATTCAGAGAAGTATAATAGACAATTTGGACACAACCTAACCTAGCTATCCAAGTTGTTGGTGATTCGATCACTAATTAGTATAAACAGGTGAAATTACAGCAGATTTACCTGAAGAAAGAGACACGCTATAACTTTTGGTTCCATGGAAATGAAGTTGATGTCAAACTCTCTCTTTATTATAGTCCGTTAGCTGTAGTATGATAATTTGTGACTGAGAATCCAGAAATTGAGCATATCTAAAGTATATAATTTGAATTGAAGCGAGATTATCTAAATGAAATAAAAATGGTTTTTTAGAAAATTATTCATACAAATGAATTGTATGAATATTTGTATTGATATTGACCAAAATTTCCATAAATCTTGTTTTTATAATTTCCAGCTCCCACAACTTGGCAACATTGCCGCATTTCTGCAAGGTTTGAATTCCATAGTGCCAGTCATCTAATTGAATAGTATCCACTTAGAACTATCCTCATATCAGATTTCCAGTAATCCAAAGAGACCAAAAACTTGGCAACAGGGCATTTCCGCAAAACAAAAATAGTACCATGACAATTGGATAAGGGTCCATAATCGCATAATCAATTGTTTTTTTCATATCAGATCTCCAGTAATCCGAAGTGACCAAAACTTTACAACGGCGCATTTCTGCATTTCTGCAAAATAAAAATAGTACCATTAGAATAGGTTGATGAGTCCATAATCTAGACATTCAATTGTTTTTTTTTCAACTTGGCAACAATGGCTTTGGACACACTAATGAAAAGAGACAAAAGTTATCCAACGGAGGCGATCCATGACTTACAGTGGAGGTGAGATGAAACTGGGTAGTGAATAAACTAACAGTCAAACATCCACAATAAGGATCAAATTTGGTGGAGTTTGACTGTTTTGATTGTGAAGTTTTTTCACTAACCGGAGACAGAAGTTCTTAATTTTTCCATCCTTTTTTGCCGGTGAACGCGCTGTGATTGGTCACTATAGTGACCAATCACAGAGCGCGGGGAGTTTGAGTAGATGTACAACACCAGTTTCAGCGCACGCATGCGCATTGACGAAGCTCGCTGGGTTCACCGCGTGACGTTGGGTGTTGCCGGATTTAAAATTAAGGAGTAGAGTTACGGAGGGTGGGACGTTGCCGGTTTTTAAATTTAATTATGGAAGAAAAAAGATATACACGGTGTAGCAACGTAACATGACAGAAAAAACAGTTTGTCAAAAATCGAATTATATACAGGGTGTTTCAAAATACATCGGAAAAATGAATCATCACATCATTGGAGCATCGCATCATTGGGGCATGCAGGGATTCAGAAGTTTTCGTTTTACGTATACAGGGTGTGTCAAAATTCAAGGAAAAAAATAAATACAGGGTGTCTCATAAACGTGCATCGTGATGGGGTTTGGCATTTAAGAAAAAAATATATACCAGGTGTACCAACGTGCCAGTTGAGACAAAAATACATACAGGGTGTCTCATAAACGTGCATCGTGACGGAGTCCGTCATTTTTAAAGTGCGATTTGGGAGTACAGTTGGCATTCAAAATTTTAGTCATTTTTCGAACGGGAAAAATGCATAATTGTAGTCACATTTACGCACTTTTTAAAATTTGAGGTGTTTTTTCGAACGCGAAAACGAACATTTTGAGCAACTTTGAAATGCTGAATCTCCATAAGAAATACATGTAAAAGTGTATTTTCGGCGTTCGTTATTTTAGTTGTTTTTTAGAACATGAAAAACGCTTATTGTGATGACATTTTTGCGTTTCAAATTTCAAGTGTTTCTTAGAACGCGGAAAACGTGTATTTTGATAACATTTTCGCATGTTTTAGAGTTTCAACCGAGCAACGTTTTAGAAAAACGCCATAAAGTGAGGTTAGATAAATCGAAAAAAAAAAAAAGGATGTTAGGTGTGGGATTCGAACCCACGCTCCCTTGCGATGCTCCAATGATGTGATGATTCATTTTTCCGATGTATTTTGAAACACCCTGTATATAATTCGATTTTTGACAAACTGTTTTTTCTGACATGTTACGTTGCTACACCGTGTATATCTTTTTTCTTCCATAATTAAATTTAAAAGCCGGCAACGTCCCACCCTCCGTAACTCTACTCCTTAATTTTAAATCCGGCAACACCCAACGTCACGCGGTGAACCCAGCGAGCTTCGTCAATGCGCATGCGTGCGCTGAAACTGGTGTTGTACATCTACTAGTTTGCATAACAAGACAGCTAAGGTGCGTTTCGATATTAGAACGTCCTGTCCGAAAACTTCATTCCATCGTTTCAAAATTCTTGAGTGGAACGTCCGACCGTCAACTATTTACCCCACGATTTAGGAGAGCGTTTCAAAATTCAATCCAACAGATATCGCCCGACGAAACAACTATGACGTCATACATCGTCCGTTACCGGACGTCAGACGTTAAATTGAAACGCACCTCTACAGTTGAAAGTGACATTCAAACTTCCTACCATTATAGTGACCAATCACAGAGTACGCCCCCTGGTAACAAGTATGGAAAAATTAAGAACTTTTGTCTTTTTTTATTAGGGTGTCCAAAGCCATTAGAGATCCCTATTGGCTGAGTGCCAACAATCGCTACGGTGAATTCCACATCAGATTTCCAGTAAACCAAAGTTTAGCCCAATGCCATTAGGATTTTTCTTCGTATGGCATTATTCTGAAATATTTTACGAATGTTGCTAACTTTTGTTGAACATGGCATCACACGTTAAAAGGTAAGGGCTGCGTCTTCCCAAACTCACACGAAGACTTCTAATAGTTGCGCGTAGGGGTTCAATCGGTTGATGGAAATAACAATAACATTAAAGTACACTCCATAAATATATTTTTCTACGTTCATGCAAGAATCAAAACTTTATTGAACTGTATTTAGTGGAAAAACTGGGTTTTTTATTGCACTCGTCTGTCATTCTGCTACAGCGTTCAATTTCACGTCGAGTGCAATAAACACTTTCTTTTTGCACTTGTTGCATAAATAACTATTGTAGATTACTATTCATAAAGATTTGAGTTTGAAGGATGAAGTGTGCCTAGAAAACGTCACACAAATTATAAGTGGAAATTGTCCCAAAGGGTTATTCAAAGTTTTGATATCATTCACTGCTTGGAGAATATATGAGGTGCAAATTTACATCGAAGCAAACTTATTGGCTACTTAATACGGTACTTATAGAATACTATTAAAATATTGAACCACTCTTTATATGTAACAAGGCAGTGTTTATATTGATATCATTCCTAGAATTTGAAATATATAATAATTGTCATGACAAGTCCAGTGCTTTCTTGATCTATTCTTAAAGTGGGAAATACTTAATTTCAACAGATATACTTAATTTGAAGAATGTCCTGGCTATGTAACCGTGTAGACACCAAAGGGATATTCCATGAAAGACTTTGAGGCATATACTTAGCGACTTTTAAGGTGCATTTAGTCAACATCATTTTAAAATTGTGCTTAAATATATGTCAAAAACGAAAGTTGAATCTGTTATATCAAATGGCGCCATTTATACAACAATGTTAAGTTTATGCTAAAAACCTTTGATGTTGCCGTTATGTTTATGATAATGCTTGTGCTAAAGTTGACTAAATCCACCCTTACTTGGTAGTGTCCACGATCCCAGCAAGGATTATCGGCACGACTTTCTAACCTCTACTGAATTTAACAGATGAACAAACTACACTGCCAATTTACAGTTTACGGTCATCATTTTCATTACATCCAAATAACTTTCATGGAAATCTATCCATTTTTAGCAGGTAGAATTAGAATGATTTTGTTTTTCTTTTCAAGTCAATACTTGAGTTTTACCAGATTTGATTTTAGTAAGGGGGATTGTGATTGTAGTAAAATTTTACTTTGCTATGGACTAGAAACAGATGTGAAGTAGGGAGGTGCACTCGATGGTGACTGGTTGTTTAGTAACTTGAGTTCGAGTATGGTTGATCCCACATTTCCAGCCATTCACGAATTTGTTTTTTCCAATGATAATAGAATTTTTTGTATTAGTATAATTCCGACTTCACAAGTCGGAATTACTATAATTCCGACTTATCAATTCGGAATTAGATTAACTCTGACTTCACAACTCGGAATTACAATAATTCCGTCTTGGCAACTCGTCATTGGCCTAATTCCGACTTCACAACTCGGAATCAGTATAATTCCGACTTTACAACTCGGAATTAGTATAATTCCGACTCTACAACTCGGAATTAGTATAATTCCGATTCTACAACTCGGAATTAGTATAAGTCCGATTCTACAACTCGGAATTAGTATAATTCTGACTTCGCACCTTTCCACTAGCGTAATTCCGACTTCACAACTCGGAATTAGTATAATTACGACTTTACAACTCGGAATTACTCCGTCTTCACAACTAGCCATTATCCTAATTCCAACTTCACAACTCGGAATTAGTATAATTCCAACTTCGCAACTCAGAATTAGTAAAATTCCAACTTTACAACTCTAAATTAGTATAAGTTAGCAATTTTTCTACGTGGTAACGCTTTTATTATTGATCATTACATTGGCTGTGTCCATGAGAGGAAAGCGGAATGCGCTTTGCTGGATGAAACATATAAAAGCGCTTCACAAGTCTACTAGACGGTCCATAAAATGTCAAATTACAGGCCGCTGAACCGCTTCAAATAGATCCAGCTGAAAATAAAGCTCTTTATTTATCTCCAGCGGCTGCAAGAGCTGTCAGCCGTCTATCACGTGCTGCACGCTGTTAGACGCCCCATTATATTACAATTATGACAATCTGACAGCTGTAAATGACAGGCGATCATAATAATGATCTATGATGATTTTTATTTCATTAATTGATTAGTTTCCATTTGAAGTAAGAAAAAACACGTGTTCAACTCTTGTGCCAACAAAACAGAAACCAACGGAAATAAAATATAAACTCAATGTTTTTCAACTAGTCAACAACAAATCTGAAACATTGCATCAACAAAACGTGTTGTGTTTCTGGTTGCAGCAACTTTTCACGTTCTCGCTGCGAGGCGGTAAACATCAAAGGGTTTCTGTTTTTTTGTCCGAGTTGTAAAGTCGGAATTATACTAATTCCGAGTTGCGAAGTCGGAATTATACTAATTCTGTGTTGTGAAGTCGGAATTAGGCTAATTTCGAGTTGTAAGTCGGAATTTTACTAATCCCGGGTTGTCAAGTCGGAATTATTCTAATCCCGAATTGCGAAGACGGAATTGTACTAATTACGAGTTGTAAGTCGGAATTATACTAATTTCGAGTTGTAAAGTCGGAATTATACTAATCCCGAGTTGTCAAGTCAGAATTATTTTAATTCCGATTTGCGATGACGGAGTTATATTAATTCCGAGTTGGGAAGTCGGAATTATACTAATTCCGAGTTGCAGTCAGTCGGAATTATACTAATTCCGATTCGTGAAGTCGGAATTAGGCTAATTTCGAGTTGTGAGGACGGAATTATACTAATCCCGAGTTGTCAAGTCGGAATTATACTAATCTCGAGTTGTCAAGCTGGAATCATACTAATTCCGAGTTGTAAAGTCGGAATTATACTAATTTCTAGTTGTGAAGTCGGAAATAGGCTAATTTCGAGTTGTACAGTCGGAATTATACTAATCCCGAGTTGTGAAGTTGGAAATAGGCTATTTTCGAGTTGTACAGTCGGAATTATACTAATCCCGAGTTGTGAAGTTGGAAATTTCGAGTTGTACAGTCGGAATTATACAAATCCGGAGTTGTCAAGTCGGAATTATTCTAATTCCAAGTTGCGAAGACGGAATTATATGTATTAATTCCGAGTTGTAAAGTCTGAATTATACTAATACCGAGTTGTAAAGTCGGAATTGTACTAATTCCGAGTTGTAAAGTCGGAATTCTACTAATTCCGAGTTCGAAGTCGGAATTAGTCTATTTCTGAGTTATAAAGTCGGAATTATGTTTCTAATTCTTTGTGACCCTTCTTCTCGTTCGTAAAAATCAAATGCTTCCGGAAAATGCTTGTATAATAGGTTTCTTACAGAAAACAATCACATTTTGGGCTAATACCTTTCCATTGAATTACGTTCGATTGGTTTTGGGTTTTGTATATCATTCACAGAATTAATTTGAAAACTAAATCAAAGCAAACTGAATCAATTGAAAGAGTTGCTAAACATCAGTCGGAGCCACATGAACTTGTCTAGAGCTTGTTAATTGAGGACATATGTGAAAAAGAAGAAATAATGTTGGTTACATTCATCGTTGGCGAAGCAAAATTTGCGTAATTTTCAACTGCTATTATTATTATTGTTCACTGGTGGCTAGCACGTCTCCGGTAATGTCGACCTTCAGAAATAAGTATACATAAAACACAATATTTTTAGAGTCGTACAGAATATACTTATAGTCATTTACCCCTTTCATGTCACCTATTTGTTCCTATTTAATATAATTTTATTCAATTTTGAAAATTTGCAAAACACCTAAATGTAATTCTTATATTTCTTGCAACAATTTTTAAACTTCGCGGGTATAATTGTACCGTTTATTCATATTATATTTTTTATCGAATTTTGAATAAACTTTATTATTATTATTATTATTGACGGAATTTCAAAAAAATCTAGTACAAGAAAATTGAACTGGTGCTCCTCCCTTCTTGTTTTGGTTGATTCCAGAACTGTTCTTGGGAAATTAACGTGAATTACTTCATTATGAAAATAAAATGGTGGTTTGTAATATCCACATCAGAAATGTGATATTATAATATAAGTAGGGTATATCATAATTTTGTATTAAAATTTTAAGGAATATAATTTATTGAGTAAACTTTTGTTTTTATTTTGGTGATTGTTTAAACAAATTGATTGCAATGCAACAAAATGTGGTAGATAGCAAACAACATTGTTTACACCAATCTTTGGTTATTTTTGATAGGTATCTCCTGGTGATCAAGTGGTACCACTTTATATCAATATTTTTTTTCAAATAACTAAAAGAAATATTACAAAGAAAATCTTTTTAAACAGAAAGAGAAATAATATCACTAACTTTGCGAACGGTTGCTGTACGTCGGCTATGGGCGATTGCAATATTTTATATTCACTTTTATTCTTTTTTATTGTTCAAAAATTTGAAAGACTAAATTCTAATACTTACTAAAAGAATCAAAATTGGACGCGACTGATTTCAAAAATTATTTTAGCTCGGGCGAAATCAGAAACCCAAAGTGAAAGAGTAGGATTATGTCAAAGAAATAAAAGGAAAAGATTTCACACATATAATCCAAACCCAATTACCCTTATTTACATGAAAATGAAAAATATACAAATATACGTATGCCTATGGTACATGAAATTTTCATGTGATGAAATATGGTTCAAAATAAGAGGTGATGACATATTTTTAAATAACATGTAGATGTTCAGTAAATAGGTACTACTCCAGGGAAAATTCAAAAATTTTGCATAGTGATGTAACACTAAAATTAATTGAATGTGGGTGGCTGAAAAGCATATGAACATCAAACGTACCCGAAAAATTATAACAATTATGATAAGAATGTAGATAATTAAGAAAATAATACCTTCGTGAATAGAAACTCAAGAAAATTTGAAAAACTGGCCTGTTATCCAACATAGAACAATTTGCAGAATTCCTCTTAAAATACAAAAAGGGCAGGAGGCATACTGCTTAAAAACATGGAATTTTTCACTTTAATTTGCAACTTCAATTGGATTTTTTAATATGACGAAACCGCACAACTTGTATGCCATATTACATATCAACAATTCAGGAGACAAACTCAATATACCAAAAATTTTGTGCTGATTAAAATCACGGAGTCTTGTTCTACAGTTGTTCAAAATGTATGCAGTGTTAACAGTACTTAGGCATACGCATTCGGTGTCATCTTTTTTAAAGCAGTTTCTAAACAAGAACTTGTATAGTTATCTGTGACAGTCTGTTTAAAAACGCGGAAAATTTCGATATTCACATACAAATTCACGTGACCATACCAGCCCTTCGAACCCACCCTAACGATATGCCAATGGATTTTCGAGTATGTTATTTTTGTTATTTCATTACAAAACACATAGCAGCCTGATTAAAATCGCACCGAAACACTTAATTTTCGAACAAATGACGAATAATTTTTCAATAGGAATATCCCAGGACGACTCTCTGATTCATGCATTACTATCACGAGGATACACCTTAGACATTGTCTAAAGAAGAATAGTCAGACAATCCCTGTGCAAAATGCATTGGATGGCCGTCACCTGAGACATCTATACTATTTTACTGGAAACATTGAAAATGTATCCAGTAATGTGGCGCCGTTATCGGATGGCACGCAAAACTATACTTCTGTCTCTTTTTAAAATAGAACGCCAGTTTTCATTCAATTCATTCATAAATGTGCAGAATATTGTCATTGGTGAGATGTTTAGCAGAATGAAAGACGAGTCAAAGTTTGCATTCGGATGTTTCGAATATCAGACGATGATCAGTGGTATTTTATATTGCTGCAATTAAGCCTAATATAATGAAACACGTAATGTATATTGAAAAATGATCCCTAAGTATAGGTACAAAAAAATGTTCTATTACGATATTATATCGCAGTTGATATGTTTTGAAATCACATAAAGAATATTCATTAGTGCTTGAAGGCACCAAATAAGTAGGTAAATAATAATATATCAGTATTATTTGTACAAGCTTTTGTTTAGTTTTACTCACACGTAACAGGTATAGTATCTACTGTCTAGGTGCGTATAACGGGGTCAAAACTTCAGTGGAAATTTTGAGCCAATTCCACTGATCCAATCATCTTTAAATTTGACAGGTGTCCATTAAATTCATTCAGGTTCGTTACGACATTCACAAGAGAAAAAACAAGATAGCGAACAGTTTTTGTGATTTATTGTCCAACTATTCATAATGCGAATCTCGAGTAGATTTTGTATTTTTTCAAAATTTGAAATGGCGAATACGATTTTTGATTAGATTCTTTCAATATTGGTACCTATACAAGGGCTTGTTGTGTTGGAGACCAATACGAACATTCAAGATAGAGGACAAATTTTGTGATTCATGTCCGAATCCGTCCATGATAGATATCCAGAATTATTTGGGTAGGACACTGGAAAATTTGAAAATTCAAGTGTTGGTGGACAGGTGTTCTTTAATTGATGGTTCGATGTTATCAACAATGTATATGGACATATAAGGAGAGTTTCAAAGGAGGTTGTCACCAGAAATCATTCATCTCCTACACGGGCCTAAAATCCATTTTTTGTTGTACAATATTATAGTTATTTGTGTATTTAGAGCGCGAGGAGCACGGTAATCTTTGGAGAGCGGCAATGGCACTTTTGTTCTCGAAATAAACACATGTTTTTTTTCTTCAAACGCAGCTTTTAAACATAGAAACGATTGACAATTCATTCAACATAGGCACCTAACATTACCCATGAGAAAATAAATACTCAATAGTAATCCCAAATGAATAAGCTATCCAAATATCCAATAATTCCCATCTCTAACAAAACAAGATAACTTGCTTGAACAAAAAAGTATGTCGAGATCGAATCACAGGCCTTCAGCTTGATAGCAGCTACGCTCTCAACACCACTACAGTTCCTAAGAGTGTTATGAATTTATTGTCTATACTAAACATCATGCAAGAATAGGTTCGTTTTCAACGAAAGAGATCGAGAGATCGACCGTTTCTTCAATATTTTCGCACTAGAGCGAAAAAGCTGTCACAAAACATTTCTGAAAAAACATCAGCTTTGCGTTGAGAGCTAAAAGTGTCAAAGGCTACCTACTTTGGTAAGCGGTTGTAGGAAAAAATATAGTTTACTGACCATGCACGATCATCGGGGAGATGGACATATTTATGGTTTTACGCAGTGTCCACGTACAGTGCCTAAAGTGATACTTTTCAGGAAACGTAAGTGAAAAAATCAAATATGCGTAAAGTTATGTTTTACGCATCGTTCATATAATTCCAAAAGACAGTATTTTGCGTCAGATTTTACTCGAAAGTCATCAAATGAAAACTTCATAGAATAAAATATACTCAATTTGCCAATATAATAGTAGGCGTAGAAATAAAATTGTAGATACATTTTCATAAATAGCTTTTTTGCACTCACGTGTTTCCACGCTCATAAAAAAAGTCCTAATTTACGAATTTTTGTATCGTATATAAATAACTATTTCATCTTCTTTATATGAGTTTTCTGTGCGTATTGGTCATGAAGTCATAAAGTTTCATTTTTGATAAGGATATCCACTTATAGAAGTTATTTCGAACGATCGACTGAAACTTCAAATTCAGTCGCAGATAATGCCATTATATCAGTACCTAATTTTGAAAAAAAACCCTTATTAGGTTTTACAACTTTGACTTCATGGTAAATAAATAAACTTGAAAAAAAAACATTTTAGAGAAAAGTTTCTATTTAAATGTACTAAAAAGAAGAAAATAAATTTTAAAGTGAATAAACCCATCATTTTGTTACATTATGAAATTTTAAACGATATAAAAGCTTGTCGCGAGAAGTATATAATGTATCTTATAGTATATAAAATTCAAAAATCACCTCAAGATTTATTCAGACGACAAGCTTTTATATCATTTAAAATTGTATAATGTAACAAAATTATGGGTTTTTCGCTTTAGTGCATTTAAATAAAAGCTTTTATCTGAAAAGGTTTTTTAAGTTTATTTATTTCTTATTTTAGTTTTCTGTGAATATGTTTCTTAGTCTGTTCATTTCAAACAATGCTCCATTGTTGCACGGTCGCTTGCCTGTTAATTTACCGTTGGAAATTTTTCCTAATTTCTACGTGTTCTCTAAATAGCTTAGAGGGGGGCAGAGGGGTGAATTTTTTTAAAACTGTTTTGTTCAATGGCCAGATAATTTTCACTATTTTTACGGATTTTTTTGATTTCTATTCCGCGAGTTTTCCTATTTTTTTGTGACAGGAAAGGAGGGCGAACCCACCGATTAATCTATTTTTGTTTTCATCATTATTTTCCATGTCCGAAACTGTTGAAACATTTTCCGAATTCCTTTGCGTTCTCTACCTAGCTTTTGAGGGGGGAAAGGGGAGGCGAAATTATTTAAAACATAATTTCCGACGGTCAGATATTTTTAACTATTTTTACAGATTTTTCCGATTATAATTTCGCGTTTTTTCCATTTTTTTTTCGAGAAAAGAGGGAGGCGAGTACCCCCCTAATTTATTTTTCCTTGCTGTAATTTTTGACGTCCATATCCGTCAAAAAAACGTCCGAAAACCTTCGCGTTCTCTATCTAGCTTTCGGAGGACGGGGGGGAGGGACAATTCCTTTTTATAAACCATAACATTCGATTGTCAGATATTTTTCACGATTTTTAGAGATTTTTCCGATTTTAATTTCACGAGTTTGTTTTCCAACTTTTCGAGAGAAGGGGGGCATCCCCCCCTCCCTACTTATTTTTTTCGTTGTTATTTCTGACGTCCAAATCCGTCAATAAAACTTCCGAAACCCTACGCGTTCTCTATCTAACTTTCGGGGGGCAGGGGGGACAATTTCTTCGACATTAATGTTTTGTCATCGGAACTGATCCAACACGAAAAATTTCAATTCCATAGAATAAGAGGAAGTGGTTCTAATTCAGCTTGCAAGATTTGTACCCATCTAACACACACAGAGCAAGTTAAATAAAAGCTTTCAATAAAAACAGAAAATAATATGGTAACTGTCGGAAATGGCATTATCACCTTCATAACTTGAAACCAATCATCGGTTGTCATCAAGAACGTTGGACATCTTTCCACAAACATTAGTAAAGAGAAATCACCCTGAAAATATCTATGTGAATTCGAAAACTGACTGAGACCTAACAAGACAAAAACAATGAAATGCCAAACACCACTACTTTGCTCTCTCGTTTACATGCAAATTGCAAGTGGCAGGTGGAACGGACACTGAGCCAATCAAAAACACGAAATAATGTCCATTCATTATTCACTTTACGCGATTACTACGACACTTTCCATCTCATTCGTTTGTCTCCTTTTTGGGGGCAATCGTGCTGGCGCCATCTACTAATAAACCCCATCCTCATCCAATAATAATCCCATAAGGTTGACTGACTATACTTCCTTAGACAATGTTATTATCATGAGGATATACCTTAGATTAAAAAAAGAAGAATTTTGAGATTTATTCGTAAAATATTCTTGGAAAAAAAGTCAGATTCTTGAGAAAGAGAGTCGAGACTTTGAGAAAAAGTCAAAATTTTGAGAAAAAACTCGAAATTTTGAGAAAAACAGAATCAGAACGCGAGTGTCATCTAGCGTGATTAGTTACAAACATGAATATTCACGTCATTTTGATGCAGGTTTCTTCAAAAAACCCTGATTTTAATCATTGTTTATATAGAACATAGTCAACCTTATGGGATTATAAATGGATCAAAATGGATGCGACATGTAGATGGCGATAGTGAGCTCGCATCCAAGTCATGTCGTAACTTCAGTGATCCGGTCTCCAAGTCATGTCGTAACTTGATTGAAACAATGGGACAGCATTAAAATCAGGGTTTTTTGAAGGAACCTGCATTAAAATGACGTCAAATATTCATGTTTGTAACTAATCACGCTAGATGACACTCGCGTTTGCATCCAACACCAATTACACAGGCATTGACTATCTTACTTCTATATAAACAATGTTTTAATGCTGTCCCATTGTTTCAATCAAGTTACGACATGACTTGTAGGCCAGATCACTGAAGTTACGACATGACTTGGATGCGAGCTCCCTATCGCCATCTACATGTCGCATCCATTTTGATCCAATTATAATCCCATAAGGTTGACTATCTTCCATATAAACAATGCAATAATCATTGCTTTTTTCTCTATAAACAATGCAATAATCAATGGTCAAACAGGTAGTGATATCTGTCGGTTAGGGGTCATATTTCAAAGGGAATTCGCGAAAACTGTTTTTGAATGAAAGTAGTTTTTAAAGAGTTTTAACCTCCAGTACACAGATGGCCAGACAAATTGAAGCGGTAACAAGAATATAAACAGCTGCATTTCAAGAAAGGTACATTCGTAAGAGTTTGTACCTTCGGTCATTGCCTAATTTAGACAATGCTTCGGTTGATAGATGACTGAAGCATTGTCTATAGACAAATAGCGTTGTATCGTTGTATGAGGAGGTAATCCCACTGAAATGAAATTATAATATGATATATTATATTCATTTCAGTGGGTAATCCTCATACAACGGTTGTATGTTGTATCACAGTGTTGTGTTAAACTGTGGTTGTATCATTGTTCATTTCTCTCTAAACAATGGTTGTATGAAGATTAACGCTAAGTTTCTTACATGATTATGTAACACACTTCACATCAATCGCATCTTGAGTTATCAGTAAATTGTAATCAAATCTCTCCATCTGAGGCTATATGTCAAAATCTTGGCAAATTCACCATGGTCGAATAAATAATAATTTCATTTGATGCCGTGTCCATAAGTTTTTATTATAACTTCCGACAATACGACAAAAAATTAGTGGTACAGAAAAGTAGAGTGGTCAGAGTGGATGAGAAAATAACTTGTCTTCATTTACATTTTGATAGGTAAGATCCGAATGTGAAACTACTGAGTAAGATGAGCTAACTCTCAACTGTTGTACAGGATGTGAACCTCATCGATCGTTCAAGTCATTCAAAATGTAATAATATCTTAGATTAATCTAAGAATAATATTTACATTTCTCTTTCAGGTGTCATAACCATAAGAGCATCAATTAGGAAGCCTTCTAGACTACAAGCCTATATAACAATTTGGGGAGGTCATTTGACCAAGGATGAAACATATTCAGAACGATGCTGCTACCTATATGAAAAAATTACTTTAGGCACTATGCCGTCAATTCTTGGTGGTGCAAAGGACTGTAATAATAATACAAATAATTTTTCATCTGAAGATGTGCTTTTCCGACAAAATATTCTTGGACGGCATTCTTCACGCTGGTAGATTATGAGATAATAATCTCCTAGAACCTAATGCCGTACAAAAATAATGGGACCGGAATCCAGGATTTTTTTTTTCATTCTCAGAAATTGAAAACAATTTCTGGCTTCCGGTCCCATAACTTTTGTACGGCAGTAGGTTCTAGGAGATTATTATTTCATAAACTACCAACGTGAGGAAAGCCGTACAAGAATATTTTGTCGGAAAAGCACATCTTCAGATGAAAAATTATTATTATTATTATTACAATCATTTGCACCACCAAGAATTGACGGCATAGTGCCTTAAGTTATTCTTTCATATAGCAGCATCGTTCTGAATATGTTTCATCCTGGGTCAAATGACCCCCCAAATCGTTATATGGGCTTGTAGTCTATTCACACATGGATCCAGTTACTTAATTATTTGAGATTGTAATTAATATTATGCTAAATAAATTTGAAGATGGAATTTACTTGTAACAAGCATTTTGAAATTGTATTTAATAGTTATTTAAGTAACAAGGAATGTAAAGACGTGTTAACATTCGAGGTGAGCGAGTACGAGCCGAGGCAAAGCCGAGGCTTGTCGCTTGCCGAGGATGATAACAGTCGATACATTCCGTGTTACTTATTACGTTTTTCCCGCTGCTTGTTGACATTTCTCAAAATTTGCCTGAATTGAAGTTTGTTTTCTTACCCTTCCTTCATGATTATTCGTTCGTTCGTAACTTCAGTGATCTGGCCTCCAAGTCATGTCGTAACTTGATTGAAACAATGGGACAGCATTAAAATCAGTGTTTTTTTAAGGAACCTGCATTAAAATGACGTCAAATTTTCATGTTTGTAACTAATCACGCTAGATGACACTCGCGTTTGCGTCCAACACCAATTACACAGGCATTGACTATCTTACTTCTATATAAACAATGGCCGAACCTTATCACTTTTGTAAGTCGGTTTCACAGCTATAAGAGATCACACCAGGGTTTCTATGTATCTTGGCTCAACCCAATCAAGAAGTACCTACGGATGAGTTGGTTCATCGCTATTCACTGGTCATGTTTAACTACTCACTCTGTGGTGGTGGTGCTGGTAGACCAACACTTACAGAACTTACAAAAATATCTAGTTTTTCTGCGTTTGCAATATTTACAATAAACCCTCTTGGTTGGATCAGGTGTTGGCGCTCCTCTTCCAAAATAATTCCAGCATATTTTGCAGCTGTACGTTGAATAGTTCTTGGTAAATTCTTCATTGATGCTTTTTCGACAATGTTCTTGTGCACCAAGTTCAGACCCAAGTGTTTTATAAAGGACCTTCTGCTATTAGAACATTCTGTGTCAGGATTATTGAATCTGGTAGCAGCATTTCGTCCAGGGTGACATATTCGCCAAGTGAATAAAGCGACGTACATTTTTCGTTGAATAAATCAAAAATTTCACGGATAGGCGCTAATTTGTCTATTTCTTTCCTCTGTGGTCATGTAGAATACAATTCGAACATCTGTGACAACTATTTGCATCTAGATGTCGCACAAATTCATTAAAAAAAATTACATATTTGGCAGGGTGAGGCCTGTGAGGACAATTCATAGAATAGTTATTTGTATGCTAAGGCCGCGAAATAACTTTTTAACGTACCGAAAGAACAGTTATCGCCGAGGCCGCTTGCGGCCGAGGCAAGATAATCTTGAGGTCGTTAAAAAGTTTCGCGGCCATGGCATACACACTATTTTTCGTGCAATCGTTAAAATTATTAAAATAGATAGTTGTAAATAAATATATTATTGCTCTAAAATCAACAGCAGTTCAATTTATTTAACAATATCACCGTGTGCTATGGAAATGATATGTTTCAATATATACAAAATATTTTGACAGTTCTTGTCAAAACGCAAAATGTCTGATACTGATAGCGATATTTCAGTACCTTCCACTCCTCCTGAACTCAAAAGCGTTGTATATTCGGCGCTTTCCGTTTTAATAC
This sequence comes from Chrysolina oricalcia, assembly GCA_944452925.2. Taxonomy (NCBI): domain Eukaryota; kingdom Metazoa; phylum Arthropoda; class Insecta; order Coleoptera; family Chrysomelidae; genus Chrysolina; species Chrysolina oricalcia. The sequence goes on from OX101816.2 coordinate 7,866,777, forward strand.
CCGAAAAATCTAAACGGCAGTACGAAAAATGTTAAGGCGAGTTCAAAGATTGGTGTGACAAACAGAATGTTAAGACGATGTCTGAAAACATTTTTGAAAGTGACGTTTGGTTTCGCGGCCGTTGCTATGGGTAACGGCCGCGAAATTAAATTTCGCGGACTGTGCTGAGAACGCGAAATACTGACTTCGCGTGCGATTGCACGAAAATATATATTATATACTTACTCTAGAATGCTAATCCCTTCAATTTTCACGGCGAAAAGCATGCCGCGTATGCGACCCGTTTACGATGTGCGCATGCGCGTCATCAGTGTAGTTTGGGTAGATCGTTGCCAAGTTTGAAAATAATTTGGTGTTTCAATTCAGAATTTTTTGTTATGAGGCAATAAAACACATGTCATTTGGAAGAGAGAAATTTGACAGCGCATTTAGGACTTTTTAAAACCGAAAAGAACCTTTTAGAGAAATATTACTCCGAATTTTAGGCGGGAAAGAAACTTATTTAAAACAATAATGTACCCTATGCTACTGTAATTATAATGACAGTGCAACAGTGCTTTTTCATCAACAGGAAGACTTGTCACTAAGATCTGTCACTCTTGTCAGAGATCAGAACGGTTTTTAGACGGTTTTTAGATTTTCTCTAAATAAACGTCGACCTAAAAACCCGAAAAATCATCATTCATTCAACGATGGCCGCGAAAGCCTTTCACAATTTCAGATTTTCTCTTGTCGTTTTGTGTGGTGTTTGTTATCGTTGGTTATTCCTTCATCATTCGTGAATTTGCATTAATCTTGCTCCTTTAAATACAATTTCTAATAAAGCCGTTTCTTCCTACAAATAAACAATGAACTGTTTAGAGTTGTGTAAAGGAAAAATACCTGAAATAAATCATATTTGGTAGATAATGAAATTTTTTATGTACCTATATGCTTTGCTCAAAATAGCTTAAATATTATTTTAGCTTGACGAAAAAGGCATGATTTTTGGTTATTGTTCTTAAGAAGAGACCCTAGCAGAACATTTGAGTGTAATTTGTGGTAGACATTTTCCTTATGAAGATTCATGTGAACACGATAATAGAATAATTTGATACCTAGTGCAGTACCAATATACTGTGTATGCGTAAGCATGCATGGCGAGTGATACAACTTTCTGCCACACCGCTTGTATTATGACTTGTAGATTCCTACAAAAAGTACTAAATATACATAGAATCACCTCAGAAAATTAATGTCAATATGATGTCAATATGGAAGTGCTTTTCTTTGATGGCAAGGAAAATGCTTCTGGCCTCACTTTTTCATGCACCCCCAATGTGGAAATTGCACGAAGGTAATACAACCAGAAATACTCGTAGAAATAGCATGTTAATCTCTTCAAATGATTTAAATTAAATGCAGTTGCATAGTTTGATATGAATCGTTCTAGAAAAAAAACCTCGAGCTTGCAAGCATCCAATTTTATAAATCCAATTTGAGTTGAAATTATTCATGATATTAGCTGAAATAAATTTTCATAGTTTTTTGTACTTTCAATTCATTTTCCAATCAAGTGCTTCCTTGAAATTCGCACCGACGATTTGGGGTGGTTCCATAGGTTTTTGTTGGTTAACTACAGCTGAAAAGTGAATGTGATACCAAAAATCAGTCGCTTCAGAGCGGTAAATAATAATAATAACCGTACTATACTTTCTGATGGCCTTTGCTGAATATTTGGTATCAAAAATATGTGAAAATATGTATTCAAATCGGCTAAATACAAATAACAGGTATAAGTACAATGAGGTTTTCAACCTTAGTCTCCGAGATTCAGAATTAACGTTTGTTTATCTTCACAATTACCATAATATTTTACTGAAACCGGGCCTGTTACAAAAAACACTTATGACGCGCATGCGCATTGCGGATTAGCCTGAACTTTTTTCAACACTTTTGATATGTGGATTAGCATTCTAGATTAAGTATATAATAGTATATTCTGTAACAAGGTTAGAATGAAAATTCGATTCGAGTGGAAAGTTCCGAGCGGGAGCCGAAGGCGAGCGTGAGGAACCACGAGCATCAGGAATTTTCATTCTAAGCGAGTAGCAGACTATATTTTCTCCACGATCAAAGATAGGAAACGTGACAGCAATAATTCTGACACTTACTCAAATTTTGCCACTACGATGACAATCAACTGCGTCAAGGCTAATGTTATTATTGCTAACCAGTGTGAGAATATTATTCTATCAAAAGAGAGAGAATGTATAGTTATTTATTTTATAAGTGTTTTAGATATCATTTTATTTGCGCAAGAATGTTTAAACGCGATAGCGAAGCTCGAGCGTTTAAATTTCTTAAGCAAATAAAATGTATCTAAAACACGCATGCAATACAACGTTTTATTCACAATCACATTCATTTAGAATCAGAATCGCGGAAATTTTCCATCACAAAATGATTTGACGTTTTGCTCTGACAGCGGCTGTCACCTCCTCAAAAATCATTGAAATAACATACAAAAATATCGGGAGGTGTTGAATGGTTGCTATGTATTTTCGATTGTTTATCGACTCCATTTGTAAAAATTTGTGAAGTTGGTGAAAATAAGTAAAATGTGATTGAAATTCAAGATTGTATTTTTCTTTATTCCACTAGTGGAATAAAGTAATTTCAATATTAAAACTAGTGGATAAAGTGGTACTTTATACGGTTCATAAGTGTGGATAAAACTTCAATTATAAGGTGATTGTGGATAAAATACATTTAAATTGAATGGGGGCAGAGGTGTTGCAGAATATTTCTTCAATCTCAAGAGAGAGAATTCCAGCATTCTGTAATCAAATTTGATTTCAGAATTGGCAAATTCTGTGATGATGGTGGAGAATATATATTTCTATAGGACAATTAGTGATATATTTCAAAATTAGTTTACCTTTTTTTTCGGACTTTGCAAGGAAAGTGTATTTTCATAAGTAGAAAAGGTATATGGAGTATCTATGTTATACATAGAAAATCAGAAAATTTGTGACATACTGTCAAAAATATATGGAACACCCTGTACATTAAAATATTTCATTATCATTCAATACGTGGGTAACCTTTTTACCTTCTACAATTCAGTACGTGAGCGAAGATATTTTATTTTTGAGACACAACTTGTCCTCAACAGAACATAAACAAGAGTTTTCAAAAAGGCCACTGATAGTTCGATCTGGTAGTCGAGTTTAGAGTTCTGCCGTGCCCGCAGCTAGTGAGGGCTATGGGGGGAGTTTGGAAGATTCGATATTAAATAAATGGAAAATGTTCATAAACTGTTTAAGCCGATATGTATTGTAAGTAAAGATCTTTTTAAAATAATTTATCCAATCAATAACTAGGAGAGATTCTTCAATTCTTTAATTCATTAATTCTTTATTGATTATTTCCTTCATTAATTTCAATCGTCTTAATCTCATATTTGTACATAGTAAAATAAATGTTTTTATATTTTTCTAAAGTGTTTTAAATCTATTAATGATCAGTATCTACCTAGTTAGTCGTGAATCAACCCCAAGTCACGACAATACTTTGATACGGATGTGGAGTGACAGGCCTCACCCCTCTGCTTGAGCGTTAATTCTTAGTTGTTAATTTAATTCTTAGTTTAGTTGAGTTTATAAATACACCCTAAGATACAGACAAGGAGGTATTACTTTCCACTTGGTAACTCATCGATATATTTGTTCTTCGGCCGGAATAAACAAAAACAACAAACACGAGTTCCGTATTTGTCATCGATCCGACGCCGTACCTTCTCGGAACCCATCACCATACAGGGTACCTAGCCAAATCCGAACGATCATAAATATATGAGCAACACAGTCATTGCAGCCGAACAGGTAGGCAGAAAAATATTTATTCTAGATGTCACGTCTTGACTCGTATTGTTTGTTGGCGACTATCTGGCGCCAGCGGTACCTTGCCGTCGCGTACTTAGAATAGCAATTAGCTCTTGTAAATCACTCGGCTCCGTCGGTCACAGCATGGTTGTGGCTGCAGGTACGCCTGGCTCGGAAAAAGTATATAATATAAGCTCGGAAAAAATGTCCGAGGTGTTTCAAATCGATGATTCAGTTCAATAAGATTTCAAGATGTTAAAAATCTAAAAACAAGTACAATCAAAATACCGGGTGTCAACTTAATCTTTAGACAAGCCATGGTTTCCACAGTTTCAAGGGTACGAGATTGAAAACTATAAAAAAGGAATATATGGAAAGGAAGTCTGCGAAAGAAAAACAAAAACTGTATATACTTTATCGAAAAGATCCTGACAATGAGCACAAAGAGAAGGAATATATATATATATATATATATATATATATATATATATATATATATATATATATATACAGGCCGTTTCTTTTATCATGTGGTAACATTGCTATATTCTGAACCGTAACAGATACGAAAACGATTAAATGGGAGAAAAGGTAACTATTGTGGAGAACAGTACAATGGTCAAAGAAAATTTACAGGGAGTCTCGCCCTTCCCGAGTTATACAGGGAAAACAAAAAATGCTGTTATTTGTTTTTTACGAATAGAACTGTTACTTCTGAAAATATAAAAAAATGTATAAGGAAAGTTTTAATGTATTTAAAATGTACTATAAAAATGTAACAATGAATCTTTGATTAAACGTTTCGTGTCAACACGGCCACCATCAACATTTTTTTTCAAATACGGACCTGTCTATTTTAGTACAAATATTGATAAAGCGATAAAATCACAATTCAGTGGTATATCACACTTGATATTTTTATAACGTTTCATTTAAAATAACTAGCATCCTCAGTGACAACAATTTTTAATTACGGTCCTGTCGTTAGTTCTTTTGTAAATTATTTTGATTTCTTCAAAACCTATTCAACTATTGGCATACTTCAGACTTCACCCAATAATTTCGATAAGAAGATACCCCAACACAACGAACATTCGCATTTTTCCTTCTTGGGCATTTTTGTATTACAGAAATCCTTGTTTCAAGGCTGATTTCTTCTGAATCAATTATCATACTGAATATTTCTATAATTCTTAATCCTGGAAGTAACGAAAATATTAGTTTTTGGTCAAAATACGACGATTATGTGATATGGTACAATTAAATAGCATCTCACTTCATTTAGCATTTTTAAACAAGTAGGCTTTGCTTGGTTTCTATGGCAGGACAAATAAATGAGTTGTTGATACGTGTTAAGAACTGTCAGTCGTTTATACACTCAGTCATATCAAAGATGTATTCAAATGACGAAAGGACTGATATGCTATTTGCTTATGCAAAATCAAATAGAAATCCTCTTTTGGCAAAAAATATGTATGTTTGAGCTATACCCAAATTGTCGTATTCCAAACATTCAAATGTTTAGACGATTAGAAAGAAATTTGAGAGACTGCGGTGCATTTGATAGAAATAAAACTAGAAAATGTGTTGTTACTGGAAGTATGCGGAACCAAATAAATGTTTTAGGTAAGCAAATATTACTTCATAAAGATTAACAAAGTGACGAAAATATTTTTTTTCAATTTCAATTTTGGTCAGATACAAAAATATTTCTAATCAAGATTGTTCTTTACGAGAAATTGCCCACGAACTAGGGATTTCTGTAAAATCTACCAGAAATATTTTGAAAAAGAACAAATACAAATGCTACAGGATACGCAAAGTTCATCACCTCAATGAAAGGGATTACGGAAGGAGAGTACGATTTGCGATGTGGTTGAGACGTAGAAATAGTGAAGTTGGAAATATTTGTAATAAAATAATATGAACGGACGAATCAAAATTCACCAACAATGGTTGGTTTAACAGAAACATCCATTATAGGTGGAATAATACAAATGAACATTTACATAGAGAAACCAATTTCCAGGAAAGGTTCGGAATAAATGTTTGGTTGGGAATTTTGGGAACAAACATACTAGGTCCTTTCTTTTACGACGAGCATTTGAATGGTGGAATGTATTTACATTTTTTATCCAATGAGTTTGATGGCTACTTAGATGAATTGCCACTGAACATCCGCTGTGAAATACAATATTTTCAACAAGACGGTGCCCCTCCCCATAATGCAGCAATAGTAAGGGAACATTTAGATGCAATATTCCCAAGAAAATGGATTGGAAACAATGGACCAATTGCCTGGCCAGCTCGATCCCCAGACCTGACTCCTTTAGATTTTTTTGTCTGGGAATACATAAAGGATAAAGTTTTTTCGACAACTAGTACAGATATCGACCATCTCAAACAAAAAATAAGAGATGCATGTAATAGCATTACACCCATCATGCTAGAAAATTGCCACAGAAATTGTATGGACAGACAACTTATGTGCTTTCAACAAAGAGGTCGGCAATTCGAGCATTTAATGTAGGTTATCATGAAGAATTCATTTTCTGTATTGGTTTTATTTTCACTCAAAAATTCAATATGAAATAAATTGTTTTCTGTTTGTTTGATTTCTTCTACTCTTAAGTAAGTTTATTTCCGAGGTAAATTGCTATCGTTCGTCTCTGAAACTACAGATATCTTTTATTATAGTGTAAACATAATTTTAATAGATACATTTATTCAAAGCGTCACTGATAATTTTTATATCGGAGAGTTAGGTTTTGTGGAATCCATAAACGACCTAACGACAGGACCGTAATTAAAAATTGTTGTCACTGATGATGTTAGTTATTTTAAATGAAACGTTATAAAAATATCAAGTGTGATGTACCACTGAATTGTGATTTTATCGCTTTATCAATATTTGTACTAAAACAGACAGGTCCGTATTTGAAAAGAAATGTTGATGGTGGCCGTGTTGACACGAAACGTTTAATCAAAGATTCATTGTTACATTTTTATAGTACATTTAGAATACAATAAAACTTTCCTTTTCCATTTTTTTATATTTTCAGAAATAACAATTCTATTCGTAAAAAACAAATAACAGCATTTTTAGTTTTCCCTGTATAACTCGGGAAGGGCGAGACTCCCTGTAAATTTTCTTTGACCATTGTACTGTTCTCTACAATAGTTACCTTTTCTCCCATTTAATCGTCTTCGTATCTGTTACGGTTTAGAATATATCAATGTTACCACATGATAAAAGAAACGGCCTGTATATATATATATATATATATATATATATATATATATATATATATATAAATACAGAAAAAACTTCAGTAAATTAATCAGCGAAGCTAAAGCAAATTATTTTCTGGAGAAACTAAATATAAATCAAAAAGATAGAAAGTCACTATGGAAAACAATAAATGAATAGATATGTTGGAAAAAAGTCAAATGAAACAGGAATAAAATAAATCAATAGTAGAGGCATTAAAATAACCAATACGGACAAAATTGCAAATGATTTCAGTGAATATTTTTCAAATGTCGGTAAAACTCTTGCAGAAAAAATTAGAAAACCAAATACTTCAAAGATATCTAGAAAAATTTCAATGAACACAATATTTTATTTCCTACACAACGGAAGAAAAAGTAGAGAGCACAATTCGAGAACTGAATCAAAACAAAGCTCCTGGTATAAACCATATTATTATAACTGCAAAACATCTTGAAGTGTTTTCAAAGTACATAAAAAAAACCCTGGTTCATTTGACCAATGAAAAACAGCGATAACCAAACCAGTATTCAAAAATGGAAAAAAAAACGTCATTGTCTAATTATCGTCCAATATCCTTGTTATCTAGCATAGCAAAATTGTTAATAATATAAATTATGAAAAAAAGGATCGTTACCTTTGCAGATAGATTCAAACTAATTTCTGAACGTCAGTTGGGCTTCAGAACGGGAATATCAACAGAGGACGCTATTATATTTTTGACTAATAAAATCTGTAAATGCCTGTTTTCTCAGATCTGGCCAAGGCCTTCGACACCGTCGATATAAAATAATGATTGAGGTATTGGAGGACCTGGGTTTCAGAGGAACAGAAATGAAATAATAATAATAAAAATTTACGTCTTTATTATTTTCAAAAGAATATTACAAAACAAAAATCCTTTAAATCATGTTTGGAGAAAATAAAGGGCGAAGTTCAATTCATTCAGAGAATAACTTCGCTAAATGAATTGTTTTTCCACTTAACCCATGAAATGTTTCCATACATGTCTCTTCATACAAATTTTCATAATCAAATAAAAAATAATAATGAAAAAAGTATAGATTTCCTGTAAAAAAAAGAATGCATATTTGTTGATGCAGATTTTTGTAATTCTAAAAAGAGAGAAAAAGAAGAAGAAAGAACAACTCTTTATCTCTTTTATTGTTTTGTTTTAAATTAATAATTTTTGAAAATTTTTCTGAAATTTCCTAACCTTTCTTACTTGAAATGTGCGGGAATGAGATTGTACAATGATGTAATTTGATAACTAAAAGATCTTCTAAATGTTTGAGTTCTGAAAGAGGGGGGTGCGAGAGAGTTCCCTTATATCTTATGAGGGTACCTTCGTTACTAAAAATCTTATGATATAGACAAGCACTGTGAAGAACTCTCCTGTTTTCCATGTTCAACCAATCTGCTTCGCGAAGTTTATGAGAAATACCTTTCCTTTTTCGAGTTCCAAAAATGAGCCTAAGACATGAGTTCTGAACTTTCTGTATCTTGGTTTTGAACGTGGTTGTTAGATTAGGACCATACAGGATGTCTGCATAATTGAACAATGACAAAACAAGTGTCTCACACAGCGTGGATTTTACTAAGGTTGGAAGAAGATGTCTGTTGCCATATATTAGTTTAATTGATGAGTACGCTCGTTGAATGTTTGTTAGCGTGTTTTCGAATCTCATGTCAACATCTAGTAAAACACCAAGATTTCTAGCTTCCTGTACTAATGTCAGTGATTCATTGTTAATCTGCAAATCAATTTCGTTCGTAATTTGATAATAATTTCTTGGTGTGAATACCTAAGTGACAAGATACAGTACGTCCAAATAGACAACTTCGTGAGTATACCAAATGTAGTAGACTACGGTGTACCCCAGGGCACTGTATTGGGCCAAATTTTATTTTCAATGTACATAAACGGACTTGTTTGGTTCGGTTGACCAATGTGCTGTTCGTAGGTGTTTTTGTTCGGATTCGACGAACCACTGGGTGTGGCTTAGTTGTTTCTTCTGTTACGGCGGGGTTGTATCCTCTGTAAATATTCTGGGAGCGAATAACTTTTACATGAATACTTGAGAGCGTTGTGGGCTGTACTTGTGGGGTTGTAGAATAATGCACTGAATTTAGTTTACTTTAACACTATTTACTTCAATACAATATACATACAGTAGAGGTTAACAATAACTTACACTTGTTCACTTGGGCTTGATTGATGAGAGCAATACGTCTGTACACAAGCGAGGTTGAAAGAGAAGAGAGCGAAGAATGGTAGACTCATACTCAATGTTGATATGTAAGCAGGGTTGCCAACAGCTACCTCTGCTCCATGTAGAACGCTGCCCTCGAACACATTCGAGTGCAGCGTATGCATTCGAGTGCATACGCTGCACTCGAATGCATTCGAGTGCATATTGCGAATGCGAGAATAATAGAATAGGTTCAAATCTCAACAGGACTACTACACTTACGACACAGTAATATTGTATTCAGGAAAATCGTGAAAAGAAGTTAAAGAATCTGCAGAAAATGACTTACTGAAATTAAAAGCATGGATTGATGAAATGTCATAATTTTTTTTTGAAAAACTCAATAATATTGCATTTAGTTCCAATAAAAGTATCACACCTAGTTACCGTAAGGTCATTGTCGTACATGCAAGAGACAACAAACTGTGAAATAAGAGAGTAGACCACCGACTTAACCTTTAAACTAGACTGCCAATACCATATTATTGAAATTGATCCAATTACGAAATTGACTGGTGGCCATAGAACATGCGCATTGTGTCTGTTATCTGTCAGAATCACATTGGCGTACTTCAGGAAAAATTAATAGGTCTAGCACAAAAGCAAGTGGAATGTTGAAAAATTGAGTTTTCATCTGATGACGAGAATATTTCATAACTGTACATCCATACTTCAACAAGGCACATTTCAGTTGAAAATTAGGGATTTTTACACCAAAGTCCAAAACACTTCATTTAACAATATCTATTTACTCAAGGTAACGCCAATGACCTAATAAATGGCTCCCCAGATTGTCAAATATCAATTCTTTGGTGGCTCTTGCGCATTGCGCAGACACGATTTCAGGATGTTCAATTGGATGAGTTTTTCGAGTGGTGGGCTTATGAGTACTAGCAGTCTAGTTTAAAGGTTAAGTCGGTGGAGTAGACAGATTCATGAAATAAAATTTTCACATTTCATCAGTCGTGAAGAAGTTCTGAATCATACTATTCCAGAGGAGTCATGTATTGATTCAATTTACAATAATTGAGAATGTTTCTCTTTAAAACATACTGTTCAAGTTTAAACAATTGAAAAAAATTCTCAACATTCACAGATGCGAACTATGTATTACTTAAATATACTGCACGGAAAATCTTACTCTACAATATAAAAAAAGAGATGAAACTACATTGATAGATCGCGACTATACCACACGTTACAAGAGAGATAAAAAACAAAAACTATGAAAAAAAGTAAAAAAATTGGGCAACGATCGTTCGACTTTATATCACAACACATAGAAATCTTTCCAAATCCCTGAACAGATTAGAAATAAATCCAACCAAAATATTTTTAAAAAATATTTGAAAAAATGAATATTGAATTCTCCAAGAAAAACAGCCCAAAACATGATTATTATTACGATATAAGAGATATTTACATTACTCTAATCGAACAAAAAACGTAAAAAATATCGAAAACAACTTTGAGCTGAATGAATCAGAGAAGAAATACTTTATCAGAGAAACACTGAACATTAATTGAAGAATCAGGAAAATCATTTGCTTACAGGTAATTACAGGTTTTTTGTTGTTAAAAAAAAACAGTGCGGCTTTTTTTAGCCCCCCCCCCCACCTATTAACTTTTGAACGGTTCGACGTACAAACATGAATAAAAAACCGTTTGGAGGGTTTCACCGATACTACTTTTTGACACAAAAAATATGGCGATTGCTCGACAGGGGGCGCGGGGGGGCACATCAATTCAAAATTTTTAAATGACATGTGGGGTCAAGAGTCACATCATTGAAAAGAGAATTCAATTCTTTTTACAACCATCTAATTTTTTTTGAATTTCTTTAATATTTTTTTTGCAATTCAAATTCGAAATATCAAATATAAATGCGGATCTGAAAACCAGTCATACCTTGGATAAATTTGAACGGTTTGTTGTGGAATAATGAAACCAAAAACATATCGAAGGGTATTACCGATACTACTTTTTGAGAGAAGAAACATTGCAATTACACTACAGATGGCGCTGGGGGCACATCAACTAGAAAATTTCGAAAGGCATAAAAATTGAAATTGGGAAAAAATTTCCCAACTAAATTCAAAAATAATTAGATGACTGTAAAGAGAATTGAATTCTCTTTTCAACGATGTGACACTCGACCCCCCAAGCTATTTGAATATTTTGAGTTGATGTGTCCCCCGGTACCCCCTGAGGAGCAATCGCCATATTTTTTGTTTCAAAAAGTAGTGTTAGTGAAACCCACCAAACAGTTTTTTTTTTTCATGTTCGTACGTCGAACCATTCAAAAGTTAACAGGGGGGGGGGGACTAAAAAAAGCCGCACTGTATATTGATGCTACGTACAAGTCCCTCCAGACTTCTGTGGGTAACACCCATACCCCCTTATTTATTTCTATTATCAGATGAAAAATGTGCATTGTACTAATTATTTTTCTGGGAAATAAATTGTTATTATTATTATTAAACATGGCAGAGGTTTTGGATTCAGGAGTTGGAAAATTTTCCAATATTTCACACTCACTCATATCACTTCCGGGGTCAACAGAAAGGACCCTTACTGGGGAATTCCAAATGGAACACCCTGTATATTTTTATTTTCTTGGATTCTTGATTACGATCACAAAGTTTAGAAACGAAAAAATCACACACTAGATTTTTTTAGAAAAAAAATCTGCATCTAGAGTACGTTGAACGTACTTCAAACAAAGTGATGAACATGAACGATGAGTACAAAATATTATATACAGTTTATTCCGCGTAGTTCAGTACCTATGGCGCAGCGGTTTGAAAATTCTAATATCACAATAATTGTTGAAAAATTCAAATTTTTCAAATGACAACATCTTTTAGACAGGCCATTCTTGGATTCTAATTTTCACGACGTAGCCATTGATGGTTTCGAATCAAAAATCGGATGAATAAAAATCCTTGTACAATAACTATTTGTAAAATAATCAAAGTCAAGTCAAGTCAAAAATAGCTTTATTGTTTAAAGATATAAATTTTTGTAACAAAGCATGTCAAAATAATATAAATAAAAATATAATTGAAGCATAGAACATATAAATAAAAACCTAATTAAGACACAATACCATTTCGTATTCACTTAAACACATATATATGTATATTATATTATATAAATCTATATTTTATAAAAAAAAAACAAACAACAGAAATAAATTTTAGAGAGAAGAAGATAAAAACTCTTCGACAGAATAAAATGGCCGTTCAACAAGTATTTTTTTTTCATCATGAGGAAATTGGGGTAATTCGCTTATCAAGTATGCTGTGAATACAAAATTGAACTAAATCGGATTCATAATACCAATTTCAATAATAATAATGAAAATAATGATAATAATGAATATACTTTATTGTCCAAAGATGAAATCTGGTTGAAAACGCTACGAATACATGTATATATAAAAATAATTTTAAAAAACATGTTTCTATCGGGGATACCGTCAGTGGTGAAAAAAGAAGTTATTCTTTTTTGCTACTCAAGCTTTCGCGAACATTTATTCGCTATTTCGAGGGCTACAATATAAATATGTGGACATTAGATATTATGTAAAATAAATAAAACAATGATAAACATACTCTACAAGTTGAGATTTCCTTCGATATTCGTTGAATATAATTAAAATGGAAAAAACTTGACAGGAAAATTTGAAGGATACATAATTTGATTTATTGATTCAATGAAATGAGGACTATACAGATGAATTATTTCAGGTATTACTATCTGTTGACTGATTTTGTTGTAAAATTATATTTTCGATAAAAATAATACTAGTCACACTACACAGAGCTCTAGTTCATAACGTACTATTATAATAGCAAAAAATTAGAATAATTCACTAAAAAAATGAGTCGATCATGCAATCAATAGATTGTCGTAATGTTGAAAAATATAATACACGCTACTAAAATGAAACACTATAAAATACACTTACTTATTTGTCCTAAGATGAAAATCTTGTTGAGATAGTTAAATACATACTTGGTACTTGGTATTCATATACAAGTACAAATGCAATAAAAATAAAAACGTACAATAATAAAATAAAAAAGACAATCATACAATCAACAGATTATCGTCATAAAATTCCCGTAAAATACAGTACGGTCTCCTACTAAGTAGATTTTTTTGAATTTTTTACAAATCACTCTATATCTGCATTAAAGTATTATACATCTTAAATAGAGAGGATGAAGGTGAGGGTAGTGTTTTATTTGTGTTTAGTTTAGAAGCAAAATAGAATCGTAAAAATACCGTGAGGTTTAAAAACATTTTACAGTAGAACCTCGATTATCCGGGCCTGCTGGGACCGGATCTTTGCCGGATAATCGAAAAACTTCATTTTCATTTCTTTAATAATTTATTTACACAAATGCATATCAAAAGAATAAAAGAAACGTGATACATACATGTACAAAAAACAAAAGTTTTAATATTTAAACATAATACAACGTATATGAACAGTAATAACTAAAAACGTTAATAAAATCACTAACAAAAAAAAATCAGTAATTTTTTTTTGTTTTTGGGCTTCGTAAATTCTATCCCTTATAATTTCCTTCATTTTTCTAAGTTGAAGTAGATGAATGTCATCAGTTTCAGGTTGTTCTTCAAAGTAATGGATAAGTACATTTACTGCATCTCCTGCTTCTCTATGACTTGTTTTGATGATGACATTATTTTCATCGTCATCACTACTTTTGTCAGAACTTTCTGCAGAGGTCTGGTTACTTAGATAATCTTCGTCAATAATATTCTGATACCCTTTTTCGTCGTGATCACATTCTATCCATTCCTGTATTTTTGCGTAATCTATTTCTTCCAAGCCTTTGATTTGTGAGGCTATAGATGCGATGTCTTCGACTGATAACTCATTTTCATCTTCATCTTCAGTACAATCTTCTTCATCTGCTGTTAAGGTCATAATTTTATCAAATGCTCTTTTAATGTTAGTCTCTTTCACTTCACTCCAAGCGCAAGCTACAGCATAAATTGCTTCTTTCAAATTCAGACGTTTCCAAAATCCCATAAAGTCACATTCTCCCAACAATTGGAGCATAAGGTCTTTCCTATAAAGCCTCTTCATGGTCTCTATAACACCTTGGTCCATGGGCTGGGCAATAGATGTCACATAAGGAGGAAAATATGCTACGAATATGTTCCCATCTGCTGATTTTAGTTGCTCTACATCAGGATGCGATTGAGTATTATCCAGTAACAATACAGCCTTGGGTGGATGATTATTTTCTTGCAAATAAGTTTTAACTTGTGGTATAAATTTTTCAAAAAACCACTTTTTAAAAATCACTCGATCCATCCAAGCAGCCTTTTGATTATAATAATCAACTGGCAGTGTTTTTACATATTTAAAAGCCCTCGGATTTTTTGATTTTCCTATGACAGCTAGCCTAAGCTTATGGCTTCCTGATGTATTAGCACAGCATAACATTGTTAAACGGTCTTTGCTTACCTTGAAACCTAAATAAAAAAATAACTTAAAAAAAACAATCAGTTCAGTACAAAAATAAAGCTAACCTGGTGCACTAGTTTCTGAGCCTGCAGCAAGTGTTCTCTTCGGCATTGCTTTCCAATAAAGTCCAGTTTCGTCGCCATTATACACTTGCTCGGGTTTTAGGTCATGCTCCGTTATAAGATTTTCCAAATCATAGCAAAAATCAACCATAGCTACATCATCGGCAATTAATTTCTCCCCTTGAATAGCAAATTGTCGTATTCCATGACGTTTTTTAAATCTGTATAGCCAACCGGAAGAAGCAGAGAAGTTTTCTTTAATTTTCAATTGCTCGTGAAACTTTTGTGCTTGCCTAGCACACATCGATCCTGATATTGGAACCCCTTCTGATCTTTTATGTAAGAACCACTTGGTCATAGCATCATCAAGTTTAGGAAAAGTAGATCCTTTTAGAGACTTCTTGTCAGAAATAGCTTTTGCACTATCAGCTTTAGCTACAAAGCTCTGTAACTTGGCTTTATTCTTCACAATGTCGCGAACCGTTTGTTTTCCAATGTTATATGTTTTAGCCAATAGAGCAACATCTTTCTCTTTTCAAATTGTTTTAAAATATCCATTTTTTGTTCTAAAGATAATACATTGCGTTTACGCTTTTCGTTAGCACCGGTACGCTGCATTTTGTGCGTGTTTAACGAGTCGGGTTGATACTGTTATACTGTTTATAGTTGACGAAAGTAATAAGTAAACACATATGTAAATTCGGGATTCCCCGAAACGAACGTCCGTACGAGACGAGCGTCTGCGCGGTGCATTCAATGTTCACGCGCCAACCTCTGGCCAACAGACACGGATAATCCGCGCACGGATGACCAATTTAACATGCCGCACGGAGAATCCGCCGCCCGGATAAAGCTCGCACGGATAATCGGGGTTCTACTATCTAGTTGCATGTTTTCATTACTTTGACGTTCCTCAATAATTATTTGGACTTTTGAGTTTGCACTAAAAGCATTGTTAATTTTTTGAGTTTACATGATTTCTGATTCCAAAAGTTATTTAGATTTTCCAAATACACCACCAAAAATAGCAAATCAAGCAGAGAAATTGGATTTACAACTAGCAAAATCTAAAAAGAGATATGAAGAAATATGTACAAAATTCATGGATTGAAGAGTTGATAATCACGTAAATTCATTTTTGGAAACTATACAGCTTGTGTATTTTGGACGGTTGTCATAAATTTAAGACATCGACGCTATGATCTATGTTTTCGATGTTGAGAACCACTTGCAAGTGCGATGTGAGTGACCTAGATGCCAATCCCAACGTCTGGTTTTTGCTTGAAGTGTACACCGACCACCCGGTGTGGTGCTTTAGATTTTCCGGGTTTTCCTGCAGCTGAAAAGTGAATACGCCACCAAAAATCAGTAAGTTGCCCCGGAGCGCCACGGCAAATAATAATGATTGCCGTCCTCTACCTGCACAGGCTATGCCTTTGGGTACACTCTTCGAGTTTTTATGAATGAGTATTATTATTATGATTAATCTTATCATTCGTTGTAATTAAGACACTATTTCCCATATCATGCATTTCGTGTTATTTTTTTTTTCATTCCCCATACACTAAATACCTATATTATAGGTAGTTATCAAGAACACTAATGATGATAATTATGATTAATAATAATTCAAACTTTCCTCGTTTATCCTTTGATAATCTTCGAGATCTTACAATACGTTGAGTACAAATATTTCGGACTTTATTCGTCTTATAATTCCTGTTGTTTTTTAAATCTCATCCAACGCCCACCAATAATGCATTCGTGTTCCTCTTCAAATACCGACTGACCATCACAAAGAAGATAAGAGAAAATGAAGTTGGTAAAAGTACACCTCGCCATATGGCATGCTGAAGAAGGCAAGGAGAACGCGGCAATTTAAGTGATGAGATTATAAATATAATAAATCATGCTCGAGTTTGTTGCAGCGAAGGTATTTTATTTTATCTGTTGCATGAATTTCAATCGCTCACGAAACCTGTCACTAGGTGTTACTGCAATCAGCCACAGAGAAAAAGGTTTTTGAATAGATTTATATCAATGGAGAACACACGCGTTGTATACATATGGGTAACGTTTTCGTGTTGGAAAGTATACGCATGATCTTAGGAATGAAGACAGGACGTGAATTTTTTAATTGGTAATAGTAATAATAAGTGTTTATTGAAGTAGTACAAGAATCTAATACATCACAAATATGACGAAAAACACTTCATAAAGACAGATTTGTTCAATTATGGCTTGTAACGTATAGTTATTATAAATGGTAATGGTAAGTGTGGATGATAACTGATGCGCTGCGACTTGATTAGAGCTGTTTTTTGTCGTATCACTTTTTAAAAATTATTTGGAACGTTTTAAAGACTTGTCATTTTAGCGTTGAAACAATGACGTCATAGGCTGTCATAGAATGTTTTAAAACGAAATGCACCATTTTGAAGCCATAGTCAAATTTATGACGTAACACTGAAAAAGTTTTTAACATTGAATACGGTTCAACGACAAAAACCAGCTTCAATCTATTGTGCCTCATCTTCTTCTGCTATCTGAAGGTGGTCTCGTTTACAGCAGCCTCTCAAGCCTTAATTCCTTGAGGAATGTAAGGATTTTGAGGGGGTCTCTTCGTGGAATTTCTTCCACCGTTAGCTGGTGTGATCCCAGTAAATTCAATCTCGTGTGATGTACAGAATAACACTCCATCAATATATGGTGGGGTATTTCTGGATGCTCCTACAGAATCTGCAGGTGCTGTCTTCCTCCAAGCCTAGCTTCCTTAAATGTTCTTGGGTGTCTGCAATGCCCCGTCAGATATCCCGTGATTGTCTTTAGACCAGTTTTGCTGAGGTTAGTCAGTGTCTTCGATCTTGCTCGGTTGAAATTGCCGAGGAGATCTTTGGCCTGCCTTAGCCCTGGAAGTCTTTGCCAGTATGTTACTCTCATTGCTTCTTCAGTTTTATTGAGTTCATTTCGGAAGTAAGATTTTCCAAGTCCGCAGAATGGTTCTGGACCGATCAGTGGCATTGATGCCCCTTTTCGTGCCAGGGTGTCTGCTTGTTCATTGCCCTCCACTCCAACGTGCCCCGGCACCCAGAGGATGATCACCTTGTTGTTCCTGCCTAGATCATTGAGTTTGTCTAGGCATTCCCAGACCATCTTCGTGTTGATGTTATATGACCTCAACGCTTTGATGGCTGCTTGACTATCGGAGAGGATTGCAATTTCCTTGTTCCGGTAGTTCCTGTCGAGGTTGAAATGAATGCATCTTGCTATGGCGTGAATTTCCGCTAGAAAAATGCTGGGGAACTGGCCCATGGGTTCGGAGTATTTGGTGCGAGGCCCAAAGACTCCTGCTCCGTCGGGAGTTTTGGACCCGTCCGTGTACCATGTTACGGTATTCTTTCCCAGTGCTCGAACGGATTCGGTGCTCCATTCTTTCTTGGTATTTAATTCCGTTCGAAAATATTTCTCGAAACTAAATATCCTGGTAATTTCGTCAGTTGGGAGATAAGGTGTGCACTTTCGGTGGGGGTTGAGCCCCTTACACTGTGTGCAGTCCCTTTGAGTCCAACTTTAGCGAACCTGAGGTTTGCTCCCCAAGCAGTTCTCTTCACCATGATATGGAAAGGAGTGAGGTCCAGAATGACCTCTATAGCTGCTGTTGAAGTCAACCTCATTGCTCCTGTTATACAAAGACATGTTGTCTTTGCACTTTCTCCAAGATTTTCTTTGTTGTGGTGAGTTCGGTTCTGCTGTGCTACACTACTGCTTCGTTGGTGATCATAGGTCTCACTATCATGGTGTACATCCATCGCAGTATTGATGGGTTACAGCCCCACGTTTTTCCTGCGATGTTCCTGCACACCATCAGTGATCGTTTTAGACCACAAGTGTAGTTTGTTGAAATTGTTTTATCGGGAGGAACATAAAAATGCCGAAATGTACAGGTTGTCCCATTAATAATTTTGAATCTGAAGTCACGTGACCGAAAACAAAAATCTCATTGGGTGACATAATATCTAAAAATGCTGCATCTATTGCTTTAATTCAGAACCCCAAAATTACAATTCTCCATGAAATGAAATGAAATGAAAAGTACCGGTATCGCTACCAATCCTTGAGGTATCCCATTTACAGTTCTAGGATTGCTATATAATTCATCAAATTGCACAACATGACTTCGACTAGATTGTTTTCTATAATATCATACAATTCGTCTTATTCCATAATTCTGCAGTTTGTTTAGAAGGTTCTGATTACTCACAGTATATTGAAAGCTTTTGAAAGGCCTAAAAATACACTGATGGTTGGGTTCTGACTCATCCAAGGACTCATAGAGAATTGATGTTAGCCTATGAATTTCGTCTGCTGTAGACTTTTTTTGTCGAAAGCCAAACTGATTTTTTGAGGAAATTTTTTGAGGAAATTGGTGAGACGTGCTTTTACTAGATGTTCCATTATCTTTGAAATGTTTGAAATGAATGATATAGGTCTTATAAATAAGGGTTAGGCTAGGACAATGGCATGGTTTAAAAGTTTTGCTATGTGCGCTAAAATTGATGCATTTTCGTGAGCTACTTGTTTCAAGACCTCAGATCAATAATATTATCATGCCAAGGAGCTTTCTTCAATTTCAAGTCTTTTGTAATTGTAATGATTTCTGATGAATCGGTTGGATTCAGATATAACGTTTTTTCTAAATTGTTGTTCTAAAAAGCTGGCATTATGAAACTTATGCACTACTTGAATTCCATCTGCATCATCAATGACTCTAGTATTTGTTTTTTATTGTGATTCACCACTGATTTCATTTATGGACTCCTAGATAGCTTTTCTATTTCTATTTTTTTTTCAATCAGATTCTTGTAGTAATTCTCTTTGGTTGCTTTCATTTTCTCATTGACTTGATTCCTGTACATTTTGTACTGCTCTTCTTTCTTGGTTTGGTATTGCTTCGAATGATTTCCATTTCAAATATTTCCCAAAATCGGATATATCTTGAGTTTATTTTAGTTATAGGGTATTGTTCATGAATTTGATATATTATTTCCATAGTATCCAAACTTGAAATAATAGTGCATGCATGGTTTCCATTAAAAAAAATCGTGTTTTATCAGTCTTACCGATGTTATGATCAGGATAGAAATTTTGACCATCTTGTTAATTCTTTTTGAAAATATCATGGACCTGTTCATAACATGACGCTTCTGTGTGATTCTGTGGAATTTCACATTTCTAACTGTTACTGTCTATGAGTTATGATTTTTTCGTAGAAGTGTTGTAACTGTCAAATTTTTCACTACCACAAAATTTCATGTTTTTCAATATTCCTTACGAACGCTCGTCGTGAAAGGTCCTGTCTGTATGTCCCACATTTTATGTGACAGGCAATATCTGGTTTGTTGAAGGAGATACACAAAAATGTTTCATACAAAAGTTTTAGGAGTTCATGAGAGCTATATTTTGATATATAAATATACAGGGTGTTTGGTGAAGGTGCTACAGACCAAAATAGTATTTTTTAAAATAGAACGCCCTGTATATTATCACATATTCAGATTCTACGTTGTATTCTGATATCATTTCACGTTTAGTTTTTGAAATTCGGTTACGGCGTTGTTGAGTTATTGCTTAAAATGTAAAGTCTTGAGAACGACTATTATTTTTAAAACTATCTCATACAATTATTCTCTCTGCATCAGATCACATGAAAATTAGTCAAAATTTTGGGTGTTCGAAAGTAATGGTTTCACTTTTGAGATGTGGAATTCAGTCAGGAATCATTTTGAATATGAAACAATTGCGAAATTGAGAGAGGTGTATTCGAAAACAAATCTTTAATAACAATGTAAATAATATAACTCATTTCATAAGAATGGTAGGTACCTAAATATAAGTCATAAAAATTGTTCAAAGTGACGCCCATTAGATATTATACAGGCTTCGAAACGTCGAATCACTTCTCTCGTACAAGTCGCTCTTATAATATTAGGCGTAATATCACTGCACGCTAGTCGAATTTTCATTTTCAGATCATCCACATTCAAAGGGGAAGTAGTGAAAACAATATCTTTTAAATAACCCCATAGGAAAAAATCAAGCGGTGATAAATCTGGGCCACCGAATTGGACCCTTATTACCAATCCATCTATTTGGGTACGTTCTATTCAGATATTCAGTAACAACCTGTGAAATGTGAGGAGGAGCGCCATCTTGTTGCCACCAAATTCCTTGTCGTTCTGCTATGGGAATATCTTTCATCAACTGGATCAAATCATTTTCTAGAAAATGTAAATATCGCAAACCATTGAGATTTTCATTGAAAAAGTAAGGTCCTATGATGCGGCCATTGAACAATCCACACCATACATTAATACCCCAAGTAGTTTGAAAATTACTTTCGCGGACCCAGTGGGGATTTTCTTGAGACCAATAGTGACTGTTATGTCGATTCACAACTCCATTATTGTGGAATCGCGATTCATCGCTCCTCAAAATTTGACTGAATATGTTAGGATTTTCATGTAATATTACCTGAATACAAGCAATGAATTCAAGTCGTCTTCAAAGTCCGTGGGTTTCAAACCTTGTAACAACTGAATTTTGAATGGGTGGTATTTATTTTCTTTCAGAATTCTCTGTACATTAGATTTACTCACACCGACTTCTTCTGCAAGAGTATGGATAGAAACATGTGGATGAATAATGATATAAGCCAACACATTGATCTCTAAATCTTCAGTTCTAACAGATCTCGTATGCTTTATAGTAGAAGGAAATGACCCAGTTCGCAAATTTTCTTCAACTCTAGAAAAAGTCATTCGTGACGGAATGGGCCTGTCTGGAAAACGTTCTTGGTATAGACGTTGTGCTTGACGGCAGTTTTTCTGACATTTCCCAAAAATTAATAACATATCAATGCAATCACTTGGACTAAACGCGAAAGGCATACTGGAGTTTTCGCACAAAGAACACAGTTTGTTACTATGGCATCAACAAGCATAAGCTACTTGATGAAATTGTGCAATATAAAGCAATTCACCCTCAAGTTAGTCACATTCTCAAGAATTTCAATATTATATTCAACTGATATCGATATCGTATCGTAGAGGTGAGAATAATGGTTTGTATTCAGTAGTAGTCTAGTTCAATTCAATAAAAGATATACACTGGTTTTTTTGAAACCTTATACCAATTTAAGGAAAAGTGCAATAACTCAACAACGCCGTAACCGAATTTCAAAAACCAAACATGAAATGATACCAGAATTTAACGTAGCATTTGAATATGTAATGATATACAGGGCGTTCTATTTAAATATTTATATAATATATTTAAAAATTATATCAAAATATAGCTCTCATGAACTCATAAAACATTTTTGTATATCTCCTCCAACAAACCAGATATTGCCTGTTACATAAAATGTGGGTCACCCGGTATATAAACTCCACGATTCAAATCTTATATATCAGTTCGTATTAAATTTCAATTTTCTGTTTCAGACAATTCATTCTCGGACTCTAACAGGTATTATATTCGCCTCGTAAAATACCATCGTAACAGTTTCTAAATCAAGACATCCGGGCAAGCATTCAGCTGCAACACATAAGATGTCTAGGATGTTTTAATCAATGGGGTAGAAATATGATGTGTTGACAGAGAGACAGTTACGGTTATTAGACCTTGATATAACACTAATTGGACATAATATGTTTAGACATGATCGGATTAATAGAGTATGAGTTGGTTGAGTTGGTTCTCACTATTTCCATTCATTTTATACTTACTACACATTATCAACAAATATTATATTTAGTATAGATAGATAGATAGATAATATGCTTTACTGTTTGAAGGAATACCTTACTTTCTCTATAATAGAAACAGAAGTATAAGTGTCTTCACAAAAATAAATCCATGCACGTACAATAAAAAGTTGGGTTTACTACATACTCCCCAGAATGGAATTCCATATCGTAGGTTTGATTCTACTAACGAGTAGTATTACTATTTTGGCAGCGATTATCCCCAGTTCTTTCGATGCTGGGCCAAGCACTGATCCCTGTGGAACTCCGTAGTTAATGCTGGCTAGAGATGAAGAAGTTGTCGTATTGACGATTTGTTTTCTCTCAGTTAGGTAGGATTGAAGCCATTTAAGTGCAGTTCCATTTATGCCATAGTGAGTTAGTTTCCGCAACAGAACTCCATGATGAACACAGTCAAAGGCTTCAAAAATATGTAAACTTCGTATAGAAACAAAAATGACATCGTGAGTATTTTTCTTTGGTTAAAATCCAAACTGAGCATTTTTAATCAAATTATTTGCTTCTAAAAATTAATTTAGACGCCTTTTCATAAGTATTTCCATATTTTTTGCTATAGCGTGGGATTTAGCGATATGGGACGAAAGATTGAAGGATCTTCCATATTACCACCCTTGTGTAGCGGGATAACCACAGACGTTTGTAAGAAATCAGGAAAGATTCCAGTTTTGAATGAAACATTAATATTTTTATTGATAGATATTTCGTCAATTCTTGAGGTTTTTTTATTTTTACAATTCCAATGATCTCTATCAATCGATAATATAATTTTATTCATTTCAGAATTCTCAGCAACTTATACATATTGTCGAAATATACGAGGATATATTGATAAATTTTTAGCCTACTATAGAACCAAACAAAATTTCAATGTCAAAAAATTTTATTACTCAACATATTCTCCTCTTAATTGGATACATTTATTACAGCGAACCTGCAACGTCTCTAGACCTTTCAAAAAAAATGTTTCTTCTTGCTCTGCAAGCCAGACCTCCACAGCTATTATTACCTCCTAGTTGAAAGAAATTTAACGACGTTTTAAAAAATTTTTCAGTTGAGGAAAGAGATGATAGTCGGACGGAGCCAAATCTGGTGAATAAGGGGGGTGTTCTAGTAATTCAAACCCTTAATCACGAATTTTTTGCATGGCAACATGAGATTTGTATGCAGGGGCATTGTCCTGCAAAAACAAAACACCTTTGGATAGCTTTCCGCGTCTTTTCTCTTTAATTTTTTCGCGTAGAGTGGTCAGTAATGTTGAATAGTAATCTCCAGTTATTGTTCTACCCTTATCCAAAAAATCAATCATGATTACTTCATGGCAATCCCAAAAAACTGAAGCAAGAACTTTTCCAGCAGATTTTTGGACACGAAACTTCTTAGGTCTTGGAGAACCGGAGTGACGCCATTCCATCGATGGTTGCTTTGTTTCTGGATCGTAGAAATGTACTCAAGTCTCATCCATAGTAACAATTCGGTTTAAGAAGTCTACACCGTTTTCAAATCGAGCACAGATTGAACGCGATACTACTACCCTTGCACGCTTTTGGTCAACATTCAAACATTGGGGATCCATTTTGCAGCAATTTTTCTCATGTCCAAATTGACGTGAACTATGTGATGAACGCGTTCGTACGAAATATTTAGTTTCGGTTTTAGCCCAATTCGACGGTCTGTTAATATCATGTCATGAACTGCATCGATATTTTCGGGGACTGACACAGAAACTGGCCTTCCCGATCAGTCATCATCTTCAATGGAAATTTTACCTCTTTTGAAGCTTGCAGTCCAATTTTTCACGGTCGCATATGAAGGACATTGATCACCAAGGGTATCAAGCATATCTTCGTAAATCTGCTTACCTCTTAACCCTTTTAAATACAGGTACTTGATGATGGCTCGATACTCCAGAATTTTTCGATTTTCACATTTTCGGTGGACAATTTTTTTCTTTCTTTATTGCGTAACTCTGGTTTACTTTTTTGACGTCAAACTTTACACTGACACTTCTAATAAGTTAGTGTTCGTTGCTACGGTAAGGCAATGTTTTGTTTATGCAGGGAACTGGTCTAGGCTAACTAGATATCAATACATCCTCGTATAAGTGGATCGTTTGTATTTCGTGAGGAGCTTTTCAATTCTTCTGCTATCGTACAATAATGTTCATTAGGTGTAGCCAGGGAGATTCCTATCTAATTTGGGTTTTGTATTGCTCTCCTCTGAATTGATTATGGACCATGTATACTTCGATTTATTTTTTGCTTGCGATATCCTTGTTGAAATGGCTACGTTTTGCAACGTCAATTACGTGTCTATTAACGATATTTCTAGACAAAGTTATGAAAAACTTGTTCGTTTGTAAATTTACATACCGTATAAAATCTACATTTTTCAACCGATTCCAATGTTTTTTTTTTCATTAGGTAGACATTCAAAAAGTCTACTAGGACACCAAATTTCATGAATAAATGTCCATTTCCAGAGCCAACTGATCTGATTTTTTTTTAAATTCTAACTACACCACTGGATTTGCGACATTTTCAAATGGTTCTTATGTAAATAACGTTGAAATGAAAAAGTTATGATGGAATGAAATTTGAAAAATATGTCAATTTTATCTCATAATTTTTTTCATTTATCAACAGATTTCAATGAAATTGCAGTCGGTGATATTTCGAGATTCCCTGAATTCAGTGGTGTAGTCAAAGTTCTGATAAAAGTTTTGAAATTGAATTGGTTGGTTGATTAAACGGCATATTTTTCAAATTTCATTCCCTTATAACTTTCTTATTGATTGGCGCATTTCAACGTTATTTACATATGAACCATTTGAAAATGTCGCCAATACAGTGGTGTAGTTGGAATTTTTCTACAAAATTCGACATTTTTTAGATTTTTACTTTAAAAAATCAGATCAGTTGGCCCTGGAAATGGAAATTCAATCATGAAATTTGATGCCCTAGTAGACTTTTTGAAAGTCTACCCGATGAAAAAAAAATCACTCCAATCGGTTGGAAAATGTAGATTTTATAAGAATGCTCCAGTCTTAAGTGGGTCACACTGTATATAGTTCAGTGATCGTATATTTTTTGAAGAAAATGTAATACCTTTGGGTAACCAGGTCTTTTTGCGCTTTGCTTTGATTAATTTGAAAAAGTTGGATGAATGAAAGGAAAAAGCTTACCTGCAATGAATTTTCTAGAATGAAAATTATTGAAGTTATGGAGCCAAAACTGAAACAATCAAGATATACATGTGTCCTAGCTAAAACTTGTCACCCCCTTATCTCAGAAGTTTTAGAAAAAATTGAAAATCGCTCAGACTCGTTACAAAATTTTGTAACATGCAGGTTCCATCTAAAATGTTTATAAATTGTTATCCATAAATACTTGATAGATATACACTTTCATTAATTTCATCAATTCTGAAAACTATCTCGGAACATAGATATTCAATAAAAAATTTCCATCATGTGTTAGTTAACCAGTTTATCCGAACCCATATTGTATTTCTTGGAGTTGGTAACCAAAACAATGACTTACATCGAGTACAAAGAATCAAGTCAAGACACGTATAGACAAGAAAGATGGTCTCCGAGGATCCAGTTTTCTCGAAACTAAATCCCAAATAAGAAATACACGTGCAAAGAGTTCTTAGGTGAGCCGACTTGACATACTGCCATATGGTAAAGTACATTGTTGCCAGATGAAAAATATTTGTAAAAATGGGCATTACTGAAATTTGTCCGCACCTTTTAGTTATATTCCATGATGTACTCCTGCCAGTATAAAGTGAATAATAATACTAAAGAAAATGAGAAAAAAAAGAAAAAAATTAATTAAAAATGTTTTTCGCATTGGGTGGCTATGCTCTCCAATTTGACATTCACATCTAACAAAATGTTTCTATCGAAAACATTAAAAATATAGTAAACTCTTATTCATAATATTTTCATATTTTCAATAATATCTTGTATACGGCAGAAAATTATCGAAAATAAGATGGTAAATCTTTAGATTGAAAAAAATGCAGAGACACTCTATATAGGTTGTAAAATAATTTGGAAAAAATGAGAGCAATAAAGAAAACTTCAATATTTTCACGGAAGACATTTATTGAAAGATACCATTTCTGAAGACGTAAATACTCTAAATAAGTTTGGCTACAGCTCAACAATTAACAATATCACTAGAGTTTAGGGCAACGTGAAAACTTGCATATACTAAATATTTATAAAATCAAAATTCAATATACTTGAGAACATCTTGCCAATAGTCCTAGAAAGAATATTAACAAATAGTTTTCGATTCACCGAAAATAAAACAAAAAACGTCGACTACTATATTGATCAAAGTAAGCTAAAATCACTTCTCTTAGAAGAACAACTTGGGCTTCCATTCACTCTGCAGAACATCCTAATTCTGCAAAGAACACATTCGTTGAAGTCGTGTCAAATTTGATTGGGGAAGCGACTATATCCAAATGTAGTAGAAGGAAATATACAAAAATTGCACCTTGGGTGACAAACGCTTCATTGAAATCAATACATACAAGAAAACAAAATTCTTAAGTATCCCGGAAAGGTGGAACTTAAAAATGATTACAAACTGTACAGAAATAAATTAAATTCGTTGAAACAAAAATCAAAGTTAATTACAATAACGATATTATAATAAAGAATGGAACCAACACAAAAAAAACATCGGAGATGGTGTAAGACTTGAGTAAAGACGAAAAATAAAAAATTTCAATAAGCTTCCTCCAAACTGACTTAGGTTTGTTGATAACCAACAAAACTGTTTAAAAATAATGTAAAAGATTCATTTACAAAACACCAGGTGTAATGAAATCTTTCATCCAGATTTCTTCGACTAAATCACTTCATTTTATTTATACTCACCTCTTTCATTTCCATAACTATTTTTATTTATACATTGTGTTCTCTGTAACAATAAAAAAAAGTTCTTTAATAACTGTTACATTTCAAAATATTTGTACATTTAAAATGTTTTATTTTGTGTTGGTTTTGGTTTTGAAGAAAATCTGATAAACACCCCTATAATGAACTTCAACATGTTTAAAAATAAGGTAAAAAGATTCATTAACGAACCACGATGAGCCAAGTGTAATGAAATCTTTCATCTAGATTTCTTCATCTGATTAATTTCATTTCATTTATACTCACCTTTTATGTCATGTTTAATTTCCATAACTTTTTTTATTTATACAATGTGATATCTGTAACAATTAAAAAAAAACGTACTTTAATAACTGTTACATTTCAAAATATTTGTACTTTTAAAATGTTTTATTCTGTGTTGGTTTTGGTTTTGAAGAAAATGTGATAAACCCCCCGCCGAATAGTAGTTCAAAAATTATGACCATGAAGGATAGATAGAAAACACCCTAAGAAAATATGTAAATTTTCAAAATTTCTTTGTTGTTCATTTTATAAATAATATTTTTAACCATTTTTTAGTTCAATACTTTATTAAGAAAAGCTAGTTTATGAAAAGTTTTTTAATGTTTATTTCTCAGCTTGGCAACCCCGCATTCATTTTACGGTAACAGCATCGCTAGAGAGTTGCACACCTGCATTTTTACAATGGACTTGGACACCTGAGATTTAACATTCCGCGATTCCTCCTGACGGCTGGGCCCTCTGATCCTAGTACTCTTATAAACCTTTACTTTTATTCCTTTTTATTCATTCTCGGAACATAAGAATGAAAAATGATTTTATTTCTCTCAGCTGTTGCTAGTAATAGTATTATGTCAGAAAAGAAACCTTTGCGACTTAAGATAGACTTTTTGGAAGGTACCGGATGCAACAGAAGTCAAAACAATATTACTCAAAAAACTGACATTTTTATTGCTTGTTTATTAATATTCTCCAATATTTGAAGAAACTAAGACCAAGAAAATAGTTTGTGTTAATTTCTGGTCTTCACTAATCACTTTGGCATTGCTGAAGATAATTACATTATCCTGTTCATATTCACAACAAGAGAAGGGGTAAGACAAGGAGGACTAATAGGAAGTCAACAACAGGAAGCTTCCTGTTGTTAACTTCCTTTGTTTCTATTTTTACATCCAAGTGTTGTACATCTTCGCACTTGATTTTACCGTACTGATGAGAGCTTAAGCTCGAAACACGTGTCTACGGTTGCAGAACATTTTGAGGGTTATACCCAATAACTTTTCTACTTATATTTTCATATATTGCCCCTCGCTATATCCATCCTTATTTATATATATATATATATATATATATATATATATATATATATATATATATATATATATATATATATATAACAGGAAGTTATTCATGACATCTACAGTCACTAGTTGAAACTTAATTTGACACGAACCAAGGAATCCAAAAGTAGAGGTTTGTCCACAAATTGACAGGCAGCCAACAATTCGTTGTTCTGACCAACCCAAGTTGGGGAGGAACACTAAAGACACATCTTCGCCCACTAGAGATCTTACAAAAAAGATTCCTTAAACTAATTATGTTTAAGGAGTTTAAATATCCATCAAATAGATTATTTTCCGAAGCAAGTGTGTTTGATATTCGTCAAATGTTTTATTATAATATCAATATAAAGTACTACAGTAAAAAAAAATTCAACACGCCCAGTCATTCTCACCTTACTCGACAGAGACATCACCACTTAGTTCCGCAAATGCATAAAGCTATTGGCCAGCGATCATATCATTATATAGCTCCAAAAATGTACAACACTGTTCCTCAACCACTACAGAAAATGAATAACTTACAAGTATTTAAAAAAGAATTGAAAGCATTCATCTTCACGCAATCACGACAATTCATTGCCAATTTAGTGGAAATAAATTGTCTATGAATTTTCCTTCCTAAAACTGTTATGGTAATTTTATCTGTGATACATTGTTTTCAACCACTTCTATATCTCTGCTGTTTCATATGTGACACTCTGGTTATATTACCAATTGTAACCCTTGGTATTATTTCTTTTCAAGTGTTTATTGTTCGATTTCACATTGTTTTATTTTATTTTGTGTCAATATGGTTTTATGATTAGATATATACTATTTTTTTATTAATATTGTTATATTTGTATTTTACCTATTTTACTTATTTCATTTTTTATCTTTACCTTATTCTATAACTATTGATTTATATGTTTTTATCATTGGACCCACCCGATCTTATTGTTTACAATTTTGATAACGTTATATTTATATTTACACCTTACGAATTTTATCTTTACAGAGTTATTTAACTCAAAACCATTGTTTTAATATTAACTGTACTGATGCAGATATATTATGTTTACTATTGTCCATACTTATACTTTTCATCTCAAAACAAGTGTTTTACACTTATTGAGACCGTTGGTATTTATTTCTCATTATTGTACATTGCTGAATTGTTATTCTTGTTTTTTTATCGTGAATAAATATCTTTATTATTATTATTATTTATAATATTCGAGAGAATAATTGCTATAGGATTCTAATAAGTGCTTTCAAAGTATAACACCTATTTTATTACTATACGTATTATTTTAAACTACTTACCTACGTTCTATATAACATCATTACACCATCTTAATCACTGAAAATAGAGCAACACAATTCACACAATATGGCGGTGAGCGGTGTGCCGAGAAACGACAGTAAAATCCAAATAGCACGCTCTATGATTGGCAATAGCGGGAAGTTTAAAATGACAGCCGTATGCAATCCGAGTTGGAAATGCATAAATTATAACCCAAATGTATGGTCAAATTCACGCAAATTGCATTTGGAAAATTATTCCTTTTATTTTCTCTCGTAAATATGTAAATATCAGATCGGGAATGATCCACGAATATTCCACACGTAACATTCTATGAATGTTCTATAGAGAATATACACTAAATCATATTCCAGGAATATACAACGTAGAATATTCGTACTGGAATATTCCTGTTATATTCGTTCGAAAATGTTTTTGGAATATTCCAGTTGGTATAATCCATGAATGTGCTCAGGGAATATAGATATTCTAGGATTATTCCATGATTATTCGGAATATCTGAGGAATGTTCTGGGAATATACCATGCTTTCTGGGATTACAACTTTTTTGTTTTTTTCTGCGAATATCTCAAGAGGTTTTGGGGGAATCGTTTTACAGTCGGGAGAACTTTTGTAGAAAATTATAAAAACTACAAAAAGTTGTTTTATACGACCAATTCGGTGCATTTTTCACTGAGAAAATCCGGGAAAACCTCGAAAAAGAGACAATTTTTCAAAAATTCATAATTTTTATAAATCTGAAACTGGACAAACAATATTGCGGAAACTGATAGATAATAACATGTGGTTCAACTGTGCCTAAAGATGTTTTCTGTCCGATGTGTAGTTTTTGCACAATCGCGTTATAAACAATTTAATGGAAAATCTTTCTAAATGCGCCCATTCAAAGGAAATGATCTTATTCAAATTCTGGAAGTAGAGATCAATATATACAATTAGTATATTTTGGATTTTCACCTGAAAGTTGTGAAATGTGTTAAAAATGCTTCAAAGTTGTTAAATTGTTGTTGTTGTTAAAATTGTTATTTCCGTCAACCGATTGCACCCCTACGCGCAACCCTCAGAAGTCTTCGAGAGACTTGTGTGAGCTAGGGAAGACGCAGCCCTTACCTTTTAACGTGTGATGCCATGCACGAGACCGGTGAATTGGTGGATCGAACCCACGACCCCACGCATGCGAGGCGAACGCACTTCCAGCCGACCACCACAGTGCACCTGAAGTCGTCCGAACTCAACTCGAGTTAACTTCAGTGCGACTTCGTGTTACTTCGGACGCACTTTGAAGCGTTTTGATCAACTTTCAGAGACATTTTCAACACATTTCCCACCTATCAGGTGAAAATCCAAAATATACAAATTGTAGATATTGATCTCTACTTCCAGATGCCGTTTACAGAATTTGAATAAGATGATTTCCCTCAAATCAGCGCATTTAGAAAGATTTGCCATTGAATTGTTTATACTAAAGAAGAAAGAATAACGGTAAATATTCAAATTGAAGGAGTGTATATAGAACAAATAGAACATTGTAAATATTTAGGAATAGAAATGCAAGGAAATAGAAAATAAGAATTAGAAATTAACAATAAAATAAAAAACGCATTAAATATACAGTGTGTCCAAGATAAGAATGAACAGCATGGGGATATCGGAAACGGTAAGAGATACGGGGTCGATTAAATTAGAGAAAAATAGCGCATTTATGTGCCCAATAATATGCCATTTAGAAAGTTTTGATATTCCGAGTAGTTACGGAGATATCCGAGAAAAACCGAAATTTGATAATTTCGTTTTTATTTTCTCCTTGGTTTATTTTCAAAGGAAATGTAAAACAAATAGCACTTTGTCATGGCCACTTTTTAAGGACTACCTGATAACATAATCAGAATTTTTCTGCGACGTTTCGTCTTTTAGAAAACATCATCAACTTTTAATTTTTATAAGGGCCGAAACTAAAGTATACCCTGTATAAGACTCCATTTTCCATTGTGAATACAGCAACGTATCACACAGCATGATTTCAGAACCATTCCTCGCGCAAAATGAAATTTAGAGATTACTTAACCTGTTTTTCTTCAATTTTAGATGGTAGGCGCTGGAAAAAATGACACATAATGTTCTGTTGTCATAATAATACTGTAGTTTGGTAGAATTTTTCACATATTACCGTTCCTACTTTTACATCTCGTTACCTACCTAATTTGTGTTAAAAATGGAAAACGGCAGCTTTTCGAATACTGAAAAATTTGATATGTTGTCATGTTACATTTTGCGACAAAGAAATTGTGTTGATGCCGAACGTGCGTACTCTAATAAGTATCCAGAGAGGCGACAACCTGGTAAATCAATATTTAAACGGTTAGTTTTTAATTTAAAAAACCTGTGGTTTCCCGACAAAATCTATCTAACGAGGAAAGTCAGCGTGATGTGTTACAGGCCGTTGTCGAAAATCCTGAGATATCCACTCGCACCATTGAAGATGATACCGGAGTAGCCAAATCCACTGCTCCGTTCATTATAAGAAAAAATAAATATTATCCATATAAATTTAGGATTTGTCATGGATTCAGACCAGGTGACGATGCAAGACGAAGAACCTTTTGTGAATGGTACACTAGAAAAAGCCAAGACGATAAAAAATTCCCTTTCAAAATAATTTGGTCTGATGAAAGTACGATTACCAACAATGGTAATTTCAATAGGCGGAATGTTCATTATTAGTCACAACAAAATCCGCGTGTACACAAAGTGTCCAGAGATCAACATCGTTTCGGTTTTAACATGTGGGTTGGAATTCTCGGTACGAATGTAATTGGCCCTTTTATCTACCAAAACAATTTAACAGCAGAGCAGTACATAAATTTGTTAGTAAATGATATGGAAGACGCTCTAGATAATTTGCCATTAGCGGTTACTCACAGCTGCTGGTTTCAACAAAATGGTGCTTCAGCACATAACTCTAGAATTGTTCGTGATTATTTGAACCGTCGTTTCCCAGGACAGTGGATTGGTACTCATAGTGATACATCCTGGCCTGCAAGGTCCCCCGACCTAACCCCACTAGACATTTTCCTTTGGGGATATAACAAGAATCAAGTGTACGCTAATCATAATTTTCAAAATAAAGATTTGCTAAGATCGGTTACTGCATCCTTTAACAATATTTTTCCGAATATGTTAACTCAAGTTTTAAATTCGTCTGTGAGAAGAGCGCACTTGTCCTTAGAAAATAACGGCGGGTTATTTAAACACTTGCTATAAGTTTCTGTTTATTTTCCTGTAATACATATAAGCTCCTTGTTATTAGATTACAATTACATTTATAAACTAAACTTTTGATATTGCGACTTATCTTTATATTCAACAACGCAAAAATTCCGGCAAGTGGTAGGTTAAAATTTATACTTGTGTAAATAAGACTAATTAATTTACTTCATGTATCAAAATATGAAATTTTTTCCAGCGCCTACTATCTAAAATTGAAGAAAAACAGGTTAAGTAATCACTAAATTTTATTTTGCGCGAGAAATGGTTCTGAAATCATACTGTGTGATACGTTGCTGTATTCACAATGAAAAATGGAGTCGTATACAGGGTTTACTTCAGTTTCGGCCCATATAAAAATTAAAAGTTGATGATGTTTTCTAAAAGACGAAACGTCGCAGAAAAATTCTGCTTACGTTATCAGGTAGTCCTTAAAAAGTGGCCATAATAAAGTGCTATTTGTTTTACATTTCCTTTGAAAATAAACCTAGGAGAAAATAAAAACGAAATTATCAAATTTTGGTTTTTCTCGGATATCTCCGGAACTACTCGGAATATTAAAACTTTCTGAATGGCATATTATTGGGCACATAAATACGCAACTTTTCTTCAATTTGATCGACCCCGTATCTCTTACCGTTTCCGATATCCCTATGCTGTTCATTCTTATCTTGGACACACTGTATACTATTCAATGAATAAAATATTTATAAATAAGAAAGAAAACTAAAATGAATGTTTTAAAAACAATATACAGGGTGTTACATAATTCAATACACATATTTTAATGACATATTCCTGTGGTCAAAATAAGATTTTTTCCCCATAAACATGTGTCCTAAAATCCACCCCCTCCAAGCTACAGACATCGCAAAATACTCAAAAAAATCTTAAAGAATTTTGAAAATTCACAGGCATTTGTATTTTTAGACGATCTATTCATTTCTTGATTAAAAAATAAGTTAACTCGAATCGAAAGGGGTGAATGAGGGTTGCATACAGATTTGATGGCAAACATTTTCTATTTCCTCCAAAAAATCTAACAAAGCTAACAGTTTTAGAGAAAATCGCTGGTAAATGAAAGGGGTGTATTGAAGTAACAAACAAAAATACCTAGAGGGCTATGACTTTTCACTTTGTTTCCCCTATTGACGCTTTTGACGTCTGATTTGTGAAACAAAACTTTGATTCACTTGTAAGTTTTGACGTATGTTAAACAGTTTATCTTTTTGTGTTTTTTGGTTTAGTATAAATTTAAGATCTTTTTTGCGCATCTTGCGATATCTGTAGCTTGGAGGTGGTGGATTTTAGAACACATGTTTTTAGGAAAAAGAGTCTTATTTTGACCCCAGGAATATGTCCTTGAAATATTTGTATTGAATTATGTAACACCCTGTATATACAAATTTTAACATTTGGTTGCGAGTACTGGGTACTTTCACAAAGACAAAAAAGCAGAATCCAGGCCATTGAAATGAAGTATTTAAGAAGAGTAAATAAAAGGCTCAACAAAAATGGACAAACTTAAAAATACGAAGATTAGGGAAGATTAAAAATATAAGAAACATTGAAGTTTATTGAAAAGAGGCAACTCCACTGCTGAGGTCATTTACAGTGGATGAGTAACGAACGCCCGGTGAAACAAATATGGCAGACGAAGATTCAAAATAAAATTAAAATGAGGAAGGCCAAGACAAACAATGGATGGCAGGATTCCAT
Organism: Chrysolina oricalcia; assembly: GCA_944452925.2. Taxonomy (NCBI): domain Eukaryota; kingdom Metazoa; phylum Arthropoda; class Insecta; order Coleoptera; family Chrysomelidae; genus Chrysolina; species Chrysolina oricalcia. Next base: position 7,902,113 of record OX101816.2, read on the forward strand.
AAAGGATGGGAGCAAATGTTTAATAAACGAGTGTCTAGATGAGTTTATAACCGTTTTACATTCTATACTTTTTCTATGAATTATTATTGAAACAAAATTGTTTTTTTTTTTCATTTACAAACTAAAGCTTAGTTTTGGTTTTCATATACAGGGTGTTATTTAAGTACGTGTCCAAACTTAAAGGGGTGATTATTTGAGTGATTCTAAGACGAAAAGTTCATATAAACATAGGTCCGGTAATGCTTCGTTTTCAAGATACAGGGTGTCAAAAATTTAAAAAAAAATCGTTTTTGTCGTAAATATCTTAATAACCCTTCAACCGATTTTATTGAAATTTGGCAGTGTTATTGAAGGTCGTAAAGGGCGAATTTAACCCCAACTATATCAAAATTATCATGTCCAGTGGCGTCCCGGAAGGCACTGTAACCAATATTTTTGACAGAAAACATGTGCGCCACTGATTTTTTTGCAATTTTTGTATTTGTTTCACATTGAGCAACTGAAATTACAACTTTTTTATATCAAGAATTTTTTTCGTATCTTGCTTTGTTTTTGAGAAAAAACATAAAAATCACTTCATTGCACATCCCTGTGACAACACAATAAAACATTTCAACTGCTAAACCATCAAAAACTGGGGTCTTACTAATAATTTTTCATATCAATACTCTATTCTAGTCTTAGAATTTTCTATCAAAATCAATGCAATGAAAAAAAAAAATATATGTATGTATGAATTGCAGCACTTGCAATAAAGACATTTCTGTTTATGATTAAACAATTAATATTACATGGAAGTCATCTTTTAATTTTTTTCGCTCATATTACCTGTTTTCGATGAAACAAATAATATTGTTATGTATTACTGCAGTGTTTTGAAACTAAAGTAAGAGGGCCATGGAAGGAACAACAAATGTTCAAACAAATTTAACTTCATAACTGTCACAAATTGAAACGGTACATACGTAATTATTTGATAGTAATTATTTGAAGTGTTTTCAAGAGTTTTGAGATATAAAATTTGAGATATAATATTCCAGAGCTAGACGCATTTATCAAGAAAGATATCCTCATCGAAATGTTCCAAATAGGCAAAGATTTATGAGAATACATGAAAGGCTGTGCGAATCAGGCACCTTTCAAAGGTCGGCTGCTCTTATTGGGAGACCTGCAACGGTAAGAACAGTGGCGCTGGAGGAAGAAGTTTTACATGAAGTTGAGCGTTGCCCCGATACAAGCACACGCAAAATTGCACAACAATTAAACATTTCTCACTTTACTGTATGGAAGATTTTGAAAGAGTACCAACTGTATCCTTACCACATACAGCGTGTTCAAGCGTTATTTCCTGCGGATTTTCCCAAGCGAGTTGTTTATACTACGTGGCTTTTGCAACAACAGGTTGCATCTCCGACATTTTTATCCAGTATATTATTTACCGATGGAGCGTGTTTTTCCCACAATTCAATTATGAACTTTCATAACAACTATATCTGGGCAGAAGAAAATCCCCATGCGGTTATAGAAAATAATTATCAACAGCAGTTTTCCGTGAATGTCTGGGTTGGTATTGTTGGCGATCATCTCATTGGACCTCATTTTTTACCCCCGAGATTAAATGGTCAAGAGGATCGTCATTTTTTGGAATTTGTATTACCTGTACTACTAGAAAATGTCCCACTGGCAGTAAGAGGAGCAATGTGGTTCATGCACGATGGGGCTCCACCTCACTTCAGCATAGTAGCACGTCAATTTCTGGATGAAACTTATGGAGAAAACTGGATCGGTCGCGCAGGTCCACAGTCATGGCCGCCCAGGTCACCGGATTTAAATCCCTTGGATTTTTTCCTTTGGGGACATTTAAAGTTCCTCGTTAATAAAACTCCAGTCAACACTGAAGAAGAATTAATCCAACGAATACGGGATTCATGTGATCAGATAAGACATACGCCGGAAATATTTCAACGTGTTCGGGAATCGATGTTAAGACGAGTTAATGCTTGCATTGAAGTTGAAGGAGGACATTTTGAGCAACTATTGTAAGTTTTGTGTTAGTTATTATTGAATGTATTCTTACAGAAACAAATTGCCTAGGTACCATTTTTGTTTCAGTGTGGTTTTAATAAAGGGTGTTTCTTGTTTGATGTTGCTTTGCCATTTCCGGCGTTACCACTATGCACGCACTGGCCAAATGAAACAAACAATTTTTAAGCATAACAGATTCACCTGTAATCATGAAAAACCCTATAAAAACAATTTTTTATTGTGTTGTGCCAGGGACGTGCAATGAAGTGATTTTTATGTTTTTTCTCAAAAACAAAGCAGGATACGAAAAAAATTCTAGATATAAAAAAAGTTGTAATTTCAGTTGCTCAATGTGAAACAAATACAAAAATTGCAAAAAAATCAGTGGCGCACAGGTTTTCTGTAAAAAATATTGGTTACAGTACCTTCCGGGACACCACTGGACATGATAATTTTGATATAGTTAGGGTTAAATTCGCCCTTTACGACCTTCAATAACACTGCCAAATTTCAATAAAATCGGTTGAGGGGTTATTAAGATATTTAAGGCAAAAACGATTTCTTTTAAATAATTTGACACCCTGTATCTTGAAAACGAAGCATTACCGGACCTATGTTTATATGAACTTTTCGTCTTAGAATCACTCAAAGAATCACCCCTTTAAGTTTGGCCACGTACTTAAATAACACCCTGTATATGGATATGTTCTCAACCAAGCTCCCATGGTTCCAAAAATTAGCCCATCCTAAATAATAGAACGAAGGGATTGAAAAACATTACCATAGTATAATAAAACTGTATGCAACCAAGAAGACAAGTAGATAATGTGTCAGGGGTTTTGGATTATTCTGTTGTCAAGTGCCTATACCACAACTTTCACTCTCCCAAATAAGTAAAATTCCATTTGAAATTTTATGTGGATGGTTTTCCTGAAGGGATTATTTGATTATAGTCCAATCAAACGGTGATTTGATCAGGAAAAAATATAGTAGTTGCTTTCTCATTTGCTCTATATGTCGTTTGGGGTGCTGAATCCGAATTTCAACTTTGCTACTTTGCTACTTCCCTCGGATATGGCTTCATAACGAAAATCGCAAAATAATCAAAATATTCGACCTTTTTTTCAGTTTTTTGCCAAAAAGTTATAAAACTACGCAATTTTCGAGGTAGACCATTCAATACAAAAATGAAGTAAATCAAATTTACTACAAAAAACACTCTTCAAATGTATTTTTTGATTGAAAGGTTTGGCCGCGAGAGTGCGCTGAAAAAAGGCCAAAATTTCCTACTTTGTGAAAAACCCAGTTTTCTCGTTAGTTTTTCACTTGTTACTCGAAAACTATTCTTGTAACTATACAAGAATGCTTGGCTTCTGCTCAAATGATTTAGTTTTCAACAAAATGCACATAATCTCTCATTTTGGCCAAACCGTGTAGCCACTATAGCGCATTCTAATTTTATGTCAGATAGTGATAATATTGGTCTATAATATTATCACTATCTATTCATTAAAAAATGTTCCTTTGGTCTTTATAACACGCAATAAAACAGAAGTTATATATGAGCTAATATTTTTGTGATCTTTAGAATTTAGTCAAATTTAGAAAGATGATCTAGTATAAAAAATAAATTTGGAGTAGCCTCTCAATGTCAAATTTCCGAGCGTGTTTTGTTAAAAACATCAAAAGTCAGTATTGTCATACATTTATAAGAATAAGTAGCTATGTCCTATACAGATTGTGTTATTTGTGATGAAGTGTTGACAGATGGAACCCCGAAGGTATTGGTTAAAGAGAAAGGGTTGAAGTCATTCGTTGAAGCTAGTTTGGGAAGACAGGATGGTAAGATCATTCCATTCAAGAGGGTATCCTACATCCTCAATCGAAGTGAAAGAAACGTGTATTGTTGCTGCCAGCAAGAGGGGCTGAGGAGGGTAGATACAGTAGACTGTTCATAACATCTGCGTTCAAGGTGACATCTAACATCGCCATTCTCCCTCCAACAGAGGCTGCAGCACAGCAGCACTCATTGAGAGTTTACCTCCAAGTTCAGGCGTAGCCGGGGTTTGTGAGAGATCCTACACAGTTGGGGTGGATGAAGAACAGATATAGTATCCAGCCCATTTCCTACAGAAGCAAGATGGGCTGCAAAGGGCATTGTGGATGTAAGAAGGCTGGCCCAAATTGCTCCCGGCTTTGCCAAAACTGTGAAGGAAATTGCAGCAATATGAGAAAATATTTCGTACGAGGGTGATGATCAGGATTTGGACGAAATAGATGACACACCTCCAATCCAACACCTTTCAAAAGAACAAGGTAATTTCAATCTAATTGAATTCTCATGCAGCTTCCCTGCTTCCCATCATCATGTTTCCTTTATTTTTCAGATGACGTGCATACCTCAGGGCCTTCACAGCGCACCAGTGAGCCTCCAGCCCACGCAGTGGTTGAAGATGAAAGAAGTATACACTATTGAATTCACTGCATTCATACTAAAAAAATGCTGATTTCACTTTCATATTCCAGAAGAGCAACCAGGGCCTTCAATCGTTAAGCGTTGTAGACTGTAGCTGTCCATAACATTGTTTTCGTTCAGCTACTTATAAGTATCGATGTTTATAATTAATACAAAAATATTTTTGTGTAATTTTTCATGTAACTTTTCTGTTTCTGAATACCCATACATGCTTTGGACAAAAAGTGGATATTATTTATATATGTAGTAATTATGAAGACCAAATAAATTGTGACTATTATAGGTCTGGGCTGAATTTTGGGTGAAGGGATGATATAAAATTTCAACGCGCTCAAGTGGTTACACGATTTGGCCAAACCAAGTAATTGCTGTAAAATTTGAAGGGAATTCAGTATAGTTCTATCCTAATCGGAGTATTTTTGTAATAACAAGCATAGTTTTTGAGTTACAAGCGAAAAACTAACTAGTAAACTGGATTTTCCACAAAGTAGGAAATGTTGGCCAATATTCAGCTCGCGCTAGCTGCCAAACCGTTCTACTAAAAATTCGCTTGAGAGATGCTTTTTGTAGAAAATTTAATGTACTTAATTTTTGGATGAAATAGTCTACCTTGAAAATTGCGTAGTTTTATGACTTTTAGGCCAAAAACTGAAAAACTGTTTAAAATTTGGAGGATATTTCCGATTTTCGTTGTGAAGCCATATCTGTGGGAAGCAGCAAATTTGAAATTGAGATTCGGCACCCCAGAAAACATTTATAACGAGTGAAAAACAAACTACTGTATTTTTTTCCTGAAATAGTTACCGCCGGAGACGATTTTACTGAACTATTAGGTAACTATGGAATAACTGATATATTTGCAGGTAATCATCCTATGTGAGTTAATAGTACAGGTGTATCAGTTCAAATAAAGTGTATTTGGATAAATGGGCTGTGGTGGTCGTGATGGTAGAACGTTCGCTTGTGAACCATGAGTGCACGGGTTCAAATCTCATCACTGTCACCGGTCCCATGCATGGCATCACACCCTAAAAAGTAAGAGCGACGTCTTCTCTATCTATAATGATATAATAATTTTAATTAAAAGATCATCCGTATAAGTCATAAAAATATTCCTTCATCAGGGGTGGAAAAAATTATGGAATCTTGTACATTATCGTGCACTGATCTTCTCTGAAGAAGACGCAAGTATATCTGTGTGCCAGCCCTTCACAAAAAAATTATTTTTTTGGAAACAAATATAGTTAGGTCAATGATCTACAGCAGATTTAGATTGACTTCTCCATATCCATACCAAGAGAAGTCAAATGCTATCTTGGAGTGTGCACTGACCAACCAGGGTGGTGCTGTAGGTTTTCCGGGTTTTCCTACAGCTAAAAAGTGGACAGATCATCAAAATTCCGGAGTTTTAATGAAAATAGTAATAATATCCATCGTTTTCCCGCCTAGATTCTGCCTTTTGGTAGGCAGACTTCCCACATTTGCGAGGTAAAATGGTAACGTCCGAGAATCAAGTGCTCTGTGTAACCGAAAACAACCAAGAACAACTTCCTCCTGCATTCGCCCTGTTCAGATTTTTGCGGTCTTACGGCATGGTGAAATAATTTTTAGGTTGAGTGTATATCTATTCTATGATCAGAAGCACTAGGTGTGTTTGATATACAAGTATAAAACAAAAGGACCCCGCACTTTTCTTATGTAAAGTGGCGACCGGTCAAATTTTCTGAAAGTTTGGTATGTGATTATATCCGACTCTGTAACCAAAAGTGTCAATGGGCCCAACCCAATCCAATGGCTAGTTTTCTAAATACAGGGTGTTAAAGATTTATTTTTTATTTATTAAAAGTTAGATCGGATTTCTGTTGCATACAGATGTTTACTACATGTTCTACTAATGAAATTAGTGGATACGTATGATTAAAAATATTTATATTTACAAGGTGATTCACGAATGTATGACGGTAGTTTTTCGCCAAAATTCACTTTTTCTACTGTGACGTCAGGGAGGCATATTTTTGAAACGTTCTCTTCGATAAAGTATTTTGACGAGAAAATATTGCACAGTACATATTTTTTATACAGGGTGTTTCACAGAGAGAACCACTAGACAAAATTATTTTCTTTTAGGATTAATTCGAAACCCTGTATTTATGGATTGATTTTTGGGAAAAGTAATACCACAAACATATGTGTGTCTCTAATCTCCAAAATATTCAAGGTGGTTTATTCATAGGAAGGTATTCTATTTTGGGAAAAGTACAAAAAACATGAACAACCTGTATTCAAAAATTTCCCCGGTCAAATGTAACTATTTTCTCACAAAATGCTTCATAGATATTGTACCTATATCATAAAAGAATCATAAATGTTAAATTATATTTGTTTATAAAGTGTTGAATAAATGAAAAAAATTCTTATTATCATTTTTGCTGCCACGTGTATAAAAGGTGGTCGATTACTTATATCGGAGAAAGATGTATATTTTTGGTAGGTGATTATAACTAAATCACCTTGTATATTTAAAATTCTTACGGTTATGCATACTTGATGTAATGTTATACAGTTACTCAAAATTCACTAAAAAAGTTCTCATTTTAATTATTTCAAAGCATAATTATTTTTGGTATGGTTGGCTGTATGTCTCACCCTGTATGAAAAGTAATCATTTCAGACTCAAAATTGTAAACAACTAGGTATTAAATTCATGGAATAATTTATCTGTGACGAAACTGTAGAATTTTGAGTATTTGCAAAAACCTATTGTGATTTATTCGTGAATAACCCTGTAACAGTTAATATGTTTAGCTGAACCTTTCCATGTACATCTGACCGAAAGTAATATTAAACTCATAGGCGCAACATAAAATCAATACGGCTTTTCAATTTGAAGAAAAAACTGATAAAATCAGTAATTTTCCACTTTAACGCCCTGTATTTCGAAAACTGGTCATAGTATCGGATTCAGAATTCATACCTCTGAAGATGGTATGAAAATCAATATATAGTGAGAAAATAGTTACATTTGACCGGGGAAATATTTGAATACAGGTTGTTCATGTTTTTTGTACTTTTCCCAAAATAGAATACCTTCCTATGAATAAACCACATTGAATATTCTGGAGATTAGAGACACACATATGTTTGTGGTAATACTTTTCCCAAAAAATCAATCCATAAATACAGGGTTTCGAATTAATCCTAAAAGAAAATAATTTTGTCTAGTGGTTCTCTCTGTGAAACACCCTGTATAAAAAATATGTACTGTGCAATATTTTCTCGTCAAAATACTTTATCGAAGAGAACGTTTCAAAAATATGCCTCCCTGACGTCACAGTAGAAAAAGTGAATTTTGGCAAAAAACTACCGTCATACATTCGTGAATCACCTTGTAAATATAAATATTTTTAATCATACGTATCCACTAATTTCATTAGTAGAACATGTAGTAAACATCTGTATGCAACAGAAATCCGATCTAACTTTTAATAAATAAAAAATAAATCCGAAAATTTGGGCAATTTTCAACTTTAACACCCTGTATTTAGAAAACTAGCCATCGGATTGGGTTGGGCCCATTTACACTTTTGGTTACTGAGTCGGGTATAATAACATACCAAACTTTCAGAAAATTTGACCGGTCGCCACTTTACATAAGAAAAGTGAGGGGTCCTTTACTATTGGTAGCTCTTCTTGTCATATTACAAGACACAATGATGAATTGAAATTGCCAATCCCTAAAAGTTCTTTGATCAAAAATTCAATAATTTATAATGGATGTAAGATGTTTAATCACCTTCCATCGAATATTAAAAGTATCAAATAACTTTTTCGGTTTAGAAATGACGTAGAGTGTTTGTTGTCTGGAAGAGTGTATTACAGTGTGCAAGAGTTCTATAATGATGGGTTCTGAAATAATTCAAGCATGAGTCGAACATAGTTGAATTCAAATATCTTCTATTGTTTCCATCTCAACACCTTTTGAGTAATGTTTTTCCTATGATTTCATGAACATTCTCGTCATTGATGGACTGGAAAGTGTTGCGGCTGGACTGGCAGAAGATGGCAGATATGAAGGGGCCATTGATGTGATTATGAGTGTTGATGTTGTATTTTTATTCTCATTCAGTTACATGCACTCATTCCCGCCTCAGTGACTCCTCGGTTGGTACTGTAGGTTTTTCGGAGTTTATCCTGCAGTTGGAATAGCAAATGCGCCACCTTTTTTTGTTAAGTCGCCCTGGAGCGCATATCGCATATGGTGGTGCTACTCTCTTTCATCCGCACTTATGTTCAGATCGGGAAGATTATCACTATTATAGTCTATATAATACATACCTATTTCAATTTACATTTTTATTTATACTTGAAAACTTCGTCGATAAGTTGAAAACCTTCTGATATTAAAGTATATTTTGACTTTGACTTTGAATAAAATGGATTGGGAAATCAAAAAATAAATCTCATATTGTACCTTTGTCCTCCTATTTTCGGGCGATAGTCCTTTTTCCAGAAGCGCAAAAAAAATCGTTCAAGAGGTTGGTGTTGAGCGTGGCAAACTGAAGAAAGCAGCAATCCAATTTTGCGTTGACTTATTTTTATGAAATAAATCAAAATTTTGCTGTTTCAATATGAGTTCGTAGAAAGAGTATTGGAAGTAACACGGTTATAAACCTTGTTACATAAGAAACTATTGTAACTATTGTAATGAAATGCCCTATTATTCATCGAAAAAGAAAATGATCATCTATTTCTATTATGAAAATGAACGAAAAAACATTTTTGAAGGGTTCAAGAAAGTATAATCGTTTCAGAGAAATGTGCGATGAACTTTCAAATATTATTTTCAAAAAATGCAGCTACAAGAAACAACAGTGTCCATCATTTATCAAAGTTCTGTTTTCCGAATCATCATTTTTTCCACCTTGTTATACATTATTACGCAAACGCTATTGAATTCTTCAATTAGTATTCACTTCACAGCCATAAACATAATCGTATACAATAAGAAAAAGAATAGTAGTTATAACACTTGTTCAGTTTTAATTGCTTTTTCATGGCATTATTCGTTGACTTTGAATTTTTTAACAGGCGCTTGCTTGATTGTGGTTGTCCTTGAGGAAATATAAATCCTCAAATGAAATCCCAGACAGTGCTTTTTACTCTTACGTTATCCTAGAATGGTAATAGAATAATGGACAATTAGTAAGTAATTATGTATAGGTAGTTATTATAATTTAAAATAGGTTGGAACGTTTTATTACGCTTAGGAAATATTGACACTACACACAAACAAAAATTATCTTGAACGGAGGCGAAAAAATATGATATTGAAACAAGCAAAATATGTTTTCACAGACTCTATATGAGAAGTAACCATTTCCAATTATAGAAATTCTTATTTCAAATTGATTTTTACAATAATTTCATCTTCATGAAATACTTATTCAATCATTTGAAGAACATTAAGTCTACAATTGAGGTACTGATAACATCAATAGAAAGTAATGGTGATCTCATTCAGACAGTTTGTGGTGGTAATCAGAGACAACAGATGAAATTTCAAGAAATAGGTCTCTTTTTCAGGTATGCTCTCCATAGTTTCAATGCGAATCAATTTTTTCAATCATTGGAGACATCAGCAACTCTATACAAGAAATCTATTGCTGTATACACTGTAAGTTTGAAAACTGTTACAAAGTAGAAAGTAAAATGAATAATTTAAAATTATTTTTTAAGGCCAATAATAATCCTCGAGCTTCAGTTAGAGTTTTCTCAGAAGAAGTAGGATTAACGCGAATGAGAGTTTGGAGAACTTTAAATAAGCGTGGATATAAACCTTACAAAATCCATATTAGTTAAACACTAAGACCTGGCGATGCTGAGAGACGATTAAAATTTTGTAACTGGTTGCAAAATAAAATTCTTCCCTCTTAAATAAAATTATATGGACAGATGAATGCAGTTTTTCAACAGATGGACTATTTAACAGACATAACGAACACCATTGGTCAATAGAAAACCCAAGGCGGAATCAAGAAGTAAGACCTCAGGGACGACAATTATTTAACGTATGGGTCGGTATGTGGCACAATAAAATTATCGGCCCGTTTTTTATTCAAGGAAAATTAAATTCCGATAGATATGCAGAATTAATAGGGACCAATATATTGGATTCCTTAATGGAAGAAACTTTGGGCGTATTACGTCAACTATGGTGGCAACAAGACGGTGCACCACCTCATAATGGGAGATGTGTTAAAAATTTATTAAATGAATTATTCCCTAATAAATGGATTGGAAACCAAGGTCCCGTACGTTGGTCAGCCAGAAGCCCCGACCTAAACCCTCTAGACTACTTTCTTTGGGGGTTTCTCAAAAACCGTCTTTATCGAAACACGCCACAAAATCTTGAAGTATTACGACAAGACCTAATAAGGGAGATCAGGGCTATCACTGCAAGGACCATTCAGCGTGCCATCCATAAACTTCAAAGACTGACACGAAAATGCATTCAAGCAGGTAGATTGCAATTTGAATATTTGCTTTAACTTTCATTGGGTATTCAATTTTACAGTTTTTGTTTGACTTTTTTTGGAATAATTAAAACATCTTGCCTATTGTTGAACATCACACATTGTTTTATATCTATTTTTAGGAGCTTCTGAGGTCCTAAAAACAATGATGTATTGTTCTTTTTCGAAAAAATTATTTTAACGATGTCCTGCTAAGATCTTACCAAAAATCTATTCTCTGTCTCTCTCTAACACATTAGTTCTTATGGAAAATGCTATTAATATAAACTTTTCGAATAAATGCGATATATCATTTATTTTGGGACATTAGAAGATTTTAAAATCCATAATAAAAAATCCAGGGCCGTATTTAAAAAAACAAAGTTGATGATGGCAGCTCAAATACGAAACGTCTGTTTGAAAATCTGATAACACTATCTGGTAGAACAGAAAAAGTAGCAATGAGAATGTGAAATTTGTTTTGTTATATCTATTCAAATAGAGTCACAAAAAAATAAAACTGAAATCGCGAATAATCGGTTTTTTCCAAAAATCTTCGGAAGTATTCGGAATTTTTCAAATATGAAAGCGGCGCGGCGTTTAAATGAGCACCAAATTGCGCAACTTTGCCTCCATTTAACCGACCTCGTATCTCTTCTGGTTTCCGAGATCCCAATGATGAGGCTCGAATATGGGACACCCTGTACATGGGTTGACATATTTCTTGTGTCATTCTGAGACTTGGAAGTATTTTGAAATGAAGAATAAATTTTCATTTGTGATCGCATGTTTTTCAAATGAGAAAGTATTTTCAATAACATGTTGTTTCCTCAAATTGAGATAACTCTTTTTTGTGTGTACTTTGCGGAAGACCATTAAAATGATAATGAAAAAATAGATTAAGTAATCCAGTTTTCTGCTTCAATATACAAAGTGGGCCATAGAAATCGAAACAGCGGCTCTGTATTATAAAAATATGGTCTAAAAAACTCAACAAATTCGGATTTTTCAGGTCTGAAATTTTTTCAGGCAAAAAGTGTATCTGTAGTAGGTTGGTAGACCTGATCACGAATCTGAAGGAATTTTGAGCCTATTTTGCCCCCTAGTATGTTTTACCTCAAAAATGGGTGGTTACATCGCGAGAAGCGGGCAGTGTATATCACTTAGGCCAACCCCATTCGGTTGCTAGGTGCATTTTAAGCATTTCCATCAGTCCTGAGAGTTCCATCATTCCACCTCAAGTATTACGGAAGACACGGGGGTGTTTTCATGAGAAGTGAGACACACTGTATAATTACAATTGAGCTCCACATACAACCAGTCAAACCATATGAAACTCACCATTATTATTATCATATTATTAATATATCATGCAATGATATTGCGTGGAGTGCTTTTCACTTCAATTTTCTTAATCACAGTTAAGCCGAACTTAAATCATCTGACTTATGGATTATTAATTTCTACAACTATTCTCTAAGACATGCCCCTGCTACTCCAATTAATGGATACTGCAACCTAGCACGGCCACAACACTGTGACAATAAGCTACAAATTGCCACAAACAGATAACGCCACAAACGGCCACAAACACACACGGCCACAAACACACACGGCCACAAAGGGTCATGAACGATCACTAACGCTAGAGAATGCTACGAACGGTCACACGAATGGTCACAAACAGTCACGGCACGGCCATAAACAGACACGGCCATAATAAGATAAGGCCACAAATGAACACGGCCACAAATGGCCACAAACAGATAAGGCCACTTGCTGTAACGACTTGGCCACAAACCACCACAACATGGCCATAAACAACCTCAGACACGAACACAAACGGTCCCAAACGGACATGGCCACAAAGGCCCACAAATATGGCACGGCCACACACAGGCACAAACGGGCACGGTCACAGCCACAAACAGACACGGCCACAAACGGCTACAGGCTGACAAGGTAACAAACAGCCACGGCCACAAACAGATAAGGTGAAAATCTGCCACAATCGCCCATAAACAGACATGGCCACAAACGACTACAAACGGACACGGTCAAAAAACTAAAAACATGCACTGTCTAAATGGTCACAAATGCCACAAAAGTGCACGGCCACAAACGGTGACAAACGATCACAAACGCCACAAACAGCTACAAAAGGCAAAAACAAAAATATCAGGATGTAAACTTAAAATATTATTGAATAAAAAACGGAGCAGCCCGGGTTTTGAGCCTGTGTGCAAAGCGGATACACGATCCACTGCACTGTTGAGCATTTTTTTAAAGTTAGTACATATCTCTCTAGCAGAGTTTGAAATAGTATTTTTAATAATTATCTTATTCTTTTTATCTACTAAAAAACCCACTGATTACAAAAAGCCATGCTAATTCGAGGAAAAAAGCCAAAGGAATTCTGAAAATAGTTCCATCTGAATGAACTAACCTTTATTAGTGATATTCCTTGTCTGGAGCTTCGTTTAAAAATGTCTGCAATTGGTTTGCTGTCAATATGTTTGATATTTTGGAGACGGAATTGTCGGAATTTCTTTTCAAAAATGAACGTAATGTTTTATACGTAGATATATCAATGTTATTTTTTATACTGATAGTACATTGAATATTGTGACCAAAGTTTAGACGCCCTTAAAGCTTTGGACATCTCTTCAAAGCATAATAAAAGTATACTTTCCGAAAAAGATTTAATTTTAGTATTTCTTCTCCGTTCCATAAATTATTCGTATGCCCATTGATAATTTTTTCTTGCCGGTAACAAATCTGTCGTTACTTTTGCAGCTTTTTCCATTATCTCTGCCGGAGTATTATCAAAATCGTCACTACTGTCAGTATCCATATTATTTATTATTACTATTACTATTATTAAGACAAGATTTATTTATATCATTGAATTTTTCAATTAAAAATAGATAGAATTAAATGTCTTATTAAAATAATATTTAATGGAAAATTGCGAGTTTTATCAAAGCACGAATGAAAACAACGTAAAGAATTTCAAAAACTTTTATTATCTGACAGTTGTGACAACTATTTAAAGCTGAACAGCAGCTAAACTAAGTTTTTATCGATTTTTGTTGATACTCTATACAAATGAGAACAAATATTTCTTTCAGTATGAGCACTACATGGTTTTGAAATTAAGTAAGCTATGAGAAATACGCTACTTTTTATAGCAGTTGTAAAAAAACATGTATTGTTAGTTATCTGATATTTTCCCATTGAAACACGATTTGTTTTTTGGATGAAGTGGTTGACAATGTTTCACTTTGAGTAAGGCTAATCTGGACTTTCATTGTCTAAAAAAGAACAAAGAAAAATTCAATTCTCTGCAATTTTTAATCACGACGTTTCAACTGTTAAAATCTACAGTCGTTATCAAGTATATAATGCGACAATCTCAAGGATACTTCTTATATATGCTGTGGATAATTTTGTGTCATTAGCCTAGGGGTAATTTGGCGGTATTCAGGTAAGCTTGTCAATTACAGTGCCAGGCCCCTCCAGTACAGCATTGTTAATTCTTATCTCAATTTCAATTGATCCATGCCACTAATTAAGGGTTTCCACACATTACGGATTTCTATGCCAACTTGACTGAAGACTTTGTTGTTCATAATATTGCACTCTCTTTAAACTTCCTTCTATACCAGCCCTCTTCTTTATGGATGACTTCGGCTTCAGTCCATTTCATGTTGTATTGGGTCGTTCAGACATGATCCGCTATTCCTGACTTTGATGTTTCTCCTCGTTGAGTGTTTCTCTTGTGTTCAGCAAGTGTTCGATCGCTGGTGGACCGTGCCTACAACCTATGTAACACAGATAAAAGTCTTACCATCGAATTGGACAATATCAAGAGAGATCTGCGACGAAAAGGGTACCCCAAAAAAACATATAGAAGAGGTTCTAGCCCGCAGGGGGGATAAGAACAAGAAACCAGACGAGCCGACACAAGCCACCCTGTGCGTTCCGTATGTTAGAGGTCTATCGGAAAGAGTAAAGCAAATTGGGTCGAAATACAAAATACGGACATGTTTCAAGTCAGGTAACACTATTCGCAGCCATCTCACTAAGACGAGACCACGTAACGCTGACATTGACTCCAAAAACTGCATCTACCGCATCCCTTGTGAATGCGGTGAAGCTTATCTTGGAGAAACTAAGAGACCACTTAGCGTTAGACTCGCTGAACACAAGAGAAACACTCAACGAGGAGAAACATCAAAGTCAGGGATAGCGGATCATGTCTGGACGACCCAACACAACATAAAATGGACTGAAGCCGAAGTCATCCATAAAGAAGAGGGCTGGTATAGAAGGAAGTTTAAAGAGAGTGCATATATTATGAACAACAAAGTCTTCAGTCAAGCTAGCATAGAAATCGGTAATGTGTGGAAACCTTTAATTAGTGGCATGGATCAATTGAAATTGCGATAAGAATTAACAATGGTGTACCGGAGGGGCCTGGCACTGAAAATGACAAGCTTACCTGAATACCGCCAAATTACCCCTAGGCTAATGACACAAAATTATCCACAGCATATATAAGAAGTATCCTTGAGATTGTCCCAATATACACTTGATAACGACTGTAGATTTTAACAGTTGAAACGTCGTGATTAAAAATTGCAGAGAATTGAATTTTTCTTTGTTCTTTTTTAGACAATGAAAGTCCAGAATAATCTTACTCGATTTGTTTTTGTTTCAAAGAAATTGTCTTAATAAAAACCTCTGGGTTATTGATGGAGAAATCCGGTTTCATTTAAATCTTCAGCAGGAATCATGTTTCCAACGCATTCATTATGCATAATAAAAAAAAAAATTCTCTATCAATACCGACATCATAGGCCTAGTAGAAAAAATATTAATTTCTAACATCTTGTACGAAAATGACCACCTACCTAGGTTTCTTCTTCATCCGCACCGCTCATTCGATGATAGTCTATGAGATAACATTATAAAAGCAATCAAGAAACAGGATGTTTCATCTGCTTGTTTATTTAATGTAACACTTGCTACAAGCTACGTAATTTTTAATAATTTACAAAACAGGATCTGATATCGGGGTATCTTATATCTTCCTTGACAATAATAATTAGTAGTGTTGTCCACCCTAGAGCTATATATCTAGATATGTAACGACCACCGATGTACTAGATACTTGCAGTTTATAGATGAAAAATAAAACGGGAATGTGTAGAATCATCATCTTATTAATTATTGGTACATAATAGCAGATGTATCTTCGAAAAAATTAGTACCCACATTGGCAGTTGGGTTATCTGAGTTGGTTAGTTGCAAACTTTCTTTCTTCCAGTGGTGTATTGCAATTATTTCGTTTTAAGAAACAAGACGAAAACCTGAACGCCAAGATAAATCGGCACTATTTAGAATCATTTTGAATTCAATTGGAATTTAAACATGATATTTTTCCAAAAATGACATCAAAACTGATCTCTCAAGAGTCAAAATGACTGCTGTGTAATAGTTTATTAACAGGACTGCACTGAGAAAATTGTTTAAAATTTGCAATGTATTTTCAATGCTTAGAGTGGAACATTATTTCAGATTCATGGGAATCTTACTTCTATCGTTCAATTTTCAAACTACAAGATGTATCTATACGCACTTGAAATGATATTTCATTCAGCGAGTAAAATTTCCTTTAATATACTGAAAATAATTGTGTGAATATCCCTCAACTATGAGAACATCCACCTGCAACTGAAATGTACATACGTCTTGGCGAAATTACGCTTCCACATGGTAAAGTCAGCTCCTACACGTTCCTGTTAATTCTTTTTTGTGTACAACTGAGGTATTGAGGTATTGAAAGTAATATATAAGTAATGAGTGTATTTTGTGCATTGAATCATCAATACAAGGTAAGTGAACTTTATTGAAATCATTACATGCTACTCACGAGATTGCATTCAGGTTTCTTCTTCATAATATCTAAATATCTGATAAAATTGAGAAACATAACCTCAAAATCACGATGTGTGGGAAACACCGATATCATATGTTGAGTTGAGTATCTATATATGAAAAATGACTTAATCACATCAAAACTTTTGATTTCGAAAGGTTATTATATGTTTTGAAACGTATAACTTTCGATTAATGAATCCCATGTTATGGAGAAACCAATAAATTCTTTTCGGTTGTTTTTTCTTAACATACACTTACTTTTTTTAGAAAATGTTGGCTGTTGCTGAGGTTATTTGTGACACTTGCTCCCAAAAATTCAAATTATTAAAAAAACAACGTCCGAGTTTTTCCACAAGTACTTGTTCTATCATTGTAAAATGACAA
Source organism: Chrysolina oricalcia (assembly GCA_944452925.2). Classification (NCBI taxonomy): domain Eukaryota; kingdom Metazoa; phylum Arthropoda; class Insecta; order Coleoptera; family Chrysomelidae; genus Chrysolina; species Chrysolina oricalcia. The sequence continues at coordinate 7,919,456 of OX101816.2, forward strand.
TTTCCCTAATAGAAAGCATCTAGCTGTCGAATAATAGTCCATATTCTATGATAATTTAACTTGAATTTTATTGGTCTGTGACTAACTGTTTCAAGAATTAACAATACGATGGAAAGCTTGTGGCTTGTATAATACAACTTTTTTTTTTGTTTTTAGGACAATCGCACTGAATAGAAAGACCAGCCCATAAATCTTTATAATATATTGATAATGATTAATGTTAGTTTATGATATGCAATGTATTATTCGAAAACTTTTTCAGTTTTTTGCTATACTGGAATTAAATATTCAGTTTATGTTTGATATTTAGTTTTATTTCCAATTATTGAAGAGAACTGTACATAATTAACCTAAATATCGTAAGATAATGAAGACAAGGACAGAATCTGTATATACTAATAAAACATAGAAATTTTGTTTTACGACTGAACGCCACAGATTCAATAATTGTTTTCTAGTTCCTACATGAAGTGTGCAAGACGATTCTTACCCAGATAATACGTGGTCAATCTGTCTGCCATTCAGCCAGAGCGGTTAATAAAGGTATAGAAGTGGATGGAAAAATATTGAGGATTTTGGAAACGTTCAACGTTAAAAAATTTGAGCATTATATCTCCACTTCACCAAAATACTATAAATACTCATCTGGAGACTATTATCAGTCTTGATGATGCTAGTTTTATTAGCGAAACGTAAATCGAGTATAATATAATGAAGTGCTTTGGTGACCTGGAGACGAATTTCTCAAATTGATGGATACGTCCATGGTGTGTTGAATAAAAGACAAAATGTACCTACCTATACAATAAAAAAATATACAGTGAGGTCTAAATTAATAATTATTTTTCTACGTTGTTATCTATTTTCAAGAAAACCTCTGAGACACGTCAATTCATGTTTTCAAAAAGATCCTCTGTGACCTAAAAAAAATCGCCGCTCCCTCACCACCCTCAAAGTGGCAGCCACTACCACCCAATTTTTTTAAATGAAATAGGCTGTCAAGTGATACCTCATTTCGAAGGGTATTCAATTGTCTATACAGCCGTGTATTACGTATGACAAACAACAGTTGGCGAATGAACCAAAAAAAATATAGGGTGCATTGAATATACAGCGAATTTAATAGTATTCGTGGTAATTTTTAACATTTTGAAAATTAATTTTGTTATGACGCAAAAATTCAAAATTCAAAAAATAGGCATGGCTATATATACAATTGAATACCATTCTAAATGAGGTATTACTTGACCCCCTATTTCATTATAAAAATTTGGTGGGGTGGCTGTCACTTTGAGGAGGGTGGAAGAGGGGCATTTTTTTATGTCACAGAGTGTCTTTTCGAGAACATAAATCGATGTATTTCAGGGTTCTTCTTGAATATGGCTAATAAGGTAGAAAATTAATTGTATTTTTTAAGTTAGAAAATCAAACCGTAATATTACAATGTAAAATTCCACTGCAAATTATTTACGTTAGAGAATCAATCCGTAATATTACAATGTAACACTCTAATGCAAATTTTTGTTGGGAAGTAGTATAACAATGTAAAGTTCCATCGTAAAATTATGTCACATCGTAAAGTTACATCGAAGAAGTGCACAGAGTTGATCAGAGTAAATATCCAAGGTGATATAACACGTGGTATGCAAAATTCCACTCGAATGTAAATTCCCGTTAAAACGGGCGGTAATTAAATTGCCGCTAGTGGGAGCGGAAAAAATTCTCCCGGTGTGCTTTTACAAATTGTTTTTTCCATTAACCAGCTGTCGTCCCCTTACGAAAGGCAGCCCTCAGAAGTCGAAACTTGTGCGAGCTAAGGATTAACGAGGTCTTACTTTTTTACGTGCGATTCCTAGCACTTTCTCCGGCCATCAGAAACATTTCCGTGGTCACTAGGGTTTGAACCTGTGACTGGCAGCCAAAGCGATTGAAACAATGTCGCTCTAACCACTCGGCTACAGCCCCGTAATTTCTATCACTAACAATGAAGTACAAAAGAGGTCATATACATACAAAATGAAAAATAAAAAAGAAAGGGATGGACGACTACAGAAATGAGAGAAATGTGGTGTAACCCAAGGATTTCTTCTGTATAAATGAACTTGTACAGAGTTTTCCAAAAATTTCGTTTTTGTTTGTTCGTTGATACGAGTCGTTGACACGAGTCTACCTGATTCCTACGACAACACCAGTGATTTTGTTAAAACGTCTGAAACCGTATTGATTAATATTTTTGATTGGTTTTCAGCAAATGAACTGATAAACCTTCAAAAACATTTAGCATGTTAATTCACCCCAACAGTAGAATTAAACAAGTTGAGATTAACACAAGAGATGGAGTCTTGAAAAAAGTCTCGAACACAAAATTTTTAGGATACTGGCTTGACGAAATGATGGATTGGAAGATGCATGTTTCAGTAATGAATGAAAAATGATCTAGCGCAATTTTTGCAATTAACATCATCAGAACCATGCAATGTGGGTTTCCATGTGGGAAAATTAGTTTATTATGCCAAGGTAGAAAAAATAAATCAAATCATAATATTGAATTATCCATAAATGGAAAGAACATATGAATCGAAAACTGTGCAAATGAATTTAACAAATTTTTCACATCTGGTCAGACTACCTTAAGAAATGGCAATACAAAAAAAGTAGATTATAACTACATTAATAGCACTATCCAAATCTCCAGTGTATCTCTATTCATTTGTCCTGTTGAGCAGTTTGAAATTAAGGAAGTAATAAAAAACATGAAAAATACCAATTCATCAGGCTGCAACGAAATATCAAATAGAATACTGAAAAAAATATGCGATGTAATTAGTGAACCACTTACTCATCTGATAAATTTATCGATTTCTCAAGGAATTTTTCCATCACAACTTAAAATATCCAATGTTATACCATTATACAAAAAAGGCGACTCTGAACAACTTGCAAACCTTAGAGCTATAACGTCGTGCTCAAGTTTCAGTAAAGTATTTGAGGCTATAATAAATAAAAAGGTTCTGAAATTCCTGACAGATAATGCTAGACTCTCAAATTGTCAACATGGTTTTTTAAAAAACAAGAGTACTGACAAAGCGCTGTGTGAATTTATTGATAAGATAACTAGAGCTTTGGATACGAAAAAAGTGGCACTAGGGTTATTTATTGACTTCTCCAAAGCATTTGACTGGGTAGATCATGAAATTCTTCTCCATAAATTGCAGAGATACGGTGTCAGGGGAATTGCTCTTCAATGGCTTGGCTCCTACTTAGGAGATAGGTATCAGCAAGTAAAATGTAATGGTTTTACTTCTGATTTGAAATTAGTAAATATGGGAGTTCCTCAGGGGTCCATTCTGGGACCAACATTATTTCTTATATATGTTAACGATCTCTTAGAACAAACGAGACAGCTTTCTACTCGACTTGTTGCTTATGCTGATGTCACAAATTATTTGATCATGAACAGTAATATCGATGACGCCATAAATCAAGCGCAAAATGTTTACGGCAAAATTTGTGAATGGAGTATGGAAAATAGTCTCTGCCTCAACAGCGATAAAACTGTAATAGTAGTTTTCAAATACTAAGACTCAGATGGAAACTCTTGAAAACATTGTCTTAAAAAACACTGATATTTCGTGCTCTGATTCCACAAAGCTTTTAGGTCTTGCCCTGCAAAGTAATTTGAAATGGAACACTCACATTGATGCCTTGTCATCAAAACTAGCAAGCTCTCTGCATAACTTCTCAACAATGTAGCAAAGGTATTGTTAAAAGTCTTTATTTTGGCTGTTTCCATTCGAATCTGAAATATGGTATAATGCACTGGGAAAATTCTACAGAAGCCTATCGAATATTCACTTTACAGAAAAGAGCTATCCGTATTTTCAGTAAAATTGGACCAGTGGACTCATGTAGAGAACAGTTCAAAACCCTGTCAGTTTTAACAATGATTTCGGTATATATCTATGAAGTTGTTTGTTACGTTTTCAAAAACAAAAATTGCTACCGTCTAAACATTCATCTACCCTATATCAAAGTGGTCTGTATTATAATGGCTGTAAATTGTTCAATGCCCTTCCTAGATCTGTAAAAGACCTGCAGAATATATGCATCTTCAAAAGAGAGGTGAAACTTCTTCTGTTGAATAAGTCCTACTACTCCTTAACAGAATTTTATAGTGATTTTTAATTATTTTATGAGTCAAATATTTCTATTTTATATGTTAACCTGTCTGTCATTATTTATTTTTGTGTTTTTATATCTACATCTTATTTATAGAGTGACATTGTCACATTAGTCAACTATACAGGCTGATTCACGGTGGATGGCACATTAGACGTTTCTGGTGAACCAGACAACGGATCACTTTGAAAATTTAATGGAGGGCATATTCGGACATTCTCTAGCCAACTCAAATATTTTCGACAATGCGGTGTTGCCGCTTCTATTAGAAAGCAGTAGCAACTTTGATTTTTCAAATGGAACACTCTGTATATAATATTATTTTTGGAATCTCCAACAATTGCCAGACAACTTTTCTTGATATTTCCCTATACCTATCTGTTACCGTTTTCGAAATAAAAATTAATTTAAATTTTTTTCTTCGAAAATCATGACTTCTAAAAATGCCGATATCTTTTAGTTAAGAAGTACTATGATATCGAAATTTGGTTTGGAGTTAGGTGATACTTGGACACTTCCCACACGTCAGCCTAATCTCCGTTACTTCAATACAGGGTGGTAAAAAATACAGTTTTTTCGTTTGCTTGAAAAAGTTGCTAAAATTTGATTATTTTAAATGGAACACCCTGTATATTATTAAAGATTCGGAAAGCTGCTGAAATTTGCTTTCTTTCTATGTATATCATACCTATACCTAACTAGTCAAGTTTCGGACTTATGAGCATTTATTTGTGAAAATGTCCCTTCAGAATGGTATTTCCATTCGGTATTTGGTAAGCAGGCCATGATTACTATTTGACAGTAGCGTTGTGACATTCTCCTAATAATATCGACATTTTCGTCACTTCAGAAGTTGCAAATACCTTCAAAACGATGGAACACAACTATTCAAACGAAGTTCTTATGAATTTGTTTATTATTTTTGGACAGTGTGACAAAATTATCAGCAGAACATGTAGAAAGTTCAATGAAATGTATCCGAATCTACCGCCAATGAACCTCAAGAAATTTATACGAATTCAGAACAATTTCAATATGTTTGGATAAACTTTAAAAAAGCACCAAGAAACTTGAAATTGGAAATATTGATATGAATAATTATAAAAAAGTAAAACAATCATGTGGAATATTTCAAAATATGTTCGAATCGCTGGCCGTTCACTTCCAAGCACTTTAAAATGCGGGTGTTGACTGCTTTCGTGGTGGCAGATCTGATTTCATTGGGATCCAAATCTTCAAATGTTTGGGCAATCCTTTCTAACAATTCATCTCTCGAACGCACGTGTATTTTGTAAACTTTTTCTTTAAACATCCCCCACAAATAAAAATCTAATGGATTAAGATCGGGTGATCTCGCTGGCCAATTCCATGGTACCAAGCGCCTTATCCACCGATAGTCAAAAAGTATTTCCAGTTCTGCGCTCACTTCTCTTGTGCAATGTGCAGGAGCTCCGTCTAGTTGGTACCAACAGTTTCGATATTCTTCGAGTGGCAGATTATCTACGAAACTCTCTACAATATTCTCCAAAATATTCAGGTAGCTTCTGGATGTTAATGACTCCTCGTATATCACGTACCTCAATTTGTTGTCCATCAACATGCAGAAGACATTAAAACTAAATTTTTCTTGAAATCCGGCTTCTTTTGTGACGTGAGGATTTTCACTGGACCAATAATGACGATTTTTTCTATTGAAAATCCTTTCTCTCGAAAATTTCTATTCATCAGTCCAAATAATTTTATTTAAAAAAAGTGGATATTCTTGAATGCGTGTCAACAACATTTCACAAAATTCTACTCTCTGTTGAGGGTCTTGAGGCTTCATTGCTTGAATTTTGGTGAATTTATAATCATGCATTTTATGTCTTCGCAAGATTCTTTGAACCGATGAATATTTTATACCCAAATCTTCTTCAGCACTTCTTATCGATGACTCGGGAAATGCCTGAAAATATGCTAAGACATTAATCTGGTTGTCTTCAGAAGTTACGGGTCGAGGCAAGTTTCTTGGTGCTTTTAAAGTTGCTCCAAATGCATTGAAATTGTTCTGAATTCGTATAAATTTCTTGAGGTTCATTGGCGGTAGATTCGGATACATTTCATTGAACTTTCTACATGTTCTGCTGATAATTTTGTCACACTGTCCAAAAATAATAAACAAATTCATAAGAACTTCGTTTGAATAGTTGTGTTCCATCGTTTTGAAGGTATTTGCAACTTCTGAAGTGACGAAAATGTCGATATTATTAGGAGAATGTCACAACGCTACTGTCAAATAGTAATCATGGCCTGCTTACCAAATACCGAATGGAAATACCATTCTGAAGGGACATTTTCACAAATAAATGCTTATAAGTCCGAAACTTGACTAGTTAGGTATAGGTATGATATACATAGAAAGAAAGCAAATTTCAGAAGCTTTCCGAATTTTCAATAATATACAGGGTGTTCCATTTAAAATAATCAAATTTCAGCAACTTTTTCAAGCAAACGAAAAAACTGTATTTTTTTACCACCCTGTATTGAAGTAACGGAGATTAGGCTGACGTGTGGGAAGTGTCCAAGTATCACCTAACTCCAAACCAAATTTCGATATCATAGTACTTCTTAACTAAAAGATATCGGCATTTTTAGAAGTCATGATTTTCGAAGAAAAAAATTGAAATTAATTTTTATTTCGAAAACGGTAACAGATAGGTATAGGGAAATATCAAGAAAAGTTGTCGGGCAATTATTGGAGATTCCAAAAATAATATTATATACAGAGTGTTCCATTTGAAAAATCAAAGTTGCTACTGCTTTCTAATACAAGCGGCAACACCGCATTGTCGAAAATATTTTAGTTGGCTAGAGAATGTCCGAATATGCCTTCCATTAAATTTTCAAAGTGATCCGTTATCTGGTTCACCAGAAACGTCTAATGTGCCATCCACCGTGAATCAGCCTGTATAGTATCCCTATTGTATTGTATTTCTTTTGTGAAATGAAATGAAAATGAAATTTTTAAAGTTCCCTTTGTTATGGTATTGAATTTTGGGAAAATTCGAAAATTTGGATCAGGATTCTTCTGGTCGATGATGGGGATGTCATGATCTGTTGGCCGATTTCTCGAAGAGAAATTCTTGGATTCTCGACAACAGTTTGCATTGACTTGTCATCATTTATCAAAGAGTTATGATGTGTTTTGAACTTATTTTCGACATTGCCCACACTTCAGAATATTTTCAAAAAACTCTTGTTCACAGTGGAGTAGTTAATTTGTTTGTTGGGATGTCGTTCGTTGAATATTCTCGCTGCTTCCCTTTCACCAACAATTAGAACAGGCTCTAATTTTTCTTAGTTACTCAACTTATCATCCATTTTTGCGAGTAAGTTTCGGAAAATATCTCTGAGAAAACTGCTCTTAACGGATTCTCTTATAGAAAAAAACCCAGAAGGAATTGTCAAACTTACAATTTTACAGGAAAACAATCCAAAGCCATCTCATAATATGTTGCCTGGCTGTGTAAGCGCGGAATTACGAAGATCCCTCATTTCGTAGCCAATTGTAACGTAAATTTTCACGATCTTTGTAAGTAATTCATCGGCAGAGATCGATTAGAGTTTTAACAATCCATTTGAATGGGAATCTGTCAGCTATGGAAGGTATTTTGCCAAAAAGTGCCATGCAACAAAAACCTTACGTTTTTGCACACTTACTCTTGAATGAATTCTTTGAGATGTAACTGAATAATTGACCGTTTTCAATGGTTTTGTCAATCGCTGAGGTAATCCTAAGAAACCAACGGAGTTCTTAAATCAATTCCTGATGTACGAAATTTGTAATTAATTAAAAAAATTGAAAAAATCGGTTACTGTAGAATTTCACGAAAAATTAGTGTTGGTTCACCTTCACATTGTTCAATGAGCTCCAAGGAAGATCTTCTTGAGAATTTCCGTTCAAATATTACTTGTGCGACCTTGTGCGATTTAATAATATTTGGAATTTGGGGTTTTCGAGGGATGGACTTCCATCTCACCAAACGATTGCGGTTCTAGACCCGCGGCCCTCTAACCACTAGCCATGGTCACACCTCATCAGTTGAGATATTCCTAGAACGTTTCTCTGGAAGATCTTTCAAATTGACTCATTACTGAAATGACGTACAAGAAAAAGTTACCGTAATAAAAGACAAATAAGGAATTTACAAATAACTATAAACAACTGAAAAGCGAGTTCTAATTCCGAATTCAATAAACTCGATAGCTGGATGTCACGCAATTACATTCAAATAAATCGTGTGATGAGACAAGCTGTAACTTGAAAGACTCATCGAAGTGCTTGTGGCCAACTCAGTATTCTTGGAAACGAAGAATTAATGAATAAGTCACGGTAGGCCTTCAGTAATCTATTGTGAAGTTGTACAATTTCACGTTCAAAACGGATTTAATTGAAATCTGAACAAATTTTTCTCATAACCCACCGCTTTTCAAAAATTTAATGGTAGGTTTGCACCAATCAACTACGAGGGATTTTGTATGACGTAGCGTTTTGTAGAGTTGTTTTCTGGTCCTTTCAAAAATACGCCCCACATCTTATAGATCTTTCACTTATTTTTGCATCGATTTGATATGAGAGCAAGTTTTATTGTTGGAGGTGGTTCAGGATTTCGTTAAATAATTTTTCGTAATTTAAAACGTTTGAGAAATTTGTAAATTTGAATTAAGGTTTGATACAGAGATAATGCTGAATATATGCCCACCCAAGCTCACGTCTCTTAAGATTTTTTTTTCGCCTACCACACTGAGAAAAATCTAGAGAACATTCTGGTATCTTCAAAAATTATGATCTGAAAAAGAAACATTTTTCGTAAAGGTTCCCCAAACCAACGCGGGAGCTGGAGCGGGATGAATGGGAGAATAAATTCGATAGTGGGATATGTAAAAATGCATACCAGTGTGATTTTTCGTATTCCTAAATTCAGACAAGCAGAGAAATATATAAGGTTTGCTACGTTTACTGTTTTCTAGCAATCCGCACGGTTCCTATGGTCCGTTCCCGCTCCCGCGTTCCCGCTTTGGCTTGACGGAACCTTAACCCTGAAGATTCGGATTGTAAGTCCACGCATACCAACCCTAAAAGTATGACCGAAGCTAATGTGTATCGTCCCTTGGGCTACCTGAAGTCACAACACGATTTTGTAGATTTCATTGAAAATATGAACAGGATGTTCATAAAGTCATTTGTGGAATCATCTGCGACTGACTTTATGAACATCCTGTTCATATTTTCAATGAAATCAACATGCTATACCCATGACAGGTTTTATATCTTCTGAAGAGTGTTTTCCAATTCTTCCGACCGATGATCTTAGAAGAGTGAAATAGATTTTTGTCTACCAAAATATATTGGAGGCCTGCAAAAGAGATGCATTTATTCACGCATCAATGGAATTACGAGATCTTATTCAGTTACTACTAATTGAAATGGCCAAATCCACCAAAGGTGAGAGAAATTCTGTCTTTCAAGAGCTACCTCTGGCCATGTGCCTCTCCAAGGTTGAAAAGGATTTCCACAAAAAAGGGTTTTCCTATGTAGGGTTCTGACAACTTGTCACTTGTCCTGTTGAGGTTCTTTTGCTCATGACATTACTTGGATCAGTGATTTTAGATTAGTTCAAATCATGATCAAGTAGTTCACTTGTAATTTGAATTGTTCTATGTTGACTTTCATTGTTAACATTAATGTTGACCTTTAGGTTAGAATGATTAAACCGAATAAATACTGAATAAAAGGTTGATTTGCTTATTCTCATCATGGAAGTTGCTCATATATCGTACTCAGCTGTTTCCTAACCTGATTAAATGTAAGAATAGCTTCACAGGGCGGGGATTAGCGCAGTGGTTAAGCGCTCGCCTGGTAATCGAGAGATTGCAGGTTCGATTCCCAGACGGTGCGATCTTTTTTCATTTTCAGATGTGAAAGTCTGAATGACTGAGGCTCGTGTCGGCTGGGAATAATCCTCCACGATTCACTGTTGCGTTAAAAATTAACAGTGCTGCTCCTAAAGTGGCGTATGGAGTTAGTAACAAGGCCTATCCAGAACACATGGCTAATGACCATAGTAGACGATGCCAAAACACCAAGGAAAAAAAAAAGAATAGCTTCACATTCATGATAATGTGAAGGTGATTTATGATGTTTTGTAGGGCTCTAAGCACCGAAAATGGGGAATATCTGAATAGACCACTTACTAGATTCGATCATCAGTTGATAGTTGATGCACTAAACTGTTTCATTTTTCACTTTAAGCTGAAGCTAGACTGCAGAAGCCGCATAGCAGATGCATATTATTTAATCTGAAGGGTAAATTGAGGACTGAGTCCTGCACTATTATCGCTGCGTTACCTGACCCACCAAACTGGAGATTTCAAACCGTAACAACATTCGTTCGTTCCAGTGTTATTTGTTTTTTTTTTGCTTTTACGAAACTCCCAGGTTTTCGGAGAAAACCCCTCAAAAGCAGAGCTTGTGCTAGCAAGGGAGATCCGGGACCTACAGTTTAAATAAAAGTGAAATCCGAACCACTTCAGCTCAGCTACACGCGACCGGGGATCGAACCGGACCGCCTGGGTGGAAGCCAAACGCTCTAAGATCACGACCACTTCGCTGATGGCACTATACTTCGCCAATATCAGAGACCCTGAGTAAGGGGGCCACGCTACGTGGACCCTAACCTCACATATTTACCTCCCTTCTACTGGTTTGAAGAACAGCTTGCAACATCTATGAGGATTGTGTGGGAGAATTGTTATGTAAAAGGATAGGTATGGCCCATCATAAATATATAGATCACATAATCCTAAAAATTGAAAGTGCACAAGGCTACATATGATGGGATTAGTAATTGTTGAAAAGTACACATATTTCCATGAATTTACCACGTTCAAGCAGATTGCTATATTGTGTGTTATTCTGTTGAGGGTGCTTTCACAATTGGACTCGGATTATAAGTGATGAGATAAAATTAACAACTCAATTTTTTGGTATCAGTTATGTACTATGCAGTCACAAAAAACTTGATACGGAAGAACAGTTTTCTTTTTTGGAGTCTTGTGGGACCACATTTGAAGGGAGTATTCTTTTTGTTTCATTCAAAGTTTGTGAAAATGGACCAGGGTCTATCTCCCACCGATTTTAATCGACATTTCTGTAATATAGCTAAGGAAATTATTTCCGCTCTTCCCGATATGAATCTTGATCCCCTAAATTTTATGAAAAATATATCAGCTCCCAGCAGCTCCTTTTTTCTAGAGCCAGTTATTGAACGTGAAGATCAATCTGCCATTCTGTTGTTAAAGAATTCTACAGCGACAGACATCTATGAACTAAACAGTAGGATACGTAAAGAAAACATATACATAACTACTCCTCCCCTTACTGCTATCATCAATGAATGCTTTAAAGCCGGAGTTTTTCCCGATTCGTTCAAGATTTCAAAAATTGTACCATTATTAAAGAAAGGAAATGCTGACTGTCTTGATAACTTTCGTCCAATTTCAATTACACCCATGCCAGCAAAAGTGACAGAAATAATTTTAAAGCAACGACTATATGAATATTTTGATAAAAATCATCTATTTGATAATTCACAGTATGGTTTCCGGACCAGGTGTTCCACGACCAAAGCACTTTTACAGGTCATCACAGAAGCAGTCGAAGGTTTGGAGGAGGGGCGTCACAACAGTCTAACACTATGTGATCTCAGTAAAGCGTTTGATTGTGTATCACATGATATTCTGATTAAAAAACTTGAGATATATGGAATTAGGGGCACTCCCTTAGAGCTTTTCAGCTCATACTTATTAATGAGAAAACAAAAAGTTTCGGTAAACAAAAAATTGTCTGAAGGACAAGTTGAAAATGGCGTCCCACAGGGTTCTGTCCTCGGACCGCTTCTTTTCATAATATATGTAAATGATCTTCAAAAGTCTCTCTTACCCAATAAATGTTTTCTTTTTGCAGATGACACCACCTTAATAAATTCAAGCAAAGACTTACCAACACTTGGCAAGCTAGCTCGAGACAGTGATTGCTTGGCCAAAAAGTGGTTTCAATCAAATAGACTTACTCTAAATCAAGAGAAAACGCAACACTTAACCATTTCCTCACACCCTGATATAACTCATGGCAGTCATGTTAAATTATTAGGAGTTCGCATTGATGACAATCTAACTTGGACCAACCATATACTGAGAAGAATGAAACTAATCCTCAGCTTCGATGTTCTCAGGACAGCCTACTTCTCCCTCTTTCATGCACATATTTCTAACTCAATAATTCTCTGGGGAGCTTCATCCCATGTCAATAGAATTCTCATACTTCAAAAAAAGACCATGCATAAGAATTCTAACAGGTAGGGGTAGACGTGACTCCTGTAGACCGTTGTTCATAGAAATGAAAATAATGTCTGTTACATGTTCTTTTATTTACAACTCTCTTCTAGAAATCCATTATGAGAAACATGAACTTAAGAAAATTCAGACTTTCATAGCTACCCAACCAGATCCAGTAACTTATTGAGGACTCAGAAGTTTAGATTGGAAAAATCACGTAAGAACTCGCTTAACCTAAATCTCTATAATAAATTACCAGATTACCTGAAAGATCTTTCCACTGACTCTTTTAAAAATTATTCAAAAACATTTTTTCTTACACATTGTGTTTACTCTACACAAGAATTTATGAATTTCCAATTTCCAGAAACCCTGCAATGTTGAGATGAAAAGACTGATCTTACATGTCCTTCCCAAATTTATATTTATATGTGTTTTCATATTTACATTTATTTACATGTGTTTTCATTGTGTGTAATCTTGATTTAATGTTGATTTAATGTTGAGTATATTAATGTTAAATCTAATTTTATTCATATATATTCAACCGAAAGTGTTGAGTATCAAAAAAAAAAAATTATTTTCTTAAGAAAATGAGTTTGCTTCTTATCTCAGTTTATAACACATTTGTATGACCTGCCATAATTGTACTGAAGTGTATGAAACATAGTCAAATAAACTACTACTACTATACAAGTTTTCATATCATTTCAAGTAAACTTCCTGGTTACGTCAGTTATACTCATATTAAATTGTCTGTAAACTCGCAAAAGACAAGTTTACTTTTGTAAGTTAACGGAGGAAGATGCCATCTCTGAGAAAACTTGCTGGCAGTCAACTGTGAAGTTTACACTCGCAAAACAAATTTTGGAGAAAATTTGCAGCAAATTGATATAGTTTAGTGGGTAATTTCACAGCCATCGCGCTTGCAATTTGCATCCATCTCTTCCCACATCGGGGCTACTCATCTTTCGTTGAGACGCCCTGTACATCGACTGAGAAGGTGTCCGACTCATCGCTCGTATCCGCGTGAAATCCATTCGGTCCGGCCGTGACTCTGTCATTTTCCCGACTTTACGAACAAAAGGTCCGAGATGAAGGCCATCGGGCACCTCGAGACGCTGGCGCCGGAGTGTCGCCTCGTCGCATACTCAGGTGCAGCGCTGGCCGAACGAATTTCCCACGTGAGTCTTGCCATTGCCACCCACGGCCACCGGCTACAACTGTGATCTGTGATCGCCGGGTTCAAACTCGAAACGCTCGCTCGGAAACTTACCTATACGGTTATTAAAACTTATTTTTTGTAGAGGAATCGTAATTTCGACATCCTTTTGGAGTATATGGCATACGTAACCTTCCAGAAGTAACTGACATCAATCCGGAATAATGAAGCACAGCTTCAAAGAAAACAGTTTGAAGTGAACCAAGTCAAATCTTTCCGAAAAAAATTCATAACAGTCTTATATACGAGCCATTTATGCACCATTGTCATTATTCATTTTGAAGTTGTTTACATCACCTAACAGAATTGAGATTTTTTGTAGTTTGATATCAAGTAATGTTGACAGTTAGGAATGGCAATACTATTGGGTTACAAACACAGTATTCTACCATATAGGGGTCATCAGAGAAATACTTGAAAATATCATATTCCAAAGTTACGTCCTTTTTACCCACCTTTCTTTTAACCACCTGTTTTCTACTTTTAACGTTAATATGGAAAAACTCTTAAGTCCTAATATCGGAAAAACCTTGAGCAAAACTCATATTTTCAAAATACGATGACACTACAAAAAGTTACTCTACATATCATACCGACTGTACTTGATGTGAATGTAATAATACGTTGGGCTATTTCAGGAAGATCATTTTCTTCTTCTACAACATCTGCAACCTCATGACAGGCAACATATTCAACGCAATTCAAAGTATTAGTAGTTGGGAATTTAAATTTTTTTATATAATATGCCGACTGTAGCTGATGTATCAAATTATACTTGCCACATGGCAGCACATTTCCACCACCATGACAAGTGTTATTACCGTTTTCTTGAGATATAACACCATACTGGGAAATTAATGAATTCGAGGGGGTACCTGACGCAGGGACGATGGCAGCGGACGCATGTACGAGTACTTCGACCCATAAATACTGGCTGAGACAACGCATACCAAACAAGTAGTGTTCAGTGATCGAAACTGTAAACATTTCTCTTGAAAATGCCAACCACTCGTGTTGGCGAAACGTCGAGATTTTCTCTAAATAAACGTCGGCCTAAAAACCCGAAAAACCATCATTCATTCAACGATGGCCGCGAAAGCCTTTCACACTGATGTTTAGTAATGTTTCTATACCTGGAAAATAATCTGACTCATCGTTTTCATTAAGTTTCGTATCTATGCAGTGTCTTCCATCCTGGTTCATACTATCCTGTATGCTACCCAGTTAACTTGCTACAGGATCTAGAGCAAGCCATTGATAGTGTCTCGAATGTCATTCGTGCTCAAAGGGACATATGTTATCGCGTATATGACATTCTCATTTTCGCTTAAAATTATGTATTGACGGTATTGGAGCTGTGTGCTGCTGTGCTGTGTAATGTGATCTGCAAAAATATTTCATTGATTTTTGCCATTTTGTAGTGTGAATAACATCAAAATCTCCCATCCAGCCCCACCAGCTCTGCTATCAGTCCCATGTCTGATGAAGGGGAAGGGAGAGTGATCCTGCACGGTTCAACTTGAGCAGTTTCCATCCATTGACGACATGTACAAATTCATCAGATGATTTTTTTCGTTCAACTTTGTAATTCTTCTTGGTTCTCAACTTCTGTCAACAAATTTTCTGTAAGGAGTTGAAAATCACTCTGTAGTGCCTCTGGCAAAAAAAATTGTATGGCTCTTGTATTTTGAAAATATATAAGTTTGGCTAAAGGTTTTTCATATATTAAAGTTGAAAAAATACGACTCTTTATTTTGACAATGTTTTTGAATGGATTTTTGATTGAAAACTAATAGTCTATATTATGAAGATGAAGAGTCATCAAGGTTGGTATCATCGATAATCCGAACTTGACTAGAGCTCCTGATTGGCTCATTTGACTAGTGCGTGAAATAATCAAATTAATCGATATGAAATAGTCTTGCCATTTGACAAAAATTAGTGATAGAAGTTTGAACATTAAACTTTACATAGCTACATTTTGACCGAAAACAGTAAAATAGTATTTTTCCCAAAATTTTAGGACTGAAATTGGTGATATGAAGCCTTCTAGAATAAAAAATAAATTTCATAATAAACAATAAATTTTGATACAAAAAGTGAAAAGTGGCACACGATTGTATTCAGTGTGTCATTTCAAAGAATTGAAAATATACAGGGTGTCCTATTTAAAAATCGAAAGTTTATGTCATTTCTGGTGAAACCGGAAGGAAGTTATAAGGTATATCATCATTGTTCTTATGAAAATAGGCAGAGAATAAGAACCAATACATTCAATTGGGATAGAAATAATTTCATGTGATTGCAGTATCTTATCCGCCAAGGACCAACGGAGGGGATAAAGTGTACCCAAGGGTGAGCAATAGTTTTGAAAAAAAATACAAATACACTGATTTAAATTACATATTGTAAAACAGGTAACATAAAAACAATATAATGATTTTTTAATTATCGCTTTTCAACACAAATTAATACATTTCTATCAAACTAAACATGTCTTCTACATTCAAATACTAAATACATTTTAAATAAAACTATGAATTGAAAAATTGGTCATTAAGTTTGGTAAACAGCACAACAAGGAACTTGAAACGTAAAAAATAAATCAATAACAAATTCGGTACGAAACGATATCGAAACAACACCTACTAAAATCGTAATTCTAGAGACAAATTACCATATTAGTGAGACAAAATCCTAATGCAAAAGTACAATAAACAAAATCTTAATTAAAAATATTAAAATCACAATTACAGGAGAAATTCAGTTTTGCGTTTCTTCAAATTAGCAAAACAATCTTTAATTTCCTCTTTATCTATTAAAATATCTCGGTGGATGTGCAAAAGGGCAAGGCCTGTTTAACGTTTCTCAGTCATGTTTGATCTAAGCCACGTTTGGCCTAAAATTTCTCTGCAGAAGCTCTACTACAGGGCAAAGAGCAATAGTTGAAAAATTGAAATTACGTATTGAAATAATTCAGAATTACATAATTTGAACAAATCCAGTATACTCATATCCAGGAGTTTTCTGTTTTTCCAGTTATTTTGTCACAATTTTAGCTCTGTTTCTAGTTTTAGGTTTAACAATGGTATATGCGATATACCGGGTGACACAGCAGACTTGTAGCAGCCTGTAGTTTTTTTATTTGAATGGAAAACAATTTGAAATTTGCAGAAGTTACGTAATCAATTTTATTTGAATCTAACGACAACTTTTTTCAACTACCTGTTTGATCGGCAGTAACTCCAACTTCTTTTTTTTTAATGACACCCTGTATATTTATCCAGCCTATCTTATTTGTCTTGAAATACTCTATTCAATCGTGTATCACAAAGTGGCATTCGTTTCTCAATTCGCAGATGAATTGCATTTTATTGAAAAACATCAAGTTGGCTGTTAGTTATCCGAATTCGATAATCTTTCGATGCTTGGTAGGCTTGGAAATCCAAAGAGTATCAGTTAAACGATATAATTTCAGTTTTTTCCATACCTGATCACTTCCTACAGATTGTCAATAATTTCTTTAATAAAATGAAAAAATATCTGAAAATAACTCGATATTGCGAAAACTGAGATAGGAACATATTTTTTTCAGTAAGGTTATTCTGGACTTTCATTGTCTAAAAGAGAACAAACAAAAATTCTATTCTCTGCAATTTTTAATCGTGACGTTTCAACTGTTAAAATCTACAGAATTGAATTTGTCTTTGTTCTTTTTTAGACAATGAAAGTCTAGAATAACCTTACTCAAAGTGAAACATTGTCACCACTTTCAAACAAATATTTTTTTCAATTTGGCTACTTTTGAAGAAACTATCTGCCTTTCTCTTTGGCCATGTAGCCATATCATGATGTTTCCATTTGGAAACATAAAATTAAAATTGTTCCCCTGATCCACCAATTCACAAGTCTATTAGTCTAGATTTTGCAATAATATTTTGCCTAGTAGGCGGTGTACACAAAATGTTTTGTGTTTGACAGGTAAACATCATTTGATTGCAATGATTATCTCCGTCAGTTTTATGCTGATTGAAATTGCATCGTTTAATTAGATACTAAATATGTATTCAAAGAACGAAAAGGTCGATATGTTGTTGATATTCGGAGAGTGCAAGAGAAATTGTAGACAGGCTGAACAATTGTATGTCGAAAGATTTCCGGAAAGACGCCACCCACCTGATAATTATTTCGCTAGAGTAAAAGAGCAGTTCAGAGCAGTTCTTTTCAAATCTCTTCTGCGGGTCTCTCGATTCACGCCGATTTCGTCCTCAATTTGTCTCAATGATATCGTCGGATTTGCATGTACTATGGCCAAAACGTTTACTTCCATTTCCTCGTCGACAATGTATTGGAGATTGTTTTGATTTTCCGGTTCTCTTCTGAACTGCTCTTCTACTCTAGCGAAATAATTATCAGGCGGATGGCGTCTTTCCGGAAATCTTTCGACATACAATTGTTCAGCCTGTCTACAATTTCTCTTGCATTCTCCGAATATCAACAACATATCGACCTTTCATTCTTTGAGTACATATTTAGTATCTAATTAAAGGATGCAATTTTAATCAGCATAAAACTGACGGAAATAACCAGTACAATCAAATGATGTTTACCTGTCAAACACAAAACATTCTGATTGTACACCGCCTACTAGGCAAAATATTATTGCAAATATCTAGACTAATAGACTTGTGAATTGGTGAATCAGGGGAACAATTTTAATTTTATGTTTCCAAGTGGAAAGATCATGATATGGCTACATGGCCAAAGAGAAAGACAGATAGTTCCTTCACAAGTAGCCAAATTGAAAAAAAACATGTTCCTATCTCAGTTTTCGCAATATCGTCAGTTATTTTCAGATGTATTTTCTTTTTATTAAAGAAATTATTGACAATCTGTAGGAAGTGATCAGGTATGGAAAAAACTGAAATTATATCGTTTAACTGATACTCTTTGGATTTCCAAGCCTACCAAGCATCGAAAGATTATCGAATTCGGATAACAGCCAACTTGATGTTTTTTAATAAAATGCAATTCATCTGCGAATTGAGAAACGAATGCCACTTTGTGATACACGGTTGAATAGAGAATTTCAAGACAAATAAGATAGGCTGGATAAATATACAGGGTGTCATTCAAAAAATAGAAGTTGGAGTAATCAATGATAGCGCTTCATTTGAATCTAACGACAACTTTTTTCAACTACCTGTTTGATCGGCAGTAATCAAACAGGTAGTTGAAAAAAGTTGTCGTTATATTCAAATGAAGCGCTATCATTGAAATTTCAAATCTTCATCTCTTCAAATAAAAAGACTACTGGCTGCTACATGTCTGCTGTGTCACCCGGTATACTGATTTTGTATCCTTGGGATTTCCTTTTCAACAATGCGCGTAATTTTGAATATTTATCGATGTTCACAATATTGTTCGTTGTTATGGTACATTTTTAGAACTGCCAATTCGCCAAAATAGGCTAGCAGGACATTTTCCGAAAGCGCATTTACGATACTACTTTCATACTTTCATTCATTACGTTAAGGAATTATTAGAACATGCGAGAAAATCTGAAGAGATAAATAGTAAGACAGAAACTTGTTTTTTTTGCAGACAAACTCGAATTGAATTCTGACAAAACTCAATAACTTAATTTTGCAGATAGAACCACTACGTTGGATGTGAACAATGTCATTGTGGTGATTCGTCACTATTGAAATTGAACTCCGCCTTTTATTTTATATATATATATATATATATATATATTGTATTGTTATTCAATAGACTGTACCGTTAAAAAGGAAGAAAAAATAAAGACGATATTATTATTATTATTATTATTATTGTGAACAGCGATATCACTAGCTATGATACACTGAAAATTACACATTTCTCCCTTTTCCACTCTCACATCAGTTATGGGAAATTACAGTGAAGCTATAAATATTTTCAAACTTCAGAAATGAGCTATAAGAATCATTACAAGTTCAGGCTATAGAGATGATTGTCATCCTTTCTTTCTGAGACTTCAAATAATGCCACTACCCACCCTATGTCAATATTGTCTCCTGTTAGAAA
Organism: Chrysolina oricalcia; assembly: GCA_944452925.2. NCBI lineage: Eukaryota > Metazoa > Arthropoda > Insecta > Coleoptera > Chrysomelidae > Chrysolina > Chrysolina oricalcia. The sequence goes on from OX101816.2 coordinate 7,939,302, forward strand.
TTCATAAGAAGGCAAATATGTTAATCAAACAATCTAAAGTTCATGATCACAATACCAGATCCGCAAATAATATTCGAACAAATCGCTACCACCTGAATAAATCCAAGAGAAATCCGCAAAAATGGCTTACTATGCCTTAGTGGATTCTCACCTTAGGTATGGTATACCATCCTGGGGAGCATGTAATGTTAGCCTGATGAGCTCAGTTTTAGTCATACAAAAACGAGCTGTGAGAAATATTTGCAAAGTTCACCCTAGAGATTTTTGTAGAGAGATTTTTAGAACACACAAAATACTCACAGTTGTTTCAATTTTTATAATGGAAACTGTGTCTCTCATACACAAACATAAGAGTAAGTTCCCTAGTAATTCCAAAATCGAATCTGTTAAAAGATTCAATATTCTATAATGGACGTAAAATGTTCAATCATTTACCAAAATATATACTTTTTTTACTGTTATTTAAACCGTTACATTTTTATTTATATTGTCCATATATATATTTTTGTTTTGACCAATGTGTATATAATCATATCGATTCCATTACTGTACCATGCTTTGTCTACAAAATGAATAATTTTTTGACAATAAAGTATATTTATTATTATTATTACGTTAGACTTCAATCTAATCATTTGCCAGATGATTTTAAGTGTCTCTCTCTATGTTTCGTTTTAAAAAATCCTTAAAGAGTTTCCTCCTGAGATATTGCTTCTATTCTATCAATAAATATGTCATTACCAAAATCAAAATTGATATTTGTGAACATACTAATCAAATATTTTTTCAACATGTTGATCAGTCAGTTTATGTTAATTGCTCCGTAATAACTATTATGACATTATTTTAAATAATTAGTATTCACTACCTTTCAATCCATTTTTCACACTTGTTTTTTTACTTGCTACAAACATTTTGAAAATGTAACGTAATTAAATAATTGAATATAACCCCTTCCTCTGACTCCTCAAACAAAGACGCCAGGGAGCAAAGTACTATTTATTCCTAGTCGAGGCTGTACAACAAGAGGAAGAAGAAAAGCCAGAAGGCACTCTTAAATAGAATGTATGCATGTAAAACGAGCTACTATAGATGAGATGTAGATGTTGTCTTCAGCTCATTAGCATATAAAGTAGGTATGTCAAAATGAATTCTTTTATATTTAATTCAACTTCTTATTGTTGAAAGCGTACATAAAGTCGCGTTAATGACCGTTTGAATGTTAAATCTTATCACGCGATATGTATAGCAAAAGGCGTAATGAAGGTCTCTTCAGGAGATATCTGAATACGGAAGTTAAATGAATATTTAATTATCACTTAAAGTTCCAAGAAAACCAATTCAGAGGAATCAATTGACTGTGAGAAATTCGAAATTAAAGAAAAATCGATGATGCAATCATAATAAATGTTCAATATTATTATTTTATCTGTTAACCTGGTTTTTCCAAAATATGAATCAAGATATGAATTTGTGAAAGGCTTTCGCGGCCATCGTCACTTACATGATGGTTCTTCGGGTTGTAAAGCCGACGTATGTTTAGAGAAGATCTCGACGTTTCGCCAACACGAGTGGTTAGCATTTTCAAGAGATATATTCAAAGAAACCAGAAACTTTGAAAATATCTCTTGAAAATGCTAACCACTCGTGTTGGCGAAACGTCGAGATCTTCTCTAAACTTACGTCGGCTTACAACCCGAAGAACCACCATGTATATAAGATATGAATTTATTTGTGTTAAATAAACAGATATCTACGAAAGATGTAAACTTGGCGTGCGGGTTGAGTTTTTCATGCATGTTATATCAATAGTTATTTTTTGCACGTGCGAGAAGTTTTACCGAGCCGTAGGGGAGCTATGAAACTTCTCAAGTGCAAAAAAGAGGGTTTCGAGTTGTATAATACAGCAAATCGATTTTTCCCTTCCATCTTTTTTGGTGATATTTATAGAAATGTCCAGCATAAAGTTTTTAAGAAGGATCAAGAAATTTCAACTGTTTTTCCGTGTGTTTTTCCTAAAAGTGAAAAACTCAGAAATACGCCAAACCGATGATTGAAACTGAATTTCGTAAAATGCAATGGATAGAAATCGAGTATACGAACAAAATTAGTGGAGACGATTTTTCACGAAAATGATCGGAAAACTGGGAAAACTGAAAATTAGAATATGAATTTTGGAAAACATGAAATATCTCGAAAACGATCATTATTTTTCAATTTCACCGAAATGCAATGTAAATAGTTAAATATCTGAATATACATGTTTTTGAGTTTGAGTTTGAGCTCAGTGGTAGTGGTTCAATCCACGATGAGAACATAACTTTTTTATTAATTTTTTTGTTCCAAATTTAAACACCTTTATTGATGAAAATTTTGTTAAGTATTTTACATATCAATATTTCAGTGGTTATAAATAGTTCAGGTGAAACCATTGTTATGAATTGTTGGATGATTTTCATTTCTCGGTGTGAAATTTTCTTACCGAATCCCCCTCGTGCTTGAATTAATTGCCGTAAATTTATCTCAAAGAAAATTCATGTACTCGAAAAATTTCCGGCAATAATTCAAGCACTTGGGAGATTACAAGTGAAAATTGCTATTATCTCGGAATTCTGGCTATTTAGGTATAGGAACATGATATATCAATTCGAAGGGAATTTAGTCATTTTTCAGGATATTTCATAATATACAGGATGTTACATTAAAAAAAAACGCATTTTCAACCCTTTTCGTATCTAGCAGTAAGATCATGAATTTTGAACGACCCTGTATAACGCAGAACAAACTTTTCTACACAGAATCAATGTACATGATCCTGATGAACTAAACACAAAATTGCAACTTCCCAAGAATCCAAATACCGCAGAAATAAACATTCAATTCGAGCTATGTTTTGGATAAAAAATATGGAAAATAACCAATATCTCAAAAACCGTTAGAGATAGGTATAGGGGAGTATGAGGCAGAAATAATCAGAAAGGAATGACAAGTTCAAAAATGCGGTAATATACAGGGTGACCCATTTGAAATAACAAAGATGCTGCTACTTTCTGGTATAAGCGGCAACGCTGCATTGCTGAAAATATTTCAGATCGATAGACCAAGAGCAACTACTTGAGAAACCAAATTTTCAGAATGATCCTATGTCCTGTTCTCCATAAACGTCTAAGGTACCATCGACCGTGACCCACCCTGTATATGTGACAGTTGAACGTCAAATATAAGTAATGACGCTATGCACATATTTAAAAACGAGCAGATTTGGGATAAATTCTATCGAATTAATCAATGTTTCCTGTTCATTGAACTTTATCAATTTCTCAGATTGATTTTTTTTTGCTAATTTCGTCTAATTCTGCCAAATTTCAAATTGTTTACCTTTCACTTTGTGAAATGGTTTAATAAAATTCCACTCGTGATTGAATTTATCTCGTGAGTCTGTCTTTTATTTCTGAACTCAACTGAATTGTATCGAGAAAACACCACGAGTCCGCAGGACGAGTGGTGTTTTTTCGAAGCAATTCAGTTTCGTTCAGAAATGAATTAGATTTTGTTGGTTCGTTTAAAAGAACTTTTACAAGTTATGGGACAAGTCAAAAAGATGCAGCATATATACATACAATATATAATACATATCAATTTCTCAGATTGATTTTTTTGCTAATTTCTACCAAATTTCAGATTTTTTACCTTTCACTTTGTTTGTGAAATGGTCTGATAAAATTCAACTCGTGATTGAGTTTATCTCATGAGTCTGTCTTTTATTTTTGAACTCAACTGCGGACTCGTGGTGTTTTCTCGAAGCAATTCAGTTTCGTTCAGAAATGAATCGACAGACTTATCGCGAAAATTCAACCACTTGTGGTATTACTGTTGAAAATCAACATGGATATCATATTGTGGTCTATTTCCAATTCCGAAAAAACCTTTTGCTAATTCTAAACTGAGCAAAAACTTGATTTATTTCTTACTGATTCAATTGTCGGTATCAGTGATCTCAATCATTTGTTTTTTTTTCCATAACGATACATTGATTCAAATCACTGAAAATATTTACTAATCAATCAGTATAAACACCAATAATTGAATCACTAGATATGACAGACCTTATTATCTGCATGATCGATCACTGCATCACCATGAATTCCGTTTATTAAATTCAGTCCTTTAGCTCAACCGGACAGTAATTACGGCCAGTCATGAACTATAGTTATAATTACCGCAATTAAATAATGAGTAACAAAATTCTTAATTATTACGTTCACTCGTTGATTTGCCAGGTGTGAATTGTGGAACAGAGAGAACACGAGGTGGAATTTAATATAATAATGAACTGCATTTAATTCTGATGATATCGTTACGAACCTTGTAAATAGAATTTAATTTAATCTGATTTCCCCATTCAACGATGAAAACAATTAAACAAAATTAGTTTTTTAATTAATTATAACTGAACTGAGAATCAGATTTATCATTCGCTTTTTGACCATATCGACATTATTGCCGAAATTGAATGCGGTATTAGATATCTCGATGATGATACAAAAAATGTCATAGGTAACGCTTACAGGAAAACACATAAAGTGATGAAAAGTTTGAGAGAGAAGGATGGTTTTTATCTGAAATATAGATGAGGGCAATGCAATTTTAATTCTGGACAAAACGAGTTACTTTAACCGTATGGTTAATGCCTTACGGTTATATTATTAAATCTCCATTACCCAAAGAGGAACGTACTTATAAATCTACAATAGACAACTGTATATTAGTCATGAACTCACCCGGTCCGAGATATTACGGTACGTCTAAGGAATCGATGAATCTGAGCTGTTCATTACTCTATGCCTTTATTGTACGGACTATAGGATAATGACGTATTTTGATGATTTTGAAATTCGAACAGGATGCTTTGTATCTTAGTTCAAGAGGATAATGAATGTAATATCATTTGCATTATTACTTTCGACTTATTTTTTATTAATTTTTGTAACTAAAGTCTGCTTATTGTATTTTATTTGACATAATAATAATTTCATGTGAATTTCATTGATACTAGGTACTGCTTCAAGTTCCTTATAAGAAAACATATTTCCACCAACATTAGTGCAATTAAATTGTAAGACGGCGTACTAGTGCCACTGCAAAAATAAAAATTCTTTTAAATGACACATTTATCCTGTCAATTGATACATTTAATCGGTCAATTAACACATTTATAATTTGTTAATTGACACATGTATTTTGTCAAGTGTGACAACTAAACTAGCTTGCAAGCATTTCGAATGCATCCATTTATATCCTTGCTGGTACAGCATTTGCCTCTCAAGCATAGGGCATTGGGTTCAATTCCCAGCATCCCAGCATCTCTTGCACGGCATCATACGTTGAAAGGTGAAGGTTGCGTCTTCCCTAGCTCGCACAAGTCTCTCGAAGACTTATGGTGGTTCGTCGTGGGGGTGCAACAGGTTGACGGAAGTAACAATTTCAACAATTTTCATCTTGGATATGCTCCAATCACCTCATAATAAATGTGTCAATTGACAGATTTTTAATGTGTCAATTGACAGATTTTAAATGTGTCAGTTGACAGATTTTAAATGTGTTAGTTGACAGATTTTTAATGTGTCAATTGACAGAATGAATATGTCAATTGAAAGATATTTTTATTTTTGTAGTGGCACCAGTACGCCAAACAGTGACTCAAACTACCATCAGCTGCCTTATTATTATCTTGCGTATCTTAAGTCGGTAACTGGCATTTTATTTTAAGTTAAATATAAGTGTAATTTTATTTCTAAATGTCAAAAATTTCCATTGTAATTTCATGCACCTCACCCCAAGAGTAAAGTTTCCTGGCATTTTTTTTAGTTGCTATGGTAACGATACAAAATACAGGATTTCAATCGGTCGAAATTACTGGGTGTGAAATTTTCGAATTTATTGCTAAATTAGCTTATTCTTATATTTCAGAAGGAATATTTTCATCAGAATCATACACTTTGATCTTAATTTGCGATAAAATATTAAGCACTGATAGATATTAGTCATTTAGTATCCATAGCAACGCCTACGTTGAATTTGTTAGTACGGCTGCAATCGTTATACATTTGGAACAACATTAGTTTTCTTGTTTTAAAGAGAAACATTCTCAATTGAAAATTGAATCAATACACAACTGACTTTATGAACATCCTGTTCATATTTTCAATGAAATCAACATTAGTTTTCTTCTTTCAACGTAATTTTCATCATTTTCAAGACGTCTGATCAACTTGAAATTTGGCAGGTGACAATGCATTATGAAATTTATGTTACTGAAAAAAATGGCTTCTCCAATATGGTATTTAGGGGATTCCGGGGTCGGAAATTATGAATTTTCGTTAAAATTTATCAATTCAATGTGGCAGCTCCAAGATGACGGATTAAATTATTGATCTTGGTCAGCTTCTATTCAAAATTGCTATGTGGGGATTTTGCAGTCGGAGATTACGATTTTTTTGTCAAAGTTCATGATATCAAGATGACGGACGAGTTTCGTGATTATGGTACGAGTCTTTTGAAAATTGGAATTTGAGGGTTTTTTAAGGCTGATATTGTGATTACATTGTCAACATTCAAATAAGCAAGAACATTTTGCTTGTAAATTCAAAAGAAATAAAAGTTTTTAAAAAATCACTGGAACTGTTGTCATACACACCTGGAAAATAATAATATGTCCTGCAGTAAACTGAAGGTTTATGCATATGGAGGAGTAGGACATACTGCAAAGTTTATACTTTGTAGTAATAGAGTCAATGGTCTAGAAGAACAAAATGAAGCTCTGTAAGTACAACTTTCTGATGAAACACTGATAAAAAGGATTTTTTGCAATTGCGTTTATTCAAACAGATTGTATTCTTGAATAGGTCCAACCAAATATTAGTTTGATTTTTTGACGGAATCCTCTTGGCCACAAGAAAAATATTTTGAAACAAGTGAACACTTGCTTCATAAGTTGGTTGAGGCAAGAATATTTCAGCTTCAATAATGGGCACTTTTTTGTTGAATCATGGGAGTAGATTGAGACAAGAACATTGCAATTTCAATAATGAATACTATTCTTCTATTAACTTGGAGGTTGAGTTCAAATCTGCACTTTGCACTTGGTTTTAAAATATAGAATGGAAGCCATTTTTATTTTGGCAACTTTGAATAGATCAAACAAAGCATAGATTCACAACTACGAACAATTTAGGTATAAATAATGGTTTTATATGAGAATAGTTTTAAGTTTAATAACTGTATTCTCAATAAAACCAATTAGTAGTGACTCATATTGCAGTTTGATTGAATACATAAACAACGTCACTCGCTTTTAGACACAAAACTGTAGAAAACCAAAATATATTTCACTCATTTTCACAACTGGCCCGTAATGAGCATAATTCAATTTTCGATATTGCATTTTTATTGTATAGAAACAGTTTCCACTAGGCACAAAACTAACATTCATATCGGTACGCATAGCCTCATAACCTCCAACCCAAATAATTGTCAAACTGGATGAAATGGTCGAAATGGAAGTCGTATTCACAGGTCGCGGTGTCGCCAGCTGCTTTGACTGCTCATTGGTTGAATGTGTCACGTGGCACGGGTAGTGATATCTACCAAGGAATTATATTCTTGTGTTAAGAGGATTATGTTTCACAATGAGTTAATGTGAATGTTTTCTAGGATGAAGAGTATAATGTTTTCACTGCAAGCAAATTCATTTCAAGATAATTTATGTAAAGAAGCAAACATCTCAATCAGCTTGAAATGGGAATATATTCATTGATTTTTAGAAGATTATTCTATTCAAGAGTATGTATATTCTTGATTGACGAAATCTTTTTTATCTGTGTAGTTTATAGGTGGGATATTCAGATCATTCAATGAGTAGTGTAAATTGGTTAATTGCTTCTAAACACATCTCTCAAAAGTTCAGCTTTTACTCGTTTCTCTACCGAATTTTTAGAATTTAATTGTTGTTGTATAGTGGTTCGTGAGATAAATTTTAATTTATAGATCCTACCAATATTCGACAATTTGGCGGAGGTTGTAATGTAAGTCTCGTAACATTTACCCATACTTAAGCCTCTCTAAGTGCTGGAAAAACTGTTCTCACTATTTTTTCCAATAAGAGTTTGGTGACAAAGTATTCATGGTAAATAAATACAAAATATTTTCCTCTTGCAAAAAACTTGCAATAGCATGGACCTTACAGTTATTTTTTTCTGATCTGTAAAACTTGGCAAAAAATAAGTTCAGGGAAAACAGACTTGTTGCAACTGAACCAAAATGGTAGCATTAGTGAGTTTTTGAAGAAAGCTTCCGAGTAACTCCACAATAGCTCCATAATGTGGCAATTCGTGGAAAATAAACGCTTTATTTACTGTATCAAAGTGGGTGGTTGATTGTTTGAACATTTGATTTATTGAAATACGAATAATTTCGACGACGAAATACTTTCTAGCAAACTTGCTCTGGTTTGTATTTGTGCTCAGAGATTGATAAATCCAGAATGAATGTCACTGTCATATTGTAAACATAGTTGACAGATCAATCAGGACCGAGCAGGCAGAAGAGGCCATGCAGGTAGTACTAGTAGTTCTTTGGGGAGGCCGCAACCGTAGCCAGGCAAGTAGGCCCTCATGGACCCTTTTTGCCATCCCCTGTTCTCCACTTATCTACATTCATCCTCCTAGTTTTTCTTTTCGAACCTTTCTGACCTCCTAATGAAGGTCAGTATTTCCGACCACTCCAAGTCGATTAGTTCCTCTTGTTGGAGTTTCTCAACTCCTAAGGTTCCAAATCTTAGCCTCCTGTATGCCTCACACTCGCCGAGGAAGTGAGATAAAGTTTCTTCGTCTTCTCCGGCCATGCAGGTAACTGCAGGCATTCCCCAAGGATCGGTATTGGAGCCGAATTTATGGAATATCTTTTACGATAATGTCTTGTGAAAACCCAGAAGGAAACGGGTGTAGAAATCCGCATCGGATTTGCTGGCGAACCAGCAGTAGCGGTGACTGGCACCAACAAAGCAGGGCCCATTCGGAAGGTGAACCGAGCATTAATGCAGATATGAATGGATGACAGAAAATCATTTACAACTGGCACCAGAAAAAAACTAAGTTGACAGACAACAACGAACTCATTCCGTGATACATGGTGATGATATTAATAATAATAATAATAAGTTTATTCTCAATTTTAAAAATAAATTATCACAATATAAATATATAACATGCAAATAAACTATAAAACAATCCCACAAAGTAAACTTGTGGGGGGATATTCATTGGTTCGTTTTGAAATAAATAAAATTAATTATAAATAATGTAAATATTTTTTATGGTGCTTGTTAGTTAGTATTGAAACACAAATTTAAATTTTTAGTATTTCATGAAACATTATCCCTGGACTCTCCAATATCCAAATTTTCAGATTCTTTTTATATGAGAAAATCGATGTAATGGATTTTATTTTGTCAGGTACTATATCATAAACATATGGTGCAATAATCGTATAATTTTTTTGGCCGATTGTTTTATTGATTCTGAATTTAGTTGTTATTTCGTTTTTAAATCTGTGAGTTTTGTACATTATTTTATTTTTATTTTTGAAAAGGTAGATCAATATATTATAATTGTATAGTGCCATTTTTTTGCTTTCTCTGAATAAAAAATCCGATGAATATCATATATCTTTTTTATAAATAATTTTAAGAAATCATTTCTGAAGAATTTCTAAAGGCCTTAAATTATTATCATTCACACCCCCCCCCCATCCAAGAATGCCATTGCCTAGCTGTATTTGTATAATAATAAAGCATTTTCAATTGAGAAATGTTTAGGAATTGTTTAAAAAACTTGAATTTTGATAACAGACTTCTCAATTTTCTGATTGTGGAATTTATTTGTAAATTCCATTTGAGATTCCTGTCAATTATTATACATAGATATTTAATATTATTTGTTTGTTGAATCTCGTTCAAATTATCAATTTTGATTGGTCCTAAATTCGAATCTGAACATGTTTGAGAAGTAAAAGAGATGTATTTCGTTTTTCAAAATGTATCGTTAATAAATTAGCATCAAACCATTTTTTTATTGATTGAAATTCTTCTTCAACAGATAATTTGAGTGGTTTCCAATTTTCTGCCTGGTAGGTTATAAGGGTATCATCAGCATAATTTTGAATATCTTCGATAGTCTTCAAATCAAAAAGATCATTCATATATATATATATTGAATAAAAGGGGCCCTAAAACTGTTCCTTGGTGAACTCCATATTGCTCTCTCTAGTCAAGCTAAAACGCAGCTACTTGTCCTCTCTGAAAATTTTCTATGTATTATTAACAGGAGTCAGTTTATAAAACGGTTTAAAGTGTAATGTTCAGTATACTAACAAAATAAAAGTACTACTATGGAAAACATTGTGTATACAGCAAAGTCTCGGATATAATTTTTCTGTACTTCCATTGTCTGAAAAACTGAAAACCAAAAAAAATGCTCCATTTTTATGTTGGGTTTTTTCCGTTTCCAGAGGAGTCATGTTTTGTCAAAGTTCAAATGAAAATGTTTACCTTTTCAACATGATTACATTCCAAGAGGTTTATCTTGAACGGTGGAAAATACCGACTAAAGTTTGCCTTTCAGTCGCAGATTTTTTTTTCACATCTGAGTTTATGGACATACAGTTCATATTAAAACAAAAATCAACATGCCATACCCATAACAGATTTACGTCAAAAAGACATTTTTGAAAGTGTCACCGTGTCTCACTATTCCATAATTGCAATGTGTGTTCCAATAATAATAATATAGTATTGATCGTAAGTTTTTCAATAACCACATGAACCTTTACAAGCATTTTATTACATTTCTTTACTATTACAAAAAAGAAATCGCCTGTTTTCATTTGATGAGCCTTTCTTTTATCACCACAAAAGAGTTGGTAGGTATAGGAAATCTAGGAAATAAAACCACTGCAAAAGAAACCCCGAAAAAATGCCCTCTGAAAAAAATCCCGAAATGAAAACCACCGGAAAAAAAACCCACGGAATAAAACCTTCTGAAAAAAAACCTCTACGAACATTTTGAAAACAAATTTGGTGAGGAGTAATTTTTTAGAATGATCTAACCAGGAAATTGATAATTGGTATGTTTTGCATTATTTTTCATTGCGAAAATACATTTTGTGAAGGGTAATTTTTTAGTATGATTTTGCCCGAACGAACTAACCTTGCGTAGACATTTGAGAGAATGGAAATTGGTAACATGGGTCGGTTTTGCACCATTTTTTAATATGGGCTTTTTCCTGTTTTTTTTTCAAGGGGAGATTATTCCATTTTTTATCCCGGTGGGTTTTATTTCTGTTTTTTTGGGTTTTACTTCTGTTTTTTTTGGGGTTTTACTTATCGGGTTTTTTTTCGGGGGTACTTTTACCGTTTACCGTTATATAAAGGATATCAAATACAAATGAGTAACTAATTACCTACTTTGCTTTAACAAAATTTACGATCTACCTAATAAAGATCTTACTTAATTTCCTTTTTTTGTTACATTTACTAAAAATATTTTCTGTGTCTGGCTATCTCTTTTCATTGTTCTGAATGTTACCATCAAAATAACGTTCATATCTGCCTAAAAGACGAAATTCAACCTGCTTGTTTCGGTTGATAGAAAGAGATATTAGATAATGAGTGGGTGTAAAACACATACATTAATGATTCACAGGTGAAGATCCAACAATCGAACTCTTCAGTACACCATGTTTTCAAATCGACAGCCGCTATATTATTAAGTCTTCTAACTACGCCATTGGTTGTACTTAGTCGACACTCAGACATGTCTCTAATGGGTTTTTTGAACTTCTAATCTCGAATAAAAGCAACTTAGGGAACCAAATACCCACCTTCTCAAATAACAAACACAAAAAAAAATCTTATCTAATTTATTCAGAGTCTATCTGGAATCCTATTAAATTCAAATCTAGGGTGGTCAATGATTTCAGATACGGTCACGTGAATGTCACAAAAAGACTATAATGAGAGTAACCCAATAATTTCTTTTAAGATAACCATTAAGACTACCTGCCCTTTCAGGGAATTTCTGCGACAATTTTTATTATTATTACATATTCTCACGTGAATTCTAACCGGGCCCATTTGAGCGAATGCAATAAAAAAAGGAACAATCCACGGAGTTTAAACTGGGGTATTTGCCAACTTTTTTGAGAGTATTTTGAGTGTTTCTTGATGATAGCTATTATGACAAACAGGTAATGGTCGGATCGGTTTGAAATGTCTCCTGGTAAATCACCATTCGACCCGACGATATTTTGGGACGTAAAAGAGGTCTTTGTAGCAGGCCAGAATGTAGTATAGCTTAGAAGAGAAAAGTTTCAATCAGTCGTGAATTTGTTTATTTATTTGTTTAAAAATGCTACTATAGTCTTTTCAAAGTCATTTGAATTAACCAAATAAAACTGAAAGAAAAATAGAAGAATTTGCCGATTTATTCTTCCACCGACCATGGTCGGAACAATCTTTATTTAATTTTTTGTTAAGACTATACAATACCTTTTTATTACATAGATACAAAGATGAAGTAAGTTATGAAAATACAAATAAGATATATTAAAATACCATCATTAGTAAATATACAGTGCGACGCTAAATTATGGAACAAATTCATTATTTCTGAATATAAAGATATTTCGGAAAAATCCTCGGACAGGTCGATTTTCTTTTCCGATGGGCCAATTTTTGAACCCCACCCAAAATATATAGGGTTATCCGCAATTGAGTAAAAATGACTTTGGTGATATTTTTAAATTGGACACCCAGTATATTTTTCCATATTTGGTTAGGGATCGTCATTACAAATCCAGTGATACCAAGTTTGATTGGATTATGTCAAACGGCTGCGGAGATATGGCCAAAAAACTTCCTCGTATGTCTAATGAGTATGACTGCGAGACTCCACACGATTCAGAAGGTTAAAAGTCTCTGTCGCACTCATTGGGTATATGGAGAAGTTTTTTGGCCATATCTCCGCAGCCGTTTGACATAATCCCATCAAACTTGGTATCACTGGATTTGTAATGATGATCCCTAACCAAATATTGACAAATATACTGGGTGTCCCATTTAAAAATATCACCAAAGTCGCTTTTCCTCAAATGCGGACAACCCTATATATTTTGGGTGAGGTTCAAAAATTGGCCCATCGGAAAAGAATATCGACCTGTCCGAGGATTTTTCCGATATATCTTTATATTCAGAAATAATGAATTTGTTCCATAATTTAGCGTCGCACTGTATAATATGCAAGTTGTTAATTAAAACATAGTAGTAGCACCAGCAGAACTTAACATAGCTTTAAAAAAGATCACCATATACCTATATCTGAAAACAACAAATAGAATAAATTGCATCGAAAAACTACAGGCTGTATTAATAAAATTCATCATTTAAAATATATTGACAGATTTATTGATTAGATTAATTTAGTAAATTCGGGTAAGTTATTATAGATTACAATTCCAGCATCAAAAATACTTTTTTTCGTACACATCAGATTGTAAGAAAGCGCAGGCGGAGTGCCATACATTAAAAAAAAAATTATATCGACTTTAATGCCGAAATTTCGAAAATCCAAATGTCGATTCGAAATGTTGAAAGGCCGATGTTATACTGGACATTGTTTCCACAGGTCGAAAACGTCATTATTGGCTGATGCGGGAGCCGACATAATTTCTCTATAACTTCTCTGATCCATGTCGATATTTCTGTTTTTGCGTAACAACGTTTTTCCGCGATATTTTTTAGTCACCCTGTATAGAATATGTTGATTATTCTGCTTTTGCCTATCGATATTTGCCAGTAATCATATTGGGACACCCCTGTATGTATACCTTTCACCTATAATGAGACAACCAGTATGGTCCATGTCGATATTTCTACTTTTTGTATATTCAGATTTTTCCGTTCCAATTTTTGGAACTGAAGTATTTTCATCTTAGAATTTTTTCCCTTATCAATAGTTTCTCTTTAACGTCTCTGAGACAATTAGTCCATTTCGATATTTCTCGTTTTTGGATATCAAGCTTTTTCGTGATATTTTTGAGAGTCAATTTTAATAATTATGATTTTTACATAGTAAAATATTTTTCCGTATCTATATTTGGGACACCCCTGTGTTTATATATCGCCTCTAATAAAGTGGTAGCAACTCTTTTTTCTCCTAACGAACAATTTTTCCACATAGTGTTTTTTGAGTCTGTCAGTATAGTCTAACTTCTAGACAACCGTAACAATACTTTTTCATGATACTTTTGCCTCACCCTGTGTGTGCTAAATGCTAAACGCGAATCCGAATGCCACACGAAAAAAAATGGTCCAAGTTAAACGTTTTACTGACTTTTTCACGATTGTGGTAAGAAAATTATTATGAACGTATGAACGTATGAACTTGTAGCTAATATTATTGTTTACATACAGCAAGTACTTCGAACATTAGATTCACTTCACTTTGTACAATGTCTCGTCAAAATTTTACTAGCGCTGGAAATGTGTATATTCATATTATTTATCAACTTTGGGTTTCTAAAAAGTATATCATAACAACAGAAACTTGTGTTACAGGCATAAAACAACAAATTATTTGCAATAGAGCCTTGGTGTTCCTACGAAAATGTAACCTGTTCACCTACTTGTTGATTTTCGACCAGTTTGGGATCAATCGGTAGTAACCCTCGAACCTGTTCAACAACGTTTTCGCAAAACTGGCCCCAGCATTTGAGTTAGTAGTGTATGTGGACGTGTTACATCGTGTGCTGGAATTATACTGTTATTACTGTTGTGAGTTATGTGAATAGTGTTAGCTTGTTTTATGTATTTTACTTGTTGGTATGTAGAATTTGGATTTTGACCTAACATTTCTAGAGAATTGACATTTTATGTACAATAGAATCAGGAGAATTTTCCAAAAGACTGAACAACAGTTTTGTTTCAATGAAAATATTAAAAATTCACATACTTTTATTTCCTCTCTTCGTTACCTTTTGTTTTCAATTTTCGGAACGTTCTAATTCTACTTTATATTATACATAACTTTGTATCCATAATGAGAAAAGACATTAGCTTGCCTGCTTGTTCATTCATTCATACTAATGAATACAAACAGATTCAACAAATAATTGCCATAATAAGCCTACGCAGTAGGTGTTTATGGGAGTAAAGGGTTCATCATCGGACGGTAACGACTGTTCGTTAGCAAACGATCTCCCAAATATTTCTGTTTTCTTCGATTAAATCTCTTAACCCGGAGATTCGGAGTGTTCTTCCTCTGCTCGCTAGGTGGAGCGGCCTAGAAACTGCTTCCATCTCGTGAACCAGAATTGACTAATCGGCGGAGTGTGTATTGGTTTGGACGGGGAACAGATGGCTTCAGTGCTGTCTGTGTTGACCTGCCCTTGCACTGATGAGAGGCAACAACCTCGAAACTAGTCTGCAGGTGGTCATCCTGTCCAAATCAAAACATAATTCTGCTGGTTGGTCACAGAGGGCACTTGCAATTGCGTCCTCTGATGCTTTGAGGAACGTTGCACAAGTAGCTGTTAGATTTAATTCAATACCCGTCGTGGTCTTAGCCAGGGGAGTAGTTGTTTTCTGACAGGTACTTGCCGTACTAAGCCCACGTAGTAGGTGTATATGGGAGTAAAGGGTTCATCATCGGTCGGTAACGACTGTTCGTTAGCAAACGATCTCCCAAAGATGTCTGTCTTCTTCGATTAAATCTCTCAACCCGGAGATTCGGAGTGTCTTCCTCTGCTCGCTAGGTGGAGCGGCCTAGAAACTGCTTTCATCTCGTGAACCAGAATTGACTAATCGGCGGAGTGTGTATTGGTTTGGACGGGGAACAGATGGCTTCAGTGCTGTCTGTGTTGACCTGCCCTTGCACTGATGAGAGGCAACAACCTCGAAACTAGTCTGCAGGTGGTCATCCTGTCCAAATCAAAACATAATTCTGCTGGTTGGTCACAGAGGGCACTTGCAATTGCGTCCTCTGATGCTTTGAGGCACGTTGCACAAGTAGCTGTTAGATTTAATTCAATACCCGTCGTGGTCTTAGCCAGGGGAGTAGTTGTTTTCTGACAGGTACTTGCCGTACTAAGCCTACGTAGTAGGTGTATATGGGAGTAAAGGGTTCATCATCGGTCTGCAACGACTGTTCGTTAGATTCAACAAAGTTCCGAAATTCTCAATTTTGAGACACGTTGTACTGGGTGATCCAGTAAGGGCGGCCAGAGGCGATGATTTCTTTAAAAGAATCGTCAAAATGTTTTATACTTTTTTCCACATCAACTTATTGTTCACGAAAAAAATATTGTCATAAGAACTGCAATCACCATCTCCAGTTTTTCTAGAGTAATCTTGAGTGCAATCGAACCTTTCATATCATTTTAAATTCAAGAATGAAATGAATGTATTGAAGAACTAATAACTATAACCTGAGGGCAAGAGGACTTTCTAATTGAGTCCGGTGTAACCTGATACTAAAGATGGAATGAAAGCTATTGAAGGTAATAAACTACCCAAAAGTGAGTCATTTGATGAGGCCAGGTAAACCAAAGTTACTATAATATTCTAAAAATGTTGCTGCAGTAGAATACTGTACACAACTAACATATTTTTTAGTAGATTTAAGTATATGAGTTATTTGAGAGTAAATCATTCTTCATCAATGGCAAATTTACTTGTCAATAGTACTTAACAAACTGGGCACCTACTGCAAATAAAACGTAGAATCAGGCTAATAAAATGAAAAGTTTGCTTCTAATAAAGAGTTCATATCGGTGGGTTACATTATGTTCCTGAAATTACATCAATAACAGCAAGTTATCAAATTCAGGAATCTAATTTTTCTTGTGGCTAATGTAGGTACTAAGCTCCGTACTAAGCGCTTGCGCATTAGTAGGATTCGTGTTTGGCATTTGGCTGCTCGTGTACATGTTGATTATTCTGATTTTTGCATGTCAATATTTTGCCGTAATCACATTTTTTCAACGGCGTGCCCAAGTCTATTTTATTCTATCCTGATGATTTTCCGATATGGGAATTAGTCAGAAACAGAAACAACATTAATCGGTTGTCTTTGTTTAGAAATATTGGCAATATGGTAACAAATGATTAGTAGCGCTACATTAAACGTGTGAACAGTAGCACAACTATAATTTGCAATCAGTTCTTTCCAGCAGGGACAGCACCTACTGGAGTAATGAAATTTTTCGGTCAAAGCTTTAAAATTCACTTTTAAGAATTGAAAGAAGTCGTTTTCGTTTTTGAAAAGTTATTTCTATATGTTCAGTATTAAAGAATCGATTGAAAAATTGCGATTCTTCTGATGTGTATTGATTTTACGGCTAGTTTTTATAAATTTTCCACTTTTATTGAAAAACTGTGCAGGAGAAAAGTTTAATAAAAGTATGTGACTTGAGATGAGATCTGTCGAACACTTTTTGAGTAAACCCAAAAAAACTTCTAAAAATGAAGTTTTCATTTTTCTTCTCGATACCAATTTGACAGATTGTTTCCAAAATCTCAGGAATTTTTTGATTTGGGAACTCAATGCACTCAGATATTTATCATGATTTTTGACCACGCTTTTTTTTTCATTGGTAAATATGAACTTTGATGTTGAAACGTCAAGGTGTTTGGAAATCGAGCATAGAAATGTAGAAAATTCTTGAAAATAAACGGAGAACAGCCGAAAATATACGAGGTGAAAGTAAAGTAACCATAAGAGAACCGCTTCAAGGCATAGCTGAAGTTCGGATCACAGGATTGCAAAAGGATCCAATAAAATTTCATCAACACTCAATTTCATCCAAGATGTCGTCAGAGATCAGTATTAGTAATTGTTCCAACTATGTTATACACATAAATGATAATGAGATGTTTTAAGTAAATGTGATTTGATATTGAATTAACTTGATCTATAGATTTTGTAGATTTCAAAATAGCTTATTTTACATTACATTACATTGACATACTGATTAGCAATAATAACATTAGCCTTGACGCAGTTGATTGTCATCGTAGTGGCAAAATTTGATTAAGTGTCAAAATTATTGCTGTCACGTTTCCTATCTTTGATCGTGGAGAAAGTATAGTCTGCTACTCGGTTAGAATGAAAATTCGTGGTTCCTCATGCACGCTCGCCTTCGGCTCGCGCTCGGAACTTTCATTCTAACCTTGTTACAGAATATACTATACTCTTGCAATTCTGCTGTAAAGTGATGTTTATCAAATTGAAATGACAACTGAAAAACAGTACATTTTGGTGTCAAAAACTACTTTCTGGCCTGTATTTCAAAGTTCACCAAATCAGGCGACAGTCCGCTGTATTTTAAAGTTGAAATGAAATCCTCAGGTGTTTAAATTGTATAGGCGTAAAAAAGGAATAGCTTTATATAGTATGTTATTAGTGTGCCGAAGAAGGCAAAACTGAAGCAGAGATACACCTGTGTGACCGACTGAGACGTTCAAATAGCGACGAAAAAGCGAGAAAAGGACGGAGATATGGCGACAGCTTGCCGGGGAATGCGGCAAATCCTATTTTACCTGTGGCGGTGCTTAGAATTATACAGACACCTACGAACGCCGTCGAAAACTGTCACATTCTTAGCTGCGGAGCGCTGTTTGCGCCGACTGTTGATATTTGCCGACGATTGTTCGGAGTTGCCTTGGTTACGTAAACCCGAATGTTGTCAAACAATGGAATGAAAGAGGCGAGGAATCGAACGGTTGAATGGATATTATTGAAATGATTCAATAATAA
This sequence comes from Chrysolina oricalcia, assembly GCA_944452925.2. Taxonomy (NCBI): domain Eukaryota; kingdom Metazoa; phylum Arthropoda; class Insecta; order Coleoptera; family Chrysomelidae; genus Chrysolina; species Chrysolina oricalcia. Next base: position 7,958,171 of record OX101816.2, read on the forward strand.
GGATGGTGTGAAATATGATATTGGGAAAAGCTTTTTTTGTGGTTCTTTATTAGTGGATTTGGTGGGTTATAGAATAGCAAATAGTTGGAATGAAATGTATACAGCCTGTTCCAAATTATGTCTGCACCATTGCCAACTTCGTAATTATTGACGCTATACGAATTCAGTTGAATGAGCATGACATTTTTTACGACCGTCTCGATGCTGAAGACAGAAAAAAAAAATTGACAGTCTCGTTTTCAAAATCTTTCATGAAATGATATATTTTTATATGGTACACCCTGTATTTTATCATGTATTTCGATTCATGATCACATTCACAACAAAAAATTATTTGGAAAAAATAGTTTTAATTGGGCACACGAAAAAAAAAAGTCCAATTAAAACGTTTTCCTGACTTTTTTCAGATTGTGATAAGCGAATTAGTTAATTCACTTTTTATAATGTCAGGTCAATATTTTACAAGTGCGATGAACAAAATTTTGTGCATTCTCATATGTACAATGAGAAAAAGCATATTTCAATTAATTGTTATCCCTCAGGGCATGCATAATTATTTCTCAGTAAAATTCGAGATGTACTAGACTCATTGTAGAAACCAGGTGTGGAGTTCATGATATGTGGAAATTTTGATTTTGACTTATATTCCAATGAATACTTTAACCTATTATGTTCTGTAATGTCTTGTTTTAATCTATTTCCCATAGTTGATTGTCCTACAAGAGTAACCAACACTAGTTGTACTATTATTGATCAAATTTTCACAAGCTATGCGAGTACCTGTTATGTTCTTGACATTGTTATATTATACCATCGAACAGTTTTATTAGAAATATATGATTATGATTCTCCTAACCCAAGTGAAAATGAGATGAAAATATGCTTCAATGATGTAAATATATCAACTTTTAACAAAAAAACTGGTCTTGCATTTATCAACAAGAAGACATTGACAAAGCTTTCGATATATTTTATAACTTATTGATTTACAACTTTGAAATCAGCTTTCCCAAACGGAAAATATATGTAAACAATAAACACAAAAAATGGATAAATGATAATATCAAGAAGTCGAGTTCTGTTCTAAAAAACCTTTTCAGTAAAAATAATTCAATCCAGCTCTGTCTGACGCTTATAAGGAAGCTAAGAAACAGCGTATCAATTTAATTAATAATTCAAAGAGAAAATATTACCAAGATAAAATACACCAATCAGATTACCACACAAGAACTTAATGGAAAGTCGTTTCTGAACTGACAAATAAAAGTACTATCACCAAAAACATAGTTATTACCAAGGGTGACATCCAACTTGAATAACCATCTGCCATTCTGTCAGAGTTCAATAAGTACTTTCTGGCATTAGTAAATAATATTGATATAAATAATGATATCATTCGTACAGATAACATTTGCCAAAATATGTCAAATTTTTACTCTATTTTCTTAAATCCTCACAGTGAAAAAGAAATGATGCATATGTTGAGTACAAAAATGAAAAACAAGAGATCTGCCGGTCAGTTACTCAGTCGGTACGCCAAAACATGAAATCCTCTCAACCCAGGAAGATTTCTTGAAAAGGGTTCTTTATAGTTTACTATAAAGACAATTTTGTATGCGATTCTGTGAAAATAAATATAGTGATTTCAACTTCAAAGATTCGTTTTTATTTTTCTCAGTTATTCAATAATAATAAATGTAAACACCTGTACCCTTCATCAACTTCAGAAAACCTTACTCTACCTATACCTGCGTTATCTAGCTTAAATGTTAACTGATACGAGATTTCTGACAAATTTTACATCTTCGGCGTCGTCGCCGAGATATTAGCCATTTCAAAAGTGAACCAGCTGTTCAAAGTGCTGTGCTGTGAAATAGTACAGGCTAAATAGGATAAGACCCAAAAAAACATTGGGCCCTTTTGATTTTTTAGATTCTGGGAAGTTTTGGGGTACCGAATAAGTCTAGCAACTCTTCATAAAATTACGGGCACGGATTTTCGAAATTTTGGGACTTGAAACTCAAAAATATTTTGAATCGTGAATAACTCGAAAACCATGAGAAATTCGAAAAAAACTGTCTTGACAAAAAATGTAAAGCACAAAATTTTCTACAAAAAAGGTTTTTAGTCATTTTTTCGTTGGAGCCACTATTTCTGAGTAATTCTCTCTCAAATCCGAAAGCCGGAGCACCCGCTCGCGAATTCCCGCCAGTGCGAATTCAAGCAAATTTACATCCCAAGCGCAAATTAAAATTGCTCTAACTCGTTGAAAACTACTCCGTTTTCAAAGAATCAAAATGCCTAATGATGGGTAAGTTCTCTATTTTGTACTCCGGTAAGGTAGCATAATTTTCGACTAAGAAAATTTTCGAAAATCTTGCGAGATGAAGAGGTATATTGGCCACACAAGCACTTGAAGTTTCAATGAATATATTCCATCACTCGCAATATAAACAAGCAAATCCAACGAGAGATTTGTCGTTCGTATTATTATCAATATTTTCATGTATATAACATACATGAGTTACTTCTTGGTTTCAAATGAACTAACTTTCAAAAAACGCGATCATGAACACGATCTTCGTTCTCGATTGATTATTATTTCGATATTCACAGACTTTTTAATAGTTTCTCTTATCCAAAGATGAGGGTATTCATTTTGAAGCGTAGAATCTCAGCTTCAAGTTCATATAAAAACATTCTTAGTATGATGTATCCTCATTATGAAGATTTTGAAAATGCATAGAAAGGTCAAAATGTCACATTTTTCGGTAAATATTTCCTTAATTATCCAAGAGTAAGTTTCTTCGAAAAATTCATGTTGTATTTGTGAAAACACGTTACAAAGAATCGATTGCAGGTCGTTACATTGTATTCAATTACTTGGTTGAAGAATACGAAAGCTTTCTTTTCGTCTATTTCCCGCGAAGAATTCGGCAACCACAGCCATTATCACCGATAACCACGCACGTGTGCAGACCACAGAACTCATAATTATATCATAAGATATAATTATGAGTTCTGTGGTGCAGACGACGTGTTTTGTGTAGTAAACATTTGTCAAGTGCGTACTGCTTTCTGTAGTCTTCACGGCGTTTTTCACATAAAAAAATTGGATTGTTCACTGGGGCCAGTGCAAACATTGTGGATCATAAATCTAATTGAATCAAAATATTTTCCTAGGTTAGGACAAAAGAGAAACCTCTCTTGTACTGAATTTTGAGCTCTAAATTTTTTGTTTTGTGCCGGCATTTTGTGTTGAAATCCTCATAGTTTTCGAGTTATCCGTGTTTTTGAGTACATGAACCCATTCTACGATGAAAATTTTGAGGTTAGGAAAAATTTTTAGGGACCAATTTGTAGAGAATTTTGTGCTCTACATTTTGTGCTTCGGGTCTTTTTTTTCGAATCCCTCGTAGTTTTCGAGTTATTCGCGATTCAAACTATTATTGAGTATTTAAACCCGTTTTAAGGTGAAAATTTTGAGGTTAGGAAAAAATACCTAGGATACTTTTTTATAGAGAATTTTGTGCTTTACATTTTTTGTACCGGCCATTTTTTTCAAATTCCTCATTCGAGTTATTCGCGATTCAAAATATTTTTGAGTTTATTTAATTTGAGGTTTTAGCTCAACATCTCCTAATATACCTATACTAAAATATTTCTTTACTACTATGAATCCTAATCTATACCTTTACAAGTATTTGGTTTTGATTGTTTCTTATTCTATTTATGATTGACTTAAGCCTGTTTGAAAGTTTTATTAATAAAGTTTGAGTGATTGTCGCGGATATCTTGTTTCATAAAAGTTTTTTTTTTCTCGAATAGTAGTAAAATTGTTCGTGAATGTTGTAAATTTAGAGTGATTCTATTTACTGGATGTTGAATGAAGGTTTTGCCAGGTTTTGGCTATGGAAAATGGAAAAATACCTGCTATCTAGTTTCTAGCTGTTGCTTTCGTGGATCGTGTCTTGTGAAATTTGGAAGTCTGGTGAATCAATTTTACCTCAGTCTGCTTTCTGGATCGTTGTCTTGTCCTTGGTCTGACTGGTTGAAATTGGTTTTTCTTTAAGTTATATTCGGATTTCGTTTTCCGGTCCAAAAATTACTGCTATCTTTTTCAATGACTACATTTATCTCACAACTTTGGATCCGCTCAAAATGGGTTTGAATTGATTATATCCGATACACCTAATCGATATATACAGTGTTCGGATTGGATTAAATCACTCAAGTCAATTCCATGAAATATAGGATTGGACCCAACCGATCGCCTTGAAGAGAAGTGAAATTACGAGATAAACGAGTTTGAAATTGACAAATGAGAGGTAAAAGTAGCCAAATTCAGATTAGTGTTTATATTGACAATTGTCTTTCTCAAAATGGAGATCAAAATAATAATTAAGAAAAGAAACGTATGGTCCAAAGTAGAGAGCAGTTTTTTCATTCAGCTGATTAAGGAAAAACATATTTTGGGACTCATGGATGGGAAAAGGATTAGGGTTCAAATGAAAACCACAGATCCACGGAACAACGATTCGTGATTTAATTCGCAGAACACAAGAAATTTAAAGTTACGAAATTCGACTTTTTGCTGTGAAGTTAGCTTTTTTCAATCGGATTGAAGAATAGGATTCTTCGATCCACTTAAATATTGCGATATAAACTGAAAGGTGGTTTCACTCGAGTCATTCGACTCAATGCTATTGAAATTGAAGCGGATAGAGATCGTCCAGATAAACGTAGTCATAGATTTTCCTCCACACACTTTGTCAACAAACTCTTGGTTACCGCTTTTCTCTCGTACACACTTTTCTCGAAGCATTCGCGATCACTAATGTTTTCATCACTTCTTTTTGAAATTTCCTTATGACTACTTATTCTATTTACAAAGCTTCTTAAACCTAAGTTACTTAGTTTTATTGTTTGACATTTCAAACAAGTTTTACATTTTCATTTTTGCTATTACTTATTTTGTTCAAGTTCCTCATTTGACTCATCTTTTGACATTTCTGTCCTCGTACTTCATTGTTGAAATGTATGTGTTGTAAGTAACTGTCTATTGTTTGTATATACTGAGTGTTTTTATTTGAATTTAGTATTTTAGTGATGATTTTCATGAAATTTACTATTTTCTCAACTTTTTGTGTATTTTCTGATTAGTTTTGTGTTGTCGATAAAGTTTTTGGTAAAATTCCGTTAACCGGGCGCTACAAGCTAAAAAAATTTTTTTTGGGTCTTACGTAGTTTGACCTGAACAAAAAATCCAAATGAAATATTTGGCGGTCTCGGAGATACAGACCTTTATTTGAATGAGAATTGGCATTTTTTTTACACGTTTCTTCTTTGAAAAACACACTCAAATGCCTCCTTATTTTCACCAGCACAATATACACACCCTAATTCACCAGTTTTACACTTTTTTTTTTCGTTGAAAACAGTTTTTTATCAACATATTGTAGCTTTTTCTAGCAAATACAAAATCAACAAATTCATGCTGTTTTGTTTAGTGAATATCTGTAATTTCTGTTGTCAGGTTGTTAACAATGGAATTGACGGAAAGGCGATTTTAATTTTGCGACATTGCCAATGTGATTCCAGAAATATTCAATTCACGTATCACATGGAATATTTTAGTGAATGAGTATGAAAAATGAGTTGATGTAACCACAACATTTTCCCATCAACACTCTGACTGCACATTTGAAACAATGGTACTCATACTGTTTCTAAATGACTAGCAAAATTCAAAGGACGAGACAGATCACGGAAATGTGCGCAAACAAATATGAAAATACATGCGCACAAAAAATAAAGAACACTTTTCACATAAAATAACCTACTTTAATGACTAGAAATCAACCCGACAGACCCGATCTTATGCAAACCTAACCGAGCTTACCCGACTATACGATACGGATAGGTTACGTCTTTCCTATCTGTTTGCACATGCGAATATACCAAAAATGAATGTTTGTGATCCGACACGTTTATTAAGGTAATTATTTGTTCGCAAAAAATGACTGCTACATGCTCTGTCTATTTAAAAATATCATGTGTGCATTCAAAATATTAATACCAAGATTTTTTTTCCAATCCAGTTATCTGACAACGAAATGGCTTCTTTCATAACAAAGTAGCCAGTATCAATGTCTTTTACTGACTCAACAACAATGAGTCTTAATAACTTTATAAGAGTACAATGCGACGTTGTCAGATTCCCTAAAATTCCTGCATACTGAATACTCATGAATATGAAATGTTTGTAGTGAATAGTTTTCGGAAATATTGGCGCCCTAGAGACTGGCAATTTTTTCTTCAATAATAATAATAATAGTTCCTAATCATCACTACTGCGTCGATTTCAGTCAACTTTGAGTAGAAATTTTCATCCCTTATTCGTTAGTGAACAAGACCAGAAATACGCGAACGAAGCGAGCGCGCGCATTCTCATCACTACTTTGTCGATTTCTGTCAACTTTGAGTAGAAATTTTCATCCCTTATTTGTCAGTGAACAAGAACAGAAATACGCTAGCGAAGCGAGCGCGCGCATTCTCTTCAAAGTTGACTGAAATCGACAAAGTAGTGATGGGAATGCGCGCGCTCGCCCGACATTTCGCAAATCCGATGGGAAAATGTTGTGATTATATCAACTCATTTTTCATACTCATTCACTAAAATATTCCATGTGATACGTGAATTGAATATTTCTGGAATCACATTAGCAATGTCGCAAAATTAGCTTCGCCCCTCCGTCAATTCCATTGTTATCAACCTAACATCTGAAATGATAGATATTCACTAAACAAAACAGCATGAATTTGTTGATTTTGTATTTGCTAGAAAAAGCTACAATTTGTTGATAAAAAACTGTTTTCAATGAAAAAAAAAAGTGTAAAACTGGTGAATTAGGGTGTGTATATTGTGCTGGTGAAAATAAGGATGCATTTGAGTGTGTTTTTCAAAGAAGAAACCTGTACCAGAAAATGCCAATTTTCATTAAAAAAAGGCCCGTATCTCCGAAATTACTTGAGACCGCCAAAAATTTAATTTGGATTTTTTGTTCAGGAGGTCAAACTACGTAAGTCCCAAAAAAATTTTTGTAGCTTGTAGCTCCCGGTTAACATAATTTTACCAAGTTTGGTAGTCTGTTTGATTTTCAATAAAATTTTCTTTTCAGGAAAAAGTGCTGATCTTGGAATAACTCTCCTGCTGCGAAGACTGTTATCGTACTGTGATGTTTCTGTTTGAAATAGAATAGAATAGAATAGAATAGAAGTTTATTTTGTAGAAAGTAAATACATCAAATAAAATAAATGTTCAAAATAAAAAACAGAAACTCACAGAGGCTTACACCTGTTTGTGAGGATAGTGAATACACTTTCAATACTAATTTTAAAACATTAAATTATATATAAAATATCAGGACAGATTATATATATACACATACTCAAATGGAATAAAACGGATATGTTCAATATAACAATAAAACTCACAGAGGCTCACACCTGTTTGTGAGGATGGCAAATAAAGTCTAAGTTTAAAACTAGCTAGGTATATTAAATAATAAATACACGAAACGAATATTACAAATATAAACTCTCATAGACTTTGGTGTCTTTATTCAGTAAAAATTGTAAAAAAATTGTAAAGAATTTGAGATAAAATTTAATTATGAAATTTAAAACTGTAAAATATTATAATGTTAAAATAGTTTTGAATTAGATACTAGACCATTTAGAAATATACATAGAAGTACAATACTATTGCACCGCACTGATTTTAAGGGCTATTTGAATTATATTTTAGTCTATCAATTCATGTATATCCGATCTTGTGACAGATTTTATATACTCAATCACTTTTTTTTTTAATATTCTGGTAGAATTTTCGACTTGAATATTGGGAGGTAGAGTATTGAAGAGTTTGGGGCCTAGATAGTTATAACTCTTTTGCCCTATTGTTTTAGATACAATTGGCTTTAAAAATTGTTTTTTTTCCTAGTATTATAGTTATGGGTGAGAACGATTAACATGTTCTTATTCTGGTGTTGACGAATATTCACATTTTTATAGAATAACTGTCTAACATCATGGATTTGCGATTCTTGGTACAGCAGATCGCTTGGATATCTCCATTCCTTATTCAACATTAATTTCAAGAACCGCTTTTGGATGATTTCGAGAGGATGAAGGAACGTTTTTGCCACCCCTCCCCATCCTTTTGATACCATACGTAATGTGACTCTCTACTAGGCTGTGATAGATGATTTTTTTTGCTTTAGATCTAGGATATCTTTGAGTTGCCGGTATTTGTACAATACAAATCGCAATTTCCGCAATATATAATCTATATGTAGATCCCATTTTAGATGGCTGTCTAGGATGATCCCAAGATATTTTATTTTGGTAACAGAATCAAGCTTGATGTTATTTCCAATATTGATTTGTGTGAAACGTGGCAATGATGATTTTCTGTTGGAGAAGGGTAAGAAGAACGATTTCTTGAAATTAATGGATAATAGTTTGCTATTAAACCAATCTCTTATAATATTGAGATCTGACTCCGCATTGCTTTTGACTTCATCCCTTATAAAATATTGCAGTATCATCTGCGAAGCTAATTATTTTGCCTTTTGTTGGCAAAGAAAATACTCCATTGATGTAAATGGAGAATAGTATCGGTCCCAGTACTGTTCCCTGTGGAACACCATATTATATAGTCTTGTAACTACTCATGTCTCCATTGATCTTTACACAATGTTTTAGTTCTTCTAGATATGTTTTGAAGAGTTTGAGGCAATCATTTCTTATTCCCATGTTTTCTAAAGATGATAGCAATATAGGGCGAATTACGCTATCAAAGGCCTTTGCGGGGTCTAAGAACACAGTCATACACGGCTTACTTTGATCCAGGGTCACATAGATTTCTGAAGTTAATTCCAGTATAGCGTCCTGGGTAGACGTTTACCTTCTTTGAAGCCAAATTGCATATCCGAAAGTAGTTTATTTTTATTGAGATAGCTTGTTAGTCTTGCTTTCAAGATTTTTTCAAATATTTTACTGAGGTTCGAAATTTGTGAAATGGGCCTATGGTTTGTTACTTCAGTTTTGCCACCACCTTTATAGATAGGACTTACTACAGAGGTTTTAAATTTTGTTGGATATATTCCCATTTCGATGGATTTATTGAATATATATGCTAAGGGGTTTGATATGTGAACTGCAATTTCTTTAAAAGTCTCTGATTTCAGGTTGTCTACGCCAGGAGCTTTTTTATTTTTTAGCTCTCCAATAATATTGATTGACTTGGGGATGTTGGGCCTAAGAATATTGAGTTATTAAAGACATTCTCATTCGGAACGTAATTTGAATTTCTATTGATTTTGGATGCTAGATTTCGGCCAATATTAATATAGTTGTCATTGAATTTTTCGACAATTTTTTTAGGATCAGTGATTATATTTCTTGATTCATCTTTAATTGAGTTTATTTCATTTGATTCACTCTTTCCAAACATATCGTTTATATTGTGCCAAAGTTTCTTTGAGTCATTTCTATTTTCATTAATGCGAGCTTTGTAATAGTCGGTTTTAGTTTTCTTTATAAGTTTGTTAAGCGTATTTTTATAATTTTTATATTCTTTTTTAAGATCTTCATTGCCAGGGTTTGCTTTCATCTGCAGGTACATACGGTTTTTTTTATTGACAGACTTTATTAACGTTTTGGATATTTTTGTAAAATTTGTAAAATTTGTTTTTACGAAACTCCCAGGTTTTCGGAGAAAACCCCTCAAAAGCAGAGCTTGTGCGAGCAAGGGAGATCCGGGACCTACAGTTTAAATAAAAGTGGAATCCGAACCACTTCAGCTCAGTGACACACGACCGGGGATCGAACCCGGACCGTCTGGGTGGAAGCCAAACGCTCTAACACCTTGACCACTTCGCTGATATCCAGTCATTCCTTTTTTTTTTCTTTTGAAATGCTGAGATTTTGAATGGTTTTAAAGTTAAAATATGGTGTTATACTGATGAGGTAAGGTGTTTTGGATCAAAGGTATGAATCAGCTTGGGTTTTCTATGTTTTTTGATGAAGTTCATACTTGGTGTTACTATTTTATTTTTCTATACTACATTTCATAACAATATATTTTGTTTTCGTTCTTTGTCAATTTTACCTTTTTATCAAGTATCTCAAGGATAACTTGGGAAACTTGGCATGAATTTAGCGAAGAACTTGAAGGGAGTATTCATATGTTTTGAATTAGGTCCTTGGGGCAGTTAATACAGGGAATTGATTGCTCTGAAATATATTCAATGTAACTTGCGTTAATTACATACATACATAATTTTCCTGATTACGTCTCTACATATACTCATCCAACAAGTTCTTCATCGACTATTTTCTTTACTCTATTGCACAAACCAGCTCGTCGAATGCAAAAATATCAAACTGTTATGTAAAACGAAAACATTTTTGTTGCACAACTTGTAAACTATAATTTGTTTAGCATAGTTCAACTCATGATACAAAACACGCTGCTTGCATGCATTATCCTTATTATTCTCCGGTTTCTATTTATGTCCATAATTGCTGGGAATATTTGCTATTATTTATAGGCATTAGGCATTTATAGCTGGGAAGAAAAAGCGAATTACCATAACCGAATGACACGGTGGTTTAGTAATTGATATCATTACAATATTATTATGTAATCAGTGTATTCCGGATGTATCTTCTAGAAACAGGCGGAGAGTTGAGATGGTCATTGGGGAACACATTGATTTGCCCCAAGTAGCACGGATATTTTTGCCTAGTAAACTGGCAATATGAGCAAGTAATTTGGCATATGTGAATAAAATTAACAATTTCTTCAGAGGACTACTCTCGCCAAGTGTAGCTTATGTTGAGTTAATATAATGTCTTAGTACTAATAACATAGAAGACAGCAAACTGCTGGTATCAACAGGTTTCAGAAAAATGGTACTGTTTATGAAGTCGTATTCGGTAGGAAACGATATAGTCCAGTGCATTTAGATCAAAATCAGCCGGAATAACTAAATTTGGCCGTCACACAGATATCGAGATGCGGTTTTCTCCATTGTGTTCAGGAAAGTCACAGCAAATGAGTCTATAGGGTGTGGTTTCTCGCTTTTTTGAAAAATGCTTTCTGGGCTGGAAAATGCATTTTCCAATTGCATCACTACTTACACCACTACTTGCACCATTACAGGAACGTCTGGAAACTCGGAAAAATCGCTCGGAAATTGTTACTCGGGGGTTGTCGGGGCTGCCGAACTCGATTCTGGCATTAGAATCACCTGGGGGTGCACGAGGGTGGCTCTGTGGGGGTGCGCGGGGGGTGAATTAGGGGAAAAATGGCAGCGTACATGAAACTCGCTCCAAACTCGTTACTCGGGGGGTTTTTGGGGATGCAGAATTCAATTCTGGCATTGGAATTCCTCGGGGGCGGTTCCCTGGGGGTTGCGGGGGTGGTCTATTGGGGGAGAAGCGGCAGCGTGCATGAAAATCGAACCAAACTCGCTACTCGGGGGGTTTTCGGGGATGCAAAATTCAATTCTGGCATTGGAATTACCCGGGGTGCCTCTCTGGGGGTACGCGGGGGTGGAATTGGGGAGAAATGGCAGCGTGCATGAAAATCGATCCAAACTCGCTACTCGGGGGTTTTCGGGGATGCCGAATTCAATTCTGGCATTGGAATTCCTCGGGGGCGGCTCCATGGGGGTTGCGGGGGTGGTCAATTGGGGGGAGAAACGGCAGCGTGCATGAAAATAGATCCAAACTCTTTACTCGGGAGTTTTCGGGGATGCCGAATTCAATTCTGGCATCGGAAATCCCCGCAGGCCTTTGGGGTCCCCAGGCTGTGACCCGAGATGCGTGCAGGTATAAAATTACACCCCCGAGCACCCCCACAGAGTCACCCCCGTGCACCCCCGGGTAATTCCAATGCCAGAATTTAATTTTGCATCCCCGAAAACCCCCCGAGTAGCGAGTTTGGATCGATTTTCATGAATGCTGCCGTTTTTCCCACAATTGACCACCCCCGCAACCCCCAGGGAACCGCCCCCGAGGAATTCCAATGCCAGAATTGAATTCGGCATCCCCGAAAACCCCCGAGTAAAGAGTTTGGATCTATTTTCATGCACGCTGCCGTTTCTCCCCCCAATTGACCACCCCCGCAACCCCCATGGAGCCGCCCCCGAGGAATTCCAATGCCAGAATTGAATTCGGCATCCCCAAAAACCCCCGAGTAACGAGTTTGGAGGGAGTTTCATGTACGCTGCCATTTCTCCTCCAATTCACCCCCCGCACACCTCCACAGAGCCACCCTCGTGCACCACCGGGTGATTCTAATGCCAGAATTGAGTACGGCAGCCCCGACAACCCCCGAGTAACAATTTCCGAGCGATTTTTCCTAGTTTCCAGTCGTTCCTGTGATGGTGCAAGTAGTGATGCAATTGGAAAATGCATTTTCCGGCCCAGAAAGCATTTTTCAAAAAAGCGAGAAACCACACCCTATAGACTCATTTGCTGTGACCTTCCTGTACACAATGCAGAAAACCGCATCTCGATATCTGTGTGACGGCCAAATTTAGTTATTTTTTTCTATCTTCCCTGGACTAATAACCAAAATGCTACCTTATTGCTGCCACAAAATAATACAATATTTAACCCATATCAATTATTATATTGATAACAGTGAATTTTCCGTTCAGTGGAAAGAATAGTGGAAACATGCTTATACAGGGTGTTCCAAATAAAGTCGGCACCATTGCCAACTCCGTTATTATTGATGCTATGAATTCGGTTAAACGGGCAAACGAGTAGCATTTTCAATGGCCTTCTCGATGCCGAAAACAAAAAAAAATTGACAGTCGCGTTTTCAGAATATTTTATAAAATTATATTTTTTTCGATGGAACACTCTATACTTTTCATGCATTTCGATTCGTAATAACATTCTCAACAACAAATCTCATTTGAGTTTTTTTCGTAAAGGTGAAAATGAGACAGTTTTATTAATAGGAAACATTTATAACAAACGGATTTGATAAAGCGCTATAAAATATCGAGTAAATGTTCAAAAACACCGCCTTCTTGTTCAACACATATTTGGGCCCTTCTATTGACACTACGTTTGTGGCATTCAACACAGTTCGGTCATCAATTCTATTAATTATAGTTTCAACATCTACATTATTATGTTTTATTTTGTACACCTCATTTTTCAGGAATCCCCAAAAATAAAAATCTAGAGGTGTCATGTCTGGTGAACGAGGGGGGCACTTAACAGGACCATTTGTAGCAATCCATCTGTTTCCAAAACAGCCTCGCAGCATTCTTTTTACGTCACTGATATTATGTGCTGGTGCTCCATCCTGCTGAAAATAGATCATCTCACGAGCCTCCAGATCAAGATCATCGAAAAACTCTTCCAACACTCTTGTTAATAAATTAATGTAACGGGGTCCGTTCAAAGAACCATGGTAGAAAAGTGGACCGATAATTCTGCATCTAAATAAACCACACCAAACATTAATACTTAGGGCCGGTTGTTCAGTCATAGATAATCTGCAGTTTTATGTGAATCTTGGTTTATCGAGTTGTTCAGTTTATAGTTAGAACTTTAATCCTGGTATGATTCCAGGTTTCGCTAAACCATCAAAATAGATGGATTTAAGCACTCAATTTGACATAACTGACTGACTGACAGATTACCTGAAAATCATTTTGAGAAATGGTCACATGAAGAATTTGTATTAAGGTTTAGATTATCAAAATATATTGTAAGGATTATTGTACAGTGGTTTCTCATGAATCGCGAATAAAACTGATTGGCAAGTGCATTATGTAATTTGATACTATTAGGTATTTTTGTGATGATTCCATTACTGAAAAGTATTGTTCCGGTAGACATTACATACACCAAAGATTACAATGGCACATCCTATTACAGGATTCTCCTTTTCGTGGGAACCAGCTAGGACATATTTACATATATATCTTGAACGAATCATTATATCTACCTTAAAAGATCCATCACATAGGATGGTTTGCTCATGAATTTTGATCTATTTTATTTTTTAAAGCGCCTTCAATGATTCCGTTTTCTACCAAGCTTTCCAAAAAACCACAGGAAAGTAAGAAACTACGAGTGGAAAGAGTTTGGTTATATTTGACATGAATTAGTAAAACCTTCTTCATTTTGGGCAGAAGGACCTCGGTCGATAGCCATTTGAATTGAATGTAATTCTGATTCAATAAACAACATTTATTATTATTATTCTTCATTGATGTGATGATGAGTTTTCATTCTCATTGAGGTACATGCGCTCGTTCTCATATCAGTGTCTCCTCGTCTCCTCAGGTGTTACTGTGGGGTTTTCCGATTTTTTTCTGCAGTTGGAATACAAAATACGCCACCTTCTATTTGTTGAGTAGCCCCGGAGCGCAATTGGTGGTGGTCTCTCCTTCGTATGCACTTATGTTCAGATCTGGGAGACCATCACCATTATAGTCTATAATACATAAATATTTCAATTTACATTTTTATTCATACTTGAAAAGCTTTGTCGATAAGTCGAAAAACTTCTGACATTAAAGAATATTTTGACTTCTACTTTGACTTTTCATGAAATAGTTCAGATGAACTGCAAAATCTTGGTTTTCATTATCCACGGTCGAATTTCTACTGAACAACACATTTGACGGTAATCTAACCAAACCAAGTTTGATAAATCTTTGGATTTTACCATGGACTGAACAACCGGCCCTAAATCGTCTTTGCGGATTGTGGGGATGGACTAGAAATGGATTATGTCTACTCCAATAATGAAAATTATTTCTATTATACATCCCACGATTTGGAAAATTAGCCTCATCGCTCCATATAATGTTTCTATAGAAGTTTGCATCTTGTCTGCATATATTCATAGACCACCGACAAAACCCCAATCGTCTTTCAGGATTACCAGGTTCTAATGTTTGCACTGGTCTTAAGTTATTAAGGAGAAATCTTATGTTTCTTCAGAATTCGTTGGATACCAGACAGTGGAACTGCAATTTCTCTAGATAAATCTCTGATCGAATTATTTGGATATACCTCAAAGTAGGATAAAACATCAATTTATGTATCTTCAGATATTTTAGATCTCCTCTTCTCAAAAACGGTTTCAATGTTCCTGAATCGACGATGAAGCACAGCAAAAAAACGCCGATTAGGTAATTCGCGATCGGGGATCGAATTGCTGTAGTGTTGGAATGCTCTCACACCATTTTTCTGGCAAACCAAGTAGTAGTAACTTATCACATTTTTCTTTATGGGAAAACGGCATTTCGAAAAATATTCGAACGGTAGTTGAGAGTTACAATAATTTATGACATTGTCATGATATACTTGAAAATATTTGACAAATAGTATTTCAACAAAGTTTCAAGGCAACTTGATTACTCATAATAATTATGTTTGATCGAATCAAACACATTTTTTCCAACCACATTCATATGACCCTCCAGTATTTTCTGTTCTGTACAAAAACGGCTTCAAAGTTATCATTACAGCAGACGTATTTTGATTCACAAAATAAATGCGGCTAGTGGAATGGCTTTAAGATGGAAATTATCGTTTAGTACATTAACACGTTCGCGGACAGTAGATGGAAACGGGGGGCTCAAAAAAATCTACTACCAAATATATAAAAAATGAAAATAATTGGTGACCAAAAAGTCCCCGGCACCAACCACAGGCTATTTTTGCTTATTTTTTTGCAAAAAAAACTTGAGCGGAATATGCCGTCATGTCCCTATAAAAATGTTTTTTGATTTGCTGGGACAGTGACGTTAAATGCCGTCAAGAAAAATTCATGATTATCTATTACAAATTTATTGAACTGAAGTGCAAAGTGTATTTAGAAACAGAAAAAAATGTAAGAGTAATACTTTTTGTGAAATTCTTCTGCAGCGCTCGATACACAGGACTGTTTTTTCCGGGCATGTTTTACATAGGTATTTCGTTTCATTGCGAATTTTATTTTCCGCGCATTGCCTGAACCTTATGTGGTGGCTCTTGCCAGGATCATTTTCTGACATAAAATTAGGATTCGCAATATCATCATCCGCATTGAACGCTTCTGATTCGAAAGATTCTTTCGTGGTGGGGAGGATACTTCATCCATTATTTGCTCGAGCCTCCCAATTTCTTTCCGATCCATTTATTTATCCTGTGAATAAAAACTCAACAATCAGATTATCAAAAACAAACGATATGCTTATAATTTGTGTTTGTGCTGGGACAGTATCCATAAAAACAATTCAAAGTTGTCGGCATACGCCGCGTGGAGTCGTCGTCACAACTTTGTTACAAACAAATGAAAAAAATTTGCACAACGCGTTTATAGAAAATATCGAAAGTCTACCTACTTCTACTAGCTACTTACTTTTGCCTATAAACCACTTTTTGTAGTATTTGAAACACTTATCACACTCCACAGATATGTACACAAACACAGATACACAGCAAATACACCTGTCGAACAGTATTTTGAAGTTTGGCTTACCAAAACTTATGCATGGACATTTCACGAAATTTTATGTTTTCTCCTGGGACAGTAAGCGTCCGTCACATAGAAATCATACGTAGTGCTGTCGGCAACTGCCGCGGTGAACCCAGAATAAAATTAGATATTGGTCGGCATATTCCGTCTTGTCCCAGCACATAGCGCGGGATATGCCGCTCTGTCCGCGAACGTGTTAATACCAAATAGCTCAGTGGTGTCAATTGAGTGGTGCGACATGATGATCACGGGTTTCACGAGTTCACATCCCAGCGCAATTTTTTCTTTTTACTGCCTTGTTTTGCTATTAGTAACAAAATATTGTCATTTGTATAAGTACCAAAATTGGGTGTTTGGACAATCATGAGGTTTTATTTGCCAAAACAAAGAAATTTTTGGTACTAGTGAAAGAAATAAATATTTCCATATGTCACTCATTTTCCACTTTAGGAAGAAAGGTAATATGAGCTTTGTTATTGAGAATGTTACTACGATTCGAAATGCATGAAAAAGTATAGGGTGTTCCATTGAAAAAAATATCATTTTATGAAATGTTCTGAAAACGCGACTGTCATTTTTTTTTGTTTTCGGCATCGAGAAGGCCATTAAAAATGCTACTAGTTTGCCCCTTTACCCGAATTCGTAGCATCATTAATAACGGAGTTGGCAATAGTGCCGACTTAATTTGGAACACCCTGTATATTACCATTTCCAAAAGTCAAGAAGAATCATATTAGTATACGTCCGACCTTTTCGATAGAATCAGTGATTCCATTTAATCAATCGGGCTTTCGTAAGGACCATAACTGCAATAATGCGATGCTGACATTTGTTGATGACATCCCATCAGCAGCAGACAAAATGAACTGAGAACATTATAACTTATTGGCTTTTTGAAAGATTTGGATAGAGTCGATCATGGGCTACACTGTTAGCAACGTTACATTACAATAGATTCGAAACCGGTGCAACAAAATTGATGTCTGTCCGATAGAGGCAGATTGGCAAATATGGGTATTATGAATCCACACCACCAAAATTTGTTTGCGGTGTACGTCAGGGATCCATTTTGTGGCCTCTGTTATTTTCAATTTACACATCTACCATCAGGTAATGCTTGAGAAATTGACAATCTCATTTCTATTCTGATGATTTGCAAAAATACTATTCGTATTTTTGTTCAGAAATGGATGATAGTAATAATAAATTATTATTAACAGAACTGGCTGATAAATATTGTATGGAAATAAAACCTTCTAAATCTCAGGTAATATTGTTTGGGCGCAAGGTGTCTAGAGTTAGAAATGCAGCTTCAGTCGATATTAAAATAAATAATTAAACACTTGTTCTGACCAATGGCACAAAAAACTTAGGGTTATATTTGGATTCAGATCTTAAATTTGATTAGCATGTGAATCATATTATAAGAAAATTTATGACTAAGACAAAAATAATTTATAACAATAGAGGTATACTCTCTTGTATCTTGTATCTACTATTGCAACATATTTACTGTATGGATCTTGTCTAACGGCATTTTAATATAGCCAATTGCAAAACATGCCAAACAATATTTAACATTAGGAAATTTCATACGGTTGTTGTTGTTGTTGTTTATTCACAAACATACATACAATAGAATAATACAATATAATACAATACAATCCAATACAATGATTAATTGTGAGGATAAAAATATCATGTGAATAAAGAGATCTTGATAAGTGATTGGACACTTGTTTCAAGTACAAAGAAGAAAGACATTGACAATTAAACATTTGTAGAAATAAATACACTATAATAATGATACAATAATACAATATATAGTGACACAATTATACAACATAGGAGTTTCGACCAAATTGAATGAACTGAAATGGCTTACAGTAAAACATAGGCGTGACCTGCACGGTAGTATGTTGTTTTTAAAAGTCATAAAAAATAAATCACCTATTCATTTATTCAAGAAAATTTGATTCAGAACTGACGTATACACCATAGGAAAAATAACAACATCAAAACTCAATCCAATTCCCTCTGAAATTAAAGACGTCAATTCCTGCTACAAAATTCTATATAAAAAGATTACCTCTCAATGATTTGTTGGTAGGTACCTAATTTCAAGATTAAGGGATTTCATCACTTCATATTAATGAGACTTAATACTAATAAAATATTCTTTAAGAACGTATCTATTAGTTATACAGGGTGTTTCATAATAAATGCCCAGTTGCCGTTAACGACATTATTCAAGAAATTCGTCGCAACCAACTCGTATATGACCCTTTACGGTACCAGGTATAAAGGTAATTAACGGTACCCAATTCTCATCTTTCCATAATAATGAATTAAGAAATTTATTCAATAAGCTGAATATAGATTGAATGTTGAAGAAAAGAAACGGATTGTTCAGCACTTCAAAAAAGCTGCATTCAGTTCTATCACCTAAAATGTAAATGGACCTGTTTTTCAATGCAGCTAGTAACTCCGTGAATATAGGAATGTGGAAAAACTATTTCATTATACAGGGTGTTTCATAATAAATGCGCAGGACTTCAGGATGTGATAGGTCGTCCAAAAATATGAAAAAAAAATTTATATTAACTTGCCCTCTAAAATGCACCATTTTCGAGATACAGGGTGTTGAAATAAAAAAAATAGTCGTTTTTTGCGAATATCTCTGGAACCGTTTATCGCACAGAAAACAGATTTCGTAGGCATTTTCCACACATAATAATCTATATTTTGTGCTGATTTTTCATTTTTTCAAATTCATAATTGGTGAAAATTTTGAAGGGGTATTGGGTGTTTTTTTCTCCAACTTCTACGCCACTGGAAAAATTACAGTTTTGAGCCAATGTTTTCTACAGAAAAAAGGTATTCTTGGTCATGAGCTGTAAAGTTGACCGTTTTCAAGAAAAATCAACTTTCATGTTGTTTAAATAATGTTTTTTCCTCGAAAAATTGCTGCGTGCATTGAAGCTAACGGCGGACATTTCCAACAATTCAACTGAGTATGATTGTTATTGTTTTTTTATTTTTTATTTTGCAATTAAGAAGTCAACGTTTGGTTTTGTTACTTGTTCTAACGTTTAAATAAATTTTGTATAATTAGGAAAAAAATTATTTAAAAAAATTTACCATGTTTTTCAACATGAAAGTTGATTTTTCTTGAAAACTGTCAACTTTAGAGCTTATGACCTAGAGTACCTTTTTTGTGTAGAAAACATTGGCGGTTTATGTAGGCGGCTCAAAATTATACTTTTTCTAGTGGCGTAGAAGTTGGATCAAAATCTTCACCAATTGTGCATTTTAAAAAATAAAAAATCTGCACAAAACATAGCTTATTATGAGTAGAAAATGACTACGAAATCTGTTTTCTGTGCGATAAACCATTCCAGAGATATTCGCAAAAAACGATAATTTTTTTTTTAATTTCAACACCCTGTATCTCGAAAATGGTACATTTTAGAGGGTAAGTTAATAGAGACTTTTTTCATATTTTTGGACGACCTATCACATCCTGAAGTCCTGCGCATTTATTATGAAACACCCTATATAATAAAATAGTTTTTCCTCATTCCTATATTCACGGAATTACTAGCTGCATTGAAAAACAGGTCCATTTACATTTTAGGTGATAGAACTGAATGCAGCTTTTTTGAAGTGCTGAACAATCCGTTTCTTTTCTTCAACATTCAATCTATATTCAGCTTATTGAATAAATATCTTCATTTATTATTATGGAAAGATGGGAATTGGGTACCGGTAATTACCTTTATACCTGGTACCGTAAAGGGTCATATACGAGTTGGGTGCAACGGATTTCTTGAATAATGTCGTTAACGGCAACTGGGCGCAAGGACTACCGGGCGCAGGGACGACTGGGCTCCAAAGAAATATCTACTGATCATAATTATTATCATAAATTCATTTTGACTGTAGTATTTTATTAGTCTGATCTAGCCTGACCGAACTAACCTAGCTCGCAAGTTGGGAGCTTGGAAGTTGAATGAAAATTCATTTTAAGTGTAGTATATAAAGAAAAATGAAATAACAAAATTTGAATTTGTAAATGTTAATCTTTATTAATGACTGGCTTACTGGCACCCAACTCCCAAGTATCTGGCACCCAACTCTCATGATAGGTTTTACTACCTGGCTCAGCCGGTACCCAATTCGCAAGCTTCGATTATTATTATAACAATGTAAATATGATATTGTGAAAGCAATATTGGATGGAAAAATAGTGAACATTTCGCGATATTATTGTAAGTAGTATTGTATACGATAAATTGGACAAATATTGGTGATAAATTATCAATTTGATATTATATCATCATGAAAACATCGGTAAGATATCGTAATGGCATTATTGGTCGAAAAAATAACACGATGTATTTATTGATAGAAAATTGACGGTAGGATAACAGAATAGTGTTAGTTAAATATCTGGACAATATTGGAAATTCAAATTTTGTAAGAAATATTTAAAGACCGGGTTTTTCTCCAGCTGAAAAGTGAATACGCCACCAAGAATCAGTCATTCGCCAGAAGCAAATAATATTAGCCGTCCTCTACCCGCACGGGCTATGCCTTAGGGTTTATGACGGAGTTTTATTATATTATTGTTATTACCTTTGAGTTGAAATTGAATCTGGATAATCTATACCACCACCCTGTCGACCACTCTCTGTCTACGTCAGAACATGAACCATATTTTCTGAGGCCATGTTCTGTCATATTGGAAAATCGAGGATCGAACTTACCTTGTCTCAATAGCCAGTTTCAAACTGAAAGTTTGTTAATGGTTAGTATACGTATCTAAATAACAACAGGCTCAAGCTGAATACTACCAAAACTAATGCAAAGATTTTGACAACATCCTTTAGATATTCTAACATCAATATCAACAACTGTACTCTTACCATAGACAATGAGATCATAGAATTTGTGAAAGAATTCAAGTATCTCGGATTCATTATTGACAACATTCTGTCATTTGACTCCCATTTCTCATCTATGAAAAAATATGTGAAAAATTATTTTTCTTCAGCAGAATTTCGCAAAAAATCTTAAGTTTTTCTAAGATTACTGTATTTAATACAATCATACAGCCACATTTCGACTACTGTGCGAGCTTATTGTATGTATTTCCTCTAAACAAAATAAATGCACTTCAAAAGCTTCAAAACAGGGGAATGTGAATAATATTAAAATGTAACCCTTATGCTTGACACACTACAGTGGCTACCAGTTTGACAGATTTTACTTATATCTTTAAAATAACTCACAACATGGTACCTACCTATCTAAATGAATTTCTGAAATACAGCAGTCAAATTCATGGTTATCATACGAGAAATAAAGACAATTTTTATATATCACGGGTCAATATGGGTAATACAATGAAGTCCCTATTCTATAGGGGCTTGAAGGAATATAATGAACTACCTGAAATCATTAAAAATTCTAAAACTGTTGTAGAGTTCAAAAGAAATCTAGTTTTTCATATTAGAAGATAAACCACCAATTTTGTTTAGATGTTTCATACAACTGGCTGTATATACATTAAGTTTTATTAATAGTTAGTTTTATATATACATTTGTTATTATTGATCTTCACCTAATGATTGTTAATTTTATTGTATATTATTATTCTGTACCGTAATTGTATACTCACTTTATATTTTTTGTTCAGAATAATTTGTACCTAAATTGTTTGTGTATTAGGATTTCCTATTTCAATAAAATTTCATTCACCTCCGAACTGAACGTCAACTGCACTGAATACATGTTATTTAATTGGAACGTAATTTTTCGTGGTCCGTGAGATCACTCCACTAATCACGACTTGATGGATTTTAGCCATGAAAGAAAGAAAATTTAATAATTCTTCGTTTTATTTTATCTTTGGTAATAATTTGTTATTCTGCAAATTTACAATCGAACTGATTTCTACGATGCCACACACCACCTAAGGCAAGGGGATTTCATCTCTTTCTGTAGCACTAAGAAGGAATATTGTTAATATTGATGTTTAACAGAAGAGTTTTCTTTAAGTGAACTATCAGTACCTATGTTACCGCTGATGAAAATCAATTGATATATTAAATATTTTTGGACAAACTCTTTCTTCCTCCTGTATTAATAGCCCTTTTTCTATTGTATGCTTCTATAAACTTATGTAATTTAGTCATTAAAAATACTACTACATTTACCCTTTTCTATTCGAGTGAATTATATTTTGATAACGTGATCAACATTTTTCTTCGTGTATGTATCTCCAGTCAAAATAATATTAAAAAAATCTAAAAGCACTTATCCCATACCACTTATTACATTATATTTCTCGTGACTTCTAATGATTACAAAACCTCACCTTTCGAACGTTCCATTCCAGCCACTACAAACAATAAAAACCCAAACTATAAACATCCAAACCAATAATAATGACAAGAAGCAGTGTAATCTCTATAATCATAACCAACAGAACAACAAGGGCCCAAGATTAAATGCTTTCACTACGCTCAATAACAGGCTTTTTAGCAGGTTATTAAAGAGGGTGCATGCGGCCCACCCTGCGTTTTAGGGTCCACGCCCATTAACAACCCTCCGAATCATATCTGATACAGCGACTTTATGTGAACAGAGCTTATCTTTGGGGATTAACTGTGAAACATGTCTCTTTTATCTGTATCGATGAGAACAAATTGACATTGTGTGTCTTGATAATATCGTGGTTTCGTCAAGGTTTCTCCTTTTCAAGCCATCAATAATAAACCACTTGAAGAGGCGGGTGCATGGGGTGGGGAAGCTATTAACCTTTGCGAGCAATTTTTTTTTGGTGCAATTTCCAAATGGTTTGAGCACTTGTTTTTCGTACCACATTTCATATGATTGGATTTCACGTCAGAATGTTATTATTTCCTCCACTTACTCGAAAAGGAGGGTTCCACCTATCCATTTCACATATTCAGTAACTGAAATTACTAGTTCTTGAGAGATTCAGTATAATGAAACAAAGTAGAACTCGAAGCCGTCTCCGCAGTATATATTTGACCCCTAGGGCAGGAAGGGGGCTGTTGTCAATGCAGCTTTGGCAATAACTTGTTAAAAGTGTGGTTGTATCAACATAACAATATCAAAAACATGTTATCAAGCATAGAAATGCTCATCTTCAGTTGAAATTATGCAGACAAACTGAAATAAGTAAAGGCAAAAATTACAGTTTTGAAAAATGAGTTCATGAAAATTACTGAACTTGGAACAAAAATGGATACTCACGTGGCTTGGAGACGTAGTAAATTTAAATTAAATTATTGACGAAAAATGTAGTTATTAATTAAAACATGTCGCAAAAGGCCTAACACCTGTAATAAGGCGGAATGGTGGGTGACTATTCGTCGTCGTGGATAAACCACATTTGAGAAGTTTAACAAAAATAACAAAAATTATCTAAATACTTTGTTATACGTACTTCTCAAATGTAGTTTATCCACGCCGACGAACGGTCACCCACCATTCCACCTTAACACAAGTGTTAATTATTTATTTTATTTTATGATTTTTTTTATTTACGGATTCACCATTATAAACAAAATAATAACAATTATAACAGTGAACTAATGAGTTACATATTGTACATTTATAAGACAACAATAATATTAGTCTAACCTTATGTCACTAATATATTTTTTGAATTCACTCAATGAGTTTACAAGAGGATCAACATTATACTTATTACACCATCTCATGCTTCTGGACATCGGTGTGTTGTAACCATAGTTAGTGCTGTGATTTTTTATGCTAAAAAGTGGATGATTTCTTGTATTGAAAGATTTTACATTGAAATTAATAATTTCTAGAAGATAAGGACAGTCGACTTCTCCGGACAGTAGTTTGTAAATGAATGTCATATCATTTTGAGAGCGCCGTGTGGTGAGTTCAGTTAAGTTAAGTTTATTTAAAATATTTTGACGATTAAATTTCAAATATATCTTCATTTTGAATGATATACAGTGCGGTCCAAAGGTATGGAATAAATTCATTTTTAGCGTTATTATGTATTTTATGAAAAAATCCTGAAACAGGTCAATTTTTATTGGCAATTTGACAATTTACAGTATGAAAATATTACCCCCTTCTTGCACCCCCTCTGAATTATGAGCACCCCCTCAAAAATTTTAAATGAGAAGGGGGGTCGTGTGGCATCTTGTTCGAAAGGGATTTTCATTATCTGTTCAGCAATACTAAGTTTTTCATATTTGGTGCAACCATAACTGAGAAATTTTTTTATTAAAATTTAAAAATATTGACACTGTAAATTATGTATCCGTTGAAAAAACCTGAAACAGGTCGATTGCTATTCTCAATTTGACAATTTATACTTTCTTATCTGTCTTGCTAAAAAAGTCAGGAAAAAGTCGTTGAAGACACCAAAAAATTATTCACAAAACCCATAAATAATATAATGTCAATCTAGTAAACTACTGTTATTTTGATATTTGTGAGTTGCTGGCAGACGTCGGTGTATTGAAAAATATTTTTGTGTGTATTCGATTCATCTATGGCTCATTTATCCGAAACTCAAAGAATAGACATTTTAATTATGCTTGGATGCGGTAATAAAACACGAACTCAAACGGAAGTTTGTGAAATGTTCAATAATAAATACCCTGGTCAACACGTATCACAATCTACAGTTAGCAAAATAGAAACAAAATACCGTGAAACTGGACATGTAAAAACTCGTCAAAAACCAGGTCGAAATGCTGCATTGGATGAGGAGAAAAAGTTAGATGTACTGTTAGCGATTGAGGAAAATCCGCATATGACAAGTAGACAACTTGCCGCCGACAATGATGTAAGTAAATCATCGATATTGAGAGCTTTACATAAAGAAAAATACCATCCTTATAAAGTTCAGTTGGTTCAGGAGTTAAATGAGGATGACCCTGATAGAAGGCAACAATTCTGTGAACTGATGATGGATAGAATCGAAGCAGATTTGCAGTTCATAAACAAAATTGTGTTTTCTGATGAAGCTACTTTTTATTTAAATGGAACGGTTAATAGACAAAACTGTAGATATTGGAGCAGAGAAAATCCTCATTGGATGTGTGAGGCTCACACACAATATCCCAAAAAAGTGAACGTTTGGGCTGGTATCATTAAAAACAAAATTATTGGCCCCTATTTTTTTGAAGGCACAATTAATGGTGAGGTTTATCTAGGTTTTTTGATGTACTTTTTAGTGCCTACATTAAAAAGACTTTTTCCCGATGTTAATGATCCAAATGGAATAGATAGATCAATTTGGTATCAACAAGACGGAGCTCCACCGCATTACACACGTATTGTTCGAGATTATTTGACAGAAGTTTTTCCCAATAGGTGGATTGGCAGACGTGGAACGATTGAATGACCGCCTAGATCCCCCGATTTGACTCCTCTCGATTACTTTTTATGGGGTTATTTAAAATCAAAAGTATATTTCAATAGACCAGACAATATTGCAGATTTAAAAACTAGGATATCGGAAGAAATTAACAACATAACCCCTGAGGTCCTACAAAATGTTCTACAAGAATTCCAAGATCGCCTTGCTTATTGTCAAGAAGTGAATGGTGGTCATTTTGAACATTTAATTTAACTGTAAAACAAATTGAAATATACTTCCTAAACATTATGTTACATTATTTCCTTCAGTCTATCAACATTTTACATATTCAGAATAAATTTTCTCAGTATTGCTGAACAGAAAATGAAAATCCCTTCTGAAAAAGGTGCAACACAACCCCCTTTCTCATTCAAATTTTTTGAGGGGGTACTCATAATTCAGAAGGGGTGCAAGAAGGGGGTGATATTTTCATACTATAAATTGTCAAATTGAGAATAGAAATCGACCTGTTTCAGGTTGTTTCAACGGATACATAATTTACAGTGTCAATATTTTTAAATTTTAATAAAAAATTTTCTTCGTTATGGTTGCACCAAATATGAAAAACTTAGTATTGCTGAACAGATAATGAAAATCCCTTTCGAACAAGATGCCACACGACCCCCCTTCTCATTTAAAATTTTTGAGGGGGTGCTCATAATTCAGAGGGGGTGCAAGAAGGGGGTAATATTTTCATACTGTAAATTGTCAAATTGCCAATAAAAATTGACCTGTTTCAGGATTTTTTCATAAAATACATAATAACGCTAAAAATGAATTTATTCCATACCTTTGGACCGCACTGTATACTTCAGAAATCGAATTTCAACATTTTCAATTTTTTCAATGTCACATCTGTAATATGGGAACCATGCAACTGAGGCATATTCCAGTGATGATCTAACTAAGGAACAATATAAAGTTTTGAGGGTATTACATGACAACTCTTCACTATTTCTCATTATAAATTCTAACATTTTGCTTCCCTTTGCAGAAACATTATTGAAGTGTCTTTTGAAGTTTAGTTGGTGATCTAAAGTAATCCCAAGGTCTTTAATTATGTTTACCCTGTCCAGTACTTTTCCATCAATACTATAGCCATAATAAAGGATGTTTTTTGATTTGGAAAAAGTGATGACGTGACATTTCTGTATGTTCAAATACAAGTTGTTTGTTGAGGACCAATCATATATATTATCTAATTCGTTTTGAAGAATTTGACTGTCTAAGACATCGCTAACTGATAAATATAATTTCAAATCATCAGCAAATAGTAAAAACTTTGCACACTGTAAACAATTGCCAATGTCATTTACAAATAGATTGAACAATAATGGTCCACAATGTGATCCTTGTGGTACACCGGAAGCTACAAGAATTGTTTCTGAAATGTAATTATTAATTCTAACACACTGAAAACGTTGTGTTAGGAATCTTTTTATCCAATTTAGTATACCAGTACCAAAACCTAGAGATTTCAATTTTTCCAACAATAACAAATTATTGACACTATCAAATGCCTTCGAGAAATCGGTTATTTCAACAACATGGCTTTGTATCTAATAAATCTAAACATTCAAATTTATTTCTTTTTACACATCACGCATATAAAACTCCACAATCAAAATCCCAATTAGATACAATATTTACAGATTTTCGTAAAGCATTCGATGAGGTTGATCAAGATATTCTCTTAGAAAAGTTACATAGTTTTGAGCTGACAAATATTCAAAAATTATGTGGAAGATAGATCTTAGACACAATGGTAATTCCTCTGGAACATTCCATGCCAACTCAGGAGTGCCTCAGGGTTCCAATTTGGGACCTATCCTATTTATTATGTTCATCAACGATCTGCCTTCAGTATTACAATACTCAGATTGTCTGCTCTTTGCAGATGATCTGAAGATATTAAAAAATATAGAAAATGTAAGAAGACCTGGATAATGTTCATAGATGGAAAGAAAAGATCTAGGTGTCACTCATGATCATGTTTTATCTTTTACAAATCGTATCCAAAATGTAGTAAGCTCATCGGATCGTATGCTAGTGTAGTATATTTAAAGTCTAATTCACTCTTAAATAATTTATATTACGAAATACAATGTCTCAATAACTTCAACACAATACTCTAATTTATTTAACAATCACTGGACTCGATATAATGAAACTATGGTTCAAATGATTTTCACATAAAGAGGGTTTACAAAACCACGACAATTGTTTCGCTTTACAAAAGCTTCTTCATGTGAAAATCATTTGAACCATAGTTTCATTATATCGAGTATAATGGATTTTCATCAAGTATCGGCTATATCAATTCAAAATCACTGGACTATTTATGTTCGACTTCTGCTTCACTGACTGACTCTGCTGCGTGGTTCTTTTTATATACACCGTTCATTTTCCTAGAATGCTCCTGATATTTCTCGAAAAGCCTTAGGAACGTTCTCCAATTAGACCAGATTCTTCTCGAAGCAAAGCACCTCGGAAGTTATTCGCGGTCACGCGCTGACTACGTGAGCGTTCAGGTCCGGCATCGCCCGCAGCTTCGCCTCACTAGGATATTTAATTCGATAAAGTGCACAATTTAAAAATATCAATACAATCAAACATCTTCACCTCACATTAGTCAGACCCAAATTGGAGTTAGCCTCAATAATATAGTCGGGAGAAAATCGTACTTCCCTCCAGAGAGTTGACAAAATACGTAACAAATTTTTAAGATACTTATACTTCAAAATACATCACATCAGAGCAGATTATAACACCATACGAACAAGTTATTTGAGGAATAAATTTAAAATTATATCACTGGAAAATAGGTTAACCCTTTCCATGCTTATTTTTTTATACAAAATAATTAATTACAGAATTAATTCTCCTGAGCTCCTAGCGTTAATGTACCGCCACGTAGAACTCTAATAGAGAGTTGAAGTGCTGCCATGAACGTAAACGTTAACGTTAACGTAATAGTTAACGTTGAAAATGGGTTTACGGGCATACGTAACCTAACGGTCTCACACGGATACCTTAAAAATCAACGCACGTTAACCGAAGAATATACGAATCACACCGATGAGTTGCGAATAAGCGAATTTTAACTTCAAAGCCATAACTTCAAAAAGTGACAAAGCATTACTTACAATTTTACATCAATCATCATTTCTTTAATGCATTTTTGATGATCTTGTTCGGTATTTCGCTTTATTTGAAACAATGAACATTTCGAAAAACCAATTCCGGAAGAATTTGATTTGCATTTGGCAAGGGAGGTATACGCTCAAAATCCCTATTGAGATCCGCAAAGATGAACTCCAATCCAGTTGTTGAGAAAAAACAGCATAAAAGCAAAATAAAGACAAATTAACATGTTAGGGTTAACGGTTGACATCCGTTCAACTTCAACTCAATTTTCATAACAACCCGTAAACGTTAAATTTCGTACGTTAACGTCTACGTGAAGGTTCATGTACTGTAATTACTTCAACTCTCTAATATCAACCATGTTCAACCCTAGAAAGCTATCGCTCGTCAAATTTACGATGGTAGGAGGATTGAAATTGTCGAAAATCTTCGATGTTGTGCTTTGTGCTGCTTCAGTTCAGTCCATTAACGACTTTTCCTCAGTCGGTGTCTAGAAATAGTAGACGGCGAAAGGTGTTAGTACCTACGCTTTGAATTATTAGGTTGAATCGTCATTTCGTCGTAAAATTTACTACGCGATAGCATTTACGTAAGTTTTTAAAATTCTTGTTTTAAAAAAGAACAAGAATGTACTTCCATTTTGAACTACACATGATCCTCAGTTATTGAGTTTTATAATGGAACTAAACGTGGGGTCGAGTCTTTCGATCAGATGTGTAAACATGAACTACCAACCGAAAAAGTACACATAACTACATGATGGCGATCGTGTATCTTCTATAATATGCTGAACATGAGTAAAATAAACAGTTATATCATATATAACCATAAGCAAAGAAGAAAAACCCACTTCAAGACAAAAAATTGTGTATAATCTTAGCATGCAACTCACGAGACCCTGGTTGGAGCACCAAACAAAATACAAAAATTTATCTCGCCCACTCCAAAAATCTTTCGAGTGAAATTTTGAATCATATGGCTTCATCGTGTGAAATAATACATCATAAAGGACTTAGAATCATTTGTGACCATTGTCCATCGAAAAAAAGAAGAATGACCAGTGCAAACGCCCCATATATGCGAAACACAGAATCACATCGTGTACTCAATGTTGAAAAATATTCTTCTTTTTCACTTCATTCTTGTGTTTTCTTTTAGAATATATGTTAATTTTAGTTGAAAAAATTAATATGATACCAATCCGCCATTTTACTTTTACAGTTTTATGGTTAATATACCTCGGTTGATAACTACCACCAGAGCCTCCACTTGCAACCATGTTTCGATTAGCCAACAGCTTCAATTGTATGATTGACTAAATTAAATTTAGGCGTGTGTGCCTCAATTATATCCTGAATATGAGTGTTTGAGTAAGTTCATTTATGTTTGTGCTTTTGTATAGATTACCTAATTATCGTTATCAGAGACCAGGTAAAAATAGGTAAGAACAGCTAATCAACATTGATGTTTCAGATCCCAAGAAGAACCGACCATGTAGCAAACCAGTAAATTTATCATACAATACTTGGTCCTCAGCCAAGAGTTTTTCCAGGCCTTCAGTTTTAGGGGGGTATACTGCCGTCCTATGCCCATATTTTAGATTTCACCATGTACAGGTTCCCTATGACCAAGCCTTTGACATAAATAACAAAGGACCCCGCACATTTAGTACGTAAAATGGCTTTCTGCTAATTTTGCTCAAATTTTGATATACTGTAGATCTTGGCATCCTCATTACGTAGTCCATTTTACAGATCGATCCTATTACCAGTTTTCGAGGTACAGGGTGTCAAAAATTCGATTTTCGCTATTTTGGGTATTATGCATCGATTTGATTTGTGTGCTCTAATTCGAAATTGAACTGTCTTAGAAATGAACTTACTGAATCTAAGTTGTAGCTCATGAGTCCCTACATACGAATGAAAAATAATATCTAACAAAGGGTGTTGCATTATAGCATGACAAGACAATGTTCATAGAAATAGATAAAAATCAATACCATAATCGTTTTGATTTTCACTCAATCCGTTAAAATTAGAAAACAAACGGCTAGAATTCGACAATTTTTTTATAAAGTATGGGTCTTGATCAACTACGTGAGGATTCATATGATTGCTTGTCCAACAGTATATAGTTTTCCAGGTACAGGGTGACGATTTGAATGCTTTCAAATGCTACAGCTCATGAATAAAATTATATCACTACGAATTGTCCATAACTGTTACTAGGATATGAAAGGTAAACTGACTCATGAAATAATCCTTCCCATCACCCCCTCCCCATTATAGCCAACCCCCATCACCCCCTTGAATTACAGCCATCTGCATTCCAATACTTTCAATAGAAATCTCCACTTGTGATACCTCATTGAATAGCTTGTAAAGTATGCTCTCCCCTTCTTTCCTTCTTCCTCTTCATCAAACATCAAATCAAACAAACTCAATTTAACCGCAGGCAAATGGCTCTACTTTATAGTGGTGATGAAATGAAACAGGAGATAGCTCTTGTTAGGAGAGAAGAAACAGGATTATTACCAGAACCTATTACTGATGAAACCAGACTCTGCCTCAATTGTAATCGATTGATCATTCGTGAAATCCAAGTTATCGAAAACGATCCCAACGTAATGAAATTGAATGTATTGAAGCAGACTTCAAGACATACATGCATGATTTGTAATGCTGCGGAAAATCTCCATAGACTTTCTTTAGTTTGTAGGGTTGATATTTTCATTTCTCGAAATATTTTCATACAAAATGCTACAAGATGTTGTCATAATCACTTGGATGGACACGGGTCATTGTTGAGATTTCTGCAGCCAATTTTGCGTTATACTAACAGATCTTTTATCATAAAAAGTGCTGAATTAACTCTTCTTTTACAAGAATTAAGAAATGCCGCAGGTAAAGCAAGTAAATGGGACAAGTGACAGATGACAAGTACAGCATGTACAGCGATTTGTGATTCTGAACCTTAGTGCAGTGTTCATCCAGCATACCAACAGAGGACCACTTAATTAAGGGAAGGGAACCTCGTACAGCCCCCTCATGAGTCAAATCTCCAAGAGCGACCTTTCATCTCCACTCTCAAATAGTTTGGATTAAGAGATAAAAATGCGTAATTATTATATAATTTATGGGTGGCAAATTTCAACTGCTAGCTTTAAAAAAGTTTTTCTCCATTTTCACAAGTTGTAAAAGTAATTTTCTAATATCAATTTTACGACTGACAAGAACAACATAAATAATTCCAAAAAATGTCAGTGGTTCCACTGTTGTCAGATTCATATCGTGGCATCAACTTAGGTCAACAAAAAATACTAGAATCTATTGACATTCTACGTCACCAGAGTATACATATTCTAATTTTTTCTGTGTTTCGAAGGCTCTAATTTTTTTATAACTGAATGTTGAGTTGAATCATTGTTTATAAAGAAGATAGTTAGCCAACCTTATGTGATTATAATTGGATCAAAATGGATGCGACATGTAGATGGCGATAGTGAGCTCGCATCCAAGTCATGACGTAACTTCAGTGATCTGGCTTACAAGTCATGTCCCAACTTGATTGAAACAATGGGACAGCATTAAAATCAGGGTTCTTTGTAGAAACCTGCATCAAAACGACGTGAAATATTCATGTTTGTAACTAATTACGCTAGATGACACTCGCGTTTGGGTCCAATACCTTTTCTACAGGCATTGACTAACTATCTTCTATTTAAACAATGGTTGAATGTTTCACAAGGTGGGGAGCTAATGCAAACTGGTTTATAAAAATAATATTCACTTCGGTTTTGCAGTATTAGGAAAAATAGCGAATTAGGCTGAGCACTCCTTATCAAACGATCAGATTTTGTTCTGCTGATCGCCAGTCAACAGGATGAGGAATGATCTTGTCTTTGAGTGTGTCTCAAAACCAGTCAGAAATCTTGAACTTTCATTCTTCATAAGTAACTAATGAGAAATTGAAATCATTCATGTATTTCATTATTCAATCCAAACACTACATGTGAAAGACGGATGATTTATGGAGAAACTCATCTCAAGTTCATTGATTGATCGATTTTTTTCATAATTATTTACGTCGGAATCGTCTTCTGATGATGCAACGCGGTCACCTGATGTAGACAGCACCAAATGCTTTCTCTATTGAATCAAATTTTAAAAATCACAATTCGAATGCTTTTATTGAAAGCTTTTCTGTGCGTTTGTGTGTTAGAGGGGTGCAAATCTTGCAAGCTGAATTAGAACCACTTCCTTTTATCCTATGGAATTCTAATTTTACATGTTGGTTCAGTTCCGATGACAATACATTAATGTCGAAGTGATTGTCCTCCCTGCCCCCCGAAAGCTAGATAAAGAACGCGTAGGGTTTCGGAAGTTTTCTGGCGGATTTGGACGTCAATATACAGGGTGGGTCACGGTCGATGGTACCTTAGACGTTTACGGAGAACGGGACATAGGATCATTCTGAAAATTTGGTTTCTCAAGTATTTGCTCTTGGTCTATCGATCTAAAATATTATCAGCAATGCAGAGTTGCCGCTTATACCAGAAAGTAGCAGCATCTTTGTTATTTCAAATATGTCACCCTGTATATTACCGCATTTTGAACTTGTCATTCCTTTCTGATTATTTCTGCCTCATACTCCCCTATACCTATCTCTAACGGTTTTTGAGATATTGGATATTTTCCATATTTTTTATTCAAAACATAGCTCGAATTGAATGTTTATTTCTGCGGTATTTGGATTCTTAGGAAGTTGCAATTTTGTGTTTAGTTCATCAAGATCATGTACATTGATTCTGTATAGAGAAGTTTGTTCTGCGTTATACAGGGTCGTTCAAAATTCATGATCTTACTGCTAGATACGAAAAGGGTTGAAAGTGCGTTTTTTTAAATGGAACATCCTGTATATTATGAAATATTCTGAAAGATGACTAAATTCCGTTCGAATTGATGTATTATGTTCCTGTACCTAAATAGCCAGAATTCTGAGATAATAGCAATTTTCACTTGTAATCTCCAAAGTGCTTGAATTGCCGGAAATTTTTCGAGTACATGAATTTTATAAGAATAAATTTACGGCAATTAATTCAAGCACGAGGGGGATTCGGTAAGAAAATTTCACACCGAGAAATGAAAATCATCCAACAATTCATAAGAAATAACTAAATGTGTTTAAATTTGGAACAAAAAAAATAAAAAAGTTATGTTCTCATCGTGGGTTGAACCATCGACCTAGCGACTCATAGGCCGCAACACTACCGCTGAGCAGAGGGACGAGAAAATATTTTCAGACACATTCCAATATCTACTAAATACATAATTATCTCCTTTCATATGAAAACTAGACCTCCATTTGTACATTAAAGCAAAATATCAAATTGTCACATGTCAAATGTTTGACAGAAAAATTTCCACTTATTAATTTCGCCCAGGGTACCCAGGAGGATAAAAATTTCCCGAAATTTTTAGGGTTGCCATGGTATCAAAACAAGAACGAATTTTTTAATTGGCTACAAAAGTGAGGTGTGAAATTTTCAAACAAATCGATTTATTTTTCTCATATTCATCTAAGGTGGCTATTAAATGCGGTAGGTCGATGGTT
Source organism: Chrysolina oricalcia (assembly GCA_944452925.2). NCBI lineage: Eukaryota > Metazoa > Arthropoda > Insecta > Coleoptera > Chrysomelidae > Chrysolina > Chrysolina oricalcia. The sequence goes on from OX101816.2 coordinate 7,992,946, forward strand.
CAATCCACGATAAGAACATAACTATTTTATTTATTTTTGTTCCAAATTTAAACACATTCATTGATGAAAATTTTGTTAAGTATTTTACGTATCAATATTTCAGTGGTTATAAATAGTTCAGGTGAAACCATCGTTAGTTATTTCTTACGAATTGTTGGATGATATTCATTTCTCGGTGTGAAATATTTTCTTACTGAACCCCCCTCGTGCTTGAATTAATTGCCGTAAATTTATCTCGTACATGAATTTTCAAAGAAAATAATTCAAGCACTTTGGAGATTACAAGTGAAAATTGCTATTATCTCGGAGTTCTGGCTATTTAGGTATAGGAACATGATATATCAATTCGATGGGAATTTAGTCATCTTTCAGAATATTTCATAATATACAGGATGTTCCATTTAAAAAACGCACTTTCAACCCTTTTCGTATCTAGCAGTAAGATCATGAATTTTAAACGACCCTGTATAACGCAGAACAAACTTCTCTGTACAGTATCAATGTACATGATCTTGATGAACTATACACAAAATTGCAACTTTCTAAGAATCCAAATACCGCAGAAATAAACATTCAATTCGAGCTATGTTTTGGATAAAAAATATGGGAAATAATCAATATCTCAAAAACCGTTAGAGATAGGTATAGGGGAGTGTGAGGCAAAAATAATCAGGAAGGAATGACGTTCAAAAATGCGGTATTATACAGGGTGACCCATTTGAAATAACAAAGATGCTGCTACTTTCTGGTATAAGCGGCAACGCTGTATTGCTGAAAATATTTGAGATCGATAGACCAAGAGCAACTACTTGAGAAACCAAATTTTCAGAATGATCCTATTTCCCGTTCTTCGTAAACGTCTAAGGTACCATCGACCGTGACCCACCCTGTATAGAGCGAAAAAGAAATAGGCAGGGGTGGGCTCGCCCTTCCTTTTCTCGAAAAAATTATAAAACTCGCGAAATTAAAATCAAAAAAAATCCGTAGAAATAGTGAAAGCTATCTGACCTTCGAATATTATGGTTTAAAAAATTTCACTTCCCCAGTCCCCCCTCAAAAGCTAAAGAGATAATGTAAAGGAATTCGGAAAACTTTTCAACAGTTTCAGACATGGAAAATAATGATGAAAAAAATCGATAGGGGGACTCGACCGCCTTTCCTGTCACGAAAAAAAATGAGGAAATCTCGCGAAATAGAAATCGAGAAAATCCGTAAAAATAGTGAAAATTATCTGACCATTGAAAAATACGGTTTCAAAGAAATTCACCCCTCTTCCCCTCTCGAAAGCTAAATAGAGAACGCGTAGAAATTCGGAAAAATTTTCAACGGTAAATTAACAGGCAAGCAACCATGCAACTATGGCGCATTAATTCAAATGAACAGACTGAGAAACATATCAAAAGAAAAATAAAATAGAAATTAATAAATGAACTCAAAAAAAACTTTTTAGAGAAAAGTTTTTATTAAAGGTGAATTAAACCCATCATTTTGTTTCATTATAAAATTTTAAATGATGTAAAAGCTTGTTGCGAGAATAAACCTTGAGGTAATTTTAAATTTAATTTACAATGGGAAATACTTAGATACTTCTCGCGACAAGCTTTTACATAATAATAATAATAATAACATGACTTTATTCATCATAGTAAATGTTATACAAATAAAGGTTTAACACCAATGATGAATGGGCGAGGTTCAGTTATTGAAGCTGCTTTTAAACCCAACCTTGGAAGAACAAACTTAATTCTACAAAAAACAACATAAATATGTAAATATATATATATATATATATATATATATATATATATATATATATATATGAAATGGGAAGTATAGTTCAAATGAAAAGTTACACAGTAAGTTGCCGAAAACCATCGCAAGAGTCATCATAATAACACATCATTGCCTTGTTTGAATAACGACTTTCAAGCGTTTTTTAAAATTTCTCAAACTGCCCGGTGAACATTTTTTAAATTGTTACATATGTGGATTATGAATGCTGGTCAACATCATCAATATGTATCCATTATACGTATTTTCTGAGGCGATAAGTCCCAATTTTCAGCGTTGTATCAACGTCATACTTCAGTGATCATATTTTCATTATCAAAATGACGTATCATGCTCATTGTCCAAATAGCATATGTCGAATAACTGATTCAAAACTTATGTTTCCAATACGACGGTCTTTTCTGAGGCGATAAGTCCCAGGTTTCAGCGTTGTATCAACGTCATATTTCATTGATCTCATTTTCATCACCAAAATGACGTATTATGCACAATGTCCAAAGAACATATCATAATATATGTCAAGTAAGTGATTCAAAAGTCATGTTCCCAATACTACGGTCCTTTCTGAGGCGACATCTACTAAGTTTCAGCGTTGTATCAACGTCATACTTCATTGATCATATTTTCATTATCAAAATGACGTATTATGCACAATGTCCAATGTAATCGATTATATATATATCGATTATTTTGATCAATAAATGAATATAATTCTTTAGTCATTCAACTTACGTCAGGTGAGTGTGCAAAAATACATAGTAATTCGGTCGTTGAATGGATCGAATACAATATAATATTTTCATTACTATATTAGGAAATATGTAAAATATTCATATTTTGCCTGGTGCCAGGAAAACTATGGAGAGACAATTCTTGGAAACACATATAAATAATACGTATATTTTCGGTTTTCAAAATTATCGTCACTCACGATATGTATTAATGATATAATAATATTTATTGATTAATTCGATCAATAATTATATTTTTTTTTGGGGCACATAAATTACGTCTGGCAAAATATGCGATAATACGTAGTTATCTGGTCTAACTATTGATTATATTGACGAAGATGTATATACGATTATATTTAAAAAAGTTAGATATTTTCATATCTGTCTTGGTGTCTGCAAGTTATCGAAGAGACAATATTTGAAAAAGTACATAAAAAATATGTTTATATGCAATCTTCAAAGTTATCATCATTCAAATGATACATTCGTGATTATGCAGTATTGATCGATTAATTTAATCAAAAATGCAACATAATTGAAACGTGTCAAAGCGAACGTTCGAGGTGAAATGGTTTAATTTTGGTATATCATACAGTCATGAGTATGACCGATTTCTGAAGTACGTATCGGTTAAGTTCATTCAACATAACGCATGAGACATCTGATGAAAACCATTATATGACTTGTAATTGTAAAGTTGAATGTTCACCGGGTGAGGTCTTTAAGTTCATGTGGTGAACGATTGTAAAGTTTTGCTGAGTTGTATGAAAAACTACGAGTGTATATTGCGGTTGTGTGTCTAGGAATCAGCAAATGATATTTGTTTCTGGAATTTTTATATCGTGAAAGGAAAATCAGTTTTTCACGTAGATATACCGGAGATCCTGTTTGCAAAATCTTATGGGTGATAGTGAGGAGGTGTATTTCTCTCATTTGTTTCATTTTCAACCAACCAGAGTCTTCAAGGGAGTTACTGATATGAGCATACTTACGTATACCGTATGCCAATCGAATGCAACTGTTTTGAATTTTTTGCAACCGCAACCCATTATGTTGGTCCAGGGCAGGTCCATAAATAATGTCGCAGTAAGCGATTCGTGAGAATATCAGAGACTCGCAAAGATTTAATTTGAGTTTTCTAGACATCAAGTGCCTACTGGGATATAACTGCCGTAATACGCTGTAAGAGGCCTTACACAACCGATTAATGTGTTTTGTGAATCTTAGATCATTATCTATCCATAGACCCAAGTTCTTGCTCTGATTTACAATTTGAATAGGATTACTATCAATTCGAATGGTAATTAAATCAGAAACGGAATTTCTCTTTGCTTTGGCATCGAACGGCATCACTTGCGATTTTTTTGAATTGAGTTTCAAGTTGTGTGCACAAGATGCGTCAAAGAGTTGTTCCAGGTTTCTGTTTATGTTATCCTCGGCTATGATGACTTCACTGAAACTGAATGACATACAGTGACCGCCAAAAAGTATGTACCATATGGGAAAAATTTTTATTATTGGAGTATTGGAAAAAATATTCTGGGGAAAAGTTTGTGCATGTCCGATAACCTAAAAATCGATTTTGACACATGTCACGTGATCGCTAGAATGGCGGCAAAATGAAAAAAATTGCAATGCAAAGGCAAAAAAAGGGGTAAGATGGCAAGATATCAAAAAAAAGTTATTTTAAAAAGTCACTTAGAATTCAATTTTATACACATAAACGAAGTTTCAAGAGATAATTCAAAAAAATTGAAAATAGCTATTTTTAAAAAAAATCTATTTAAAAATATTATTTTTTTTTCTTATGAATAGCTTGACTATACTGAAACATTTGCATTTTAATGATAATGACAAAACTTTCTCATTTTCTCCACACCAGAGGGCAGTAAATTAAAAAAATTGGTTTTTGCCAGAACCCTCGCTGTTACATTGGTTCTTATCTAACAGTTATATCAGAATTCCAAGACTATTGTGTTGATATGGCAATCTAGAAACACCATGTTTCCTGATTTTAATCAAGTTTCAATAATAATGCTGTATGAGCGTTTTACTTTGCACATAAACTTCAAGAATCTTTAATTTGACGCACTATTTTCAAGTTTATGTGCGAAGTGAAACGCTCATGCACGATTATCTTCGGAACTTGATTATAATCTGGAAATTACAATGTTTTTGGAGTGTCATGTCATCACAATGGTCGTGGAATTCGGATATAACTGTTAGATACGAACCGATGTAACAGCAAGGGTTCTGACAAATTCCCATTTTTTCAATTTAGTGCCCTCTGGTGTGGAGAAAATGAGAAAGTTTTGTCATTATCATTAAAATGCAAATGTTTCAGTATAGTCAAGCTATTCATAAGAAAAAAAAATAATATTTTTAAATAGATGGGAAAATATTTAAAAAAAAATTGCTATTTTCAATTTTTTTAAATTATCTCTTGAAACTTCGTTTATGTGTATAAAATTGAATTCTAAGTGACTTTTTCAATTAACTTTTTTAGATATCTTGCCATCTTACCCCTTTTTTTGCCTTTGCATTGCAATTTTTTTAATTTTGCCGCCATTCTAGTGATCACGTGACATGTGTCAAAATCGATTTTGAATATTTTTTCCAATACTCCAATAATGAAATTTTTTCCCATATGGTACATATTTTTGGCGGTCACTGTATATAATTGAGAGTCATCCGCGTAATGGTGTATTTTTATTGATCTGACGTAATCGTGAAAATCGCATATGTAGAGTGCAAAGAGAGGAGGGCCCAAAACAGAACCTTGTGGAATTCCGTGATGTCTCCTTAGGGAGGAAGATTTGTTACCATTCAAATTGACAGTTTGAGTTCGTTCAGTTAAATAACTCTCCAAAAGTGAGACCGCACTGCCAGAAAAACCGAAATATTTGAGTTTTTTACATAAAAAGGACTGATCCAAAGTGTCGAATGCTTTGCTGAAGTCCAGTAAAATAAGACAGGTGAGGTTTCCCTCATCAATTGCTTTAAAAATATCATCTGTAATCAGACTCAATGCTGTAGTTGTACTATATTGAGGGTGAAATCCAGATTGAACAGCAGTTATAAGATTCATCATACTAGTATAAGTTGTGACCTGTTCTTTAATTATCAATTCGAACGCTTTCAAGAGAGTTGTGAGAATGCTGATATGTCTTATATCTGATAGTTCTGCTGGATTATTACATTTTGCTAAATGTCTGACATTGGCGTGTTTCCACAAAGAGGGAAATGTATTGGATTTGATAGCGAAATTAAAAATATATTTAATATACTCTAGCAAATGAGTTCAGCATACGAATTGAAATTCCATCCGATCCTACAGCATTGATTTTGATTTTATTGAGATATTTCATAACAGTGCTCGAACACATCGTACTGAAGTTGAAATCAGGTTCGTGTAAAGCTATTGCGTATTTATCTAGATCAGTTTGTCCTTGGGTTTTATTCAGTACTGGTATATTGGTGAAATGTTCATTGAGAACATCCAAGTTTTCCAGATGTGGGGGAATTTCAGGTGTACTTTTATCACGGAGAATTTCCAGGGATCTCAGGGTGTTCCAGGTATTTTTGGATTTTTTTTGTTTCAACACATAATTCATGTATGTAGCTTTCTCTCTACGAATGGCACTACCGACGTAGTTCCGAAAGTCTTTATAGTAATTCCATAACCCAGTCGTGTTTAGTTTTTTGTATCGTTGAAAAGCTTTATGTTTGAGTTTTATCATTTGACGTATGTTATAAGTCATCCAAGGTGATGGTGGCTTTGTTGCCTTTATTGTACGATATGGCGCATGAACATTGAATATATTTATAACACGATTATTGAAAAAAGTGAGCATGTCATCTACGTTATCAAATTAAAAGATAGCATTCCAGTTTTCATTGCATAAGTCTTGTTTGAATGAGTTTACATCAAAGTTACTGAAGTTGCGGTAAGTGATATATTTAACGTAGTTGTCTTTGGGTAAATCAATTTCACATGTGAACGCAAGATGGTCTGAGATACCATCAATGTCCAACACATTTATTGATGAAAAATATTGTCATTGACAATCATCAAATCTATGAGCGTTTGACTGATATTCGTTATTCTAGCTGGGGTCTCTATTAACTGAACCAAATTGTATGAATCGAATATATTGAGTATTATTTTTACGATCATGCGTCAGCAAATCAATGTTTAGATCGCCGACTATGACGAATATGTCACTTTCGGGTAGAAACTCATTTAAAATCTTATAATGTAACAAAATGATGGGTTTAATTCACTCTAAAATTTATTTTCTTCGTTTCAGTGCATTTAAATAAAGCTTTTCTCTAAAAAGTTGTTTAAAAGTTTATTCATAAGCTATCCAACCCAACGATCCAACGCCATCAGCAGTAAATGTCAAGGTTTGAAATAATTTACGATTTTTTGCACGAGCTCCTGTTTATAGGCAAGAACGCGTACCTAATAAAGTGATTCAAATTTAATGATGTTGCAGTTTCAAACATGTGGTGCGCTGTAATTATTTAAATATAATTAATAACCTTTTCGCTGTCTGCATATGTTTCACGAATTTTTGTATAAACCAACTGTTGCTAACGCGCCATTAATCTCGTATAAAGTTATGTAACGTTGTCATAAGTCCTTTCAGCAGGTTTAGTTTCTATCGCCGCTGGCAGTAGCCTTATACGAAGAAGATCCGATTCGATTTTTTGAAATGAGTTATGTTATTGTGGGTGACAAATCGATTTTTTTTCTTTGGTGTGTTAAAAAGGCCATTTGAAAAAAAGACACAATGCAGTCACAGCGATATTGGCTGCAAAAAAAAGTTGAAAATGGAATGTTATATGATGATATTTCTGGATTTATGCGAATGACCAGAACTTCAGGAAAAAAAATCATGAATTCCGACGCAAATGGAATCGGGCTGAACTAAAAAGAGAGGTAAAATATACTACGAAAACAAAAAAATTAATCACAAATTGAAGAGAAGAAGAAAAAAGAGAGGTACGAAAACCAAAAAAGTAATCACAAATTTTCTTCGGCCACTTTCTTCAGAAAATTTTTCCAATTCCACGTCTAATCTTTTCCAAAATTCCCATATAGGGTAAAGTGGGGGAATACCGGCCGTCTAAGGCGACCATTCATGTATGGCAAAGTTTTAATAGTTACAAAAATGGTATTCAGTGACAAAACAAAGAATTGTGTACTAAAATACAAAATATAATTGAAAACATTTATAAAACGAAACTAAAAATTCTATAAAATAATAACGTAAACTGTCTTCTGTCCGGTATTACCCGGTCAATCGGGGTAATACCGGCCGGGTGGCAGAAATTGCCCTCAAGTAATTTTTATTGGCAGAAATCGCAAATCCAGTTGATATCATCGATATCAGTACATTCTTTGTGGGCCCATTCTGAACACATTGTGCATCTGACCCACAATTCTCTGTTTTTACCAAATTCGCCACATATTAGACATATGTCTTCATTGATAGCATTGTCTTCATCTGAATATTCTTGATCTTCTTCATCTTCATCTTGAACTTGATACTTGGCAATTTTTGCTTTTCTACTAATTTTTTCTCGTAACTGTGGTGGCTTTCGTTTTTCCACAGTAATTTGATCAAAGGAGCCAGTGTCGCTTAATACATTTCGCTTAACTTTTTTCACATTTTCTGCCTTCTTCTTTTTTTCAATATTTTCTTGTTTTTTCTTCTCTTTCTCTTCAAGAAGTATTTTCATTGGGGTCGAAGTAAAAATCTCAGAATGCTGCTTGTTTTTACCTTTTTTTTTAGCATTTCCATTATATTTCGAACAACTTGGAATAGGTTCGAGTAATTCAACAAATGAAGTCGCTTTGATGGTTTTATTTTTTTGTGAAATTTCCTTTTCGTTTCTTTCAGAACGTTTAGCATCAATCGTCTTTTGTCGAGCTGTTTCGAATGATTGTTCAGGTGTTTTTTCGAGTACTGCTTCTTGTGGTTGTTTGTGTGTTGCTTCTGGTCTTTCTTCGGATATTTTTTCAGATATGATCTCAGGAGTTTCGTCAGGTATATCTTCGGCTGTATTTTCGAAGTTGTTTCCTTCGTCATTGAAAACAACTCCTCGAACAGCTTGCCAGTTGTCGGCAGGTAAAAAATCTTCATCTGAAAAAATATCCCGGTTTGCAGGAAAAATTCCTGTGGCTTTAAACCCATTAATTGCCTTCTCCGGAGTCGCTACTCTGCCAAAAGCATTATTAAAAAGTTCGGCAATTTCAGTAGCAGACATCCTTTCACCCACATGAGTTCTCATGTATTTGTCACATTCCGAATAATACGCTTTTTTAAAGGGACCAAAGAATGTAACATCCAAGGGTTGGATGCGGTGGGAAGTGTGAGGAGGTATAGTTAGTATGATGATACCTTTTTCTTTGCAGACATTATATGCCTGTAGAGTGCAATGCGTGCTGTGATTGTCAAGAGCTAACAATACCGGATCCTCTAAAGAGGCTTTGGAAAACTTCTGAAAATGCTCAAGCCATTCCACAAACAAATCTTCCGTAATCCATCCATTATCTGAACACGTATAAAGCGCTTCTGGAGGACCATTTTTTTTAGCTGTGGAGCCATTAGCTTCCGGGAAAAGATAAACATTGGAGGTATATACATACCCGATGCACTCATTGCACACATGACAGTTGTATTCTTTCCACTTTCGGCACTGGTTGCGAATCCCACTCTTTTCTGGCCCTTCTCTGCGTAGATTTTCCCAAGATTTTGAACACTGGTAACGCCTGTTTCGTCAGCATTAAATATTCTTGACTGAGAAAATTTATATTTTGCCATAAGTTCTTCTAAGTTGTCATAAAATCGAGAAACTTCTGCTCTATTAAATGAGTGTATTATATTTATGCTGAGTTTCTCCGGTTTCCTCAAAGAAATCTGGCTATTTCTTTTAATAAAGCCTTCCAACCAGTCTCGCCCCGCCGCTTCATTCATTTCTACAAAAGGATGCTTAGGATTTTTTTTTTGCATAATCATAGGCACAGCGCTTCCCTTCCAAGGGTGTTATTCCATAAAATAGTTTAGAAAGTTTAATAATTTGAAAAGTAAGTGCTTCCTCTTCAGCCTTACTGAAAACTGGCTTGCGTCCTAAAGCTGGTTTAGAAGATGTTCCAGCTCTACGGCGATCCTGCAAAGTTGATCTAGGTATACCGAAGGCTATTGAAACTTGTCTCAAACTGCGTCCATTTTCTATCTCTTGTAAGGCACGCCTGAGGCTTTCTTGTGTATATGAGGCTTTGGCCGTTTTTCTGATGTATTTTCGAGGCATCTGAAAAAAAAGTAATAGGTTGTGGGTAATACCGGCCAGGCCGATATTTCCCCCAACGGCATGGTCGGTATTACCCCATATTTACGGAAGTTGTAAATCATTTTTTTCTCAAATGAATAAGGACTAGATTGAATTTCTATGCTAGAGGCATGAAAGACCATTAACCATTCATATTACTGCAATAATTTGAAATAAATTCATATATTTTTTAAGTCGGTACATACCTTTCAAAAATTACTTGCGTTATAAATACGACCTTCGATATTGTAAACTATCGCAGAAATGTTTAACACGTCCACCCTTACATCGCAGACAACACACACTGAAGCCAGACGTTAAAATACACTGACGGACTTATCCCGATAGTGGAGGGGGATACAGCAGCGGAGAAATTGGCTGTCCGGAATTCCCCCCGGGGCCGGAATTCCCCCACTTTCCCCTAACTATATTCTGACGACAATATGAGCAGAGAGGCTGTCCAATACTCCAATGCTAGAGTTTCAATTTTGGATGACTTTTTGTTATTTTGTTTGATAAAATTAAGGCATCAATACATTTTTCCACGTAGCACATAAAATTGGCTGATCGCCTATTGTTTCAAATTGGACTAACATGTATTGCAACTGAAGAAATTAAATTGAGCCAATAGGACTGATTATTCAGAAGCAGAAGCAGAAGCAGAAGTAGCAGAAGCCGTATACCAAAATGAATACAAAATATATCTGGAGTGGCTGACACGGAAAAATGTTATGCCAAAAGATGCCATTGAAACTGTATTTCTGGCATATTTTCAAGGACTGGTAGGAATTCTCCATGTTTTTCGGTAGATTTGGTGGTAATTGTGTTAATTCGTTGCAGTCAGAAACGTTTTGATTATGGGTTATTTTGGAGGATGCAGAAGTACCGGAAAGTAAAATTGGTGAATCGAAGAAATTCCCAGTTGTGGATGAAAAATAGTTCTCCGGTTTGCCTTCATTAAGACTTTATATGTATTTGCGTCCTAAGTTATTAAACGATTTTTTTTTAGATTCCGACAAAATAAATGTACATCATGTTTGGGAAAATCCCCAGCAAAATCGCAATGTATTTAGGAATGCCAAACCCATCTTCCTATACGGGACATTGCCTTCGTCGCACTTCTGCTACTACTCTATCGAATGCAGGAGCAACTATGAGTAACTTAAAAAGACACGGAGGTTGGAAAAATTTCACGGTGGCGGAGTATTTGGAGAATAGCATCGAATTAAGAAACAAAACGGCGTGTATGTTGTCTACTTTGCCATTAAAAGAGGCAGGTACCTCGTCTGTACTGAACAGAAGCTCCAGCCATACAAAAGAAGAAATTGTGTCCAGTGGCGGAATTTTCAGGGAACTTTTTTAAATTGTACATTTATTATTTGTAATGACGTGAATAAATAAAATATGGTTCAGTTTTCAATTCATAAATATATACACGCACATGTATATAGCATTTCTTATTTTATTTTTACTTGTGAAAGGTAGAGGGAATTAAAGAATCTATAATGTCCCAAGGGAGTTATGACCCTCTTTATTGAAAGCGTAACTATGACGATATAAGCTTATAATATCTCGGTCAGAAATAAATAATTTAAAAGAGTAGGTTCTGAGACGATTAAGTTTGTATCTTTCGATAACATAAATTATCTTTTCTTGTTTTGTTAATTTTTTCAAATGTTTTGTATGGTGTTGATTTTTATTCAAAATAATTTTGATGAAAATAAGTGTTATTTCGGAAGTGCTATTCTAATTTAATAATTTCTGGATGTAAAATTGCTAAATATGTGATGTCACGCTAGGAAGGGGTGAGTCTCACAAATGTAACCTGCTGTAACAAGGACGGGTGGGGGCGAGGGAAAAAATTATGAAATGGGTGTAACGTAATGTATGTATGGCCCCTTTTATATATTTTTCAGTTTTGGAATTATATAAGTAATGAATAATATCAATTCGAGATCTGGTTTCGGAGATGTAACACATTTAATAAAAATGAATATTCATATAATACCAACCTCATTCGAATAGAAAGCTCTTTTTGGCAACACTTGCGACAAAATTATCTCGGAATTGTAACATATCTTCCGCAAAACCCATAACTATACTTATTTGAGAGCACTTCACATCGAGTTTTATTTGCCAGTTATCAGTCCAACACCGAGATACAATTAATTAGCGAGTGTATTTATTTCTCCTCATATCACTAATGACTCGAAATTCGTATACCAACTGGACTCGGTTAGTTAACGCGGTACTAATGATTTTAATAGTCCGTGGACACTTACCCCATGGCGTGATTTTTATTTTATGATTCTCCATATATACCTGAAATGGTAGTTAATTTTATTACTTGCCTCGAGATTAAAAGTTTGGATTGATATTTAGCCTATCCAACGTACTTTCTTAGGTAACTCTAGAGTATGAATTGTCCTGTCACAGTGACTATACAGTGTGTACATAAAGTAAGGAATAAATTCATTATCTAGAAAAGGAAAAGATTTTCGAAAAAATCTGCGGACACATCAACTTTTATTTAAAGATGCGCATCTTTTGAAGTTTTAGTCGCATTGATGACGTCATTAGTGTTTTGGCTATGACGTCATTAACATTTTTTTTCAAATTGCAACCTCTATTTTTGATAGTGTCATTTGAAAGAGCATTTTTCTCTGTACACGTTGAACCGAAAGTTTTGTCATGTTACATAAGGAAATTTTCGAAAAAATTGATGATTTATTGATATTAAGTTAACTTACTTCATTTGGTTAATTGTACAAACTAATCAAATAAGGATTCAAAATAAAGTCCTTCCTATATCTTTGTGAAGTTCTCTTTCAGCACGCCACTGGTGTTTTCGTATTTTCTAAGCCATATTCGATAACTCGCTGATTTAGCCATTTGGTTGGCCTATGCCACTCTTTTAAAGTTCATATTTCATTGATTCACTTCTTTTCGAAGAAATTAAGAATAAAATGCGCCCTTCTGTTACTCAGAGAATCGAAAATCTGATAATGATTGGATACGGTGATGGAGTACGAACACAACAAGAAGTAGTTGGACTGTTCACTACTAAATACCCAAATAGGCCCATAACTCAATCAGCAGTGAGCAAAGTTGAGATAAAGTTTCGAGACACTGGTAGTGTTGATGATCTCGCTAAAGCTGGGCGTCCTAAAACCAATGAGGAGGTCAAATTGAATGTTTTATTAGCAATGGAGGAAAATTCACACAACAGCCTAGGAAAAATTAGTCAAACTCAAGATATCCCAGTTACAATTACTCATACAATTTTGAAATTGGAGAAGTGGCATCCCTATAAGATGACTCTGATCCAAAAACTTTCCGAGGGCGATCCAAAGCGACGGATGCAGTTCTGCTAAAAGTTAATGGATATGTGCAATGCTGACCGTCTGCTAGTAAAAAATATTGCTTTCTCTGATGAAGCTACCTTTACACTAACAGAAACAGTAAATCGATAGAATTGTAGGCACTGGGCTGAGGAGAATCCAAAAATATTGCTTTCTCTGATGAAGCTACCTTTACACTAACAGAAACAGTAAATCGATAGAATTGTAGGCACTGGGCTGAGGAGAATCCAAATTGGAATGAGAGAACATCACACGCAGTATTCTCAGAAAATAAATGTTTAGGCGGCGACTGTAGAAAGCAGAATTATTGGACTCCACTACTTCAAAGGAACCTTAAATTGTCCAAGGGACCTTCAATTCTTATAGGATTATGTTAAACCCAGTCTGGTGATCTTATTTCCTAACGCAAATGACCCTGCTATACCAAATGAAAAATTATGGTACCAGCATGATGGTACCAGCATGATGGTACAACAATGTATTACGCAGCTAGTGTTAGAAGGTATCTTGACCAAGTCTTTGACAACAGGTGGATAGGTAGGCGTGGTGCTATAGAATGGCCCCCAAAAACTCCGGAACTTACTCCATTAGATTCTTTCTTTGGGGCCATCTAAAGAATGTCTTGTACAAAATTAGACCAGATGATATCGAGGAATTGAAAACCAGGATTACAAATGAATGTAACAATATTACTCAACAAACTGTCACTAAGGCCCAACAAAAATTTTTTGACCGTCTTGGATACTGCCAGGCTCAGAAAGGACTTCAATTTGAACATTTGACCAATTAGTTTGTAGCTGTGTTTAAAAAGGTATGCTCTTTCAAATAGCACTGACAAAAATATAGGTTGCCATTTGAAATAAAAATCGATGATGTCATTTCAGGAAAAGCAATGACGTCACCAATCCGACTAGGATGCTAAAAGATGCGCATCTTGAAACAAAAGTTGATGTGTCGAAGGATTTTTATAAAAAGCTTTTGCTTTTCTAGACAATGAATTTATTCCTTACTTTATGTACACACTGTATAATAAATATAGCTGAAACACAATATTTAAGCTAGCTGCATTTATTTTTGAGTTCATACGTAGAAGTGGTTGGTTTCACTAATTTTATTTAATATTACGTCTTCATTTTTCATTTTATTATTTTCAACTGATAATATTATTGTTATTAATCTCGTGGGATAAAATCAATTTTGCTATACTTCGATTTATAAAATGACATTACGAGTACTACTTTTGTATAATGATTGGGAGCAATCAATGATTTCTATTGTATCATTTGAAACAATAATTATTATAACAATTATTTTTTGAGTACCTCAAAGAGGTTACGTTTACTAATTTTATTTTTACAAATGGATATCCCTTTTTTATCAAATGATTTTGGTTGTACTTCACACAACGAGTATTAAACGAGGTTATATTGAAAAATCCTTAGCCTAGTATAGAACCAAACAAAATTTCAATGTCAAAATATTTTATTACTCAACATATTATTCTCCTATTAATTGGATACATATATTACAGCGAACCAAAAAAAATGTTTCTTCTTGCTCTGCAAACCAGACCTCCACAGTTTTTATTACCTTTTCGTAGGAAGAAAATTTACAACCTTTTAAACTTTTTTTCAGTTGAGGAAAGATATGATAGTCGGACGGAGCCAAATCTGATGAATAAGGGGAGTGTTAAAGTAATTTAAACCCTAAATCACGAATTATTTGCTTGGCAACATGAGATTTGTGTGCAAGGGCGTTGTCCAGCAAAAACAAAACCCCTTTGGATAGCTTTCCGCGTCTTTTCTCTGTAATTTTTTCCCGTAGAGTGGTCAGTAATATTGATATACAGTTATTGTTCTACCCTTATCCAAAAAATCAATCATGATTACTCCATGGCAATCCCAAAAAACTGAAACAAGAACTTTTCCAGCAGATTTTTTGACACGAAACTTCTTAGGTCTTGGAGAACCGTAGTGTCGCCATTCCATCGATTGTTGCTTTGTTTCTGGATCGTAGAAATGTACCCAAGTCTCATCCATAGTAACAATTCGGTTTAAGAAGTCTACATCGTTTTCAAATCGAGCACAGATCGAACGCAATGTTACTACCCTTGCACGCTTTTAGTCAACATTCAAACATTTGGGGATCCATTTGCAGCAATTTTTCTCATGTCCAAATTGACGTTAACTATACGATGAACACGGTCGTATGAAATATTCAGTGCTTCAGATATCCGTTTTAGCCCAATTCGACGGTCTGTTAAAATCATGTCATGAACTGCATCGATATTTTCGGGGACTGACCCAGAAACTGGCCTTCCCGCTCGGTCCTCATCTTCAATGGAAAATTTACCTCTTTTGAAGCAGTCCAATTTTTCACGGTCGCATACGAAGGACATTGATCACCAAGGGTATTGAGTATATCTTCGTAAATCTGCTTACCTCTTAACTCTTTTAAATACAGGTACTTGATGATGTCTCGATACTCCAATTTTTCGATTTTCACAATTTCGGTGGACATATTTTTTTCTTTTAATTTATTGCGTAACTCTGGTTTACTTTTTTGACGTCAAACTTTACACTGACACTTCTAATAAGTTATTGTTAGTTGCTATGTTAACACAGTATTTTGTTTATGCAGGGAATTGGTCTAGGCTGACTAGATATCAATACATCCTCGTACAATGCTCAACCAATGAAGAAAGGTTTTTCAAAGTTAATTTATTTTTCCTGTCTCTTTCATGTTCTTTGAGGCCTGTTCTCCAATATCTTTCAGTTTGACCTACGTAACGGTTTTTGCAGTCTTATTATTATTATATTCTCGGACGTAGCCATTCTCCAATCTTCACCAAATCTATTCAGAAAGAAGCTTTGGCTTAAATAACTGGAATAACTCACTAGGAAATTTGTTGTCCTGTCCTTTCATAGATGTTAAGTACATTGGTGACCACAAAAATAATTATTTGGATATGGAAAAACTTATATTTCATTACTATGAACTGGGATTCAAAGTCCTTATTGATATAAGTGAATGAAAACCATTGCTTACCAGAAATAACACTTCGATCATGACAAATAATTATTCTCTCCTCTGCTAAAGATTCTTTCTAGCGTTTGAAACAATAATTTTAGTACAATCGATATAAATTTCTTCGCCAAAAATATTGTAAAACTCGCCGAATGTAATGAAACGATTGTCCAGCGACTATGAAGCGAGTAAATGCGATTGATACCTGAACGAATAATAATAATTAAGATTCGTACGGAGTGCGTGTGTGAAACAATTTAGCTGTTGATTCCCATCGAAATGTAAAAAGTGCTGCTACACTGTTGACGGCCAAGAAATCAGGATATTAAACGTCAACAACTGAATTCATTAAACTGGACTGGAAGAGAAATTAAATTATTTGTTTGTTAACAAGTTGAAAATTGAGGAAGTGAAATGCAGAAATTAAATTGTAGCTGAAGGTCAATATGAATATGTTTATTAGTTCGTCTGTTTTGTAATAACATTTCTCCACGATCATCACAGAATTTGCCAATTCTGAAATCAAATTTGATTGCAGAATGCTGGAATTCTCTCTCTTGAGATTGAAGAAATATTCTGCAACATCTCTGCCCCCATGCAATTTAAATGTGTTTTGTTTTGTCTTCAGCAAACAAATAATGGAATTTCCAAGTAGTTTATTGAATAAATGTTACAAATTCTGTATTGAATTACATTCCCAATAAAAGTCAAAAGTGACAACTCCTAACAGCAAAACTATCTACCTGACGGGTTGCTTCGTGACATCCATATGAAATATACTGAACGATAAACTAAAGGTTACCTAAGATTACTAACAATACCATGGCCAAGGAAATTCAAAGATTGTACACAAAAAATACACTTATCTTTATTTAGAGTAATTCCTTCGGCTTTAATTCTGTCAAGGACTTCATACAAGATACGATTGTGCTCTTCCAATGACTTAGCATGGATCAACATATCGTCCATGTGCGAAATCACCCCTTCTATACCAGATAATATTCTATTTAATAATATGGAGAAATATTCTGGAGCACATGAGATCCCAAATGGAACCCTTTTGAAAAAGTACCTACCAAAAGGTGTAATGAAGGTAGTGAGAGGTTGGGATTCTTCACTGAGTTTTATTTGATAAAACCCAGAGTTTGTGTCCAACTTGGAGAAGTACTGAGAACCTCGCACTCTGGCCAGAATATTTTCTACTTTTCCAATTGGAAAATAAGATCTTAAGACAGCTTGATTTAATTTTGTATAATCAACGCAGAGTCTTATTTTGGAATGTTTGTTTACAACTACTATAGGGCTCACCCAATGTGTATAGTCTTCAATTGGCTCAATTATTTTTAGCTTTTAAGCCTTTCAAGCTCTTGCTTGAGGGGTTCAAGGGGAGGAATGGGAACTATTCTTGGGGCTGTTTGAGCAAATGGTTTTACCCCATCTTTTAGCTGAATTTTCATTTCCGTTTAGAAATTGCCCACACTAGTGAACAGTTCTGGATATTTTTCCAAAACCAAAGGTCAAGAGACAGTGCTCTGTACAACACGGATTGATTTTTCCTTAGACCGCGGTCCTACCCCATCGGCAAACTGAAGCAACTTCATCATAACAATTTCTGGAGGACCTAAAATAGGTTTAGTTAAATCTTTGATAACGTAAATATTAGTTGAATAAATATCATTTTGGTGAATGATTTCTACTGGATAAGTACCTGAAGGGCCCGATATTGTTTTAACATTGGGGCATAAATTAGACAAAACAGAGTTATCAATGCTACTACTTGGTACACAAGTGATGTCGGCGCCTGAATCTACCAAGAACTCTAGGGTCTTGTTAAACTCAGTTACATGTAGGCCTACAACCCATTCTTTAGAATCTAAACTGTTTATAGTAAGTGAGCCCAAGAAATCGTTCTCTTCAGGCGATTCAGGCGTCTCATCTTGTATAGATCTGACCTTTTTCGAAGCTCTACACATTACTGCCCAATGTACAATTCTCTTGCATCTGTTACATTCTGATTTTTTAGCTGGACATTTCTCCCGTTCATGCTTGTGCTGCAATCCACAGTATCCACATTTCTCGGATTCATTTTTATTCTCTTCGTTTTTCTTACTGTAGTGACGTGTGGGGTCAGCATTCATCTTCGCTACTTGTCTGTGCCCATTCAGCATTTCTTTGTTCTGCTGGACTTGGATTTCTGCCTGCTTTGCCATCCGCACCGCATCTTCCAACGATAAACTGGCTTGCAGTTGCATGCGATCCGAAGTTTTCTTGTCTGACATCCCTTCCACAATCCTGTCACGTATTGCCTGACTTTTGTTGAAGGTATCGTACGAGCATGACTCAACTAGCGAGTATAAACTACGTATGAAGCTATCTACCGTCTCTCCTGGAAGTTGTCTTCTAGAATTAAATTTGAATTTCTCAGATATAACATTATGTTTCGGCACAAAATGGTTTTCGAACTTGGTTAACATGGCATCTTGTAGTAGGTTCAGGGCTGGAAGTAATCAAAATTTCTTCGGATTCATCCCCCATAATTTACATCAAGAGATCAATTTTCTCTTCATCAGTCTTTTTATCTTGTCTTCCGCTACTCGTTGGTTTCAGCCTATTTCCTAGTGCTTTACCGTTGTCACCATGTTTTGTTATGTGTTCGGCAAACAAATAATGGAACTTCCAAGTAGTTTATTGAATAAACGTTACAAATTCTGTGTTGAATTACATTCCCAATAAAAGTCAAAAGTGACAAACTCCTAACAGCAAAAGCAAGATACATAGAAACCCTGGTGTGATCTCTAATAGCTGTGAAACCGACATACAAAAGTGTTAAGGTACGGCCTACTTGATTCGTGATATTTTTACTGCGTTGATACCGTTTCACTTCTTTAGCACACAGATGGCGGCAAAATTACAGATTCATGATGACGCTTGGACAAGTGTCATGTTATGTGATTTTCAACATTGAATTTAATTTGTTGTGATATTCATTAACCATAATTTGTAAACATTCAAATTTTAATCAAATAATTATGACTCAGTAC
Organism: Chrysolina oricalcia; assembly: GCA_944452925.2. Taxonomy (NCBI): domain Eukaryota; kingdom Metazoa; phylum Arthropoda; class Insecta; order Coleoptera; family Chrysomelidae; genus Chrysolina; species Chrysolina oricalcia. Next base: position 8,012,239 of record OX101816.2, read on the forward strand.
TTCGGAATGTTGGAAACTCGGTTATTTTCGACTTATACGCCATCCATCGACGAATGAAGCCAACGGTATCAGTGCAATTACAGTCTCAACAACTTTGTTGAAACAAAAGCGAATCAGTGATAACACCATGGTTTCTATACATCTTGAGCAAAACTATCTACCTCACGGGTTGCTCCGTGACATCCATATGAAATATACTGAACGATAAACTGAAGGTTACCTAAGATTACTAACAATAAGTTCAAACAGAAAAAAATGTATTAACATTCTCTCTCTTGTGATAGAATAATATTCTCACATTGGTTAGCAATAATAACATTAGCCTTGACGCAGTTGATTGTCATCGTAGTGGCAAAATTTGAGTAAGTGTCAAAATTATTGCTGTCACGTTTCCTATCTTTGATCGTGGAGAAAATATAGTCTGCTACTCGGTTAGAATGAAAATTCGTGATGCTCGTGGTTCCTCACGCTCGCCTTCGGCTCGCGCTCGGAACTTTCCACTCGCTTCGAATTTTCATTCTAACCTTGTTACAATATACTATTCTATCTCAGACAGCGTAAACGCTTCTTCAGCTTTGATTATCCCCTTTCGTATACGAGGGATGCTAAAATAGTGTATTGTGCAATTGTGCGGAAAATTTCGCATGAATGTATTATCCCTACTTACAAATCATTTTTACAGGAAAACAATTCAATTGCCTGAAGAAGCATATAAGAACAATGTATCAAACAAAGAGAACAAATTTTATTGAACACTTAATAAAAACATTTTGGTACATTTTGGTTCGTATTTATGAAATATTAGAAAAATAATTGTTGATGGTAATATTTGAACAATTGTTCAGTACTAACGGAATATTGTTATATTTTTTTATCACACTTTGAATGCCTTGATCATTAATTCCTGTCATATTATTATTAGTTTAGAAAACTGTTGAGAAGGTTGATGGTCTCGCAGTAGGGCCTGATTGTGAATCCGAGGTAGTTCCGAATGGTTCTGTTATGAAGGTTGTTGCATGTTCAACGGATTGGGTTATTTGATTGGATATTTCCATTTTTTTATTGATTGATTCATTAATACAACCCTCTGCGACTGTGCTGCTTTTTCAGCTGCTAAGCCTTTTCAGAGTCAACTATTCACTAATATTGTGGCTGAAGAACGCCTAAATGAATGACAAGTGTAGTTTTCTGGGTTTGGTAATTTCAAGAATGTAGCGATTTCTTTGGCACCAAACTTGTTAATTCCCACAAATTGGGAGGTACATTTGCCTTTCTGGTAAATGAAAAATCTGTTATTTTATCCACCATGGTTTTGGGTCGTAGATCAGCGTACTTTTTATATATTTCATAAAATGTTCCTGTTGATATAAAAGTTCGAGGTACTTTCTTTTTGGTGTTCATAGATATTACTGACTACTTACATATGATTTAATTTTACATTGGTGACAGTCATATACAACAAGTTACATAAATTACAATAAAATGGGTACAATATAATATCTACGAAAAAAAACAGTGTTTTCCAAAATCTTCAGCCGTGAAACACTACAGTTGAGAAACTCTTCTGCTGAATAAAATCATTTCATAAGTAGGAATGCTTTGATCTTTGGTTTAAATTGAAAGTAATTGACTTGTTTTATTTCAGTCGGCAGTTTTTTATAAAAATCCTTCTTAATAAGTTACCTGATCCTGTTCGATAAGAATGAATCTCTGATTGTATTTGAAACTTCGCTCGATTAGCATTACAAACAATACAAATAGTTGGAAGGGGCATGATTGAAATTTTAATGAAAATGGGAGGATAGTGATCCCTGAAACAGGCAGCTGACACCTCCTCGCAACTTTTTTTGGCGAATGGATATTTAGCTTGCATGACAGGAACTATCCCACAGAATAAGACCATATATCATATTACTATGAAAAAGAGCGAAATAGCTGTACTCAAGAGTGGAAATGCCAACCATGTTTTCTCTTTTCAACCATCTATTTTTTTAATTCGTTAATATTTTTCTTACCATTTGCACTCGAAATGTCAAGTAAATTTGAACGGTTTGATGTGAAACAATGGGACAAAGAAGATTTTGAATGGTATTATCGATACTACTGTTGGTGGGGTGGGGATTGGGAAATGGGGAGTAAATAATCAGAAATCCGGTTGCAAAGTGCCCGAAAAAAATTTGGGGGTGAGGGTGGAGAGGGAAATGGGAAGTAAACAATCGAAAGCCTGGGCGTGATGCGACCGGAAAATTTTGGGGATAGGGATGGAGGGGGAAATTATCAAAAATCCGGCCGCGATGTGCCCGGAAAGATTTGGGGAAGAGGAATTATTTATTCAAGGTATGAAAAAACTTTATGAGAACTGTTTCTAGATCTGTTTGAGGAGAATAAAACTGTATATGTACATTTTTTCGATATATCGTATACTTTTCGGTTTTTTGATGTTTTAAGGAAAACGTAGTATTTCAGTCCACATCTTAATTTTTTTTTCGATTGGAAAAAATTCATTGGAACTTTTTGTAGACCTGTTCGAGGACAATGAAACTTTATACTTTATTTCGATATCCTGTTTCGTTTTTGAATTTTTGGAGTTTCTAGACAAAATGTATAAAAATTTCAAGTCAGTAATTTTTCAATCAGAAAAATCATTAAAAACCGGGCACAAAGCACCTGGACAAGTTTATGGGAAAAATTCTAAGTTTCAGAGAAACTTTTTGTAGATATGTTTGTGGGCAGAAACAGTTCATATAAATTTTTTCGATAACTCGTAAAGTTTTCGAGTTTTTGGGATTTAAAAATGAACGGATTTTTTTTTAGAAATATATTTTCGATATCTCGTTTAATTTTCGAGTTTTTACTTGTAGTGCGCTACTCCTTGAAATGTTACTACTGTTTGAAATGTTTTTCTTTATATTTTACTTTTAAGTTCTTCTTGATACGTTAACTAATGCAAGTGCCATCATCTATGATGATCTATTTCGTGAGTGCCTCAAGTGAGCCGGGCGCGACGGGAATTGGACAGTTGAATAGGAAGGCAAGCGTCAGGAGACGTCAGAAAATGGTGCTGTCACGGCTGTCACAGAGATTTTGAAACCGATAATTCTTGGGATTATTGTGGATAATCCCTGTATAGGATATCAATATCAAATCTACACTGGATACTATTGATGCATTTGTAATGGTATCAACTGAAAAGCATTGCTTCGTTGTTGCTGGTTGCTGCTTGTTGCTACAATCATTCAGTTGATTTCTTTCCTATCTATTCCCCGATACATCTAACTTTCGTTGCCCTGATAAGGCCTCGGTCAGAGTGGCACCGGATTCGGCCGAATTTAGTTTCGGCCGTGTACGGCAGATTACTCCGATCGTTTCATTTATGAGTAGACATATTGACATGGTCACAGTACAACCGATTCGGACCGGTGAATTCGGCCGAATGTTTCTGTCATCGGACGAATTCAAATTTATTTGTTTTTTTTCGGAAGTTTCGGTTCAACTTTGATGAAATTTGCTTGAATTTAACAATAAAAATGGTGGATTGTGAACTTTTGATCAGTTTAGTTTTTGAGAAAACCACGTTATGGGATACACGGAATAAAAATTATCATAACAGAGATATTGCCCGGAAACTATGGAATGAGATAGCCTCAAAAATGAAAACAACAAGTAAGTAAAAACTCTTTTAAATATTGTATTGATGGTCAATAGCTCCTACAGTATTGAAATATTGTTTAAAGTTATCACGTATTTCGTATGCGTCCCTGGTAGAACGATTGAAACGTGTAACTCCTCTATTTCCATTGTATATAGCCCCTTCGTTTGTAGAGATTGCCGAAATTATATCGTTCATTCCCTCTCTGTCAAGTACAATATTGTGCAATAGGCAAACACATTTTACTATTGTATCAACATGATTTGGATAAACTTGTAATTCAGTTTTAAGGCATCTCCATTTGGTCACTAAAATTCCAAATGCACATTCAACAGTGCGTCTTGCTCTACTTAGTCGATAATTGAATATTTCTTTATCTTTAGTAATATTATCGTCAGCAGGATATGGTCGCATTAGATATTTTTTCAAAGGATACCCTTGATCGCCCAAGAGAACAAAGGGCAGAATGACATCTGTATTTGTTACTTTTCTCTCCGCTGGTAAATTGAATGTATTGGTTTCCAAGCAATGATATACATTAGTTGTAGTAAATACTCCACTATCACTTTGTCTTCCATATGCTCCTATATCTACCGTTATAAATTTGTAGTTTGCATCGGCGATCCCTTGAAGATGAATTGGAAAATATTTTTTATAGTTATAAAATTGAGATCCAGAATTATTTGGACATTTTATTCGCACATGTTTGCCGTCGATACATCCAACGCAATTTGGGAAGTTCCATAAATGTTCAAACTTATTCGCAATTTTGTAAAAGTCATCCGTTGTTGGTATAGCCATATGTTTTAAACAAAATGTATTCCAAATAGCTTCACATGTTTCGTAAACAATATTTGCTATTGTGTTATGAGCCATTCTAAAAGAGAATGCCAGTGACCTGAATGCAATTCCCGTTGACAGAAACCTACAAAATAAAAATAAAACTGAAATAAAGAGACTATATATATATATATATATATATATATATATAATGTTACCAACTGTAATCTTGTACCAACTGTAATCTTGTACCAACTGTAATGTAGTACCAACTGTTGAAATATACGACTGTTATTTATATTCGTAAAGTCTTTTTTCCTTATTATTTACAATTTTAAGCTGTAATGTCACTATACAAAGAACTAAGAACATGTCAACTAACCTCACTATAGTTGTAAGTAAAATTTTAATAACATCAAAATGTATAATTGACATAATAATTCTTTGTAGTTCCCTGAAGATGTAAATAAAATTTACGAAAGCTTGGAATAATCTCTATAAAAGAGTACACTTTTGACTTTGCTGCAATCCCCAATATTAACTGGTTTTATTCTTAACTAGTCAGCAACGACTACCCTTTCTATATTCTACAGATATGGGGTTTTATCGTAACATCCTGATTACATATGGTGACATAGCAGTGCAGAAATTGAAGTTGTGGTCCAAGAACAAGATGAAATTGGCCAAAGAATATAATAGACGCTGTTTTCTATTACAATGCAAGAAGTTAGGAATTCTTCCAAATCACATTACCTCAGCGATTAGACCTATTGAGAACCTACTTCTTAGGCAAGAGGCTCATGCGAATATCAAGCAACAGAATTACAGGTTAGGAATAAAATTACTTAACATTGAGATTTCTACAAATCATACTTTGATTAAAAATTTAGAGTGTTCTCTGACGACAACTAGGAGTGAAATCATTTCTCTTACAAGTGAACTTATATTTGAAAATTTTCTCAGTAAACAATTAAGAACATATAATGAACTGTTCCATGATGTAAAAAGTAGAAATATCAATAAAATTAATAACCTAAAAAACAATCATTTTCGAAAAAAATTGAGAACAAAACCAAACTGGATATCAAATATTTCTAACACCATCATTCCTGAAGATATTTTACAATTTTTTGCTTTAGGACCAAAGTTCAGTGTGGAACCGTTAATTATAAAAGACATTTCCATCAAGAGTTTTTTAGCTGATGTTGATTACATCACTTCATCTATCAGTGACGAATACCAAAGAAATATCACTATAGCAAGAGCAACTAATATTATAACTAATAATATACAATCAAATCAGCATTCTTCTATTTTTAGAGGCTTACTTTTAAAATCAAAAAAGTTTCTAAAAGACAATCCGAATCTGATATTGATTCAATCTGACAAAGGTAATGTGACAGTCATTATGGAAAAAGATCAATATTTTAATCTTTCAAATGAAATAATTATCAACAGTAATTCCTATATTGAATTAGCAAAAGATCCTACGACTACGATACAAAGTAAAGCTAATGAATTTTTGAAAGTACTTAAAGACACAAATCAAATTGATGATGTCACAAAAAAGAAACTCACATGCTATAATGCTATTTCTCCAAAATTCTATTCATTACCAAAAATACATAAACCTACTTTATCGATGAGACCTATAGTTTCATGTATTGGTGCTCCAACAGAAGCCATTGCCTCACTTCTCACAGATATTCTAACTAAAGCATATGATTCCGATAATGAATACTTTATACAAGACTCTTTTGAAGTAAATAATAAATTTAATAACACAAACATACCTAATGACTACGTTTTGGCAAGTCTTGATGTGGTTTCTCTTTTTAGTAATGTATATTTAGAAGTTTGTCAAAGATCAATTCACAAAAATTGGTATCGTGTTAGCAATTATTGTAACATTAATGAAGAAACATTCATGAAAATTTTAACTTTCTTGTTCAATAACACATATTTCTCTTTTAACAACAAAATTTATAAACAAAGTTTTGGAACTCCAATGGGAGCTTCAATCTCCCCTATATTAGCTTCATATGTGATGGATGATGTGTTGGACACAGTAATTCCAGTACTATCATTTAAACCTTTTTTCATCAAAAAATATGTTGATGATATCATTGTCGCTTTACCAAAAGATGGCATTACTGAGATTCTTAGTACTTTTAACAGCTTTGACCCATATATTCAGTTTACAATAGAAACTGAGGATGATGATTTTTCCGTACCTTTCTTAGATACAAGATTCATACGTGGTCTTAATAACAAAATTCTTATAGACTGGTACAGGAAACCATGCAGTTCTGGAAGATATATTAACTTCGAGTCTTATCACAAGCGGTCAATGAAAATAAACCTTGTGAAACAGATGAAAGCTAGAGTACTCAAAATCTCAGATAGATCCTTTCATAAAAAAAACCTAGATATTCTTTTCAAACTCTTTTCTGACAATGCTTATCCACCAAAATTACTGAGAAGTATTCTGTTCAGCACACCATTAAATATTGAAACAGATATTATATCTAACAATCTGAACATATCCATTAATAGCAATGTTGCTAATACTAATCCTACAAATCCTACAATTCCTACATTCACTTCACTTCCATATATAAAAGATATTACACCAAGATTGTCCAGGCTCTTTCATTCAGTATGTAATGTCAAAATAGCAAATAAAACTATTTTACCAATAAGATCAATTTATTCAAAAGTGAAGGATAAAATTCCATTAACTTCCACTTCAAATGTAGTATATAGCATTCCTTGTCAGGACTGTGATAAAAATTATATTGGCCAGACTTCTAGAAGCCTGAAAAGTAGAATCTCCTCACATAAAAGTGATTGTAGACTTCATCCTGAAAGATGTGCTCTTGCTGATCATGTAAACAAATTTGACCATCGAATAAATTATAACTCAACTAAAATATTAGCTAAAGAGACACATATGACTAAGAGAACTTTTTTGGAAATGGCCTTCATATATCAAGACAAAAAATGTATGAATAAAAGAACTGATATAAATCATTTGAGTGAGATTTATTCCTTCTTATTGTCGTTAGACCACACTCTCCATATGAATAATAATATCTCCATAATAACTACTCAATTGGAAATGTAATTTTTTCCTAACTTACAAAACAACAGTCGTATATTTCAACAGTTGGTACTATATATATATATATATATATATATATATATATATATATATATATATATATATCTGTAGCTTGGTACAAGAAGTGACCAAGTCACTTTTCGCCAGTTTTGAGATTTTTGCCCAAAATTTATCATAAGAACATGAAGTTTTTGATGTAAAAAGTGTCTAAGTTGAAACACAAGAAGGATGCAATTTTTTTCCCAATAAATACGTAAATAAGAGCACTTATAAAACAATTATGTTCTCGAGCGCATGAAATTGCCGCTCCTGGAAAGTTACAATTTTTGACTTAGTCATTTCTTGTACCAAGCCACAGATATATATATATATATATATATATATATATATATATATATATATATATATATATATATATAAAAATATTACTTGTATTTTAATAGTAACAGTGTACAAAGAGATATAATAATTATTTATAATCTATTTCTTTTAGGTGTTGCCGTTAAAAATAAATGGCAGAATCTGAGAGATACCTATCGCAAGGAGTACATGAAATCTTTATTACCAACCGGGTCTGGTTCTCAAGGCTTTATTTCAAAATATTTTGATCTCTTGGCATTTTTGAATGATTCCCTTGCACCACGACGAGTTGTAAGCAATGTTTCTAATGAAAGAGACAACTTCAATTCGGAATCGTCTACAGATGTTCATGATGAATCTAACAATGAATTTACTTCAGATTTACAATTTGATGATGAATCGCAATCCCCATACGGTTCTGAAACAACATCGAAGTCTGACAAAACCCCAAATGAAACAGATCAAAATACAGCGAAAACACATATGTTGCAAAAGCCAAAATCTCTTAACTCAGTGGAGACATCCAAACCTACTAAAAAGAGAATGCGATCTCAGAAGGATCCAATAAGTGACTTAATAGCCATTGAAAAACAAAAAGTTGCTCATTTAGACGTTATGGCTTCTCACTCCCAACCAAATACCGAAATTCAGGATGAAGACTATTTCTTTCTAATGAGTTTACTACCACATTTACGATCTATTCCAACAGATCATAAATTACAAACGCGAATTAAAATTCAGCAGCTCATTATTGAAAAGAAACAACTTTGTGATTTGAAACAGTCAGCCTTTATTCCTGGTGTAACACCTTCACCTTCAACACAAGAACATTCAAATGACTCACTTTTATCAACAACTGATGGCCAAAACAACCCCCAACAAAAAACTTTCTGGGAATTACGACCACCAACTACTAGCACTCAAGACTTGTCTGTCCCGTTAGGCGAATTTTTGTGCTTCCCTAATAAAGCAATGAATAGGTAATTATTAAATATTAGGACTAGTTATTTGTACGTTTTGAAGAATAAATAATTTCTTTTTCTTTAATTACTTGCTTTTTATGAATTATAGAAGGTGCTATCCTGTTTACCTTAGAGTAACAACAAGCCTCTGGAGATATACACTGTCGAAAATTTGAGTATTTGAGAATGGTATCTTGAATTCCATTCAAAATGTAGTAAAACGTTTCTTTACTCATTCTCATGTACTCAACAAACTTTTCTGGTTGATCTAGGAATTCTGGAAAAAGCGTATGATATTCACCAACTCTCTTTCTGGAATCATAAATGTCATTGATGTAGTAGCGTTTCTTTTTTTTTTAACATTAACACTTTTAGCGCTAGGCTAGTTTCTGTCATCAAATAGGTTTGTAAATTCATACCGATTATTCACTTTTTAATGAAAAGCACTTATGAAAAACTAAAACACGTATTAGGTATCCTACCTATTTTGTGCTTTCAACCGAAAACGGCTATATACAGACCATCATCATCGGCCGATCACTTTCGGCCGTACACGGCCGAAATTAAATTCGGCCGAAACCGGTGCCACTCTGACCGAGGCCTAAGACTGTGAACATTTTCGTGCGTACGGACACCCGATTTTGAACTTTAGGTAATAGTTTCGGCGCGTATTTAGATGATTTAGGTTATTTTAAGTTAGAACCTGTGTTATTTTCCAATAAATTATGTCTTTACTGAATAGAGAATTCTTCGGCTTATTTCCGTGTTAAAACTTGCGAATGTGGACATGTGCCCGATTTTCATGAAACTTGCACAGATTGTGTAAAACATGATAAAATTACTTTACCAATTGATATTTTTCCGCGGAAATGTCTGTGAGAACCTTTTTTTTGGCGAAAATCATTCATAGTGGTCACTTCACAAATCCAAGTCCAAGTCCAAGTCCAAGTCCAAGACAATTCACGTCATTTCCAATCCAAATAACTGGTCATTTACTATGAACATCAACTCTCAGAAGTATAAAGAAGATTAATTGACTGAATGAAGCTCAAGAAATTACGGAGTTCAAATTTTAAACTTGAATTTCAAAAATATCTGACAAATTCAATGACAGCTCTCATGAACATGATCGGATCGGGTGTATACATTCAAATGCAACGTTGCCAACTTTCACTTCCTTAGCGTGCGTCCACCTCCTAAAGGCTCGTTCATATCCTTGCGAATTTTCGCAATTTTCTTCCGATTCGACTTACACGGAGAAAAAATTGCGCTGAATGATGAATGATAACATGTAATTTTTCAGTCTAGAGTTAGATATTTTTTTGTTTTGTTGTTGTTAAAATTAAAAATTAAATTGTTAAAATTACTACACAACAGTTATTTTTTCGCCGTATGAGTCGAATCACAAAAAAATTGCGAATATTTAGGTTAGGTGATTTTCCCTTCTTTTGCGTTGAAAGATTGATTCTGTGAGCAGTTATCGAGGCAGAATAGGAGCTAGTGAAGCGATCATAATAACGGCGAGCGCTGCGAGCATCTATTTTCATTTACGGTTTCAACGCTGAAAAGTGATCGGATCGTAAGCAAGTTCTGTAACAAAAGTGCCAAAGTTAGGTTAGGTGGTTTTCCCATCTTTTTATGTCAGAAAATTGAACATGTGTGCATTTGTCGGGACGGAATAGGGGCGAGCGAAGCGAGCATAATATGACGGCGAGCGCAGCGAGCAACTATTTTTGTTAACGATTTCAACGCTAAAAAGTAAGCAACTTCTGTAACAAAAATGCAAAAGTTAGGTTGTTTTCCCTTCTTTTACGTAAAAAGATTGAATCTGCAGTTGTCGGGGCGGAATAGGGGCTAGCGAAGCGAGCATAATGACGATGAGTGCAGTGACGTTTTAAACGCTTAAAAGTGATAGAATCAGGAGTAACTTTCTCCAAACCACCTTCTTTCAATTCAAAAGATTAGATCTGAGTGCAAAGAAAATAAAAACTGATGTTTCCGCATACGTTCTCACGCCAACCACTGAAGATTCCTCCTTCACTTCATCAACAAAAAATACATCCTCAAATTCAACAATTTTTCAGATGTTTTCAACATATTTCCAAAAAAGAATCACATGCAAACTGATCCCAAGGAGACTAAAATTTAACAAGGAGTGTTTAATTCCCATAAGACAATGGAGACATTAGTAGAAAGAGATGAAAGAACATTTCTGACGAAATGTGACGTAGTAGGACGTGTCATGGCCGCCGTTCTCTATAGGCAGTGACGGACTAGCTCTTGGTATATGAGAGTTACTGCTGACAGTTTTGTTGCTTGATTCGAGTTCGACTCTGTACTCATGTTCAAGTACGTCACTATGACGCGTTGATGCTACAAGATTCTGATTGACTAGAGCTTATTAATCCCTCCTTGTTAAACTTTAGTCTCCTTGAACTGATCTTTGTTCTCTTTTAGTCTCTTCGCTTGTTTGACATTTGACACTTGCATCAATATTACTGTTATGAATTTCAATTTCAAATGAATTGAAACTAATGATAATTTAAAACCGTTCCCTATATGAATTATTTCTTGTATGACTTGGAATGAGCATTTTAAAGTTATTGGCATTTGTTGGAAGTGAATAAACAGCACAGAAGCAGTCAGTTGGTTCAATTTAAACTGGTTATAATTTATATATTTGTAGGGTATGTACTGCCACACATTTTATCGAAAAAATCCAAAAAAAACAAGATTTCCGCAAAAAAAAAAATATCTCGGCATAAATTATTCGCTGTTTTAAGGCATCTGTGAAAATTTCGTTAAAATCGACCAAATGTCCATATTCGCAAGTTATTCCATTTCCGTTTGTCTGGTAACCTTTTTCCCTGATTACTCGTATTTATTTCAAGAGTCTCATTGGCTCATTACATGCTGTTATTTAAAAAAAAAACGGAAACATTTTTCAAGTCACATCTCAAATTTTTTTTCAAGATATCAAAAAACTTCATTCAAACTTTTTGTAGATCATCTCAAGCACAATAAAATTGTCGATGTAAAGTTTTTCGAAATTCTGTTTCGTTTTCGAGATTTTTAGGTTTTTAAATTTTGTTTCTTTCCACTGTAATAGAGTTGGAAATATCAGTGTGGCATGTAAAGGTGTATCCGAAGCAATTTTAAGATTTTCATTTGTTTCATTAGAGGTCGATTTTCCGATTTTTTTTTAATATTCAATTCATTTTCATTGGCGGACAAAAAGATAAAACGGAAAATTGTAAAAATATCCACACTTTTGAGGTATTTCGTATTTTCCATATTGTATTTTTTTTTAGTTTTCTCCAGTTTTCCCGGTTTTCCGAACAATTTGGCGAAAAATCGTTCTAGTAGGATCTGTTCGTCTTGTCAAGGTCTACATACATCATTTTTGTAAATTCAATTTAAATGAACGGTTCAGCGTATTTTAATTTTTATTAAAATTAACGTTTTTCAGGAAATCGCCGAAAAAATCCTGTTAACATATTTCCATCATTCTCAGATATTACACACCTCTGTAGATCACTTCGAAGATTATCTATAAAAAGTACGTGATGGATCAAATCAATTCCTGAACTTTTATCGTGTAACGTAGGAATTAAAAAAAAACGGAAAGACCCCTTACATTTTTTCCAGATATTCCGATCACGGAATTATTGAATTGGTTCAAATTTCAAAGCGATTTCTCCAAGGGTTTGGAAATAATAGCGTTTTGAAATGCCACGACAGACGGACGGACAGACAGACCGACAGACAGATTTTTATTTTATTGTGAGGATCATTTCCCCCAAAGTAACTATGGGTCTAAAACGTCAAATAAAAAAGTTTGGGTCCTCCTGGAGAACCTCAGTATACTACTTCCTAAGAGGTCTTAGTTTTAAAATGACATCTATTTGGAAAAAAACAAAAACATTAGCTAATGCTTTTTTTATTAAAAATATTGCAGGGCTTGTTAACTGCGGACGTATATTCATATGAAGAATTTTTCTTAAAATCATCCGAGGTTTATCGTCCTTTAGGATCAGCATTCGTTCATAAAACACCCTATGAAATGGAACCAATTGCAAATGTTTGCAACATTTCCGGATCAATAAAGACCCAACTCAGAATGCCAGACCACGATTTCTCCAAGTACTCAACTCAGCATAAAAATGCTATCTAACAATATGTGAACGTCAATCTTCTTACAGCGTTACCAGGAGAAAATTAATGTTATGTTCGTCGTTTCTAATGTAATGAATCTATTATAGTTGTTTTATTTCCCTTCGTTTGTTTCTCAATGTATTGTGAATGAAATAGCATAAATAATTTTATGACTAATAAAGTTCAAGATGGAAAGAAAATTCTATTAATCTGAACAAAGAAGGTATAAATTGGTTCTGGTTTCGAACAAGAACAATCGATGAAATAAAAACAACAGAAGAGAAAATTCTAAAGCATCTGAAATTTTATAATGCTTCAAACATTGTTCCTGGCAGTAGGTATTGCAGATATAGACTGGGAGATGGTGACAGTCTCAGAGGCCGATATTCTCGTTTGTGCCTCTGAGACGACTGATAGATATGAAAATGCTGTCAAAAATTATGAAAAATTTGAGAGGTCGCCTTTCATATTAAAAATTCAATTTTCATTTGCAAAAAAAAATAAGTGTTTTGTGACGATTGTATCGTCGCTGCCATGTACAGGGTGTCCCAAATTCGAGCCTCATCATTGGGATCTCGGAAACCAGAAGAGATACGAGGTAGGTTAAATGGAGGCAAAGTTGCGCAATTTGGTGCTCATTGTAACGCCGCTTTCATATTTGAAAAATTCCGAATATTTCCGAAGATTTTTGGAAAAAACCGATTATTCGCGATTTCATTTTTATTTTTTTGTGACTCTACTTGAATAGATATAACAAAACAAATTTCACATTCTCATTGCTACTTTTTCTGTTCTACAAGATGGTGTTATCAGATTTTCAAACAGACGTTTCATATTTGAGCTGCCTTCATCAACTTTGTTTTTTTAAATACGGCCCTGGATTTTTTATTATGGATTTTAAAATCTTCTAATGTCCCAAAACAAATGATGTATCGCACTTATTCTGAAAGTTTATATTAATAGCATTTTTCATAAGAACTCATGAGTTAGAGAGAGAGACAAAAATTAGATTTTTAATAGAGTTAAAACAAACTTTTTTTGCAATAACGCACTGCATAAAACTCAAAAACTAACATAAAAGTGGGTGGTTAATAAATAATATAATTGAGTGTCATCCGTCAAACTCTAGGCCCTAGGCTATATTTACAAAAATAATTGCATTTCATCAAAGTGGCTGTGCATCGTACATTCTGGCAATCAAACGAAGAAAAACGATACATGATAAGGATTTATTATATTTCGAATCGAAATTCAAAAACGGCTTGTGAGCGCTATTTGTTGGAATATCCAGAAAGACGGCAGCCGCATTATAGTTATTTTGCTAATATTGATAATAATTTAGCTCATTACGGAAGTTTTGTTAAGCCAAGGGTTGAATATGGAACACGAATCGATCCAGAAGAGGAACAAATTATCTTGAACACTGTAAGTTTGAAAACTGTTACAAAGTAGAAAGTAAAATGAATAATTTTAAATTATTTTTTAAGGCCAATAATAATCCTCGAGCTTCAGTTAGAGTTTTCTCAGAAGAAGTAGGATTACCGCGAATGAGAGTTTGGAGAACTTTAAATAATAAACCTCACAAAATCCATATTAGTCAAACACTAAGACCTGGCGATGCTGAGGGACGATTAGAATTTTTTAACTGGTTGCAAAATAAAATTATTGAAAATGATGACTTCCTAAATAAAACTATATGGACAGATAAATGCAGTTTTTCAACAGATGGACTATTTAACAGACATAACGAACACTATTGGTCAATAGAAAACCCAAGGCAGAATCAAGAAGTAAGATCTCAGGGACGACAATCATTTAACGTATGGGTCGGTATGTGGCACAATAAAATTATCGGCCCGTTTTTTATTCAAGGAAAATTAAATTCCGATAGATATGCAGAATTAATAAGGACCAATATATTGGATTCCTTAATGGAATACCCTTTGGGCGTATTACGTCAACTATGGTGGCAACAAGACGGTGCACCACCTCATAATGGGAGATGTGTTAAAAATTTATTAAATGAATTATTCCCTAATAAATGGATTGGAAACCAAAGTCCCGTACGTTGGCCAGCTAGAAGCCCCGACCTAAACCCTCTAGACTACTTTCTTTGGGGATTTCTCAAAAACCATCTTTATCGAAACACGCCACAAAATCTTGAAGTATTACGACAAGACCTAATAAGGGAGATCAGGGCTATCCCTGCAAGGACCATTCAGCGTGCCATCCATAAACTTCACAGATTGACACGAAAATGCATTCAAGCAGGTGTATTACAATTTGAATATTTGCTTTAACTTTCATTGGGTATTCAATTTTATAGTTTTTGTTTGACTATTTTGGAATAATTAAAACATCATGCCTATTGTTGAACATCACAAATTGTTTTATATCAATTTTTAGGAGCTTCTGAGGTCCTTAAAACAATGATGTATCGTTCTTTTTCAAAAAAATTATTTTAACGATGTCCTGCTAAGATCTTATCAAAAATCTATTCTCTGCCTCTCTCTAACACATGAGTTCTTATGGAAAATGCCATTAATATAAACTTTTCGAATAAGTGCGATACATCATTTGTTATGGGACATTAGAAGATTTTAAAATCCATAATAAAAAATCCGGCCGTATTTAAAAAAACAAAGTTGATGATGGCAGCTCAAATACGAAACGTCTGTTTGAAAATCTGATAACACTATCTTGTAGAACAGAAAAAGTAGCAATGAGAATGTGAAATTTGTTTTGTTATATCTATTCAATAGAGTCACAAAAAAATAAAAATGAAATCGCGAATAATCGGTTTTTTCCAAAAATCTTCGGAAGTATTCGGAATTTTGAAATATGAAAGCGGCGTTTCAATGAGCACCAAATTGCGCAACTTTGCCTCCATTTAACCTACCTCGTATATCATCTGGTTTCCGAGATCCCAATGATGAGGCTCGAATTCGGGACACCCTGTACATCAACAGCACTAGCAGCGAAAAATGAAAGGAATAAGGGGCGCACGTGGCCAAAGGGTACCGATGATGACGTAATAACTTGTGAAAAACAAATAAAACTTTAGGCGATATTCTCGTTTTTGCCAATTGAGAGAACGGAAGTCTACCACAAAAGAATTGGCATAAGGTCTGCGCATGCAGAAGTGAGTTTAAGTGCCGGAAAATTTCGTAGAAATTTCAAAAGGGTTTTCGATGATTTTGTCGTCAATGATTTGAGTACGATTTTAATTTGATGGTAAAAATGTTCATTAAGCAAAATGGCTGAGTGTCGGTCATGTCCTTCATATTAAAAAGTATGAATGAATTTGGAGAAAAACATATGAAAATTTACACCATTTTGTTTTTCATGCCACTTTCCATGTGCTTGGAAAAGATTATTTCAAGTCCTTATAACAAAAGGCGTAAATATATAACTGACCGAAAGTATGAAAGTATGAACATTATACACCAAGAGCTAGCAACGTATTTCCTGATGTCATTTTATGTTGCAGTACTGAATCTCATAAGCCTGTAGAACAATAAAAGTAGAGTATGGCACCCCCACGCGATGGTGTTATTCAAAAAAAATGTATTAAAATAGTCAAAAATAAGATTTGATTGATTTCTAATATTATTCAATACAATACAATAATTTACTCATCCTTTGAGATCACATTACATGATATAGGATATGTCATAGTGTACAAATACAACATTGAATTAAAATTAAGTTCCATATAAATACTCCTCTATGCTATAAAAGCATGATTCAATAAGGTAATTCCTTACTTTAAGTTTGAAACGATTGTTGCTTGTTTCTGACTTGATACAATCTGGAAGTCGATTAAATAACTTTATACCAATGTAATTTGGGCATTTTTCGAAGAGTGCTGTTGAAAGTTTTGGAAGCCTTAGAAGACTTCCACATCTGGTGGGATATGAATGAAAGTTCGAGTTTTGGCTGAAATTTTCCATATTATTTTTTACGAATAATAATGTTCTGTAAATATATATCGATGGCATGGTCATTAATTTTAGCCTAATGAAGTGTTCATTGCAGGACTCTCTATAGTCTAGGTATAATATTAGGCATGTCACACGTTTTTGGCACATATATATTTTAGAGACACCAACTGCACACCCTTAGAGACTTATGGCGAGTAGATAATAGCGTAGTATACATCTATTAGCTGTGAAGTTGTTAAAATACGTTTCAATTGAAGAATGGCATAACAGCCACTATTTATTTTTTTTGAAGTTGTTTAATGTGTCTCCCAACTCATATCAATATCTATGTCATTTTTAGTTGCTGTCAATAAACGATTTTCACCAAATGTTTTGTTATGTTAATTTAAATCTTATATTTTCAATACAAAGTTGAAAATACTGCAAAATGTGCAAAAAATGCGTGAATTGATGTGTCTAGATTATGCTGATATAAGGCAAAGGCAAATTTTTTGCTTTTTGTGGAAAAAATTTGATGTTGAAAATACCCTTTTTGCGACATTTAATTGGTCGTAAATCAAAAAGTAAGTGGAAGCGAGGCTTTTTGACTTCAGTTTTGTGTTCAAGGACCTCGAAATAACCCCCAAAAAAAATTTCGTCAAAATCGGGGTTACTACCCTAAACTGCAATTTTTCCCAGTCTTATTTAAATCAATCAAATCTCATTTCTTATCCATTTAGTGATGTTTTTGAAAATAACCCGACTGCTGGAGGCTGCCAGATTCGAGTTTTATTGTTGAACCGGTAGAAAAGATTCGCAGTAAGTAGGTACTAAGATTGAATTCCCGAAAATTATTTGGGAAACCTGCAAAATGACATGAAAAACAAAATGGTGAAAATTTACATACTATTATCTGCAACATTATAGCTTATGCCTTCATTTTGGACACTTTCAAGCACCATGCCAATTTTACATAGTAAATAATCCATCATAAACTTCATATAGCGTCTTCCCTAGCTCACACAAGTCTCTCGAATACTTCCGAGGGTTGCTCGTAGGGGTGCAATCGGTTGACGGAAATAACAATTTTAACAATTTTAACAATATAGTGCCAAAGGCATGAGAGATGATGTCATCAAAAAAGCCTTTGATATTTCTACAAAATTTTCTGGCCCTTAACCTCACTTCGACATCTGCAAACCTGATGCCAATTTTCATTATGGGACATTCATGATGGAAACTTCCATTCTTTCAATTGGCAGCAACGAGAAAATCGCCTGAAGTTTTAATTTTTTTTTACGTCATCATCCATCTTAATATGCTGTTCATGTACATGATAGCGGCGATAAAATCGCCCCAAAACACATATTTTTTATGTAAATGAAAATTGAATTTTTTAAATGAATTTTGTCAGCATTTTAATATTTTTCAGTCGTCTCAGAGGCATATACGAGAATATCGTCACCTGAAATCTGTCACCATCTCCCAGTCTAATATTACAGAAGTTCTATGTCATATTGCATCACCATCATCCACTGTCCTATTTGTATTTATTCCATGACGCGGATATGAATGGATTGGTGATGAAATGAGGTTGAATTCTGCATTTTATTACCTAAACTTTACCTATAACAATGTGAATGTCTTTTGTCAATTATGCGGGTGTTCATAGTCGTATGAAGTGGGTTTATGTCATATTTTATAAGTGAATGGCAGCTGTTCGTCGGCAGTATTGGGTCATGAGTTCAAATTCACATAATCAGAAATCACTCAATATATGCACAGATGGAGACAATAATACTGAAAAAAAAAACACTGATTAAACTCCAGAAAATAACATTTTGATACATTCCATGAGACGTACTTTGGTTAAAAAGTGTTTTGGCAAATATACAAAATTGGCAAGTAGCAATTCAAGGTTGCGGCGACGTGTTTCAAAAAGTTGTGCAACCCAACATAAGTTGCTTTGTCGACCTCAACACAACGTGGTCACCACCCTGTTTTGCACCAATTTGGTTAATCATTTTTGGGTTTTTAAAACGTTTCAGCTGATGGTCGTTTTCTAAACGTTGCTGGGTTTACTTAAAAACAACTATACACCAGCGCCCTCTCGCGCAGCAATGACAGCTCACTTTTTATGGTGTTTAACATAGTTAATTTATCAACCAAATAATTACTGTTGGCCAAAATGGACAATAAAAGAAAACTACCGTTAGTATCAAATTGTTATATTTTTATGCTCAAGATACCTGAAAAATAACAATTGCGATACTCAAGAATAAAAAAATCAATTTGATGAACAATTTTTAATCTAGATATTGATTAAATCTCAAACTAAATGGAATACACATGAATTATTTCTAGAAAACTACACGGAGAGAAATGTGGAGAACATATTTTATTGTACAGAAATTATATCACTCTTTGAAATATGAAAATGCCACATCATCAAACACATCAACTGTTACCATCGAAACAATCAATTTTTCAATAGAAATAGAAGCAAATTCTGAAAATGATTAATCTGTATTATCAGAAATTCCTGAAAGACAAAAGTTGGAACTTACCAGTATTTAGTTTATTAAATTATTGTATTCTTAGAATGACCTAATTTTTCACTGTTTTTTGAGAAAACATTCTCAAAAACATTGGAAGAATGAAATAATATTTTTTTCGGCAACCATCCGGGAAGTGTTCACTTCCCGGACACTTTTTCTCTTGGAAGTGCTGGAATTTTAATACAAATATTAATATAAGTAAGAATTAAACTGTTTCTGTTGGTACCTATCTTCTGTTCGAATTTCAATATATAATACAAATAAGAACTGAAATGTTCGAAATATTCAAATTTGGAATCAAAGCCAGGATAGTTTACTCTTGATCATAATTCTATTTTTGATCCCCCCTGTACACCGTTGGGAAATTTAGAAGTTTGATAACTTGAATATAAGTATTTCGTAATGCACCAATTTTTATTAAGAATAAAATTTTCTGACAAATCGATAATAAAAAAGTTTCCATATGGTGCAAATTTTTGAAACTCACTGTATATAGTCATGACCACCTTTTCATAGGCAACCCATTTTAGGCGTTTTCGTCGTTTATGTAACTGAAAAAAAAGTATGTGTCATCCGGTTAACAGATGGGTTGAAGGTCGACCTCTCTTCGTCTCTTAGACTAAATGCGTTTCATTGATTTGTCTACATGGTTGCCGAAAAAATAGTGTACGCAACACGTCCGAAAACAGTTTTGGAACAGTTTTGGAAAAAAACAGTATTTTCTGGACTTGTTACGTAAATTACTATTTCCCGCTGCCGACACTGTAAATAGTCCATACATGCTTAGCAACAAAACAGGTAAATGGCCTATATCATTCGTATACTAATTCATCTTGACAACGGAATGTAAATAGTGTCATTTACATGCCTAGGGTAATAATGACTTTGACTTTGACAAGTAATACCTTCAGCTTCATTCATATCAATTTTTAGGTTATGAGACCTTTTGAATGTTATTGTTGTCTGCTTATTCGGTAACTTAGTTACACGCACAAGCAACTTAGAATGAAATAGCGAACGAATAATCATGAAGGAAGGGTAAGAAAACAAACTTCAATTCTGGCAAATTTTGAGAAATGTCAACAAGCAGCGGGAAAAACGTAATAAGTAACACGGAATGTATCGACTGTTATCATCTTCGGCAAGCGACAAGCCTCGGCTTTGCCTCGGCTCGTACTCGCTCACCTCGAATGTTAACACGTCTTTACATTCCTTGTTACTTAAATAACTATTATCTAACTTGTGTGAAATAGTGATTGACCACCTCTTCACAGAATATCCATCTTATAAGTATGACTCACATGAATGTTAGTAAATTTTTCTTCAAAGATATTTTTTCTAGGATTCCCCAGATGGACTTTGTAAATGCTTCATAAGAAATTGAATGTACTTTTCTCTTAGAATGTGCTGATATATATTTCAGACCCTATGTGCCAAAATTAAATTCCCTGTCGTCAATGTGGAGGAAAGTTATGGGCAAAGACAAATTTGAAACTAATATACATACAACTATCTAGATGAATGCCATACAGGTGTGTTGAATGGATTCATGTTCTTCTGAATACTTAATTTTCCATTTGTTTCAGTCCCTGGTGAATAATAATGAAGTTAATAATTTTCAAGAGGATATTTCTCTGGTCTCAGTGAATAAGCAGATAAGTCATATTCAAGAAATTGTTCAGGGGAGCCAAAAAACGCTTCGGAGAGTTGTTGTAAATCGCAATACCTATTCGTTGTATATTTAATAATATTTCTGCATTCTGGAGTGGTCGTCAGAAAAATCCTGTTCTTCGTGCTCTTCTTCGAGTATTTGTTTTTCAAGTGAGAACTCTTCAGTGGAAATGTTAGTTTGTTCATGTAACGATTTTACAGAATACCCAGCAGCTTCATCTTGCCCTTTTTCAAAATGAAGAAAACCATTTGTCAAAGTAGTACTGTCAGCACAGAAAACAGAAAAATCAGTGTTTTCGAGTACATTATTTTTTATATTGCCATCTATGTTAGGAGAATAGTGTACCATATTTGAAAGATCTTGTATAACTGGTATTCCAAAATTGTCAAACAAATTTGAATAATTCACGTCCCTGTTAGAAGTTGGCACCTGGTTGTCTGTGGAACTTAACTCCTTCAGGGGCACCGAAGTTTAATCTACAACAGGCCGTGGTTCCTTTAAAACAGTTTTATTGCAGGGCTCAAGTGAGTTTTGTGCTAAAACTCATTCTTGACTTCGTTGATAGGCTGATATTTCTGAAGCTATTTCATTCGGGAATATGGACTGATGATTTCCGCTATCTTCTTCGACGTTTGGTTGATCTGTAAAGAAACAACACCACCTAACATGAGCGTCGCCAGATAACGGGCCAGTTTTTCGGAACTTACCTTTATCGCTTTGTTGTTTCTTGCACAGAGACAAAATATGCGATGTTCTTCTAAGCATTTTTACAAAACTCTTTATTGTATGTAACGATTAACGAACCGTTGCATGTATCTCAACAATTATTCAATAAGCACTTTAAAACACAGAATACCGACCGGTATTATCAAAACACATCAGACTGAATGTGACTGACACCACTTCGAAATACAAACTGAATTAAAAAGCAATAATAAACAGATATGTACAGATATATACAGATCTGTACAGGTCTGTCAAAAATTGGAAGGCGTCTTTAATGAGATAAGTGTATATGTGCGATTTAGATCTTACGTGTTCAGACGTGAATAACCCGATAAGTCCACTTATCGGCCTATTAACGAAAAAAAAATTCTGCCTTAAATGAAACAGGTTAAGTTATACTATAGAAGTCAAAATTTATTGAGATGTTTGGATATTCACATAGCTGTCGATGCCACAAAATCACACATTTTGACTTATTTGCTTATTCACTTGATGGGAATTAATATTAAATATATAGACATGAAGAAATCTCATTTAAACCATTTTATGGACTTATCTGCTTATTCACGGAGGCCAGAGATTTCACTTCATTATATGAATCAACCTGTATATATATTCTCATTCAATATATATATTCTTTTCTTTCACAGCAAAATGTTATTTATTATGAGTAGAAACTGTGTTGGTGGTGTTTACGAATATATCACATTATAATTATAAAGAGAATATATTTATTTCATGAATATTGAAATATATTAAAATTGAGCATGCAATATTTTAATTATAGGAATTTATTTATAATACCTTCGAATATAATATATGGTATACTGTACAATATAGTCAATTAACATATAATATCTTTATGGTTTTTACGATAAATTATGTTAAAGCCTACAATATTTCTCATAAATAATTGTATCTTGAAGCTTACTATAGTACCATACATTTTTGTATAGTCTTTACTATATTTCTGGTTATATCTACCATATATTTTTCTCCGTGTAAAATAAGGCTTTTTTTATGCTTGTTTACGTCCAAAATTTGAATGACGGGCCATGTTTCCAAATAGTCAAGTGAAAATATACTAACTTTCAACGTTAGTCTACCAGGCAACTAAATTTATACCAGGAGCGCGACTGAAGTTGCTTATCCGACCAAAAACTGAACCAAGTACAACTAATAATAGTAGGTAGTGTATTAGAAAGCTCTTTTCATTTCCGATTCAAAAGTTAGGTTAGGATCATTCCAGTTCCTTTTCTTTTACTATATAATTTTTTTATTAAGCAATTAAGTAGTATGTCCTTGTCACTAGAATAAAAAATTTATAAATTGAGTAAATTATTATTATCTAAATATTGCCGGCTCTTCCTCTGTAGTAAATATTTGGAAAAAGTTTAGTTGTAAAGTTGACTACACGAAAACGTTTTCAACTTCACTGAAAAATTGCACACTGTTTAGTTGAATCTTACAAGGTCGACCCTCCGCCGGGAAAACGTTTAACGTAACTAAAGTTGTCACTAGAACGTTTTAAAAACGTTACTACAATTCCCAAAATAATTACTAGTTGTAGTCAGTTGGGTAAACGTTCTGACAACGTCGTAGCTTAACTGATGTCATGCTCAAAGTTAAGACAACGTTATCTGGTGGTTTAGAGAGCATCGTTTCGTAAATAACTAATTTTTACACCAAGTACAACGTTAGTTTTGGTGTATTATGTGGTTATAGTCGCCAAAATGCTACTTTGGCATCGTATATCAAGACCTACATAGAGTTCGAGATATCATTCGATGGTTTCCAAAAGAAAATTGACAGCATTCGGTTCTAAAATAATCATTTGTTTTGGACAAATTCATAGAATATAAGTATTGCATGAGTCATCCGGTAAATTAATGTAGTAATAACCCTAACTCGACAAGTTAATTTTAGGCAAGATTGCACCATTATGATTCTCTTACTATTGTACTGCCACTAATGAGTTCAAAAACCACTATTTCAGCAATAAACCCCCACAAAAAATCAATGACAGAACATGACAGAACTGTCAGAAGTTTACTTTGTGGAAAACATAAACATTGATATTCGACAGTGTTGACAAACTTCCAGATACAATAATTTCTTCACAACCATTTGAAGACGCAAGTAATGATTTTTTTCGATAGTTTGGATTTTTAAACTTGTAAGTAATTCAGGTTTGAGTTTGGTGATAATGTCACCATCACCATTCTTTATTCTTCGATTGTAATCGAATGGAATACGTATAGTGACACAATTTTGTCTATGATATAAAGACTTATTACCTACGCGATGTGACAACGCCCAACTCAATATCACGACTACAGATTGTGGCCATACACGACTTCAAACCAGGATGTAAACAGCTTGGTCCAGTACAATACTTTATAGGTCCATGGGAAAAACAGTTTGAGCCATTTCAATACTATTTTTCATATTAAGCTACGCATATTAATTATTTTAGAACAATATTTTTGACGTTTATAGACAAAATTTTGTTTGCATTTCGCGCCCAAAATACGTTGGTGATCTCGACTATTTTTTTTTACTCGGCTGTGCCTCGTTAAAAAAAAATCAGTTCTCGATCACCAAAGTAACATTTCGCGCACTAGATACAAAATAGCTATTTATGATACAAGTTCGTAAAGCAGGACTTTTTTGTATGAGCGTGAAGTTTGTTGAATGAGGCGCAGTGTACAAAAAAGCCCTTTACGAAAGTGTTTCATATAAAGTTTCTTCTTCGACAGTTATTATATTGCCAAATTGTAGCAATTATGTCATTAATTTGATTGTTTAATGATATGTATTGTCGTCGTATTATCAAATAAATATTTCTTCCGAGTTATATTTGACGCAAAATACTGTATTTTTCAAAAGTGCCCCGCAAAAATTCTCAATCTATTTTATAATGAGAACAAATACTTGTTTTACACTTTGCTTTCTGCAGGAATTACAAACGACCTGTTAAAATACTGTATAATGGCAACACTATTATATTCATTAATTCATTCATCCACTCTATGCGATGTTATTGACAACATAATAAAATTCAATGCTGGAATAGTTCAGTTAGCCTTAGAAGCTTCCTGTGCCCCGAGCAAGGCAAAATACAGTAGCCTGCAAATCAGATGCCCCGCTGGCAATTTCTCTAACCGCTTATTTACGATTATGGAGACACATTTACTCCCATTCTGTACAATTTGATGATATCTGCGACATCGAAATAATTAACAGGTCGAAAGAATTATAGGAATGTCCTCTCGTTTGGCGCAACCGTTAAAAGGTTGGACACCAAGGAACGGTGTTATAGATCAGTAAGGAATGCAAGTATGCAGATTTGAAGAACCGTTTATTAATAATTGTGGATATACGGGTTTGTCAACATACTACTCGTTTTTATGATCTCACGTATTAATTGGTTTTTACACGTTACGTAAAGTAAGAATAAATTTGCTATTGAGTTTGGCGCCATTTGATTTGTTGGAACTGCACAATTTATTTATGGAAAGGTGAAGACAGACAAGGAATCCTTGAAACTATAAAAAAATGGTATATTATCTATTTTAAGCTATGAGTTGAACATCAAGATAATTGTCCATAAGGTGAATGGGAAATGCACTTACATCTTGATTATATCAGATTTTTTAAAAAGTACTTCGTGATTTTGGGGTTGTGAATAATGTTGACAATGAATTATTTGAATAAAATCGACAAAGTCTAAGAAGAATTTCTATCCAAATGTGTCCACGTGGTGAGGAATCTGTATGTGGAGTTTGTCGGTCTTATTCTGACTTACCCTGTATATTACATTTTTTTGGTGCTTGTTTTAAAATGAGACAAAGATTTACAGTAAATATTCATCCCCGAGCAGTATTATTTGAAGCTATCGCAAAGCCTAGGAATACGGGCGATTTGACCCAGGTTTGTGTGTTTAAAACTTTTACATTGAGAAATTGCCTATTACTTGTTTTTCTGGATGGTACGTGGATAGATCGGAAGCATCAAAGTAGTTCTTGAGGATGTTAACCATAAACAGCAAGTCTGAGATAATTCTTCGTTTTTCTAATAGTAAAATATTGAATATTGATTTTGCTGAATGTAAATTTTCAACGTTGTAAACACCATTTACTCTGAGGTTTCTATACAGGTTATAGCGAGGACTCCAGATAACGCTGGCAAAACTCAGTCAAATATGTACATAAACAAAATATAAAGATTTGATGGCCTTTTGCTTGACAGTTTTGCAAATCTTACTAATAAATCTTAACATCCTCCTGCATTTGTTTACGATATATTCACAATGCGAATTGAAACTCAGCCTATTGTCGAAAATGACTCCTGAATCCATAATGTGGTCGACCTTGTCTAGATTTTTCTAAAGTTAATTGTAATCGAATTCAATTGAATAGGTACTAATTTTTTGTAAATGAGATTGTCGAGCTTTCATTCAAGTTGAGGAACAATTTGTTTCAGTTGCAATATTGAGAGAAGCGATGAAGGTCAGATTGGACGTTTGTCGTCAGCGTACAATAATATTTTGGAAAAGAAGCATCTTTTTACGTCATTCATAAAGATTAATAGTAATAGAGGACCCAGGTGGGAACCTTGTGGCACTCCCGACGTTACGGCAATAGGTGTTGATTTGAAACCATTTATTGTCACAATCTGCAATCTATTGAAGACGTAGGAGGAGAACCACAGCAGTAGATACCCGTATACACCAATCAAGTTTGGAGATGAGTACATTATGATCAATTTTGCCTAACAGATATAATTCAAAGGTCGTAGGGGGCAGTCATTATTTTTTATTATATAGAAAATACCTATTGTATATGTTTATGCGGAGGATCGGATTACCCTAACCATTTTTTATTATTAGTTAAGGCGGATTTATGCACACCGCTTTTTCTTCAATTTGTATCTTCACTTTCATTAAGCCCTTTCACTAAGATGTTGAAGCTATGTATTTTCATGGAACCATTTATGCATCCAAATTAACTTTTATCTTTCTTTACCTATTATTTAACACATAACCAACTTTCATCTTTTAAGGAAATTGAAAATACAAATATAACTTAGGACATAAGTGACATAACCTTTGCAAATTATAAAGACCTGTCAAAATTAAATAAAAATCGCATTTCAGTCTATAAATAATAACACTGAGACCTTTAAAACTATAAATATGTACGACGACGGCATGCTAATTTATTTAGTGCATAATTATACACTTTTGTATGATAAATCCCAGATTAGGGTCTCAAAAAAGTGTACACAAAAAGAAGGAGACAATTTGTGTGATTTTTCGATGAGAAAATCAAGTTTGAAAATGTTCGATTTTCAAGATTCAGAAGGTCATAACTCGAAAAGTATAAGAGACCCTCACAAAATTCTCTCGGATTCGTATTCGGGAGATAAAACTACCTAAGTAACACTACATTTCTTTTTGTTTCGAGAAAGCATAAAGGAATCAAAATTCTTAAAGTTAATTTAAGTTTAATGACAGTTGATGAAAGTTACAGATTAATGAAAAAGCGGTGTGCATAAATCCGCCTTTATCTGATGAAAAACTTTCAGCGAGTTCCGTAAAATATATCGGAAATTGTGTACAGGTCCAAAAGTTCAACCGAAATCCCTTGCAACCCACTTTCACAAATTATTAACTGGAGAGAACCTACTTTTACCTTCCATAACCCCAAATCATCATAAGTACCTCCGTTGATTGACCACCAAAAAAACATATATTTAGACATCTGTTCGGCAGTCCTTAGTACAATTTTAACTGTCGTGGCTAAAAAGAGCCCAAAACTCATAAAACGCATACCGAAATCATTCGGGTACAGCCTTGTGTTAGGGTAATAAATTTTCTCACTGAAGAGGAGGGAGATTGGAGTAGAAAATAAGGAACTTGTAACAAATATATCGAATTGTAGTTTGGTGGAATTCAATCTGAATATCAATTTCTCAAGCAAAATTACAAAGAATATCGCTATGAAATCAAGGTTATTTTCATCGTACCTATAGGAACAGGTAAAATATTGATTTTTCAAATAAATTTAAGAATGTTTCTTTTATTTTTATTAGTTTAACTGAACTTTCTGACATATGAATCAATTAATGCCAGATATTTTTATCGTTGTTTAAACTGTGCCAGACGCTAATTTAGATTTTTTTTTCCAAATATTTTAGTAGTTAGTTTTTTAAGTATCTACATATCCAAAATTATTTTGCCAAACAATAATTCGGTTGTTGAACCTCCAGCCAGACCGATTTGAAAGTGAAAAGTAATATGGTATTATTTTTCTTGATCTTGAAATGGTTACCAAATAAATTTCAGAGAAAGGACTGAAAACCATTGAATTAATTTGTGGATTAATACGGTATAAAACATGATTAAAATATCAAGTATGAAAATAAACAAAAACTCTGATGGTTACATGGAAATTAAAGTTTGATGATTTTTTAATCCATAATGGACCTCTCCACGACATATGATAGAACACTGTAATTAGAAAGTGTATACGCTAATATCACTAGGGAATTTTTATTTATTTTTTCTGACCTCTAGTTTCTCTATAATCAGAAGAAAAGTGGTTTCGTGACGTCACGTTCATCAAAACAACGTTGTAAAAGTTGTGCACCGTGGAATCTCAAATTCTCATTTGAATATAATGTGTCGTATGACAGTTGTCGTTAAAAGGTAAGGGCTGCGTCTTCCCTAGCTCACACAAGTCTCTCGAAGACTTCCGAGGGTTGCGCGTAGGGATGCAATCGGTTGACGGAAATAACAATTTTTTTTTTTAACAATACCAGATGGGTTCGTTCGTCTGTTTCACGGATCATCAATAAGAATAGTTTGTCTATGTTTAACTTGTTTGCCTACTTTAATATTTAATACAAGTAGAGCAGTTCCATCAAATATGTATGCTGCAAACGAACAGGCCCTACTTGATTTCTTTTTTGAGGTTAACGTGGTTTTCAAAGTTTTGTAATGTTTTTGTTATTTGTGCTCTACATTTTTTCCTAATTCCTGTAACTATATCCCTGCAATAACTGTGAACATGTCGAAAAGGTGCTTCGTACCTGGTTGTCTGAACACCAGTGAATATTCTAATAAACAATTTTTTATGCTCCTAAATACCTATGAACCGCATTGAAAAATGTGGTTCGAAGCAATGAATAAACCTTGCGTTAAAAGCGGAAATATAATAATGTTTTTGTGAAGAACATTTCCAACTGAATGTTACTGTATTCAAACACCATTCAAGGAACGATTTTAAATTTTAGTTATTGCAAAAAATAAATTCATATTTCTTAAATAGAAATAGTCAATCATCTCATAATCTACCCTCGGTAAATTATCCGAACTTCCCTTCACGAAGCCTTTCCATATTTTGATGGTTATGCAATAATAGGTCAAGCCACAGTCAGCCAGTTCCGTAAAAAATATCAAAATAGTTTAGCAGATTATGGAATGTAGGAATGTGGCTTGATACTACCGTCAGTGGATGGAGCCCCTTACAATTGTGGGTTGAATCATTTTTGCTTATTGTAGTTTAACACTTTGGCGATTCCAATGACCAATTATTAAAAAAATGTGGCTTGTCTCTTTGTTGCATAACTCCATCCATTTAATACACAAGTAAATTCACACCAGATCGGTCATAATAACACCTCGCTACAGTATAAATGAAATATATCAGTTAAATGTCGAATGTAAAAAAACAAACATTAACCTCAAATCTCGAGGTCACTTTTGTTGCATGAGAACTGTAATAATGATTTGCGGTGTTATCAATGCTCGTTCTTCATCGAAAAAATGGTCCTTTCAGGAAATTTGAAAGTTACAAATACAATAAAAAGTAGCTAATATGTGGATTTTTTTCTATGAGTTGATCAAGTGACGAAGTTTCAATTATTTCTCAATGGCTTATACCAAGCTGAATCTATATTTTTGAGGAGACCGGTATTGAATGTTTTGGATCGTGGATTATGGTGGGGGTTGTTTCCGATGAACGTGACGTCAGCGGCACACTTTGAAATAAGATATTTTTTCAAAATGAAAAAAATATAGTGGAACTCTTTGTTAAATGGACGTTTCAGATTAGAATCTATCGATATAAAAGAGTTTTGCAATTTATTTTTCATAAATGTAAAGGTCCATTGTATCACAAAAAACGGAAGCATCTTGATAATCCTCATCATCACTGCTCTCATTTTCATAGTCATTGTCACATCGTCTTTTAAAGTGTTATCGTTTTTTAATATGTTATTATCTGTAATAGAATGAAAAATATTATGATATTTAGGCAAGGAAATGTAGTATTTTATTTTTAAATTTTACCTTTGATGATAATGTCGGCAACAAATGACATTGTATTTTGTACTTTGAGAATCTGCGCATTCGCACCAACTTCCGTTTTCAACATGATTCCACAGACCCCATAGAACATGATCCACTGTGAGTCTTGAGCACATGAGTATCAACGCATTGTCGACCAACGCTGCAAACAGCTGCTGTCGTTTATCTCGCTTGCGCAACTAGCGAGTGACTGTCTTTACTATTCTAACATGCCCAATCATTTTTCACTCTTAAGGGTCATCATCCCTGAAAAAAGGGGAGTCAGAAACGATTTTTTTTCTGAGTGGTGAAGGGTTGTATGATTGTATGAGGACAAAAATAATGAAAAAAATATTCTTTGACTTTAAAATGAATGAAAAGGATATTTTCTCCTCATTTTTGGGCATTTTCGTTCAGCTCCAGCATCAAAACGAACGAATATTATGGTGTTGTTTCATTTCAGTATCGAAGTCTATCATTCACTTATTTGAACGACTTTCTCCTAGATGTTTCTTTTTTTTGTGAATAATTTTACAAAAATGTGTTGTTTTCGCGAAATGGGTTTCCTTGCTGCATTCTATTTGAAGTTTATCAAAGTCAACTAATGAAGGGTTGGCTCAGCCGTCGATCAGTGAAAACTAATTATTACTTACAATTATGGATTCAGAAATGGAACTGATTTGTTTTAAATGACACGCTCCTCAGGTTGCTCCTTCCACACGACTGGCGAGGAAAAGAGAGAGTATCATATAGCCAGTATGACATCTGGCACAGGGTCGGATCGGGAATGGGAAAAAAAAACTCATTCGGGTCGATCGAAACTATGAAATATTATAACTTTTACAATTAATAGCTTTTTTCAACATGTGTCAACATCACTTGGGGGACAATACTCCATAACTTTTTCCTATTAGAAAAAGCCAAGAGGCGGCTCCGGAATCTTGGACGAGTTTCGTGATTTCTGATACGATTCCATTCAAAATTGGTATATAAAAGCTTTTGGTTGGGATATCATAATTTTTTTTGTTAATTCAACGTAGCAGCTCCAAAATAGCGGACGAAATTTCTGATTCTTGGTCTGATTCTCTTTTGAGTTGGTATAAGGTATAGGGATTTTTGTGGTTAGAGATCATGAATTTTTTGTCAATGTTTGATAATTCGAAATGACAGCTACAAAACGGTGGACGAATAATTATTGTCCGATTCCGTTCAAAATTAGAATGTAGGGGTTCTATGAATCGGTGATTTTGACTTGTTTTATTATAATCAAAAAATTCAAGATGGCGGCCCCGAGATTTAGGGTCAGATTCTATTCAAAATTTGTAACTAGGAGTTTTTGGAATAGGAGATGAGTTTTTCAAAACTAAATAATTCAATATAACATATTTTACGAATGATCTAAAGAAAATATTCGTTTTCAGTGCATTTTAATTAAATCTCGTCTTGAAAACATTTTTTTATTAACCTATATTTATCAGGAAATACACTCTCCACTTCGTCAGGGCTATTTAGCGAAAATTTCGGAGTTAGTGGCATATTTTTACGCATATTACTAAATAACTTGTTCTTGAGACTCCCATATCGGCAACTCCGTTCTACATTGGTTTCCAATACAACGGTTTATTTGGGCGGCGCGGCGTTTTTAATGTTCCTTTGTCAATATGGCTTTAGAGAGGGTAGATCTACAGAGGATGCTATATACAGAATGACCTCTATCATATATGAATCCATAGATAAAAAAATTCCTATAATCAGCATTTTCCTAGACCTCTCTAAAGCCTTTGACACTGTGTGTCATAAAAACCTTCTGGGAAAACTCCAAAAATATGGGATTAGAGGAAAAACATACGAAATTCTGAAAAGCTACTTGTCTGATAGGGAACAGAGAGTGGAGTTTGAAGGAACTTACAGTACAACAAGAACAGTCACCTTTGGAGTACCCCAAGGAACCGTCCTTGGCCCACTACTATTCATCATATATATGAATAGTATGCTTTTTCTTAATACTGCCGGTGAAATTATCAGTTTTGCCGACGATACCACCATATTATATACTGCGCCAACGTGGCAAAAACTGAAAGAAAAAATTGAATTTGATTTTCCAAAGTTATCAAACTGGTTACAAATAAATAAACTAACACTAAACTACAGAAAAACAAACTACTTACCCTTTACATCATATACAAATGGTCTGCCCAACTTAGGACCTTTAAATGCCGGATTGAACTCCCAAATTCCCGAAGCTGAAAAAACTAAATATCTTGGTATAACGGTTGATCGTCATATGAGATGGGATCTTCAGACAAAAGAAATTGTCAGAAAGCTTAGGGGATTTTTATCGAAATTTAAACATCTCAGAGATTTCCTGAACATTAAACATTTAAAAACTCTTTATTTTTCCCTCATAGAGTCTATACTATGGGGTGGTGTTTATTTTTCCCTCATAGAGTCTATACTTATGGGGTGGTGTTAGAGACTGTTTCCTAAATGAAGTACACGTAATACAAAAATGGATCTTGAAAATAATATATAATAAAAATGTAACATTTCCTACGAATTCTTTATACAACGAATCCCAAATAAAAGATTTGAGACAGATTTTCTGTCAAAAAATAATTCTTTTCGTGAAACTGGGAAAAATTGAACTCACTCCACATACACACCCCTATAATACTCGGAAGATTGATGGAATTCTACTCCCACGTAGCGAAAAAACTATCGGTCAACGAAATACCAATTATTTAGCACCCAGAATCTATGCTTTATTACCACATGACTTGAAACATATAGAAAACTACCACAGGTTCAAAAAAGAACTGAAAAAATGGATCATCAAAGATAGATTCATATTTACGGAAATTTACGGAAACCAAAGATATATCACATAACCAGTTGAGTAATTCATGATGTATATATCTATATGTATGTGGTAGATGTATTTATTTCGAAACTATGTAATAGTATCAGAAAACTATCCCGATTGTGACCTACCCTCTAATATATATGTAATTTCAATGCTAAAACTACAAACTCAATTTATGATATAATGAATTACCTGTGTCAAACTAACCAAACTATCCCGATTGTGACTTACCCTCTAATATATATGTAATCACAATGAAAAGACTACAAACTCAATTTATGATATAATTAAT
Organism: Chrysolina oricalcia; assembly: GCA_944452925.2. Taxonomy (NCBI): domain Eukaryota; kingdom Metazoa; phylum Arthropoda; class Insecta; order Coleoptera; family Chrysomelidae; genus Chrysolina; species Chrysolina oricalcia. Next base: position 8,045,656 of record OX101816.2, read on the forward strand.
TACCTGAATGTGTCAAACTAACCAATTTTTTTACCGAATGTACCCATTCAATGTTTTAAATTTAGAAATCACAAACACAAGTAGTTAATACTACTTCTGTGACCCACCTGTTTATTCACAAGTACTATATTATGAATTTATATTATGTATTACTATGATGATGAGGAATAAACATATATTATTATTATTATTATAGTTGAAAAGCTGCAGCAAACTTTTTTCGAATGTTCCAATGGGTCAGCGCGGTAAGGTTAACAAACGAAACATTGACTCAATACCAGGTGATTGTTACGACTTTGTTTGTTTCTTTGGCGGCATTTATATCGAGATCGTAATCATTTTAATTGATTCGCACCATTTTTTATTTTCATCATTGATTCTATGTTGAATTCACGCTCGTTCACAGTTTCGTGAAATTGGTATTGAAAATTTTGGTATTTTGAAGTAAAAACCCTGAAATTTGCACATTCGCCGTTTTGGCATGAAACCGACGAATGTGACATTCAACATAATGCACGAGCAAAGTCACATTACAAATGAATTATCATTAGTTACCAAAATAGAACGTCGCAGACCTACCCAAATACGTTATGTGCTTGCCGGAAAGTAGATAACTGGATTGAATAATTCCAAGTTGCTCCGCTTTCCCCTACACGAAATCGCAGTTAGCCCATATTTTTTAGTCAAACACAGACACCTGCGCTGTGTCGTAATGGCAGTGATTTGAAAAGTATTCTTCGTGTGCAGGTGTGTTGGAAAGGATGTCCACCAAAGCATGACAATGTGCAATTTTTAACTTGAATTAGGCAGATAAGTATCGCGGACGTAACACATACATTAGGAAACTGAATTTTATTATTCTGCGTGACGGTTCGTGAACCGAAGGAATTTTAATTCACCGGCGGAGATAACGATGGTGATGGGCAGCTACACGAGGCATCCTTTGCGAAACTTGATTATACAGGGTGTTTCCAAACTACGGTTCCCAACTACAGGGAGTGATTTGTTAGGTCATTTTAAAAAGAAAAGTTGCCATGAACATATGTGCGGAGTTGCAAATTGAAATTGAAAAAATGGTAATCATAAAATATCATGAAAATCCTTGAACCGATTTGGTTAGAATTTGGTACATTTATTTGAACTAATAGGGCGCTCATTTAGTCCTAACTAATTTGAAATTATTAGGGGCAGTGGTGTCTCAGTGGGCACCACATCCAACATGATTGTAAAAAAAGTACGCCACTGACTTTGGTCTTTTTTATTTTGTTCATATCTAGCTTCGTTTTCGGGAAAAAAACAGAAAACAAAATAAAAACCAATACTAAAAATATTAACAATTGTCCAACTTCTGATAAAATACAAGAACGCGATTTGCCATTGATCGTCTGACACGTTCAAAAATTTCTGGAGTAGTCCTTATTACATTGCAATTGTTAATTATTCGATTCATCAAGTCATTCACATCTAGTACAGGAGTTTTATAAACAAGGGCCTTCAGATGACCCCATAAATAGAAATCTAGATGATTCAAATCAGGACTGCTAGCTGGCCAATGTTGAGGTCCTGCACGTCCCATCCAGCGATTATGGAAGTCCTACCCTAACGTTCAGCGAAAATTGATGATGAAAATGATTTTCTCTAATAGCGTAGGGATTTTAGTTGGCCCAAAAATGGATATTGTGAAAGTTCATAATAGCATTTCGTAAAAAATTTGCCTCGTCCGCAAATAAAATATTTGGTAAAAAAATATTATTGTATGCCATCATACGAATCAACCACCTGTAAAACATTAATCTTGGACAAAAACTCGAGGCAGTTGAGCTTGGACCCGTTGATTGTGATATGGGTATAGCAGGTTTCTATTTAGAACTTTCCAAACGGTTTTTGGGCTGACTTCAAGCTGCAGTGCAATCTTCCTGGCACTATTTGAAGTATCTTCTTCTATCGAAGTATAGCTTCTTCTAGTTCAGATTTTTTTATTTTAGATTTTTTCGTCCTCTTTTAGATTTTTTTCATCCAAGTTATTAACAAAAGTATGAAAAAATTATTTACTAATTCTGATGACAAACTTAGAAATGGTTGAAAAATTATGGAACGATGAGGATGATATTTTCTTTGCTTTCGTCATTTTGCGACTCTTTTGCAATTTTGCTCTACAAAATAACCAGAATTGTTTATAATTTACATTTTTAACAATGTTGCCGACCTTTTATGAGGGCACACATATTTATTGTTTCATTTAGCACTAAAATATGACTTCTGTGAAAGTTTGCATTGTTTGACTAGTTTTCCCTATTTTTTAATTTGAATGCTAAAATGAATGACCTACATTTAGAATGATGTACTGTAAATTTTTAGAAAATGTCTGTTGCCAGATTTGCGCGTAAGTGCTTCTATCTCAGAATATTGTTGAAGCTACTGAATTCAGCGAAGAAGGAATGTGCGTAAAAGAATGTTTAAAATTGGGTATAAAAGTTTTTTTACAAACTTCAAATGCATTGAAAAGCAAACAATTTTTTCTTGTATGTATAATATCTGAATACAAAAGCAACAAGCTGTTGGATCTTTTACTCCCACATCTGAAGAAACAATTTTTCACTTTTCAGAGCACTTTTTGACTAAAAGCTTTAATAAAAATGTTTACCTAATTTAATTTAAATTTCTTCAGTTCTCAAGTAAAGTGTGTAGGAGTCTTTAACTTGGGTTTTTGAATGATGACAATGTAATCATAATTTCAGATCGCAAAAGCCCTCACATACCAATTTTCAATAGAATCGGACCATATCAGTAAACTCGTCTGTCTTCTTGATATGAGTTTGAAACAAAAAAATCATAATCTCTGACCCCGAAAATACCCACAAAGCAATTTTGAATAGAATCTGACCATAACCATCAAACTCGTCAGCCATATCGGTACCGCCATATTGAATTTAGTGACGTCATTTTCTTCTCAGCAAACCCTTTTATCTGATACCCATATCATGGGAGTTCATCAAAAATAATTGGTCTGCCATCTTTGGAAGTTTGCCATATTGGATTTAGAATGACGTCACTCCAAACGTGCATTTCAGCTCAATCGGTTGGGGAAAATTGGTTTGAAATTCAGTTGCAAAAAGTGCAAGATCGTTTCAATGGGAAATTGGCTTTCGGTAAATTTGCTCGATTTTTTTATATAGTGTAGAACTCGTGATGCTGATCAATTAATTTCTCCATAGCGCCAAATCTCTGAATTGAACGGTTTAGATTATACAGGATGCTGAAATTACTTTTTCCAAAATTTGAAATGGCTATTGTGAAGACATTTTTTCGAACATTTTTTTCTTACAATGTTTTTTTACAAATTTCGATAATTCTTGTTGCCTGACTAGTAAGTTCATATGAGAATTTCTAATTTTCATAACCTCAAACTTTTCACTTCTAAGTTTTTAATTTTAGGTGAGCACTGGAGATGACGAATAATATTTTTATGATAGTGCGACACACTATCTGCCACGTGGCCGTAAAATATACAGTCTTACAGGACACGCGATATAGAACACATACCACACAAAAACAAAAAAGATTTTTGTATTGAGTTGTAACGCTATGGTTAATTCAAGTCCAAAATACTATCAGAATGACAAAAAAAAGTTAACGTGTCAAGTTTCACTTTTTAAATTTCTGAGATCATGGGATAATCAAATTATTTTTCATTGAATCCTAATTTGAATGCCTGTTGTGTTTAATTGAATAGTATTCAAGTATCATAAACCGCATATTTTTTTCGAACGTTTACAAAAGTTTTTACTAGATAAAAGAATATAGATTTGATCAACCCTTTCGCTCACCTTGTGTTTTCCAGTACACACCACTTTTGGGAATTTTTATTTACCTTTTGCAACTAGTTTTTTATAACTAGTTATTCTGTACTCATATTCAATCAGTTTACTATCATTTAGTAACATAGGTTGATGTCTAGTGGCCGATATATAAAATTGATATGTTATTAGGTCATTTTTGAAGAGGGTATTGTCCAACCTCTATTCAAAAAAAGGTTGTAAAAAGAACCTTGGTAACTATGGCCTAATTTCTCTTATTAGTAACTTAGTAAAAATTCTGGAAAAAGTTATAAAAATTAGAATGATAATATATATATATATATATATATATATATATATATATATATATATATATATATATATATATATATATATATATATATATAGAAGAATATAATTTGATTTCAAATAGACAAGGCGGTTTTCGGGATGGTAAATCTACAGAAGATGTAATCCATTTATTACAACAAAAATATATGACGATTTAGACAGAGGCCGGCCATCCTTATGTGTTTTTTCAGATCTTGCAAAAGCCTTCGACACTGTCAATCATACACAGCTGTTAGAGGTATTGCAAGATCTGGGATTTAGAACAACTGCTCTCGAATTGTTGAAAACTTACCTTCTCAGTAGAAAATTATTTGTGAAAATTGTTGAAACACTAAGCAAACGTTTAGAAATACGATGTGGAGTACCACAAGGAACCGGGCTGGGTCCAATACTTTTTATGATTTATATAAATTCTATACTTACCTTCAATAGCTCCGGTACCGTTTCCAATTTCGCCGATGACACTATCGTTATATACGAGGGTGATACTTAGGACGGATTGACAGAAAAAGCAGAAAAAGATATGGGAAATCTAATTAAATGTTTTGGACAAAAATTAAATTATGAAATAACCTGTTTCGTTTCCTTTTCTTGTTACGTCAGTGGTCTCCCTAACTATGGCACCATACAAATTGATATACGTTCTGATGATACAATTAAGATGCAAAGAGCCAATAACGCAAAATATCTTGGCATAATAGTTGATTGCCATCTTCGGTCTACAAAACTCTTCGTTCGCTCCTTTACAAGTTCAAATACTTTCAGCTAATACTAGATTTCAAATATCTCAAAATTCGTTATCAAGCATTGGTTGAATCAAGACTCACCTACGGTATTCTGGCTTGGGGGGCAGCAACGGATGCACACTTGCAGAATCTCTAAATCATACAAAAGAGATTTTTAAAAATTACATCATCCAAACCAATCAGATACTCATCCGACCTTATATTTACAGAAACGGAACTCGTTAATTCACGACAGCATTATTTCTATAAAATTGTGATAAGACAATTTAAAACGCAGATTTAATCTACCTCTCATCAGCCATGTCTACCAAACTCGTTTGTAAACGAATAACGCTCTTGAAATGGTTTATCTAGAATGAGAATAGGTCATAGAAGTCATACCTTTGTAGCTAATAGATTTTATAATTTTCTCCCGACTGAAATCAAAAATATTTCAAACATATACTTTTTCAAAAAAAGGACCAATTATTATCTTCTCTCTCTAGAACGTATGGTTATCGGAATATACCATCTTGTCACACTCCCGAAATGTTCACTTGATATTGTTAAAATTTTATTTACTTTGAATAAACTTATTATTATTATATTAAATTTGAAGAGTTACAGAAATCATAGACGATTTCTGCATTGTGCTACAAAATGTAATTTTTGTGTGCACAGTATAGCACACATATATTTTTTTTAAATCTGGTGACACTTTAGAATTGTTACTGCCAAAAATCTTTAAAAAAAATCAAGAACTCTGAATTCTGCAAATAATAATTTTAGAATAAAAATTGAAAATGCGTGAGCGAAGGGGTTAAATTTTATAACTTTTTTGGGTTCGAGATACTTTATCAATGACATGATAATTTAAAGATTAATCGACTTACCTGAAGGAAGATCAATCTTAATTATTCGAGTGGAGCCGTTCCATATGATTCACCCTGTAGTAACACCAGTTCTACCTAAATTGGCACAACATAAAAAACGTACCGAGTTTTTTGCTCGCTGATAAGGATACTCGCCCAAATATACCTCACTTCATCGTTGGGCATAATAGCCACTATAGATCGCATTATGGGGTATTGGGCGGAAGTGGGTTTTGAATCATATGGAACGGCTCCACTCGAATAATTAAGATTGATCTTCCTTCAGGTAAGTCGATTAATCTTTAAATTATTCTTCGTGTCGCCGTTCCATATGATTCACCCTGTAGATGTTCAAAGCAGAAATGCGATCTATCAAAAAACAATTTATTCATGAATTGTAATTTTCACAGTATGTATAAATAGGAGAAATACGTAATACCATGTGAATTATAATAATGATCATTAATTAACAAAATTAACATGAAGAGAAAAATCATCTTTGAGAGATACTTTTTCGAAAGAACAAACAAAGAAAAAAAATACTATAATATATCATAAAGATTACCTAATACATTTTATGCTAAGGCCTGTTGCAAAATAGTTCTTGCAAAAATTTCAGGATCTGGTCCTAAAGGTTTTCTATAAAAATTATTGAAAACAGCGGAAGCCTGTGTCCAACCAGCTGTATTTTTAATGGAGTCGATATTAACACCTCCTCTCAGTGCGGCCGATGTTGAAGCATGCCGCGTACTATGTGCAGTAAAAATATTAGTATCAATTCCACTTCTTTTCAACGTTAACTTGATCCATCGACTTATTGATTGAGGAGAGGCTCGGTGATGGGGTCTTTTATGTGTCAGAACAAGATATTCTTCTTCAGGTGTCCTAAGAGGCTTAGTAACTTTTATATGGTGAATAATAATTTTTCCAATACAGAGACTTGGTTTTTCTTTGAAAAACGGAAAAACCAAGTATGGTTGTTGGTTCCTAGGCCCAGAAGTCTTAATTCTATCTGTAACCTTTATTTCGATATTAGAATTTGTTATTTTAATATTATCCAAACGAATATTTGCAAGAGTTTGCACTCTATGTCCCGTAGTTAAGGCCATCAACGTAACTAATTTTAGACTTAAGTCTTCCAACGACACTTTTTCGAAAGGAAATAACTTTTCTAAATAGGCCAATACTGGATTTGGATCCCATGTAGAAGAATATTTTGGTCGTGAGGGATTCATATTGAAGGCGCCCTTCATGAATCTTCGAATAGTTTTTTCTTCGAGTTCAGAGAATTGAAAAATCAATGCTAAAGCTGATCGATGGCTATTTAACGTTGAATAAGAAAACTTAGAATCGATAAGTGACCTCAAATAGTCAATGATACTTTCGAAATTGTAAACAATTGCATCTAATTCATTTTCTTGACAGAATAACCACCATTTGTTGAAACATGAATTATACTGTTTCAAAGTATTTTCGCTCAATGAGGCTATTAAGACTGGAATTGCGGAATCTGGGACCTGCTTCTTTTTGAGAGCTGCCCTGACAAAATCCCTGCAACCAGGGTAAGATCCTTGTGGAGCGGATGACTCTCTCTGAAAGGGGACAAAAGCAAATCAGGACAAGGATTAAAATATATAGTCCTTATTGCCATATTATGAAATAAGGGGTACCAGGGCTGCGTTGGCCATTGCGGCACTATCACTATGCCAAGTGCCTCCTGACTTATTATTTTCTCTAATACTCTAGCTATAATGGCAAAGAAAGCATCTACATACAATGAACTCGGGTCCGGATACCATGAAACATAATTTTTACATTTACAATTTAAATTAGTTGCAAACAAATCAATATCAGGATGTTCAAATGCCTTACAAATTAATTTGAAATTTTTTTCTGATAATTCATATTCAGTTGATACCGACTGGGACCTCGATCCAAGATCTGCCTCAATATTATTAGAGGAGCTGATATATGAAGCAAATATATTTAAGTTTTTCTCTTCACACCAATTCCAAATATTTTTTGTTATGCAATTCAGGTTTTCGAATCGAGCACTGGCCATTTTGTTGATGCACGATATAGCTGTGATATTATCTAACCTCAACAGTATAGAAGAGTTCACAATATTTTTTGTGAATGCTTTCAGAGCATAAAAAGCTGCTAAAAGCTCTAGGTAATTAATGTGATGTTTTTTCTCTGTCTCACTCCAAAAACCATGTGTTTGAATATCACCTGAAAACGCTCCCCACCCGGTTCTAGAAGCGTCCGCGAAGATAGTCAATTCAAAAGGTTTTCGTTTTATATAATGGTAAGAAACCATGATATTTTTCAGCCACCATTCGAAGTCTTCCTTCAGAGAGATATTAATAGTCATTGATTTGTTATAATTTGTATTGTTGAGACGTAGAGCTAAATTCTTTTCTCTTTCAAATTTTTTGGTGTGGAGCCAACCGTACCGAACTGCTGAGCAAGCTGCAACCAGCATCCCAAGTAAACTTGCAAACTCGCGTATTTTGCATTTATCTTTCCTATAAATTCTTTTCAATTCCTCGAAAATTTTCACTTTCTTGTCAACAGGCAAAGAAATTATCATTGAATCACTCTTAAAACTGAACCCCAAATATGATATTTCACGAGATGGAGTCAAGGTACTTTTTTCATAATTAATTTGGAAGCTTAAGGAGGTTAAAAGAGGTATGGTTATTTGTGTATTGATTTTGCATCGAGACCTCGTATTACTCATTATCAGAAGATCATCCAAATAAGCGATACATAAAATATTTCTGAGTCTCAGTGATCTCAACACAGGTTTTAATAATTTAGTAAATATATATGGTGCTATGTTAAGACCAAATGGCAAACAATTGAATTCGAAGAGTTGATTTTCAAATTCAAATCTCAAATATTTCCTATATTTTTTATTAACTGGAACTGAAAAGTAGGCATCTTTCAAATCTAAATTAGTGAAATAACAATTTTGTGTAATCATTTTCTGGACCATTCGTGTATCTTCAAGTTTAAAATGTGGTGGTATTATGAATTTATTTAAATTCTTCAGATTTAAAATAAAACGGAATTTACCATTTGGTTTTTTAACAAGGAAATATGATGATAAAAATTCACCATGCTTGTGGTGACATGAAGAAATCGCTCCATCTTGTGGGATCAGCACCGAGTATTGCTGTCACAGCTGTAACAGGAGGGGCCTCCTCGTGTACCTGAGCTGGTACCTGGATTTCCGCAATAGTAGGCATTGACTCGATTTCAGAGCTACCTGTAAGGAAAAACGAAGGAACTTAGAAAGTGGCAGGACACATGTCCACAGATCGTATATGGTAAGTCACATGACTACCCGATCGAATATGATGATGATTCTGAAAGAATGGGCAGGACACATGTCCACCAGATCGTATGTGGTAAGTCACGTGACTACCCGATCAAATATGATGATAATTCTGGCTGAATGCAAGAATGATTTGCTTGTTAGGGCAAGTCACAAGACTGCCAAATATTTCATCATCGAATACATCACTTTGTATAAACAGTTAAACTGATGACTGTACCTTTGTTGTCCAGATCGGATGACTCGGAAAAGTTACACTGCCTCTCCAGGCGAGCTATTTTCTTCAAATTGCATTTTCCTCTTCCTTTCAATTCTCTTCCTCTTACGATCCCTATCACTTTCTCTTTCAGAATCACTTTCCGAAGAACTAACCATTTTCATGAACTTCTTCGGCATGTTATTTTAATTTAAAACCGTACGCGATGTGCTTGACTTAGGCACAACAGATGAAGTGAGGTATATTTGGGCGAGTATCCTTATCAGCGAGCAAAAAACTCGGTACGTTTTTTATGTTGTGCCAATTTAGGTAGAACTGGTGTTACTACAGGGTGAATCATATGGAACGGCGACACGAAGAATAATTTGAATGCTGTCTCATTGTCAAGGATTAACCCCACAATTTTTACTATACTTGTCAAAGAGTTTGTATGACGTAGTTATTGTTTGAAAAAGGAATTTAATATTTAAAGGCAATTTTATGTCACACCAAAGTAAGAATTTACGTAGTTAAGTGAAACATAAGTGATCTATTAAGAAAAAGCTTGGATAAGAGTGGGTTCATATGAGATCCCTGCGACATACCAGAGTACACCGCAATCGGAACAAACTGTATTCTTTCAACAAGATATCTGTATTTTTAGAGGTTGTCGGTTTTTGCCTTGGTTCTCTTTGGTAAAAATATCCAAACGTTTCGACTGCACATGCGGTAGTCATCTTCAGTGTCGTGGATTTTCGCTCTTTCGCAGACTACGCGAGTCCTTTGGGACCGACTTTATACCAAACAAATGAACACGTGTTTCACAGCTTTCCTGATTCGAAATACAAATTACAGGGTTCGAAGAGAAAACAGAAATAGATGAACAGTTTTAGTAATCAATAATTTGGGCAACTAGAAATAATAAGTACCTAGATATACGTACCAGCATTCACGATGACATATTATGCTAATAATTTAATTCATGAACATAATTATACATTAATCTCGGCTACAAATTACCGACCACAACATTCGAAATCAAAATAATAATAAATCATATTAGTAGTCGACTCAATAGAGACATAAATTCGGTAGAGGTAATTATAAGGTGAAGGCAATTTATTGATATAATAACGGTTGATTATAGAAATGTGAAAATCAGTCGATGAAACCTGTACCAAAAAAATCAACCTTCAACAGTTTTGCGGACCAAATTTCGAAAATTGTTTTGCATACAATACAATTTTTTTTTGTTGATATATCAAAACTGAAATCTGAATCAAAATTTCAAATATCGTATAAAAATCAGATATTTAACACCTTAGCACCTGAATTTTTGTCCTGCATGAAAAAAAATATATAGGCATCAACTAAGTAAGATTATGCAAGTTTTGAAATTTTTGCTTTTCCATTGTTTTTTCAGTAACTTGTACCTACATATACTTCAAAAAGTACGTAAGAAATGTAGAAAATCTTTGTTTGAGATTTTTTTAAGAAAAATTAATGTGTCATCAACTTAGGCTCATTTTGAAACCTACTAAGCCCCTATCAGATATAGTGAGTGATTCTCGTTTTCTTGAAAAATCGCATTTTTCAAAATAAACATAATCTCAAAAGTTATATTTTTCAGAAAAGAATTAAAATTTGGATGAAATTTTTCAATAAATTAATTTAAACAACACATGATATGACAATATATAAAAATGAATTGAACAAAATGAATCAGATGAACAATAATAAACAACGAATAATTCGAACAAGCGCGAAGGTTTTTTGAGGTACAAATAAATGTGAATAAAATCGATAAAGGCGAAGTAGGTACCCTTCTCTCCATATACTTCTGCGAAGTGGAAAATATGAGGCAAAAATCTGACAGAAAACAACTACTTCCCTGGCTAATGCCACGACGGATATTGAACTACATCTGACAAACATTTGTGCAACGTTCTTCCAAGAAGACTCAATTGCAAGTGCTTATTGTAGACAAACAAAAGATTATCCTTAATTTGGCTGAGGATGACCATCTGCAGACATGTTTCGAGGTTCTTGCCTCTCATCAGTGCAAAGGTCGGTCCGACAACTGAGTTGTCTTGTCCCTGCCAAATGAATTATAATTTATTGTTCATCTAATAATTCCCTACGGATGAGGCAGCGACTTACAGTAAATTCAGTCGCTGAATAGTTGGGATCATAAATATGTGAAAAGATGTATTCAAATCGGCTTAAATAGCAGGTATAAATACATTGAGTTTTCCAATACCTTATTCCCCAAAATTCAGAAATAACAACGTTTGTTAGTATTCACCAGTACCATAATATTTTACCAAAACCGGGCCTGTTACAAAAAACACTAATGACGCACATGCGCATTGCAGACTAGTCTGAACTTTTTACAGCACTCATGACATATTAGATTAGCATTCTAGAATAAAGTATATAATATATATTTCTATGACTGCAGCACAGTTTGAGTGACAGGCGAGGTGACAGTATTTTGATAATAATTTTTTTCTAGAATAAGTACTATAATGATATGCTCTTTTGGATTATTATTATTATTATTAGTTTTTAAATTAAGATTTAAAATATTTATGCTTTAAAATAAAATTCTCTCAGGGTTTCAAATAAAAATTTCATTACAATACATATACCTTTTCTTTGCTCAAATACTCTTGTGCAGAGTGTATACACTATACAGCGTGTCTCACGGTCGATGGTAGGTTAGACGTTTATGGTAAACGCAAAGCAGGATTTCCCTGAAAATTTCACATCTTTACCTGATCTATCGATCTAAAATATTTTCAGCTTTGCGGCGTTGCCACGTCTATCAAAAAAAACTAGCAACTTTATTATTTTAAATAGAACACCCCGTATATTAACTCATTTTTTGAATACTTTTTTGTTAATAATGTCCTATACCTATCTCTATCTGTTTTCGAAATAAAAAATAATTTGTGTTAAATATGGTCCAAAACATAGCCCTAATTGAACTTTAGTACATCAGTACTCTCAATTCATGAAGTTGATATTTTGATTATAGGTTGGACAAATTCGAAGTATTTACTTAACACCAAGAAATCGACTCCATATCATACAGGGCGTGCTAAAATTACTGTTATTTCCATAATGCATAAAAGTGGTCAAAAATTCATTTTTTCGAATGAAACCCCCTGTATATTACTCGATAAATTGAAAGATGATGAAAATTGCTTCAAGATGATATATTATGTCCCTATACCTAAATCATCAACTTTTCTTAATAAAATTGCTTTTTAAGAATTTGGTTTTAGGTAACAGTGGATTTGTCAAGCATATAACAGTTTGGTAACTTTTATAAGTAATTTACGAATAGTTATCGACGGTGTTTCAAATTATTTTCCAAAGTGAATGCAAATATCGATTATTCAAACAAAGTTCTTATGAAATTATTTATTATACATGGACAGTGTGATCAAATCATTGCCAGAACTTGCAGAAATTTCAACCAAATGTATCCTGAATTAACACCAATGAACGAGAGGAAGTATGTAAGATTACAAAATAATTTTCTTAACTATGGCTGAAAGTTTCCAGGGAACAACTGTCCAAAAACCAGGCATTTCTGGAATATAACATGTGAAAGTACAGAAAAAAACAGAATTAGGAGGATTAAAAATAACAAAATTGTAAACAAAATATCACATTTTTACAATAAATGTTGGAAATGTTGTCCATTACATTCTAAACATTTTAAAATATTCTTTTGTACGTGACTTGTCGTTGCTTTTTCAATTTCATGGGGATCTAGATCTTCAATACACCGCACTATTCGCCGTCGCAGTTCTTCTTTGGTAGGCACTGGAGTACTGTACACCCTTTCTTTTAAAACACCCCATAAAAAAAGTCAAGTGGCGTGAGATCAAGTGATCTCGGTGGCCAATCCCACGGTCCTAAACGCCTAAACCAACGATCGTCAAACATTTGGTGAAATTTCCTGAAAACTTCCTGAGTGCAATGAGCTGGCGCTCCGTCCAGTTGAAACCACGAATTCCTATATTCCTCTAAAGGCAAGTTTTCAAGGAAATCGGTAACAGTCGTCCTTAAAATATGAAGATATATCTCTGCATTCAGTGTGTCTTCATAAATAAAAAAGCTAATTTTATTTTTCTTCAAAATACAAAACACATTCAGGGAAATTTTTTCTTGAAAACCCATTTCTTTTGTCACATGAGGATTATGATCATCCCAAAAATGTTTATTCCTTCTATTAAAAATGCCGTCCCTCGTAAATTTTGATTCGTCGCTCCAAATTATTTTTGACAAAAATTCCCGATCTTCCTGTATATGTATTAGAAGGGATTCGCAAAAATTCACTCTGCGTTCAAAGTATTCTACTTTGAGAGCTTGAGCTTTGGTAAATTTATACGGATGCATTTCGAGATTTTCCAAAATTCGTTGTACTGAAGCATGTGATACACCCAAATCTTTTTCTGCACTGCGAACGGAAGCATCTGGATATGCATAAAAATATGCCAAGACGTTAACAGTATTTTCCTCATTTAAAGTAACAGGTTTTGGTAATGTTGAAGGCGCTTTTAACTTTGAGCCATAGTTAAGGAAATTATTTTGTAATCTTACAAACTTCCTCTCGTTCATTGGTGTTAATTCAGGATATATACATTTGGTTGAATTTTCTGCAAGTTCTGGCAATGATTTGATCACACTGCCCGTGTATAATAAATAATTTCATAAGAACTTCGTTTGAATAGTCAATAGCATTCATTTTTGGCGATTTTTTAAAACTCCGTCAATAACCATTAGTTAATTACTTATAAAAGTCACCAAGCTGTCATAAGCTTGTTACTTCCACGGCCACCTAAAATCAAATTCTTTAAATATTTTATACAACTGTCCGAACTGTCATTAAAAATCTCTTTAATAGAAACAATCAGAACATCTACTTAGAAAGAATTATTTAGAAAAGTTCACACATGTATTTGGCAGTTTGTGCAATTGGTAATATTTATTCCCTGTGAAGTAACTGACGAAGTACCTACTATTCAATTCAACTGTAGAAAGTACTTTATGAATAATAACATTTAAATAAACATGTGCGCTGGTGTATGTAGTTGAAGCATCTGCCTTGTAATCCAAAGATCGTGTGTTCGAATCCCATGGACCTCATTCATTTTTTGTTTTTTTTTTATTACTAGCTGTAACTGTTGTACACAAAAATGTGTATGATACATGGATTTGCTCCACTCGCTGACGTTCGTTTCGCAATATTCCCCACTCACAAAATAAAATGCCACTTCCATCACTTGTAGGTATCATAAATAACTATTTTTCCACAAAAACGGCTTAATTAAGAAAAGTTGATGATTTAGGTATAGGGACATGATATATCATCATCATCATAGAAGCATTTTTCATCATCTTTCAATTTATCGAGTAATATACAGGGGGTTTCATTTGAAAAAATGAACTTTAGACCACTTTTATGCATTATATATAACAGTAATTTTAGCACGCCCTGTATGATATGGAGTCGATTTCTTGGTGTTAAGTAAATACTTCGAATTTGTCCAACCTATAATCAAAATATCAACTTTTCATGAATTGAGAGTACTGATGTACTAAAGTTCAATTAGGGTTATGTTTTGGACCATATTTAACACAAATTATTTTTTATTTCGAAAACAGATAGAGATAGGTATAGGACATTATTAACAAAAAAGTATTATAATGAAAGAGCGATTCAAAAAATGAGTTAATATACGGGGTGTTCTATTTTAAAAAATAAAGTTGCTAGTTTTTTTTTATAGACGTGGCAACGCCGCAAAGCTGAAAATATTTTAGATCGATAGATCAGGTAACAAAATGTAAGATGTGAAATTTTCAGGGAAATCCTGCTTTGCGTTTACCATAAACGTCTAACCTACCATCGACCGTGAGACACGCTGTATACTCACTACCTTCTTAAAACCGTAGTGCCTTTCTCTGTTCTCAGGAGGGTCCTTCGGGAACTTGGCAGCTTGATGTTGTTTGAATAAAATTGCTTTTGTGATAGAATGTCAAATTTCAAGAAAGAAAAATGTGAACGCCAGAGTAAAGTGCATATAAAAATGTTAATAAAAATGTAAACGAAAAAATAAGTAAACAACAATAAACAATGAAAAAACAAAAACCATGAACAAGAAACACATCCCTAATTAATTGATACCTGAACTCTTAAAACTCTAAGAAATTTTATATGCAAGCTCTTGAAAATATTTAATGCACGGTGAATCATCTGTGTGATGACTTCATAGAGTAGCCTTTCGCCCCCTTGTGCAAACTAAATCAACTTTATTGTAGCATGTTATGCGCAGACTAGCATTCCTATCTTAATTTAAGAATCTTAATAAAAAAAATATATCTCAACTACAAGTGATCTTTCATTCGAATTAAAATCTAAACACTAAGATAGTCTTGGGCAATGAAAATGACGAAAAGTTCGGAAGGAATTGAAGTTTTTAATCCACACTCCGAGAAAGCACTTTTGGATCTTTCCACGGGAAAGTCTAGTGGTTTGAAAATTTGTGAAAATGTGAAAGTTCTTGAAATTATCCGGAATACTGTAGTCAAATGTGTTTTGTTCGAAGAAAAGGTTTGCAAACCGTTTTATATGCAAATAAGCATTGTTTATATAGAAGTAAGATAGTTAGTCAATGCCTGTGTAATTGGTGTTGGACGCAAACGCGATTGTCATCTAGCGTGATTAGTTACAAACATGAATATTTGACGTAATTTTAATGCAGGTTCCTTAAAAAAACACTGATTTTAATGCTGTCCCATTGTTTCAATCAAGTTACGACATGACTTGGAGGCCAGATCACTGAAGTTACGACATGACTTGGATGCGAGCTCACTATCGCCATCTACATGTCGCATCCATTTTGATCCAATTATAATCCCATAAGTCGTGACAGATTATATAGAAGTGTTTTGTTAAATAAAATTAAAAAGTGTAAAATATGGGATGCAGTATTGCCTAGAGCAAGACAACTGCATTCCCCTGATGAAACCTTGCTGTCTACGCCGGTTAAAGGCCGGATGGAAACGGATTTTCCGCAGCAGGGCTTGGTCAAATGCGCCTGTTTGAAGGAAGCAACGACCAACCAAATACAGAGAGAGAGGTTGACTAACTATCTTCTATATAAACAATGATATAAGTAAGGGCCTTTATAAATACCTGGGATCTATTTCCGGTTTTGTTCTTCGAAAGCTTCTATGGGTTCTGGAAGCCAGGGGACCTGGAGACCGGCATCTTCGTCTTAGAAGTCGAATTTCTCAATAACGAGAACAGCTAGCACTTGGTAAGTTCTGGAGTTTGTTCACATTCACTTTAAGTTTATTTTGACATTGGAATCATGGGATTTCTTTATGTTTTTCCTGAGAAAAGTTTAATTATTCAGGGAGCACATCTTATACATCTCTCCCTAAGATGTCTACAAACCCTGGTGTGTCGAGTGATTCGATTTTGTTTTGATTTTTCAGAAGACAAATAAACAAATGAAATAGTGGTCTGCTTCTTTAGTCGGTTCCAGAGATGGCGCCCTTATAAAGAATTTTTGTCTTGTCAATATTCCAGGGATATGGTGATTGATGACTGTTGTCAATTTTATGGAATTTCAACGAACTTTAAATACAATTCAAAAGTGAATGGTGGTGACAGAATCTAAATTTCATAGTGCAATTTCCTTGTATTGATTACTTTTATTAATGTGTTTCTTCATTTTGCTATATATTTTCTTAGACATTCATCCAATAATAATGTAATTATTCTGATTGACTCGTCATTTACTTGATGAAGATCCATAGTAATTGTACAAACTATACTGAAAACGATTCGATCCTCCACAAACTTTATTTAATCAGACAGTGGAGAAGCTAGTGTGCAGGCAAAATATGTCTGATTAAATAAAATTTGTGAATATCTAATCGTTTTCTGTGTAGTTTGCACAATAATAATTTGATCATGTTCCGTTTTTGTACCATTTGTGGGCAATCCAGAGAGACGAACAAAATAATTCATCTAGGTATATCCAGTACCGAAAGTGAGTAGTAAGTACCACCATATTATACAATAATACAAGATTATCTTGTATTATTAGAAAACATTTTAATGAAAATCATGGCACGAATTACCGCTTATTATATTAGCACAAGATTTACAGGTTCTAATGGTGAATTTTCATGAAGCTTAATTTCAATGTTTCTAAATGAAATGCGTGGTCATAATTGTATTGAATTTCTTTTCAGTAAAAAATTAAATAAATAAGTCGAAAATTAAACAAATAAAACTGGTGAAGTTTTTCAGTAAATTCCAATAATTACGTTTCTTTATTCATTTCATTCGTCGGCAATACTTGAAAACTTCTGTACTTGTAAATTTACCCTAACAAGAAAACCGACCGTGGTACACGCAAATGCGGAATATTTGGGAAACAGACCACGAATTCATTTGTTTTCTCTTAGTCAAGCTGGCGAATTGTCTCCCGTTTTATCCCACAGTTTTCCAGGTATGAGTCGACACACCAGGATTTTTAGACATCTTATCTCTCCCCTTCGATGGACATATTCTGAATCCCTTTTCATTGTTGTCAACAATTGAAAGCCAAATTGCCTTAGCAACGGGTTCATTTTCTTGCATATATGAACTTTACCAATGAATTACTAACTGAATACTACATTATGAAATCTAAATTCTATACTAAACTAAACTCTAAACATTCTAAATTCGGCATACTACCATAGGATTTTTCCCAATGAACATTTTCATGTTGAAATTTCATAAAATTTCTCTAGGTGTCATGATAGTGGCGTACATGACTAATTTCCTGCTTGGCAATTCCTATTGTTATTTGGTGATTCAAGACCTATTATAAAACTGATTGTAATGGTTAGATTCTCTGAATCTTTCTGTACTTCCTACTGACATTCAAATCCCTTAAACGGTTACCAATATTTTTAAATTAATTGATAAACTTCCAACATTGTTGCCATGTGTGACGTCACGCCTCGCAGAGAGCTCCTTGCCTGACAGGGTCGGCCTAAGTAGGATTTCGTTTTCTGATAAATGTAAATTGTTGATTTTTGGATTGAAAATTTTATATAGTGGTAAACTTATTTGATGATATATAGTTAAAATTGTTGTTGTTATAATTGTTATTACCGTCAACCGATTGCACCCCTACGCGCAACCCTCGGAAGTCTTCGAGAGACTTGTGTGAGCTGGGGAAGACGTGTGATGCCATGCACGAGACCGATGACCATGCGAGGCTTTGAACCGTCGACCCTTCGCTCCAAAGGCGAACGTTCTACCAGCACGGCCACCACGGCCGTGAATCATAACAGTACCTTAGTGGGTACTTTTTTATTCGAAAGTATATTTTACCAGAATATATCATCTTGTCACACTCCCAACATGTTACCTTAAAATTGTTGAAACTTTACTTACTTAATTTATCAATAAACTTATTATCATTAGAAAATTGCCGAACTTTCGCAATCGCCATATTTTTAAATGAGGCCAATTTTTCACCAGTGGACTGAAGTTCATCTTAAACTGAGATGAATCAAAAATTACATGAGGGACCTGAACTCACTTCAATACTGATGTATAAACAACTGAATGACAATGCAATAATATAATTTTTCTGAAATCGTTCAAGAATGCCCACTTTCTCGGAGCAACTTCAGGCCTCAAAATACGCTAATCTAGTATTTTAGTCCGTTGCTAAGCAACGAACTTTCCCGGACCGTTTTCGGACCTAAACGGTACGGGAAAGTACTCTCCCGTATCGAAAACGATACGGGAATATTTTTGCCGGCTTGTTTACATTTTAGACAGGTACTGAATTCACGCAAACAATATGTAGAATTCCTTAGTTTTTGATAATGCTGATTGCGATTTCAGAAAAAATAGTATGTGTACCTCGTAGTAAAAGCACATTCCCAGACTTCAATGCTTGTTGGCCTCGGCCTCGCCTCGGCCAACAAATTACATTGTCGACCGGGAATGTATTGCTTTTACTACTAGATACACAATATACTAGTTTGTCTGTTCGGTAAAAATTTTGCAATACACTTTACACCTAGTTGAAAGGGAAACATTCTCAATCAAAAATTGAAAAAAAACATGTTTCCTCTGGAAATGAAATAAACCTACGACAATAATACAGCTATTTTTTGTAATATCTAACAGAAAACAACTACTTCCATGGCTAAGGCCGCTGGACATTGAACTTCATCTGATAGATATTGTGAAAAGAACCTGACTAGAAAGAAAAAATCCGAAAGTGAAAATTTGTACTTTCATTCAAATACCTAGTTGATTTATTCATTATCCAGTTTCCACTGGAGAGTCACATAGATAAATGAGAATAAGGGAGAATATTATATATACAGGGTGTCAATTTGAAAACTTCCCACCCTTAATATCTTCCTTCCAGTAAACAATATGAGTAATCGAAAAAACAGGTCAATTTTATTGTCAAGGGGGACACTTTCAAGGACTATTTGTAGCCCTCGTGGTTCAACCCCCTAGGAGGGGTAGATGTTACCCTTAGAATTTTAAATGGGAAGGGGGGTCAAGTGGCACATCATTTTGATGGGCGTTCAATTCTTGTTCCAATGGTACCCTGACTTATTATTTTTTGATGAGCATTTTCCGAAAAATTGCGTTCTAAACTAACAGAAGTAATTATTAGAACGCCTATACTGAGATGCATGGTTTGGTCAGAACTGGTTAGAATATTAGGTGGTACCGTTCCAACCCTTTATTAGGGGTAACATTAGCCATTAGCTCCAAACACAAAAAAGTAGCCTAATAGTAAAACGTAGATGGTAGTAAAGTTGTGTTTATTAAATGCTGAATTTTTAAGTGTCATCGCAGAAATTGTACCCTTCCTTTTTTGCTACTTCTGCTGTAAAAAGTTTGTTTTCCGGCAAAAATTGGTTAGCAAATTTGAACTATGTGGTAGTATTGTGAATACCGTTGTACCTGTTGGGCTGTTTAGGAATTACTTTAATAAGTGTATAAAAGTGTAAAAATGGTTTACATTCTTCAAGACAGAATTGAAATGATTGTAATTTATGGCGAAGTTGGAAAGTGTGCACGAAGGGCGGCATGTCTTTTTAACGAAAGACATCCAAATTGTAATGTAAGTCACCGGTATGTGCTTGATTTGGTGAATAAGTTTTACGAAACTGGTTCAGTGACAAATAAAAAAAGAAATAACCCCAGAGTACTAAATGAAGCAGCACAAATTGAAGTTTTGGGAACATTTGCTGCAGAGCCCACGAGCTCCTTACGATCAGTATCAGAACAGACGGGAATGTCACGCGAGACTATAAGAAAAGCATTGAAAATGCATAAATTTCATCCATATAAAATGCAGATTCTTCAAGAGCTCCACGAGGATGATTATGATAGAAGAATAGAGTTTTGTGAAATCATGTCTCATCGAGTCAATACCATCCCTAATCTTCTGTTAAACATCTGTTTCAGCGATGAGTGTTCATTTTTTCTGAATAGCAATGTTAATAGACAAAATTGTCGCTATTGGAGTGACGAAAACCCACATATTTTTCGGGAAGGGCATACACAACACCCACAAAAAGTTAATGTTTGGGCTGGTATTCTTGGAAATGCCATTCTTGGTCCATTATTTCTGGAAGAAAACTTGACTGGCAATCTGTACCTTGATATGCTTGAAGAGACTATCGATCCTCTTATAACTCACGAGCTAGAAACTCAAATTGATGCAGAAGGTAATGAACTTTTGCAGGAGGATCTGGTACATTTCCAGCAGGACGGTGCTCCACCTCATTATTTTCTTCCCGTCCGACAGTGGTTAAACGAGAGATTTCCGGGTAGATGGATTGGCAGAAGGGGAGCAGTTGAATGGCCTCCGAGATCACCGGATTTAACACCCTTAGATTTCTTTCTTTGGGGGCATCTTAAATCCGTTGTTTATAAAACACAACCTTCTGATATTGACGAACTTAAAAGACGAATTACAACAGCATGCCGGTCAATTCCTAGTGAAGTTTTCCGTAATGTTAGAGGGGAGTTCGAAAACAGACTGTATTACGGTTTAGAGCAAAATGGACAACATTTCGAACAGCTAATAAGATAAGCGTAAGCAGATTTTATGTTGGAAATGTCTTTCTCGCAAATTAAATTTTATTGTGTAGAAGGAAAATAACCACCAAATGAAAAATCCCATGCGTAATAAATTTATTCCTGTCATTCAAGGGTCGGAGCGGTGCCACCTACTCTTCTAACCATTTTTATTAAAGGGAGTCAATACAATAATGCATCTCAGTATAGGCGTTCTAATAATTACTTCTGTTAGTTTAGAACGCAATTTTTCGGGAAATGCTCATCACAAAATAATAAGTCAGGGTACCATCGGAACAAGAAATGAACGCCCATCAAAATGATGTGCCACTTGACCCCCCTTCCCATTTAAAATTCTAAGGGTAACATCTACCCCTCCTAGGGGGTTGAACCACGAGGGCTACAAATAGTCCGTGAAAGTGTCCCCCTTTACAATAAAATTGACCTGTTTTTTCGATTACTCATATTGTTTACTGGAAGGAAGATATTAAGGGTGGGAAGTTTTCAAATTGACACCCTGTATATTACAGCGAAGTGGTCGAGGTGTCAAAGCGTTTGGCGTCCACCCCGGTCGTGTATCACTGAGCTGAAGTGGTTCGGATTCCACTTTTATTTAAACTGTAGGTTCCGAATCTCCCTCACAGAAATCGCTCATTCAATTGATAGCATCTCTTTCGCTAGGACACCAATAAATGTTTTTCTTTTTCAACTTCTCTTTTCAAAAATTGCTGTAACTCAATAGTAGATGAGAATAGGGAAGGGGTAGGTAATTTAAAAAAACATTGATTTGGAAGCATCATATAATAATTTTGTAGGAATATAACGGCTGATTTAATGAATAAGCAGATGTATCATATTTGAAATATTGAAACCATACATTTATTCTTCTTCGCTAACATCTGATCATCTGCGATAGATCCTGGAAAAAAAATTGTAGTTATCAACTTCAAGAATATAAAAACTTGAGGTAAACAACAAATATTATTTCAAATAACCACAAAATAATAAAGCATTCGGAGATCTTGACAAAGGGTTGCCAAACCAACTACAACCCTACAATCGGATAGGATAATATTATCATAAGCAGTAATAAAATTTCACATTTCATATTTTCATGAAACTATCAATTGTGCAGGAAAGTTATCAAAATGGACATTTTTATGGAATTTTCATTTGGTTTCGAGATTTTTGATATTTTCTATAATAAAATTGGTAATTTCATAAAGAATTTTGGATACTGATTGAAGACAACAGTCTTGTAAACGTTGGAACTTATCAGGGATCCATTTGCCCTTCTGCAATTGTGTAGATTTTCTTGACAATGTATCTCCTTGCTTAACAACCAATCAGTCTATTTCGAATTTTGAAATTCAGCCCATAGAATCGGAATTACAGTGAAAATTTCACACCTCACTTTTAGAGAGAACCAAAACATTCGTTCTTATTTAGATGCCATGGCAACCCAAAAAATTTCCGGAAATTTTTATCCTCCTGGGTACCCTGGCCGAAATTAATAAGTGGAAATTTTTCTGTCAAATATTTGACAGGTGATAGTTTATATTTTGCTTTTATGTACAAATGGAATTGTATTTTTCATTTGAAATCAGATAATATTTCATATTTATGTATTTATTAAATATTTCGAATGTGTCTGAATATTTTCTTCACGATAATCGCAAAATTTGCAAATTCTGAAATCAAATTTCAGAAACACTTCAATACACCAGTTGTCTACATGTAAATCAAAGGCCCCGTGGCGAGTCGGTAAAGTGTCCGCCTCGTGGTCGTGTGGTCACTAGTTCAATTCCCAGTGGAGCAGAGAACATTTTTCCTTTTTTTTGATTAAATTTAAAAAAATCAAATTGAAATTTTGTTAAGTGTGTTTTACATATCAATATTTTCATGCATCTTTTTTGTACTATGCATATAAATAGTTCAGGTCAACCATAGTTAGTTATTTCTTATGAATTGTTGGATATATTTTGGTGTGAAATTTTCTTATCGAATCCCCCGCGTGCTTGAATTAATTGCAGGAAATTTATCTCGTACATGAATTTTTTAAGAAAATTACCCTCGTCGCTGCGCGACTCGGATAATTTTCAAAAAATTCATGTACTCGAAAAATTTCCGGCAATAATTCAAGCACTTGGGAGATTACAAGTGAAAATATAGCTTGTCGCTGTATTTTCACGGTGATAAACCTGCTTAGTTTTTGTTTTACTAGCTGTCAAGTGAAAATAATGATTTAAATTATAAACGTCAAATCTTTGTGTTTTGACTAGTTATATTTCCTAATCAATATGAGCGATCGTTGGGGACAAATGGCTATTGGTATCATAGATGAAGCAGTGGAAAAGAGTATTCCGTTGAATACGGCCAGAAATAAAGAATCAATTACCAGGCAATTCAACAATTTTCAAAACGATATATTGTCGTCCTAAATATAATTCGTGGTATGATTAATAACCTATAATTTTTTTGAATATCAATTCATTGGCAATCCCAATGCAAGAAAATACAACTCGTCCTGCGGACTCGTTGTATTTTCAGCTTTGGGATTGCAATTCATTAATATTCCAAAAAATTATCGGTAATAATCATACCACTTATTATATTACCCCTGAATATATTTTTTAAATCATTTTGAGGCTGTGAAAGGTTATAATACCCAAAAAAGACGATGACAAGAAAATATTTTCAAGTTTTGTACATTTTATTTCAAAATAAGTGGATTGTTTATGGAATTTTTGCCTAAATCATAATGACTTCAACAAAAATATTATGGGTGACTTTTGCTATCTGTGATATTTGCAAGGTAGTGCTGGATTGTTTGCGAAATCCTGACTGGATATCTGGTATGATTTTATTCAGTCATCTAATTTTTCATTATAATCTCCATAACCTTAGAGGGAGTCAGAAGGGTGCTGATGATGGCTATATTCTGTGGATGAAGAGATTTTTGGTAGAGGTATTATATTGGCATGTTTCCACTTAGCAGAAAAATTGAAAAGTTGGCTATGGAAACCATACCTCACTTGATAACAGTTGCTACTACTGTGATATTTTATTTACATTCGTCAGCGTTATAAAAAGCCGTCAAAAAAAATATTGGAAAAATTGGGGAAAAAACAATACTCTGTAGGTCCATAACTTAAATAGGATCATACAATTTTTTCTTGCCTGTACTATTCAGCATAACCATTTCTTTCTAATGTTATAATAGAAAGTACACTGATAAAAAGGATTTTTTGCATCAACGCATAATTGCATTGATTCAAAGAGATTGTATTCTTGAATAGGTCCAACCAAATAATACTTTGATTTTTCGACGGATTCCTCTTGGTCACTTACAAGGAGAATATTTTGAAACAAGTGAACACTTGCTTCATAAGTTGGTTGGGGCAAGGATATTTTAGCTTCAATAATGGGCACTTTTTTGTTGAATCATGGGAATAGGTTGAGATATTGCAATTTCAATAATGAATACTATTCTGCTATCAACTTCATGTTGGCAACATTGAATAGATTAAACAAAGCATAGATTCACAACTACGAACTTAGGTATAAATAATGGTTTCAAATGAGAATAGTTTTAAGTTAAATAACTGTATTCTCAATAAAACCAGTTAGTAGTACGCATATTGCAGTTTTATTGAATACATAAACAACGCCACTCGCTTTTAAACACAAAACTGTAGAAGACCAAAATATATTTCACTCATTTTCACAACTGGCCCATAATAAGCCAAATTCAATTTTCGATATTGCATTTTTATTGTATAGAAACAGTTTCCACTAGGCACAAAACTAACATTCACTCATAGCCTAATAACCTCCAACCCAAATGGTCAAACTGGATGAAATAGTCGAAATGGAAGTCTTATTCACATTCACAGGTCAAGGTGCTGCCATCTGCTTTGATTGCTCATTGGTTGAATGTGTCACGTGGCACGGGTAGTGATATCTACCAGAAAATTATATTCTTGTGTCAAGACGATTATGTTTCACAATGAGTTAATGTGAGTGATTTCTAGGATGAAGAGTAGAATGTTTTCACTGCAAGCAAAATCATTTCAAGAGAATTTACGTAAAGAAGCAAACATCTCAATCAGTTCGAAATGGGAGTATATTGATCAATTACAAATAATTATTCTTTTCAGAAGATTATTCTACTCAAGAGTATGTATATTTTTGATTGAAGAAATCTTTTTTATCTGTGTAATTTTTTTAAATGAAATACCGAAAAATCCAGTTATTATTCTTCAAATAACAAAAAACAGATTTATCGAAAAAAACATTCTCAAGTTGATAGGATTAAAGATAAAATAAACTCAAAACAAATTTTCAAAATGCATTCCCTCAGCGTCAATACTTTTATTGACTTTGTTGATATTTTCAAGTAAAACGTTTCTCAACATTTGAAAAGAGAGAAATACGCGAAAAGAGAAAAAATATGGTTGCTACTTAAAATAAGAAAGTTGATGTAACTTCCGGTCAAACGAGAAGTTAACTTCGACATGTCAATATGCTCAAATTCTAGCTCTTATGTTATTATATCGATGCCTCAAATTTCACAAGCCTACCTCATACAATAACTGAGATTTTTTTTTCTATACAATGTCATATTAAAAACAAAAAATAAACTATACCATTAGAAAGTTTAGATTTCCTACTTGAAAAAACAGTATTTGAAATTCAAATTTAAGATCTCGTAAGTATGTATCAGATTATAATGTAATAAGCCCGGTTCTAAAAAATAGGTCCTCACACGGCTGACCAGGTTTCCCGTGCGTAGTATGCATAAGTTCCTAAATGACTCTGACAAAAAAACATTCTAGGATATTGAAAATAAAAATATTTTTCGATTTTTTTTTTACTTTAGGAAATCGATTGACCAATGAACTTTTTCTTACATCAACCAATATCCCCTTAACTAACAATTTAAAAAAATCAGCGAGATCGGTAATTACTTGTGCTTTTTATGTAAAATTTACTCCACCAACTGGGCTATTAAATTGTATGTGTTTATTGAAGAGGAGCGTGGAGTTCAAAAATTGAAAATTAATACTTTTCGCATCTCTCAAGGTTCAGATAAAAGAAACGGCCTCTACATCACTCACCGGTAGCAAACTCAAAGCAATTAGGGTATGAGAAACAGCACTGTGAGAGCACATAACACTGCGTATTGTCCGGTACGTTTCAGAAGTACTCCTGCGTTTATATCCAGGTCCATTTTCTCTAAAGTGCTGACGTATTTTTGAGTCCGACTCCATCTGTCCGTACCGAAACAACTATTCCTCATAATAATCGAAATGCTGTAGTTGGTACCGGGTTCCAGCGGGGGATTTTTGTAACCGGATGCTGACTGATCAATATTGCCTATGGTCAAGTCTAGGAATGAGTTCATTTTATTAGAGTAGACAATCCAAGAGTTTTTCATTTCAACCGTGCTACCCGTCAGTATAAGAATATTTTCGAAAGGCATCAAATCATCGGCTTCTGCAGGCTTGCACACCAAAATGTATATTATTGTGTCACATACAGTTGCGGTGTCACTTTTGACAATGGGAACGTGCACTGTAATGGTACTGTATGTTGTCTCGGATCCGAGGTTTTCTGTTGGGATTTTTGGAGGTATGTTCGGAGGGCTAGTGGCAGATGAGTTACTGAAAATACTCGGTGCATAAACACTATGAGCTCTGATAGAAGCTTCGTAGATAGTACATGCTTGTAGATTGGCAGCAGCAACCTGAAAGAAAGGAAATGAACAATGTTAAGAGAGGGAAAATAAGAGTTACAAAATCAATTCGATTTCCTTTTGGAGACAATCCAAATGAAACAACAAGATTTTGGAAATAGAAGTAGGTTCAGATTCCGAAAAGAGCGATGTCGATGATCATTTTGAGTTCTTTTTTTATTTAAGAGAAATACATCGTGAACCACTTAAAAATAGAAATTGACACAGGATCCCCAGTTTCCGCACTTTCTAAAATGACATATGACAATTAATTCAAAAATTTCCGAATTTTTCCTGAAAAGGACCGCGCACTTTTTATAGGTAAAATGGTTCTCGGTGAAATTATCTGAATTTTTCAATATATTGTAGTATTTGATGTACTGATTGAACGTGAAGAATCGCAAAGTTCGTTGAAGGATAGATTTTGAAATAAAATCAAGTAAAATATCAGTAATTTTTATTTAATTAATTTCTCGGGATTTGAAAGTGCCAACTGCATTTTTTTCGCTCTGATCATCAACGTACCTTCATATTACTGAATATAATTCAGATGGTGTAGATTATATCATTATGTACAGAGTGAAAAATAAAAACATTTTAGTAATGTTTGAAAACTCGATGTAATAATGAAATATTGATAAAATTATTTTGGCATGCAATATACTATTCTTATTCCATCATTAATCACAATTCATACATTTCGTACAGGGTGATTTGAAAAATTGGTGAAATAAATGGCCGGTTCTTTCGTACACATCCTGTATATTCAAGTGAATTATCATCCTCCGAAGACAGCTGATACCCTATAAACATAATTTCCTTGGGTTATAAAGGGTGATCATGGAAATTTTTGATGATAAAAATAACAAAATATCAACGTTTCAGAAATCACCCTGTAATTCACGATTAACTCGGTGAAATTCCTTTATTATTATGAAATATATTCATCATTCTCTCCTCAACACTGTCCCACAATTTCAGTTTCCTCCTATGACTAGTTTCATAGTTATTAATTGAGAAACTTACTACCATTTGCATGACGAGCTGAAGGAACTTGTTCACGCGTACATTCTACTAGTGGCCAAGATTTTTCACAAATAGTTAAACGTGAAGAAGTGGAGATCAAAATGAATGTAACATTATATAAAGGGTGATGATCAATGACGGTCCATCCAATTCCATCTACCATTTAGGAACTGACTGAATATACGACACATCAGTTGCAACTCAGGCATGAGCCAGATAAAATTCCTAATGATTGGATAGTTCGACTCGCCCAATCGTGTATGAGGCCCCGGTACGGGAAATCACTTATCACTGAAGGTGACAAGGAACAGCCTTAACCGAATCCACCTACCCCGTAGCAGCGCTACGGTCCTCATACAGCATAAAACCATACCGGCTATGGGGTACATTTTAATTCTGTCGTAGACGGAGAGTGAATGAAAAAGAAAAATCAATTGGTTCCATCAGTGATAATTACTATTACTTTAACGTATTGAACTACCAATAGTGATGAAATATAGTATATGTATTTATTTTTATTGATAGCCAGCAAATATAAAAATCTATCCAAGTGGAACACGCATTGAAAAAAACTGTCGCTGCCTAGATTCAAATTCTCCTATTAGAAATGAAAGCGTTCTATCAATCATTTTCATGCAAATGGTAACAAGTTTCTCAATTAATAACTATGAAACTAGTCATAGTAGGAATCTGAATTTTTTGGACAGTGTTGAGGAGAGAATGATGAATATATTAAATAATAATAAAGGAATTTCACTGGGTGAATCGTGAATTACAGGGTGATTACTGAAACGTTGATATTTTGTCATTTTTATCATCAAAAATGTTCATGATCACCCTATATATCCCAACTAAATCATGTTTATACGGTATCAGCTATCTTCGGAGAATGAAAATTCACTTGAATATACAGGATATGTACGAAAGAACCGGCCATAAATTTCACCAATTTTTCAAATCACCCTGTAGGAAATGTATGAATTGTCATTAATAATGGAATACGAATAGTATATTGCATGCCAAAATAATTTTATCAATATTTTATTATTATATCGATTTTTCAGACATTACTGAAATGTTTTTTTTTTCACTCTGTACCTAATGATCCATCTGAATGATATTTAGTAATATGAAGGTACGTTGATGATAAGAACGAAAAATAATGCAGTTGGCAAATCCCGAGAAAATAATTAAACTGATTTTTAACTTCAATTTCAAAATCTATCCATCAACGAACTTTGCGAATCTGCACGTTCAATCAGTACATCGAATATTACAATATACTAAAAATTCCGACAATTTCACCAAGAACCATTTTACCTATAAAAGGTGCGAGGACCTTTGTTATCCTTTTTGCGGCTTCAAATCTGGTTGATTCATTTAAAAGAAAATAATCTACTAATCCATGAAATATATTTAGTTTTCAATTTTCCTCAGAACTCAAGTAAGTATCAGGATCATCAGATTTAGAATCGTCGAACATTTTTCTGTTTCTTTTACGTTTACGTTTAACCGATGAATCTATTGAAATTCCTAAATTTTCAACAAGTTCACATTCATTTAATATGCTTGACCAATTATTTCTAATGGTAGTGATATCTTCGATCAACGAATGAAGATTTTTAACTTCCACATCAACAGTAGTAATCATTTTTTGAACAATTTCGCTTTGGTCATTCAAACATATAAAAATTTTTAACCAAATTAATGACATCAATAAACATTCGAAGAACTGAAGATTTGTAGGAATACCTTTGCGTTGTGTATACAGAGTCGTAAGTCGGAATATAGCCCGTTACGTTGGGCCCCTTTATGGCATGGGCCCCGGGAATTTGTCCCGGATTCCCCGCCCTCTCGTCAGGCCTGTATATATAGCATTTTGATTGTGACTATGACTTACCGTCTTTGTGTATGTGAGACTATAATTGGCTTCTGAGACATAAACAAAATACACCATTGGTGGTGAAATTATACCTCCAGTATTCTTCAGAATTATTTCGAAACTTGTTAGACTGCTGTTAGTAACATTCGGATGGTACCAACTTATATTCAGATCGTTTTTTTCATTCCACAAGAGTGAAATGCCGTAAGTGGGCTCGGGTGCTGGAATACAATTTTTGAGTTAGTTGACTGAAACTACTATACACAGGGTGTCCCACGAAGATTAGGACAGGGAATATCTTGGAACTAGAGAGTAGTACAGAATTGTAATTTTGGGGTTGTAAATTAAAGCAATTGGTGTAGTTTATTTGTTATTATGTTACCCAATGAGATTTTTGTTTTCGGTCACGTGACATCAGATTCAGAATTATT
Source organism: Chrysolina oricalcia (assembly GCA_944452925.2). NCBI lineage: Eukaryota > Metazoa > Arthropoda > Insecta > Coleoptera > Chrysomelidae > Chrysolina > Chrysolina oricalcia. The sequence goes on from OX101816.2 coordinate 8,076,164, forward strand.
AATAGGACAACCTGTATATTTTGGCATTTCTCTGTTTCTCCCGATAAAACGATTCCAACAAACTATCACACTTTAGGCCAATCAACAGGGCTATCAACCTCAACTTAAATTTCTCCGCCGATAATTTTTTTTAAATTGTAGAACACAGTATGCACACTAGATCTGAGAGAAATTATCACTTCCAGGGAGGGTGGAACCCCCCCAAAAAACGCGTTGAAACTAATTTTTGAGGTAAATTCGAAATATCTCAAAAAATTTACTTTAAATCAAAAAAATAACTTGATATTCAGAAAGAGCACAAATTTTTACAAAAAAAACTGTTCCTACCAAAATTTTGAGAAATCGCACGGTATTCTTGAAAAAAATTGTTGAAGTTATATGCTTTCGCAATGGGGCAGGTGTTGCGTCGGCTTCCGCCAACGTGTATTTTTTCAACCAGCGCGTTAAGTAAAGTTTTATAACTCCTCACATAAATGTTCAATTCGGATAAATCTTACGTCATTTTGAAGATAAAGATCGCAGCTTTGTATTCTGATATTATTTATATTTATAAGCGTAGTTGCCAGCTGCAAAATTGCAATTGAAAATCTGATAATATTAAAGTTCCTGACTTCGTGAAATAATGCTTGTGATTACTGAAATAATGTCTTATCACTTGTAGCAAGTAAAATGAACAGTTGAGGAATACTTCATCGTCAAATTGCATAACGTTTAACCGGTCCGAATCATGTTGGTTTTAAATACGAGTGTTTTCAATTCTTCGCATATTTTAGGTTACAAAATCTTGAGGGAGTTTAGAAATTCAAATGCAAATAACTCAGAGATGAAAGCACGTATCGACATGAATGAAAAGTCAGTTTGCAGAAAAACCCTGCTCTTATTGAAAATATTATTACAAATTTGGTTACTTGTACAAATTTTAAATGCAATCCAGTCAATCTTTTAAGTACTTAAAATAGAAGTTACTCGGCATTTGATCGCATTATTGTTCTATGGAAAGAAAGATAAAATCAGTCCTTGATGGAATATGGGGATTCGAGACCGAGGAAGACAGTGCACAATGGAAACTGTCCCGAAGTGTACCTGCTTTAAACTCATTGAGATTCTAAAACCTGAATAATATCGGCTTGTCAATGCGGCAGCTAGCGCGCCGCTGTATAGTATACAACGGCGCGGTTCTGTCGATGCGCAGTGGGCAGCAGTCAACGTTGCTCTATGTAAACGTCAGATGATATAAAAGTTCCTGTGATACTGGACACTGGATACTGGGATAACATCAATAGTCGGAGACGAGGAAATATCTCTTAGTGCTTTATCACTGTTATTAATTGGAAATGGTGAGTTTATTTTTGAAATATTTGTTTCATATTCAACTCAGCTCTGTTCCAAAATATCGCAATGTCAGATATCTGTAGAAACTTGGCAGTGATTGTTCCGGATTGTAAAGATGAAGACGAGGAGACTGAAAATGAAGTAGTTGATGAGTTGTATGAGTGAATAAATATATTTTCCTATACATTAATTGATGGTGATTACTTGTGGATTCATTTCTCCATACCCTTTCTCGATATTGTTGCGACTAGGGCTACTAGGGTAGCACCCTGAGCCGTATAATGGGATGTTTCCCTTATACTAAATGCGACTTGGGGTGTAGCTACATATGGTAGCTATTAAAACTCAGGGGGTAGCAAAGGAATATAAACATTTATTATAGAACAACAGGGATACTGGGGAAAGTTATAAACACATTGTAAAGTAAGGGATATTCAATAATATAATAGGGAACAAATAAAACTACCACCTAAAACCATCACTTAACCAATACTTACAGCTAAGGCCAAAAGGGCCTAGCCTATAAGGTTAACTGAGCGCTAGGGCTCTCTCCTCTACAGGAGTCTGTTACTAACTATCTCATCGTTCCATTCCTCTTGTATTTATAAAAGGAAATATGTTTCGTTTTTATTTGGTGTGTACAGTCATGGTCGTACAATTTGCTAGTCATCAAACTGCAATTGATAATGACCTGCGGTCGTGACCTAATCAAATAATAACAAGAAACAATAGATCAGTGCACTAAAACAATTCAAACGGAATTGCTCGATATCACGACAATATCAATGAAAAACACTCTCATATTTCGTTACCTCCGGTCCGCGTTTGATTTATACAATAAGTTGATCTTCTCTCGAATTTGCGAATAATTTTCATAACAGTACTTCTAAATCTCAATAACGACAATTCTCAACGATTATTCACCCACATTTATATCTAACAGTAGTAGTTTGAGAGTTTTTTCAAATAATGGGCCGTGGTGGTCGGCTGGTAAAAGCGTACGCCTCGCAAGCGTGGGGTCGTGGGTTAAATCCACCGATGTACCGGTCTCGTGCATGGCATTACACGTTAAAAGGTAAGGGCTGCGTCTTCCCTAGCTCACACATGTCTCTCGAAGACTTCCGAGGGTTGCGCGTAGGGGTGCAATCGGTTGACGGTAATAACAATTTTAACAACAATTTTCATTCTCCCCCTTCCCTCTCACCCCAATGTTTCCGCGATGCGGGGGATATGCCCCGAATGCGGGGGCGGGAAAATCGTTTATAATAATTTATACCTATTATTTCTACAAATTTTCGCTCAGTTTCATTACTCAGGACTGACAATTTTACATATTCATAGAAAATACCCGAAAAAAAAACACGATTTCGGGAAGGGGTTGATGCCCTGAGAGGGGGTTTAATTGTTGAAAATAATTCGCCCTCATTATTAATACCGATTTTCACTCATGTTTATTGCTCAGAGCTGAAATGTCAAGAAAATGCCTTCCAGAAAGAAGTTTTTACGATTTTAGGGAGGTTGCACCCCCCCAGGGGGTGATAACTTTATTGCTAATTATTCCACCTTCCGTGACGACCGAATTGCAAAAAAGAAATCGGCGGAGCAATTTAAGTAGAACTTTTATGAGAAAAATTCCTCTGTTTATTGGCCTAGTTGTGGTCTAAAACGATTAGTTCAAAAACTACAGGTATTTGATTATTCTTGTCCCACGACGTTTTTTAATAAAATATGAATGATCAATATAATTTTGCCTTGTTTTAATCATCACAAAAAATAAAGGACTGCCCAAATATACAGAGTGACCCTAAACCTAAATGATTTGGCAATTGCTTCTTTCAGATGTCGTGGAACAAAGGATATTGAAGCACCTGTATTTCTTGAAATAATCGTTTTAGGCAAGTGTGATAGTTCGTTGAAATTATTATTTTATCGGAAGAAACATAAAAATGCCAAAATATATACAGGTTGTCCTATGAATAATTTTGAATCTGCTGTCACGTGACCGAAAACAAAATACTCATTGGTTAACATAATATCAAAAAAGCTGCATCAAATGCTTTAATTCAGAGCCCCAAAATTAGAATAGGGAATATGCAAGTGATTTAAATTTACTTGATTCTTTTACCTCCGATACTTTATTGTCTTGACATTACACCTACACCATTAGTTTTTAGTTTGTATTTAACTCCATAAAACTTCAATCAAAAAGTGCATAATAAGCGCGCGGAATTCAAATTTGCGAAATGCATCACCATTGGTCGAAACGAAGAATGACGTCACATGGCACTTTATGACATTTAACTTTTTCATGGAAAATTTATTTTTATTTATATATTTGTAGTGTTTTTCATTACATAGTGCGATTTTGGTCTAGTGACAATTGTAAATTATCAATAGCAATGACTGAAAGTGGTTTTGTCAAAGAACAATCCGACAATACCTGAACTGATAAGTAGTAATAGTTTATTAAATGATAGTTTTCCTTTTGTAATTTAGGTGAGGTAGGTATAAACAGAGTTATCTCCCGGTTAATATACAAAACATTTATGCATACAAAACTTACTTCTGATCAATTCAGTTCATGTTAACTATCGAGGTACAATGTATTCACATTGACATCATCTTCACAACAATGTAAATGTGATATTGAAGATACTTCGCCTCTTCTCATAACTTTACACCAGTGATTACGTATTTTCGCATCTCTTGGAACGGAAAAAAATACTTTATTTGGTGTACTTATAATTGTGTTTTGGCATTCCGGTACTAGACAATACCAATAAAATGTATTTTAGCATTTTCCATTATCGTAATAGCGATTAAAACTGCAAATCCCTAACCTAATCAATAAATGTCAATAGTATCAATGGCCATAACTATAGAAAGGCTTTCACATATGTTCATCTTTCTTTAACACTTGTACTGCATTTGTCTTACTATTTTATAAAATATGAACTTCAAGCAAGTAGAGCAATCAGAGTACGTATCAACGAACGACACTGAAGAAGAACAACACAGATCGCACCATGTGACGTCATCCACAGCGCGCGAAAATGGAGGAGTTCAAATAGGTCAAATTGAATCGGTATTTTATATATTATTTTAAAAATTAATTCCAAGACTTTCAACCGTATTTATATTTTTAACTATGTTGTAACGAAGTAAAAAATTGATTAAACAAATTAAAAAAAAAATTATGCATATTCTCTATTCTTCGAGTTCCGTGATATTCCCTGGCACAATAAGTATATGTAAAAATTACTAAGAAAGTACATACAGAGATAGTCAAATGTATTGAACCGCCTATTTTTCTCAGTTAATATGAGGGTTATCAAAAAAATGTACGAATGAAAGTTGAAAGGTATTTCACTCTGCACTTTTTTATGTATTCAAATATTTTTTAAACGTGCCATTGGTGGATGAGTGACGTCATTGGCATCTTCTTTAAATGGAACCATATGTCATGTTTGATATCGCTAGATGGAATTTTATTATTTTAGTAGTACTAATATTATTTTAACTCTCTCGATAAATACAGTGTGTTTCGTATTTAAGTATCCACTTGTGTGATTTACTTACCTATTGCTTAATTTGTTCAAAATTTTTCTCAATCAGATAATGTAGCCAGGTGGATATTTTAAGCGATATGGCAATTTGATTCAGACAGTGGCGTACGTGAGTTTTTATGAAAAAATATTGTGCTACATTAACAGTTGTTTTATTGAAAAATTTTACTTACAATGTTTACAATTACCATTCGCCTTATAAAATAAGTAAAAGTTATAGAATATTTTCAAAATTTACCTCAATGGCTTAGCCATTCGGGACGTTACATTTCTCATCTCAGGTCTAGGATTCAAATAAAAAATTAGTTCTCAGGACTAATAAATAAGTAAATGAAATAGCCGCTCTACATTTGTGTTCGGCAACCTTCTTTTCATTAAAAAAATACTAATATTTTGAACTATTGAAACAAATAACTACTTCTGCTTTTTCTCTTATCTTCTATCTAGAAAAAAATCAGGATTAGGGCAATTCTATTATTCTTGAACAAAATTTTCCATTGAAATTTTCAATAGAAAAATAACTAGAATTGTTATTCGAAAAATAAGGGAAACTTATACATACGTACGCCACTGCCTAAATCGAATTGCCATATCGCTTGATATATCCAACTGTCTAATTTCCCCGATTCAGAAAAATTTTGAACAAATTAAGCAATTACAGAGTTGGACACAAAAATACGAAACATACTGTACCTACCTATCAAGAGAGTTAAAATAATATTAGTTCTACTGAAATTAGAAAGTATATAGCGATACCAAACATGACCTATGGTTTGCAACGTTAAGTAATTTTGAATAAATGATGTTCACTCACCAAAATTACTTGGTGGGACTATTCCACTGTTCGTTAGTCTGAATTATGTTTGCATTTGCAGCATAAAGGTTTCCCCAAACCGGGAGCGGGAGCGGGATGAAAGCAAGACTAAATTCAATAGTGGGATATGTAAAAATTCATACCGGGGTGATTATTCGTATTCCAAAATGCAGGCAAGCAGAGAATTTTATATGGTTTGCTACATTTACTGTTTTTTTATCAATCCGCACGGTTCCCATGTTCCGTTCCCGCTCCCGCTCCCGCGTTCCCGCGTTGGTTTGGGGAAACCTTAAGACTCTGTATGATAAAGGTATCTGGAAGTGGTTGCTACGGAAAAAAGAATTTTGGCATATTACTAACATCAACTTTTGGTTTCAAAACACACAACATTTCACTTACCTACCAATTCTGATTCGCCTTCGAAAATACTTACATTTTTTTGATTTTTTCGCCCGTTTTCATCTTTATCATGCTCATTTCTTAAAGTACTTCTATAGTCACTTACATTTTCCCTACCACCTTCATTTCGCCAATTATTTCGCATTAGAGATTCCTTCTCATAGTTAATATGAAAGAATTCAGAATTTTTGTCCACCGCACTAGTATTTTTACCTTTGATATTATCCAAAGATAAACTAAAATTCTCAAATTCTTGAGCTTTTAAGCTTTTAGCCATCATAAAATACAACAACAATATAAAATGAGTTATTCACTATAAGAAGCTTAAGAAATAGCTATTTGTATTACTAGGTAGGAAAGTGCCACTTTTCCTCCCGCAGGATGTAGTTTACTGCCCGACGCGAAGCGGAGGGCACTAAACATCCAAGGGAGGAAAAGGCACTTTACTCCCATGTAATACATATGATTTTTCCTCCTACCCACTCAATAAAACCTTTTTGTGACTTTGTTTGCAAATAGATCTATTCTTACTTGATGGAAAGTATAGACAATACAGTCATGTGTATCTGAGAATCTGCGGTGGTGCAACTTTTTTTTTTCAAGAAAGTTATTTTACTTTTTTCTTGTTAGTGATTTGAATTATTGGACATTTAGATAGCTTATACATTTCGGATTGTTATTGAGTGATTTCCTCATAAGTAATGTTATGTGCCTATTTGAATGAAGTGTCGATCATTTTTTTTCTAAGAGCTAGGCTTGTAGAAAAAATAATGTGTGTATTTCGAGCACAAAGTGTCATTGTCGTTCTCCAAAGATTAATCTCTTTGTCGAGCAACAACCAATCACTTTGCGCTCTAAATACACAAATAGCTATTAAAGAACTACAGTAGAAGTAACATTCATGTTTGATTTTTACCAGAATATAGGATATATAAGATGTTCTAGAAATTACGGAAACAATTTGATTATAATAGATTCACAAGTTTCATCGTTTACAACTTACTTGAAATGAGGGGGAGGAAAAGTACTTTCCTCTCTAGGGAGTTTCCTCCCTGGTTTGAGGGAGGAAAGTGTGTACTTTCTATAGGGGTAGGAGGAAAACTATTTTTACCTTTATGAAGGCCTTTTATTTACGTTGGGCGCCAAATAGGTAACGATCTCAGGGCATTTTCATTTAAATATTTTCAATCAAATAAATTCACTTCACCAAAAATACTATATAATAAGCGCTCTGTTGTTGTTGTAATAATAAGAAGTATAGTTCTGGCAGACAGACGTTGTCTCCGAATGGATCAGTTCAAGTAAATCTCGACAGCAATTGCTCTTTAAATGGTTGAATATCAAAATATAATTCCTCCTACCTCGACACAGCTTTTGAGTGAATGAATTAAATCCAGTGCACACCATCTCTTGTAGGACGAAATTACTCCAACAATTCGGTTATTTGGATACCGTGGGAGACACCTGGATATATGGAATCATCTAAAACACCATTCCATGAGTTCATGAATAACTAATATCAACTATTGAATTCGGAATAACGATATTTCGTCTCATTGCTATTGTAGAACGTTATATTTATTGGTTTCTGCTATCAGTAATTATCAGTTGTATTTTGAAAACTTATTGCTTTTACTTTCTACTTGCTTCTTTGAAAGCTCTTTTATTTTTTTTATTTTTTATTTCATAACAACCACTTCCAGATACCTTTATTATACAGAGTCTTATTCTACAAACATAATTCAGACTAACGAACCGTTGCAGGTTCCAGTCACTTCTCCACCAATGACACATCTAAAACATATTTGAATTTACAGAAAGATGCAGAGTGAAATACCCTTCAACTTTTTTCGAAACCTTTTTCGATAACCCTCATATTAACTTGGAAAAATGGGTGGGTCCATACAATTGACTATTTCTGTATAAAAAGTAACAGTAAAAATAAAAATGCAAGAACAATGTAGAGTTAAGAATGTGTTAGCGTAGTGATTGATTAGACTAGGTGAATTCATCTAGCGAATAAAACGGATTTTCTTGGTGAATTTTTTTATCGCAATTTTGAATTTTCACAAATATTTGATTTTATTTTATGAAACTGGTCCTCAGGCGTAGAAAACTACCCTAATATTTAAATTGAAAAGTTTAAGATAATTGACGTATTCATATACTACCTGGAAGAGACTTTGATCCTACATTCCCTGCTGTATAATGACATACTTGTTCTGAATGGTCCTTGTCACAGTAGGCAAAATTATCACAATGATTCTTCCCAAACATACTACATGGTACACAGAATTTACCGAACGTATTTTCTGGGCAATCAACTCCTGGAATAAAAGAGATATTTGAATGATCCAACATTTTTGAATATACAGGATTGCCCACTTGATGTCCTACTCTTTAAAATCAGGACAACGAGTATACCCTGTATATTCTTTCTCTTTCAGAATCTGGTTCGTACTACGAAGGCGTAGAAGGGCCACGAGCATTTTTTCTTGAAATCCCGACTTTAATCGTGGACCCTCGACTTTAATCTCGGACCCCCGACTTTAATCTCGGGGGTTCGACTTTAATCTCGGACCCCCGACTTTATTCTCTGAGTCGAATCCCGAGAATAAAGTCGGGGGTACGAGATTAAAGTCGGACCCCCGAGATTAAAGTCGGGGGTCCGAGATTAAAGTCGAACCCCTGAGATTGAAGTCGGGGGTCCGAGATTAAAGTCGGGGCTCCGCGATTAAAGTTGGACCCCGGAGATTAAAGTTGAGGGTCCGAGATTAAAGTCGTACCCCCGAGATTAAAGTCGGGGGTCCGAGATTAAAGTCGGGGGTCCGAGAATAAAGTCGGACCCCCGAGATTAAAGTCGGACCCCCGAGATTAAAGTCGGACCACCGAGATTAAAGTCGAGGGTCCGAGATTAAAGTCGAGGGTCCGAGATTAAAGTCGGAACCCCAAGATTGAAGATGGGATTCCAAAAAAAAAATTGTTCGTGGCCCTTCTACGCCTTCGTATCATTTGGGCTTCACAAATCAATTTTCTTTTCAGGGATCAGATGCAATGTTGCCAAGATATTCACATTTTGATGATTAAAGTCGGGGGTCCGAGATTAAAGTCGGACCCCCGAGATTAAAGTCCATCCCCCGAAATTAAAGTCGGACCCCCGAGATTAAAGTCGGACCCCCGATATTAAAGTCGGACCCCCGAGATTAAAGTCGGACCATCGAGATTAAAGTCGAGGGTCCGAGATTAAAGTCGAGGGTCCGAGATTAAAGTCGGAACCCCAAGATTGAAGTCGGGATTCTAAAAAAAAATTGTTCGTGGCCCTTCTACGCCTTCGTATCATTTGGGCTTCACAAATCAATTTTCTTTTCAGGGATCAGATGCAATGTTGCCAAGATATTCACATTTTAATGATTAAAGTCGGGGGTCCGAGATTAAAGTCGGACCCCCGAGATTAAAGTCCGTCCCCCGAAATTAAAGTCGGACCCCCGAGATTAAAGTCGGACCCCCGAGATTAAAGTCGGACCCCCGAGATTAAAGTCGGACCATCGAGATTAAAGTCGAGGGTCCGAGATTAAAGTCGAGGGTCCGAGATTAAAGACGAGGGTCCGAGATTAAAGTCGGAACCCCAAGATTGAAGTCGGGATTCCATAAAAAAATTGTTCGTGGCCCTTCTACGCCTTCGTATCATTTGGGCTTCACAAATTAATTTTCTTTTCAGGGATCAGATGCAATATTGCCAAGAAATTCACATTTTAATGATTAAAGTCGGGGGTCCGAGATTAAAGTCGGACCCCCGAGATAAAAGTCCGTCCCCCGAAATTAAAGTCGGACCCCCGAAATTAAAGTCGGACCCCCAAGATTAAAGTCGGACCCCTGAGATTAAAGTCGGGGGTCCGAGATTAAAGTCGAGGGTCCGAGATTAAAGTCGGACCCCCGAGTTTAAAGTCGGGGGTCCGAGATTAAAGTCGGGATTCCAAAAAAAAATTGTTCGTGGCCCTTCTACGCCTTCTATCATTCGGGCTTCACAAATCAATTTTTTTTTCAGGGATCAGATGCAATGTTGCCAAGATATTCACATTTTAATGAAATTTATCAAAAACTCTTGGACGAGGAAAAATATTCAACAAAACCTTATTATGAGATATCAATGAAAGAATCTGAGTATGCAAGTATGTGCCAAAATAAACATTATATTTGGAGTTACCTAGTATACATACAAGGTATTCTGAAATAGCGATCTAATTTTGTTATTTTCAAATGACTAAAACAAATTTTTTTCAAATGGAACACCCTGTATTCTGAGACCTCATCTAATGAGCTATTCTAGCTATATGTATTTTCAGTATTTTCTCACCTTTTTTACTGATTTTAGTATCATTTATTTTAAGAATTTCATTCTTTTCGATTCCAATTTTCTGGCATGTGAATTTCTCATCGTCAGACTCTATATATCTGTAGTCTGAAAAATTGAAAAAGGATTAAAACGATAGCTTGGAGAGATATTCATTATTATCATATCATTACCAAAATTAAAGCATATAGTCGCCATTATTTATTTATATTTTTTGATTTAACGAACATAAAACAGAAAGAAACCTAATGTGAATTTCCTTTTATCTACGACTAATAATATACGCATTATAAATGTGACATTTACAATATAAAGTCATTCATTATTCTCGCACGGGATTGGTGACAGTGCTTCTTCTTGACGTAAAAATCGACGGGTCTGAGCGATTTTAAAGAACTTCGAAATATGTCTGCTGGTGGTCATCCTCAGCAAAATGAAGGATCAAATCTATTGTTTGGTTACAATAAGCACTTGCAATATTGTCCCCCTCAAGGAACGTTCCACAAATATCTGTCACATGAGGTTCAATATTAATCCTTTATTCACCTTTCTCTTCACACAATCTGATGTCGTCCAATGCCCAAAATAACCCTTGACTGGAATTACCAACACACTGGTATTTGTAATGGTTTATAGACAAAAAGTCCCCCACATAATCTCGGGTATCGATTATTATTTTCTCCTCTGTCCAGTTTTCATTCTGAAAAATTCAATTTCGAATATTAGAAACGAAAGTGATGACATTCGTGATTTCACAAATCGTCGGTCTGCTGCCAGAAGTCACTAATTATCACTCTGAAAAAGATATGGTACATTAAATCAATGAATACCGCATAATCAATTTTTCGTCGAGCCAATAAATTAATATTTACTGAAATACGTAGTGGACTGGTGCCTATAATTTTGGTAAAAAAGAAAAAAGTAACAGGCAAAGACCAGGTGGAAAATGTTGATGAGGGTCCAACTTTGAGGAAGAAAATATTAAACACGAAAACACTCAAAATGGTGAAATGGGGTTGCAATTTAGGGGTTGAAAACGGTTTTTTGCAGTTGGCGGCGAAACGTGACCTCCTAGAGGAAAAGTTGTAGATAATAAAAAAAATCAAAAACTTTTGTATTCATAACCTCAAATTAACTGTCAAAACGGCGAAAAACCAATTTTTCTGTATTTAATTTTTTTTCTTTCGTGTATAACGTTTTAATTTAGATAAAAATCTGTAGAAATATGTCTTTTTCAGTGTAGAATGAGCATGATTTTTTCAAAATTCAGAAGACGAATAGTTTTCGAGTTAGGTGAATTTTTCGAAAAATATATTAAAATAGAAATATCACATTCGCTCGTGGAAGATAATAGTTATTTAAGTAACAAGGAATGTAAAGACGTGTTAACATTCGAGGTGAGCGAGTACGAGCCGAGGCAAAGCCGAGGCTTGTCGCTTGCCGAGGATGATAACAGTCGATACATTCCGTGTTACTTATTACGTTTTTCCCGCTGCTTGTTGACATTTCTCAAAATTTGCCTGAATTGAAGTTTGTTTTCTTACCCTTCCTTCATGATTATTCGTTCGCTATTTCATTGTAAGTTGCTTGTGCGTGTAACTAAGTTACCGAATAAGCAGACAACAATAATATTCAAAAGGTCTCATAACCTAAAAATTGATATGAATGAAGCTGAAGGTATTATTTGTCAAAGTCAAAGTCATTATTACCCTAGGCATGTAAATGACACTATTAAGTTCCGTTGTCAAGATGAATTAGTAAACGAATGATATAGTCCATTTACCTGTTTTGTTGCTAAGCATGTATGGACTATTTACAGTGTCGGCAGCGGGAAAAAATATTTTATTTTTCGAAAAATGCAATTTGTATTTGAAGGTATTTGCGAAAAAATGATGCTTATTCTACGCAAAAAAGAAATAAATCTATAAATTTTCCTCTGAACTAAATCGTTTGAATGCGAGAAAAAAAAAATAGAAACTGAAAACTCATGTTTTTGTCATTTGACGGTTAATTTGAGGTTATGTCAAAATGTGTTGAATCAAGAAGTTTTCGATATTTTTATTATCTACAACTTTTTCAACGAACATATTTCGAGGAGGTTACGTTTCGCTGCATATCGCAAAAAACATTTTCAATCCCTAAACTGCATCCCCATTTCACTATTTTGAGGGTTTTCCTGTTTAAATATTTTTTGTTGGAAACTGAAAAACATTCTCCACCTGGTCCTTGCCTATTACTTTTTTTCTACAACCACTCAAAATCATTGAAAATATTGAGAAAAATCATGATTCAAAGAGACTTATGTCGGTTTTTCTCAATTTTAAGCGGTTTAACGATCAAAAAACCACCAAGTTACATGAACCATTTGAAAGTAGACATTTCAACAATCAAAATGATCACTTCGAAATACAAAAAAACTCCCAGAATTCTTCTGAATTACGAAAAAATCATTCGACACCAAAACAGACATATTCCTACAAACTTTCAATTATAATATCACAAGAGCTTAAATTATTTCCAGGAATAATTTAATCTTGCGTGGTATTCGGTAAGAAAATTTCACACCATAATTTGAAAAAAAATTATTGATCCAATCTGACATTTTAAATTAATTTCACTGATTGTCAAGTCCACCATGTTTCGTTAAATAAAAAATAGTACCAACTTTAGTTACACCAAATGCTAAAACTCAGATGGGTATTTGATCAGTCTATCGCCCTTTCATAATTTTAGGTTACTAAAGGTGCTAGAAATGTATTTTTTGTTAAAGTAATCCATAACACTTCTATTGTAAAAAATATAATATTAACATGGTATGTTGCAGTAGGTGGCCGTGATATAGCCATGCTTTTGACAGATGAGGTTTATATTGGTAAATTACATTGGGTTACTGTACAGTAAACCAGCAAACAAAGATATTCTTATGTAAAACATTTCTTGTAAGCATTTGCGTTAAACAATTTGAGAAAAATGAAATGCTTTGAAAAGTACAATTTATATACTGCAAAGAGTTGAGTCAAGTGCAAATATGTCATCCAAAATTAATATATTTAACGAATTTAATGGAAGATTGCGACCAGGAAGCGTTAGAGTCGAATGGTTTGTTTACGAAAATCAAAGAAAGTCTGCTGCAGATGTCAAGTAAATATGGCCTTTTGCGTAAAAGAGATTTGAACAAAATTGTTTCAAAATATTACATATACATATGTCTTAAAACACAGACATCTAATTAATTCGTCACCTTCCTATTCACCATTAAGAAGAGAGGATGGGTTAGAATTCAAGCCACATCAAAATCTTACTATGTTTGTAGATCCTACGTTTTTTGAAAAATAAATTGTTAATGCATAATAATCAAACAAATTTGTGTTTTCTGTTTAATGAAACTTTATAGCGAATAATAAATAATAATGTTAATTCTTATTGAAATTTTGCATTATTCACAGGTATATCTACAATATTTAATGGTTGTAGATCATATGTTTACCTTTTCAACTGTCAAAAAAATATCCAGAATTTTTTTTAGTTGCCATGGTAACTAGTCAAAATTAAGGCATCTTATTGTTTAAAAAGTAGAGGTGTGAAATTTTCATGTGAATTAAATGTTTTATTCGAGAGAATTCCTAATGTCAATGTACTGATCTTCGAATGAAGAATCAATTAATTCCATCAATGAACGTGTTCTTTGAGGCGGTGACTGTCTACGTGAAGGATAGGTCAACAAAAATGTGGAAGGGAAGAGTTTTCGGAGTCTAGTCACTTTCGGGATATTTATAAATATAGTTATAATAATACCGATTTTATTGACAGTAACCATACATATTAATAAAGGAATATAGTACAAGCACGAAGATGATGTCAAAAGGCAGAGTTCAAAATTTTGTTCGTAAACAGGTTATGTTCTTCCACTCAACTATGTAGAACTTATTCTAATCAATAAACAAAAACTGAACAAAAAATATACAAAATAAACGAAATAAACAAAAATGAACAAAATATGCAAAACTGGTCATTGATTCAAACAAGAATAATAATTGAAGCGGTTATAGAAACAATTGTGACATAAAGTGATAGAAGTGACAGAAGTTCTTCAACGGCACACTTTGTAAAAATTACTCAACTTAGTAAACTCACCTGAGATGAAAAAACTTCGAGGATATCAACAAGCCCCAAGTTGATTTCAAACTTCAGGCAACATGTTTTGCACATAGCAACAAACATCGAAATACATGTTGTATTCTTTGAGATACGCATGTTTGGTCCGATTTGAGAACTTATTCCATCTGAGAGAGTTTCACTAAAGAGGTAATGGTCTGAAAAAAGAAAATAATAATAGTGAGACCGAATCAGAATCAAGATGATTATCACTGATTGGACGAGGGTTTGAATTATTTACACACACGGCCTAGGAGAGAAAAACACCTCCCCGGCCATATTGGTATATTCACACTTTTACAGTTGTTTCGAGCTTAGACATAATATTAGTCACCAGGCCCTGGCCCCTTTCACTTGATGATTACCACTTATTTTACTCCCTAACATGGCGCTTTCTCGGGGTATTTTGAATTCAGTACCACACTTTTTCTTTTTATCACAGGAATGGAAATTTGTTTTTCGTAGTACCATACTGTTATTTTGATTTAACGGTATTCACATGACAATTGCTAAGTTAATGTTAACAGCCTCCATCCGTTAAGATATTTAACGGCCAGCGGCCGTTAAGAAATCACTTGTTCAAATATTTTATTTTTCAAAACCTTATTTTGCTAATGATAACGATATTTAAAATAATACTACTTGACCCCCTATTTCATTTAAAAAATTGGTGGGGTGGCTGTCACTTTGAGGAGGGTGGAAGAGGAGAAATTTTTTTTACGTCATAGAGTGTCTTTTCGAAAACATAAATCGATGTATTTCAGATTTTTTTTCGAATATGGCTAATAAGGTAGAAAATGAATTTATCAGTTACTTTAGGACTTCACTGTACAGGGTGTTTCTTAAGTACGTGTAGAAACTTCAGGAGCATGTTGCTGACGTCAAAATAAGAAAAAAAGTTCCCATAAATACTTGTCCGCAAGTTATTCGTTTCTAAGATACAGAGTGTCAAAGTTTAATTCTTATATTGCTTTTTTGTGAATAAATTCCAAAATATTTGTGATATTCGAGTAAAGTTTAGTATCTGGCATGATTTTTCAATGACAAAATCAAATTTTATGTCAATTGTGAAAAAACAAATTTCTGATTGATTTTATTTTTAATTAAAAAATCTTGTCATTCAAAATCACTTGCATCGATTATTTCAAATCTCAATAACTCGAAAACAGTTTCTCTCAGTGACCTCTACCAAGAATATATTTTTTAAACAAACTAAATAATAAATATTCCCAGACACCAAACTTTACCCAAATATCCAAATTATTTTGAAATTATTCACAAAAAATAAAAATCAGAATTCAACTTTGACACTCTGTCTCAGAAACGAATAATTTGCGGTCATATGTTTATAGGAACTTTTCTTCATATTTTGATGTCAGCAACACGCTCCTAAATTTTCTACACGTACTTAAGAAACACCCTGTATAATAATGTAATCCCACATTATGAAATTCCATAGTAAATTCACATCGGAGTGTATATTTCAAGTTAGAAAATCAAACCGTAATATTACAATGTAAAATTCTAATGCAAATTTTTGTTGTCACAACGTAAAGTTACACCGAAACAAATATCCAAGGTGATAACACGTGGTATGCAAAATCCCACTCGTAGGTAAATTCCCGAGCGGTTATTAAATTGCCGCTAGTGGGAGAAGAAAAAATTCTCCCAGTGTATATGTAGGGTACTCACAGTCATGAACTTTCCACAGACTACTTGCTCTAGAATTGACCGACAGTGATTTAGTATCGTAAATGATTGGTTCGTCATCAAAATATGTCATAATAACATTATTTCCTTCTAGAACCTGGAATTTATTATCTTTTCTGGCTATGCTCAAGTGCGTCCAGTCATCTTCACTAGAGACTTCAAAATGCTTCTCCTGAAAGCCGAATAATACAATTAAATGATATTATTGTTACACGTGTAATGACTTTTTATAACAAAATAAACCAAAATTGTCACCCAGAGAATTCTGAAAAAAGTCATTATTTGTGATATGTTGAATTGATGCAGCTGATACTTGATGAAAGTGGTTATTTACTTTTATGATTAAACTTCAATAATAGCATTGTTTAAATAGAAGATAGTTAGTCAATGCCTGTGGAAAAGGTATTGGACCCAAACGCGAGTGTCATCTAGCGTGATTAGTTACAAACATGAATATTTCACGTCATTTTGATGCAGGTTTCTTCAAAATACCCTGATTTTAATGCTGTCCCATTGTTTCAATCAAGTTACGACATGACTTGGATGCGAGCTCACTATCGCCATCTACATGTCGCATTCATTTTGATCAAATTATAATCCCATAAGGTTGACTAACCATGTTCTATATAAACAATGATAATAGTGACTTTCTCAAACTGTCAATGACTTCTTGAAGTAGAAGTACTGAGATCGCTATTGCAGTGTTACCGTTATAGTAGAGGAGCTTTTTCTCAAAAAATTAGAAAACTCGCCTTATTACAATCGGAAAAATTCTTAAAATAGTGAAAAAAACCTGACCGTCGAATATTAAATAATTCACCCTCCAGCCCCCTTCAAATGCTAGATAGTGAACGCAAAGGAATTCGGAAATTATTTCAACTGTTTCAGTCATGGAAAATAATGATGAACAAAAATCGATCGGAGGGGGCACGCCCCCCTTTCCCATCACGAAAAAAATCAGGAAAACTCGCGAAATAGTAATCAGAAAAATCCATAGAATAGTAAAAATTATCTGACCATTGAATATTACAGTTTCAAAAAATTTACCCTTTTTTCCTTTTTCGAAAGCTAGGTAGAGAACACGTAGAAATTTCCAGCTGTAAATTTACAGACCAGCGCCCATGCAACAATGACTCATTTATTGGAATAAAAAGACTAAGAAACGTATCCACAGAAAACTAAATAAATAAATGAATAAATAAATAAATAAATTTAAAAAACTTTTCACAGAAAAACTTTTATTTAAATGCACTAAAAAGAAGAAAATCAATCCAACCCATCAGTTCATTACATTATTTCCGATAAAAGTTATATGGCTCACTTTGTTGCTTGTTGTAAAAATATTTGGAAATACACAGACCACCCTGTGAATTTTCTTAACATTGAACTGAGCAGAACGTTTAACATACGGATGTTTTTCCTTTTTTTTTGGAAATTTTTCGGCTCTGTCAAGTTATTACCAAAACAAAGAAAATCTTCGGAAAAACAGACAATTACAAATGCCATCATAAATATGAATACAATTCGAAAAATACACTTTTTCTACGACCATCTGTATCATTAACAAATCTGTAATATTTTTAATAATGCTTTTTATCATAAACTCTCCTGCCGTCATTTTTACATGGTTTAGATAATTTTTTCTTTCTTCACCCGTTGAATGAAACATCTATTTTTTCTTTTTGTACACGTACCTACCTACGTCGTGAAACAAATAACATTCAAAATTTTCAAATTTTGACAACTTGGAAATAAAAAAAATTTATGCAGAAAAAATCAAACACTAATCGATTTCATAAAACGAAAAAAAAAATGTGGCTTCGTGGATTTGAACCCTCGCTCCCATCATCCAAAGTCCATATGTCATCTGAATCAACACTCGTCGTTACATAATAATTGGCTAAAATTAACTGCTATATAGAAAGTATCTGTCAACTATTCAAAAATATAGAATCCGATCTTTTTATTGAAATTATTCTGGTTTTATGAAAAGAAAACCTTTGCCAGAAGATAGGCATTAGGTATTAGGAGCTTCTGATATAAATTTATTAATTTGATCTGTAGAAAATGTTTTGGATTTCCTTGGTTGATATCCGTCGGGCTTTTTCTTGAGAAATGCTTTCAGCTTTTTATAATCGGATATGTCCAAATCTTGATTGATACTAAGCATCATTTTTAACATCGAATATTGACTCCAAAGGGTGGAGGATTTGAATTTCTTCGATATATCGGCAAGATATACCAAAAGGACGCTTTCGGAGAAAGATGATGTGTGCTGCTTTGAGTGCCGATCCATAAAAGATTTGAAGTCAGATTCATATTTCTTCGTTGACAGTTCTGGTAATAAAGGACATGGCACTGGATACATGTATTCCTGGGGCTCGACAGATTGTTTTTATTTTTGGATATATCATTTTAGAGGTCAAACTTTCTTCATTAGAACCTTTTTCTGGCCCTACAGGGTGAGCCAAAAAATTGGGTTGAATGTCTAATGTAAATTGTTGAAAATTTTGTCTCTAAGTTGGTTTTAACTTAATTTTTGGGTATAATATGCTGTGAAAAATATCAACTGACTTTTAATGGTGTGCATATAGATAGATAGATAGATAGATAGATCTTTATTTGACTACATTATATACAAACATATATTGGTAGCAGGTCAGAATAGGCTAAAACCTCACTTGTATACGTGAGTGTGTATAAAACAATATAAAAAATTATAAAAACATAGTATATATATAACAGAATTAAAACTATAGTACCTAAAAATATATATACCTACATATAAAAGTATAAATTTTAAAAATAACATATAATGAAGGTGTTTAATCTAGTTACTGACAATATGCAGAACTGGAGGAATCAGAAATCTGTGGCTATAAATCACTCATATCAGAGATTGTTGACAAATATTCATCAATGGAATAAAAACATTTTTGAAGAAGATATTTTTTCACAATAGATTTGAATTTACGATTACCCAAAGATTTTAATGAGTCCGGCAGAACATTATATAACTGGATATTTGATGAATTTTTTTGGGATTTGACTAATCTATAGCGTGGTGTTTGAATATGAGTAGCTTGTCTCGTGTGATAATTATGAATATCCGATTGAAGGGTGAAGCTCTCAACATTTTTGTGTATCTCAATGAGTGTTTGAAAAATATACAGTGAGGGAAGGGACAATACCCCAAACCTAATGAAGATTGGTTTGCAATGTTCACGATAATCAGCAGTAGCAATCAGTCGCATTGCCTTTTTCTGAAGTACCAAGATTTTCATGGCGTATGTTGAGTTGCCCCAAAGGGTGATTCCATAGCTCATTCTGGAGTGGAACATGGAAAAGTAAACTGTTCTGACTGTAGAAATATTAGTAATACTTATCAGTTGTCGTAAAAGAAATATCGTGCTAGATAATCTGTTACTCAGATCATCTATATGATTTTTCCAATTTAATTTGTCATCTATTGTAATTCCTAACAATTTTGCACTGCTTTCTGATCCATTGTTGCTATCATCCGTCAATTTTGTTTACAGGATGAGGCAAAATAGGCGATTTTTCTAAAAACTGTTTATTACCTTCTCGTCCCAGTGTAGACTTTTCATTGAATTTCTCGAAGACAAAAATTGTCCCGAAGTTGCTCGTGTTTGCATTTTTGTTTTTAACTTGTTTACACCCATATACAGTGTATTTCACTTCTCATGGAGACACCCTCGTATCTTCCGTAATTTTTGACGTAGAACCATGAAATTTTAGTCGTTAGATGCTCTAGGAATGAACTCACTGCACAAAAAGGGTAATAGTATGATATACACTGCACGCCAGCAGCGATGGAAAAATGGGTAGTTCCATCGCTGCTGGCGTGCAGTGTACAACACGTAGGATGTCCGCTTTTGTGAAGTGAGTTAATTTCTAGTGTATCTATCGATCCCGGTAATTTCATGGTTCTACTTCGAAAATTACGGAAGATAGGGGGGCGTTTCCATGAGAAGTGAAACAAATTAGAATATTTGAAGATTGAAATTTTTTCAGGAGATAGGTGTAATAGTAGTGATTTGGGGATCCTGAACACGAATCCAAAAGGAATTTTGGGTCAATTTTGTCCCCTAATATAACTTTCCGGTTAAATAGGTGGTTCCATCGCTGCTGGCGTGCAGTATATATCACATAGAATGACCCCTTGTTTGCAGTGAGTTCATTTTCAGTGTATCTACCGATTCTGAATTTCATGGTTCTACGTGAAAAAATTACGGAAGATACGAGGATGTTTCCTTAAGAAGTGGGTATAAACATGTGATAAACAAAAATGCTCACACGAGCAACCTCAGGAGAACTTTTGGCGTAGAGAAATTAAATAAAAAGTCCACTCTTGGGCGAGAAGTTAATAAACAGGTTTTGGAAAAATCGCGTATTCTGCCTCGTCCTGTAAGTATGAACACCATTCAAAGTCAATTAATATTTTTCACAGCATATTTTACCCAAAAATCAAGATAAATCAACTTATAGACAGTATTTTCCACAATCGACATTAGACATTCATCCCAATTTTTTAGCTCACCCTGTAGGGCAAGAAAAAAAGTCTAATGAAGAAAGTTGCTTTTTTTGACCTCTAGAATGATATATCCAAAAATAAAACAAATCTGTCGAGCCCCAGGAATACATGTATACAGTGCCATGTCCTTTAATGAGGTGAGCTTAGCCATTTTGGTAATATTTGGCGGTGTCAATGTTAAATCATCCTCGCTATCGCTAATCATTTTTAATAACTTAATTTTTTCAATCGAATTTTGTAATTATCTACTGATGTGAAATGTCAAATTATTAGACAGACGTAAACAAACTTGATTCGATATTATTTGTTCATAAAATTCGTTAATACCTACCTATAATGACAGTCTAGTAGTTCATGAAAGTCGTAGGAAATGAATATTTCGATACAGCTAGCCCGTGGAAGATGAAAATCGGTGTTACAACGTGGTAGGTTTCTTAATCGAAGACGCATTTTTCTTAATGGTCGTAGAAAAAAATATTTTTCTACAACCACACTCCAAAACCACCTTTTCTGCACTGTTTTACGTTCGCAAACATTATTATTTCTCACAATAACTGAAATTTGACATTAGTGTGCCGCAAAGTGACATTTCTGTGCCACAAAGTGACATTTCTGTGCCAAAATTTTTCATTACCTAATTTCTAAGCAATACAGTTTTCGTGACAGCAAGGTGAAAGTATATTTTGAAAATTCTGCATTTCGAAGGGATATTCGATCAGGCAACTTCAAGAATGAATAGACAAAGTCTATTGGTTTATATAATATGAGGGAAATTGTCGTACAAATTCATAATATTCTGAAGAAAAATCATAGACATCACTACTGCTGTCTCAAATACCCACATACACACTATCCATTGCTAGGCAACGGAGCAACATCTATCGAATCATTTGAATGTCAACAAACGTCAAGCATAAAATATTCGTGAAATATTCTTGTCCCGTCATTTTTTAATGAGATTGAACTAAAATGGATAGCGACAGTTCTGAAATTGAAAATACTCCGCCAGAACTAAGAGAACAAGTTAATTCATTGTCATTGAATTTACTACCTTCAACTTCAAGAGGAAAATATAAGAGTGAGTCACTGACATTTCATTCCGTCTTATGGTATGGTATTATTTTTAGCAAAAAGGGTGTTGTAGAAAAAGTATAGTGTGTAACACGAGCAGAAATGCAATTTCTCACTCGTTTGAATTGCAGCACTCGCTTGCGCTCGTGCCGCAACTTTTTCAAACTCGTGAGAAATTAGCACTTTTCTGATCTTGTTGCACAATATACTATTTTGTCATGCATCGACAAGAGTGAGTTGAAATGTCATTACATTTCTCAAACAGGAGATTTCATACAGAGGCATTAACTTGACAAACTTCAAATATCAAAATGAAACATCCAGTATGTTATATAACCATTTTTCAGAACTATTTCAATCCTACAACTTTGTATAAAATAATATGGTTTTTAAAACTGACCATTTTTGGGAAATTTACAATTCAGTTTTCAAATTGTCAAAAATTGGATTTCTATTTACAAAGGTTAGGAATTTGATACTTGGTTACTGTTACTGAAATTAAAAATAATTGTACTGTCAAACGTAAATCTGAAAATCAGTAGATTGAAGTCTAGAAAACATGTTTTTGTTGAAGTATTTATGAAAAAAAATTATTGAAACAATAATTTTGAAAAAATATTAATTTTTTTTAACAAGTGCTACCTGCTACTTCTAAACAATAATGTATTCGGTGTTCAGATTCTTCACTAACTCGCCTCAACTCATTGTCTGTAATATTTTGGAATATGTCCTTAATTCTATTTTTCATATACATCTTTGTAGATGGGGGTGTTCTATAAACTTGATCTTCAACGTAGCCCAACATGAAAAATCTATTTTTGTCAAATATGGTGAGCGAGGTGGCCACTTATAATGTCCTCCTCTACCTATCCATCTTCTGGAAAATTCAATATATAGTATACAGGGTGTTCCATCTCAGACGAGCCACCCCGTATATTTCTTATCCCATAGTGAGTGGAAACATTTCCCGAAAAACGTAGAATGATTTTGTTTGGGGGACATCTCTTGACGTATATTTGAGGCTTGAACGAGCAACCCCCTTTAGGGGGCGCTTCAACCCCTCAAAATTAAATAGGGGAGAGGGGTTGAGTGATACTTCATTTGAAAGGTCTTGGAGCCTATTCACAACGGTGTATGAAACACGTAAATTTGATACCGTTTTCGCCAAAATTTAATTTTGCAGCACGAATAAGCCATCTTGAATGTTTTGGTTATTTTTGAAGCCTTTTTTACAAACTTAAAAATCTTCAACAAATCACATTCTTAAACAAAATTAATTGTTTTATCATGCTTACAATAAAAAAAAACAAATCTGCGTTGTTAAATTGTCCTCCAGTGACTTCCATGCAATAATACATTCTCTCAAACTAATAAATAAAAAAACAGCAAAATATTTCCTTATGTTGCCTTCAGTTTTTGTTCTTAGAAGGTGTTTATCTAGTTTTAACGTTTCTTCGATAATTTCATGAGTTGAATCAATCTGTTGAGTTACTAATTTGCTGATTTGTTTAAAATTTCAAGAAATGTGGTGTACACATTGCAAAAACGTGTTGAGCTGGTTAGCCTTTATTACCAAAATCAAAATCGTGCCCGAGCGGCTGCAAGGATATTTAACAAAACCATCCTGAACGTAGCGTTCGCCATAAGTACGTAATGGAATTTATATCAAAATATGTGGAGACGGGTTCAATAATAGATAAAAAAAGGCACCCATAGGAATTGTGAATGATGAAGGTGCAGCTGTGGCGGTATTGGGACATTACACTCAATTTCCGGAAAAGCTAAACGTTTGGGTAGAAATTTTGGGAGACCACCTAATTGGACCTCTCTTTATTCCTGGGAATTTAAATGGCGAAATTTATCTTGAAATGCTGGAAAATGCGATTGATCTGTTAATAACTGAACAATTAGAACACGATCCTCTACTATTTGACCAACAATTGCATTTCCAACAAGACGGAGCTCATCCTCAATACGCCGCACCAGTTCGCCGATACCTCAATTTGTAGCACCCTGGTCGTTGGATTGGAAGAAGAGGTCCTATGGAGTGGCCTGCCCAATCCCCGGACCTGAACCCTCAGGACTTCTTCTTGTGACTCAGACTGAAAATTTGGACGAACTTCGCCAACGAATTGTAAATGAGTGTTGTCAAATAACTCCAATTTTGCTGAACCATGTTTGAGACGGCTTTCAGTCATGATTGTATTATTGTATGGAAGTCAATGGAAGACAATTTGAACATTTGATTTGATCACGCAGATTTGATTTCTTTGATTGTAAGCATGATAAAACAATACATTTTTTTTATGAATGTGATTTTTTGAAGATTGTTTGAGTTTGTAAAAAGGACTTAATAAACATTGTAAAACTAACCGAAATATTCAAGATGGCTCATTCGAGCTACAAAATTGATTTTTGACGAAACGGTTCCTCAAATTTACGATTTTCATACACCGTTGTAAAGAGGCTTCCAAGACCTTTCAAATGAAGTATCACTCAACCCCTCTCCCCTATTCAATTTTGAAGGGTTGAAGCGTCCCCTATTAGGGGGTTGCTCGTTCAAGCCTCAAATATAAGTCAAAAGATGTCCCGCAAACAAAATCATTCGATGTGTTTCGGGAAATTTTTCCACTCACTATAGTATAAGAAATATACGGGGTGGCTCGTCTGAGATGGAACACCCTGTATAATATAATAATATAATAATATAATAATATAATAATATAATAATATAATAATATAATAATATAATAATATAATAATATAATAATATAATAATATAATAATATAATAATATAATAATATAATAATATAATAATATAATAATATAATAATATAATAATATAATAATATAATAATATAATAATATAATAATATAATAATATAATAATAT
Source organism: Chrysolina oricalcia (assembly GCA_944452925.2). Taxonomy (NCBI): domain Eukaryota; kingdom Metazoa; phylum Arthropoda; class Insecta; order Coleoptera; family Chrysomelidae; genus Chrysolina; species Chrysolina oricalcia. The sequence continues at coordinate 8,101,010 of OX101816.2, forward strand.
AATAATATAATAATATAATAATATAATAATATAACTTTATTCACTCAAAAATTAACACAAATACTCTTGCACTTGTTTCGCGAAGAAGATATATTGTGTGAAAAAAAAAACACTATTAAATATAAAATGTAAAATGTAGAATATGAATTATGAAATGTAAAAGTTAAAATATAAATTGTTCAAGTTGAAATATAAAATGTAAAATATAAAATAAAAAAATTTAAATTGTAAAACACAAAATTTAAAATCTAAAATGTAAAATGTAAAAAGCAAATGTAAAAAATGCAAAGTAAAAACAATAACGATACAATAGAAACGAACAATATAAAAATAAAATAAACAATGAACATTAGACGATGAACAATAAACGTCGTAAATAATGATAACTTGAGTATTTTGAAAAAAATATGAATACAACTCAATACATTGAGGCACACTCAACCAAATATATGATTGTGTAAAACTTATATGCTAATGTCCTTATTTATTACTAAGTTATATCTATTATCCAATTTGGATCAAATGAGGGATATTCTATTAAATTATGAACAAAAATTCGAGGACAAGCCAGTATATATGTTCTCAATTTTTTTTAATGTGTTTCCAGTCTGGTTTTTCACTTCATTTGAAAGTTTATTAAACATTTTTGACGCCAAGAACTCGTTAGATCGTTGACCGATTGATTTTGACATAAACGGGATGGGTTGTAGATTTTTTTTACGTATGTTGTCTTCATGCATACGTTTTTCAATTTTACTAGCTGCATGATAGTTGATTATACATTTATAGAAGAATTCCTGTCTCAAATCAAATACTCCAGTTTCTTTATAGGTGCGATCAGTTGCGTAATCTCTTTTTTTATGTAGCATTAGTTTCAAGAATCTACGTTGTAAGATTTCTAGAGGGGTTATATGTTTTATGAGTGCTGCTCCCCAAGCCAGTATACCATATTTCAAATGACTGTCGACAAATGCGAAATAAACAACTTTTAGCTGTTTTTCAGGTAATATGCCACATAGAAATCTAAATTTATATAGAATGAACTGCAATTTTTTTATTGTATATTGAATATGAATATCCCACCTCAAATGGTCATCAATGAAGACTCCTAAGTATTTCACACTTTTTGTTGGTAGTATACGATGAATCGTTCCACGATCACGTATATCTATGAAGTTGAATTTAGGTTGGTTGGATTATTAGCATCTGAATGGGAGGTATTGCGTTTTATCCAAGTTCATAGTGAGTAAGTTTTGATCAAACCAATGTTTGATATGAGAAATTTCATTTTAACTTGGATCTGAATTTCGTTCCAGCTAGCCGCTTTGTAAAAAATAACCGTATCATCTGCAAAACCTATGATTTCACCGCTACTTTCTATATTGTACAAGTTATTGATGTATATAGAGAATAGAATTGGCCCCAGGACCGCGCCCTGGGGAACCCCATATTCTATAGGTAACTTATTGCCGCTCACATTCCCAATTCTTACAGTTTGAGTTCTGGTCGAAATATAACTTTTAAATAACTGAAGGGGTTCTCCTCTTATTCCAATGTATAAACCTATATAATCTGAAAATGCAATTTTTATTTGTGTCTTGCCGATAAAGGCCGATAAATCGTTATAATAGGGCTTTTCCGGTTTGACTCTGCTGAAGTTCACTTTTTAGTTATGAAAGCTTAAATTTTTGCCAAAATTCTTGGGAAACAACTTTGGATCAGTTTATACTTACCACATGTCCATTATTCAGTAGCCGACATGGCGTGCTTGATCGGTTTGTTTTTCCAATATCATACCAGTCTTCGCATTTCCAAATGCTGGATTCCGTTGCAGCCAACGTTATGCAATAGCAATTGTAGGGGGTTCGAACCTTTTGATCACATAAAAACATTTGAACAAATGCATTTTTTTCGATTCTGACCGAAAGAGGAATCTTGAAAATTTTGAAGTTATTGATCCTTAACACCTGTAAGTGCACTTTGGACTCACCAGTAATTTGTTTAATCGGGAAATCTAAAAAGATTCTGCATATAAATTTTTTTAAATTCCTATCTGTTTACTGATCAATAAAAGACGCACATACATATCATAAAATATACAGTGACCGCCAAAAGGTATATACCATATGGGAAAAGAGTTTATTGTTGGAAAAACATTCATGAGGAAAAGTTTGTGCATGTCCGATAACCTAAAAATCGATTTTGATACATATCACGTGACCACTAGTATGGCGGCAAAATGGAAAAAAATACCATGAAGAGGCCAAACCTGATTGGCGTGAAGTTACCCACAGATTTCCGGCCACACATGCTGACGTAGAGGAAATCGAACGATTTGTGGTTGGTCGGCTGGTCGGCTGGTAAAAGCGTACGCCTCGCAAGCGTGGGGTCCTGAGTTCGATCCACCGATTCACCGGTCTCGTGCATGGCATCACACGTTAAAAGGTAAGGGCTGCGTCTTCCCTAGCTCACACAAGTCTCTCGAAGACTTCCGAGGGTTGCGCGTAGGGGTGCAATCGGTTGACGGAAATAACAATTTTAACAATTTTTTTTAACAATAATCAGTTGTAAGTCACCGTACTAAAATCTGTGGCTGAGTGTATACGTTCGTGTGTAATTTAATGACGCGGCATGCAAGTACAGAAAACATTACTACATCTGAGACTCACAAATCCATTGATGCATATTCCGGAAAATTATACAGCTTAGATGAATCAAATCAAAATATCATCGTCTAGAGGGAGACAGTGGTTGATGTAGAATTGAAACCATTTCATTGTCACCAATACAGATTCAGAGTAAACGATTTTTCTCCATTATAAAGTTATGACGCGATTATGTATGATCATTAGAATCATACAAGATATAGAATATTCCAATTGAATTCACGTGGTGGTAACCGTTTTTTATCACCCTTGCCGATTTGGATTGAATGATTTTCCTTCATTGAGAAATATCTTTGAGACATCACACGGTGCAAAAGTTGTAACCAGATCTTGAATAAACTTGACTCACCCCGTATGCACAAATATTTTTTATTGAAAACCCGTCTAAAATTATTGCCTTATGGGCAAGCAATATTTGTCGCTCAAAAGTCTCTCATTCGAAATGTTTTCCTACGAGCCATGTTACTTCAAAAAAATGGCCATTTTCCAACTTTGACACCCTGTATTTCGAAAACTAGTCATAGGATTGATTAGGGCCCATGGACACTCTTGTTCAGGAGGTCATACCAAAAATTCAGAGAAATTAACCACAGACAATTTTTCCATAAGGCTGCTGCCTGGTCCTTTCTGATAAAAAATATAGGGTGTTCCATTAGAAAAATTCTAATTCGTCTGAATTTTACAGTATTTAAAATGCAAAAGTCAACACTCTTAACTAACAATTGTCAAACTTCCTGTCACCCGTTAAACACGGTGTTCAACTATTACCAAAATAGTAGCACTTTTTACAAATTACTGTCCCCAAATATTTTACAGGATGAATAATAATTTTAACAAATTTGAAGAACACTTACCCTCCCATCGTCTATCCGTAACGTACTGTTCGACGGGACCATCCATAGCTTCGACAATGACCCAACCATCTGTCTCCCAGGAATCGATTCGACGACATTTAGAACGATTTTCGAAAGTACATATGCTTTTAGAGGTCGGATAATACGACGAATCTAAAATAGAATTGGAATACATTGTTACGCACCTGTTATGCGACGAAAGCATAGCGAACTGTTCTAGAAACCTATGATGAAGTTTCTGGATACATGTAAAAAAAAATGTGAAATTTGTTTTTACGAAACTCCCAGGTTTTCGGAGGAAACCCCATAAAAGCAGAGCTTGTACGAGCAATGGAGATCCGGGACCTACAGTTTGAATAAAAGTGGAATCCGAACCACTTCAGCTCAGTGACACGCGACCGGGGTTCGAACCCGGACCGCCTGCGTGGAAGCTAAACGCTCTAACGCTCTTGGTAGAAGCACTAATTTTTGTTCTAGATCAAACGTTGAAAATTCGCATTTAGTTAGAGAGCCGCGGGTTCAGAGATATGGCCGACTCCAGTACGAAGGAAAAATGTCTATCGATTTTCCCGACGATTTATATTTGTCTTCCGTTTTGATGATTTTGATTAAAAAGTGACTAGCAATCTTCGGACAAAACGGAAGACGATTTGGTTGACGCGCCCAATTTTGGGACCCAAAATCGTTCATCGCAAAAATTCGACGTCTTATATACCGGGTGTAACAGGATCATGGTACACCCCCCGTATCTTCGTTAGTTTTGAAGGTAATAGATTGAAATTTGGAATATCCCATATACATAGTAAGCGGAACTTTTTGACCTATAAATGATTTTTTTTCACTTCCGGTTTCGCCGGAAGTGATACCAACTTTCGATTTTTAAATAGAACACCCTGTTTATTATTACATTTCTGAAATTTGCATAATTTTCTGAATCCAATGATACCACATAAGTAACATTTCAAACGTCGAAATTTTTTATGATTTAATTTTTAGTTTTCCATTTAAGTGTGCCATGATGGTTCCGATTTATTCCAATTGATCCGTCTAATATACTAGAAAATTCGAAATCCCGTCAAAAATACTAAATTGCGTTTTTTATGAGCAAATAAAGTTCATCGTAATCGTTTTTGGGGTAAAACTCAATTTTTTCAAATGGAACCATATTGGTACCGTGGTACCATTTGTTAATACTATTAATAAGGAATGTATCCATACCTGGTAATAAAATGTGCGATCAATATAATCAAAATGACAGCTAAAAGAAAATAAGAAAATACAATTATTTTGTTCTACTTTAATACTAAGAAGTTACTAAAGTGGCTTTGAAATACAAAAAATTAACACAAAACATCACAACAATTGTTCGAAATGCTGTCCATTAACGTCAATGCACTTCTCAACTCGCTTAGCTGTTTCTTGAAGAACGTTTGCTAATTGCTGGGCCGTTATACTATTAATTGCGCGTCTTACTCGCAACTCCAGGTCTTCGCGGGTTGTAACGGCGCCAGCATGGACAATGTTTTTTAAATGGCCCCAAACAGAGAAATCAAGAGGTCAAATCAGGTGACCTTGGAGGCCATCGCACAGGACCATTCGTCGAAATTACGTTTTCTTCGAATGCCTGTTCAAGGTAATCACTTACTGTTCTTGAATTATGGGGAGGAGCTCCATCTTGTTGGAAATACATTCCCTCTCGTAAATGGACAGGTAATTCAGTTAAACTGTCCTCAATTTCATTTTGCAGAAATCCTAAGTATCTTGCTCCATTCAAGGGTCCTTCAAATATTATTGGACCAATGATTCTACGACCGAGAATTCCAAGCCAAACATTGAAACCGAACCGCACTTGAAAGTTACCCTGCCGCAATAAATTTTGATTTTCTTGTGATCAATACCTTGTATTTTGTCGGTGAAATTATCCCATATTTGTAAACCTAGACTCGTCCGAAAATAAAATCCTTCCCAAAAAAGCATTGTTTGGCTGCACATTATTCTGCAAGATCCAATTGCAATATTCCATCCTACGTTCATTATCATTTTCGTACAGGTGCTGGTGCAATTGATATTTGAAAAATTTATAATTATGTTTGTGCAAGATTCGGCTTTCCGTTCCAATTCAAACCCAATTTGCCTTAGAGAAACAGTCTTATCAACTTCTATTCGAGCTAAAACATTAATTTCCGTTCCTTCGTCAATGATAACGTTTTCCTCGGGATCATGGTTAGGCTCTCTTCGGAATTGATTTTCAAGAATAATTTCTCGCTGGACAGTGTCTATCAGGATATCGGTCGGCATAAAGGTTTCTAGCCGCAACAGCATTTTTCCTACATTCTCCATAAATAATTAACATGTCTTCCTTTTCATCCCTTGTATAAACGTGCGGCATTTTGAAAAAAAAAATAACAACAAATGTAAAGACTTTTCCAATAGGTATACAATAAAAACACCTATTAACCAACAAATATTTATTTGACAATCTGAAGAAATAATTGCATTGTTTTCAAAGCCACCTCAGTAACTTCTTAGTATTAAAGTAGAACAAAATAATTGTATTTTCTTATTTTCTTTTAGCTGTAATTTTGATTGTATTGATCGCACATTTTATACCAGGTATGGATAAATTCTTTATTAATAGTACTAATAAATGGTACCACGGTACTAATATAGTTCCATTTGAAAAAAATTGATTTTTACTCCAAAAAAGATTACGATGAACTTTATTTGCTCATAAAAAACGCAATAGTATTTTTGAAGGGATTTCGATTTTTCTAGTATTAGACGGGTCAATTGGAATAAATCGGAATCATCACGGCACACTTAAATGGAAAACTAAAAATTAAATTACAAAAAATTTCGACGTTTGAAATGTCACTTATGTGGTATCATGGGATTCAGAAATGTAATAATATACAGGGTGTTCCATTCAAATATCGAAAGTTGGTATCACTTCCGGCGAGACCGGTTAAAAAGTGCCGCTTACTATGTATATTGGATATTCTAAATTTCAATCTATTACCTTCAAAACTAACGGAGATACAGGGAGTGTATCATGATCCTGTTACACCCGGTATATGCTAAATTTTGTGTTCCTTCACTTTCTTATTGTCCTAACTTTGGGAAAATCCGAGTGGAAGACTTTTTCCGCACCTAGGGCTCTGCCTCAGGGTTGACCAAATAAACAAATTGAAAAACTAGCAGGAGCGGCTTTGTTGAAAAATCTAAAACTGCACTTGGGTTCAATCTTAGGCTTCCAAATTTTGGAGAATGGAGAATTGCTTCTGATGCATTTCAATTTTCTCTGGTTTCAGCGGATAAAAAAACATTTCTCATTTACCACGTATATAAGATTTGGCATGATTGGAATAGGTACCGCACTCACCTACTCCGAATATTATTCAACAAGAAGAATTGTTCGAAAATAGCCAATTTCAGTCTCCGCTGGAGTGTATGGGGTCTCAATGAAATCCGTAAATTCAAAAGTATATAGCTGATAAACGAGTACTGGAACCTATGCTGATATTGGTGACAATATCTCGGACTCCCCAAACCGTACATTATATCAAAAATTCATGGAAATTACCAGATTCCTTTACGAAATATAGGGTATTTATTTGAAAAAAAAACAGTATTTTTCTAAGAAACTTGGACCATTTCTTTTTACTTACCCTGATACACTGGTTGGTTTAAAATTAATTGAATTGGACCTTTCTTTGTTCACCTTGTTATAGAGTACAGAATGAAAAAGTGTAATGTCAAGGTGACATTGTACCATCATTGAGGCATGTGATTCCCAGAACAAGTAGTCGCTTTGTCAATTCTCGGAATTGTCAAAAATTCTGAGCAGATAGCTTAATCTCGAAAACTGGTCTGCCGACTTTTTGTGCCCATGGACACTTCTGCCGAGGAAGACAAAATCTACAACATACCAAATATTCAGTAAATTTTCCATAAGGATAGTGCGGGGTCCTTTTCCAGATTTTTTCGATTGAAAAAGAAAAAAAATTAGCACTATTGTCCTCGAGTTAATAACGTACTTTAAATTTCAATGCGATATCTCAAGGGATGTGGAAATGATAGCGTTTCGAAGTGTTCTTGCAGAAAAAAGCTACAGACAGATTGACAGAAATAATTTTTTTCTTCATATTTCTCGGTGGGGATCATTTTCTCTTCTGGAACCATGTGTCTAACTTCAAAGATAAGAAAGTTAGGGTCCCTCTGAGGAACCATAGTATACTAACCCTAAAGGGTCTTTGTATAACAAGAACAAGAGAAGCAACAGAAGCACCAATGATGCAATGTTCAAACTTTTGGAACACCTATATGGTCAAATAAACGATGGAAGTATAGTCGCAGCAGCATTCTGTGACTTAACAAAAGCCTTTGACTGCGTAAATCACAGAATATTGCTTTGAAAACTTGAATATTACGGATTCAGAGGATGTGCTCTTAATTGGCTCCAGTCCTACTTAGAGAACCGCACACAAAAAGTGTTTATCGGACAAGAATCATCGAAATGCGGGTATATTAATTGCGGCGTTCCACAAGGGTCAGTTTTGGGGCCAGTACTCTTTTTGATATACTTGAATGATCTGGCGCTTCTTGGTGTTCAAGGCAAGTTCACTCTTTTTGCTGATGATACCACCATCTTGTGGCGTGGAAAAGATTCTTCAACATTGAAGGAAATAATCCAGAATTACTTAGTAAAGATAAAGGAATGGTGCGACTCCAATTTGCTCGCCTTGAATATCAATAAGACAAAATGTGTGACAAGTGTGACATGACAGGTATAACTATTGGTCATGACCCACTAGAACGCGAACACCATACAAAATTTCTTGGCTTAATTATTGACAACGAACTGAAATTTGATGATCACATCTTGGTTCTCAGTAAAAAACTGGCTACAAGTGAGATTGGTTCAGAAACAGCTAAAACAGTGTATCACGCTCTCATAGAGTCCCATCTCAGATACGATATTGCTTTCTGGGGCGTGTGCAGCCAATAGAGGTTCAATAGCATTTTCATTTTACAGAAGAGGGCATTACGATATATATGTAAGGTATCTCCCAAACGTTCATGCAGGCCGCTCTTCGTCTCTCAGAGAATACTCACTCTACCTTCTTTATTAGTACTAGAAAGCGCGTGCTTAGTCTTTAAAAATCGTGATAACCTAGATAATCCCCAGTTATATCACAGAACACGTAGGACATATAATCTCAATCTACCTCTACCTATACCTTCCTCGACCCTGACCAGAAAGTCAATTATATACGAAGGCATAAAAATATATAACCATCTGCCCTTACGCCTGAAGACTATTAACTCTTTCAATAAATTTCGAAAGTCTGTTAAAGAAGCATTACTTGATGGAGCTCACCATAGGTTGGAGGAATACTATTCTGAGATGTGGTAGAGTATGTTTGTACTACTTATATTTCGTTTATTTATATGACTTGACTGAGTCAGACTTATTTATTTTACACGTATTTTTGTTCGACTTATATGTTTTTATATATATATACAACTGACTTCTAATTATTAAGTGAAATTGTTTATTTCAAATGTATTTTTTACGACACATACTTATATATATATATATATATATATATATATATATATACCTGACTTCATAGGTTAAATGAAACTTTGTCAACAAGATATTTTCTTATGACAATAAAGTATATTCTCTCTCTCTCTCAAGATGGAAGATAGCTAGCTACCCATTACCAAGAGTCGATGACACACTAAATACGTTATCTGGTTCGAGATGGTTTTCAACGTTGATTTCATTGAAAATATGAACAGGATGTTCATAAAGTCAGTTGTGGAATCATCTGCGACTGAAAGTTGGCATTTAGTCGCTTTTGCCGGGGAAGTAGTTGTTTTCTGTTAGATATTACAAAAAAGTAACTTCAATTTTATCGTAGGGTTTTTCCATTTCCAGAAGAGTCATGTATTGATTCAATTTTCAATTGAGAATGTTTCTCTTTAAAACATGGTTTTCAAGAGCGGTCTCAATACCGAATCCTGCGGAACTTCGGATTTTATATTATGAAAGACTGATCATACCCCGGTACATATAACTGCCATACAACGCCCTTCCATACACGATTTTATTCAGTTTAGTAAGTTATTTGGAAAATATAGTCTCGCTAGTTTTTCAGTTAGAAACTCTAATGACACTGAATCGAAAGCTTTTGATAGGTCAAATAATAGTGATGTTACAATTCATTTGCCCTGCCACTTTCAAGAAAGGCTAATGTGGTCTGGACGCCTTCGAATTGCACTACTATTGGCCCCAAAACGAAGCCTGAGTACGGATATTGCAAATACCCAAAACAAAATAAATTGGTTGAATCAGAATATTTCTGTGAAACAGAATCAAAATGCGGAGGAAAATATATTACTTACTTTTATTATCGTGGGATTTATCAGTGTCGTTGATTTTTTTTATGATTGCCAGTGCCGCTGAACCATTGGTAATGCATCGTTTATTTCCAACCATGAAGATTTCGTTGTCACTTTCAATGCGTTGTGAGACGTGGAGTCCGAACCATGTCACCATAATAATGCTGAGAATATCAAAAGACACAATTAGATAGTAAACAATAAGAGCTAGATTGCAGCTCCTCGTGCTCGAAATATACATAAGATTTTTTCTACAAAAGCACTGAATATTTCATAGGAACGCGTTCATCATATAGTTCACGTCAATTTGGACATGAGAAAAATTGCTGCAAAATGGATCCCCAAATGTTTGAATGTTGACCAAAAGCGTGCAAGGGTAGTAGCATCGCGTTCGATCTGTGCTCGATTTGAAAACGATGTAGACTTCTTAAACCGAATTGTTGATATGGATGAGACTTGGGTACACTTCTACGATCCAGAAACAAAGCAACAATCGATGGAATGGCGACACTCCGGTTCTCCAAGACCTAAGAAGTTTCGTGTCCAAAAATCTGCTGGAAAAGTTCTTGCTTCAGTTTTTTGGGATTGCCATGGAGTAATCATGATTGATTTTTTGGCTAAGGGTAGAACAATAACTGGAGATTACTATTCGACATTACTGACCACTCTACGGGAAAAAATTGAAGAGAAAAGACGCGGAAAGCTATCCAAAGGTGTTTTGTTTTTGCAGGACAACGCCCCTGCACACAAATCTCATGTTGCCATGCAAAAAATTCGTGATTTAGGGTTTGAATTACTAGAACACCCCCCTTATTCACTAGATTTGGCTCCGTCCGACTATTATCTCTTTCCTCAACTGAAAAATAGTTTAAAAGGTCGTAAAATTTCTTCCAACGAGGAGGTAATAAAAGCTGTGGAGGTCTGGTTTGCAGAGCAAGAAGAAACATTTCTTTTGAAAGGTCTAGAGACGTTGCAGGTTCGCTGTAATGAATGTATCCAATTAAGAGGAGAATGTGTTGAGTAATAAAATATTTTGACATTGAAATTTCGTTTGGTTCTATAGTAGGCTAAGCATTTTTCAATATATTCTCGTAAAAGCTATTGAATTGAAAATCGCTCGAAATCGCTTCAAAATACGCACATAATATTACTTATGAGAATATCAACACGTAGCTATCCCATATGTATTTACTAAATATCAAACTGATAAATATCAAGAGATTATGAACAACTAAAAATAACAAAAGAGAACTTTATCCAAACCCAGAGGATCGCAGAGGTGATTTATTTTTCCAAATTCAGTGATTGGGAACATTTTATTAAAATGCATTCAGGAAAAATGGGAATGTGGTGAACGTTCACCTGCTTATAATGGCCAAATAGTCAGGAACAGATACCGTGAAAATTCTGCTCACGTGTAATATGAAAAGGAAGGGCGATGAACTTGTTGGAAGCTTTCAAAACTAACAAAATGAATGAAAATTCACAGAAACCTTGAATAATCATTTAGATTTATGGAGCTCTCCACTTCTGAATTCGTGAATTTATATTACAAAGGTTGTGAGACTTCTAGGGATATTTTGCAGATCCCAGACAGGTACTTTATAATAATTAGATATTTATTAGTTAAATCAATCTGGATTTTTTGTGAAACCTGGTGTGGTTATTAGCAGTAGCAAGGGGCTTCCTTTTATGAATTTATATTTCAAATTATAAGTAGCAGATGATTACCTGAATGATATTTATAGTAAAAATCATTGTACGCCATTATTTTTCCCTAAGTTTCAAATTTTTTCAAAATAAATAATTAGCAATACAACTTTCTTAAGATGCTGTGAATTTGAAATAGCTGAATTTTGTCAAATCAAAGTCATTGGCGTAGAAATGGTGGTTACGCACCATCAAAATTCAGAAAGTAATGTGAATGATCTTTTCATCAGTTACTCCATATTTCTTTGAAATTCTATTTAAGTTTATGCACGAATGTATTGTTAAGTTCCGATAGAAACAGGCCCAGGAACACAACAAACAACCAGTCCATCAACGATAAAATAAAAGAGTTCAGGTATAGAAATAAATTAAATAAGGAAATCTATCGATTGATAAAGTGTTGCTATTTCAAATTCATGGCATTATAAGAGAGTTGTATTTTTAAATGTTTAATTTCATATGAACGTATGTCCTATCATACTTTGTTTTCAAGTGAAGGAGTGTCAAAGTTTTAATAAAAAATTGGTTATTTATTACGAAAAATGAGAAATAAAACTTTTTATGTTTTTATACCACTTCTATTTGTAACCAACGTTACTGCAGTTTCGTCCTATATGGCCATTATCAAACAATACAATATAATGTCCATATAGGACGAAACTGCAGTAACGTTGGTTACAAATAGAAGTGGTATAAAAAGTATAGAAAGTTTTATTTCTCATTTTTCGTGATGATTTCCTACCACGTAGTAACGGCTACATCCATCAATTTATTGGCTATTTATTAATTACTCCAGAGTATTTTCGCCAATTTTTATGAAACCTGGTGTGTATATTGACAAGGGGCTTGTTTTCATGAGATTAGATCTCAAATTATAAGCAGCGAAGGGTCAACTGATTGATAAATATGGTAAAAATCATTGTACGTCACTGTTTTCTCTGAGTTTCAAATTTTTTCAAAATAAATAATTAGCAATACAACTTTCTTAAGATGCTGTGAATTTGAAATAGCTGAATTTTGTCAAATCAAAATCATTAGCGTAGAAATGGTGGTTACGCACTATCAAAATTCAGAAAGTAATGTGAATGATCTTTTCATCAGTTACTCCATATTTCTTTGAAATTCTATTTAAGTTTATGCACGAATGTATTGTTAAGTTCCGATAGAAACAGGCCCAGGAACACAACAAACAACCAGTCCATCAACGATAAAATAAAAGAGTTCAGGTATAGAAATAAATTAAATAAGGAAATCTATCGATTGATAAAGTGTTGCTATTTCAAATTCATGGCATTATGAGAGAGTTGTATTTTTAAATGTTTAATTTGATAAAAATATGAAACTCAGAGAAAACAGTGACGTACAATGATTTTTACCATATTTATCAATCAGGTGACCCTTCGCTGCTTATAATTTGAGATTTAATCTCATGAAAACAAGCCCCTTGTCAATATACACACCAGGTTTCATAAAAATTGGCGAAAATACTTTGGAGTAATTAATAAATAGCCAATAAATTGATGGATGTAGCCGTTACTACGTGGTAGGAAATCATCACGAAAAATGAGAAATAAAACTTTCTATACTTTTTATACCACTTCTATTTGTAACCAACGTTACTGCAGTTTCGTCCTATATGGACATTAATATTGTATTGTTTGATAATGGCCATATAGGACGAAACTGCAGTAGCGTTGGTTACAAATAGAAGTGGTATAAAAACATAAAAAGTTTTATTTCTCATTTTTCGTAATAAATAACCAATTTTTTATTAAAACTTTGACACTCCTTCACTTGAAAACAAAGCATGATAGGACATACGTTCATATGAATTTTTTTCATAAAATATGACAAGGAATCACCACATGGAATTAATGACATCATTTAGTATACACCCTGTAGAGCAATAACTCAGTGTAATTTTTGTACTGGTTGCATACTTGATAATGATGTTACCCTAAACCGATGGTAAAGAATGAACCAAGACGCAGTGAAAATTAGACAGATGTAACTTTTTTTTCAATAATTGCCATTCTAGTGACATCTGGTCTGATAAAGGCGATTTATTACTTTCTATCAACAAATTTTCAATTTTATGCTCAACACTTTTGACCGATATAGAGAATTCATAGCGCACTCATTTTTAGTCACAACTTGTTTATTTGGAAAAGCAGAGAATCAATCTCCTCACAATTTAAGAGGCCATGAGCGCAATTATATTTGTGGCGCTTTTAAGGGTAAAAGAGTAAATTGATAACTCGAAAACGGTTCGTCGTATCGATTCCCAACAAGGACAGTATTCTAGAGGACATTCAATTCTAGGTACGTGCTGTAATGGAAATTTAAATTTCAATCCACTTTTTCACAAAAAAAATCTCAAAAATGACCCAAAAATGCAGTTACTTTGAAGCAAGTTTTTGGGTAGATGAACAAATAATTTCAAAAAAACATTACAGCACGTACATAGATCAACGTTTTAACTTTCCTCTGATACCAAATTTGTTTCGATTGGATGAAGATTGCTTCAAGTTTTAATGGAAGAGAAATACCATTGCAGCTTCCTCGATTATCTGTAAAAAGCATCGTGAGGTGCTGCCGCAGACGTAGGTACATAGAATCGAACGTCCTCTAGAAGCCTGTCTTTGTTTGAAATCGATACGGTGAACCGTTTTTGAGTTATCGGCTCTTTTACCAAAAAAACCGTCCCTAATATGATCGCGCTCATGGCCTCTTAAGTAATTGGGTGTATCTATCCAATCATAGGGCGAGGAAAATAACAAAATATGCTTCCTAGTTGAATTGAATTTCACTAAAAAATAATGACCTCTATTTCGGAAGCGTCGTATGCAACAAATATTTTGGTAAAATTCATTTCGCTTACTACAAAATTTTGTCCTCCTGGCTGGTCAGTACCATTCTAAAAGATATTTTCTAAAAAGTACTCACATTTTGATAAAACCCATTTGAGCACTGAATAGTAAATTCAAGTTAAACTCAAGCCAGTAAACAATAGTGGTCAAGATGTGATCAACGCCTGCTTTGGTTGTGATCGACGAAAGTCGGGCCGCTATTGGTCTATGTTTCTCAGGCAGGTTTGAGTGGGAAACACGCACTGTTCGTTTCGAACAGGTACGGACTTTTCTGCGACAATGCATGTTATGCCGATACTCGGCGCATGTTGGGATTGTTGATTTGATTGAACTTTTTACATAAATTTTATATATCGATTTATTTCATTTTATTGTGAGATTATGACTTCAGAGTAAGATATTCGAACATGTAAGTATACTTTTGGATATATGTATCAGTGACAATGCTTAACGTACAGAATTACAAATGAATACTTTCATTTCAAATCAATAAAATTCGTTACGAGATCATACTTATCTAATTTATAAAAATGAATGTTTTGGTTTTATGCATTCCTATACCATTTTTTATCCACCGTCTTGACATGACTTGTTTTCAGTTCTTGAATGCTGAGTATAGACGAGGAAATTGATGAAGTCACAACTGTCATTTTTGTCAAAAACTGATTCCAAACAAACATCTGTCAAATTTAAATCAGCTTGTCCGATTGTTTCCGTAAAGATTTTTCAACTTCTTTCGCTTGAGAAAAAAAAATCTAAACAACCAAACACAAACTATAGCCCAGGAACGGCGTCGTCAGAAGGGGGTGATAGTTGCGCTAAATGAGGTAGAAGATTTTTTTGTTTTATCTTGTATATGTTGTAGAAAAGGTAAAGAATCCAAGTTTTCGACCTTCCAACCCCTGGCAAAATTTCGTGGGGCCAAAAAAACCACAAAATTCAGTTTCAGTTTTTGGCCTAGAACTTGAAAATAACGCATCCTAGCAAAATATCACCCATTATCAAAATGAAAGAGCATTAAATTACGCGTCGAATGAGCATTTAAAAGTTGAAATTCCATCTAGGGGTATGGCGTAATCGGAAGTAGAAAACCAACTATTTTTACCAACTCTGAAGAAATTCACACTAGGTGACTTTTATCATGTCTCCAGCTCTGAAATGGGATATCTAAATGAAACAATCCATAAAATGAAAGTTGTAGAGCATGACATTTCACATTTATAGACTACCTAGCTTTCCAATTTTGGTCAATATCAAGCTTATACATACACCCAGATTAAGCTCATAATTATCCAGTTTTCTTGTCGGTCACAGTTCGTTTTCAACGAGTTTCAGTTTGCAGAAGTGTTTGTACCTCCTTTAGGTATAGAGTTATTTATAGATGTGGCCAACGCAGATGTGGGATACCAAAGGGATCCTACCTGAGACCCATCCTTAATTGATTCATCCCCCTTTGGAACGTGGTCTTGCATTCTTTTCGCTCTCAGGTTTTATTTTATTTCAGTTGTGAGATTGACTAGTCCGAAATGAGTTCTCCCCAACGTAGGGAGGTGTGTTTCATATGCCAAGGTAGTTTGATAGATGGTGATGTGGTTACAGTGCGACAAAAAGGCGTGAAAACTCTAATAAGCTCCAGTGTTCAAAGGAAAAACAACGAGCATCGTCGTTATTTAACTAATTTGAGTGAAGTTAAAGTGCACAGTGCTTGCCAGAAGCATTACAATAATCCGAAATTGATTTCTTCGTATCTGAAAAGAGCCTCCGAACCATCAACGTCAACACGTCGGTCGAATGTATTTGATTTGAGAAAACACTGCTTTTATTGTGGGAAAGAAGCTGATGATAATTGGGAGGAAAACCTTCGCAGACTTCCCTATGCCAAGCGAAATTTAATTCATAAAGTGATGAAGCTTGAACTAAGAGATAGCGTTATTGAGGTTGCTCCTTCTGCTTTGATCCCACTCACGTCCTCTTCATCCACGCCTTTACTGGATGTGATGTCACATCATCATTTTTTGGTCATGGGAAAGGGAAATTGCCAACCCTCCTCGAGCAACATCCTAAACTGAAAGAGCAAGCAGCTGCATTCCTCAAACCTTCAGTCTCTCAAGACGAGATAGCACAGGCAGGGGAACAGCTGATCATGTCTCTATATGGAAAAATGGACAGTGGGACTCTCGATGAGCTGAGATACGAGCTCTTCGTCAAATCTGCATCAAAAAAGTCGTTCAACCTAGCACGGCTACCACCTACATCAGATGCAGCAAGATGGCACTCAATGCGAGTATACCAGCAGGTGCAAACTTGGCTGGGGTGTCCAATAAGCCCATGCCAATGGGCTTAGTACCTATTCAAACTACTAAAGATGCTGCTCCCGACATGCTACTAAAAATGATTTCTTGTACTTGCAAAAAAGGTTGCACTGCAGCATGCGGGTGTCGAAAATCTGGCCTCAACTGCTCTTCTGCATGCAAGCATTGCTCCGGCCTCTCCTGCGAAAATGCTCCTGAGATGGAGTTGGGAGAAGACGAGGACGAAGAGTTTTCCGAGTCAGAAGAAATTTCCGATGCTGCTGCAATGGACCACGAAGTGAGGATGCCAGACACGGACATTGCAGAGCCCCAGCCCAAACGATTTCGCCTATAAATGGCAATTATTCCCATTTTTCCATGTACTTGAAATGTCATGCTCTAAAACTATCTTCACAATACAACTATTGATTATCATAACTAAATTTTTATTTCGTGGATTTTTTCATTTAGGTACCCATTTCAGAGCTGGGGACGTGATAAAGGTCACTTGGTGTGAATTTCTTCAGAGTTGGTAAAAATTGACGTTTTTCTACTTCCGATTACGTCTATACCAGTGGACTGAATTTCAAATTTCAATACTCATTCGACGCGTAATTTAATGCTCTTTCATTTTGCTAATGGGCGATATTTTGATAGGGTGCGTTATTTTTAGGTTATAGGCAAAACACTGAAAAAATTTCGTGTTTTTTTTGGCCCCACGAAATTTTGCCAGGGGTTGGGAGGTCGAAAACTTGGATTCTTCACCTTCTCTATAATATATACAAGATAAAACAAAAAAATCTTCTACCTCATTTAGCGCATCTATATATTACCCCGTTGCTGGACTACTAAGCAAAAGCAGCAAATCATCAACAGAGAAAGTCACCTAAAATTCTTTGTTTGGAATCAGTTTTTGACAAGAATGACATTTGTGACGACACACTTTTCTCGTCTGTTGTGAAGTCTGAATTAGTAATATCATAACAATATAAACTACTTGCCAGATGAAATGGGACAGCCATGAAGTTGCCTAATTTTGACTAGCTATAACATCTTTGGTCTATGCATCATTGTCGTCGGGATTCTTTTTTTGCAATTTGTTATTTTTGTACAGGGTGAGAATTTAGAGACGGAAACATTTCAAATTTTTGACCAATAATTTGGCAAATGTAAGGGACCCTAGAATTTTTTTTTAGTTCTTGGGTGAATTGTTGGACCGATAGCTCAAGATACCTTTGAAATATTTTTGAAAAATTGCGTTGCTATGGCATTATCGCCATTTTATGCAATTCTGATTTTATTTTAAACTGTAGCCTTTTCAGTTAAACAATGTCAGCCACCATCTAAACTGCAACAAGGGATATTTCTAATGAAGATAATTAACACCAGTTGCGCGCAAAAAGGGGTTTATAATATTTAGTTAAGGAAGTTCCGTTTTTATTGAAAAAATGTCTAATCATATATTGTAACTTAATTTTGATCTACTTCCGTCCCTTTTTCATTCAGCATTATTTTGAAATTTTACACATGTATCAAGAACCAAGTTCACGTTGAAATAAAATAGTTTATCAAAATATAACTTGTTTCAGATAATTTAGAAATGTCGTTGACTGAAACTGCTGATGAATTAATAGATATAACTTTCTCCCCCCAAAAAAACGGATAGAAAAACTCTTTTGGATGTTCAAGCCAAAGAAATAATGTTAAACATCTATAAACTTGAATATAATGAAAATCCCCTGTTGCCAATAGCTGATCTTGAAAGGACAGTAGCAGATAAAGTTGGAGTCAGTCGGAGGCACGAAAGAAACACAGAGAACGAAAAAGTATCATTGATTATGTTGACGATTTTGACAAAAATGCAATAAGATAAAAAGTCCATTAATATTTCTTCAGAAATGAACAATTGATAAAGTTTTGCTGGAAGTTAATAATGATCCTGATCTGCCTAACTTCAAAAGGACGACGTTTTATAAGTTTCTGAATACAATTAACTTCAAATTCGAAAGAATGTGGAGGAATAGCATGTTGCTAGACAAGGAAGATATAGTAGTATGGAGAAGAGAATACTTAACGAAAATCAGGAAGCTCAGGGAGGAAAATCGTAAAGTTTATTACCTGGATTAATGCGGGCCATACAAAATCGAAAGTCTGGATGGATAAATCCGTTAGTTCATCAAGGCAAGCCTTTTTGGATGGACTTTCCCCAGGCTTGGGAAATGCCTCGGGTAACTTTGTCATTCACGGTCACTTCCTTGTTTAAATCATATAAGAGACTGAACCTATTAATGGAATTTGAGGGCAGACTTCAGATAACAGCTTCACTTGGAAATATTGAAATTAAAAATATATCAAAATTTAACTCTCATGAATTCTTACATGTTATAAGAAAAACGTCCAAAGACAAATCTATTATAATGACTGTATACTCGTAGCTTGAATGCTTTGACAATTTCAGGTGAAGGAAAGAGACTGATTATTATGTCACATTGGAAATGAACATGGGTTTGTTCCTGGTGCTTTATGGGCATTTGAATCTAAGAAAAAGGGAGACTACCATGATGAAATGAACGGGGAATCATTCGAAAACTGGGTTTCACAGACACTGCCTAGACCAGACGAAAATGCCGTAATTGTTTTGGACAATTCGCCATATCACTCAAGAAAATTAGAAAAAATTCCTACTACCGCTTCTCGAAAGGCTGATATTTCAAGCAAGGTTACGTACGAAGAATATCCATTACAATGATTCCCTGTTGAAAGCACAATTATTAGTGATTGTTAAACAACATAAACATAAGTACAATAAGTACATAGTCGACGAAATGGCTAGAAATCAAAACAAAATGGTTTTAAGATTGCCTCCATACCATTGCGAATTGATCCCCATCGAACTCATTTGGGCTGCAATGAAAAATTATGTCGCTGCTAAAAATAATACGTTCAAATTTTCTGATATGAAAGACTTGTTTGGAGAAGCTGTAGGAACGATTTCTACAGAAGTGTGGAAGAATTTTGTGTCACATGTTGACAAGGTAGAAAAAAAGATGTGGGAGTTGGATAACATTATGGAAGCACACGCTGAAATTGAACTAATTTTAATTGATTTCGATGATAGCAGTTCATCTACATCAGATTAAATAAAACATTGCAGAATTTGGCGTTTTTCTTCCCAATTTCACTACACCACAACTTCAGTTGAGTTGTCAAAAATTATATTTCTTCGAATTATTCAAGAACGGTTCTGAATACGGCCCTGCCTATTTCACCACTCCGACATCGATGATCACGAAGTAACAGCGTGCATTTGTTTTGACGCGTCTTGACCTGGAGTTGTATAGACAGTGCTGATATCGAAAGTGAACTAATACTATTAGATATAATTCCACATTTGAGGTTTTCCTGCATGGTTGTGTAATATTTTTTGTATCCGGTATTATTCATAAAACGGAAACGTGAACTTTTCAATAATGTTTTACAATTTAAGTGTAATATAAAAAAATATTCCAAGTTGAATTTGTTTTCCCATTACCACAGGAATTCCAGTAAAAACATCAATAAAATGTGATATCTCAGGGAAGGGTGGGGTAAAAGGCCACTTTAGAACTGGAATTTTCACCAAACTATAGTTAATAAAAGCTTGCCACCTATAAATTTTGGATGTATTTCTTATAAGGCATCACAGCCCAGGTAGCACATCATATCGGCTGAATCTTGATTCCATATTGGGCCAATATAGATATATTGTAAATGAAAAATCAATATTGGTCCAATATGAGTGAATATTCAAAAAACAATATTATATTAATAATATTGGTGGAATATTGGTTGAACTAGTTTTGAATGTAGATTAATTCACGAAATATTGGGTCAATGTTGGTTGAATAATTTCTACCAATATCGATAATGCAATATTGGTTATATATCGTTTTCCACATCTAGAATAAATATTACAATCCAAATATTCCAGTCATATCGATTATAAGGAAAAAAACTATATTGTATTTCCAAGTTTGATAGCATATTGGTTGAATATCATTTCCACTTTATTTGACAAATTGTAATAACTCATATTGAGTCAATGTTGGTTGGATGATATTTACTAATATCGATATAACAATATTGTCTTCACATCGTTTTCAACATCTAGAATAAATATTGCAATCCCAATATTCCCCTCATATCGATTCTAGGAATAAAAACTATATTGTATCTCCAACTGTGATTACACATTGGTTGAATATCATTTTGCCAATATTCAACAAATCTTATTAATTATTATTGGGTCAATATTGGTTCAATAATATTTATCGATATCGTTAAAACAATATTGTCTTCATATTGTTTCCTACATCTAGATTGAGATGAAATTTGAATATTGGCCAAATATTCAATGAAACATATTAAAATTATATCATGTTCAAACCTGGATAAAAATCCGCTAGGTGGCTCTACATATAGAACGTCTTCTAAAACCTACGAAAGTATATTAAGTAAATACTTCCCATAACTTGTTTTCAAGACAGCTCACTCAGTGGTTTTGGTGATCAAAAGGCAAACTCTGGTGTCACCGTCATCAACTAAAAGACATTTAATAATTTACCAAGGTATATTGACATCCACCAATATATCCAAATGATATTGTACCAATATCGATAAATATTTGGAGGCCATTATTGCCTTAAAAATATTTCACCAAAACTATTTTTGAAATATTCAAACAATATTCGACCAATATCGCAAAATGTTCACATTTTACTTCTCGACAATATAACTTTTGAATATTGTCCAATATCGTCAGAATATTGTATCAGCGATATTGTACCAATATCGCCAAATATTTTGAGGCCAATATTAGTTCGAGAATATTTTCAAGTAATATTAGACCAATATCGCCGAATGTTCACATTTTTTTTCTCGCCAATATTGCATTTCAAATATTTTGCCAATATGTTCACAATATTGTACCAATATTTTACCAATATAGGTGTGCTACTTGGGAGTATATCCCAGGTAGCACAGGTTAGTGAAATGACGTCCTAATGACGTCTTATTGGAGTCCTTTTTGGTCCATGACGTCCTCGACCACAATGAGAACTCAAAATGACGTCTCATTTCATGATGTCAAATTGACGTATTTCGTGGAGGTCATAATGACGTCCCTGAGAAGTCAACTATTTGTTATTCGAAAATTGTCGACAGAAAGCGTCCGTTACTGAGAATTATTCAAGAATTTGTGATTACAGAAATCTGGACCTCTCCAGTTAGCAATTCGCCAAAAATGATTTAGTGCCGGTTGTATGAAGCGTTCTGTTACATTGCGTCTACGTTATTCTGTTCACGTGAGGTTAGTCAGGTTAGGTTGGCTAGTAATTAACGTATTTTCAACTTAGTTTGCAAGAGCTGTATTGTCATTTAAACTTCCCGCTACCACAGTGACCAATCGCAGAGTTGCTGCAGTCGGGACGCAGACGCTAGTTGAAATCACTCAGGCCAAAAGCCGTGGTAGCAGACAGCGTTGCAAATACTGAAAAATATTTCTCAAGACTCAAAAATTCAAGATAACTCTTAATTAGAGGAACAGAACAAATTCAATGATTTCATGATGGAATATGAAGACGAAATTGGCTGATGGAGTTCTAGACTAGAATTTCAGAATTCCGTCAACAATTAGTACGTAGTGGATGACAAATTCCAATGAGATTAGTCGTCTTTTTCATAATTCCCAATTTCAAACAACAAATTGTCATAAATCATGAAATATTTGTGTCTGAAAGTGTAAACATATTTTCGAAAATCAAAAAGTTGGGATGAGCTAAAAATACTCATACGTGCTATTGATATCCATTTGTTCCCAAGAACGTTTCATTTTTGTTTTGTCTCTAGATGTTAGTCAAGTATCTTTTGTTTAGTTCTGTCAATAAAATTCTCATAACGAAAAGGTTTGCAATAGGTCAACTCTGAAAAAGTTATTAATAATCTTAAAATAATTTTGTGGAATAAAATAATGGTTTCTTTGAACTGGCAGCTCTGTCGCGGCAGCGTGGGTTATCTGTCGGACTCGGCTGGATTCGGTCCGCTGCGACGGTCGTCAGCGGTACGGTACCTTGTCGAATCTTTTTTCTGGTTTGCTGCTATGTTGGTTTGTTTGGTGGTTTGGTGCTACATATTTGTGTTTTTTGCTGTTACTCTCTCGGATCAACCAACAAATAATGCCCTAGGTACTGGTAGAGTTCTCCAAGAAGGACAAAAGGTGGCTAAACCTAAGAAAATGTGAAAAACCAAAGGAGTTTCGATAAATGGATGTAGAGGCTGAAGAAGATTGAAAGTTCCATTGAACCAGTCGATGTTTGTATGGTACAGGTTAGTTTTCATGAACAAAAAACAATAAAAACTGGGATTCGGGTATAATGTAGGAACACCCAGGATTGCTAAAGTAATGAAGTGTTTGTGATATTATGAAACCCAAATTGATAGAAGAGAATGCAAATTGGTGATTATTATTTCACAAAAATAAACTTTTTTCTAAGATCTATCATATTTCATGCACTGTTAATTTATATTGAATGTGAGTTTACTACAACATCCTGTTATATGTTTTATATTTGAAATTTATTAAAGGTAATACTGTATTTTAGTTCATTTTATTCTACTTCCCTATAACTATCAATTTCCACATGAAAACTAGGGACTGTGGAAGTCCTTCACAAGATGTCATTTATTGGTCATTTGACTGACATCTATTATTGGTCTTGTAGGTCTTTAAAATAACATCATTTATAGTCTTCTTTTCAGACGTCAGAATGACGTCCTGCGGATGACGTCCTATGGCTGTGACATTTTGACGTCTTTTCAGAGTCTATGGAGACGTCACTTTCTGTCGTCAGTTGGTCAATCATTTGACCAAATTAGGACGTCATTTTGACGACACCGTGCTACCTGGGATATTTATAATTAGAAACAAAGTATACATGAAGTATATAGGATCTATGTGAATTTTTGTCAAGGATACTTTTCAAATAAATGAATATTTTGGAACCTTTGGTGTGAATACAATTCAAGAAAAAAGAAACTATACCCAAACACCAAAACTACGTCACAATCACACTCGTTTCGCGTTAGCATCTTCAGGAGCTAAAAGCTTACTCCTCTTTCCCACATTTCCCTACCTATGTGGTAAAGTGGCCAGATCCCGATCACGTTTCCCGTATGAAAACAAGGGCGTCGATATGGGGGGATATGGGTGTAATTACCCTCTCCGTCAAGAATAATAATAAAATAGTTTTTTAGTATTTTTAAATAAAATTTAATAATTAACATGTGCATGTATAACTTATAGTACTATTACAGTCATTCATATAAAGGACCACGCACACATCTTATGGGAAAAAGTCTCCATTGGCCCCACTCGATCGTATGACTAGATTCGGTGCTAGGGGGTGGCAAATCATGATTTTTTTTTTATTTTTCGAGAAATTCAGCTGAATGAAAAAATATCAATATTTTATTTGTATTCAATTCTGTTTGCAACCGAGCATTCCTAATATAAGCGAGAAACATATTTCTATAATAAAGAATAAAAAACGCCACTATTTTCCCATAGGGTTGTCAACAATATATTCAATTGTTCACTGAATGGATTTGCCTACTAGGTTATGAGTTGACAGAGTTAGTCAAATATATGGATCCGCCCATTTTTCTCAGTTAATATGAGGGTTCTCAAAAAAAAGTTCAGGTGAAAGTTGGAGGGTATTTTACTCTGCACCTTTTCATAAATTCAAATATTTTTTAGATATGCCATTCGTGAAGAAATGACGTCATTGACACTTTTTTTTTTAACGGAACCATATTTTTTTTATAAAAACTTACGTACGCCACTGTCTGAATCAAATTGCCATATCGCTCAAAATATCTACCTGGGTACATTCCATGATCAAGAAAACTTTTGAACAAATAAAGCAATCGGTTGGTAAGTGAATTTCAGAGCTGGACATAAAAATACGAAACACACTGTACCTATCGGGAGAGTTGAAATAATATCAGTACCACTAAAATGAGAAAAATTCAAGATTTCTAACGATACTAAACATGACATATGGTTCCATTTAAAAAAAAAACGATGACGTAACTACTCCACCAATGGCACATCTAAAAAATAATTGGATTCATAGAGTAAAATACCCTTCAACATTTATCCGGACTTTTTTCCAATAACCCTCGTATCAACTGAGAAAAATGGGCGGTTCCATACATTTGACTAACTCTGTATAATGAAGCCATGAATAGGTACAGAGTGCTTGGAAAAAGAAAGTCACACTGTATAATACTCATAATTTCTGTTCCTGGAAGTGGCCACATGGCACATATAATCGGTGCATTGAATTGCTCAAATCGCTTTATTTGAAGCAAATATAACGGCTACAGCTATACTTTAAATCTCCCCTGTATGTTTGGAAAAATATACATATTTTTTGGGTTTAGCCCACAGAAACTTCAATTTCGATACAGTATGACTTATAACGTTGATGCTTCGTTCTGATTTTAATTTCATTTTGTGTAACTGAGAAAAAATCTTGATCTACCCTGTATATTGTCTTCGAAAATGCTGAGAAAACATATTCTTGTATTGGCGAAGTTTGATACTATGGTTTAGATCAAAAACTTACTAATGATTCAGTGATATTACCCGCATTAAAGTTCAGTCAATAATGGTATGAAAGTGACATTTCCCAACTTCAACACTCTGTATTCCGATAACTACACATAGAATTTTTTTGTTTCCATGGTAACTTTTGTTCAGTATGTCGAGTTCAACAACATACTAAGATGTGTGCGTGGTCCTTTGAGTTAGTTGTAGTTTTCTCCATTATTGTTTTTGGACCATCTTTAACAATTTAATTTTCCGAACTTTTTCCCATAGTAATGAAGGTATTATTGGAAATGTTAGCTTTTTGATCATCATCAGTAGTAATGTTGTTTTTATCATCCCTTATCCTAGTAAACACAGGATATCCTATGGATGGATATCCATTTCATGTCCATAACTGGTTCTTGTGGACATGGACGTTAAATGGATATCCATTGGATGTCCATTTCTGCTAGTACAATGGATATCCGTTTGAGGACATCCAATGGACATCCATTTCTTGTCCAAATCGGCTGAAATCCAGTTTAAAAAAGGGATGTCCTTTGGACCTCCATTGTACATCCTTCGCTCGGACCAAGTTCGCATGTTGGTACTAATGATCCTGTCTCAGTTAGCAACCACCGAAATCGGTAATGCAAACAATGACAAATATATGAAAATTGAAAATGAGAATGACGCTTGACGCTAGTTGCAAGAGGAAGAAACAAACAGACAATTTTTAATTGTTTGGGATTATATTCGTGTCGTATAGTGCTCGGAGCCCTCGGAGGTGCTTTATTTATTGCAGCGTTCACGTTCACTTAGTTGACTATTCAATACTCATTTTGACTCACAGTATTTATATCAGGTAAGTCTCGCTGAAGTAACAATAACTGATTGCAAATTCCTGGGGGATTGAGAGGCTTTGAAACTGATTGTCTTTTGCATCCAAGGTGAAGGGTGTTTGAGTAAAGATAAGGTGCAAAATGAAACTGAGAAATAAAATTTTCACGAAATGTTACAGAAGAGCAAAATAGGAATTCAGTGCTACCACATCCATTCGAAGTGGTGATTGACTGTCCTGTTGGCGAAAGAAAATAAGATCGCAGCGCCACCTATAGCAAGGCTTTGAACTACGAATCACGGACAAAGGTTTTTGACTTTACACGTGTTTATATGGCGTTTTGACGATCTGTACTCCTATTTTCAAACAATTTCTGAAAATATGTGATTTCTCTAACTAAAAAGTGATTGTGTTTCTATTGAAAGACTCTAAAGAACGTTTCAGTCAGGTGATTTAAAGGAATTTCATCTCCGATTAGTTTTGAATGCTTCTGCAATTCAAGGTTGCATGGCGTTTTGATGATCTGTTCTCCTATTTTCAAACAATTTGTGAAAATTTGTGATTTCTTTAACTGAAAAGTTATTGTGTTTCTATTAAAAGACTTGAACGATAGTTTCAGTGCAGTTTACAAATATTTTACGTGTGTTTAGAAGTCATGATTAGTGATTCGATCTGATTCATTCTGTTGATTAAGGATATTTCCATACTCGATTTCTGTTTCTGTTCGTATTTTTTTGGTTTATACTGTTGATAGAATGCCAAATATGGGAAAATACAATCCTAGTTGTTCAGTCCCAGGATGCAGGACATATGGCAAGAAGGAAAATTTGGGTTATCACAAATTTCCCCCAAAAATAAAAGCAAGGTTAAAAAATCACCAATTGGTTCGACCAGATTGAAGAAATTGACCAAAGGAAAGCATGGATTTTGAAACTGGAAATTGGCAAGCTAAATAATATCGAAGTATATGCTTGTTTGACAAACAGACTGATGAATGAATCAGATCAATAATTGATCGCAAATCATGACCTCCAAAAACAAGTAAAATATTTGTAAACTACACTGAAACTCAAGTCTTTTAATAGAAACACAATAACTTTTCAGTTAAAGAAATCACAAATTTTCACAAATTGTTTGAAAATAGTAGAACAGATCATCAAAACGCCATACAACCTTGAATTGCAGAAGCATTCAAAACTAATCGGAGATTAAATACCTTTGAATCACCTTACTGAAACGTTCTTTAGAGTCTTTCAATAGAAACACAATCACTTTTTAGTTATAGAAATTACAAATTTTCACAAATTGTTTGAAAATAGGAGTACAGATCGTCAAAACGCCATATAAACACGTGTAAAGTCAAAAACCTTTGTCCGTGATTCGAAGTTCAAAGTCTTGCTATAGGTGGCGCTACGATCTTATTTTCTTTCGCCAATTGTTGTTGTCCATTGCACAAAAATGGATGTTCAACTCATAAAATTCTGATTTTTTTTGTACTAAATGCTCAACTAATTATTGATTGTTTTTCAAGCAATGCAACATATCTTGCTCAAATTCCTGATGGAATTTAGAACCTGAAGGTCCATCAACAACTGACACACAATAAGGAAACAAGGGAATCGATATTTGTACTCTCAATTTCTCCATATATACATATGAACACCTAATTCTTGTGGTGCTGAACTTAGAGAACGAAATAAACTTTAACGGAACTGTGAGTAATACAGATAGTTAAGGAAACTGAACATTTTTATTGAAATATAGTTCGATAGAAAATATGATGTAAGTAGTTCTGGTTTTCAGGTTGACGAATTTTCTAAACTAGTTGGGAACTAGAAGATGTCTGAATATGACAATATCAAATTCCTTCCACCTCATTATTCAGCTAGCATGGAGCTAAAACGAAGAGTGGGTTTAGAAATTTGAAGTTGACCAAATTGCTGATAGGTTACGATTCATTATAAAGTCAATTCCTACCTCTGTACTGCAACTATAAGTTCATCATGATTTACAGGGTGTTTCTTAAGTACGTGTAGAAAAATCAGGAGCGTATTGCTGACATCAAAATAAGAAGAAAAGTTCCTATAAATATATGTCCACAAGTTATTCGATTCTGAGATACAGAGTGTCAAAGTTGAATTCTTGTTTTTATTTTTTGTGAATAATTTCAAAATAATTTTGATATTTGGGTAAAGTTTGGTATCTGGGAATATTTATTATTTAGTTTGTGTAAAAAATATATTCTTGATAGAGGTCACTGCGAGCAACTGTTTTCGAGTTATTGAGATTTCAAATACTCGATGCAAGTGATTTTGAATGACAAGATTATTTAATTCAAAATAAATTCAATTAGAAATTAGTTTTTTCACAATTAACACAAAATTTGAGTTTGTCATTGAAAAATCATCCTAGATACCAATATCACAAATATTTTGGCATTTATTCACAAAAAAACAAATATAATAATTAAACATTGACACTCTGTATCTTAGAAACGAATAACTTGCGGACATGTGTTTATGGGAACTTTTTTTCTTATTTCGACGTCAGCAACATGCTCTTGAAGTTTCTACACGTACTTAAGAAACACCCTGTATATTGTGCTTC
This sequence comes from Chrysolina oricalcia, assembly GCA_944452925.2. Classification (NCBI taxonomy): domain Eukaryota; kingdom Metazoa; phylum Arthropoda; class Insecta; order Coleoptera; family Chrysomelidae; genus Chrysolina; species Chrysolina oricalcia. The sequence goes on from OX101816.2 coordinate 8,129,889, forward strand.
ATACTATTTTGTTTTTTTAGATAAATGAATTATCCAAGCTGGGAGGTAGCAATGTAAATGATTTGTGAAAAAATGTGTGAATTCAATATTATTCAACGCATATGCTGCAGATTTCAGAAGAAAGTTTTCAGAAACCTGAAATTAGCAAAGGTGGTAAGTGGTGATTTTCATATAATGTAGCATAACTACTAGTATATCATCTTCATTTAATGGTCAAGTTTAACCACAATCTTCAAGGTGCGCACATATAACACTATTTTGCCTTAAACAAATTCTCTAAACTATAACTGCTCTTCATTATGTGGTTCTTTCAATGTTTTTTTGTTCATTTCAGTGTCTGACACTACATGATTTTTTATATACTTACCTACATTCAACATCTATATCTTTTTGTGAAGATACTATTTGAAGAAAATGCTAATTTTTTAATTTGTTTTGTCTTGCTTTGATACCAGTTTGTTTCAAGGACTATTTCGATGATTCTACTTGGTTGTGTATTTAAATAATTGTTATAATTTTGAATTTTCTTTACTACTATTTATATTATTTACTCTTCCACAGGGGTATGTGAAAAAAGTAACTTAGCCAAAAGTACCAAGCCCCAGTGGAGGCGATCAAGAATGGCTAAGAAGAGCAAAAGAATATTACCGGATTTCAAAGGTTTAATGTCTGAAAATTATTTTTTCTAACAAGAGTGTTTATGTATTTCAGTTTCATTTTCAATTACAATTTCATTTTAGAGTAACATTGTTATTTCATGTTCTGTTTCTAAAAAATATTCGTCTTTGAATATATTGTTTATATGAATCAAATTTTATTCTATAAATGAGTTCTTACATTGAAAATGGTGATGACGATGATGATCTATAGTGTATTGCTATACGCCTGAAAAGAAATGTTATGCATTACATTATTTTTTTGATTGCAAGACATTTCCCAAAAACTAGGAAGTTACTGGAAGAATATTATTTCGGAAAAAAATAACACCTTTATTTGGATAATGGTGGATTTATGCAGCAGTCATACGTCATAAGTTTTAAGTCATAAGGAAGAATATTCGTCATTGATTCGTTGGAATAAACAGACCAACCAATCATTGACTAATAATCTTCCTTATGACTTAAAACTTATGACTGCTGCATAAATCCCCCATAACTGAGGACTAAGGTAGTAGTGATTTCATTAGTTGCTGATTGGATATACAAAAGTGTGCTTTTGGAATAAGCCTCTCCATAATGTAAATTGTAAATCCAATGAACATTCTTATATCTATTAGAGGTTCATTCAACATTCATCAGTGGTCCAGTTAATGTCAATTAACAGGTCCAGTCTACCTCCATTGGAGGTCCAGGAAACGTCCGTGAAATGTCCATTGAAGGTCCAATTCACGTCCAAATTATGTTCATATTTAATCGAAATTGGATATCCACTGGACGTCCACAACGGATATCCATTGGAAGTCGAAAATGGATATCCTTTAGACGTCCAAGTTGATAGCCGATGGATGTCCATGGGATTTCCATTGAATATCCCCCAGGTAGCACATCATATCGGCTGAAACTTGGTTCCATATTGGGCCAATATAGATATATTGTAAATGAAAATTCAATATTGGTCCAATATGGGTGAATATTCAAAAAACAATATTATATTAATAACATTGGTGGAATATTGGTTGAACTAGATTTGAATGTAGATTATCACACTAAATATCGGTTCAATATTGGTTGAATAATTTCTACCAATATCGATAATACAATATTGGTTATATATTGTTTTCCACATCTAGAATGAATATTGCAATCCAAATATTCCAGTCATATCGATTATAGGGGAAAAAAACTATATTGTATTTCCAAGTTTGTTAGAATATTGGTTGAATATCATTTCCAATTTATTTGACAAATTGTAATAACTCATATTGAGTCAATATTGGTTGAATTATATTTACCAATATCGATAAAACAATGTTGTCTTCACATCGTTTTTAACATCTACAATAAATATCGCAATCCCAATATTCCCCTGATATCGATTCTAGGAATAAAAACTATATTGTATCTCCAAGTGTGATTACACATTGGTTGAATATCATTTCGCCAATATTCAACAAATCTTATGAATTAATATTGGGTCAATATTGGTTCAATAATATTTATCGATATCGTTAAAACAATATTGCCTTCATATTGTTTCCTACATCTAGATTGAGATGAAATTTGAATATTGGCCGAATATTCAATGAAACATATTGAAATTATATCATGATCAAACTTCCGCCAGATGGCTCTACATATACAACGTCTTCTAAAACCTACGAAAGTATATTAAATACTTCCTTTACCTTGTTTTCAAGACAGCTCACTCAGTGGTTATGGCGATCAAAAGACAGACTCTGGTGTCACCTTCATCAACTAAAGGACATTTAATAATTTACCAAGGTATATTGACATCCACCAATATATCCAAATGATATTGTACCAATATCGATAAATATTGTACCAATATCGATAAATATTGTACCAATTTCAATAAATATTTTGAGGCCATTATTGCTTCAAGAATATTCCACCAAAACTATTTCTAAAATATTCAAACAATATTCGACCAATATCGCAAAATGTTCACATACTACTTCTCGACAATATAACTTTTAAATATTGTGCCAATATTGTCAGAATATTGTATCAGCGATATTGTACCAATATCGCCGAACATTTTGAGGTCAATATTAGTTCAAGAATATTTTGCCAATATTATTCAAGTAATATTGGACCAATATCGCCGAATGTTCATATTTTTTTTCTCGCCAATATTGCATTTCGAATATTTCGCCAATATGTTCACAATATTGTACCAATATTTTACCAATATAGGTGTGCTACTTGGGCCTTTGTTCATCAAAGTACATCCATTGGATATCCACATTGTACGATCTGGATATCCATTGGACATCCACTGGGATCCAATGTATGTAGTTACTGAAGTATTACTTTGAGTTCCTTCTAGAGTGAAAGTATTTGTGGGATCAAAATTTACTGATTATGAGTTAGTTCACTTAGTTCAATCTCTCTGAATATTCAATAGTACCATGCCCATATCAAATCCAGGCGATTACGTCATGAACACAATCATTTTCTCTGAGTCACTACCGTATGTCCCAACTCTTTTTCCTTAACCTCGGCATTCTAATTCGAGCATCAGTGAAATCTGCACACCCACTTCGTTTTTTCGCGTTCCACTCCGACGATTGGACCATCCCATTTGCTCAACATGCCTTTTCCTTTTGCTGAATTTCAAACGTTATTAATTTCTTCGATTATTCGGTGCATCAACAACGGTACACTTCCTATCAGTCACGTATATCTCGAGGATGTACAGCGGAGTGTGACTATTGAAGACACGATTGAAAATTATGAATGTACCTGAATGAAAATTAAATTCAATCATTTTGTATCTGCGAAGAATGCCCGATTCTGCTGACAATTTAGAATCGAAAAAACATGAACTGATCCCTGGATATTTACAGGGTGTTTGAGATAATTTGATTAAGTGGAAGTGAACAAACTAAAGATAGGTCATATTACCAATTGTGCTTTGACAAGTCAGAAGTAAAATAAAACTAAATAATTAAATAATAAAATAAAATAACAAAAAATAAACAATCTTTGTCGTTAAAAACACTTGCACACTAAAATGCAACAGGTAGCAATAAGCTACGATACATTACTTAATGTATAAGTTGTGAAAAATCGGTTGATAGGAACTCATTAAAATCATAACTTGGACATTGGACTTGGACATTGAAGAAATAGCTAGTCCCGTTTCTCGTTTTCGAAAGTAACAAATAGTGTTGATTGTATCATAACTTTGTTTCGCGTTGTGTATGAATGTGAACTTCCATTTGTCCTATAGTTTTTCAAGTTTGCTTTCATGTGCATAAGACATTGCAGTACGTATGGTCTAGTCTACAAGAACTATTTTGATGAATTTCTCTTCAAGGGCACCGATTCGGAATGACCTCTAGAAACTTTTTGAAAAATTTGAAGGAGCGCCGACAAATATTGTAAAAGTTATAAACATTTTAGTGAAAAAGTTGGTTTTCTGATATCTAGAAGTTGAAAAATGATCCTGAAAGAGGAGGAAATTTCCTGAAAAAACTCCCACCTCCCGGAATTATATCACCAATATTTAGAATTTTAATTAAGAGGCGAAAATAGCGCTAAAAGCTGGTGATGCGAGTCCTGCGTGCGCTGACTGATACGGACATTTGAACAATAAAAATAATTTTAAACCATTAAATATCAATATTAAGTTATAAAAAAATTCGCCTATCTTTTAGACACTTAAATATACGAAAATCCATGAAAATTTTTTCCCCGCAATTATTTTATTACATATGCTTTTGTTAATTAACTAGTTTTTACAAATTTGAAATTTAAATACAAACTCAAAGGACATGGCACTGGATACATGTATTCCTGGGGCTCGACAGATTTTCGTTATTTTTGGATATATCATTCTAGAGATCAAATGAAGCAACTTTCTTCATTAGACTTTTTTCTGGCCCTACAGGGTGAGCTAAAAAAATGGGTTGAATGTCTAATGTCAATTGTGGAAAATACTGTCTGTAGGTTGATTTTTCTGGGTTTTTGGGTAAAATATGCTGTGAAAAATATCAATTGACTTTGAACTTACAGGATGAGGCAGAATGCGCGATTTTTCTAAAAAACCTGTTTATTAACTTCTCGTCCAAGTGTGGAATTTTCATTGAATTTCTTGAAGCCAAAAGTTGCCATGAAGTTGCTCGTGTTAACATTTTTGTTTTTAATATGTTTGCACCCGTATACAGTGTGTTTCACTTCTCATGAAAAACACCCTCGTATCTTCCGTAATTTTTGACGTAGAACCATGAAATTTCCAGAATCGATAGATACGCTAGGAATTAACTCACTGCACAAAAAGGATTATCCTAAGTGATATACACTGGACGCCTGCAGCGATGGAAAAATGGGTGGTTCAATCGCTGCTGGCCTGCAGTGTACAACACGTAGGATATCCGCTCTTGTGAAGTGAGTTCATTTCTAGTGCATCTATCGATCCCAAAAATTTCATTGTTCTACGTCGAAAATCACGGAAGATAGGTGGCGTTTCCATGAGAAGTGAAACAAATTAGAATTTTTAAGGACTGAAATTCTTTCAGGAGACAGGTGTATCAGTTGTAATTTGGGGAGCCTGAACACGAATCTGAAGTAATTTTGGGTCAATTTTGCCCCTAATATAACTGTCAAGTAAAATGGGTGGTTCCATCGTTGTTGGCGTGCAGTGTATATCGCATAGAATTACACCTTTTGTGCAGTGAGTTCATTTCTATCGATTCTGAATTTCATGGTTCTACGACAAAAATTACTGAAGATACGAGGGTGTTTCCTTGAGAAGTGAAACATACTCTATATGGGTGCAAACATGTAAAAAACAAAAATGCTAACACGAGCAACTTCGGAAGAACTTTTGGCTTCGAGAAATTCAATAAAAAGTCCACTCTTGGGTGAGAAGATGATAAACAGGTTTTAGAAAAATCGAGTATTCTGCCTCAACGACACCCCTGAAGAAGTAAGACGGAAGCGAAACCTTCGGCGACGCCAACGTCTACTTCAACAGGCTTAAAATTTCGATAATCATGCTTTTATGTTTCAGATTCCAAGAAGAACCGACCAAGTGGTAAACTCAGTAAATTCAATACACAACACTTGGCCCTCAGCCAAGTGTTTTTCAGGCCTTCAGCCAGTTTCAGGGGGGCACCATGCACATTAAGTAAAGTAATTGTTAAATCAAATTAAACTCATGTCAGATATAAGAGAGTTTCAGGCCGAAAATTGGCCGAGCACTCCATATCAAACGATCAGATTTTATTCTGCTGATCGCCAATCATCAGGATGAGGAACCGCTTTAACGAGCGGGGGTGGTGGATAGGGGGGGTGAGCTTTCGAGTACGGACGAGTGCTGGGGCGTTCATCCTTCCGGGCCTCAACCTTAGGGGGTGCATGGTGGTGGTGGTATTCTGCCTCATCCTGTAAGTATATTTGCACACCATTCAAAGTCAATTGATATTTTTCACAGCATATTTCACCTAAAAATCAAGAAAAATCAACTTACAGACAGTATTTTCCACAATTGATATCAGACATTCAACCCAAGTTTTTCTCACCCTGTAGGGCCAGAAAAAAAGACTAATGAAGAAAGTAGGTTCTTTTGACCTATCAAATGATATATCCAATAATAAAAGAAATCTGTCGAGCCCCAGGAATACATGTATCCAGTGCCATGTCCTTTGTTTCACTTTTTGGAGATATTCTTGAAATGCTTTAAAAGAGATCCCTATTGGAAAAATAAAAAAAAAATTGATTTTCCACTTTGTTATTAACAATCTAATAGATTAAAAAATGAAAAATGCAAATAAGGCTATGAACATTTTGTTTGATATTTCAATTTGTTCGTATTTCTATTATTCAAAGTTACATAAGAACGATTTTTCAAAATTTGTTCCTCTGGTTGTTTAAATAACTCTGGCGTATTTTTAAGAGTAAAGTCGGTTTTATTGGTGAAAATGTATATCGACAACTCATATATGAATAAGTTGAGTAAAAATTTCGTAGTTTTGAAATAGTGTTCTACATGAGCTGCGTTTTGGAGCATTGAATATTCACCTTAAAATAGCTTTATGTTCAATAAAAATGCTCTTACTGATTGCTGAGTTGCCCCACAAGCACACGCCATAGCGCAACCTGGCTTCAACTTGGGCATAATATATGCTCATTAGTTGCATTTTGTTTAATACCGTTCCTAAATATTTGAACATGTAAATCAGTGAGCTCAATTTAGAAAATAACTGTCCACAGTGTGTGTTCCAGATACTCGTCCATGTGAATTCCTAGAAACGTGACTTTATCACGTGTTTATGATGGTATGATTCGTATTTAGTTGAAATGTGACTGTTTTCTTTCGATAATTGTGGAAACGTATCACTTGAGTTTTCTTACTGTTGAGAAATAAATTCTGTTGGTTGAAATAACGGGAAGCCGCATTCAAAATTTCTTCGCATTTACTAGCTAAAACTTGCGTTTCTTTAGCAGAGATCAGAAAGCATAGGCAATAAAGAAAAGGTATGACAATTCTCTATGTTGTTGATGTGCAAAAGAAATAAGACTGGTCCCAAGATGGAACCCTGAGGTACTACCATCCGAACCAATCTTGCAACTGATGTTGATAGGTCATTTCTGCTATCAAATTTAAGTGAAACACGTTGCTCTCTATCAGTAAGGAATCAAGATATCCAGGTCAGTGACTTTCCTCTCAAGCCATAGCCTTCCAAAAGACTCAGAAGTTATGAGTCATTGACTCAGTCGAATGCCCTGCTCAGGTCACATAGGATCGCCGCAGGGCACAGCCTGAATCTATAAAATCCATCAGATATTTATAGAAAGAGAGTATCGCAGTTTGAGTTGATTTTCCAGAACGAAAACCATGCTGTTTCGGTATCAAAATGTTATGAGAAACGATTAAGTTCATCAATCGTTCTAAAAATGAGTACTCGAAAACCTTCGAAAAACTTGGGGGAACAGTCACTGGTCTAAAATTTTCGATTGTGGATAATTTTTGATTTTTCTGAATAGGGGTTACCTTACCAGTTTTCAGAGGTGTTGGAAAAGTGCCACTTGAGAAAGAAAGATTTAATAAGAAAGTGAGCGGTTTGATGAATATATTCAGAACCCTCTTTACTAAAAAAACGGGTATTTCATCAATTCCTAATGATCTTCTGTTCTTCATTTTCCAGTTTATCAGGTTGAGCAATTCCTCTTCGCTAAATGGCTCCAAAAATATAGTTTGAGGATTGAAGTCTTCTTTGTTATTTTCGGGACTATAACAATCTTTAGGAATATCATTTATTAGTGCCAGAGGTGCATTAATGAAGAAATTGTTGAGTTGATTTACGACCCTAGTGGGATCGTCAAAAATGGTATTATTTTTTTCAATAACGATATTTTTATTTTATTTTTTGTCCCTATTCGTTAGTTCGGATACAACCTTCCACAAGATTCTCGGATTGTTTTCGGAAATGTTAATCCTTTCTTGATAATATTTTCTTTTCGATTCGTTGACCAGCAAGATGTGCTTTTTTCTCTAATTTTTATATGTCTCGGTAAGAAAAGGATTTTTTTCAGATAGAATAGATGTTCCAATGAAGAACTCGAATGTTTTATTTATCCACTTATTTTCATCATTGTTCAACTGGATTTTTCGTTTAGGAAAGCTAACATCGAAAACATAAATGAATAAATCGTAAAAGTGGCTGAAAGCTTCGTCAGAGTTGCAACTTTCATAAATGACTGACCAATCTTCTTTTTCCAGAGCGAACTCGAAATTCTTTATGTTCTCTTCACTGAAACTTCTCTTCGTTTCTGTTTTTTTTGATTGAATTTAAATCATACATTTGTTTCTAAAAGTATCGCACGATGATTCGATAGTTCACTATCGATAACATAGCATATGTTCCACCCTAAGTACAATTTGAAAAAAATTGATCTATTATGATGCAACTTGTTGATCCTTGTGGGCCAACCCACCAATGGGCGAAGATTAAAACAAAACAATATTACGCAATGTCATAAAATTAGCATTGGAATATCAATCAAAATTAAAGTCACCACAAACAAAAAATTCCACGAACATTAATGAAAAATATGGGAGATTCTATAGCAGTTGCGGTTTTTTAATGTGTTTGAAATTTCGAAGTGTTGTTCAATGCAGTACTTTTGTAGGTCTATCTTTTTAGCATCATGTCTTATCGTGATCATAGTACTTACTACTCCACTACATTTTTTGGTCGGTCTACTATAAAACCTTTTTAGATTGAAACCTGGTAAAACTATGTTGTCTAATGCGGCTTCCTTTATTCCTATCTCAGTTACACATAAAAACTGTAGGTTGATGAATAGACTCAGTTCTGTCTGCAGAACGCTTGCCTTATACAGGGTGTCAATTTGAAAACTTCCCACCCTTAATATCTTCCTTCCAGTAAACAATATGAGTAATCGAAAAAACAGGTCAATTTTATTGTCAAGGGGGACACTTTCACGGACTATTTGTAGCCCTCGTGGTTCAACCCCCTAGGAGGGGTAGATGTTACCTTTAGAATTTTAAATGGGAAGGGGGGTCAAGTGGCACATCATTTTGATGGGCGTTCAATTCTTGTTCCAATGGTACCCTGACTTATTATTTTTTGATGAGCATTTTCCGAAAAATTGCGTTCTAAACTAACAGAAGTAATTATTAGAACGCCTATACTGAGATGCATGGTTTGGCCAGAACTGGTTAGAATATTAGGTGGTACCGTTTCAACCCTGTATTAGAGGTAACATTACCCATTAGCTCCAAACACTTTACATAAAAATGTAGTCTAATAGTAAAACGTAGATGGTAGTAAAGTTGTGTTTATTAAATGCTGAATTTTTAAGTGTCATCGCAGAAATTGTACAGATAGCCTTCCTTTTTTGCTACTTCTGCTGTAAAAAGTTTCTGTTTTCCGGCAAAAAATTGGTTAGCAAATTTGAACTATGTGGTAGTATTGTGAATACCGTTGTACCTGTTGGGCTGTTTAGGAATTACTTTAATAAGTGTATAAAAGTGTAAAAATGGTTTACATTCTTCAAGACAGAATTGAAATGATTGTAATTTATGGCTAAGTTGGAAAGTGCGCACGAAGGGCGGCATGTCTTTTTAACGAAAGACATCCAAATTGTAATGTAAGTCACCGGTATGTGCTTGATTTGGTGAATAAGTTTTACGAAACTGGTTCAGTGACAAATAAAAAAAGAAATAACCCCAGAGTACTAAATGAAGCAGCTCAAATTGAAGTTTTGGGAACATTTGCTGCAGAGCCCACGAGCTCCTTACGATCAGTATCAGAACAGACGGGAATGTCACGCGAGACTATAAGAAAAGCATTGAAAATGCATAAATTTCATCCATATAAAATGCAGATTCTTCAAGAGCTCCACGAGGATGATTATGATAGAAGAATAGAGTTTTGTGAAATCATGTCTCATCGAGTCAATACCATCCCTAATCTTCTGTTAAACATCTGTTTCAGCGATGAGTGTTCATTTTTTCTGAATGGCAATATTAATAGACAAAATTGTCGCTATTGGAGTGACGAAAACCCACATATTTTTCGGGAAGGGCATACACAACACCCACAAAAAGTTAATGTTTGGGCTGGTATTCTTGGAAATGCCATTCTTGGTCCATTATTTCTGGAAGAAAACTTGACTGGCAGTCTGTACCTTGATATGCTTGAAGAGACTATCGATCCTCTTATAACTCACGAGCTAGAAACTCAAATTGATGCAGAAGGTAATGAACTTTTGCAGGAGGATCTGTTACATTTCCAGCAGGACGGTGCTCCACCTCATTATTTTCTTCCCGTCCGACAGTGGTTAAACGAGAGATTTCCGGGTAGATGGATTGGCAGAAGGGGAGCAGTTGAATGGCCTCCGAGATCACCGGATTTAACACCCTTAGATTTCTTTCTTTGGGGGCATCTTAAATCCGTTGTTTATAAAACACAACCTTCTGATATTGACGAACTTAAAAGACGAATTACAGCAGCATGCCGGTCAATTCCTAGTGAAGTTTTCCGTAATGTTAGAGGGGAGTTCGAAAACAGACTGTATTACTGTTTAGAGCAAAATGGACAACATTTCGAACAGCTAATAAGTTAAGCGTAAGTAGATTTTATGTTGGAAATGTCTTTCTCGCAAATTAAATTTTATTTTGTAGAAGGAAAATAACCACCAAATAAAAAATCCCATGCGTAATAAATTTATTCCTGTCATTCAAGGGTTGGAGCGGTGCCACCTACTCTTCTAACCATTTTTATTAAAGGGAGTCAATACAATAATGCATCTCAGTATGGGCGTTCTAATAATTACTTATATTAGTTTAGAACGCAATTTTTCGGAAAATGCTCATCACAAAATAATAAGTCAGGGTACCATTGGAACAAGAATTGAACGCCCATCAAAATGATGTGCCACTTGACCCCCCTTCCCATTTAAAATTCTAAGGGTAACATCTACCCCTCCTAGGGGGTTGAACCACGAGGGCTACAATAGTCCGTGAAAGTGTCCCCCTTGACAATAAAATTGACCTATTTTTTCGATTACTCATATTGTTTACTGGAAGGAAGATATTAAGGGTGGGAAGTTTTCAAATTGACACCCTGTATATTATATATTTATTAATATTAGGTTTGCATGAATCAAGAGTTCGAGTTTGTTTTTTGGCGAAAATGTAAAAAAATGCTAATATACGCACCACTTGGCCACATTTTCGGATTCATGGCAGTTTTGAAGTTTTTTTCGAATAAACCGACCTCAAAGGATGAGTTGATAATTGTTGGCTGTCATGATTTTAGCGACTCACAAGTAACCTCGGGAAAGACTGGTTTCAGTTGTCCTGTCAAATCTTGGGATGTTGTAGCTGGATCTACCCTACATACGTGCAAATACACGAATTTCAGTACCCCTTTAATATCATCCGAGTTCTCTCCGACTAAAAGGTTTCTTCTTGTTCTATATTTTTATGTTGAAAAGTTTGCCATTCGTTACGCTTTTCCGCAGTGATGTTTTGGCTATTGGTCGTATCACTAGTTAAATTTATAAAATGGTCGAGCATGTACTGTGTCAAGTGATATGAAAAGGAGCACTCATTATTATTAGAGAAATAAGTGAGTGCTCAAAAATTGAATCTGTAATGTCTTTGAGTTTCCCAAAGATTAACGTGAAACACTTTCAAATGACAGTAAAATTTGTGTTTCATTCTCAACAACATTTCTGGTGTTTGCACGTAGTAATCTGATCTCTCCACACTTTATCATTTCCTTTTGTAATTCTACCTTCTGTAAATGTTTTATTCATGAGAGTAATATTTCATGAGATAGCCAAACCGCGTGAATGATTATACGAGATACTACGTTTCTTGGCTGTATCTAATTCGTATATCTGCTGCGATACACAGTCTGAAATAATTGAATTTCATGCCCATCTTCAATAACAAGTCAACACTTCCTGCTACCGAAGTTTATTGTTGGAAGGAACGTATTGTATTCGACTTGTTACTTGAATTACCCACTTGAGTGCTGATTTATGACTACTTATTCAAAGCTGTTTTTGAATGTATTTTAATTACAATCTAAGAAAGCATTGTTTTTTACGAGCTTGTATTTCACTTTGTTTGGTAATTGGAAACGAATCTTAAACTTTAATTCTGTTTCATATATCAAATCGCCATCAAATTGTCAAAATGAATCATTACTCATACTTCTTTCTATTTGCTGAGGTGTACCCCAAGGTTCAATACTTAGTCCTGTGCTTTTCGTATAAATTCCCTTAATAGTTATAACGTCGGGGCGAGGTGTAGTGGTTAGAGTGTACGACTCTGTGCCAAATGTCCGGAGTTCGAGCACCAGTTGGAGCTGGAATGTTTTATTTCATTGAACCAATTAAATTATTAAAATCTCGTGGTTCGACTGGGGTGAGTCCTGCATGATTCACTGTTGCGTTCCAATTAACAGTGCTGCTTCTAATGTGGCGAATGAAGTTAGTAACAAGGCCTACCCAGAATAAATGGCTAATGACTATAGCAGTCGATGCCAAACACTAAAGAAGAAAGACCATGCGAACATTTAAGGGTGTGATTCTACATGGATATTTAATGATAATTTGCTTTGTAACATATGGTCCAAAAATGCCCCCAAAAATACGGGGTGTTGAAGTTAAAGGGAAATAGAGAAATTATTTGATATTTCAGAAACCGCATGAGATATTTAAGTGATATTCAGTAGATAGTGGCATTCAATAAAACTGAATGTTTCTGAGGACCATCATACTAACAAATTAACTTATTAACTTATGTTGAGTTCAAAATTAATACTTCTGGCACTAGGTCGAATGATACCTTCCATATCAAACATCATTACCGAAACTACGTGTACCACAGTCCTGTAACCTCTACCTTGGGACAAAATTTGAAATATTTATTCCAATTTTCATTTACGATATTTTTTCTTAGTCGAAAATCGGGATTTTTTATTAGCGATTTTTCATTCATCATTCATCAGTACGCTGGATTCAGAGAGCCTCTAAACAGGTGTGACCAAAATTTCATCAAAAAATATTCATTAATAACAAAGTTATGACAACTCAAAAATTCGAAAACTCACACAGCTAACAGTCACAAAAAACACCCTATATCAACAGATATAGCCATGACAATATTTTTTTATGATTTCAACAATAAAGTGCCACCAGATGAAAAAAAATTGATAGCGTAAATTTTTTTAATAAAAATAACGGAATTCCATTCACACAATTCAACTAATAATGAAGCAAAAAATTTAAAAAAGCGTAACTATGATTCAGTGCAACAATCAATTCTAACTCATATTTTAGTATCCTGTACTAATCCACCATGTATTTCGATACATTTGTCGTAGCGATTACGAATGTTTCTGATTACGTTCCTTAGTTCTTGAGTGGTAATATCTGCACATACCTGTCGAATTCTTGCACAACGTTCATTCCTATCTCTTGGGCGGTTTTTGTAAACCTTTTGTGTGAGAAGTCCCCAGAGAAAAAAGTCCAAAACTGTGAGGTCTGGAGATCTGGGTGGCCACTCTATAAACGGACTACCACAGCCTATCCATCGGTTTGGAAAATGTTCGTCAAGCCATTGCCTCACAGCTCGGCATAATGAACTGAACTCCCATCTAACTGGACAATTAAATTTGATCGTTCATTGATTGGCAGCTCGTGAATAGCATCCCAAAACTCTGTGTAAAAAAATTCTAGAAACCTCTGCGCATTGATGATTTCCTCAAAAAGGAAATGACCAATAATTCGTTCGTTCAATATCCCACACCGGACGTTGATTTTTTGGAAATACTGGCTTTTACAGTTTATTACCCAGTTAGGATTATCCGCTGCCCAATAGCGACAATTCTGTGATGACACTACTCCATTTGTAGTGTGTGTAAAAATTTTGGCTTGAAAGGTTTGATATTCTTCGCCTTGAGACATCTCCGAATAGTTTCCCGTGGAATATTCAAATCTAAAGAGGCATTCCTTATATTAGCATTAGGATTATTTCCGAAATAATCTAAAATGATTTGATCATTCCTGTCATTCCTGTTTCGTTTTTGTACAGGATTACTTTTTAACATCATTTTTGATACTGCACCAGTTTCATTGAATATTTTATTTATTTTACGAGTATTACCATACCGCAGCTAATACGAGGACGTTCTGGATGTCTCCCATTAAATACTCGAGCGAGCACTGACTATATTTGAAGACAAAAATTGTACGCTAATTTTTTAAAGTCCCGTGTAATTTCAGATATGAGTGATATGAGTTTTTCTCTTGCGATGTGCCGTTCTCTTTTCAACTATATAATTTTCTTTGATTTTCGTTAATAAGTATTTTCACAATTTCGATCTCTTTGCCTTTCGAAATTTTCATGTTGATTTGTCCCCAGCGCCATCTAGCTGTCATCAAATTGCAATGTATTTTCTCTCAAAAACTAGTATAGGTAATACCATTAAAAATATATTTTGTCCCATTATTCCACATCAAATGGTTCAAATTTATCGAAATCAAATCAGCACGTATACTTGATATTTCGAGTGCATTTGGTAAAAAAGTAGAAACGGAATCCAAAAAAATTTCAAGCAATCATCATGCATTTTATTTCAAAAAGTAGTATAGGTGGAAACATTCAAAATGGTATTGATCTCATGTTTGTACGCAAACCGTTCAAAAGTTACCAGGGGAGGGGGGCTAAAAAAAGCCGCAATGCATAATTTCTCCATCTGTATCTTTCACATATTAACATGGTTCGCTTTGTCCCTTCTGAAACCTTGAACCTGCAGAGTCTTATTCGTCGCCCTCTTTTATGAAACCTTCAGGCTTTTTCATCTATAATTCTTTATTTGAATTCCCATTCAGAGATGCTGTTTTTACATCACTTAGTGGAAGTATTGAAAAATATTCCCTACACATAAATATTGACAAGTGCTCTGTAATCAAATTTGGAAGACAGGGTAATAGGTCGATAATTTCACTCGCAGTATGAAACCCTCCTTTCCTGCAATATAAGGACCAATAAGGGACGTATGCTTCGATAATACGCTGTTCCTAGCTTTCGAGCCAGAAATTTCCCTCACGTGTAAAAACGTCCATAAGAGGAATGCAATTACCGCTGGCTCACAGCGATAATTGAACTGTAGTGACGCGTTTCGCGTCACGGCAGTGCAATTATCGCATTAGATGTCAATGCAAGTGAAGTCGCGCGATTTTAATGTCAGAAGTGAGACTTCAAATGTGTCATCTACCTACAAGTGAAGAGTGAGGTGTGAAATTTCCCCCGGAAATTTCTCTCACGTCTAAAAACGTCCATAAGAGGAATGCAATTACCGCTGGCTCACAGCGATAATTGCACTGTAGTGACGCGTTTCGCGTCACGGCAGTGCAATTATCGCATTAGATGTCAATTGAAGTGAAGTCGCGTGATTTTAATGTCAGAAGTGAGACTTCAAATGTGTCATCTACCTACAAGTGTTCATATAAGAGTGAGGTGTGAAATTTCCTACCGAATACCACTCGTGCATTGAAAATTAACCAGATAATTCTGAAAAAAACGTGTTTTTTTATTAAAAACCGCAATCGGTTATTTTTTTCGTTGTTTCAAAAAATTTATGCTTTGAAACAACGAAAAAAATAAACTCGTGCAGTTTTAAAAAAAAACACGTTTTTTTTCAGAATTATCGGTAATTTTCAATGCACTTGTGGTATTTCCCCCGGAAATTTCCCTCACGTGTAAAAACGTCCATAAGAGAAATGCAATTACCGCTGGCTCACAGCGATAATTGCACTGTAGTGACGCGTTTCGCGTCACGGCAGTGCAATTATCGCATTAGATGTCAATTCAAGTGAAGTCGCGCGATTTAAATGTCAGAAGTGAGACTTCAAATGTGTCATCTACCTACAAGTGTTCATATATGTGAAATTTCCTACCGAATACCACTCGTGCATTGAAAATTAACCAGATAATTTTGAAAAAAACGTATTTTTTTTATAAAAAACCGCACTCGGTAATTTTTTTCGTTGTTTCAAAAAATTTATGCTTTGAAACAACGAAAAAAATAAACTCGTGCAGTTTTAAAAAAAAAACACGTTTTTTTCAGAATTATCGGTAATTTTCAATGCACTTGTGGTATTACCCCCGGTAATACCACTTTGTCATGGCAACCACGTATCCAAACAACGGAGAATATATCATTTTGCTACTAATATGAATGTCAGTCTGACAGACTCCAAGTCTATCAGGCATCATCTATAACTATTGAAGAATTCAAGACAATGGAATTTTTTTTACTTTGTTGGTTCGTGAAATTATCTCAATAAATACTACTCGTGCTCACAATACTATCGATAATTCTGTCAGATATCTTAAACTCGATCAAATTGCTTTGTGGTAACATCACTCGTCCTAAAGTACTCGTGGTGTTACCAAGCAATTTGATCTAGTTGATTTCTGACCGGGGGTAATACCACAAGTGCATTGAAAATTACCGATAATTCTGAAAAAAACGTGTTTTTTTTTAAACTGCACGAGTTTATTTTTTTCGTTGTTTCAAAGCATAAATTGCCCGACTCCGAAGGAGGAGGTCAATTTTTTGAAACAACGAAAAAAATAACCCAGTGCGGTTTTTTATAAAAAAAACACGTTTTTTTCAGAATTATCTGGTTAATTTTCAATGCACGAGTGGTATTCGGTAGAAAATTTCACATATATGAACACTTGTAGGTAGATGACACATTTGAAGTCTCACTTCTGACATTAAAATCGCGCGACTTCACTTGAATTGCCATCTAATGCGATAATTGCACTGCCGTGACGCGAAACGCGTCAATACAGTGCAATTATCGCTGTGAGCCAACGGTAATTGCATTCCTCTTATGGAAGTTTTTACACGTGAGGGAAATTACCGGGGGTAATACCACAAGTGCATTGAAAATTACCGATAGTTCTGAAAAAAAACGTTTTTTTAAAAAAACTGCACGAGTTTATTTTTTTAGTTGTTTCAAAGCATAAATTGCCCGACTCCGAAGGAGGAGGGCAATTTTTTGAAACAACGAAAAAAATAACCGAGTGCGATTTTTTATAAAAAAACACGTTTTTTTCAGAATTATCTGGTTAATTTTCAATGCACGAGTGGTATTCGGTAGGAAATTTCACATATCTGAACACTTTTAGGTAGATGACACATTTGAAGTCTCACTTCTGACATTAAAATCGCGCGACTTCACTTGAATTGACATCTAATGCGATAATTGCACTGCCGTGACGCGAACGTGAGCCAGCGGTAATTGCATTCCTCTTATGGACGTTTTTACACGTGAGGGAAATTTCCCCCGAAAGTTGTTGATTTGTGTATAAAAATAGGTGCTGTACATCTTCCTGTAAAGAATCATGCGAAAACTTTGGGAATTACAATCGATGACGACCTCAAATTTAAAAAGCATGTATCACTGTTAATATAAAAGGCTTATGGAAAAATTAAATTATTATGTCCCCACAGACATTCTTCAAACCTGAAAACTAAATTGCTACTGTGTTATTCTCTTATTCTGTTCACTTTCAACCACTGTGATGTAGTATATTACTACTGTTTGAATACCAATGAACAACAGAGAATTCAGAAGGTTCAAAACTAATGTTTGAGATTTTCATTTGGCATTAGGGATCCCATTTCACACATATTTGGAAAAGCAAAATTATTGAAAATGTTTGATAGGCGTACACTTCATTCTGCGGTTTTATTTCATAAAATAGTTGTCACTCATACATCCCCATAGTTATATAATAAAATACAGTTTAGAACTGATGTGCATCACGTGAACATAAGTCGTAAAATGATTCATATTGATATAGATACTTCACCGAGCAATGTAAACGATTTTTTACTTATACCATCGCCAAGTTATATAATAACCTCCCACCGTTCCTCCCATCTAAATCTATTTTGTGTTTCAAAAACTGTTACAAACAAAACCTATTATGAAATAACCATAGTTAGTCACTACCTATATTGTGTTATCCACTATCATTATCACCTAATATTTTCGTGAGTTCTTATACATTTATCTTTTTATTCTATTTTCTCTCTATCATTGTCGTTCTATAATATACACACTATTACCATACCGTTATCTGTTTTAGTATTGTAAAAATATCCATATAGTATTGTATACCTTTATATGTCTGTTTGTGGATCTCATGATTTCAATTCAAAATTGTTTTTATTGATGTCTCATAGTGGAGTAGATAAAAGTTGAACTTTTTCGAGAAAACAATTGAATAAATGCATTTCATCATTAGCATTATTATAAGTAATTTCACATCTGTATGCTTATTTTTTTTTGGAATTTTGTTTTTACGAAGAGTAAGAATGGTTTATACCAATCTTGCAACCTATTGACAGGTTTTCATTTTTTTCCCAAATGTATCTATGACATTGGTTTGACAAGTGATGCAAAAACTTCATCGTACTCGTCTCCGTGCTTTTGGGAATGACCCTTTGTACCGTAGCTTTCTACCGTACCTTTTTCGTTTGTTTTCAGTTTGAAAATCCATTAAGATCTTACTTGATTTTTATTTAGAATTGATTTCGTCAACATCGCTTTTTGCCATTGATTTTCATCGTCCTTTGATATAGCTTCTTTGTTTTGGGCTTCTGTAGTGTGTATTTCAATTCTGGTATACTTGTATTTATACTACTTTCACTGAATTTCTCTGGAGGTTGTCCTCTATTCTTTCTCTGTGATATTCCAACCTCTGCTGAATTATCTATAATAGGAAGAATCATTGACACGCGCTCTATTTCTAGACCACAATCTTTTGTCTCTACATATTTTTCAGTCCTATGGTCATTCTAGAGCTCAACTTCATTTTCTATCGGAAATTCTTGTAGACTTTTTGTTCTGTGTTCGTCATTTCCTTCAACCGGAATGAAAACATTATCGTTATGATCATTTTCAATAAAATGGACATCTCTGCTGATGATTATTTTGTTTGTACTTCTATTCAACAATCTGTAAGCCTTGAGAACCTTCTTTGCATCCAACGAAAATGAAAACACAGAAGATAAATGCTCTTCTGAGCTACAAGTCTATAACAAAATTCTGGTACTTCTTATCAGTCACATTTCGGGACAGTCACTCAATCTCCAACGCCTTCGTAGAAATTTTAAAGTGCCGTAAAAAGTAAAAAAAAACAAATTTCCTGTCATTAAGCAGTCCGTGGTCTGAGAAAATGAACGGTACCCACAAACAAACCACTGGAGTCGTTAAAATGATAAAGTACTACCTATATGGTACCGGTCGGAATGCGAGCTTCATGTACTCGAAAAGTTTCATTTCTCGAGTTATCGTGCTCTGTGCTGCTTTATTTGACCTATGCCCCGCCCGCACCTGTGTGTACA
The DNA here is from genome assembly GCA_944452925.2 of Chrysolina oricalcia. Classification (NCBI taxonomy): domain Eukaryota; kingdom Metazoa; phylum Arthropoda; class Insecta; order Coleoptera; family Chrysomelidae; genus Chrysolina; species Chrysolina oricalcia. Next base: position 8,149,492 of record OX101816.2, read on the forward strand.
GGTGTCTCAACCACCTGAGAAGATATCCTCGCCTATCATTTAGGATGATGTTATGAATATTTCTCGAAGTTCATCCTCGGAAACAGTATATCTTAGCTATACAGAGTGGGTTTCGGATGCAGTCGAGAGGCAAATATTGTTCATTGTTTATTTAGATAAGATTAGTCCCATCACTGCAGTTATTTGTTTCAGTTGATCATTACCTATATCACTTAGTGGTTAACCGTTTGCGGCCCGAATTAATAATATTTTTATTCAGTATTCAGCGACATAAAAAAGTACAAAAATAGGAGAATTGAAAATTTTCAAATTGATGCTTTTGGAAAAACATGTGGTTCCATAATGGAACCACTGGAATTAAAAAGTCATTGTGGTATTTCAATACTTCATTTATTTGTTGTGTTTTTACTTTATCAGTGAAACAGAGGCCAACATGACAGGAGGTGCAAATCCATCTTGTCCTATGTGGCTTCTGCCACGTACTACAGTGGGCGCACCATAATTTGTTGCTATGCAGTGGATATGAGCGGCTTTATCAGTCCTTCTCTCTATCGGAACATGCACCTGGAATTTATTTTGGACCATTTATGCACTCCTGCCCCTCTGTGGTATTTCAGGGTCCACCCTAATACCAGGTCATTCAACACTTCTTCAGACAATAACAGTAGAACCTCGTCAACAAATGCCGAAGGAGCAATATACTTCTGCACATTGTTCGACCACTTAACAGTCTGTATATTTGGTATGTTCGAAGTTTCCTTAGCTCCTTGTCTTTCCTCTCCTGCCCTTGGCATTATTATTATTATTGTTAAGATTACATAGAGCTGATAAAGGCAAATTATCTTCAGAATCCAATTCTATTTCCCCTTCAATCTCATTTTCTGCAACAAAATTATTAGCATACGAAATCGTTCCATAGCCCATAGCTTCATCATTAGTAGGCCCTTCATCCGTAACATATCTGATTCCTTGAAATTTAAAAACAGTTCATCATCCGTAGGGTGGTCATTTGAAGGTTCATCTTCATCTGAAACACCATCAGATGGTATAAAGTCTATAATAGTGTACAAATCATCACTTCCAAGGCTCTCTAGTTCACTAAGTCTCCATTTGTTCATAGCTATAACACAAAAACTCAAATTGGTAAAAGGTAGGTTAGACCGCCATGTTCCTAGTGGTGCCCCTGAGGAAACACATTGTTCAATACAAGAAAAATAACAGTCAAGTACAATGAAATCTCAATTTCTCTGTGATATCTTCAAACTAATTGTTATGTATGTCTGATGAATACTAAACTTACCTGCCATAAAGTGATTTACACTGTCATAAAAAATAAACAAATAACTGGTCACCCATGCAGAAAAACACCTGTCAAACTAAATAATTTCTGTAGTACAGCATCACAATAAGACGGCAGCTCATGGCATGGTTGATATATAGCGGGCTGTGTAAATGTAGTATGGATGTGGTTCCAGCTGGCGCTTTCTGGTACACTATGAAATGAATCATAAATATGTGGTTCCACTTCGGAACCACATTTCCATAAAGTGCTACGGTCAGATTCGGGATAAGTACCTATACAGTGTGGCTTCTTTTAGTCTTCCGCTCTGTTAACTTTTGAACGATTTGACGTACAAACATGAAACAAATAAACAAGAAATAATCGACATTGTGATCGCATGAAAGGGGGAGACTAGGGGCGTATTGATTTAAATATTTCGGATGGTATGGGGGGTCAAGTGACATCGTTGAAATTCTCTTTTCAATCATCCATTTTTTTTATTTCAATGGATTTTGTTCAACCAAAATCACTCGAAATATCAAGTATAACTGCAAGTCTGAATGGTTCCCTTATCTCGATAAATTTTAACGGTTTGATTCGGAGCAATTGTACAATAATATTATTACCGATACTACTTTTTAAAAGAAAATACATTACAATTACTTGATAGATGGCGCTGGTGGCACATCAACTTGAAAATTTCGAAGGCAAAGATATCAAAATTGTGAAATGCGTATTAACGAAAATCAAAAAATAAAATATGGTTGAAAAGAGGATTGAATTTTCTTTTCAAAGATGTGTAATTTGATCCCCCATGCTATTTGAACTTTTTAAATTGATGTGCTCCTCGCGCCCTCTATGGGGCAATCGTAATGTATTTCATTTCAAAAAGTAGTATAAGTAATACCATTCAAAATGATTTTTGTTTCATGTTTGTACGTCAAACCTTCAAAAGTTAACAGGGGGGGGGGGGAGAGACTACAAAATGCCTCACTGTATAAGAGTTGGATGATATTTCGAAGTGATGGAGACCATCTCCAGGGATCAAGGGTTTGCAACCTTTTTTAACTCTGTCTTTGATGAAAATTCGTCTGGTTATGACTTTACTATCCTGAAACAATCGTCGAGCTATATATCAGAACAAAAACCGGTAATTTATGTTTTATAACTACAGTAAATGACATGGTAAACGTCTTTAATAAATTGAGAGCCAAAAAATTATTATTATTTGATAAAATCATAAAAGGAATATCTTCTGTATCCACTACTGATCAAATTTTAAAAGTCCCTCAGCAGCGCAATATTTCCAGATAACCAGATAACCAAATATGACTCCTCTGGAAATGGAAAAAACCTACGATAAATTGGAGTTACTTTTTTGAAAATGTTTCCCTTTTCAACATGAATCCTTTCCAAGAGAGGTTATCCTAAACGATGGAAAATGGCGACTAAAGTTTGTCTTTCAGTCGCAGATGATTCCACACCTGACTTTATGAAATCCTGTTTAAATTTTCAATAAAATCAACATGCCATACCCATGACAGGTTTTATGTCAGAAAAATATCACCGCACAAGAAATAGTCCAACAATTCCATCATTACTGTGTGAAATTGCTTCTGAAGAGTTTGATTTCCAATCTTCCGACCTCCCTGATGATCTTGGAAGAGTGAAATGGATTTTTGTCGACCAAAATGTATTGGGGCCGTTGGGGGCCTAGCAAGGTGAAAGTATTTTTAGAAAATTCTGCATTTTGTCGGGATATTATTACTGATAACCTGTCGGAGATAATGACTATGGGTTCATTTCTGGGATCCCTCCTCAGAGTATCTCTGCGCCTTGAGTACCCAGGCTAGTACTAATGTCCTGTCTTGTATACTTGTATATTCCAGATTCTACCAATTTGCATATCCTAAAGCAATCCGTATACCAGATTTGCCCTCTTGACAGCATTGCTTTCAGTTGGATTTTTCGATCGTTTCCCGTGCTGCATTACTTTATGATCAAATAAATCACATATTATGTTGTACAATGTGTCACTGCTTCTGTGTCCATATGACATACTGAATTCAACCATTTATCAAAACTTTATATTCTATTTTGAAATTTATTTGCCATCCTAGGGGGCCATGAATACCTTCAAATCACTGATTTCAGATCTAGAATTTTAGGGAAAAAAAATGAAAGTATACTGGGTGTTCCATTTAAAAATCGTAAGTCATGTCACTTTCGGCGAAATCGGAAGTTGGATAAATTTGAGTTACTTGTCAAAAAAACGCAGGGTAAAATTCCGTTAACCGGGCGCTACAAGCTACAAAATTTTTTTTTTTGAGACTCACGTAGATACGGGCCTTTTTTTGAATGAAAATTGACATTTTCTGGTACACGTTTCTTCTTCGAAGAACACACTGAAATGCCTCCTTATTTTCACCAGCACAATATACACACCCTAATTCACCAGTTTTACACTTTTATTTTCATTGAAAACAGTTTTTTATCAACAAATTGTAGCTTTTTCTAGCAAACAGAAAATCAACAAATTCATGCTGTTTTGTTTACTGAATATCTGTCATTTAAGTTGTCAGGTTGGTAACAATGGAATTGACGGAAAGGCGATTCTAATTTTGCGACATTGCCAACGTGATTCCAGAAATATTCAATTCACGTATCACATAGAATATTTTAGAGAATGAGTATGAAAAATGAGTTGAAATAATCACAACATTTTCCTATCAATACTCTGACTGCACATTGGAAACGATGTTTCTAAATGTTTCCAAATGACTAGCAAAATTCAAAAGAACGAGACAGATCACGGAAATATGCGCTAACAAATATGAATATACATGCACACAAAAAAATAAAGAACACTTTTCACATAAAATAACCTACTTTAATGACTATAAATCAACCCGACAGACCCGATCTTATGCAAACCTAACAGAGCTTACTCGACTATACGATACGGATAGGTTGCGTCTTTTCTATCTGTTTGCGCATGCGAAAATACCAAAAATGAATGTTTGTGATCCGACACGTTTATTTAGTTAATTATTTATTAGCAAAAAATGCCTTCTACATGCTCTGTCTATTTAAAAATATCTTTTGTGCATTCAAAATATTATTACCAAGATTTTTTTTCCAATCCAGTTATCTGACAACGAAATGGCTTCTTTCATAACAAAGTAGCCAGTATCAATATCTTTTACTGACTCAACAACAACAATGAGTCTTAATAACTTTATAAGAGTACAATGCGACGTTGTCAGATTCCCTAAAACTCCTGCATACTGAATACTCATGAATATGAAATGTTTGTAGTGAATAGTTTTCGGAAGTATTTGGGCCCTAGAGACTGGCAATTTTTTCATCAATAATAATAATAATAATTCCCAATAAACACTCGAAGAGTGAACCATTCTTAGTGAAGATACTCAGCAAGAAATATGCAAGCATTCCTATTACTACTTTTGTAACTTATCTCTTACTTGATATCTGAAGATATCTGCGATATCACTACCTTATCGATTTCTGACGACTTTGAGTAAAAAATTTTATCCCTCATTCGTTAGTGAACAAGACCAGAAAAACGCGAGCGAAGCAAGCGCGCTCGCCCGACATTTCGCAAATCCGCGCGCGCGGATTTGCGAAATGTCGGCCGAGCTCGCGCATTCCCATCACTACTTTGTCGATTTCAGTCAACTTTGAGTAGAAATTTTCATACCTTATTCGTTAGTGAACAAGACCAGAAATACGCGCGCGCGCATTCCCATCACTACTTTGTCGATTTCTATCAACTTTGAGTAAAAATTTTCATCCCTTATTTGTCAGTGCACAAGACCAGAAATACGCTAGCGAAGCGAGCGCGCATTCTCTTCAAAGTTGACTGAAATCGACAAAGTAGTGATGGGAATGCGCGCGCTCGCTTCGCTCGCGTATTTCTGGTCTTGTTCACTAACGAATAAGGGATGAAAATTTCTACTCAAAGTTGACTGAAATCGATAAAGTAGTGATGGGAATGCGCGCGCTCGCTTCGCTCGCGTTTTTCTGGTCTTGTTCACTAACGAATGAAGGATGAAAATTTCTACTCAAAGTCGTCAGAAATCGATAAGGTAGTGATGGGAATGCGCGCGTTCGCTTCGGTCGCGTCTTTCTCGCAGATATCTTCACCAAGAAGTAAGAGATAAGTTACAAAAGTAGTAATAGGAATGCACGTGCTCGCTTTGCTTGCATATTTCTTGCTGAATATCTTCACTGAGAATGGTTCACTCTTCGAGTGTTTATTAGGAATTATTATTATTATTATTGATGAAAAAATTGCCAGTCTCTAGGGCTCAAATACTTCCGAAAACTATTCACTACAAACATTTCATATTCATGAGTATTCAGTATGCAGGAGTTTTAGGGAATCTGACAACGTCGCATTGTACTCTTATAAAGTTATTAAGACTCGTTGTTGTTGAGTCAGTAAAAGACATTGATACTGGCTACTTTGTTAAGCCATTTCGTTGTCAGATAACTGGATTGGAAAAAAAAATCTTGGTAATAATATTTTGAATGCACAAAAGATATTTTTAAATAGACAGAGCATGTAGCAGACATTTTTTACGAACAAATGATTACCTAAATAAACGTGCCGGATCACAAACATTCATTTTTGGTATATGCGCATGCGCAAACAGATAGAAAAGACGCAACCTATCCGTATCGTATAGTCGGGTAAGCTCGGTTAGGTTTGCATAAGATCGTGTCTGTCGGGTTGATTTATAGTCATTAAAGTAGGTTATTTTATGTGAAAAGTGTACTTTATTTTTTTGTGCGCATGTCTATTCATATTTGTTTGCGCACATTTCCGTGATCTATCTCGTTCTTTTGAATTTTGCTAGTCATTTAGAAACAGTATGAGTACCATTGTTTCCAATGTGCAGTCAGAGTGTTGACGGGAAAATGTTGTGGTTATAGCTACAATTTGTTGATAAAAAACTGTTTTCAATGAAAAAAAAAAGTTTAAAACTGGTGAATATTGTGCTGGTGAATATAAGGAGGCATTTGAGTGTGTTTTTCGAAGAAGAAACGTGTACCAGAAAATGTCAATTTTCATTCAAAAAAAGGTCCGTATCTCCGAAATTACTTGAGACCGCCAAAAATTTCATTTGGATATTTTGTTCAGGAGGTCAAACTACGTAAGTCTCAATTTTTTTTTGTAGCTCGTAGCGCCCGGTTAACGGAATTTTACCAAATGCAGTTTTTTGTCTTATGAAGATACTCCAAATTTCACGTCATTTTCTTCTTAAACAAAAAATTTTAGGGACGAGCCTACTTCCACAGACACCCGGTATTTGTCAATTCGTCAGATGTTCAAATTTTCATTTGATTAAAACATATTCATATAAAAGAAATGTATGCTTGATCGTGTTAACGTTCACACTATTCATTGATGTCAATTCGGTTCAAAGGTGACGGTTTCTTGAACTTTCGGCAGCTGTAATATACAGGGTGGCCTCTTTCTTAATGTGATTGTATTGGTAACGTAATCATGTGAGTTAGGAATTATCAGGTTGGAACATTAGGTATTACAAGAAAACAAAACTCGATCAGTTCGGATTTTTCTTCATTTATTTTCAGAATCAGCAAGTAATATTTTGGAGGTTTTCTATTCGGTTAGAAAGATCTCTTCACTTTGAAACCTGTTTAGTTTGACCTATTCAAGAAATCAATCAATCAATCAATCAATTTATTAGTTACAGAAGTGTTCAATTACAATACAGTAGCCTACATTATAATATACTAACTTAGGTAACACGTCAGATGATCTAAAAAAACAGATAATGAACATAAACTAAACTAAAGAAGTTGGAGACAGACAAGCTAAAAACAGTATTTGTAAATAGACATATTAAAAGCAAATATTTTTGAAAACAATCGTAAAAAAATAATTTCTGGAGAAATTCATCAATGGAGTAGTGTGCTTTTAACACACGATGGTTTTTCAGACTAGTTTTAAAGCAATGCAAGCTAGGGGCGGATTTGATACTATCATTAAGAGCATTATAAAGCTTAACACCAATCGATCCCGGGTGATTCTGCGCCACTGATAGTCTAGTGAGTGGTTGTTGTAGTTTATATTTATTTCTCGTTGGATAGTCATGAGACTGTCCACACGTAGGAATGTTATTAATTTTTTTTCTTACATACAAAATACAATGATATACAGTGACCGCCAAAAAGGATGTACCATATGGGAAAAAATTTTATTATTGGAGTATTGGAAAAAATATTCTGGGGAAAAGTTTGTGCATGTCCGATAACCTAAAAATCGATTTTGACACATGTCACGTGATTGCTAGAATGGCGGCAAAATGAAAAAAATTGTTATGCAAAGGCAAAAAAAGGGGTAAGATGGCAAGATATCAAAAAAAGTTATTTGAAAAAGTCACTAAGAATTCAATTTTATACACATAAACGAAGTTTCAAGAGATAATTCAAAAAAATTGAAAATAGCAATTTTTTTTTAAATATTTTCCCATCTATTTAAAAATATTTTTATTTTTTCTTATGAATAGCTTGACTATACTGAAACATTTGCATTTTAATGATAATGACAAAACTTTCTCATTTTCTCCACACCAGAGGGCACTAAATTGAAAAAATGGGAATTTGTCAAAATCCTTGCTGTTACATCGGTTCGTATCTAACAGTTATATCCGAATTTCACGACCATTGTGATGACATGACACTCCAAAAACATGGTAATTTCCAGATTATAATCAAGCTCTGATGATAATCGTGCATGAGCGTTTCACTTCGCACATAAACTTGAAAATAGTGCGTCAAATTAAAGATTCTTAAAGTTTATGTGCAAAGTAAAACGCTCATACAGCATTATTATTGAAACTTGATTAAAATCAGGAAACATGGTGTTTCTAGATTGCCATATCAACACAATAGTCTTGGAATTCTGATATAACTGTTAGATAAGAACCAATGTAACAGCGAGGGTTCTGGCAAAAACCAATTTTTTTAATTTAGTGCCCTCTGGTGTGGAGAAAATGAGAAAGTTTTGTCATTATCATTAAAATGCAAATGTTTCAGTATAGTCAAGCTATTCATAAGAAAAAAAAAATTTAAATAGATGGGAAAATATTTTTTAAAAATTGCTATTTTCAATTTTTCTGAATTATATCTTGAAACTTCGTTTATGTGTATAAAATTGAATTCTAAGTGACTTTTTCAAATAACTTTTTTTGATTTCTTGCCATCTTACCCCTTTTTTTGCCTTTGCATTGCAATTTTTTTCATTTTGCCGCCTTTCTAGCGATCACGTGACATGTGTCAAAATCGATTTTTAGGTTATCGGACATGCACAAACTTTTCCCCGGAATATTTTTTCCAATACTCCAATAATAAAAATGTTTCCCATATGGTACATACTTTTTGGCGGTCACTGTATAAGCAAACACGGTAGAGTCATTATGCCAATTTTCACAAAAAGTGGTTTGCAATGCTCTCTCAGACCTACTGCCATCATCAACCTTACTGCTTTTTTCTGAATGACGAATATTTCATGTGCCTTAGATGTTGCACCTCAGTGAATGATTTCATAGCACATGAATGACTGAATAAAAAATAAACAAGTTTCAAGACTTCCAGAGAGACAGTGTTTTTCAGTTGACGGAGTAGAAATATGTGTTTGCTAAGCTTGCATTTAATATTCTCAATATGATTGCCCCACGCGAGTTTCGAATCAATATCAATACCTAGAAATCTTGTGTCAGATAATTGTCTAATAGACTTATTATTCAGCTTCACTAAGTAGCTTCTATCTATTGAAGCATTTTTTGTAACAAAATTGACAATTTGAGTTTTGGTTATATTGAGAACTAGTCCATTCAAATCACACCATTCAGAGAGTTGTTTTGTAGCATTCTGCGCTTTATGAAGCATAGTGGATATACTATCAGCTGATATAACGAGATTGGTATCATCTGCATAAACAATCGATAGAGAAGCAGCAGAGCAATAAATCGGAAGATCATTAATAAATACAATAAACAGCAGGGAACCAAGCACTGATCCTTGACGAACCTCTTGGATGAATGCAGTTATGCATTTATGCAAAATATTATTTTTATCAGTGTATACGAAAATATAAACTACGCGTTCTAAAGCTTATGCTTAAAAATGGGTAGACGATGATCTACCGAAATATATACTGCAGTTGATTCCAAAATGGGATATTTTGATGTTCCTAACAGCTGATGGGTTCGGTTTAAAGAACACCTTTGTATTGAAATCGATCCCATAAAAAAATAACTGTTGGTATATAATGATATATCGAATACTTACCTTGAAATTTTGTTTCATGAATTTTGAAATAGCCATGTCCAGGTTTCTAGCTAATTAGGAGAAGTAGGATAGTCTGCTCCACAATGGAGCATCAATTTCTGGAGTGTCTGAAGATGGCTATGAAACTTTCCGAAATGCATGAGACGTTTTTGTTCCAAAAATAAATGCTTGGACTACAGGGATGACGACTTCATAGTTTTCTATTTTTCTCCTAAATACCCAAGAATGACGGGTTGTGATACCTGTGATATTTTTTCTGAGAATGCCAACTATCAAATGCACCATTTTTCTTTGTGTTCGGTAGTCTGGACTTTCATCATCCATAATTGAAACGATATTTTATAAAATTATCAGAATACGGTTTCACAGTAATGGCGACTTGAATTGAAATTGTTTCTATGCACCCTGACAACCGAAAAATTGTTCTAATTCCTGATAGGTATGCATTGCATTTGAAAGAATTGGAAAAAATCATGCATACAACTCGAATGTAACGCCTCTATTTTGCACTCGCTTTATATTCTTGTTGTATAGATAACCATTTACTCAATTGAGGTCTTATTCATTCACCACTTACTTTTTGATTCCAATGTTTCGTTAGATAAAATGTTGTTTTTAATACATCATGAAAAGACTAATTTTATTTGACTCATGTAAATAATTTTCAAAATATTCGTCTAAAAATTTAAATTAATATCATTTTCTCGTCTGGTTACATAAATAACGTTGCCACTCTCCAATAATAACAACAATACGTAATAAATAAACAAAGATTTTCACCAAATTTTTTTCCAGTTATGTGAGCAGAAAACGATATGAACTAAATAGAGAGAAAGGCAAAAGAGAAAGAACTTCATTAGTTCTATCGAATGTATGGAGCCATCTTTAGATTTGTTCACGTCATGGTGAGACAAATACATTGGAACAGATTAAAAATTGCAACACGCAGTTGAAACCATAGGACAGAACTCGGTGAGAAATTGCTACATGCAATTGAACAGGATGAAAAATATGATTTAGCAGACTCAGCTGTCGGTAACAAACTCTTGAACCGAGTAACAAATTGCCTTTGCAAATATAACGATATATTTTCAACCGAGGATTTGAATGTGTTCAATTCATTTTTTGCATATGCCACATAGCATGTTGAAACTTATTACTCCCTTTGGGCATTTCTGGTTGTATATTTAGGGTTATCGAGTATTTAAAATATTCAGTATTACACTGAGAAAATTGTTTTAAATTTGCAATGTATTTTCAATGCTTTGAGTGGAACATTAATTCAGATTCATGGGAATCTTACTTCTATCGTTCACTATTTAAACTACAAGATGTATCTATACGCACTCGAAATGAGATTTCATTCAGCACCTAAAATTTCTTTCGATATACTGTCAATAATTGTGTGCATATCACTCGACTATGAGAAGATCCACCTGCAACTGGAATGTACATCCGTTTTGGTATAAATTTTCGCGTTGGTTGTAAAATTAAGCATCCACAGGGTAAAGTCAGCTCCTACACGTTTCTGTTCATTCTTTTTTGTGACCAACTGAGGTATTGAGGTATTGCAAGTAATAAGTAATGAGTGTATTTTGTGCATTGCATCACCAATACAAGGTAAGTGAATTTTATTAAAATCATTACATGATATTTACGAGATTGCATTCAGGTTTCTTCTTCATAATATCTAAATAACTGATGAAATTGAGAAATATATCCTTAAATCACGATGTGTTTTGTGGAAACACCGATATTTTATGTTGAATTGAGTACCTACATATGAAAAATTACTCAATCGCTTCAAAACTTTTGATTTCAAAAGGTTATTATATGTTTTGAAACGTGTAACTTTCGATTAATGAATCCCAAATTATAGAGAAACCAATGAATTCTTTGGTCGTTTTTTCTTAACATATACTTACTTTTTTTGGAGAATGTTGGCTGTTGCTGAGTTTATTTGTGACACTTGCTCCCAAAAATTCAAATTCCTTAAAAATAAACAACGTACACCAAAACCTCCACAAATACTTGTTCCATCATTGTAAAATGACATATTTTATGATAATTTAAATTGAATTTTATTGGTCTCTGCCCTAACTGTTTCAAGAATTAAGACGAAGATGGAAAGCCTGTGGCTTGTTGTATAATACAACTATTTTTTGTTTTCAGGACAATCGCACTGAATAGGAAGACCAGCCCATAAATCTTTATAATATATTGATAATGATTAATGTTAGTTTATGATATGCAATGTATTATTCGAAAATGTTTTCAGTTTTTTGCTACATTGGAATTAAATATTCAGTTTATGTTTGAAATTTATTTTTATTTTCAATTATTAAAGAGAACTTTACATTATTAACCGAAATATCATAAGATAATGAATATAAGGACAGAATCTGTTTATACTACTAAAACATAGAATTTTTGTTTTACGGCTGAACACCACAGAGTCAATTATGTTTTTCTAGTTCCTACATGAAGTGTGCTAGACGATTCTTACCCATATAATACGGGGTCAATCTGTCTGCCATTCAGCCAGAGTGGTTAATAAAGGTGTAGAAGTGGATGAAAAAATATTGAGGTTTTTGGAAACGTTCAACGTTCAAAAATTTGAGCAATATATCTCCACTTCACCAAAACACTTTATTGCTATAAATACTCATCTGGAGACTATTATCAGTCTTGATGAAGCTAGTTTTATTAGCGAAACGTAAATTGAGTATAATATAATGAAGTGCTTTGGTGACCTGGAGACGAATTTCTCAAATTGATGAAGAAAGAAGAACGTAGTTGTTTTCTGAGTATTCGAATAAAGTTCTAGAAGTTTTGCGGGAGAGTTTCAATTAAATGATATGAATAAAATCGACAGAGTCTCCAAGTGACAAGTGGTCGTAGTAGTAGTCTCACATTTGGTTTTGTAGACACTTCAAAACCATCCAGTTTAGGATATCACATGCTTCAAAAACTTGGATAAATTGCTAAAATCATCATAGAACTGAAAAAAGAATTGAAGCTTGTTACTCAACAACTTTTCTAAAAATCTAACAGTTATAATTCAAAGGTGGTAAGAGACAGTACTTGTATTTTGTTGGAGATGTGCCACCCAATATATCTACCGTAGAGGATGCATCGGAAGACTGGATTATGCGATCTATTTTTCATTTTACATTATTACCACTGATAGCTGAAAACATCAATTTGACGGGTCCATGTCATTTACTCTCAGTAAATTTCCTCTCAGAAATTTTCCTCTCACAGTTTCCTCATGAACAAGTTGCTCTCGCACAAATTGCTCTCAACCAATTAGCTCTCATTCAATTTGCTCCTATGTTATTCACTCTCACACAATTGAAATTTTCCCTCAAATTTGTTCTCATGTTATTTGCACTAAAATACTGAATAATTAGTTATATTCACCTCTTGGACTCTTAGTAAATTTCAGTGGCATTGTCAATTCACTTCTCTTCAATCTCTTCAATGTACTGTTAACTTCAAGGCTTTTTATGTACATTCACACCAAGGTTTGGTCCTGTTTTGTTGTTTCGTACACTCGCGTTTCGTACACCTCAAAAATGTTCCTAAGAATCCTAAGATATTCTTGTTTCGTACATTGAATTAGGTAACCCTTTTTCGATTTCTCCTTTTGTACACCGACCCATTTTTACTTGTGAAAATACATTTTGTAAGGAGCAATTTTTTTGGATGGTCAAACCAGAACGAACTAACCTACGTAGACATTTGAGTTCGTGGAAATTTGCGTGGTCGATGTACGAAACGGGAATCGGAAAATTCATTAATTAATTCAGTGTACCAAACAAGAATATTTCAGGTAATTTTTTGAGGTGTACGAAATGCGAGTGTACGAAAAACGATATCATCCTCACCGACAATACCCTCTTTCAATTCGTCAGGTACAATCCACTGCATAAATTACAAGTAAATAATGCTAAGAGATTGTGAGAGGAAATTACACGAGCGCAAATGATCTGGGAAGAAATTGCCGGAGAGAAAATAACCGGAGAGTATGTTGTCCAAGGCGATATTGGGAGGCTAAAATGATCGAGAGAATATTGTGCAAGAGTAAATGAACTGGTTCCAATTTGACAGCCTTTGACCTTGATCATCCCAAAAACTGGCCATTTTGGGACTTGCGCCCGTAGATATATTAAATCCAAAAATCAACATTCACAATATCCTGACGTTTCAGCAAATTTCACCGAGATCCACTCTCCCTAAGGTGTGCTGCGAGGTTCTTTACTAAGTTTAACAGAACTAATCGATAAGTCGAGTACCCTGAACACAGCCAGCCATGACGGGAGGTCGGAGGCCAAGCCGTTCTTCATCCATCAATGTTCCCAGAGAAATTATTGACGTTTGTTGCATGTTTAACACCTATTCAACAATTCATTGCCGTAATGTTGTGGCCTAATTACATATTTTATTCAAAGAGCCAGCCGTGTCTAAAATTGAAATGAAGGTTTGTTTATTCGGTTTCGGACGATTGTGTCTGTGTCTTTTGAATTTTGTTAGCCTCATCTCAACTGTTATAATACCTACACGCATATATTAGTCTGAGGAGAACCATAAATAAATAATTCATGGACTGTTGATAGTTACGCGGTTACCCTTACTTTGCGTCAGAAAAATAGGTCCATTTATTTTTCGTTCAATTGGTGATGAAATATCTATTTATGTAACCAGTTACGAAAAATCTTCATTTTGCGCAACGAGTGGATGATTTCGGGATGATGAGCGAATCGAGTTCCAGCAAAAGGAAACGAGTTACACGAAATGTAATTTCGTAACATGTGTGGTATCTATATACCACAATATCAAGAAAATATCGATAAAAGATATAAAAAGTCTTGATTGTCAAAATTTGATTTATTTATTATTTTGTCAAAACTTTTTCCAAATTGTCATGACATCCTGAAAATACATTCTGGATTTTGCTCTGCATATACTGGACGAAATGTGTGTCAGTGCACCACAATACTCCCTAACAGCAAAGAAAATCCATAACAACAACTGTACTAATTGGTTAATTAATAACAAAAGAAACTTTTTAAAATCCTTTTCCACCAACTTGATCAAGATTGGAGTTATTTTCTTCCATAAAAATGAAAGCAGGCTTTGTTCTGTCAATGGTGATCGTTACTACTTTCTCATTTTTTGGATAGTAATTAATTTGTCAGTGCGTTTTAGAACTTTATATTGCCCTTCATACGGAGGGGATAAACTTGGACGTTTCCCTTCAACTCTTATGAATACGTAATCGCAAGTTCTCAAATCAATAGGAACGAATGTTCGCTGAGAATTATGCGTGTGACAGATTGAAGGTTTAAGAGAAGAAAAAGTTTCTCTGATCTGAGAGCACGAAAGAGGCATCAAGATTATTATCAACGTTCGAACTAACAAAAAAACTCGGCAGGAAGGCGCAATGGTTGGCCGTAAACTAGCTCAGCAGAAGAACAACTTAAATATTCTTTCACAGCATTGCGTAGTCCTGAAAGTACGATTTTAATTTCATCTATCCAGTAGCTTGCATAGCATCTCGCTTCAAGTGCTGTTTTTAAACTTCTGTGAAAACGTTCTACCATACCATTACATTGTGGTAATAGGCAGATGTATGAATTTTGTGAGCACCTAGAAAACCAACAAGTTCATTGAGTATTTTGGATTCAAATTGAACTACTTGATCTGTAGTAAGAGTGCACGGTACTCCAAATCTACAGATATAATTTTGAAAGTAAGTTTTAGCTATAGTATGTGCCATGATATTTTTAACAGGAAAAACTTCTGGCCAGCGAGTAAAGCGATCTACGATTGTCAGAACATACCGATAGCCATCTGAGATTGGAAGAGGTCCTATACTATATCCATATGAATATGTTCAAATCTACATTCTGGAATCGAGAATGATTTGATTGGTGATTTGGTATGTTTAGTAATTTTTGTACTTTGACATTGTATGCATGCTGTGGTCCATGATTAAACGTCAGTGTTCATATGTGGCCAAACATATTTACTATTCTCTAACTTCCTTTTTGCGCGGATACCGGGGTGGGAAACTCCGTGTATTTTATCAAAAATGACTAGACAAAATTTCTTTAGGATATATGGTCTTTGTCTACCATTAGAAATATCACACCAAATTTTTATATTTATAGTGTATTTCTCTCTGCTTGTCTAGAATCGTCGGGGTCACCAATTTGTGGTATCTATTATACATATACCACAATATCAAGAAAATATCGATAAAAGATATAAAAGTCTTGATTGTCAAAATCTGATTTATTTATTATTTTGTCAAAACTTTTTCCAAATTATCATGACATCATGAAAATACATTCTGGATCTTGCTCCGCGTATACTGGACGAAATGTGTGTCAGTGCACCACAACATGTTACATACAAGATATTTTCAATATCTGAATAGCCATTGAAGATAAATGACCATTTTTTTATTTGGAAAATCAAGAGGATATCTGTGTAGGTATGTTTCTATAGTTACCTCTGTTACTGATGATCCTACACATACTTGTCAAAATTGACAAATGTTACTTATTGAATTCCAAGGACGGGGATAATTTAATAAAAAGGTTAATCATACAAACTTCACAAACTGCATTGTCAACATTTATAATCAAGAAACAAAATGTTAACATAAAAATTGATCGTGTTTTCAATAAAATTCACTTGTCTTTATTTTTGATAATTGATTTTGTATCTAATTTATGATGTAACGCACTAAACACGATACATAACTAATCAAAGCAGCTACATAGTTATCAGCTTACCTCTACAAGGTTATCTTTGGAAAATTGTTTTCAAGTTTTAGCAATATTACAAATGGTACATTATTCTGCATAAGTTACTTATAAATGAATATTTTGGAACCTTCGGTGTGAATACATTTTAAGAAGAAGAAACTATCCAAACACCAAAACTATGTCACGCTCAGCTTAGTGAGCTTTTAGCTCCTGAAGATGCTAACTTTGTTGGCGAAACGCGCGTCGAGTATGATTGTGATGTAGTTTTGGTGTTTGGGTAGTTTCTTTTTCTTGTACTGTAACATTGAAATATCAATGATTGAAAATGGTAATATTTATTGAATGTTTGTCGGAAAACATTGTATGAAGTATTTCAACTAATGTGTCCACAATATTACATGAGCAATGAAATGTAATGGTAATTGAATAATATAGCTGGAACTTCATGAACGCAATCTACCTGCTATATTTTATTTAAACATTATGGAGTTGTTTCAAATGTAATATAAAAGAATAAATAAAATTCAAATGTTACAATCTACAATCTTAAAATTATTTTGGCTGTGCCCATGAGAGGAGGCTGGCAGAATGAAGAGATTTGACATGAAATATACAGGAATATATATTACTGAAAGATAACAAGCTCAAAGGCAAAATTGACTTGGGCGTAACTGTGGGTAAAAGCTGGATGGAGGTTCTGAGATATGTGTCCTGTGTCATCCGTCATTATCTGTACATACATGTTGGCGAACAACGAGTAATGGTATATTCATCATTATTCTCGTCTTTGGTCGGTGGATGGTATCCACTAACATGTGAAGTGCTCAAATTTGTTTTTTATGATATTGTCAAATTATTTTTATCTTCCACCAGCATAAATATGCACAATAATAACAATAATATAGCACTGAGGTAAGTGACAACATCTTCATGTTTCTACAATTTCCTAAAATATTCGTTTATTATTTCTGCTACTGATCTGAAATCTTCAATTTCTTGATCTAAAATGATCTTGGTAATTACCATTATTATTAAAAAGCAACTGGTAGTAATAAAAACAATGAAATTTCACAAACATTTGCAGTAGTTTCATATCTAACAATCAATAATTTCGAGGGGTTGCAAACTTATTAATGGTCATAACACCCTTAACTATACGAAATAATTATGAAGTCGAGTTTTTAGATCATGCATCTCTGTCATCAGATCCAAACCCTGAAAAGAACTTTAGAAGTTAGGCAGAACTGACCCGTAGATCAAAAAAGGATATTTCAGGATTTCTCAGCAGAGGCAGAAGATATCGGAAATTACATGTTTCGAAGTTGGCGGGCACCCTGGAAAAGTTATTGAAACTATTTCAGACTTCACTTGAACCCCTGCATGTTTCTCTACAGATTCTTTGAAAATGTTATTTTTACTTTCACCAAAGAAAACAGTGTTCATTTATTAGTAAGTGATGGAAAAAAAGTTTGTGTATTCTCGATTTTACGATAATTTTGCATATAAATAAACATAACTAAACGGATAATGCAGTTTTCAAGGAATGAAATTCACTTCTGGAAATTAATTCTCATTCAATAAACGAATGAAATAATACAATACCAAAAGTGAGAGATGTAATTTTTCCCCATTGATGTTATGTATTGTGCATTAACTTATATTTGTGCATCAGGATATTAACGTGTGTCCTTATTTTTCGTGAACTCATAGATGGTTGAAAATAGTATTTATTACTAATAATACTGTATATAATGGAACCATGTATTGGAGTATTCTTGGACTTGATAAAGGCTGTTGATACAGTCAACCACCAGATACTACTAGAAACTCTCGAAAGCATAGGTGTAAGAGGTACAGCACAATCACTCTTCAAATCGTACCTAACCAACATAACTCAACAAGTCAAAATACAAGACTCGCACAGCAGCAAAAAAATAGTAGAATGTGGGGTACCACAAGGAACGGTGTTGGGGCCAGTACTGTTCACGATATACACAATTAACTCATTCTTGGTGGAGTCTGAAGGGAATATTATAAGTTTTGCTGATGACACGGTCATCTTATACGAAGAAGAAACATGGACTAAATTAAAAAAGAAAGTAGAATCTGATCTCCCTCTCATCAAAAGATGATTTGACAATAAATTATTATCAATTTATTTACAGAAAACATCCTACGTGCCTTCCTGTAGCTATAGTTCGCAACTTCCAAATTACAATGAAATTAGTTTCCAAGATAATTCACAAATTAATTGTACTAACTCTATGAAATATTTAGGAATAAAAATAGACAGTCACCTGAAATGGGACCAGCAAATTAACTTTCTCCTCAATAAACTGAGATGCGTGGTGCATAAGACAAGGCAAGTCTCAAGAATACTCGAAGAACATCAATTGAAAACGTTATTCTATACACTTTTCGATTCCCATTTGAAATATGGAATCATCGGATTGGGAGCTGGAATGAATGAACACCTCAAAAAATAGAAATCATACAAAAACGAATAATAAAAATAATATATAAAAAACCGCCACGTTATTCTACAGAACTTCTATATCAAGAAACAAAATTGATGGACATAAAACAACAATACTTTTTGAGCGTGGCAACAAAACAGTTCGTGAATAAACAAGAATTGATTAGGAAGAATCATCAACACAATACCAGAGGTCACAACCTTTATCAAATCAATAAGCTAGAGAGAGGTTTTTAATGCGTTACCAGAAAATCTGAGAAACGAGAAGCAACTGAAAAAATACAAAACTCAAAAAAAAATACATCCTCGAAAAGCCTAGACAAAAATTTCATGAAATAATAGAAACATAAAATAACAGATATATCATATTTCCAAACTTCTATACTTTTGAAATCTTTCAACTTTATATGTCTATATTTTACGTATACTCCTATTTTTTTTTCATATTTTATCTTATTGTGTATATTTTAAACTCTTATTTAATGAATCATATCTACATCTATATTTTCAAATATAAACACTTCAACAAACATGTGAAAATTTTATTATTTTAACATTTAAACATTTTTAAATCTTTACATAGGTATATTTTATTTCATATTCAATATCAGTAGACCCTAAATTTGTACATAAGTAGGTATAGTATAGTATGTAGATTCTTTTTCCTTGTTCTACTAGATTGTGATATTATCACATCCTGTATATATTTTTATATCCTTATATTGGTTCATCATATATTCTACACATAGTTTACATCTGAACCTCTGCGGAATACGTCCTCAAACAAGCAGTATTAACTGCTTCGTGGTTTATTCTTTATTCATAACCTTAATGTATGCGTTGATGTCAATTCTGTATCTTTGCTTTGATGAATAAATTATTATTATTATGTTTGAGCGCGTGAGATCTGGCTATTGTTATTACTTCCTGAGGCTCTCCAGGGCTCATTCGCTATTAAGAAATTTCAGAAAAACTTCCCACAACAGCACAACAATTGGCAGAAGGTTCAGATGATTATGTTATTTGATACAAAAATGTTTCTGCAGGTTTCATTTCATTTTGTCTTCATTTGTATCAGTCCAAGTCCAATAAATCTCTTTTCTCTTTCCATTCCATGAAAATTGCGGTAATTTCGGTAGTTCCAAATTATGATCTTAAAAATATGATCATAAAGGAATTTTTTCAGCCTCAGTAGAAAATTGAAATACACCCTATGATAAATTTTGGACAAGCATTCGCACAGCTTTCTCTGTAACACATGGCTTTGGAGAAACTAACCTCAAAAGCAGCCACCTTTCAAATTGATGTTTTTCTAGAATACCAATTCAATCACTCGATGATTTATTTATGTCGATCGATCAAGTTTTGCACGTGTGTATCACTTCAGGTGTGAAATGAAATCTTGCATATTTTGCATTCATTACTACGTTATATAAATCCGCTCTGTCATTTCGGACTGTTATTGTCTGGGAGTTCCATATCAAACATCATTAATTTCACAACTGCCGTTTGTTAACCCGGATACACAAATATTTTAATGGTTTTGTTGAACACAGTGGATTAGAGAGAGGTGCTTTCGAAGAATTATTCATTATTTTTGTACAGTAACAGAAAAGATTTTTTCCGCATCCTCAAACAATCTTTTTCATTATTTAAAAGTTTCAAAGTTATTTATATGTGCTTCCGATTATCTTTTCTCCAAAGATTTCCTGGTATCAGACAAAATATGAATATTTTACATGTTCCATAACAAAGTAATAAAAATGTTCATCCAAATGTTATTTATTTTACGAAAATATAACTTTTGAGATTTAGCTAATTTTGAAATATATGTTATGTTGCGGAATCTCAGCAGATAATTATTTTATAAAAAAATAACCCAATTATACCAATCAATTTTGAAAGAAATCAGCCATTTTTGTGGCACGTGAATAATCCTGATAACTGTATTTGATATATTCGAGCTTGATGTTTAGTTACTTTCCGAAATTAATTTGGGGATATGCAACTCATTTGGATGTCAGGCCCTGTATAATTATTATTGTATCCCCCAACGTGCGCCGACATACAGAAGGATATTAAGTAAATAAATTGGGACCTCCCAAGAATGAACATTCCAAAAATTATATAGAAGATATATCAATAACTTTATTGTCGACAGCAGAGCCAGTGTCTTGAGTTCGAATTCGAATGTTTCCAGTGAATTTTTTCATTTATAACATGAATTTATGTTAAGGGTGATATTATACGATAGTTACCCAGCATGAAGGAGTCTTCTTTAATTCATAATTAACCAATCACCGGTTTCAGTTCAACACAAATGCTGCCGCATCAATTTATAAAAGAGAATTTGAGCAATTTTTACTTTCGTCCAGTTATACTCAGGATAACAAGAGAAACTTTTGTCGTATCAAATCAATGAGTTTGCGGGGCTACCCAAAAAAACGCCCCCTACCGAAAATTGCCACAAATAGAAAAGTTGTTCGATTCAAAATAAAGCTCAGATACATTTCTCAACGACTAAGTTTTATAATTTTTTTTAGGTCTATTACAAATACTGTTTTTCTGAAATCGTTCAAGAATGCCCACTTTCTCGGAGCAACTTCAGGCCTCAAAATACGCTAATCTAGTATTTTAGTCCGTTGCTAAGCAAAGAACTCTCCCGGACCGTTTTCGGACCTAAACGGTACGGGAAAGTACCTTGACGCCTCGGCCAACAATTGACATTGTCGTCCGGGAATGTATTGCTTTTACTACTAGATACACAATATACTATTGTAAAATCACTTTTTCCGATTTGTTGCCTAGTCACAGTTATGTTTATAATTTGGCATTCTTGAATTTTTTTTTTAAATGGAGGATATAACCTTTTGCAAGAGATTTTCTCTAGTCTGATAAAGTCAATTTTGTAATGTTCAATTCTTTCATGAGGTGTGGAAATAACTGAAAACCAGACTGAATGGATCTGGAATATAATTATCTTCAGGGCAGTGCGAAGTACTGTATACCAAAGTAGTTGAACAATTACAAACCAGTGAACATGCCACTTTTTTGTGAAAAACTCTAATATGAACTAGACTTTATATAAGCCAGGTGTGGGGATTATTGCAGCTTTTATAGGCCCAAAGAGAGCATAATATTATAATAATGAAGTTGGAAATATATATTTAGTGGTTCTGGTGGTAATGGTTGGAAAATTATTCATCGAACAGGTACCATATAACTAAAGTTGATGATGAAGTATCTAGTCCCACAATCAATGATCTGGAGTCTCCCAAGATAGTGTACTTGGACCCTTACTTTTTACTCTCTACATCTAAGACTTTGCGAGTGTCTCATCTGAATTTGATTGCAGATCCATCATCATGATGACGATAAAAGCATAACTTTGAACATAAATATGCTAAAGTACAGAAAAGTATGAATGAATGAATAATTATCTCCCTGAAAGCGAGCCCTTTGTGTGCAAGAATATTTTGGTAAACATAATATAACAAGTAGTGTAGAACACTCTATGAAATATAAATATTATTTATGTACAAAGAAGCAGTTAGAATAGTATATTAAGGTATAAGTGAATAAAAAGGTCTTTCAAACACGAGCAATTTTTCAAGCACGACGGCGCAGCCAGAGTACTCCAAATAGAGCAAGTGTTTGAAAATTGTTATAAGAAAATTGTTTTTTTCCGTTAACCAGCTGTCGCCCCCTTACAAACGGCAGCCCTCAGAAGTCGAAACTTGTGCGAGCTAAGGATTAACGAGGTCTTACCTTTTTACGTGCGATTCCTAGCACTTTCTCGGGCCATCAGAAAAAGTTCTGCAGTCGCTAGGGTTTGAAAGTGATTGAAACAATGTAGCTTTAACCACTCTGCTACCTGGCCCTGTTATCCACGAATACTTTACGCTACTTTTTATTTGAAATCATAAATACTCGCAAAAATCTAATGATGCGTATAAAAAAGAATATGACAGTTCATCAAATGGATGGAAAAGGTAACCAGATATAAATAAACGAGTTTTGCTGACTTGCATTTGTTAGTAATTTTTTATTTGACGTAACAATGTACTCCTGTCAGATAAATAATCAAAAAATGGTCATTCAGACTTCACGTTTCTCGAGTTGTTGATGTTGCATGGTAACTTTAGCTTGCTTGAAAGATGTAAAATGGGGCACCAATAAAAAAAATCATTTACTCAACTTATAATAATGTTAATGTAATCGACTGTTAACAAATGTAAATTGAATTAAAAAAAATGTTTGTTTCAGTTTTATTTTTTCGATTTTTGATACCTTGTTTTTATTACATGATAATTATTTTTTTTTTATTTTAATATTATTTCCTGCATGTTTTGCATAATGAGTACTTCAATGAATGAAGCTGTCTTATATCTAATATTTCTGTTTCAGCATATACCGTGTGACACAGACTCATGGTACACGCCCTTTTCTCCTTTGTGTCTGTAGCTATATTTCTAAAATTTGGAGCATTGAATATGCTCACTAAAGGGCACTTTTTGAAATATTTGGAAAACAATCCAACTTCTGGTTCTTCCGGAAATGATATCAACCTTCAATTTTCAAATGGGACACCCTGTATATTATTACATCTTTGAAATTTTCATAATTTTCTGAATCCCGTGATACCTCATATTTGATATTTTTTGATCTAGAGAGCCATGAACTCCATAAAATTATTCCAAATAATCAAAATAATGCTACACTATCGTAATTTTGATTTAAAAAGTATCGCGGTTCGAAATACGTGCCAAAAAAGTTAACCAAAACCTTTTTTTTTCTCGAAACTCCGTTTTTTTGAAATGGTACCAAAATGGTACTCTGACGTCATTCGAAAGTAGCATCGATGGGGTATCCAACCATATTAACTTCTTTCTGTGTAACCAATACGAACACGATAATGGAGTTTATGTATCTTATCGGTTCAATAACAATCATTTATCAAGGTATGTAAGTAAGTATTTATTTTCAAATGTTAATTTGTATAAGAATGGTCAAATATTGAAACTTTACCTAACTTAACCTAGAGCTTGATAGCTAATAAAATAATAGATAAAATAATAGATTAAACACAGGTACACAAAGTACCTGAACATTTGGTATAAAATTCGGACAGTGAATAAAAACTTTTCTCTAGTAAAAATTCTTGCAGATTTTTTTTGAACTCATGAGAGTTACATTTTTTGTGTTTTATTCTGCACGGTAGCCTGTTAAAAATTTGCAGGCCAAGGTGTGAAGGATCGTTTGTTGTCATTTTGTACTTACAATAATGCACATAATAATAATTTTTTTTGTCTAGTTTGTTTTGAATGAATGTTTCTTATTTCTGTGAAAAGAAATTTGTTATTGAATATATAGAGGCAAAGTTCCATTATCAGGAGAGACGGTACGGTCAAAACACGTAGCTCTCTAAATATTTCTCTGCATGTTTCATTTTGTTTCATTCCTGTAATTATTTTTATAATTTTTTTTGTGCGATAAATACATCGTTGGACAACGTAGAGTTGCCCCACAAGCATATACCGTACCTCAACGTTGATGCTGCCAAGCTATGATATACAAGAAGTATCTGATTTTGCAGGAGAATTGGCTTCAAGGCCCTGAGCATATAACTCAGAGAGTTTAGTATGCTTATGATTGCTTGACAATGACCCCTCCAATCAAGGTTTTCATCTATCGTAATACCGAGAAATCTTATCAATTTCGTTAATGTACAACAGGAACAACACTGGACCCAGTGCGGATCCTTGTGGTACTCCTGTGCCACAGTATGTGGGTTCAGATTTGATTTTTTTCATGTGTCCGTTCTCCTCGGATGTTAGGCTAACATATTGTTGCCTGTTTTTGAGAAAGGAAGCCACCCACTCATGCGCATTTCCACGGATTCCATATTGATAAATTTTTGACAACAGTTTACTATGATTGACACAGTCGAATGCCCTGCTGAAATCGCAAAAAATTCCGGCAGGACACTCGCCCGCATCGATCATTTCGACTAATTTTCCAATGTATGCTAGAACAGCAGTATTCGTAGATTTTTTCGAGCGGAAACCATGTTGACTGTTTGTCAGTATTTTCTCGCATTCTAGGAAGTTCATGAGGCGATTCAAGGAGCTGATCTCGAAAATTCTTGACAGACTAGAGGGTACTGTCACAGGTCTATAATTCTCTATGTCTTGTCTCCGATTTTTTATGCAGTGGTACGATCTTCCCCATCTTTAGAGATTGTGGAAACTCGCCCATTCCAAATGAAAGATTAACTAGAAAGGTAACGGGATCAATAATGTATTCAATTCAATTCAATTCAGTAAAAATGCTGGAATTTCATCAAAGCCTGACGATTTTTTATTTTTTAATTTGTGCTTCAAAAGAGAGAGAAGCTCATATTCGGAAAAAAGTTTTAGGAATATTGATTTTTTTTGAGTACTTTTTGCCTCATAAACTTGATAATGAGTAGCTGGTATTTTTTTCGTTAGATCAGTTGTCGCATTGATGAAGAAGCTGTTTAAAGCATTTGCCACCTGAATGGGATTGTCAATAATATGGCCATTCTGTAGTATATTTATGTTTTTTGTTGTCTTTTTCGGTTAGATAATTCATTTACTACTTCGCATGTGACTTTGCAAGTATCTTGAGAGCTGATTATTTTTTTCTGAAAATATGATTTCTTGGTATTTTTGATAAGGAGTTCGTGTTGCTTTTTTTGAGCTTTGTACTGCTCTGTTAAATGCGGAGAGCTAGATTTCAACATAAAAAGATTCTTTAGTTTGCTGCTTGATATTTTAATTTCGTTTGTAACCCAATTTTTGTTATTTCTTGTCTGATTATAGAAGATTGGTGGCTATGGAACACAAATAACAATTTGAAGTTTCGATAATCTGTAATTGTCAGTTATTGAATTGATCGGATTAATAATAACAGAAATAAGTTAAGAATGCCACCAGTTTATAACAGAAACGAAAAAGTGGATATGCTGTTAGTGTTTGGGGAATGTCGGAAAAATCTAGTTGCTGCTCAACAGCTGTACTCTGAAAGATACCCCGAACGACAATGTCCGGCTCGAAATTATTTCAAGCGTCTTGAAGAGCAGTTCAGAAGAGAGCCTGATGTTGGTACTGAACATACTATTATTTCTGAAGACATGGGGATAAATGTTCTCATGAGAGTGGAAATCGACAAAACAGTATCTCTTAGGGAGATAGCTTCCGAGTTAATACCAGTCGTGAAAGTGTCAGAAGAATTTTGAAAAAACATAAGTATCGATCGTATAAATATCAAATACATCAACATGTGAACAAAGACGATAGTATACGAAGGGTGGAATATTGCAGGTGGGTACTACGCAATAATGTATAGCAAAATAATGAGTTCCTGAAAACAATTGTTTTCTCCGATGAGTCAAGATTCACCAATATTGGTTTATTTAACAAACAAAATACTCGATATTGGACGCAAGAGAATCAGCATTTATTTAGGCAGGGGAATTTCCAAGAACGTTTTAGATTTAATGCATGGCTGGGAGTAGTTGGAGATCGAATAATTGATTCCAACAATATTTGATGAACCTGTGAACGGTAGTAAATACCTAAGATTCCTCAGAAATGAAACTGAAGATTGTTCAGAAGATTTACCGCTAAATCTGGAAAATCGACTGTTCTTTCAACAGGATGGTGCACCTCCGCACAATAGTAGAATCGTGACGGATTACTTTCGTGACCGATTTGGGGAAAAGTGGATCGGAACACATGGTCCTGTTAGGTGGCCTGCAAGATCACCTGACTTAACCCATTTAGATGTTTTTATTTGGGGTCACTTGAAAAACATCGTTTACAAAACCTACCCAACGACCCGCGATGACCTAAAATTACGAGTTGGTCTAGCTATTCAAAGTATAACGCCTCAACAATTGAACAATGCTATTCGAAATACCGTCAAACGAGCTCGAAAATGTTTAGATGTTGGTGGTGGACATTTCGAACAGCTATTATAAGATTTCTGTTTTTTATTTTGTTTCGTTATTAGTTACATTGTGATAGAAAACCTAACTGTTATTGTCTGTTATTAACTGTTATTATCGGTGGTATGAAAGTCGAAATGTCAAATTGTTGTTTGTGTCCATAGCCACCTTAATAAATTATTGTTATTGAACCGAGAAGATACTTGAAGTCTATCGTGTTCGTATTGGTTATACAGAAAAAAAGTTAATATGGATGGATACCCCATCGATGGTACTTTCGAATGACGTCAGAGTACGATTATGGTACCATTTGAAAAAACGGAGATTCAAGTAAAAACGGATTTGGTTTACTTTTTTGGCACATTTTTCGAACCATTTTAGGGAGTTCATGGCTCTCTAGATCTAAAAATAATATGGGTGTTCTGACGAATGAAATATCAACTATGAGGTATCATTGGATTGAAAAAATTATGCAGATTTCAAAAATGTTATAATATACAGGGTTTTTCATTTCCGGAAAAACCAAAAGTTGGATTTTTTTCCAAATATATCAAAAAGTGCCCTACAGTGAGCATATTCAATGTTCCAAATTTCAGAAATATAGCTACAGAAACAAAGGAGAAAAAAGGCGTGTACCATGAGTGTAATCTTCATCAATATCATTCTCAGCATCCGTTTTTCGAGAATTCAAGCATACTCAAGTAGATAATAGATTTGAGTTTTTCAAATTTTTAATAAAAAAGAGTTCTTTACGAACAAAATTAACTACGTAAATATTGTGGCATGATGAAAAAATTATTTTTTTGTATAAAGACAGAAAAATGTGTGATATTACTCTGCCTCTTATGAGAAATATTTTCTTTTATTACCTACACTGTCTGTGCATAGTTATCGAGAGAAACAATAAAACAGGTTTTATTTTACTCTCAACTCATCAAACTATCTCCTTTGTTCTTGTTAATGTGGCTTCAAGTGCTGATAGTCAAGTCACCGGATTCTGATGTTTTAAGGCGACAAACAAGACTGGTTTACGATACGATAAAACCCATTTAGCTAATGCATAAAGTGCTGATGGATGTTTCTGATATTGCCCATTGGGATAGGTAGCATTTTATAATTTACAACTGATTGAAATCTGGGTGTGAACAATCGTCAGTATTCTTAACGGCAGTGGCCGAATTGACGTTAAAAAGGACATTAAAAACTACTTACGACAGATCGATGTTGAAACATAAGCGCCGAATCTAATCTTCTTGGACATGAACTTAAATCATTATTCAGGTAATTTCCATAGAATGCTGCAGTAAAATTCACTAATCAAGACGATTTTTAAAAATATTTTCTCTTCTATGCAACATGTATATACCGGGTGGCTACGGAAGTATTGCCTACGGAATATCTCAGTTATTGTATGAAGTAGGTTTGTGAAATTTGGAGCGTCGATATGATGACATAAGAGCTAGAATTTGAGCATATTGACATGTCGAAGTTAACTTCCGGTCTGACCGGAAGTAACATAAACTTTCTTATTTTAAATGGAAACCCTTTTTTTTTTCTTTTCACTTTATTCAGCATTCAATTCCCTTTCTAATGACATATCACAAGTTGGTATCTAACCAGAAATTAGATCAGAAAAAAATTATTATTGAAATTCACCGAGTAGGCCGTGGAAGCAAAATGAAAGCCAAAAATTGAAAAGTTGGCTATGGAAACCATACGTCACTTGATAACAGTTGCTACTAATATGATATTTTATTTTCATTCGTCGGCGTTATAAAAAGCCGCCAAAAAAAATATTGGAAAAATTGGGAAAAAAACAATACTCTGTAGGTCCATAACTTAAATAGGAACATACAACTTTTCTTGCCTGTACTATTCAGCATAACCATTCCTTTCTAATGATATAATAGAAAGTAATTTTTTGAAATGAAATACCAAAAAATCCAATTATTATTCTTCAAATAACGAAAAAACAAATTTATCGAAAAAAAAATTCAATTTGATAGGATTAAAGATAAAATAAATTCAAAACAAATGTTCGAATAGCATTCCCTCAGCGTCAATACATTTATTGACTCTGGTGATATTTTCATGTAAAACGTTTCTCAACATTTGGGGCGTGATATCTTGGAAAGCTCTACGAATTTTTACTTCTAGCTCATGTAGAGTTGTAGGCTGTGTGGAATACACCCTATTTTTAAGATGCCCCCATAGAAAAAAGTCGCACGGAGTAAGATCAGGTGACCTTGGTGGCCACCTGACTGGACCATGGGTTGTTATAAGTCTCTCTTGAAAGCGATTTTGAAGATAATTTCTCGCTATTCTTGAATTATGCGGAGGGGCGCCATCTTGCTGGAAGTACATTCTCTCAGTTATTTCCGCTGGTAGGTTGATAATGAATTCCGAAATTTCATTCGTTAAAAAATTAAAGTATCTCTCTCCGGTTAGTTGGCCTTGAAAAAGAATAGGGCCAACAATATGAGCTCCAACTATTCCTGCCCAAACATTCACACCAAATCTCTCCTGGAAGCCGCCTTGTCGAAACCGGTGCTCGTTTGCTATCGCCCAGTACCTGGAACAAAAGACCGTTCACACTTTTAGCACTTTACACTTCGACTATCGACAATAATCCAAATAAAGTACAGTACCTACCTTGTATTATTCCTGTTAAATAATCCATTGTTGGTAAATCTTGACTCGTCCGTAAACAAGATATAATAGTTAAATAGGTGATTCTCAGCATTTTGTCGAAGAAACCAATTACAATATTCCAGGCGCCTTTCACCGTCATTTTCATACAAATGTTGATGCAACTGATACTTGAAGGATTTCAATCGATGTTTTTTCAAAATTTTCTTAGCAGAGTCCTTACTTATAGCTAATTCGGCGCCATTCTGCCTTGAGGAAATTGTGCTATCATATTGTACTAAAGCTAATACATTAATTTCAGTTTCCTCATTAATAACAAATGCTTCTTGGTCTTCGTGAACATCAGGCTCAGTTCTTAATTTTTCTTCAAGCCACTGGAAATACCTTCTTGACGGTTGCTGCCTTGATATCGCTCAAATACAATCGTTCAGCGGCATAAGAATTTTTTAAACATTCACCATAAATGAGAAGCATGTCAATTTGTTCGGTTCGTGAATAACGGGGCATTTTTTGAATATTCCACTAACTGATTTCGATTTCCAAACCCTTTCAAAATGGCAGAATCAAAAACACTACTTCGAACGTCAAAATAATATGGATAGCAGCGTTCGTGACAGCTCTCATTTCTTTTTTGTTTCATTCCAAAATACATCTTAATCAGCCTACTTGTTAATATTTTGGTTCGAATGATTATTGCAATGGAATGATTATTCTGAATGGCACAAACATCGTCCATAGGTAGATATTAGAATATCTATGGACGATAGCACAGACCAAGTACGTTTATGTTCCTATTTAACCTAGAACCTACAGGATATAATTTATCATTCCACATTATTTTCTATTTTATTTTTGCGTATGGCGATAATCTGTTTTGTTATTTGAAGAATAATAATTGGATTTTTCGGTATCTCAGTTCAAAAAATTATTTTCTATTATATCATTAGAAAGGAATGGTTATGCTGAATAGTACAGGCAAGAAAAAGTTGTATGTTCCTATTTAAGTTATGGACCTACAGAGTATTGTTTTTTTCCCAATTTTTTCCAATATTTTTTTTGGTGGCTTTTTATAACGCCGACGAATGAAAATAAAATATCACAGTAGTAGCAACTGTTATCAAGTGACGTATGGTTTCCATAGCCAACTTTTCAATTTTTGGCTTTCATTTTGCTTCCACGGCCTACTCGGTGAATTTCAATAATAATTTTTTTCTGATCTAGTTTTTGGTTAGATACCAACTTGTGATATGTCATTAGAAAGGGAATTGAATGCTGAATAAAGCGAAAAGAAAAAAAATAGGGTTTCCATTTAAAATAAGAAAGTTTATGTTACTTCCGGTCAGACCGGAAGTTAACTTCGACATGTCAATATGCTCAAATTCTAGCTCTTATGTCATCATATCGACGCTCCAAATTTCACAAACCTACTTCATACAATAACTGAGATATTCCGTAGGCAATACTTCCGTAGCCACCCGGTATGTATATATTTTTTTTATTAAAAGCCTTCCTCTATTTTTATGGCAACAAGCAGGACAATTATAAAAATAAAATGTATCTACTGTTATATCTTACTTCGTAAGAGATGATTGGATTGAACAAGAAAGTTGTAATTTATATATTCTCATGAAAAATTAGTGACAGCGATTGTTCTCAAAAGCAATATTTTCGATCATAATGAACGTTAGCATGGCAACGTAAAACAGGATGTATCATAATACACAACAGTATCCCTGCATCTACACTAAACGATCAGGGGGTTTCAAAGTAAGTCTACTCAACTCATAACGATTACCAGGTTGAGTTTTTTCAACTTTGCCGAATATTGCACTCGAGTTTAAATCATTGGACTCGTATACTTTGCTACCGGAAGAAATGATATCATCAGAATTTTCAGCAATCGAATTCTTCCGGGTTTCATGAAAATCACTATCTGAATCGTTATTTATAGATGAAAAACTGTTTGAATTGGGATCTCGTATTGAATTATTGGTGTGACTGCATTTCAGTAACTCATCCCTCTCTCTCAGATTTATTGGCCTTTGTAGGTATTGACGGTATTGTAGTCAGTTATTATCGTTTGAGATTTTTTTGAAATAAACATATTTTTCGATAATAAATATCGGTTATCGTTTGGTGATCTGGCAGGAACTAGGGGTCCCCTATCGATCGCGGGGCCCTGGGCACGTGCACAGAGTGCCCAGTGGAAAAGAGGGCCATGACTATTATTGAATCTCTAGCGATTCATTACAGGTTCCAAGTTCCAAGTATAATTATGGTCTATGACAAAAATCCCTTATAATTCTTTATAATTCCTCTGATATGGTGAGATCTTCAGCTTGGAGTTCGGGAGAGGCTGGCTTTGGGTATATATTTGTTTTTTAAACAGTTTGAAATCTCATCTAGATCACTCTAACTAGCACTGATCAGTTGAATTGGCCTCCCACTGTGATAAGATTCATATTAGTGTGGACCATAACAGTATTTCTAGAGGTCAAGAATCATAACAAGAATCAACTTTTTCAATTCAATTTCAACTCAATTTATTCACATACCATAATTTACAGAATTCACATGTTATAATTTACCAATATTATATTCCACTTCAAAAACAAATAACCCACCTAAGCAATTCAAATGCTTGTGTTGTGGCTTTGAAAAGTATTTGAAGTGGTTTAAGTGTTTCATCAGAATTTAGCTGTAACAGATTGAGTACATTATTATTGAGTAATACAAACAGAGAGAAAAAATAAATAAAAAAGTATTCTAGATTTCGCAAATAACAACAGTAAAAAGAAAAATACGACGGTAAAAAAGGACGAGGTGTATGACGAGGATTTGGTTCAACCAAAAGAAAAAGTGGAGAGGTGATATTATTAATGAGTGATAATTTGATTTTTGTCAGAAAATGTTTAGCAGGTTTATATTTTCAGGGGTAATATAATAAGTGGTATGATTATTACCGATAATTTTTTGGATTATTAATGAATTGCAATCCCAAAGCTGAAAATACAACGAGTCCGCAGGACGAGTTGTATTTTCTTGCATTGGGATTGCCAATGAATTGATATTCCCAAAAATTATAGGTTATTAATCATACCACGAATTATATTTAGGACGACAATATATCGATATGAAATAAAGAAAAATCGTGTCACCGGTTTAATTTGAAGTAATTCACAGAAATCAAAATCTAACAACGAGAAAAATTGGGGTCATATTACAGGCATAATCTTTCAAAATATCAGCCAGCTCCACAATTGTGGTATTCGCATTGACAATATAACCCCTGTTTGTGCAAAAATTGTTGAATTTCCTGGTAATTGATTCTTTATTTCTGGCCGTATTCAACGGAATACTTTTTTCCACTGCTTCATCTATGATACCAATAGCCATTTGTCCCCAACGATCGCTTATATTGATTAAGAAATATAACTAGTCAAAACACAAAGATTTGACGTTTATTATTTAAATGGTTATTTAAATCATTATTTTCACGTGACAGCTAGTAAAACAAAAACTAAGCAGGTTTATCACCGTGAAAATACAGCGACAAGCTATATTTTCACTGTAATTCCGATTCTATTGGCTGAATTTCAAAATTTGAAATAGACTGATTGGTTGTTAAGCAAGGAGATATATTGTCATATATAAATTTTTTCATAGTGTTTTTGTACCATGGCAAGGAGTTTATAGTTTTTATGTCATGTGGCAGAGAATTGCACAGTTTTGGTCCATAAAAAAATATATAACATTGTGTTTGTGTTTTCCGAAAAATTGGTAATACTAAAGACCTATTTTCAGCGAATCGAATTTGCTTAGTTTTGGGAGTCGTATATTTTTGTTTATTATGGAACATGCAGATCAGTCATTGATCTGCATGTTCCATAAATATATTATAACACTCTTGTATCCAGTGTTTCAATATCTGTATAGAGCTGATCGGTGGAATCAAGTTTTTTTTTAATGTTATTTTTAATAAGGAATTTTGTGTTGATTGAAGTTTACCCTATATGCATTATCGTACAGATCTCCCCACACTGTTATGCAATATCTAATAACTGATTCAACCAGGGAGTTGTATAATATTAAAAGATTATTTTTGTTCAAGATCTCTCTGATACTATAAAATGTATGGATCAGTTGTCTGATCCTTTTTGTAACATGGGCAACGTGATCATCCCAGCGTAGATGTTGATCCAATATAATACCGAGATACATATTGGGTGTTTTTTCTATAGTTGGGCAAGTGCACTTGTTTGCGTCATCACAATCGTGTATTGTTAGATAGTCGTAGAGTGGCTGTTCGGATTTATAAAGGGTGTCCGGTAAACCGTGTACAATATTGAAACTGGTGATAGACCAGGTCATGGCTGTTCAGAATATCGGAATTTCACCTCAGTAAAAATATCACCGTTTTCGAGATAATGGGCATTTTAAGAATTTCTGGAAAATCGCTACCTAACATTGGATTTTTGAGTGCCATGTATACAAATTGGGACGAATCCAAATATCTTTGCTGCTGAAGATTACTGATGAGTGATGCTTCTAGATATACAGAACATATAATTGTTAATAATAAAGAATAGACTGCTTGGTGGCATTAAATAGTATGTCAATAAAATTAACTTTTCATGTAATAAAATTATCGAAATGAAATGTCGATTATCCGACATGGCACCGATTAATACGAATTCTTGTGATAAATGTCGCAATTGTCCAACTTCCAGATTCCAACCAAGTTTCAGAGACCGACAGATATACAGGGTGTAACCAAATAAGTGCAAACTTTTTTAAGAGATGAATCCTTGTCGAAAATTAAAAACTTTTGTTTGAACAACTTGTGACCTCTATCGTAGTTTTTTGAAATTATTCCGCTTCTTTCATTTAGTGGTATTTATTTCTTTGTCATGCCGTACATACGCTATACTCCCCGAATATGCGCATATGCACAACATTTATGGTGAATGTGGAGGTAGTGCTACTGCTGCAGCAGCGCTTTATGCAGAACTATATCCGATTGCACAATGCCGCTCATAAAATCGCTGATTTGAAGCTACAACCTCGCATTCTAAAAGGTTCTTCTTGAAAATATGTCGTCTCTGCGTACGAGTGGATGGAAAATAACATTTTTGTAATATTATTCAGTGCGATGTTGAATAATCGTTATTGTGGTTTATAATGTATGTTGATTAAAAATAAAACGTTGAATTAGTATTTACTTCATTACATCTCATTGAATGCTTCTAAGCAGTTGATTCGTTATTACTCATAATTATTTAATCATTTTATCTTGATAGGATAAAAATAAAAGACATTACTGACAAAGTTTAATGGAGTTGATTTTAGCTCAGAATAACATCACACTCTAATATTATCGAAATTATATTCATTCCAAAAATAATGATCGTATGTTTTATACCATAGTAAAGCCTGGACCAAATGGGCATTCTTTCGTAATGAATATCCAGTTTACTTGGTTATATTTTTTCAAACAATAATGTCAAACCGTTGTTAAAAAAATTGGTGTAACTCAAATCTGTCATTCTACCCTCATTTCTTGAAAAATTGTATTGTTTTCTGAAAAACTGTTTCGTACGTCTGAAAGCATCATCCATCAGTAATCTTCAGCAGCAAAAATATTTAAATTCGTCCCAATTTGTATACATGGCATTAAAAAATCCAAGGTGAGGTAGTGATGTTCCAGAAATTATAAAAATGCTCATTATCTCGAAAACAGTGAGATTTTTACTAAGATAAAATTTCGATATTCTGAACAGTCATGATCTGGTCTATCACCAGTTTCAATATTGTACAAGGTTTACCGGACACCCTGTATATCGAATATGAAATAAATTTGGTTTTACTTACGTTGAGACTTGAAAGATTATGGTTAGGCCATATTTTTAGATTTCGTAGATCCATTTCTGAATGTGCCTTCAGTTGCTGCCATGAGTCTCCCCTATATAATAATGCTGTATCATCAGCATTAGAAATTATATTCAATTTGAAATTTTTTATAGAAGTTATGCTATTGATGTATACAAGAAAAAGTTCCGGACTTTGCTTTGATACTTTTTGATACAGGATGTGAAACTAGAAGTAAGTTTTTCGCATAATCGTTGTTCGGCGTCGATATGAAAAAAAATAATTAGCGAATGGTTTCTAGGTGACCGTGACGGCACGGTGGTGAGAGGAGAGGAGGAATGCAGATGGGCGCCTTAGCGTCTGCGGAACACCTGCACACCTCGCGGCGCTCTTGGCGACCTTTGCAAATTACGAGCGGATTTTTCAGCGATTTGTTGTTCGAGCGTACCCACGCTAGACGACCACCGTCTATACACTCATTGGCTATCTCGAATCTCGTAACGGAGATACGGGAGATAAGGTGTCGATTAATGAGAGAAAATCTGCGTAATCAGGACTAGCGGAATGATGACACTTATGCAACGAAAAATATTCGTTAATTTCTGGGTTTTATAAAAAATTGGTAATTAGTCAGGATATGCTATCGAGAATTCATAATGACAGAATCTGCAATTTTTATTGCTAAAATTTTAAATGGTACTAATTTTATTTACAATTTGCAGAAACAATAAATTCAAGTTGTAGACGACTCACCCTGTCAATTTTCATCAAATGCATAGAATCTTCAGAGTTCACTAGAACTCTCGGTGACAATCATAACAATCCCACTCATGTATAATAATTACCATTTGTGAATACAAAAATCGTAGTTTGCTATCGGCTAAATAGGAAGGAAGAGAAATGCTAGTGGAAAAAAATATCGGATAACTTACGTTACCGTAGCAACGCTAGCATTATCTGTTCGTTTATCAAGCGTTGCGCATCAGTTTGACAATTGTAAATGTCAAAACAGAACTAAACATTGAATAATATTCCACTACGTATTGTTCTTTCTAAACATTATTCTTCTACTTGTTCTATTGTTCTATTAGTTTATTAAATAAAGTTTAATTGAATTGATATTCATAGGATTGTCTTACCAAATACCACGCGAGCTCAGATCTAGCAGGATATTTTTTCTGGTGGTTTTCTCATACTTACTTCCATGTAGGTAATTTAACAAAATCACGAGAGCGTAGCTCGAGTGATTTTGTCAGAACAGCTCTCGTTAAATTGCCAATGAAAGTAAGTATTAGAAAATAACCAGAAAAAATATACGGCTAAATCTGAGCTTTTGTGGTATTACCCCCGACAACACTTGATTCACTTAAACAAATGGTTTGTTTTGGGTAAGCGCACAATTGACAGATCTGAAGGTAAACTAACCTCACTTTCCCTTTTTTCTCACATTTCGTAACAGCACAATACGAATATATGATCATTTGCGAATTAAACATTTACATAAGTAACTTACTAACAAGCAATGACTGATTTTCTCAGAAAAATAATGGTAAACTCTCCAACGTAATCAATTCTACAGATGTTTAGTTACTCTTCCCAACTGCGATCTGTCTTTGATGTTTTTTTTTATGTAAAATTTCAAACTGATTGACCACAAGGCAGAAGTCGTGTCTTCATCTCCTTTCATCATCATTATTAATATAGTTTTATTCAGCCGATATTCTGGCTAAATTGGTTACCTGCCTTGAAAATTGAAGATGTGTGGACTGAAATGTCTCACGATATTACATTTTGATAATTACAAAAAAGAAGACATACTCCCTAAAAAAATTTCATGTGTCAACAAATGCGTGCACTCGGATAGTAAGAAGTAGGGTGTTTCGCCTCTTCCGGCTAGCTCAGACCACCTATCCGAAGTACAGCATAGTCGCAAAAACTCAGCAACTCCGGAGCTCTTCATTTATTTGAAATAACCAGCAGGAACGTGTCTGACATAAGAATTCTTTCTTAATGTGGTTGGTGTTGCCAACCATCGAGGTTCCATTAATTCGCATGCCAGGCCGTAGATTCCTAAAAACCAGAAATACTATCTACACTTTACACTACTGAGTCATCCAGAAGTGAGGGCTTTTATCCTGGGAATAGTCCGAGCCCTCGGGCGGCTCCTGGATGACTGCCTAAAACACCACCAGGTTGAGGCCCGGAAGGATGAACTCCCCAGCACTCGTACGTACTCGAAAGCTCACCCCCCCTATCCACCACCCCCGCTCGTTAAAGCGGTTCCTCATCCTGATGACTTGCGATCAGCAGAATAAAATCTGACCGTTTGATATGGAGTGCCCAGCCAATTCTCATCTTGAAGCTCCCTTATATCTGACATGAGTTGACTTTTAAACAATAACTTTACTTTACTGTGCATGGTGCCCCCCTGAAACTGGCTGAAGGCCTGAAAAAACTCTCGGCTGAGGGCCGAGTGCTGTGTGCTGAGTTAATTGAAATTGAAATTACTACTTGGTCGGTTCTTCGTGGATCTGAAACATAAAAGCATGATTAATCGTGATTAGGTGCCTGTTGAAGTAGACGTTGGCGTCGCCGAAGGTCTCGCCTCCGCCGTACTTCTTCAGGGGTGTCGTTGTCTCCTTGGTTTACTGGACGTCTGTATTTGTCTCTGTCTCTGTCGTCTTGCTCAGGTCTGTTCTCGTGGAGCTCCGTGAGCAGCGGGTTCGTGTGGGTCTCTACTCTGTCTAGAGTAGTCCCCACATGTTGTCTGATCAGTCTGTCGATATAGTCCGGGTGGATGTCTAAGTCTCGATATATGAACCTGTTGGGCATATATTGTGGTGCGTCTGTTGCCATCCTCAGGCAGACGTTGAAGAAGGCCTGTATCCTCTGCCTATAACTGTTCGCGCACTGCCCCCAAGCACTGGATGCGTACAATATGATAGGGAGAAGAATTGTCTTGATGAGGCGTAGTTTCAACTCGAGTG
Source organism: Chrysolina oricalcia (assembly GCA_944452925.2). Lineage (NCBI taxonomy): Eukaryota > Metazoa > Arthropoda > Insecta > Coleoptera > Chrysomelidae > Chrysolina > Chrysolina oricalcia. The sequence continues at coordinate 8,187,848 of OX101816.2, forward strand.
CCATGTTGCTCCTACGTCCGATGAGTGGGTACAGCTTATGCCTTGCGGCTTTCGCTATAGCTAATCTGTGGGAGACGTGCCTCTGAAACGTGAGTTTCTTGTCCAGGGTTACTCCTAGGTAAACGGCTTCGTCTACCCATGGAATTCTCTCGTCGTTCATAGTAACATGGCCCTCGGGTGTCCTACGTCGCCTCGTGAACAGTATGGCCTTGCTTTTGTCTGCATTGATTCCGATCTTCCAACGATTGAACCACGGTTCCAGCTTGTTTATCTGAAGTTGCAGCTTCGATGTTACTCCTCTCTCATGACATGACTCAGCAAAGATTGCCGTGTCATCTGCATAGAGAGCAAGTTTGGTCATGGGGTTGTCCGACATAGGCATGTCTGCAGTGTAGATCGAAAACAGGTGTGGCGACAGTACTGCTCCCTGTGGTACTCCTGCTTCTAGCCTCCTTCGTGAAGAGAGAGCATTTCCGACTTTGCATCGGTAATGTCTACCCCTTAGGAAGGAGTTTATCAGCTTGACCATTGGTATGGAGTATCCGGCATCAACCAGTTTTGCGATCAGCCCATCGTGCCAAACTCTATCGAAGGCCTTGGAGACGTCAAGGAAGACTGCTCCTGTAAGATGTCCTCTTCTCGTGCGGTTCCAGCTCTGGATGGTGGCGTCCACTATCCGGGTGACCTGGAGTTCTGTTGAGTGTTCCTGTCTGAAACCGAATTTCTCATCTGGTAGGATGTTCAATTCTTCAGACATTGTCTCCATTGGCCCAACTCGATCGTATGACTAAATTCGGCAAATAATGCTGAATTAAAAAAAAATTCAATATCTCATTTATATTCAATATTGTGTATTTTTCCATAATACAGAAATAAAAAACCCCACTGTTTTTCTACAGGGTTGTCAACAATATACTCAATTCTTCAGTGAATGATTTCGCCTACGAGGTTATAAGTTGATTGAGTTTATCATTGAGAATCAATTGTAATGGTTTGTTCATCGACCAAAATATAATGAAGCTATAAATACAGAGGGTTTGTAATATATATACATGTAACTACTCCTAATCACGAATTTTATTATTTTTGAGTGAACGTTATTAATAGACCGGGAGGCCATAACTATTTCTATCTCATTTGTTCACACTCAGCAGAATAAGAACCCCCTCAATTACACCTTCCACAACCCGGAAATGAGGTCGCCGAATGAAAATCGTGGACCAAAGAGGGGCACGAGGGTGAAGGTGCATTAAAAAACGGGGGTCTCGAATCATTACTTACTGTTCGGCGTATGTCGCAAGTTACTGTTATTGAAAAAAAAGTATGGTGGATACGACTCACAGTGGGGCTATTGTTGTAACAAAAATTTCAATAAAATATTATCATTTGTTAATGTTCGGCAGATTGTTGATTCAACTATTCATTCATTAAAACTCAAGATAATATGAATGCCGAACATTTTGGTTGGATCAGGGTCCCCCGGTTTTTTAAAACACCTCCACCCTTGCGCTCCCCACCCTTTGATCCACGATTTTTATCAGGCGACCTCATATCTGGGTAGTGGACGGTGTAATTATTCTGCTGAGTGTGAACAAATGAGACAGAAAAAACACTTTGGCGTAAAATAGAAATATATGTGTACGACACCAACGTCAGTTTTATCAATTTTACAAATGTACCGATTGACTACTATTCAGAAGTAGTGTCTTTATCTTCTTTTATTAACGTAATTCATTTATTTTTATTATGCCGAGATTATGGCTATATCTGCATCAATGCAAATAAATTCAATAAGTATGAATTGAATAAATTATACTCACGATATAATTACTAATTACAAAACAAAAGCCAAATAATAAAATTGGTCATTAGTATTTTAGAAAATTACAGAAATATGTTTATATTTCCTGATAACATTTATTCATAAACAAGATGAAATTTGCTTATGCAGACTGGAAAAGGATACGAACGAACAAACGTCGAATAATATTGGATTATATTTGAAAAAATCATAGAATAAAAAATCCATTCGATTTTAGGGCTGCAAAACACAAACATTAAAATCGTTTCCTAGCAGTCTAGAATATTGCATGAAAAGGACCACGCACACACCTTATGGGAAAAAGTGTTTCGGTAAAAATGGCTGGATTTTTGATATGTTGTAGTTGGAAACATCCTGAGTAAAAGTCTCCATTGGCCCAACTCGATCGTATGACTAGATTCGGCGGTAGAGGGCGCCAAATCATGAATTTTGTGATTTTTTGAGATATTCCGCTGAATACAAAAATATCAATATATCATTTATATTCAATATTGTGTGCGACTGGACATTCCTAAAATTCGTGAGAAATACTTTTGCAAAAAACAGAAACAATTGTTTTTCTACAGGATATGGTCAACAACATACCCAACTCTTCAGTAAATGTTACCTTCGAGTTTATAAGTGTTGATTGAGTTTATCATTGAGGATCAATGAGCATTGTTTGTTGATCGACCAAAATATAATAAAGCTATGATTGCAGAATGTTTGAATTAAGGAAGGTCCATATTATGTACAGGGTGGCCAATTAGTATGAGAAAGTACAGTATCTCGAGTATCATCAGGAGTATGACAAAATAGTTCAAAGTTATACAGTTTACTTTGTTGCTTGTTATAAAAATATTTCTGAATATACAGAGTGTTTCTTTAAAGCGGGGCAACACAAAGCATCACTTTTCAAGTTATTGCTGGGAGATAAAAAATCTTCGGAAAAACAGACCATCACAATAAATACCATCATAAATACTTTATGAATACGATTTAAGCAAAAGTAATTGTCATGCACAAATTATGAACAATATACATTCCTCTAGGTTTTTTATTCAAGGGCTAGTTTAATAACTCCGTGCCTATGATTGAATTCTGCTTGAATTCAGATGGGTAAATTCAAGTCACTGTGTTCAAATATATTTTATAGTTGACGGAAAAATACTCAATATCCTCAGAATATCGTATTTCTTTGAGTGATTCACAAATTATAGTCATATTTTATAGCTTGCTAAATCCTACAAAAACTCAAAATTAATCATTTGGCGCCCTCTATAGCGGAACCTGTAGGCATTACGACGGAGTTGGGTTAATAGGAGATGACTTCTGCTCTCTGTTGAGGACGAAGTCATGATTGAATCTTCAAGAACAATAATTACTTATTCAAATTGAATGGAGCCTTCGTTTTGTGAAACACTATGTATTTTCATTTGAATTTTGTTTTGAGAGATCAACTTCCATTATTATCATCAATAATAATTAATTGAATGAAATCATAGTCTCGAAGGTGAATTCTTTCACCTAAAAATTGATTATATTGTGAACTACCCTATAGAATTTTATTTTAGTTTTATAGAAGAATCATTCACGATCTTAGTGCTTAGTTGAACAACAGTTGACTATCGATTACAAATAATACGTATAAATATTTTTCATATATATCTGAATTCACTAAAAAATTATTAAATTCGTGATTTGGAGTAACAACGTGTATATATAATATAGACACTTCCTTATTCCAAACACTCTGTAGGTATTCATAACATCATTATATTTTGGTCTATCTACAAAACATTCTGATTGATCCTTATTGATAAACTCAATCAACTTCTAACCTCGTAGGCGAATTCATTCACGGAAGAATTGAGTATATTCTTGAAAGCCCTGCAGAAAAACAGTGGAGTTTTTCATCCTATATTATGGAAAAATATTTCTCTTGAGTTTTAGGAATGCTCAGTCTCACACAATATTTAATATAAATGAGATATTGATATTTTTTTATTTAGCTGAATTTCTCAAAAAATCACAAAATTAATGATTTGGCGCCCTCTAGCGCCGAATCTAATCATACGACCGAGTTGGGCCAATGGAGACTTCTACTCAGAATGATCCTACTACAAAATACCTATCAAAAATCCAGTCATTTTCACCGAAAGACTTTTTCCCATAAGATGTGTGCGTGGTCCTTTCCTGAGAAAAATTAATGAATCATTTCCTCTAAGGTACAATTTGAGTTTTCTTAAACTGAAAAGAAAATGAAATTAAGGAATATAAAAAATGAGTAATGTTATTGCATTGCCAAATATCACAACAGCAGCCCTCGTTGATTTAAAGGCTCAACAACTGGACGAAGTTCGAATAGTGCATCTGCAGATACATATTTCTTTGTGAGTCTCTTCTTCGTCTTCAGATTTGCTCTTGACCCGACTACAAAGGCAGACAAAGCAGTGATTTGAGTCATGCAGGTGTTGGCCAAGATGCCAAACCAGGTGTCTAAGAATCGCTCGCGGTGGTGTACGTCTTCTGCCCGTTAACAAAGCCGCATTATTTGCATGGAACATCTTCCTGAAGAGAATATCGAATGACGAGCATTCCTCGTACCAGCGAATAGCGTATGGCGTCGGTATTGAATGGAATAGAAAACGTCTACTTAAGTACAGCTGGTGCTATTACATAACGTCATATGGGCTGAGAACCAGTGAAGCAAAATAATCGAATGTTGAGTTTCTTTCTACTATAGTTATCGAGTTTGATTTGCTTTATTTGTGTTCATCAAACCTCACACCGGAAGTTTCCACAAAAAACGTATTTGTTATGAAAACAATATTGATAAAGATCTTCATTCTACACCTCTTTCAATTGTAATTCAGAAAGTATAAGATGTATTTCATAAAGTATAATTTGTAATTCAGAATAATAAATTGTAATTCAGAAACCGTAACGTGTAATTCAGATTAGTAAATTCTATTTCAGAAACCGTAACATGTAATTCAGATTAGTTAATTGTATTTCAGAATGTGTAAAATGTAATTCAGAAAGCGTTGATTGTTATTCAGAAAGTATCAACTTTAATTCAGAAACCAAGAACAACCCGTATGTACATATTTTCTGGATGGAACTGAGACAATTCTTCTTCGTTTGAGTCCATACTCTCCAATGTTGAACCCAGTCGAAACAATATGGTCGAAAATAAAGTCCTATGTGAAAGAGAATCTTCGGGTTCCCCAAGTTCAAGGTCCGGGTGTTGGAGAACAGCGGCTTGTGTATCTTGAGCAAATCATTGCCCAGGCAAAAACTACTACATATAGTTGGAGGCGATTGTGGTAGGGCTGCAAAACACACCACCATTCACCATGCTACAGCTTTAGCATTTCAAGACATGCCCGTTGGGCGATTATTATTATTATTCATAATAATGTTCACTAATAAATATTTCGTTGTTCGCATATTCCCTTCTCTTACTAATCAAGTCCTTGGTGGTTTCTGAATTACAAGTGATGGTTTCTGAATTACAATAGGGAATATGCATAATTTTTTTTTATTTGTTTAATCAATTTTTTACTTCGTTACAACATAGAAAATAATATAAATACTGTTGAAAGTCTTGGAATTAATTTTTAAAATAATTTTTAAAATACCGATTGAATTTGACCTATTTGAACGCCTCCATTTTCGCGCGCTGTGGATGACGTCACATGGCGCGATCAGTGTTGTTCTTCTTCAGTGTCGTTCGTTGAGACGTACTCTGATTGCTCTACTTGCTTGAAGTTGATATTTTATAAAAGAGTAAGACAAATGCAGTACAAGTATTAGAGAGAGATGAACATATGTGAAAGTGATCTCGATCAACCAGAGCAGTCTTCAATGAACAAGCCTTTCTATAGTTATGGCCATTGACACTATTGACAGTTATTAATTAGGTTAGGGATTTGCAGTTTTAATCGCTATTACGATAATGGAAAATGCTATAGTTATGTCTGGTACCGGAATGCCAAAACACAATTATAAGTACACCAAACAAAGTATCTTTTTCTGTTCCAAGAGATGCAAAAATACGTAAACAATGGTGTAAGGTTATGAGAAGGGGCGAAGTATCTCCAATATCACATTTACATTGTTGTGAAGATCGTTTCAATGTGAGTATATTGTAATTCAATAGTTAACATGGAATTGATCAGAAGTAAGTTTTGTATGCCTCAATGTTTTGAATATCAAGCGGGAGATAACTCTGTTTATACCTGCATCACCTAAATTACAAAAGGAAAACTATCATTTGATAAACTATTACCACTTATCAGTTCAGGTATTGTCGGATTGTGCTTTGACAAAACCACTTTCAGTCATTGCTTTTGATAATTTACAATTGTCTATAATCTATGAAAGACGACTAGCGCAGTATGAATATCAACACAGATAAATTTCATAACGTGCCATGTGACGTCATTATTCGTTTCCACCAATGGTGATGCGTTTCGCAAATTTGAATTCCGCGCGCTTATTACGCACTTTTTGATTAAAGTTTTATGGAGTTAAATACAAACTAAATGATAAACTAATGGTTTAGGTGTAATGTCAAGACAATAAAGTATCGGAGGTAAAAAAATCAAGTGAATTTAAATCACTTGCATATTCTCTATTGACGCTTTCTGAAATACAATTTACTAATCCGAATTACATGTTACCGTTTCTGAAATACAATTAATTGATCTGAATTATATGTTACGGTTTCTGAATAACAGTTAACAATTCTGAATAACAAGTTACAGTTTCTGATTTACATGTTACTAATCTGAATTTCCAGTTACACTTTCTGAATCACAATTGAAAAAGGTGTAGACTGTCAGAAAACGACAGATTGTGCTGACTCATTTTCTCTTTTCTGGGATTTTAAATACTGAAAATTATGTCAGTATTGAGCCCAAAAAATGAAAATTTAGCAATCGGACGTGTGCTAGGCATATAAAAAATTCATTTTCCTTTTGCAGAAAAAAATTGTGTTTTTTTTAATTTTCTCGTTTATGGCATTTTAACACATGAATAGGTATAACAATCTAATAGTGAAAAACCAAAGCCATAAGGGTTGCACGTACTTAAAGGGTTGAAATAGGAGCGCGATCTTGTAAAAAAATAGTTGGTTGCTGATGCATTTTCTCGCTTATGGCAGTCGACAAAAGGAAATTTAATATTGTTAGGAACCCGAAAAAAATTTCCCATAAGCCGGTTAGCTGTTGAGTTCAATTTTCCGGACGGAAAATTTTGTGAAATTTTTTTTCGTTGTCCTGCAAACTTTCTCGTGATCAAAATAATGTGCAATAGTTCGTGCTTATCATACTATATGAAACTGGAAAACTTGCAAGAAAATCACAGTAATTTTTGTTCATTTTCTCGTTTATGGGAATTGACATGTAGGAAGGAAAACTGATTTCAAGACCAAAAAAAAAGCCATAAGTCGGAAACATGATTACGACGTTTTATACAGTGAGGTCCTAAAGTAATGGATAAATAAATTTTCTACGTTATTATTTTTAAACCCTGAGTCACGTCAAGTTATGTTTTCGAAAAGACACTCTGTGACATAAAAAATCGCCTCTCTTTCATCCCCCTCTCAGTGACAGCCACTCACCCAATTTTTTTAATGGATTAGGGGGTCGGTTGAAAACTCTTCATGAGATTCACCAATCCATAAAGAAGAGAATATTTTGAGGTTACAAATATTTATAGAAATTCCAAGAAACCTATGTTATGGTATTTTTTAGAGAAACTGAGAATGATAATCTAGAAGATCAGCCCATCTTAGGTTACTACGGTACTTGTATGTCCAGTGCTAGTACATGAGAGACTTGTGCACACATATGCAGTGTGATATGGTTCCTTGGATACGCAGGAACCAACAAAATATTACATTTCCTTCTGTTCACTATTTGAATTGTACCAAAGACACTGCAAATCGATTTCAACATTGGTCCAGAACTGATTCATATCTGGAAATAAGTTTAATTTTTCATTTTGACATACAAGCAATTTATTATTCTGGAACTTTCACTCCTTAAGAGTGAACTAGGCCTAAAGGGAATGCCACTATGAGAAAAACGCGCCAGAAACTCTGCCACTAAGGTGGTGGGGAAATGAACTGGTGTTTATTATTCTCTTCAATGTGGTTATTTTTTTTAATAGAATCCGACATCAAAGTTTTACTTTTGAGCCCTAGGAACAGAAAATACCCCACTTTGTAGAAAGTTGAAGTGTACCTAGATATTGCTTACTGCTGGTAACAATGTTAAACCTCATCAATATAATGTCCCAAGTAACAATTTAAATGTTATTTGGATTTATCCTAGTTTTATGAAAGTTTTATGAAGGTTAGGTAATGCCCAATTTGATTTATGCAGGTCATATATTATTCCTAATACGCTACCAGAGCAAACAGATTTATGAATCAGTTTCAAAACACTCCTGAAGGCTATAAGATAAAACCATTAAGCATTTAGGTATATTTGTTTTTATGATGGTTTTACAATGGCTTATACACATACACGATAAATCTTTTTGGTATTAAAATAATCCACATAGAAACTTAGTTTTGTTATGGTTTTATAGCACACCTCAAGTCCATGCAATGGTTCTGTAATAAAACTCACGATGAGGTTTTATCAAGGTTTTGAGATGTACTCTCGAGAACCGCTATAAAATCAAAGCATAAAACTATTTCTACTTAAATGCTAGTAGCTCCCCCTAACCGGTAATAAATAAATCACATTGGGTAAAGATAACTGGAGAAAATAATTAGTAATTAAACGTTTCACAAGACTAATACACCAAATACTTATCACGGGAGTAGGTATAGACACTGAGTATACTGACCACGTCGATCACGAAAAGACGAATGTCAGGCGGGATTGACAATTGACAGTCGAAATATTTTGGAAATTGGATTAAATAATACCAAACGTACTTTTTTAGGATAAAATGGTTATAAAATGGTTTATTTTGAGGAGAAACGACTTTATGACGGCAATATGTGCAGCTAAATAGAATAAAGGTAGGGTAGCCATATTTTAATACAACCAGAGGGAACAACTAAAGAGATCCTAATTTCAATTCATGTTTCTTGCAATTTGGTGTGTATGACGGAAAGGAAATACACAATTATTGGTATTCATTTGTATTTAGATATAGTACAAATCATTCCGGGAAAGATTTGAGTCAAAATATTTTTTTAATTTTATGTGGTATTTTGTTTATTTTCTTAATTTCGCGTTGTTATTGGGGCGCGTTGCAGATTTACCACCTAACTGATGTCATTTTGTCAAAAAAATTTCATTCGCAGATGATATTAGACATTTCACGTTGTTGAATACCAATATATTCTTCATATATCACTGCCAGGACGCCATCATTATATTTTTGCTTGTAAATTAGTCGCCCTATTTTTCGCAACTGAAGAATTAGATTAATTTAAGTCCGTTTTGGCTGTAGTTATTTATGGAATATTTTCTAACCTCAATTAATGACATACAGGTTTATAACAGCCCCATGATTTGGTTTTATAATGATCCTCAGGAGGTTATTAAGAATCCTGCGAATAAGGCAAGCAGGTTTTATGCTTGCATTTCAAAATAGCCCTGAGAACCTTCATAGGAGTGGGCCCTCGTAGATTTATAGCAGCTTTAAGGAGGTTTTATGGATGTCGTTACAGCAAAACAGTTTTATCGATGCTGTGATTGTTATGGTCTTCAGAACCTTCTGAGGGCTATCACAAAACTGAAATTGTTAGTTGGGGTATTTGATACGAAATGTCATGATTTCAACATTATGTATTCGGACACAAAATTTCTGGATTAATTTTTGAAAATTTGTTTTTATTGCAGAAAATGTTTCTCTCTTTGAAAAATAATTTCTTCATTTGATTTGCGAATTTTTATTTCTATATATACGAATGAAAGATATTTTTACGATTCACTTTCGTTTGTCTGATGTTATTCAGAATATTATCAATAAATTACGAATATTTCACCTCTTTTCCCATGTCGAAGAATGATCACCGAAATACCATTTGTCCACCAATTCCTAACAACTGATTCGAATCCAGAAATGGGTTGAGACTTGAGAGTGAGAATTTCACTTCTCGAAATAGTCTTATTAGTTCTCAAACAAGTCTTATTAGTTCTCAAACAATGAATTTCATCCAAAAGATTAACTAATTGAACCATTTTGAGAAAAAATCTCCAATTCACCGTGACTGAGGTCATCGATTATGCTGTTAATCTTGTTTTTCATGTTTAAATTGTGAATAAATCTAAAAATGAGAGTGAATATTTTATGAATTTTTGTAAAACATAAGTAGACTTTATCCTGATTATTATAGATAAAATTGCGTTGACTTGGAATATACCATCAATATGGCCAGAATGGAAGGAGAGCCAGGACATATGGGAACAGAAAATAATAAAAACAGATAAATTAACATTCTCATTCACGAGCATTGCAAGCTCTAGAATTGTTGGTTCAACTCATTAATGACTCTTTCGCAAAGGGACTCTACCCAAACTTCCTTAAAGTTAGTCTTGTGATTCCCTTTCATAAAGGTGGAAATGCAACGGATCCCTCTAATTTTCGACCGATTTCTCTTATTCCGACCTTGGGAAAAATTATAGAAAAGCTTGTCAAATCTAGATTAATGGATTTCATCAATGTGCACAACATTCTCAATCCTCAGCAATTTGGCTTTCAGCCACGTAAAAACACAGGAGATGCTGTCTTCTCCTTCCTGAGAGAACTATACTGCAAACTGAATCAGAAGGAAGTTTGCGCGGCGGTATTTTGCGACCTTTCAAAAGCATTTGATTGTGTAAACCACGAAATCCTGCTGCGCAAACTCCAACACTATGGGTTCAGAAATCTTAGCCTCAGTTGGATGGAATCTTACCTAGGAAAGCGTACGGAAATTGTGAGAACAGATACGTTGTCTAATACTGGTTCGATTAGTCATGGCGTACCACAGGGTTCTGTATTGGGACCTATCTTGTTTCTACTTTATTTCAATGATATAGCTAATCTAAAGATTGACGGTAAATTTACTATTTTTGCGGATGACACAACAATCCTCTGGAATGACAATGAAGTAAAGAACCTGCACACAAAAACCGTCAAGGATATTTCCGTTGTGAAGGAGTGGTGTGACTCGAATTTGCTTTCGTTTAACATAAATAAAAGCAGCCTCTTATCGATCAAGTGCAATCTACCTGAGATTCAAGTGGGTACTGAAATGTTCATTGAACAAAAAAATAATACCAAGTTTCTTGGTATTCATCTAGATGATGAGCTCAACTTCGAAAGTCATGTGAAAACACTGAGATCAAAACTAGCCTCTGGTTGTTATGCCGTGCGGGTAGTGTCTAGTGAACTGGGTATGGCCACTGCAAAAGTAGTTTATCATGCTTTGATTGAATCCCACATTAGATACGGGTTACCCTTCTGGGGTATCTGCAATGAACACAATTTCCATTCTATTTTCATCCTCCAGAAACGGGCCGTTCGCTACCTCCTCAATGTTGGACCTAGGGTATCATGTAAATCTCTTTTCTTGGATCTCAAAATCCTTACCCTTCCAACTTTATTTATTCTTGAGACTGTATGTTTGGTCCACAGCAACAAATCGTCATATGAGACGGTTGTTAGTTCTACCCGCCAAAATAATAATTTAAGACTTCCCATTCCATCATCGAATTTAACAAAAGAGTCTCTCATTTATAATGCTTTGATATTATTTAATCATCTCCCGGTTACTACCAGAAGAATTGTCTCTCCAGTTCTATTCAGGAGATCTGTAAAAAGTCTTCTTATCAGTGAACCATACTACAGTGTTCAAGAGTATCTAGACAAAGATTGGAATTGCTCGAACCATTGTTTATATAGAAGATAGTTAGTCAACCTTATGGGATTATAGTTGGATCAAAATGGATGCGACATGTAGATGGCGATAGTGAGCTCGCATCCAAGTCATGTCGTAACTTCTGTGATCTGACCTCCAAGTCATGTCGTAACTTGATTGAAACAATTGGACAGCATTAAAATCAGGGTTTTTTGAAGGAACCTGCATTAAAATGACGTCAAATATTCATGTTTGTGACTAATCACGCTAGATGACACTCGCGCTTGCGTCCAACACCAATTACACAGGCATTGACTAACTATCTTACTTCTATATAAACAATGCTCGAACTTATCTTAACCTCATTCTCTCGTATGTTCATTCTCTTTTCTTTATATGACATTCGCTTCTTTGCGTAGTCCAATTTTAACCACATGTAATATAATTTCACACTTGAGCAAAACTAATATATATGTTGTAGTTTACTAATTATTTTATCATCATTGTGCCATGTAAGTAGCATTATTTTCTTCCATGCTATACACGCTTTTACATTATACTATATTATATTTTATGATGATATTCTATGATGTACCTGTTCTCTTTTCTTCTTCTTTTTTTTGACGACTTGTGATTTTATCAACACATATTTACGCATACCATTTTTATATTTCTGTACGTCTTTATTTTTATATTTATAAAAGCTTTGTCAACAAGAATTCATTCTTCGGACAATAAAGTATATTTTGATTTGATTTGATTTGATTTGATTTGATTTGATTTGATTTGATTTGATTTGATTTGATTTGATTTGATTTGATTTGATTTGATTTGATTTGATTTGATTTGATTTGATTTGATTTGATTTGATTTGATTTGATTTGATTTGATTTGATTTGATTTGATTTGATTTGATTTGATTTGATTTGATTTGATTTGATTTGATTTGATTTGATTTGATTTGATTTGATTTGATTTGATTTGATTTGATTTGATTTGATTTGATTTGATTTGATTTGATTTGATTTGATTTGATTTGATTTGATTTGATTTGATTTGATTTGATTTGATTTGATTTGATTTGATTTGATTTGATTTGATTTGATTTGATTTGATTTGATTTGATTTGATTTGATTTGATTTGATTTGATTTGATTTGATTTGATTTGATTTGATTTGATTTGATTTGATTTGATTTGATTTGATTTGATTTGATTTGATTTGATTTGATTTGATTTGATTTGATTTGATTTGATTTGATTTGATTTGATTTGATTTGATTTGATTTGATTTGATTTGATTTGATTTGATTTGATTTGATTTGATTTGATTTGATTTGATTTGATTTGATTTGATTTGATTTGATTTGATTTGATTTGATTTGATTTGATTTGATTTGATTTGATTTGATTTGATTTGATTTGATTTGATTTGATTTGATTTGATTTGATTTGATTTGATTTGATTTGATTTGATTTGATTTGATTTGATTTGATTTGATTTGATTTGATTTGATTTGATTTGATTTGATTTGATTTGATTTGATTTGATTTGATTTGATTTGATTTGATTTGATTTGATTTGATTTGATTTGATTTGATTTGATTTGATTTGATTTGATTTGATTTGATTTGATTTGATTTGATTTGATTTGATTTGATTTGATTTGATTTGATTTGATTTGATTTGATTTGATTTGATTTGATTTGATTTGATTTGATTTGATTTGATTTGATTTGATTTGATTTGATTTGATTTGATTTGATTTGATTTGATTTGATTTGATTTGATTTGATTTGATTTGATTTGATTTGATTTGATTTGATTTGATTTGATTTGATTTGATTTGATTTGATTTGATTTGATTTGATTTGATTTGATTTGATTTGATTTGATTTGATTTGATTTGATTTGATTTGATTTGATTTGATTTGATTTGATTTGATTTGATTTGATTTGATTTGATTTGATTTGATTTGATTTGATTTGATTTGATTTGATTTGATTTGATTTGATTTGATTTGATTTGATTTGATTTGATTTGATTTGATTTGATTTGATTTGATTTGATTTGATTTGATTTGATTTGATTTGATTTGATTTGATTTGATTTGATTTGATTTGATTTGATTTGATTTGATTTGATTTGATTTGATTTGATTTGATTTGATTTGATTTGATTTGATTTGATTTGATTTGATTTGATTTGATTTGATTTGATTTGATTTGATTTGATTTGATTTGATTTGATTTGATTTGATTTGATTTGATTTGATTTGATTTGATTTGATTTGATTTGATTTGATTTGATTTGATTTGATTTGATTTGATTTGATTTGATTTGATTTGATTTGATTTGATTTGATTTGATTTGATCAAGCCTCAAGAATCTGATCTGTGGACTATATTAGCAATGAGAAAAAGTCAGAAAAATGATAATGGCTAAACAAAGGAGTTAGACCTGAAAACCAGGAAATATCCATTTTTTACAGTGTATGTTTTGTTTGAAAATTTGAACCACTGCAGATCTTTAATATTTTTTCTTTCATGGAATATTCATGTTTCTTTGATGAAAATTTTTTCTACCAAGTTGAAATGGCATTCGAAATTATGTCCGGCCAAATTCGAAATAATTCATTCAGGTTATAATTCAATGCGTCAGAATCAATTTGAAGCAATCGAAATTATTGAAAAAAAACAAGTTCATGAAAATTGGTAATCACTTCAGCTCTTTACCGTTATAACCATTGTAAACACTTCGAAAATGTGCATATACTTTATGGAGCCTGCCAATAACCATCACTTATATCCGCAGATTCTTCGCGTTAACACTTAATTTACTGAATTCAGTCTTGTCAAGGTGTGTGCATACATGTCAGAGATTCATGGGTGCATCTTGAAACCGTTCAAATTGCTGGTTATTTTGTTCAATTACACGAAGTATAATACGAAAGAATCATACGAGAACAAAAGCGTTGGCTGAATTTTAAGTATATGACCCTTCAGCACCTCAGGGAATTGAACAAGATTTAATTTTCGCAGCTGTGAAAATTTGAGTACGAATTTGTCTGAAGGTCAGTAATTATTCAGATCGATCAGGTAAGTCCTTATCTGGAGAGGCAATTAGTTTTGTTGGGATCATTACGTCTTTTTCATACCCTTACCTGACCTTTGAAAAAAGTTCAGTATTAGTCCCTCGAAATTATATATCTAGGGTTGTATCAATACAAGCTTGGTCGGTGAGTTCGTAGAAAAAGTATAGTATATAATAAATTCACCAAATACTCGCTCCACTATGCTGCGCTCGTGATGAAAAAGTTACTAAAACGGATTTTGGCAGGCATAATCAAAATCCCTTTTTCTCAAGGATTATTTCATGTTTTAAAGCTGCCAAATATATGAAATGGGAGATCTCCATCTACCTGCCAATTTCAGACCGATCTCACTTGTACCCATCCTATCGAAAATAATTGAGAAACTATTTAAAAATAGAATAGAATAGAATAGAATCTTAAGTAATTCAACAAATTCCCTTACATGAATTGTTAATTTTTTTTTGGTATTTCAGTGGATCAAAGTTCATGATATAAGGAGAGATCAAAAATGCTATAATTAATGCAGGTATAATTTTGATGCTGTACGAGGGGGTTTGAGAAGTCCGTGCAAAAATAAAAACTACTAACGTATTTGGGGTAAATCTTTTTTATTTTTCAACATAGTCTCCTTTTAGGTTCATACATTTCGTCCAACGATGTTCCAGCTTGTTCAACCATTCCGAATAATAGGATTTGTCCATGTCTGCAAAATATCCATTAGTGTCTGCAATCACCTCCCCGTTTGAATGCCAGCCATTTCTTCAAATTGGGAAACAGATAGTAGTCCGAGGGACCCAAGTCTGGAGAATAGGGGGGATGTGAAACTAGTTGGAACCCTATTTCCATTAATTTTGCGACCACAACTGCTGAGGTGTTTGCTGGTGCGTTGTCGTGATGGAAAAGGACTTTCTTGTGAGCCAATCGCGGCATTTTTTCTTGCAGCTCGGTTTTCAAACGGTCCGATAACGTCATAACCTTTCCGGCCGCACGAACGGTCTTCGCCTTTTTTTGTGATCCCCCTTGGTAACCCATTGTTCAGATTGTTGTTTGGTCTCAGGAGTATAATAATGTATCCATGTTTCATCCACAGTGACGAAACGAAGCTTAAAGTCCTCTGGATTCTTCTGGAACAGCTGCAAACCATCCTGGCAACACTTCACACGATTCCGTTTTTGGTCAAGCGTGAGCAATCGCGGCATACATCTTGCGGATAGCATTCTCATGTCAAAATATTTTTTCAAAATATTGTCTACCCATTCAGTCGAGATGCCCACAGCACTAGCAATCTCATGCACCTTAACTCTTCTGTCATCCATCACCATATCATGGATTTTATCATTTTATGATTCCTGGAGTCATGAGCTCCACAGGTCGTCCAGAACGTTCCGCGTCACTTGTGCCCATATGGTCAGTCCGAAAGTTTTGAAACCACTTATAAACGGTTCTAATCGAAGGTACAGAGTCACCATAATGTTTTTCAAGCTTTTCGTTAGTCTCCTGAGGCGTTTTGCATTTCATAAAGTAATATTTAATTACCACACGAAATTCTTTTTCGTCCACTTCTTAAAAATCACTCGACTTCCTTGATTTACACGAATGCCACGCACAAAGAAATAAACCAATATGGCTGAAACTTGGGGTGCGTTCATTCAAGAGATGATACTGTTGTGTTTGTCCTATTTGAAATACACTTGGTACAGAATGTCAAGATATGTCATGTTACAATTCATTGATTGTCATTAAAGAATATTGTACAAATAGTCAATTGAATTTAAATACGTACGTAGGTACCCAACAGTGGCGACGAGTATACTTCGAACTCACCATAGTATCATACATTTTCAAGATTAAGTGTTAATTCGAGATGCCAAATAATAATTCAAACCAAACGGCAAATGCTAGCCAATCGACTGGTTCTTCTGAGAATGTGAATGTTGCAGCATTGATACAACTATTGCAGTCACTTCAAACTTCCGTAAATACAACAACTACTCCCTCAATAAGTGTTCAAATAGACCAATTCAATGAAGATATTGAAAGTTTTACAACATACATGCAAAGACTTGAAAACTACTTTGATCTGAAGAATATCACTGATTCTATTAAGAAGAAACAAGTCCTTATTAACAGTATCGGTGCAAGAACATATCAGTTACTAGCCAACCTTACAACTCCAGATTTGCCTAATTCAAGATCGTATGAAGATTTAGTTAAACTACTTCAAGAACAGTTAAGTCCAGTTCCGAACGTTATCACTGAGCAGCATAAATTTGTATTACGAATGCAACATGAGGGGGAAAATATTGTCAGTTACATAGCAGAATTGAAAAGACTATCAACAAATTGTGAATTCTTTTGTGAACATTGTAAAAAGTCAACATTGAACACGCATTTACGTTCCCAATTCATTAGGGGTCTACAGGACTCGAGCATCCGTGAAAAACTGTTGCAAGAGAAACGCTTATCATTCGAAAAAGCATTAGAAATAGCTTTAGCGGTAGAAGCTTCTAAAAATGAGAGTTATAGTTTACAAAAAGTTGGGCAAGTGAGGAAATCGAAATATTCGGGCGAGTCTTCTCGAAATTTGCCATATGAAAATGCTGCATCATCAAACATTGTTTGCTATCGATGCGGGAAATCATCACATAAAGCAAATCAATGTTCCGTTAGAAATTTACGCTGTAAAATTTGCAACATTGTCGGCCATCTGGAAAACGTGTGTATGAAGAAAAAGAAGATTGCCAAAGAGAAAATGTATATGCATGCTGTGGAAATAAATGATGAAAACTATATGGGAAATGGTTCAGATGGTAATAACGATGATGACTCATCTGATGAACCACATGAAATAAATGCAGTGACACTCTTCACTGAACCACCTTCCAGTAAATATTTTTGTTTAGTCAAAATTAATGATATTATCTGTAAAATGGAATATGATACAGGCTCAGCTGTTAGTATTATGAGCCTGAAAACATTTTCCAACAAAATTCATAATTCTGAGATAATACCATCTGAAACCCAACTTCTTACGTATACAAAAGAACCATTTTTTGTCGTCGGAACAGCAGAAGTTAAAATAGAATTTAAAAACAAGGTTTTATTCGATAAGTTACACATCGTTGATGGAGATTTCGATACAATAATCGGTCGAAATTGGATGAAACCATTGGGACTGCTTCCTGATGTCATGAACATAAACGAAATATCTGAAGTTGAAAAATTCAAACAATACGTACTTACCCAATATCAAGATATTTTCCAAGAGAAGTTAGGAAAAATTCAATCTACTAAAGGAACTCTTAAATTGAAGGCTGATGCCAAGCCTATCTATATCAAACCCAGACAAGTTCCCTACGCACTCAGAGATAGAGTTGATCAGGAAATCAAGAGACTTGAAGACTTGGGAGTATTCAAGAAAATTGAATACTCTGAATGGGGAACGCCGTTAGTTCCTATTGTTAAAAAAGACGGGTCGATACGTTTATGTGCGGACTATAAAGTGACTCTCAATAAATGCATCCTTGATGATAATCCA
This sequence comes from Chrysolina oricalcia, assembly GCA_944452925.2. Taxonomy (NCBI): domain Eukaryota; kingdom Metazoa; phylum Arthropoda; class Insecta; order Coleoptera; family Chrysomelidae; genus Chrysolina; species Chrysolina oricalcia. The sequence goes on from OX101816.2 coordinate 8,206,159, forward strand.
AATATCATTCCTCGCATCGAGGATTTGTTTATGAAGATGCGTGGTGGAAAATACTTTTGTGTTCTTGATGTCTATAAAGCATATTTGCATTTACCTATGGACGATGAGAGCAGTAAAATGCAAACAGTCTCGACTTTAAAAGGGTGTTATAGGGTAGAACGCTTGATGTTCGGCGTTAAAACGGCCCCAAATATCTGGCAGAAATTCATGGATTCTATTTTAGTTGATTTAGAAGGCACTGCTTGTTTCTTTGATGACATCATCATTCAAGGAGCTACATTAGAACAAGCATTCAACCGACTGAGAATACTACTGGACAGATTGCGTTATCACGATCTACATATAAATCCAAGAAAAGCCAGATAATTCGAAAATTCCGTCAAATATTTAGGTCATACTATTGATCAGGATGGCCTTCATAAAACAACTGATAAAATAAAAGATATTTTGAAACTCAGCAGGCCGAAAGATATTCACGAGCTGAGACAGTTTCTGGGAATGGTCAATTTTTATAATAATTTCATACCGGATTTGGCGTCTAAATTGAACCCATTGAATAAGTTACTACAGAAGGCAGAAAAATTCATTTGGACAAGCCAATGCGAAATAGCTTTCAACAAAATCAAACAAGATTTGATGGGAGAAAATGTTTTGGTGCACTATGATCTAAATCTTCCGTTAGTGTTGGCTACTGACGCATCACCTGTGGGAGTTTCAGCAATTTTATCTCACAGAATTGAAAGTGGAGAGAGACCAATTGCTTTCGCATCACGTACTCTAACCAAAGCAGAACAAAAGTACAGTCAACTAGATAAAGAGGCGACAGCAATTTTTTGGGCATTACATAAATTCTTTCAATACTGTTATGGTCGAAAATTTATATTGATCACAGATAATAAACCGTTGATAGCAATATTCAGCCCCGACAAACATTTGCCATCCATGGTGTAAAGTCGTTTATTGAGAAAGGAACCTTTCTGGATTCAATTATACTACCGAGTACCGAAATACAAAATTGAACTCAAATGTTGACTATTTTTCAAGATATCCACTCCACACAGCAGCAGCGGAAGAAAATTATGATGAAGCAAATAATGTATTACAACTATGTGAAGAGAACTTACCGGTCACGGCAGAGATGATAGCAGAAGAAACGCAAAAGGATCCCGAAATGAAAAAGCTGTATTCAGCAATTCAAACTGGAAATTTTGCTGATACTGGATACGAAGGCCAAGAAGGTGAATTTTCAATTGCAAATGGATGTATTCTACGCGGATTTCGAGTAATGATTCCTAAAATTTTACGTGGAGACATACTTAAGGAATTACACTCAGCGCATATTGGAATCGTCAAAATGAAAAGTTTGGCTAGGAATTATTGCTATTGGAAATGTATTGATGATGATATAGAAAACTTAGCAAAGAGATGTGTGTCGTGCTGTAAAGTTCATAAAGAATGTAGTTGATGCTAAGTCTAGATGGTTGGAGGTTGTTCCAATGAGATCAATCTCGAGCAAATGTACAATTAATATCCTCAGAGATATGTTTTGTAGATATGGACTACCCTCTGAGATAGTGACAGACAACGGACCATCCTTTACATCATATGAATTCAAGAATTTCTTGAAATCCAATGGTGTTCAACATCTACTTACAGCACCGGGTCATCCGGCAACCAATGGTCTTGCCGAGCGATATGTACAGACAGTTAAAAATGGTTTGAGATCTGCATTGAAAGATGGTGGAGATCTCAATTTGAAACTGAATAGACTACTCATACAATACCGGAAAACACCAAATTCCACTACAAATAGAAGTCCAGCAGAATATTTCCTGAACTTCAACTATCGTTCACGATTGGATCTAATCAAAGGGCATAAATCTTTGAGTAGCATTCCATCCGAAAAAACGTTGAAAATCAGAGAGTTTAATGTAGGTGATGCCGTTCAATCAAGAAGTTATACCGATAAATCTGAAAAGTGGAAATTTGGAAGGATTCGAGATAAAATAGGAAAACTTCATTACTTGGTCGAAACTAAGGACGGAAAATGTACAAAACGACACATAGATCAATTGAGATCAGCGGGTGTTATTGAAAATATGGAAGTTCCACCTTTTTATGATCCCGTATGTACAGAACTCAAACCAAGGAGCCGCACTCCATCGCCTTGTATGTTGTTGTGTCCACAAACATGTGCTAATCAATATTGCGTTCCAATATCTCATTCGCTCAATGATCATATTTCACCAAGTACTTCTTCTGCTGAAGATCTGAATATAAAACCAGGTGACGAGAGTTCTTCTGAAGTACCTGATACGACTGAAAAATCACCAATAAGAAGATCTACTAGAATTCGAAATAATCCGAAACGTTTGAATCTTTGAATTTTTTTTTAGGGGGGAAATGTTGTGTTTGTCCTATTTGAAATACACTTGGTACAGAATGTCAAGATATGTCATGTTACAATTCATTGATTGTCATTAAAGAATATTGTACAAATAGTCAATTGAATTTAAATACGTACGTAGGTACCCAACAGATACAAACCAAACATGACCTCGATACGCGCCGGTGGTACCATCTATCGGACTTTGCACGGACTTGTAGAACCAACCTCGTAAATTACGAAATGGTAAGCCAGTAGCGCATGCATCTCGAAGTCTAACAGAAACTGAGAAAAGATATGCGATAATTGGAAAGGAAATATTGAGTATAGTGTACGCAGTAAAACAGTTTCATAATTTTGTATACGGGAGACATATAAAAATAATTACAGGTCATAAACCGAATGTTAGAGTATTGAAAAAACCGATAAACCAAATTCATTCAGCGAGGTTACTAGAAGTTTCTTATGAGCTAGACAAATATCTGTACTTGGCTGACTATTTATCAAGGAACTGATAAATACATACATAGTGTTGAAAAAAAATTGAGAATGTGTGAGCAAGAATAAACTGAATTCAGAAAGAATATAATGGAGGGTCCGATATTAAAGACAGTTTTAGAATTTTGTAAAATGGATTGGGCCTGAACAAAGTATTATGGAGATTTAAAAACATTTTATCAGCTGAGACAAGATATCCATGTCGTGGAAAATCTTTTATTTGTTATTGTTGTACCAAATGGACTTAGGAACAAAATGTTGAAATTACTTCATGAAAGTCATTTCAGCGTGAATAGGACTAGAGATAGAGCACGTGGAGTTTTGTTCTGGCCAGGAATGTCAAATGATATAGGAAACATGATAAAAAGTTGTGATATTTGTGAGCGTTTCAGGTGTGCGAATGATAAAGAGCCTCTCATATTGCATGATATCCCAGAACTTCCTTTTCAAATAATTGGTTGCGATATATTGGAAATTGGAAATACTACTAATTACTTAGTTGTAAATGATTATTTTTCCAAGCGGTTGGAAATAGTTTCATTAAACGGTAAACAAAGCTCAGGCATAAAAAAATATTTTTCTGAAATTGTTCAAGAATGCCCACTTTCTCCAAGCAACTTCAGGCCTCAAAATACGCTAATCTAGTATTTTCTAAGCAACGAACTTTCCCGGACCGTTTTCGAACCTAAACGGTACGGGAAAGTACTTTTTCGGCAACCATCCGGGAAGTGTTCACTTCCCGGACACTTTTTCTTTGGGAAAGTAGCACTTCCCGGCCTAGTCCGGGAAGTACGTACTTCCCGGACTAGGCCGGGAAGTGCTCGAATTTTAATGTAAATAATAATATAAATAAGAATTAGAATGTTTCTGTTGGTACCTATCTCCTGTTCGAATTTCAATATAAAATACAAATAAGAACTAAAATGTTCGAAATATTCAAATTTGGTATCACAGCCAGGGTACTTTACTCTTGATCAAAATTTTATTTTTTGTTCCCCCTATACACCGTTTGGAAATTCAGAATTTTGATAGCTCGAATACAAGTATTCCGTAATGCACCAATCTTTATGAAAAATAATATTTTCTGACAAATCGGTAATAAAAATGTTTCCATGTGCTGCAAATTGTTGAAACTCACTGTATATAGTCATGACCACGTTTTGATAGGCAACCCATTTTAGGCGTATTCGTCTATTTATGCAACTTCATAAAAGTATGTTTTATATAAGGTCGACCTCTCTTCGTCTCTTATACTAAACGCGTCTCATTGATTTGTTATTCTACATGGTTGCCGAAAAAATAGTGTACGCAACACGTCCGAAAACAGTTTTTTTGGACTCGTCCAAAAAAACAGTATTTTCCGGACTAGTTACGTAAATTACTATTTTCTGAAATCGTTCAAGAATGCCCACTTTCTCGGAGCAACTTCAGGCCTCAAAATACGTTAATCTAGTATTTTAGTCCGTTGCTAAACGGTACGGGAAAAATATTCCCGTATCGAAAACGATACGGGAAAATTTTTGACGGCTTGTTTACATTTTAGACAGATAATGAATTCACGCAAACAATATAATAATAATAATAATAATAAATTTATTTTTTGACAAATTTGACAATTTATTACAAATGGGGAAAAAAGAGAGAAGATCGCTATCTGCCAAAAGGTAACAAGATTGGATTTATCATCCATTCTTCCTCTTGTACCTGTTTACCAAACTAATTTTAACAAATACAAAATTTCTATATATATATATATATATATATATATATATATATATATATATATATATATGTATTACCAAAACCTTTATATAAGTACTACCTTACGATCTATTGCTAAACTAATTTTAACAATTACATTTCTATCTAAAAACTACCAAAACTTTATATACTTACTACCTTTTAAACAAACAATCATTCAACGCGTTATGAGAGAAGATGATAATTTGTTATTGATTAGAAAATAGCATTTTTTAAAATTTAAATCTGAAAGATACAATACTAGAGCATTTAAAGTTGTTTGGGATATCATTATAAACATGCGCTACGTTATATGTGAATGACCTCTTGAATTGTTGTGTGCTATGGTTAGTGATATGGATAGACTTATTCCTGATATTCACGTTATGAACGTCAGTTCGATATCTGATTTTTTCGTGTAGGTACGATGGTGTTTGCAAAATTATTATTTTGTGAAATAATACTGAAATATGAAGCATGCGTCTATTGTACATATTCAACCAATTAGCAGTTTTTAATTTATGCGAAATATGATCTTTTCTCCTGATTCCAAATGAAAACCTCATACATGCATTCTGTACCCTCTGGATTCGTTGCTGTTCAGTGGTATTCAGAAAATTGTGGTAAACAGTATCACAATGATTGAAATTTGAGAGAATCAAAGCGTCGCATAATAACAATTTTGTATTTGTGTTCAGGGTATGTCTATGCTGATAAAGAATTTTTAGTTTCCCGAATCATTTTTGAATTAGACTCGATATGTGTTTTCTTAATTTTAATTCGTCATCGATAATAACCCCCAAATTTTTCATGTTGCTTAGGACAGGTAATTCATTTCCATCTATATTTAGATGTATCGCCCCAACTTTGGATTTTGTGTGCGGCCTTCCAAACACCATAACAGAACATTTACTAATATTGATTTTCAGAGCATGTTTCTTTGACAAATCAACTAGATGGTTTATTTCCCTGTTTATTGTATTTATGCTAGGAGTAAAATCATCCAATTTGAAAGAAAAGTACAGCTGCGTATCATCGGCGTACATATGATATTTAATATGATTCAAATTAGCTGCCAACACAATATATAGTATGGGACCGAGTATAGAACCCTGGGGAATACCAGATGTTATTCGACGATGTAGAATTCCTTAGTTTTTGATAATGCTGATTGCGATTTCAGAAAAAATAGTATGTGTACCTCGTAGTAAAAGCACATTCCCAGATTTCAATGCTTGTTGGCCTCGGCTTGACGCCTCGGCCAACAATTTACATTGTCGTCCGGGAATGTATTGCTTTTACTACTAGATACACAATATACTATTTCACAGCACATGGTGTTCCAGATATAATAATATCTGAAAATATGCCATTCTCTTCATATGAATGTGCACAGTTGGCAAAGAAATGGGGATTTCAATTCATAGTTAACAGTCCAAGGTATCCCATGTATAACGGTTTCGCTGAAAGGGCGGTTCAAATAACTAAAAGTTTATTGAGAAAGTTCAGAGACATAAATTATGGAGTATCGAAACACTCCTCTAACTGGGTTGGGAAAATCATCTGCTGAATTGTTGTTTAGTAGAAAATTGAAAACAGAATTGCCCGTTGCAGTCGAGTATCCAAATGAAAACAAAAAATTCAGAGGGATAAACATAAACTGTATTATGATATTGGAGCTAGGAGTAAAAGAGACTTTGATGTGGGTGAAAAAATTGTTTATAGGATGGGAAATATTTGGGAACAAGCTGTGATTGTTTCTGAATTTAAGTTTCCACCTCGTTCTTATCAAATTAAAACCAAAGAAGGTGTAATATTGCGAAGAAATAGTAATTACTTGAGAATTTCACATTCTGAGAGAATTGATACGAAAGATGAGATATATGTTCCCAACATTGAAATTGATTCTGGAACTATTGACATCACACTACAGAATTATATTTAGAAATGTCTGAATTTACTGGAGTTTCCTCAGAATCCAGTGAAAGTACGAGTACACCTGTACTTATGAATCACAATGAAGGAATTCAAGTTCAAGAAGAATTGCCCAGAAAATTTGACAATTTCAATTTGTGTTGATTATGTTGGCATTGGCGAATTTGTTTTTTTTCTGGAATCTAGATTGTTTTTTATGTGAAAATGCGTCATTGTTTGGAGAAGTTACAATTATATTTTCATTTTCATTGTATTTTAACACTTGCAAGCCTTTTCATTCTATAAACAGTGTGACTAATTCATAAGAAATTTAGAAATGAAATAAATACCACATCGACTCACAATACACGTATATTACATCAAGCTCCACTCTCTACCCCTACGTCAACCTTAACCCTAAACTCACTTATTTATAATAGCCGAAAATTGTGCAACCACCTTCCTATTTCAATAAAAGAAATACAGAGTGAGCTCAAATTTAGAAAATCAGTGAAAAATCTGTTAGTTTTGAAGGCCTATTCTCTACAAAGGAATTTTATGAAGATTTATTTCGCTAAAGTTTGAAATCATTTAAGATTTTTTTGTTATACTTTCACATTTCTAACGGTCAACCTGATATGGTGCGGGCCTTTTAAAAAATGTATAGGCAGGCCACTTCTTCATAGAAAAAACCTATTTTCCAAATATTTGTGATAGTACAGACTGTTCTGGTGTCAGATTTCATGCTATTAATTTCACTTTCTTTATGAAGTGTTCTATTTTGTTTTTTGTGCTTTGTCTACAAGAAAGTGTATTTCTACAGACAATAAAGTTTACTTTGATTCACAAACGAAAAGAAATATTAACGATAAAATTATGAACAAATTTCATCAATCATTATCATATGATGACATACCGTTTTTTCAGACGTTATCTGAGAACACATTCTTGAGTAGAATGTATACAACAAGTTGTTTCCATTGCAGGTGTTATGTACTTTGGTGTGAGAGACGATATTCTGGAAATTATCTTTTATCGCTGTGTCAATATCCATATCCTTTTGTTTTATTAGGTCATGAGACCTCCAGTTCGTGTGCACTGAACAATTTTCTAATGCCGTGCAAATACATCAATTCGTACAAATAAGATAGTAACGATACGCTCGAGTTTTCCGAAGAGGTAACTTACTCAAGACTCTTGTGGTATACCAGGGTTTGTTTTATGAAGGAACATTAAATCTATTTGAGCTACGTACATGTGTTCTGGTATCATTCAATTTCAATTTCAAAGTCAATGACAAGTTGACAAAATTAGAATCAATGAAACATTAGTGGGTCTTCCGGGAATACCATATAAAGTTTCTCCAATATATATTTCTATTTTTTTTCTTTGGTGTCTCGGCATCGACTGCTATGGTCATTAGCCACGTGTTCTGGATAGGCCTTGTTACTAACTCCATGCGCCACCTTAGGAGCAGCACTGTTAATTGGAACGCAACAGTGAATCGTGCAGGACTCACCCCAGTCCAGCCACGAGATTTGAATAAGTTAATTGGTCAAATTAAATTAAAAAATCCCAGCCGCAACTGGGGCTCGAACTCCGGACCTTTCGACCCAAAGTCGGACGCACTATAGTCTAATTAAAATCAAGGTAAAAGGTCCTGAAATTGCGAAACGGATGAGACCACTTGTCCCCGACGTATTTTGGGCCACTGATCACGAAAATGAGGGTTAAAGCTACCGCCAGTGGTTGGAACACCGTTAAAAATGCAAAAAACACCCCTAAATAGGGGTGTTTTTCGAATATTTTCGTTATTTTGCAAATTTAGTTATCCTATTTGTTGTTGGGGGCGGTGATTACGAAAACGAGGGTGAAAACTTGCATTACAGGGTGGAACGACCCCTAAAATTGGGGAAAAAACACCCCGAAATGGGGGTGTTTTTCGACTAAAAGTGTGTTTTTGCCAATGAACACATCTTATATGTTTTTTGGGGCGCTGATTACGAAAATGATGGTTACAACTTGCCCCAATGCTCGAACCACCCCCAAAATTGCACAAAACACCCCTAACAAGGGGTATTTTTCGACTAAAAGTGTTTTTTGCCAATTAAGACATCTTATATGTTTTTTGGGGCGCTGATTACAAAAATGGTGGTCAAAACTTGCTGCAATGGTCGAAGCACCCCCAAAATTGCTCAAAACACCACTGTCAACCGTTGGATTGTGGTAAAAAATGAAATACAAAATACAAAAACTACAAATGGAATTTTTTTTTTATTAATCAATATGAAATATGACAAGTATCAAACTCCTTACAAGATATCGCTAGTTGTATTTAAATCTAGTCTTGGTATTTTGCGAGAAGAAATTTCTTCATCCTCGTCAAATTCTGTTGTTGTTTCGTCCCAATCAACTTCTGAACTTATCTGCGAATCGCAAAAAAAGTGAAAGGCCGCTCGTCAACGTTTGGAGATCTAGCCGGAGATTATTTTTAGAGGACTGGATCAACTGTTTCGAGGGCCCGGGCGAGAGTTACACATCAATGAATGTGTGAAAGTACAGTCGACAACACTCCTTGTTAGGGGTGTTTTGAGCAATTTTGGGGGTGGTTCGACCATTGCTGCAAGTTTTGACCACCATTTTCGTAATCAGCGCCCCAAAAAACATATAAGATGTCTTAATTGGCAAAAAACACTTTTAGTCGAAAAATACCCCTTGTTAGGGGTGTTTTGTGCGATTTAGGGGGTGGTTCGAGCATTGGGGCAAGTTGTAACCCCCATTTCGGGGTGTTTTTTCACCAATTTTAGGGGTGGTTCCACCCTGTAATGCAAGTTTTCACCCTCATTTTCGTAATGACCGCCCCCAACAACAAATAGGATGACTAAATTTGCAAAATAACGAAAATATACGAAAAACACCCCTATTTAGGGGTGTTTTTTGCATTTTTAAGGGTGTTCCAACCACTGGCGGTAGCTTTAACCCTCATTTTCGTGATCAACGGCCCAAAATACGTCGGGGATAAGTGGTCTCATCCGTTTCGCAATTTCAGGACCTTTTACCTTGATTTTAATTGGACTACTAACCACTGTGCCACGCCCCGACTCATATATTTCTATTATTTAGGATTCAAGATTCATCAACTACAGGTGAAAATTACTTCCATAGAACAAGAAATGTTTCAATTTGCTCGATAAATTTGCGGGGATAGTATGATGCTTTGAGTACAATAACCTTGATAGACCGGCCGGTGATGACACATTTTTTGCAACGTTATTTTCATGCATGCTTTTTTAAAGTTATAATTACTATAGGTTTAAAAATGTCCCCACCAAATATCTAAGACTCTTCGCATGCAGCGGCGTCACCATTCAAATTTTAATTTTCATTGGAAATTGCGGTTTTTTTACAATTTGAACTGACAAACCTTCGAAAAATAGATTGCATGGCACTCTTCTCTCGTGTAGTTGTAGAAAGCCCTGAAATAAAAACAAGGTGGCGTACACATGCGTTGCAATTGTTTTGTTGACTTACAACTTTTGTTCTAATAACTCGGAACACTTAACACTTAAAACAGAATTGAATGAAAAGTTCATATGGCATATTGACAATATATTCATTTGCATACAGTTCTGGCTTGTGCAGTACATTCAAATGACATTTTATGTGTTGCAAAAATGTTGGCCATCTCTGAACAATTATTTAAAGTATGATGTTTTGTACTTAGATAAATTATTGTAAAATATCACGACAGAACACTAGTCTATGTAGTCGTAGTTACCTTGAAAAACCAGACAGGAATTTCTATGATTAGTCTTCCCCGAAAACCTATTTTTTGAAAATTTTGGTCCCCAAAATCGCAAAAATGAGACGTCTGCTATATTCTTAATTTTGTTTTCCGTTACTTTGTTATGGTCGTGACTTCGGAAAAATCCGAGTGGAAGACTTTTTAGTAGGGCCCGGCCTCAGGGTGGACCAAATAAACAAATTAAAAACTAAAAAAATACTCGCGGGAGCGGCTAAGTTGAAAAACCTTAAAATGCACTTGGGTTCAATCTTGCTTCCAAATTTTGCAAGGAGCTTCTTCAGGGCCCAGAAAACCTCCTATCCACTTTTTGCGCAACTTTTCACCCCTTCCCAACTAGTAGTTAATGATAACAGGAATATATTTCAACCATAATATAAGGGCTGTTCGCCCCCGCAGGCTCAAGTAATTTATTTGAGCGAGGAAGAGCAAATAAATGAATGCCACAAAATGAATTATTTGGCGTTAGGCTCGTCAACGATTTATAAATAAAGTAATAAACAATTCTTACCAAAAAATTAAGAAAGAAAGCAAGAAAGAAAAAAGAAAGGCAGGCGAGGAGAAAAGAAAGAAATATTTATTGACTACGTTAGTCACTCAAATATTTGTAGCACGTCACGTCATTAGTTCTATGGAGTAAGAAAAACACTCAAAAAACAAGTTCAACAAACATTCAAAACTAGTGTGGATTTTCGACAAGACAAGTATATAATATGTACTTGCATCAAAAGTATGGTTATAAAAATAACTTAAATCGAATAAATACAGTTTTTCGTGAAATACTTTTTCATGGCTTGTGAAAAACATATTCATAGTTCAATATTGGCAAGTAGAGCATTATATAATATGAAATCATAGAAAACATCTAATAAGGTTGATGTCACGTTTATGATTATGTAAACTGGATTGCTTAGAAAATGAGGGATCTTTCTTGTGAATTCCCAATAGTCTTGAATAAATATACATAGAAGGTGCTGTCATAATGTCGAAGTTATGAATGATTCACGGCAAGAGTCTCTAAAACCAATTCCAACAAGAATGCTCAGTCCTTTTTTTCTAATATAAAAATGCAATAACCATCACTAGAATTTTCCTAGGGTAATATTCCATTAGAAATGTGGGATTGGATCAGTGAGCAAAATACTATTTTCAATGTGCAATTTGTAATTGCTTTCAGTTGCCGAAGTGAAAATGAAATACTCAATAATTTACTTTTTAAACATGAAATGTGGCTCGATCAAATCAACCTCTGGTCTAAAGTAAAACCTGATAATTCGACGCACTTAAATTAAGGAAATGGCGAAGCCATAGAAACATTAATGTTTTTTAATTTTGCGTTATTCTTCATGAGTTTGTTGACATTGAACCAATGGTCAGCGTTTTCTAGTATTTCCACAGACTGCTCAACAAGAGATGAATAACTGTGATTGCTGATGAGTAACGGCAAATAATAAACTATGACACGATTTCATAAAGTTGTAAACATCATTAACACAAATAACATACAAAAGCTGGCCCAGAACCGAACCCCGTGGTACACCTAGGTTTGTTCCGAAAAGTGCGGGGTCCTTTTCGGACTAACAACTAACTGTCGAATAACGGATTCTAAAAATGGGAACACACTTCCTAAGCTGATCTTTCGACACTTTCTGGAAAAAAATCTGCTTCTTAGTATAAGATTATTTTAATCCACCCTGTAAACCAAGCCATATATCACGATGAACAAACATTAAAGTATATATAATATTTGCACTCCGTTCGTGATGTAACAACATACACGGCTTTTTTCAAGAAAAGGCACTTTCTCAAGAATTTTATCGCAGAGAAAATATTTGTTCATAACCATAATAAGATAGTGGGATGTAAGAGCCTGGGTAAAATAAATATTCTTTAGGACCGACATGCCATCGCGATGGTCCAAAAATATAAATATCGTGCAGCCTTCAAAAGGTAATTGGGGCAATTCGCTTTCGTAGAGATGAGGTAAGCAATTAGCGAAAAATGTTCCATAAAAATGAGGTTGTTACTGATTTTGGTAGTGCTAATTGGCGAACAGATGGTGACGTGGGATGTGGGAAAATTGGTTTGGTACCAGTGGATATTGCGAGAGCTTTATTGATTGATTTTTCTAGGTTGGTGACCGGACTTCAATTTGCATGAATTTACAAATAACATTCACCCAACATCAGTGAATTTCAAAGAGTTTGCACCGTATGGGAAACATTTTTATTTTCCATTTGTGAGAAAATTTTATAGGTTATAAAAATTGGTGCATTGTGGAAAACCTGTAACATTATACAGGGTGGGGCACAGAAAACGAAACAGATCGAATATCTTCAAAACGCATGTGTTGTGAAAAAAATGCAAAAACACGTCAATTTTTAATCTGCCTATCATAACCTCAACTGTCATACCTCTCCCCCCACCCCTTGGTCACTAGCACACAAACAATTCGAATAGGGAAAGTCACACAAACAATTCGAATAGGGAAAGTAGTAAGTGTGGCACATAATTAAAAAGGTGATATCATAAGGAATTCAGCCATGCCAATTTTTGCTACCAAACATTTTATTTTGGCGCCCTCTTGCGGGAAAAATAACTGTTCCGTATTCCAAATTATGATACTTCATTTTGCACATAAATTCGGTGACAATGCAATATGGAATTTTTCTGGGGAAAAAACAAAATGGCGGCTCCAAAATGGCAGACAAGATTTGCAATTATGGTCCGATTCGATTAAAAATTGATACGTTGTGGTTTTCTGGGTCAGAAATTATGATTTGTTTGTCAATGCAAATAAACAAGATGGTGGCTCCAAGATGACGGACGAAATTTGTAATTATGGTCCGATTCGAATCAAAATTCTCCTTGAATTAAAAATCGACGTATTTTTGCATTTTCTTCACAACACATGCGTTTTGAAGATATTCGATCTGTTTCATTTTCGGTGCCCCACCCCGTATACATATATAATATTGTTAAAATTTTGTTGTTATGTATGTATACATATACCGGGTGGCTACGGAAGTATTGCCTACGGAATATCTCAGTTACTGTATGAAGTAGGTTTGTGAAATTTGGAGCGTCGATATAATGACATAAGTGCTAGAATTTGAGCATATTGACATGTCGAAGTTAACTTCCGGTCTGACCGGAAGTAACATCAACTTTCTTATTTTGAATGGAAACCCTTTTTTTTTTCTTTTCGCTTTATTCAGCATTCAATTCCCTTTCTAACGACATATCACAAGTTGGTATCTAACCAGAAACTAGATCAGAAAAAAATTATTATTGAAATTCACCGAGTAGGCCGTGGAAGCAAAATGAAAGCCAAAAATTGAAAAGTTGGCTATGGAAACCATACGTCACTTGATAACAGTTGCTACTACTGTGATATTTCATTTTCATTCGTCGGCGTTATAAAAAGTCGCCAAAAAAAATATTGGAAAAATTGAGAAAAAAACAATACTCTGTAGGTCCATAACTTAAATAGGAACATACAACTTTTTCTTGCCTGTACTATTCAGCATAACAATTCCTTTCTAATGATATAATAGAAAATAATTTTTTGAACTGAGATACCGAAAAATCCAATTATTATTCTTCAAATAACAAAACAGATTATCGCCATACAGAAAAATAAAATTAAAAATAATGTGGAATGATAAATTATATCCTATAGGTTCTAGGTTAAATAGGAACATAAACGTATTTGGTCTGTGCCATCGTCCATAGATATTCAAATATCTACCTATGGACGATGTTTGTGCTATTCAGAATAATCATTAGCTATAATTAGCTATAATTAGCTATAAGTAAGAACTCTGCCAGGAAAATTTTGAAAAAACATCGATTGAAATCCTTCAAGTATCAGTTGCATCAACATTTGTATGGAAATGACGGTGAAAGGCGCCTGGAATATTGTAATTGGTTTCTTCGACAAAATGCTGAGAATCACCTATTTAACTATTATATCTTGTTTACGGACGAGTCAAGATTTACCAACAATAGATTATTAACAGGAATAATACAAGGTAGGTACTGTACTTTATTTGGATTATTGTCGATAGTCGAAGTGTAAAGTGCTAAAAGTGTGAATGGTCTTTTGTTCCAGGTACTGAGCGATAGCAAACGAGCACCGGTTTCGACAAGGCGGCTTCCAGGAGAGATTTGGTGTGAATGTTTGGGCAGGAATAGTTGGAACTCATATTGTTGGCCCCATTCTTTTTCAAGGCCAACTAACCGGAGAGAGATACTTTAATTTTTTAACGAATGAAATTTCGGAATTCATTAACAACCTACCAGCGGAAATAACTGAGATAATGTACTTCCAGCAAGATGGCGCCCCTCCGCATAATTCAAGAATAGCGAGAAATTATCTTCAAAATCGCTTTCAAGAGAGACTTATAACAACCCATGGTCCAGTCAGGTGGCCACCAAGGTCACCTGATCTTACTCCGTGCGACTTTTTTCTAAGGGGGCATCTTAAAAATAGGGTGTATTCCACACAGCCTACAACTCTACATGAGCTAGAAGTAAAAATTCGTAGAGCTTTCCAAGATATCACGCCCCAAATGTTGAGAAACGTTTTACATGAAAATATCACCAGAGTCAATAAATGTATTGACGCTGAGGGAATGCATTTCGAACATTTGTTTTGAATTTATTTTATCTTTAATCCTATCAATTTGAATTTTTTTATTCGATAAATCTGTTTTTTCGTTATTTGAAGAATAATAATTGGATTTTTCGGTATCTCAGTTCAAAAAATTATTTTCTATTATATCATTAGAAAGGAATGGTTATGCTGAATAGTACAGGCAAGAAAAAGTTGTATGTTCCTATTTAAGTTATGGACCTACAGAGTATTGTTTTTTCCCAATTTTTCCAATATTTTTTTTGGCGGCTTTTTATAACGCCGACGAATGAAAATAAAATATCACAGTAGTAGCAACTGTTATCAAGTGACGTATGGTTTCCATAGCCAACTTTTCAATTTTTGGCTTTCATTTTGCTTCCACGGCCTACTCGGTGAATTTCAATAATAATTTTTTTCTGATCTAGTTTCTGGTTAGATACCAACTTGTGATATGTCATTAGAAATGGAATTGAATGGTGAATAAAGCGAAAAGAAAAAAAATAGGGTTTCCATTTAAAATAAGAAAGTTGATGTTACTTCCGGTCAGACCGGAAGTTAACTTCGACATGTCAATATGCTCAAATTCTAGCTCTTATGTCATTATATCGACGCTCCAAATTTCACAAAACTACTTCATACAATAACTGAGATATTCCGTAGGCAATACTTCCGTAGCCACCCGGTATAATATCATAAGAAAATTCAATCACTTGCCTAATAGAATAAAAACGATTATGGGTAAAAGAAAATTCAAACTTTCCTTGAGAAATATTCTCAACTCAGCGAGTATTTTTCTCACTGAACGAATTCTATTCTGTGATATTTCAGATTCCTTTTTTTGTGTTTTTAATTTACTGATACCGGTACAGTTTACACTTGAAAAGATCAGAATTTTGTGTTTATTCTTCATTTTATTTATACTGTTATACTGTCAATAACACATGGAATCATCACGGATGTTATGTATATGTTTTTATTTTTTTATCACAGAATTTCACTTGAATAAATCGCCAAACATTTTATTGTTCTTACACAAAATTTTTTCATTGACATTTTCTAAGGAAGATTTCGTTACTTATACTGGCACAATACTTCCCAATAATATTTTCTGATCCATCGATATTTCCTTTTCCTAGAAAAAAATCTCGTGGAGTGAGATCGGGAGACCTTACTGGCCATGGATATTGAGTATCAACCTACCCATTTACTCTCCCAGTTGTCATCGAGATAGTCTTTAATCAATGTCGTACTATGACATGACAATTCGTCAACAGGGCCGGCCGAACGCATCATGCAGCTAATGCACAGCATGAGGGCGCACCTGCCAAGAGGCGCCAAAATGAGTTGAAATATTTGAATAATATATACTCATTTCAAAACTCCCTTGGAAGATTTCGCTAATTCATAACCGATGTTTTCCTGCATCTAATAAGTAGTCTCCTAGCGCCCTGAACCATAATTCATTGTTTTTCAGTATTAAATATTCCATAGGACCTTTTTGGTAATATTATATAAAAATGAGGGGCGAAAGGGAGTTGATTTCAGAGTTTATCACTAGGAAGAGGTATCCCAAAAATTCAACCGAAAGCCGGTTGTCTCATTCAGTAATGATGAGAGTAAAAATCCATTACAAACTTTGGAAATTTATCGTGACCCGTCTATATTGGTTATGTTGCAAACTATTTCCAGCAACAGAAAATAAAATCAAACTGATTTCCAACGAAATTTATTCTGATTGGCAGAATTTGTCCAACTCTTTGAAACTCCATGATATTTCTTTCGTACATATACAGGGTGTTTCTTAAGTACGTGTAGAAACTTCAGGAGCATGTTGCTGACGTCGAAATAAGAAAAAAAGTTCCCAAATACACATGTCCGCCTGTTATTCGTTTCGAAGATACAGAGTGTCAAAGTTTAATTCTTATATTTGTTTGTTGTAAATAAATTCTAAAATATTTGTGATATTCGAGTAAAGTTTGGTGTCTGGGATGATTTTTCAATGACAAAATCAAATTTTATGTTAATTGCGAAAAAACTGATTTCTACTTGAATTTCTTTAAAATTTAAAAATCTTGTCATTAAAAATTACATGCATCGATTATTTCAAATCTCAATAATTCGAAAACAGTTACTATCAGTGACCTCTACAAAGAATATTTTTTTTACGCAAACTACATGATGAATATTCCCAGATACCAAACTACCCAAATATCAAAATTATTTTGGAATTATTCACAAAAAAATAAGAATTCAACTTTGACACTCTGTATCTCAGAAACGAATAACTTGCGGACATATGTTTATGGGGACTTTTCTTCTTATTTTGACGTACTTAAGAAATACCCTGTATACTGGAAATCTGATATTGAATGAATTATACAAGTTATAAAATTCTTGATACAGAAAAATTTGGCATTCAGAGGATCTTCTGATAAACTCTTCTGTGATATAAACTTGTTTCTTATAATCTATATGAGACCAATGGTAGTCTTTTTCTATTTTGAAAATATTGTTTTATTCAATAAAAAAAAATTATGTTCATAAAAGTCATCGAGTTAAGCTACTTCATTTTCAGATAATGTATGGAACTGTAAAAGTGCATCTCATATACATTCTGTTCATTAACGTGATGATTATTATGTTCATCATATTACGATACAATGTGTATAAAGGAGCAAATAAAATTTTGCATGAGGGCGCTCAGTACTCTAGAGCCGGCCCTGTTCGTCAAGCTGGAAGCATACCCGTTCTCTTTCTTGCTTTGAGATTTGATCAAGAATTGGCTCTATTTCAAACATCAAAACAACAGAAGGAACATTTTACTGTTAATATTGTCACGCTATAAGAATGGGCCAATTTATTTGTTATTGAAAATGCCACACCAGATATTTGTTTTGAAGGAATATTGGTCCTTGCATTCTATTCTGGACATTGGGTTTTCGTCGGCCCAACAATGGCAATTTTGCGAACTTACCACCCCATTTTTAGGTGAAAGTTGCCTCATCAGAAAACAAGTTACCCAACTATCTATATTCCACTATCTTCCCTTGTAAATACTCGCAGATTTCAAAATTTCTATCGTAATCTCTTTCTTTCAACGTATGTATAAATTTAGGAGCATAAAGGCGATATTTATGTTTCAATAACATTATTTGTGCTCTTAACACTACAATATTAGGTAAATTGATCGTTACCTTGTAGATTTGTATCATTTAATTGTTTAGCATAAATTAATTTATTCCCTCTTTTCTCATCATCATTATGAACACAGATACAGAGTAAAATATCAAATTGGCACAAAAAACTAATAAAAATTTGAACCACTTTCGAGAGTAGATAAGCGCTATTCAGCTGAAGAAATGGAGTTTTCTACCAGAAAAGGACACAGAGAAACGAAATCATTCAAAAGTATGTCAACTCCAAATTTCTTGGACAAAAAGTTGCAGTACAGTTGTACTTATTCGATTTTGAGAGCAAAACACCTGCAAGTAATAACGTAGACTTAGATTTATGTTTCCCGATGTTATCTCTGATAGTTTTGAGATCGATACCAGTTGATATCATTCATTACATTGGAGATTTAAGATGAAAACACCTGCATTTTTTGGTATTTTCTGATAACTGATTTCTCATCCAAGATTTTTGTTTCGTAGTCTATCGCTTCGCTTTAATATTATGGTAAGAATCTCGATAAGGAGATATCAACCGCAAAGGGTAAAAAAGGCTACCTTCAATAATTTCGCTGTATTATATTACAATATTTTGATATCATGAAAAAACGTAATGAGATCAATTTTGACACGATCATATATTTTTTTGTCTCACTATATCAAAGGCGCATGCTCTCACTTGCCCCACAGACAAAGATGTAATTTAATTGCAACTTTGAAGTAATTTTTGGACGTATCATTCGTAAATATACTAATAAAGTTATTTATGATCTATGAAGCAGAAATTCAACCTGTCCTAGATATTGTTTGCAGTATATGGATGCAACCCCACTACTTACTACACCTACACTAAAGCTTCCAAATTTTTTTAAAAATAAACTTAAATTCGTCTCGTTGGTGGTGTGTCGCTCACACACTCGCTTATTTCTACAGAACACCGCGGAAAGCTAGATCTCTCTTTATTTTATAGAGAGGACCCTCAAAAGATAATGGTTTTCAGCACAATTCGATAATTTTTTGAAATTTTGTTTGTTCCAGAACCCAATACAATTTTGACAGTTTACAGAAGGTTTTGTATGATTAGGAAAGCCGCAAAGTTGAATAATTCAAAATGCGTTTTAATGGTCATTTCCATAAAAAAATCATGATTTGATTGCGATGAATTTTTATTGCAAAAATTGTATCAAATCAAGGGTCAGTAATAGTCACATGTGTACAGTGGACACCAAAACTCAATAAATTGAGTAATCACAAGTAGTGAAAGAAATAAAATGATAAAAAATGTTCTAAATCAAAGTAGTATCCGATTTCCACCCCTTTCTGGCAGCATCAACTTTAACAACACCTTATTGAGGAGAAATGACGGTTTGGGAAGTTCACACATACCAGAAATAATGATTATCTTACTAGCTTTATCATTCCTGACATTAACACTCAGTAACTATCAAACGTCTAGAATAATAAAGGAAAATAATATTCGACTGTTAGTTTCCACTTAGACACGGTCCCTCAATGGATGAGAAACGGATACAAAATTATGCAAAATTTCACTACGCAAAATAAGTTACTCACGTATCAATCACAAATTCGAATAATTAAATCAAAAAGCCCTTTCCGAAAAGGTATTTTCCTATTTATAATAGACCGGTGGCCTTCGTACCAGGGCGTTATAAAAACTAAAAGAATGCGATGGCTCTAGTAGCAAACTATTAGAAAAATAACAAAAAGTCTGCTTCAACTTTTAAAGGTGCCGAAAACCGTCTGTTCCATTATATGTATATTGATTAGGCTACACCAGAAAATTATTTTGGAGTCTACAAGGTTGCTAAAAAAGTGTGACATATCAAACTTTTGTTGTTTCAAATAGAACACCCTGTATTTCGTGACACTTTTGAAAGGTTCAGGAAAAAATAATATGATTTCATATGAAGTATTATGTACCCAACTTTAATCGTTCTCGAGTTATTGATTTTTTTAATGAAAATGCTAGGTTCAATTGGAAACCAAATAACATCGAAATGTATAGAAATCCTCTCTTCGAAATCTGATCATGCATCAAAGATATTGTGGGCTTTTGATTTCGATACAACCCGTTTCTCAAAATTATACAGGATGTTCAAATTACAATTTTTCGATCAAAGATAACTTTTTCGTTTCAAATAGAACCCCTGTATTTTTTTCATTTTATCTTGAAATTTCCTACACCAACCTATATACCTATGGTCGTCATATCGGACACCTACTTTGAATTACTTACATTTGTGTCTCATATTTTGTTGCTGATGTTAACTTAATTTTAGTGAACAGTGAATATTTTCAATGAAGAATTCTTTGAGCAATAAATGTCGTGTTAAATTCAAAAAATGCATTGAAATAAAAACTACTATTTAAAAAAGACAATATCTGAAAAACTATTCAGGTTAGGTATAGGGAACCCCAATATGAAATGAAAGATAATTTCCTATTACTTAGACCAAAAAAATATAACCAACAATGAATTTTGAACAATCTATATAATTTTGAGAAACGGGTTCTATAAGAAACTTCTTTGATGCATGGTAAGATTTCGAAATGATGATTTCTATACATTTCGATGTTATTTAGTTTCCAATTGAACATAGCATTTTCATAAAAAAAATCAGTCGAGAACGGTTAGAGTTGGGTACATAGTATCTTTCATGAATTCAAATAATCTTTTCCTAATCCTTTCAAGAGTGTAACGAATTACAGGGTGTTCCATTTGAAAAATCACAACATTGACTTGTCACACTTTCTTGAGCAACCCTGTAGACTCCAAAACAATTTTCTGTTATAGCGTTAATCAAGATACATATAATGAACAGGAGAGATCCCCGAAAAAATAAATGGTTTGGCTTACACGCAACCTGTCGTGTGGGGTGCCCCCCCTGTATAAAATTCAGAAAATGTATAGTTTGGTAAGCAAAATCAAGTAGAAAAAATGTGCCTCGTCACAGTTTCTAGAAGTTTCCATCAAATTATTCGAAGAATTCTACACGTTTCTCAAACAATTCACTATGCTTCTATCAATAACAGGTTCATAACAATATCTGGTTGGTACATTGTAACTTCATAATACATACTCTGGCAATATGTTATTTTTCTTTGTTGAATTAAAACACCTCATAGAATAAATGAATAATAGAGTTTGGTAATGAACTGAAGTCTGTGTAAAACCTGAACTTTTTCAAAACGTGGATGTCATCCAATCAGTAACTTCCTCACCAACTGTGACCACATTGAGTTATCATATTTCCGAATTCCATCAAGCTCCATCGAATGTGATTCATCTGAGAGGCAGGAATTTCAAAAAATCTCGAATGGTTTACTCTCACCATTACCCAGATGTTAAACGCTCAAAAATCAGAGAAATCGAATACCCGATATCTCCGATACAAAATTCGGCAAGTAGCGTTTCCGAAGATTCACTCTTGAATTCCAGATGTTACTTCGAAATCCTGATTACCTCCACGGTGCCTGACTAATTAATTCTGCCTTTTTAATCCTCTCTCGCATTCCTACCAGAACGCATATGCGCGATTAACAACTGGGATGTCGGTAAAAAGACGACCATTAAAAAAACACAAACCGCTTATCCCATTTCGGAACATGTTAAAAAAGAGTACACGAAGGCCGCAATCCGATATGGTTTGTGAAAACCGCGAAATTACTTTGATGACAACATACATGTCGAGTGGTTTTGCTTTTATATCGCTGGCGAATCTTGCAGATGGGGCAGTCAAGAAATGTTCGTGACACTTGTCGACTTTAATTTCGACAAAGTACGAGGATATATTGAAAAATTCTTAGCCTAGTATAGAACCAAACAAAATTTCAAAGTCAAAATATTTTATTACTCAACATATTCTCCTCTCAATTGGATACATTTATTACAGCGAACCTGCATCGTCTCTAGACCTTTCAAAAAAATATTTTTTCTTGCTCTGCAAACCAGACCTCCACAGCTTTTATTACCTCCTCGTTGGAAGAAAATTTACGATCTTTTAATCTTTTTTTTAGTTGAGGAAAGAGATGATAGTCGGACGGAGCCAAATCTGGTGAATAAGGCACCCCCCTTATTCACCAGAATTGGCTCCGTCTAGTAATTCAAACCATAAATCACGAATTTTTTGAATGGCAACATGAGATTTGTGTGCAGGGGCGTTGTTCTGAAAAAACAAAACACCTTTCGATAGCTTTCCGCGTCTTTTCTCTTCAATTTTTTCCCGTTTAGTGGTCAGTTATGTCGAATAGTAATCTACAGTTATGGTTCTACCCTTATCCAAAAAATCAATCATGATTACTCCATGGCAATCCCAAAAAACTGAAGCAAGAACTTTTTCAGCAGATATTTGGGCACGAAACTTCTTAGGTCTTGGAGAACCGGAGTGTCACCATTCCATCGATTGTTGCTTTGATTCTGGATCGTAGAAATGTACCCAGGTCTCATCCATAGTTACAATTCGGTTTAAGAAGTCTACATCGTTTTCAAATCGAGCACAGATCGAACGCGATGCTACTACCCTTGCACGCTTTTGGTCAACATTCAAACATTTGGGGATCCATTTTGCTGCAATTTTTTTCATGTCCAAATTGACGTGAACTATATTATGAACGCGTTCGTATGAAATATTCAGTGCTTCAGATATCCGTTTTAGCCCAATTCGACGGTCTGTTGAATTCATGTCATGAATGGCATCGATATTTTCGAGGAGTGACACAGAAACTGGCCTTCCCGATCGGTCATCATCTTCAATGGAAAATTTACCTCTTTTGAAGCTGCAGTCCAATTTTTCACGGTTGCATACGAAGGACATCGATCACCAAGGGTATTAAGCATATCTTCGTAAATCTGCTTACCTCTTAACCCTTTTAAATACAGGTACTTGATGATGGCTCGATACTCCAATTTTTCGATTTTCACAATTTCGGTGGACATATTTTTTCTTTTAATTTATTGCGTAACTCTGGTTTACTTCTTTGACGTCAAACTACACTGACACTTCTAATAAATTATTGTTCGTTGCTATGGTAATGCAATATTTTGTTTATGCAGGGTTACTGGTCTAGGCTAACTAGATATCGATACATCCTCTTAAACCTTCTCCTACCCCGCCCGAACTTCTACTGTTACCTGTTCATTAGAATTTTCCGATGTTCCCACTGGAATGGTACCCAGAAAGTTTAGGTCTTCTTGTATGTTCACTAACTTGAACTCATTATTCAACTCTTCGCATATTAAATCAAATCAAAGTATCCTTTGTTTCACAAGATATTTCATGGACACAGTTTTCAATAAAATAAACCGTAAAGATACTAATATAAAGGTAAAAAAGATAAAAGTAAAAATATAATAATTACTGGTCAACAGATAAAATCTTATTTCTCTTCAAACAATTTTAAAATACAGTCAAAAGTTACAAACACAACAATACAAGTACATATGATTTTTTTTTCAAATAGCAACCTATTTTTTTTGACAGTGCCATTTGAAAGAGCATATTTTTCTCCACACAGCACATCAAAAGTTTCGTCATGTTACTTGAGGAAATTGTCACCTATAATATCACAAGAGCCTAAATTATTTCCGGAAATTTTTTTGAGGGCACGAATATTTTGAAAATTATAATTTTCTTAAAATATTCGTACCCTAAAGAAAATTTCCAGGAATAATTTAAGCTTGCGTGGTATTCGGTAAAAAAATATCACACCATAATTTGGAAAAAAATTATTAATCCAATCTGACATTTTAAATTAATTTCACTGCTTGTCAAGTCCACCATGTTTCGTTAAATAAAAAATATTACCAACTTTAGTTACACCAAATGCTATAAAACTCAGATGGGTATTAGATCAGTCTATCGCCCTTTCATAATTTTAGGTGGTAGAAATGCATTTTTTGTTAAAGTAATCCATAACACTTCTAATGTAAAAAATATAATATTAACATGGTTTGTTGCAGTAGGTGGCCGAGATATAGGCGGCCATGCTTTTGACAGAAGAGGTTTATATTGGTAAATTACATTGAGTTACTGTATAGTAATCCAGCAAACAATGATATTCTTATGTGAAACATTTCTTGTGAGCATTTGCGTTAAACAATTTGAGAAAGATGAAATGCTTTGAAAAGAACAATTTATGTAAATACTGTAAAGAGTTGAGTCAAGTGCAAATATTATTATGTCATCCAAAATTAATATATTTAACGAATTTAATGGAATATTGCGACCAGGATACATTAGAGTCGAATGGTTTGTTAACGAAAATCCAAGAAAGTCTGCTGCAGATGTCAAGTAAATAAAAGACATTTGAACAAAATTGTTTCAAAATATTACATATATGTCTTAAAACACAGAAATCTAATTAATTCGTCACCTTGTTATTCACCATTAAGAAGAGAGAATGGGTTAGAATTCAAGCAACATTTAAATCTTACTATGTTTGTAGATCCTACATTTTTTGAAATATAAATTGTTAATGCATAATAATTAAACAAATTTGTGTTTTCTATTTAATGAAACTTTATAGCGAATAATAAATAATAATGTTAATTCTTATAGAAATTTTGCATTTTCCACAGGTATATCTACAATATTTAATGGTTGTAGATCATATGTTTACCTTTTCAACTGTCAAAAAATTTCCAGTTAAATATCGTGTCGCCACGAAAAAATGTCCGGACATTTTTTTAGTTGCCATGGTAACTAGTCAAAATTAAGGCATCTTATTGGTTAAAAAGTAGAGGTGTGAAATTTTCGTAGGTAATACCACAAGTGTATCGGTGATTATCGAAATAGCATTTCCTTTGAATTTGAGAATCAAATTATGTTGCTTGGCAACCACACGAGCGCTTGCGCGAGTGTGGTTGCCTAAAGCAACATAATTTGATTCGAAACCGAGAAGGAATTAACGATAATCGCCGATAACACGAGTTGTATTTGTTAAGATTATTTCATGAATAAAATCGAAACCATTTTTATTTATTTACTATTCAATTTAACTAGGAATATTAATCCCGCATTTAGTTCTGAAATTATGCAACTAACAAAACATTTACTTGATATTTCAAATATATCTCTATTTCAGTTACCAATGACAGAGCGCGTCATTCGTAGTTTCGTCATTGCATGTCTAGTCTACTGCTTCTCGCTCGAGGTTATGTTTTGATAACATTTTGATTTAGTGATTTGATTAATCAACGAGTATGCAAAATTTGTCGAAAATTGTGAAGTTGATATGATATGATATGAAAAAATTCAACCAATCATAACACGTTATTTTAGCATGAGTGAAATAATCGAGAAAAGTAATGTTATAGTGATTTTAAATTAATTTATTTTATTCAATTGATTGAACCAACTAATTGAATTGAATGAACAAACTGAAGTCCTTCCGTGGCAGTATCCAGACGGTCAATAAATTCTTGTTGGACCTGATAGTGACAGTTTGTTTAGTATTATTGTTACATCAATTTGTAATCCTAGTTTTCAATTCCTCGATATTATCTGTACACGATATTCTCTAGATGGCTCCAACAGAAAAAATCTAATGGAGGAAGGTCCAGAGATCGTTGAGGCCATACGGTAGAACCATGCCTACTTATCCACCTGTTGGTCAATATACCTTCTAACATTATCTGCGTAATGCGGCGATGCACCATCACAATGGTACCATAAGTTTTCATTTTGTATAGCAGGGTTATTAGCGTTAGGAAATAAGATCACCAGTCTGGGTATAACATTATCCAGTAGGAACTGAAGGTACCTTGGACCATTTAGGGTTTCTTCGAAATAGTGGGGTCCTTGATTTCATTGAAAATATGAACAGGATGTTCATAAAGTCAGTTGTGGAATCATCTGCGACTGAAAGTTGGAATTTAGTCGCTATTTTCCATCGTACAAGATAACCTCTTTTGGAAGGGATTCATGTTTTAAAGAGAAACATTCTCAATTGAAAATTGTTCGGACTGGTTTCAACTGCCTTTTCCCGAACACAGGGGAATTATTTATTTTCAGCTTCGATGTTAAGTGGACTGGATTCTTCGTAGTGAAATAGTGAAATTACCACGTAAAGTGGGCGTTGGCAAATTGCTTCTCTTCAATAATCGGTGATAAAACTACTTACAGATTTCTTTCTTCAAGTGACACAATGTGTACACTGAATAATTACTTAAATTCACTCCTGGTTTACTGTACTGAAATACAAACGCCGAAAACAATTCGAGCGTCGTGGAAGGATAGGAGTAGAAAAAATGTCGACTCAAATCTCGACTAGGACGACTTCTCACTTCGGAAGAGAGTCTCATAATCCGTGCTGTACCGTTCCTTCGGGAAGATGCAATATCAGGGTAGGCGGCGAAGACGGGAGGAGAGGTGAGGAAATTGGCACTTCTTAAAATTCGTCTGGAGAAAGTTGATGGGTTACAGACGAGAAATGTTGAGGAAACCAGAGAATTGACTGAGCGAGCTCAGGGACGGCTCAAGGATGTTTTATAAAGAATTAGTAACGATAACGATAAAGCTTATTGGAACAGGTCCAATAAATCTGTTTTCTACAATCGCCGCCCAAACATTTATTTTCTGAGAAAACTGTGTGTGATGTTCTCTCATCCATTTTGGATTCACCTTAGCCCAGTACCTGCAATTCTGCCGATTCACTGTTCCTGTTAGTGTAAAGGTAGCTTCATCAGAGAAAGCAATATTTTTTACTAGCAAAGGGTCAGCATTGCACATATCCATTAACGTTTGGCATCCGTCGGTCTGGATCGTCCTCGGAAATTTCTAGGGTCAAAGTCATCCTATAGGGATGCCACTTTTCCAATTTTAAAATTTTATGTGTAGTTGTAACTGAGATATCTTGATTTTTGCTAATTCTCCTTAGGCTGTTGTGTGGATTTTACCCCATTGCTAATAAAACATCCAATTTGATCACCTAATTAATTTTAGGAAGCCCAGCATTATCTTTAACTTTATCTCAACTTTGCTCACTGCTGATTGAGTTGGGAGCCTATCGTGGTATTTAGTATTAAACAGTCCAACTACTTCTTGTTGCCTTCGTACTCCGTCACCGTATCCAATACTTATCAGAATTTTTATTCTCTGAGTAACAGAATGGCGCATTTAATTCCTATTTTTTTCTAAAAGAAGTGAATCAATGTAGAATAAACTTACAAACTGTGGCATACGCCAACCAAACGGCTAATTCAGCACAAAGAGAGTAAACTAACATGACGGTTTAATAAGCTCTATCCAATCAGAATCTTGTAGCATCGACGCGTCATAGTGACGTACTTGGACATGAGTACAGAGTCGAACTCGAACCAAGAAACAAAACGGTCACATGTAACTCTCATATACCAAGAGCTAGGCCGTCACTGTCTATGGAGAATGGTGGCCATGACATGTCCAACTACGTCACATTTCGTCACAGAAGTTCTTTCATCTCTTTCCATCAGTGCCTCCATTGTCTTATGGGGATTAGACTCTCCTAGTCAAATAGCGTTTAGTCTCCTTGAATTCAGCAAGATATCAAAAACAGTAAAATTTCTTTTTACGATAATGAACAGAGTGATTCTTTTAGGGCTTAGAAAATACGAACACACCAGTGGCGTGCTGAAAGGGAACTTTACAAAGCTAGGAAGGACTTTTTGAACACTTAATGATTAGTTTGTTCAATTAACTGAAAAAAAGTAAGTTAACTTAAAATCAATAAATCAATAATTTTCTCGAAAATTTCGTCATGTAACATAACAATTTGTAGAAATATCTATTGTAATATCTCAAAGTATTTTAACGGAAGT
The DNA here is from genome assembly GCA_944452925.2 of Chrysolina oricalcia. Lineage (NCBI taxonomy): Eukaryota > Metazoa > Arthropoda > Insecta > Coleoptera > Chrysomelidae > Chrysolina > Chrysolina oricalcia. The sequence continues at coordinate 8,234,125 of OX101816.2, forward strand.
TTGTTTGAGTCAAAATCATCATAATGGAATGCTCTTTTTCACAACGCGAACCACTATATTGAAAAAAATTTTAATAAAAAATAAAAAATTAGATTTTACGTAGCAGATACATTTTCCCCAAAATTTTAGGAATTAAATTAGTGATTTCCATGTGACTGTTCTCTTATCTGTTTTCACGAATACCGATTTCAAATTATTGCGTCTTAAAAATCAAGTACAGTTGTCCTTGTCGAGTACAGAACACCTGAAAATTGGTATATATAAAAAATATAATTTGCGATATCTTCATTATCTATCTTTAACGTGCCATCTATTTTGAGACCACTTATGACTTTCAGATGACGGATCTCATTAGTTACAATATAGACACACCTGCATGATGATTTGTATTGGGGTATCTTTATCATCAGGAAAATTTTATTTTGCAAAGTAATCCCTTGCCAAGAAATTTCAGTTTCAAATCGAAGAATTTATTTTTATAGAATTTTTCATTTGATTCATTCAGTGGTGATTGCTCTAAGGTTTTTTGAACATAGAATTCATTCACTTAAAGTGATTTAAATTTTTCCTCTGGTCCATTTTCCGAAAAGTCGATTTGAGAAGGAAAATTTTTCCTCACTTACAATTACTTTCCCTCATTTTGTATCATTTTACACATAGACTGTCGCATACAAGCCTCGAATAGGGTTGAAAAGTACATCGATGTTGAGTAAAATGGAGGGAAATTTACGAGTGGCTCCTGGGGAGAACATATGGAAAATTCGATTTTACAGAACAGAAATAAAAGGAGTGTGTTGCCCATATTTTCACGCGAGCCGTGTTCACCTAATTATTAATTGATAGAACCTGGCTTCGGAATACTAGAGGCTTGAGTGTTGCAGGTGGCTGAAGGGTTAAAATGAGAGTGTAATCTTGTAAGGAAAAATCGAGATTTTGACAGATTTTCCCACACAAGCTCATAGAAACTATGAAAACTCACATCGTCATCAGACCGAAAAACATAACGGCTTGAGTGGCGCGGATGGATAAGTACATTTTGGGGTCTTAAACTTTAACTGAAATTCTCTTATCTTATTAATTTAAGAGTCCGTTAAAAATGATGGCTTGAGTGTAAAGCGTGGCCTTCAAATTTTCAGAACATAAAAAAGTTGCAAGAAAATTGTAAGGAAATTGAAACCACTTTCTCACGCAAACTGTTTGGCATATGATTAGAAAAAGTGATTCCACGACTAAATAACAAAAGTCTTGAGTTTCGGACATGGTCATCATATTAATTATACATGATTTATTCAAAAAAGAGCTGACAAAAACTTTCTTGAAAATTATATCATTTTCCCACACAAGCCCATTGGCATATGATTAGAAAAGGTTATTCTGAAACTATATAACAAAAGGCCTGAGTATTCCACATGGAGCATATTATTTATCCATAAAAGAGCTGCCAAAAATCATAGAAATGTTTAAGTATTTATGCAGGGTTATCATTATCCGTTAGAATTGCCCCAGTCAGGCCCTGTCTTTGGATCCCCGATACATCTGGAGAGCGTTGTTAGTTTATCCCAATAACCACTCCCCACGCCCTTGGGGTAAGTGTCTATTGGTTCCGAGAATCGTGTGCCCTGAGTAGACGGAATGAACCAAGGATGAACGCTTTCTGCATCCGTCCGTCTAAGATGAGTCCATTATACTACTCCAAAGAAGTAGAGTAGAATCGGAATGGCAAGCATATTAGTTGCAGCAACTTTGTTCTTCCCCGACAGTTCTGATGACCAGATCTGTCGGAGTTTATGCTGATACTTGGCGCGGAGAGTTTAATGTGAGCACCACTTGGGAGCGGCGTTGCTCCACCCCCCAAGTAAGTATACGTCTCTCCAGCATCAATATGATGTAGGATGCTCCCGTCTACTAGCTGATTCCGTATTCTTCGCATCGTCCTCTTTTGAGATGAACCGTGGCGCATTCCTATAATAATTTGAGTTTCTCTAATATTACAACTTCAATAAGCTTGAATATGTAATATTGTTCAAGGAAAATGGTATTTGTCTTTTTTTAAACTTTTGAGTATTATTTCTTATTGTTTTGATTTTATATGTTTTTTGCTTCCAACACAACTTTGAAGTTCCTGTTAAATAGATTTAACAGATTTGTTAGATATGTTGGTGAATTTTTTAATTATTACAGAATTAATGTATGTATATACTGCAGCTACTGAACATGAAAAATTAGATATCCTATACGTGTAAAGGTGAAGCAAGCGACAAGGAAGAGAAAATAAGTGAGGACGACGATGAACATTTAGCTCGTTATGGAGATATTGTAAAATCACTTTGTGATATAATTTAGTTTGTAAAATTATTCATAAAGTTAGCTCATTTCATTGTCAATATTTTATCAATAAATTGTAAATTTTTTCCGGCACTCAAGCTTTTTGTTATTTAGTCTTAGAGTCACCTTTTCTAAACATATGCGAAACGGCTTGCGTGTCAATTATCTTACAATTTTCCTGCAACTTTTCGACGTAAGCCTCCGTTCCGGTGACATCCAATAGTCATGCCAATTTTATTGCAATGTCTTACACATCATTGATTTTCTATACTTCCAATGGCTTGCATGGAAAAATAACTGAAAAATCAAGGAGAATTTCCGTTAAATTTTCTGACGACAAAATCTACTTATCCATTCGCGCCATTCAAGCCATTATGTTTTCCGGTCTAGTGACGATGTAAGTTTCCATACTTTCGATGGGCCACCTGCAACACTCAAGCCTTTGTTATTCCGAAGCCAGGTTCTATTAATTAATTATTAGGTGAACACGGCTCGCGTCAAAATATGGGCAACATACTCCTTTTATTTCTGATCTGGAAAATCGGATTTTCCATATATTCTCCCAAGAAGCCTCTCATAAATTTCCCTACATTTCACTCAACATCGATGTACTTTTCAACACTATTCGAGGCTTGTATGCGAAAATGGGGCACCTTCATCTGTCACTATCTGACTGTCTAACACAGAGAAATATTTATTATAAGTATATAATATATATTTCTATGGTCTAACAGGATTATTCAAATATATCGATGTAACTGCCATAATGAAATACGACGAATGTTAAAACTTGCTGCATTATTTGAATACAAAACCAGACAATATTCGAAAAAACTGATTTTTCACCTTCTGCAATTTTACAGGTACATTTGGCTGAAGCTTTGTTTTTTTATTACCTAATTACTATAGAATGCAACACCAAAATTTAATGGTGGCTTTGAGACAATATTATGTCGAAGCTTTCTCTGCTAACTACCTCTCAGTTGGGATGAAATGAAATGAAATCATTCAGTTCAGTTATAGACTAGTGCCTTTACCTAATTATTGTGAAAAAAAAGTAACAGCCAAGGACCAGGTGTAAAATGTTGTTCAGGTTCCAACTTTAATGAAAAAAATATTTAAACACGAAACCACACAAAATGGTGAATGGAGATGCGGTTTTAATGAAAAAATCAAAAACTTTTTGAATCAATACTTTTCGACATAACCTCGAATTAACCGACAAATTGGTGAAAAATTGATTTTTCAACATTGAATTTTTTTCTCCCGTATAATTATTTTTTTCTTCCTTTCGGATGCTGGTCCTGTCACCAGCTGCACCTCAGCCTCTTGGGCTTTCAGTGCATTCCAATTTTCACAGTACCTACCCCATAACTCTAGCCACCTGTACCAGTCTGAACAGGTTCTTCACCAGTTGACTTTTTTATTCTTCGGAAGTTAGCCTGGGTTTCCCAAATATTGCCGGTCTCTTTCGGTCTAAGGCCTCGCGTTCTGTCAGTACGTGTTTGGCTGTTTCTGTCCCTTTACCAAATTGTCTGCTGGAAAGTTTTCCGTTGTACAGCCCCTTTTTGTGAGGTGTTTTCTCTTTGGGCTGTGACCAGTGAAAAGGCCGGTTATTGTTCTAACTTGATTCATGTTCAGCTTTATTAGTTCTTCAGTTTTGTGATTTGACAGTTCTTCAATGTATGTTTTCCAGTGGTGCATGAGAGGGGCTTCGTTCCACCTCACCCTTTGTTTTGGTTTGATCCAGTCCGGAATGCACCCTCGAATGTAGAATTTAGTAATCCTGAGTGCGGGTTCTGGGCCAGTATATGGAGTTGATGAACCGTTTCTGGCTAGTTCATCAGCTTTTTCATTGCCCTCGATGCCACAGTGTCCTGGAACCCACAAAGTTGTTTTGTTGTGTTCTGAGAGGACACTGAGTTCTTCTCGGCATTCCCATACCAGTCTTGATGTCACCTTCGGGTTCATAAGAGCCTTCAGTGATGCCTGGCTGTCTGGGCATATTTTGATCCGTGCATTGCCTATTTCCCCCATGTTGATTTCTCTTGAGCATTGCAAGATAGCGTACATCTCTGCCTGCTTATTCCACTGTATCTTACCTCACTGTATATTCCAGCACTAGTTTCTTCCCTGGTTTTTGATCCGCCCGTATGCCAGATCCTCTCTCCAGGTTTGCCCCTGATGTTGTCATCTGACCATTCCCTTCGATCTTGTATGATAACCTCGAAGTTAAAGTTGAAGAAGTATCTAGGAGTCATGTGGTCCGTTGGTTCCATTTCAAGAATTTTGCCTCCCACTACGAGGATATATTGAAAAAATTTAAGCCTACTATAGAACCAAACAAAATTTGAATGTAAAAATATTTTATTACTCAACATATTCTCCTCTTAATTGGATACATTTATTACAGCGAACCTGCAACGTCTCTAGACCTTTCAAAAAAAATATTTCTTCTTGCTCTGCAAACCAGACCTCCACAGCTTGTATTACCTCCTCGTTGGAAGAAAATTTACGACAATTTAAACTTTTTTTCAGTTGAGGAAAGAGATGATAGTCGGACGGAGGCAAATCTGGTGAACAAGGGGGGTGTTCTAGTAATTCAAACCCTAAATCACGAATTTTTTGCATGGCAACATGAGATTTGTGTGCAGGGGCGTTGTCCTGCAAAAACAAAACACCTTTGGATAGCTTTCCGCGTGTTTTCTCTTTAATTTTTTCCTGTAGAGTGGTCAGTAATGTCGAATGGTAATCTCCAGTTATTGTTCTACCCGTATCCAAAAAATCAATCATGATTACTCCATGGCAATCCCAAAAAACTGAAGCAAGAACTTTTCCAGCAGATTTTTGGACACGAAACTTCTTAGGTCTTGGAGAACCGGAGTGTCGCCATTCCATCGATTGTTGCTTTATTTCTGGATCGTAGAAATGTACCTAAGGCTCATCCATAGTAACAATTCGGTTTAAGTCTACATCGTTTTCAAAACGAGCACAGATCGAACGCGATGCTACTACCCTTGCACGCTTTTGGTCAACATTCAAACATTTGGGGATCCATTTTTCAACTATATGATGAATGCGTTCGTATGAAATATTCAATACTTCAGATATCCGTTTTAGCCCAATTCGACGGTCTGTTGAAATCGTGTCATGAACTGCATCGATATTTTCGGGGACTGACACAGAAACTGGCCTTCCCGATCGGTCATCATCTTCAATGGAAAATTTACCTCTTTTGAAGCTTGTAGTCCAATTTTTCACGGTCGCATACCAAGGGTATTAAGCATATCTTCGTAAATCTACTTACCTCTTAATCCTTTTAATACAGGTACTTGATGATGGCTCGATACTCCAATTTTTCGATTTTCACAATTTCGGTGGACATATTTTTCCTTTTAATTTATTGCGTAAAGACGGGTTTCCACTAGGCGGAAAATCACAAGTGGGTTTAAATATCGGCCAAAAAAATATGCAAAGGTTTCCATTGCCAGCTTTTAGTCGGCAACAATTTCTAGGGATTTTTTATAAGACACCAAATTTAGGAAAAGAAAGAAGGCTAGATATCTGTAAATTATTAAGTATAATTGATAATCACTAGGAGAATATATTTCCAAACTTATGTAATTTATTACCTCAACGTGCATGCTAATCTTTCAGATGCAGATATAGGTTCTCGAAAAGTGGTCCTTTGTTTTTCTAGTAACGGTCCAACTTTGCTTAAGAGTGAATCGAAATGCTCTGCGCTCATTCGCATATGATTAAAATGTAGCTGTGGGTCACATCTCATTTCCCGTATCAAACAATGAAAATGGCCACTTTACTCCTATGCTTAAAAATCTCCCTTACCCAAAATCTGTGTTGCCTTTTTCTTTTTTTCATTAACAAAACTCATACAATGATCGATTTTTTCCAATGATCATATTGGAGTAGGTAATTGTAATAATCTTTGGTACGGGCTATGTCCATATTTTTTCGATATTTCGAGATTATAATTTATAAATCTAGTGGAATCCGCCAAAAGTTGAAGCGATGTCAACTTATTTGCGCATCCGCAATTAAATTGGCGGCAAAATCTTTCAGTTTCAAATCATCCAATAGAATCCTGAAAGTGAAAATCCGCTTCTGATTTTCCGCCTAGTGGAAACCCGTCTTCACTCTGGTTTACTTTTTTGACGTCAAACTTCACACTGACACTTCTAATAAGTTATTGTTCGTTGCTATGCAATATTTTGTTTATGCAGGGAACTGGTCTAGGCTAACTAGATATTAATACATCCTCGTATATCCTTTAACATTATTTATTTTACATGAAAATTTGTAGAAACCTTTTTTTTGGTGGTGGAATGAGCACGATTTTTTGCAATTCAGAAGACTACTAGTATTCGAATATTTTCATAAAAATTAAATTTTCTTCAAGTAGTTCTTCTCTAATTGGATGTAGGTAGATAGTTATGCAAGAAACCTTTTTAATTTTTTTTTCAACTCAGATTAACAAAATTTCAGTTAGTAATGGAACACATGCTTCATAAACTAATTTTTCAAACAGTTTTGAAGAATTATGTAACAATTTTAATAACAATTTTAAAGTGCTGTGTGAATTCTGAAACTTGAATGTTTCACGTAAAGAAATTTTTTTAAAGTCTAGTGACATTGAGTACATTCATGTCCATTTTTATTTCTGAATTATTCAAACGAACTTGTGCATGAAATCTACATTAATGTTTTTTACTGTGTTCTTTTCAGCTAATATCTTGAGGTAATTGCCATGCTACGCCGTAAAATATAATATTAAAGCAGTTCCCACGCAAAAATCAGGTAACAAGTTAGTCACGGCAAATAGTCAGCACGTTTTCACATTTTATACACGTCGAAATTTATTCTATTTGTCATCTCGGACAAGTTTTTACTTAAACACCTGACTGATTCAGTAAATAGATGGCCTTAAGATGTTGGTTGAGCCCCGGAAGCTGGTTTGTTACTCACTTCAGTGCATAATCGCTTATTCGCAGTTATTATTGATACAATTACTTTGTATTGTGTGAGGGATTTGTACGTAGTATATCACTTCCATGCCAAAATGATTACCATCTTGGGGGGTTTGTATAGAAGATGCCTCCGGATGGGTGTAAAAGTAGTTTGGTTCCCGTCAGGTAGTAAATCAGAAATTTATTTCAGATGCTCTGGTTAGATCATACTGAAAAATTACTCCTCATATCAAAATGTATTTCCACTAAGAAAAATGGTGCAAAATCTACCTATGTTATATTGATTCATGCACTGCAATGTCTACGGGAAGTTGGTGAATAAAAAAAATGTCTCAAAAACCGAATTACACATAAAAATTAGCTAAACCTATAATATCAGGAACCAAATTACACATTTTTCTTACCCTTCTCAATCTGGGAACCCAATAACATGTACCCCTCCGGATAGTTCAGATTGGTAATAATTTTTCCTAGCTTTGGAAGGGACTGGAAACTTTATTGTCTATCGAGCATGATACACTTGAACTGCCTTTTTTTCCTCCAATTCAGGTCCAGAGAATACTGGAGAATACTGTTAGAATCAATGAAAGGAATACAAAGGAGAAATAAACTGGTTTACATTTTTTAAATTGTGTAGGTTATAAGATTTAGAATTGTTCTACTCTTCCATTCACTGGAAAATTGAAGTTCTTGAAGAGAACTTTTCCAGGCCTTTAGGGGCCATCCATAAATTACGTCACACCAATTTCATGATTTTTTGACCCCTCTTCCGTCCTTGTCACAGCAGGTCACATTTGTGTGACGTTACATCTTTTGTAATTTTTCATCTAGAAATTATTAATTCAAAATATTAGTTCCGAAATGAGATTTATTTCCTATGAAATTATTTTTAATGAAATCAGCTGTTAGGGGCGAAATTTGGGAAAGGAGATCAGTGAATGTGCAATGATGTTTCACGCCATTAACATACCCAGGACCTCTGTGGGACGTGGATTCGACAATAAAAATTGATTTCCAAAGGATTGAAATATGGGACCAGGTAGCCGAGTGGTTGAAGTGACATTGATTCAATCACTTTGGTTGCCAGTCGGTGATGGTTCAAACCATCGCATCTGCAGAAATTTTTCTGATGGTCCAAGAAAGTGCTAAGAATCGCACGTGAAAAGGTAAAACCTCGTTAATCCTTGGCTCGCACTAGTTTCGACTTCTGAGGGTTGCCGTTCGTGGTCTGTGTCCAGGAACTACCTCGAGCTACTCGAAGCTCCTCCTTGGGACAATTGGACAACAGAACACCTAAAAATTCAGTGTTGCCAACTGAACCAAGACAAAAACGCCAGCCTTTCAATCTCAGAACCAAACACAAACAAGGTCAAGTATTCGAAAGTAAAGTACCTCAATGGCACAGAAGATAGATAGAGGAGAAATGGGTTTTATGTTCTAAACACAAAACAATAGACCAACCAAAAGTATGGTTACAAAATAACGCTGTCATACTGCAAAATAAAACAACTGATAACAGTCCACATTCCAAGAGATTCGACAATACATGTTGGAGGAGAATTCCTTCGAAAAAAATAAGGCCCTATCAAATAACCATCGCAGCCTGATATTTCTTTTCTTGAATCCAATGAGGATTCACGGTAGACCAATAGTGACAATTATTTTCGTTTATTTCACCGTTGTTGTGGAAACGACTTTCATCACTTCATAATATTTTTTTCAGAAGTTCAACCTACAATCAGTATCTCCTAAATATGCGAATAGATTATAGATTAGAGTTATAAAACATAAAGATTATTACCTGTCTGTAGTCCATGAACCAGATATATTTTGTAGGGATAGAATTTGTTTTTTGACAAAATACGTTGTATGACGATTTTGAAATATCACAATCAATTGCTACTTGTCTGACAGAACTATGTGGTTCTAATACCATTCGACCTAGCACTGCAACAGTGTGATTCTCATCTATAGCCGTTTTTTGTTTTTTTCGATTCCGTCTGACGGTAATCTTCTGTCGGGATGTACCGATAAGCGTATATTCTCACTGCTTCTTTTGCATTTCTTCTTGCTTCGCCATAAATAGATACACACATCGCCAAACTTCTTGGACCCCCTCGTAAAGTTTACAACGAAATATTTATCATGGCTGGTTTTTTGTACATTCAATTGTTATTTCTTTCACCGTTGCTAGGCATCCAAAAATGTTTAAAAAAACAATTTTAGATCCTACCTACCAATGTTTAAAAAGTGATTCAAATCGATTTAACGTTGTCAAGTGATTGTTGAGTTATTTGCAATTATGCCTGGAAATAGAATTTCAGTATTCAATAGAGTAAGAATAGTGGCTTTGCATGACGAGGGTGTGTCGAATCATCAAATCGCGGATAGACTAACGATTCCACGCGCTTCAGTTATCCGAAAAGTGCATTTGTACCAGGAAAGTAACAGCGTTGACTATAGACGTGGAACTGGACGTCATAGGGTAGGTAACTAATGCCAGAGAAGATCGGTATCTAGCAGGATATGTACGTCGGAATCGAACCATAACAGTCTCAGCTGTCCGAACTCATTTGCGAAGAACGTTCGATCGATTAATTTCCAATACCACCATACGGCGGAGATTTGCTAGAGCCATTTTGCGATCCAGGAGGCCATTAAGAGTACCCAGGTTACTTCCCAGACACATAGCCGCTCGTCTACAGTGGGCACAAGAACACAGAGACTGGCTTTTAGCTCAGTGGCAAAATGTCCTTTTTTCGGACGAAACCAGAATTGGTTTGGTTAGTGATAATCGGCGACACAGAGTTTGGAGAGGGCCAGGGCGACAAGAAAGACTATCTTTCGCCAGAGAAGTCGTTCCATACCAAGGAGGATCAGTAATGTTTTGGGGAGGCATAATGCATGGTCGTCGTACACAGCTTATTCCCATTCCAGACACTATGACAGGGGATAGATATCTTCGAAACATTATTGAACCCATTATTCATCCTCTCCGACATGAAATTGGAGCCAATTTTATTTTTATGGATGACAATGCTAGGCCCCATCGCACGAGAAGATTACAAAATGCACTGGAGATTGAGAATATTCAAAGATTACCGTGGCCAGCAAATTCGCCAGACATGAATCCCATCGAGCACATGTGGGATTTCGTCAAACGAGCAATATCAAACAGAATTAATCCCCCTAGCACCCTCCAGGAACTTACCCTCGCGGCCCAAGAAGAATGGAACAACATACCAATGGATACCATTAACGCCCTTATTGTTTCCATGCACAGGCGAGTTAACACTTTACTACAGAATAGGGGAGGACACACCGACTATTAAAGCGTTTTTTATTTCCCTCTGAAGTGATTTTCTACTAGATTTCAGATTATTGTAATCATTTTCTTATGCACTATATTTCGTTTGTATTTTTTTTTGCTTCAGTTGAAATTGAATTCAGCCACTTTGCATTGGTTGCTTAACCAAATTAAATGCATTACGAAATACACTTCTTGACTTGTAATAATAGCGTCTCATTTCGACAAACATAGGGTGGTCCAATAATTTTGGCGATGTGTGTATCATTTTCAACTTTTCTGCATTCGAAAATTGAACGATTTTTCAATTTTACGAGAAACCTCCACAAAACTGAATTCACTTTCGTAAATGCTGACAGATCGATGAATACTCGTATTATTGCATTTATTTTGTCGCAGTCATGGCCCTCTTTATAGTATGAAATAGGGTTGCTGTATTTCATCACTATTCAAAATGAACTACAAGACGTGTGCTATACTGCTGAATTCAGAATCTGATGCAGAATCTCAAAAAGCATTGAAAAATATGGAGTGCTCTTAAAAGAAATTGGTGTCGGTGTCGCGACTCCCTAAAGGATGACGCCTAGTGATGGATCTCTACGTAAATAAGAGGACCCTGTGACATCAAAATCATTACGAAATATGGATATCCTCTTTCATTTTCCAGATATTTGCCCGCGGAGTTTTATATGGGACACCCTGTATATATGAGACTTAATTAAAAAAATATGTTTCATCTGGTAAACAGATGGGTGAAGGACGATGTATCTTTGGATCTTAGCCTGATAGTTTTTACTTTTCTATTAATTGATATTCGTCTTTCTGCATGAGTGACCGCCAATCACAAATCTATGTGTCAAATGCAAATTAAATATAATATTTTCATTTATATTGGTTTTCTTAACAAACCGTCTAGACGACAACAAACAAGCCAGTCGAGTAATGCTACTGAAAAACATATTATGTCTCATTACCAGTCACACTCCAAGACTTCTCAATCAGTGCTACAATAAATGTTTGAAAATAACATTCGTAGGAAATACGAGCAATTCTCTTCACACGTGGCTCCATACGACGTGCACACATGTTATTTTCGGTCCATTTGATCTCGAATTGACACTGTAACAAATATCAGACATTCTGACCAAACAGTGCAGGCGTCTGAGAAGTGACATACCTACATACAATTTTTCATATTTCAGTTGTAAGCAAGACTTAAAAATTGCGAAAAAAACTTGAGAATGTGCGGTTATCCAAGTAATAGTTATTTATTTTGTAAGGATCATAATAACGATCATTATCGTGAATATTATCGCGAGGCGAGGCGAGGCGAGGCGAGGCGAGCCGAGGCGATAGCCGAGCTCGATAACACGGCGTGCAACTTAATGATCCGAATAACATACAAAACTTTATCTGCTGGCATCAATAAATGTACCTACTATATAAATAAATGTTTTTCTAATTATAAATTTAATATATTTGAATCTACATATCCATTCAAATTATTCAACATGAGAAATAGTGAGCAAGCTGTGCTTTACTATTTCGTTGACAATGCAATAGGATATTATTTATAAACTGTCAAACTCGCATCGCTGTCAAATGAAATCTCAAAAAATGGGTGATTCTCATAACAGTTCACTTCCCGATTTGGGGAAAATGGCAGAAAATGTCCCTTTTGCCTGAAAAATCACGGCAAGTATATGAAACTGCAGTAAAGGTAAAGAATATGGGTCCAGCTGGGATTTTGATAAAATTTTTACAGACGTTTTAAAACATCGTAAAAACACTTGAGCAATCGAAATTTTGGCGCGGAAAGAGCATTTTCTATTTTTTTTTGATAAAACATGTGGGAACTTACTTTTGAGAGACACAATTACAAACCGTTGGACGGAGTTCAAACGTATTTTTCAATGCAAACCCATTGTCTTGAACTTCAAACACTTCTATCCAACAATTCATAGTACCTAATAAACTTCAAAAATTAAAAAAAAAAACGCAAAAAGATTTTTATTCAATGTACATAAACAACCAGTTTATTTGACAAATGTGAAATGACAGGACACTTTTAACACGAAGTTAGTAAGGCCACGTTGCCAATTCTATTACATGGAATAGTGACGGTTAAGTCTCGTTCATACCCTCGCGAATTTCGCAATTTCTCTATGAATAAAATGGCTGCCGACATGGTTCAGCATCAACGAGTGGTCCAGCATGACTGGCAGCCACTTTATTTGCCGAAAAATTGCGAAATTCGCGAGGATACGAACAAGTATTCATGGAAATCTAAGTTAAACTACAAGCAAGTAAAAAATTTATCAAATTCTCAATCGAGTTTATTAAAGGTTTCTGTCATTAACATTCAAAATAACTTTTGACATACAGTTCTCTGTCAAATGTCAAATCCGCAAGATCTAATTTGCGAAATGTTGGCCAATCGCACCCGCTTCACTCGCATGGTCTATTTTGAGTTATAGTTCTCATTTCAAATTGTAACATAGGTTTGTGGAATTGACAGAATTGTTGACTATTTAGGAAAAGCCGCGCGTTCGGCCGACATTTCGCAAATCCGCGAGCGCAGATTTGCGAAATGTCGGCTGAACGCGCTCGCTTCGCTCGCATATGGTCTATTTTGTTTTATAGTTCTCATTTCAAATTGTAACATTGGTTTGTGGAATTAACAAAATTGTTGACCAGTTAGGAAAACCAGTGCGTTCGGCCGAGAATGTCGGCCGAAAGCGCACGCTTCGTTCGCATCGTCTATTTTATGTCATAGTTCTCATTTAAAATTATATCATAGGTTCGTATAAGATGAATTGACAGAATTGTTGACCAGTTAGGAAAAGCCGCGCGTTCGGCCGACATTTCGCAAATCCGCACAAATTTCGCAAATGTCGGCCAAACGCGCTCGCTTCGCTCGCATATGGTCTATTTTATATAATAGCTCCTATTTCAAATCAGATTATAGATTGGGGAAGATATGAATATATGAAGTAAACCTGTAATGAAAATGTGCGCATTCTTCCCCTATTCCAAACCCTTTTATTTTCATCTCAACACATTAATTTCCTATATATTTATTCGCCCGTTATATGCCATTTCCTGTGAAACATTTAAAAATTCGCCACAAATAATTTGATCTAAAGAAATTTCACACCCTAAAATATTTTTCATAACAATCCAGATACCTACCTAGCTACCAACAAAAACGCATATTCCTGCTAACAAACAAAAACTAATCATTATCAATGTCTTTCTTTGAATCGACAATTTATGTTGTGCGTTTATTGAAAATAGAGAAAAGTTATAAATTTTTCCATCTCTGTTGCCAGAGAACGCGCTCTGTCATTGTTCACTATGATGATAACGAGTTTTGACATTTAAAATTCCCGCCATTATAGGGACTAATCACAAGGCGAATCCCCTAGCAACAACGGTGGAAAAAATTAAGAACTTGTGTTTTTTTTATCGGAGTCTAAGAGCAAGAGTTCCAATCGACCAGACTTCATATGGCAATTTGCATGGGCTATTCAGAACGATGGTACACTGAATTTGTCTAATTTGGAATATTAATCCAAATTCGAATGGTTATTCTGTATACATAAGGTTAGGTTAGGTTGGGTTAAAGTTGGATAATAATTCACGCATGTTCTAATTGGTCCATGCGGATCAGTCTGGTCGATTAAAACTTTTGCGGTACTGAGTCTCGTTCATATCCTCGCGAATTTCGCAATTTCTATACGAATGAAATGGCTGACAACAATGAATGGTCCGGCATGACTATTAGCCATTTTATTCCCAGAAAAATTGTGAAATTCGCGAGGGTATGAACAAGCCTTTAGACTATCAGAAATCTCTATTGGCAACGTCGCAGTTCCAATTTATTCACTTGTCAACAAATTATGAATTAATTAAAAGTAGCTTTTTTAACCTTTTCCATACTATTCGAAGCTTTTTCTGCAAATGAATTGATACTTCTGTATATGTAGAAAGTGTTATCAATACAACACAGTTCATTAACATTGAAAAAATACGTAAAATAACCCATGCAACAAATTGAATTTGTTTGTATTGAAAGTGAGTATCCACATTTATTTTTTCAAAAATAAAATAGAAAAATGTGTTTCCGCGCCAAAATTTATTTTTTTGTATTCATTTTATCGTGTTTTAGAGCATCTGTATATTTTTTTTCAAAATCCCAGCTGGACCCATATTCTTTACTTTTTCCAGAAACTGCTTTTAATCATTATGAAGAATGGTGTACCAGTGAAACCAATGAAAAGGTCTTATTAGCATACTTTGAATGCTTATCAAAAGAAAGAAAACCATCTTCTCTCTGGTCGTATTACTCAATGTTTAGGAGTGTTTAATTATACAGAAAAAACGCTAATATTAGTAAGAACATTTTTAAAAAGAAAATCTGACGGTTACAGAGTTAAAAAATCAAAAATTTTCTACAAACAAGATGTTACACAGTTTTTGGTAGAAGCAGATGCAACATTTTTGATGAAGGTAAGCTTATCGGGCTCATTCTTGAAACAGAAAAAAAAGTGGTGTTACTTCCGTAGTTCTTTTTGTTGACAATTTTTTAAGACCCTAATCAACTCATATTTTACAATTACAAGCACTAAAACCAAACGTTTTACATAAAAATTCAACCTTCTTATAGAGTATACCTAACCCTTCCAACACCTCCAGAATAAACGCCAATGAAGAGTGAGGTTAAGTATGGTGTAATATAAGAAGGTTAATTTTTTCCGTAAAACGTTTTGTTTCGGTGCTTGTAATTGTGAAAAAAGAGTTTATTAGGGAATGAAAAAAGTGTCGACAAAAAGAAGGATGGATTTTGTGCGATTTTTTTGCGTGTTTGAAAATGAAAAAGTATAACAGACCCCTACGAAATTCTTTCACATCCATGTTCCGGAGATAAAACTACGTAAGTAACACCACTTTTCTTTTTTTTTTCGAGAAAAAGCCAGATAAACTTACCTTTACCGGGATAAAATACCCCTGACCAATGCCGAATATCCTGAATGTACTGGATATTCCCAAATTATTTGTACCAAATGTGGTGTATCCCTTTGTTTCACCAAAAAAAAGGATTGTTTTCGAAGTTTCCATCAATAGTAATTTCCAGTAAGTATATCATTTTAAAATAAAATAGTTTGATTTAAAAAAATTATTTTTTTAGTATTTTTTCACAAAAACATTGTTTTCACTAAATAATTAAATAACATGTAGAAAAGGGATATTAATGCAACCTAAAATAATAAGAAAAAAATTTATGAGGAATTAGATTCAATTATATCACATATAATGGTAGATAATATTCAATTATATCACATAAGTACACATAATTGTGTGCTCTCAGTGTTTGTACGAATTTCTGCAAATTTCTACGCTTCTACAAACTAATTATTCCTCTGTTCACTCTTTTGTAAAAATAAATGTCAACAAATTTTATACAATAGGTGTTGCTTAATTCTCTCTAACTATTGGTTCTTGGTGATGGCGCCCTTTTATAAATAAACATTGTAAAGTCTCAATAACAGCAGTGCAATGTCCACCAGGAATGAATGGTTCCCAGTTTAACCCACCTGGGAAGAGTCTCACTAAGAGTAACACTGAATTGGACAATTTAGTGTTGAGTTGCTCAAATAGGAAGCTTGTAGGTAAAGCTTGTAGCTAAAGTAGGTAACCATTCAGTGAAGTTATAGCAGAGACTCTTCTCAGGTGGGTTAACTGGGAACCATTCATTCCTGGTTGACATTGCACTGCCGTTATTGAGACTTTACAATGTTTATTTATAAAAGGGCGCCACCAGCAAGAACCAATATTTAGAGAGAATTAAGCAACACCTATTGTATAAAATTTGTTGACATTTATTTTTACAAAAGAGTGAACTTAGGAATAATTAGTTTGAAGAAGCGTAGAAACTTGCAGAAATTCGTAGAAAAACTGAGAGCACACAATTATGTGTACTTAGCTTGTGGAGGGAATTATTGCTCGAATCGATGTATCCTTAGGTGAATGAGACTGCAGGTCAGGAAAGACTGTCGTGGATCTTCAGTGTTGAATGAGACAGCAGGTCACGAGAGATTGTCATGGATCCTCGGTGTTGAATGAGATAGCCAGTTCACGAAAGATTGTCATGGATCCTCGGTGTTGAATGAGATGGCAGCTCAGGGATCCTCACTGTTGACTGAGGCAGCAGCTCAGGAAAGATTATCATAGATCCTCACTGTTGAGTAAGACAGCAGCTCAGGAAAGATTATCATGGATCCTTACTGTTGAGTAAGACAGCAGCTCACGAGAGACTGTGGTGTATCCTCAGCATTGAATGTGAACTTGGATGGGATTTACTCCCGGATAAAAAGGGACCTGTAATTTTCATAGGCCTTAAAAAATGTACCACTTCTACACACCTTCATTTGATTCGAGCTCTGTGTTCAATTATGAGTCTAACAGATTTTTACATATGCATATAAGTAACATAATTAGAATTTAAATACATGTATTTATTGAATGTAAAAACAGAAGCTCTGGGATCAACTGAAAGCATGTGAAAATAACCACTAATATGCATAAACCTTCAATGAAATGAAGTAGCATTAATTAAGCAAGAAGGCTATAGGATTTAGCAAGGGAAAATGCAGGAAAGTTGTAGGACGCTATCTCAAACACAAAAAAGAAACCAACCTTGTTTAGTGCCTGGAAGGAATTCTATACACCAGCAAATAATATAAAGATATGCATAACTATTCAAACTAACCTTTTTTAGTCCCTTTAGGAATATGAAGTATCGGAAATTGCAAAAATCTTCAAATTAATAGATGATCGAAATGGCTTCCCGTGCACAGACACAACAATTATGGCCCTGATTCGTAGCACTTGAAATTCGCCAGCCAAAAGGATCTGAGGCAAGGTGCTCACTAGTTTTAGTAATTTACATCATACAAAAAATTGTTTCCGGTCGACAATACATTTCCATCATTTGTAATCGAAGAAATTCTGTGACAGAAGAGAAAACCAGAAAGATACTCTTGATGATGTATTTTTTTCCGATCCTTCTGATCTTCTCGGAGATACCCCTGATGTAGGAAAGGACAAGAACGAGGTTTTGTGGTCGTTCTTCGATCGTCTTGGTCATATGGAATTGTTTCTGAACTTCTCCTATGAGTATCTTGGAATATCCGTTTTGGCGTAGGTCCTTTTTGATGTTGTTTATTTCCGCATCCAGAGACTCCTAATTGTTGCAAATACACATCGCTCTCCCCACCAACTTTCTTACAATACCCCTCTTCGTAGAATTCGGATGATTGGAGCCGTAGTTAAGATACTGTCCAGTGTGTGTTTTCTTCCTGTAAACAGAGGGGGATACCAGTGTTTGTTCTTTCAACTTTCACATGGAGAAAGGACAGGTTACTGCTAGTTTCCTTTTCCATCGTGAAATTGATTGGCTTCCCCATGTTATTGATTCCTGAGAAGAAGTCCTCAAGGTGTTCATCTCCGTGGTTCAATATGACGAAGGTGTCGTCCACGTTCTTAACCATAGTTTTGGTTTGTATTCTGCCTCTTTGATAGCCAATTCTTTGAACCAATCCATGTATATGTTGGTGATTACTGGAGAAAGAGAAGATCCCATCGGCAGTCCATCAACTTGGGAGAAGAAACGATCCTTTTCTTGAAAGTTCGAGTTATGAAGACTGCACTTCGGTAATTCTAATATTGCTTGTACGGAGAGATCAGTCCTTTTATGAAGCTGGATGTCTTCTTCCAGTTTCCTCTTGATGATGGTAAGGGATTCTTCTATCGGGACATTTGTATGAAGGCTCTCCACGTCAAAGCTGATGAAACGGTCCTAGTTGAACATCTTTGATAATGTCTACAAAGTGTTTGGAGTTCTTGATGAAAGCTGCTAGTACCCTGTAAGGGTTGTTATATCGGTAGGAGGTATTCAATTCATTATGGCACAGCCTTTGGCGGTTCGAAAGTAAGTGATGTCAGTGAGGAGCTGATAAGACATGGTTACAATTACCAAGGAAAAGATGTATTTTATTCTGGTATAACTGGAGAGCCTCTTGAAGCATACATTTATTCTGGGCCTGTTTACTACCAGAAACTGAAGCATATGGTGCAAGATAAAATCCATGCCAGGTAAGTCCACCCGTGCAAGTTATTGAAATCGTGAAATAAGGAGCTGTAGCTCATGTAGTGCACCATCATTCAAGTAAGTGTTACTTGGCCAATTAAATTCTGAACAACCATAAAATCAAGAATGACTTATGTTTGTCGCCTAATACACCTTCTTAAGAACCTCTCAGAACCTAGTTTGTGTGAGTAAAGAGGATCCGGGACCGGTGATAGGATTTGAACCCACGTCGTTTTGGAGGGAAGGGAACGTTCTACCATCTCGGACTGTTAAGTTGAGGGTTCTATGATCTAATTTTTCAGCATATCTTTATCCTTTTTATTTCTTCCTTCTCTTTGAGTGTAAGGTGTACAATACTTTTTGACATAAACAGTCATAAATTAATAAGAAAAGGAAGAAAAAATTTAAGATAACTTTTGTCCAGTTTCCACTAGGGGAGGGCGGGGATGGTTTGGACAATTTTCAGAAAATAAAGTTTTCCTTGCTTATACTCAAATGAACAGAATCGAATATTCAATACTTTTGATTTTTTGGTTTAAAGCCAATACGGATTTTCTTTTGAAGAAAGCAATAACTTTGGGATAGCAGCTTAAAATAAATATCTATTATCTATTTTTGATATCAATAATTGTGGACTAAGCATTGAGTAATTGCTCCAAAGGCTTGATGGCTTTAATAATTTAGATTTTGCAAGAATCATTTGTTCATTTATAGAGTACACATGTTTATCATTGATCCGTTTTTTAAATAAATCCTAGACCAATTCATACCTCTTTCTTGACTTTACCGGCATTAATTCAAAAGTAGCAGCTTTAGCAGATTCACTAATCTCATGTGGAATCATTTCAGCCTTACTTTCACTACTGATTTTCATTTTTTTGATTTCAAAAGCGAAAAAACACATACCAATATTACATGACAAGCGCTGTCATACTATGTTATTGTAAAGCCGCCTACATAGTTACCCGAGAGTAACAAGAATCGTCCCGAAAGTAAAAGAATCGTTTTGAAAGTGGAAAACATCTTTCCGAAAATAGCTACTTTCGGAACCATTTGTGTGAAGTGGTACTTTCGATTCAATAAATCATATCGAAAATTTTATTTTCGAGACAACTACAGAAAAAATTCTTTGTTCAGATGAAAGCCGATTTGAAAATTTGAGCATGTTTAACAGAGACAACAAAAGATATTGGGCACAAGAAAATAGACAATTATGTCATTACTGTGAAGTGAAAATAGCAACATATGGAATTCCTGTTTTTCAAAAGTTTCTACCGGCAGGCCTGAGGCAACTAAATAGCGACGATCGTCCATTATTTTCATAAATCCAACACGTACAATCTGTCTTTGCGTACTTTTTCAACGTAACACTCCTGAAAATAGAAAAGAATGCAACAGCTGTTCACCATATAGACAATCACACATGTGGCGAGTTTAACGTCAAGTTGCTGGTCAAGCATGCACCTCTAGACGTAACCATGGATGTCCATAGGTAACTCGATTTATTGTACTGCTTTTTGTCATCCTGAAATCGATGCCAGCAGTGGTAGAACGTCTTATTTATGTTAGGAGGAAATTCAAATTGTTGGAATATCTTAATATTTCGAAGTATTTTTATTACATACATAATGTGCAGGTACAGCTTTGATAGCATCTTTCGTTGATTCGAATTCACTTTAAAGTGAGAAGCATAACTAAGTTTGATGTTACCAACGAATTCATTTCAATTGACGTAATATGGAAAAGAGACATACTAGATTGATAATGATCATTTATACTATACCCCCCCCCCCGCATCTCCGTTAGTTTTGAAGATAATTTAATGAAATTTGTGATAGACCATATACAAAATAAGCGGCACTTTTTGACATACAAATGTTTTTTTTACTTCCGATTTTTGAATGGAACACCCTGTATATTATTTCATTTCTGAAATTTGCATAATTTTCTGAATCATAAGTGACGTTCCAAACGTCAAAATTTTTGATTATTCAATTTTTAGTTTTCCATTTAAGTGTACCATGATGGTTCTGATTTATTCCAATTAACCCGTTTAATACTAGAAAACTCGAAATCCTGTCGAAAACACTAAATTGCGTTTTTTATGAGGTTCATCGTA
Organism: Chrysolina oricalcia; assembly: GCA_944452925.2. Classification (NCBI taxonomy): domain Eukaryota; kingdom Metazoa; phylum Arthropoda; class Insecta; order Coleoptera; family Chrysomelidae; genus Chrysolina; species Chrysolina oricalcia. Next base: position 8,255,013 of record OX101816.2, read on the forward strand.
ATCGATTTTGGGACATTTTTTTCAAATGGATCCATTATGGTACCGTGGTAATATTAATAAGGAATTTATTCATACCTGGTAATAAAATGTGCGAAAAATACAATCAAAATTACAGCTAAAAGAAAATAAGAAAACACAATTAATATTTTGTTCTAATTTAATGCTTTGAAATACAAAAAATGAACACAAAACATTAAACAATTGCTCGAAATGCATTAACGTCAATGCACTTCTGAACTCGCATAGCTGTCTGTTTCTTGAAGAGCGTTTGCTAATTGCTGGGCCGTTATACTATTAATTGCGAGCCTTACTCGCAACTCGAGGTCTCCGTGGGTTGTAGCGATGGTTGCATAGACAATGGTTTTTAAATGGCCCCAAATAAAGAAATCAAGAGGTGTCAAATCAGGTGACCTTGGAGGCCATCTATTCGTCGAAATAACGTTGTCTTCGAATGCCTTCGAATTATTGAATTATGGGGAGGAGCTCCATCTTGTTGGAAATACATTCCCTGTCGTAAACGGACAGGTAATTCAGTTAACCTGTCCTCAATTTCATTATGCAGAAATATCTAGCTCCAGTCAAGGGTCCTTCAAACGTTGAAACCGAACCGCACTTGAAAGTTTCCCCTTCCGCAATTAATTTTGATTTTCTTGTTATTAATACCTTGTATTTTCTCGGTTAAATAATCCCATATTTGTAAACCTAGACTCGTCCGAAAATAAAATCCCTCCCAAAAAAGCATTGTTTGGCTGCACATTATTCTGCAAGATCCAATTGCAATATTCCATCCTACATTCATAATCATTTTCGTAGAGGTGCTGGTGCAATTGATATTTGAAAGATTTATAATTATGTTTGTGCAAGATTCGGCTTACCGTTTTGTGACTAATTTCCAATTCAAACCCAATTTGCCTTAAAGAAACAGTCTTATCAACTTCTATTCGAGCTGAAACATTAATTTCCGTTTCTTCATCAAAAATATCGTTTTCTTCGGGATCATGGTTAGGCTCTCTTCGGAATTTATTTTCAAGACGATTGAAATAATTTCTCGCTTGACATTGTCTATCAGGATATCGGTCGTCATAAAGGTTTCAAGCCTCAACGGCATTTTTTCTACATTCCCCATAAATAATTAACATATGTCCACTTTTCTATCCCTTGTAAAAATGTGCGGCATTAAAAAAAAATAACAACAACTTTAAAGACTTTTCCAATACACAATAAAAACACCGATGAACCAAAAAACATTTATTTGACAATCTGAAGGAATAATTTCATTGTTTTCAAAGCCACCTCAGTAACTTCTTAGCATTAAATTAGAGCAAAATAATTGTACTTTCTTTTAGCTGTAATTTTGATTGTATTTATCGCACATTTTATTACCAGGTTCGAGAAAAATTAATATTTCGCTGCAAAAGAAACATCTAATTCAGAACATAAAAAGGTTTATTTCCACTAGATTTTGAGACAAACATACAATTTTCATACAAAAAAAATTCAAACCAAATTAAAACGGGTTTTCTGATTTTTCCGGAAAATTTGAGGTTATGTGGAAAAATCTTGAATACAAAAGTTGTAGATCTTTTTATTGCCAACAACTTTCTCCCAATTTTTTTTTTGTAGGATGTTAATTTCCGCTTCAGATCGTGAGAAACCATTTTACAAAAAAAAATATTACAGCTCACTTGAAACATGTTAAGTAATAATATATATATATATATCGTGATAAAAAGTTGATTGTTGTGGGAGCAAAAAATTAAAAACTGAAAATTGAGGTCAACTTTCGTTGTCAATCGCGAAAAACCGTGAAATATCGCTTTCAATCCCTAAAAGTTCACCCCGTTCCACCATTTTTTTGACTCCAATTTATTTTTCATGTCATATTCGAACAATAATCTGCTCCCCTTCCAGTAGGTCTCATGCTGTTAATAATTTTTCCCGCTTTTATATTTTTTGTCGTACATCAGCACTGGCCTAATCATACTACTGATGAAAATCTCAAACGAGTTTCCAACTTTGTGGAATTCAGTTTGTTCAGTGAGTAAACCGAGTCGTTCACACCAACCTAGTCACTGTTTTCTAGGAATATTGCAACTCACCATGATATATACCTTTCCTAAAATCAATTTCCTGTTAAAATTGTTGTCATAACTTCAAATGCTAATACATCAAATTCATCAACGATGGTTTTAATTTGTTTACAGCTGAAATGTTTGTCTGACGATTTGGGCAGAGCAGCTGTGTCTGAATCATCCAAACGAACGAAATGGAAAATCCAAAACGCTGTTTATAAATAATATCCGAATATGAATTTAGCACTTCAAATGAGACTAACCTCTCCTCTAGCTACCTTTACTGGAAAACTATTTACTATATTAATGAAAATAATGCACATCATAATATTTGAGTGCTGATTACAAAAAAATTACCGCACATAGACTTTTTTAATTGTGGTCTAATCGTGATTGAACTGACGTCATCTTTGAAATACAGAGCTTTTAGATTTTTTCATCTAGACTTTCAAACACACATTTTGAAAAAGTAGGCTTAGGACGACGCGGAGATAAAACAAAAAGCAATTGTTCGCTAGTAGCTATCAAATGTTGAGATAGCTTTTCACAGCAATAATTATATTTACTAGTAATAAATGAAACTGCAACAATAATAATAATAAAGAACAAACAATGAAATATATTTCTTCACAGGAGGTGTTCGAAATGTCTACCAGCTACATACAGGCGACACCTTTTCTGAACGCTTTTTGCCGAATTAATTGGTTCAATAGGAGTGTGAGAAGCAAAACTTTGCATCACTGCCGCTTCCAATTCGTATCTAGAGTGTGTCGGCAATTTAAAAATAAAATCTTTCATCTTTCCGCAGAGGTAAAAGTACATAGGCGTTAGGTCCGTTGCGAAGAAGACGAAGAAACTTCATCTCCACGGCGAGTGTGAGGCATACGGGAGGCTAAGATCTGGAACCTTCGGAGTTGTCAAACTCCAACAAGAGGAACTAATCAATTTGGAATGGTCGGACATACTGACCTTCATTAGGAGGTCACAAAGGTTCGAAAAGGAAAATTAGGAGGATGAACGTAGATAAGTGGAGAACAGGGGATGGCAAAAAGGGTCCATGAGGGCCTACTTGCCTGGCTGCGGTCGCGGCCTCCCCAAAGAACTACTACTACTACTAGGTCCGTTGACCTGGCCGGTTGGGTCCTTGGTTGGCTATCCAATTATTAACAACATTTGCATCCAAAATTTTTTTGACAATTGCTGTGTTGTGAGGCGAAGCCCCGTCTTGTTGAAAATATATTTTCCTGAGCTCTATTACTGGCAATTCATCAACAAGGGGTTCAAAATTTCTAAATACCTCTGAGATGTCGCTGCTATTGGAGGTTGAATCATTCATGAGGTTTTGTTTTTGACTTTTAGCTTTCATATGCATAACTATGTTTATGATAACAATTTTATTATGAATCTCATTTTATCAGTAAGATTTACAAAAATTACACATAATTCATTTCTAAGAATTAATTTTAAAATAATTATTACAATAACTCTACTTCGAGTTCTTACAATATTGCCTAAAAAAATGATTTTGCATTCTTATTATTTGTTTGTTATGTTACTGTATTGCACTAGACTTTTACATAACATTTTTGATTTGTGTTAATTTCTTATAGAACTAATATTATCCTATAATAGTATTCTTACAACAAAGTATTAAAAAAGCAATATTTTTTTTGAAACAACAGTTGACAACTGTGTATTTTTATTGACTGTAAAATTAGGCTAAAAATTTTATGTATACAAGATTTTAGTTGAAAAAGTTTAGTCATCATCATCTTCAGATTGTTCGTCGACTTCACCAACAGTTGAAGTTCTCAAATTTTCAAAAAAAGGATGGTATGGACGTGGAATGAGGTTCTCTCTGCACAAACTCAATCGATCCGCTTTGTTCAAAACAGTTATACCTGTGGGAATTGGGCATCATTGATTACTGGAGAGTCAACACATTGCTTTGATTTAACTTTCCTCGACGTTCGTCTAGGTGTTTGAAGTGAGTTTTCATCTGCTGTTTTGGTCGATAAACCTCTGGGAATGATTGTTATAGACCCATATTTTTTCTTTATAATCTTGTCATTCAGGTTAAATGATTTCATGTCCTTTTGTTCATCAGATGTTTTGTAAAAAACGGTGTTTTCTGTATCCTTCCGAACCACAAACATTTTAACATTCGCCCACACTATTCTTTCCACTGATGTATCATATTGAAAGTTTTTACCGAAAAGGTGAGTAGCTCCTCTCCAATCCAGGACATCTTGTATGTCCATTTCTTTGACAACAAACTGATCTTCACCTTTCTTAGCCATTTGCATTACCACAACTAGCTGGCTAGGAACATAAAGAGGCGTCTTTTTAGTGGCTAATTTCAGTTGTCTTTCGATCAGTGAATGTATACAGGTACATTGTAAACAGAAGATGATTCTTATTTTGCCCACTATTGGTGTCTGTTTATTTCAATGATTTCTTGATTTTGAGGTACCTCTTGTACTTGTTTCAACTCTAATAATTTTTGCTGTTGAACGTTATTTTCAAGGTTTTCATTCTCTTTATACTCGGTATCAGAACTATTACCATTTTCATCTGGTATGTAATCATCAATCTCATCAGAAATATCGTTATCATTAAGGTTATTGCCATCATCTGCTATATTCACGTCTTGATCATAGGTTTCAACTTCTTCCTGTTCCTCATATTCCTGATTATTATTGTTGTCTTCCGTAACAAGCTGGACTTCTTGTAATTCAATATTAGTATCACCAAACAAAAATTCACTTTTTGAAATATCTTCAGCTGTAATAATTTCATTATCATATGCCGTTAAAATGTAAAGATCTTCTGAATTTGGATGCGCCACTTCCAGAACTGGTGCAGGACTGGTCTCATCTTCAACAAAATTTGATTGTCGAGTCTCAACTTGGGGCCGGTTTCCCATCTGAAAAACAAGTGGAACGAGTTAGGCTTTCTCTTAACTACACGCCCGGGATTGCTAAATAATAACCTTAAGACTTACCTTTTCATGATCCGCTTTGGATTTCTCCACAAACAATATCTGTGGCTTCTGTTTCCCTCTGCTTTCATTGAGATATTCAATAAAACTATTCATTCCGGAAACTAATAACTAATACACTTTAAGACATTTTACAAACCTTCCAAACTACCTTTCCAATTATTTCACAAGTTCTCTTCAAAAACAATAACAAACCACAGGTGATTTCTATGAACAGCTGATAAATACAAAAACATTTTGTAATATTACACTATTGCACTATAATCAAGGTTTGGAACAGCATAAATGTTCTGTGATGTTTCAGTGTTGCTCTAGAAACTAAAAGATATATATTGGTGAAATAGTATAATATTTTCAGTTGTTATTGTGTTGACCCACCAAAACCATTAGCTCAGGATGAAGTAAGAGTAAAACAAATGTTAAAAAATAGGAAAACGTAGTATTTTGATATATTACTGTGTTGCTTTGGACGTAGTTCGGTGTCTTTCATCAGAATTAGTAATATCTCAAATTGTAAAAATTTTGAGATATTACTGTTTTGCACTGTGACAGCGATGTGAGACTGCCATTATAAATGAACGGGCCGATAATTCTACCCTTGAAAACACCTGCCTACACACTGAATCTAAATCTTCCTTGACCTCTCTGCTCCACAATTGAATAAGGATTTTGTTTTGTCCAAGAATAAGAATTGTAGCGGTTGAAAATGCCGGAACTGCTTACATGAGTATTTAATGAAGGCGCAAACTTTACACTAGAATTGCATTAATTTTCGAATTTTCATAATGACATGTTCCATGACATTTCATATCTACCCAATACAAAATATGGCAAAATAGTCCAATTTTTATAGAAAACTTGCTTTTATTTCGGAAACCTGACTCCTTAGGCATAGGAACATGATACAACAGTTTAAGGGAAATGGGTGTTCCATTAGAAAAAATGCACTTTTCACTACTTTTGTATCTATCGGTAAAATCACAAATTTTCAACGACCCTGTTTAATGAAGAACGAACTCCCATAGTTATAAGTAATACACAAGACATTGTCAAACTACATCCAAAATTTCAGCTTTCTCCGAATCCAAATACTGCAGAAATGAACGTTTAATTGAAGCTAGGTTAGGTTAGGTTTGAACGTGAGTGGGCCCGTAACAGGCCAATGACCTATTGTGGCTCACCCTAGGTTTATATTTCTCCCAGTATATTCAATCTCTTGACGAAATTGAGGAATGTATTTGGAGAACAATTCACCAGGTTTTCTGGCCTTAATGCCGTATCGCCAAATATTGATAATCTGGTTCTGGCCGCTGCAGGGCATGTACACAGAATGTGTTTAGCCGTTTCATCATCCTTCATGCATAGCCGGCACTCTGCATCTTGTGCAAGTCCGATTTTATGCATGTGATTTTTGAGTTTGCAGTGGCCAGTAAGCAAACCTACTATAACTCTGAGATGCGCTCTACTGAGTTCTAGCAGTTTGTCAGAGTCCTGTTTTTTCCTTGTACAAGCAATAAATGCTTTGGAATGGGCTAGGCCCGGTAGACTACTCCAGTTCCCGAGTCTTTTATTGTCTGCCCAAGCTGTTATGACATTCTTGGCAGTGCTATATGCTAAACCGATTGCCGGTTCTGGTCCAGTGAACGTTGTTTCGGCCCCCACTTTTGCTAGGGCGTCCGCTATTTCGTTTCCTTCAAGGCCTGTGTGACCTGGTATCCAGACTAGGGTAACGTTGTTGCGTTGCGCCATTCGGTTTAAGTTGTCTCTGCAGTTCCATACTGCCCTAGATTTGAAGCAGTTGGATTCAAGCGCTTTGAGTGCTGCTTGACTATCTGAAAATATTTTTATTGTTTTTCGTGTGTGGTGTCGATTTTCCAGCTCCCTGGCACTAAAAATAAGGAAATTATTGATTTTCTCGAGATAGGTGTAAGTAAATATTATATCAAAGTAATTGAAAAGCAATAGCAAAGTGAAAACTGCAATAATATACAGGGTATTCTATTTAAAATATCAAAGTTGTTGCTACTTTTCGATAGAAGCGGCAACGCCGCAAAGCTGAAAATATTTAAGATCGATAGAGCAGAACTGATTATCCAAGAAACCAAATTTTCAAAATGATCCTATTTTCCTTTTTCCAGAAATGTATGATAGGCCTTCGAGTTTGGGACGCCCTGTACATTATAAACAACTTTTAGTTTGTGTCTATATGATTATACTGAACGTAATATTCAGAAAGTTTTTAATAAATTGGTCAAACAAAGACCAGAAACAACTCAACTTGTTCTTGAAAAAGTGCATTGAGGGTGATTCAGTTAATTTGCTCCTTGTTTTTACCTTCCCATATGTATCTATGATAGGGAATATGCATAATTTTTTTTATTTGTTTAATAAATTTTTTACTTCGTTACAACAGTAAAAAATATAAATACGGTTGAAAGTCTTGGAATTAATTTTTAAAATAATATATAAAATACTGATTGAATTTGACCTATTTGAACGCCTCCATTTTCGCGCGTTGTGGATGACGTCACATGGCGCGATCAGTGTTGTTCTTTTTCAGAGTCGTTCATTGAGACGTACTCTGATTGCTCTACTTGCTTGAAGTTGTTATTTTATAAAAGAGTAAGACAAATGCAGTACAAGTGTTAGAGAGAGATGAACATATGTGAAAGTGATCTCGATCAACCAGAGCAGTCTTCAATGAACAAGCCTTTCTATAGTTAAGGCCATTGACACTATTGACAGTTATTAATTAGGTTAGGGATATGCAGTTTTAATCGCTATTACGATAATGGAAGATACTAAAAAACTATTTTATAGGTATTGTCTAGTACCGGAATGCCAAAACACAATTATAAGTACACCAAATAAAGTATTTTTTCTGTAAACAATGGTGTAAGTTCATGAGAAGAGGCGAAGTATCTCCAATATCACATTTACATGTTGTGAAGATCATTTCAATGTGAGTACATTGTATTTCGATAGTTAACATGAAGTGAATTGATCAGAAGTAAGTTTTGTATGCATACATGTTTTGTATATCAAGCGGGAGATAACTCTGTTTATACCTGCCTCACCTAAATTACAAAAGGAAAACTATCATTTAGGGCGAGTTGTACAAAGCAGGTTCACCATCAGTTTAGCTAAGCTCGGTTCAGTTGCTAAAGATTAGCCAACAAAATTTATAGTACCTTAGCAACAGGACTCAATTTAGTTGAACTGTTGGTGAACTTGTATTGTACAACCTGCCCACAATAAACTATTACTACTTATCATTTCAGGTATTGTCGGATTGTGCTTTGACAAAACCACTTTCAGTCATTTCTCTTGATAATTTACAATATTCACTAGACCAAAATCGCACTATGTAATGGAAAACACTACAAATATGTAAATAAAAACAAATTTTCTATGAAAGACGACTAGCACAGTATGAATGTCAACACAGATAAATTTCATAACTTGCCATGTGACGTCATTCTTCGTTTCGACCAATGGTGATGCGTTTCGCAAATTTGAATTCCGCGCGCTTATTATGCACTTTTTGATTGAAGTTTTATGGAGTTAAATACAAACTGAATGAAAAACTGATGGTTTAGGTGTAATGTCAAGACGATAAAGTATCGGAGGTAAAAAAAATCAAGTAAATTTAAATCACTTGCATATTCCCTATTGCTGTGAATAAAGTTCATCATCGTGGTTATATGGTGTGGCCACTCCGTGAATATAAAACAGATTCGAAATATCTACCTTTTCAATATGTATTATCCATTGCATCCATTTTCAATAGTTTTTGTGACAGAAACACCTTGAAAACTACGGCTCTTCAAGCAAAAATTTGGTTTGCTCTTTTCTAGTCACAGCTCACTACTATCATTTTCAATTCCCAGTAGAACGATTCGAAATAAGTAATATTTCCCAACTGAAATAATCTGTAGTGTGCCGTGACCAAAAAAGAGCAAAACAATCTGTTAGCTTGACAAACAGAGGATTTAATTTTAATTTTGTCAGGAAGAAGTATAAAAATTAGATTATAATACATATTCAAATGCAGATATTTTGAATTTATTTTATATTCATGGTGAGTGCCAAAGAAATGTTTCCATCACGTCCGGAAATTCAATGACCTTTACCCAAATTTAGCACAAATGAATAGAAAAAATATTATTGATTGAAACAAAATTGAGTATTGCTTGAGGTGAATCATGATTTCTCAAGAGACACACGTTTTTCAGATACCCTGAAAGTGAGATAAAATTATCATATAGAGACAAGAACCCAAACCAAGCGTACTTTGTTCAAATCTGAATTGAAATTTCAAGTATATCTCTGTTCATGCAATATTAGTTTTAGACTGTTATGAAAAAAATACATAATATCAATATCCAATGAACAGTTATAAATATGAGACAAATTATTTGAATAATTATTGTCTTCCATTTTGATTCTTTTCTAATCCAATTTACGTTAATGAACACGCAAATGTTTCATCATTAATGTACTAATTTTCGAATTTGCGTAATGACATGTTTCATTACATTTCATATCTACCCAATACAAAATGTGACAAAATAATCCAATTTTTATAAAAACTTGCTTTTATTTCGGAAACCTGACTCTTACGCATAGGAACATGAAACATCATTTGAAAGGAAATTCAATTTTCCTTCAGGATATTTAATAATATACAGGGGGTTGCATTTGAAAAAATGCACTTTTCACCACCTTTGTATCTATCTGCAATTGCTGGATTTCTTGAGGGACATAGTTCCTTTGAACAAGCTAACTACATTAACGATTTTTTCATAGATTGTAATAAATACAAGCAGACACCGTACTATGACATGCATATTGAAAGGGCGAATACGAGCTTCTTCTTGATACCGATAACACCAGAAGAAATCATCTCAATAATAAGTAAAACATCTGCAAAAACAACGCCTGGAGCTGATGAAATTGATGGTAAAATAATCAAGTCAGTTGCAAAAATCATTGCTCAACCTTTGAGTCACCTAATAAATGAATCTTTTGTGTCTGGGATCTTTCCAAATATAAAAGAATCTAAAGGTATACCTATATTCAAAAATAAGGGATCTGCCAGAGATATAACGAACTTCAGGTTAATTTGCATCCAAAATCTATTCTCAAAAATTTTTTAATTAGCTTACTGACAAAATATCTATAATTCTTCAACCTACTTTTCGATACATAGCATGGATTCAGGAAACTAAAGTCTACTACAACTGCAAGATACGTTGGAATGTTTATATAACTCTCTTGATAATAAATAAAACGCAATCTGTCTATTCTACGATCTAATAGATCGACACAATAGATGGGAATTTATTGATTCATAAGCTAGAGGCTGTAGGTGTCCCTGGGGTACCGCTTGATTGGGCAAAATCACATCTGTCTAACCGTACACAAGTATCAATGTTCAATAACATTAAATCACAATCAAGAGAAACCAGTCTAGGAGTGCCCCAAGGATCAATTTTAGGTCCTTTATTCTTCATTATTTTCACATCAGATATAAACAAATGTTGCGACTCTCCTGATCAAATAGTACTGTATGCTGATGATACAAATGATGCCCCATAAGGATATTGACCAACTAGTGGCAAACAGCAAAGCCGCTTCCAATGAATATCATGAGTATTGCTCTCAGAATGGACTCAAACTGAATGTTATGGAAACATACTTCATGCGATTCATACCAAGAAATATATCTCCTGACCATGATCTCTATTTACATAAAAATCAACTCAAACTACAGACACAATAAAATTCTTGACCCAAAACTAACCTGGGAACCTCACATAAAAATTGTATGCACCAAAAAGTACATGCTCATACAAGATAAGGAATCTGAGAGAAACAGTGTCTTTCGATGTATTGAGATTGTTGTATTTCGGTCTCGTGCAGTCAATTCTACACATCGTCACACTTTAAAAAGGCGTTTATTACCCAAAATATTCACCCAACATCTACCTGTAAAAATTTGTTTATTAGAGCACACATAATGACATTACCCATTATATATCTATCGACTAATCCTATACATTCAATCCAACGAACATAAGTTTGAGAAGAACGAGGACGTGCACTTTCACAACACCAGACGAAAAAATTATATTCATCAACCTTATTTCCCATTAAAAATATGCCAAAATTCACCTAACTATATCGGAACCAAATTGTATAATAAAGTCAAACTAATGTACAAGAACGATAAACAATATAATGAGTCATTGAGACTGAATTTAAAAAATTTCTAACAGAAAATGCATTTTATACAATTGAACAGTTTTTACAATATGGAAAAAAAATCTTTTTAATCTTTATTATACCTCCTACATTTTAATCTGGGTTTGCATAGTCATGTGTGTTATGAATGTATAGACTGTGATGTGATTCAAATTTTAATTGTATTTAATATTTAAATTTTACTCTATTTTTCTGACTAGTCCAATAAGTATGCGTTTGTCTTTGGTGTAGATCAAATACACATGTATATTTCTGTGATGAATAAATTAATTTTGATTTTATCGGTAAAACCACAAATTTTCAACCCTGTTTAATACTTTCATTCGCAACTAATACACAGGACATTGTCAAACTACATCCAAAATTTCAGCTTTCTACGTATCCAAATACTGCAGTAATAAACATTTAATTGGAGCTGTTTCGCACAAAAAATTAGTGATTTTCACGAAAACCACTGGAGATAGGTATAGGAATGTAAGCAATAGTATATAGGGTATTCCATTTAAAATATCAAAGTTGTTTGCTACTTTTCGACAGCTGCGGCAATGCCGCAGCACTGCAAATATTTTACTGATTTCTCAAGAATCCAAATTTTAAAAATAACCCTATATCCCGTTTTCCAGAAACATCTAATAGACTATCGAGTTTGAGAAACCCTGTATGTATGTATCATAGTGATTAGTGAACATTGTTTACCTGTACGTATAAACTACCGTTTTCGTATAACTTCATATGATTACTATCTGTACGCTATCTTCATTCAATAATTACCAACCTATGAGACCTTATCTGAGACTATCATCTAGCAAGTAAAGCTATCATCTTCATCAGGCAATTTATCTAGTTTGCTTCTTAGTACTTATAACAAACACATTAAAATTACGATGAAGTTGCTTCTACATTGTTGATGCTCTAACATAATACTTCTTCGGTTTCTCATGCTTCTTTATTTATAGTATGAAGGGCGTTGAAGACTTTTCCGTGAGATAATTACTTCAGAACTCAAGAGCATTAATTAATGAACTTTGACTTGGGTAAAGGTTTGCAGTAGGAGAAAAATTAAATTCAATCTAGTATTTAATAAATAAACCTTAAAAAAAACTTTTTAGAGTAAAGCATTTATTTGAATGCACAAAAAAGAAGAAAAAAAAATTTTAAGTGAAATAAACCCATCATTTTGATTAGAAATGATGATGGTGTCCTTATAAGTGACCCCAATTAATACTGTAGCTTCAAAATTTGATGATTTTTTCGTTGTAGGTTCTACTGATTTGATGAATGGTATTCCATCAGTTAATCTCACAAAATTAAATGATTTTAATGCGAAAACTATTTTCCAAATCCAATATCCGAAAAAGAACTTTTGAAAATTGTTAATACAAAGATGAAAAATAAAAAGTCAGCAGGAGAAAAAATGTCCCAGCATTTCTTTTGGAAAGAATTAAGCGAATTGTAACTGAACCTACCATATATTTAGTGAACAAATCATTTGAAACTGGAAAAGTGTTGCCCTTATTAAAAAAAAATTATCCCACCCAATTAGGTAACTTTAGGCCTGTTGCAATACCAAATAGTTTCTCAAAGGTATTTGAGTATGGTTTTCTAGATAGACTTACGTCGTTCTTAAATCAATTCAACATCTTAACAAGTAAACAGCATGGATTCAACATCAACCGCTATGTTTTCATTTTACAAACAGATTGATGATTATATGGATGCAGGCGAGTGTTCTGCTACAGTTTCTTGTGATCTCAACAGGGCATTCGACTGTGTCAATCATAAAAAGCTACTTACTGAATTGGAAATGTATGGCACGAGGCATCATTATCGTGGATATCTTCTTTTCTAAAACATGGTTTCATTAGAAGTTTTATCGGAAAATAGAGTTCAACAATTCAACCGAAAGAAATCGACATTATAGATGGGGGTACCTCAAGGCCATTTTTGGGCCCTGTGCTTTTCATACTATATGTTGATCAACTTGATCATTTCATTGGAGATACACATTACACTGCACTGCATATGCAGCTGATTTTTCATTCATTATCTCGGCAACGGGAACCCATGTACTTGAGAACAAATGCTGAGAATTGATGACCAAAGTTTCAGATTATTTCAACGACAATAGTTTGTTTTTCTATACCAAGAAAACAGAAGTTTTGGGGATTCATCATAGCCAGAAGAGATGTGATGATTTGGTTTTCAGTACTGACAGTGCAGTGATGGGTATTTACAGCTCGATTAGATTTCTAGGCATAAATCTAGATGAGAATCGAAACTGGAAAGAACATTGTAAAAAATTAGCATCTATTATCTTCTTTGAAATTTCTCTTCATTAACCTGAGACATGTACTGGAAATAAATCAACTGGTGTATTACATACAAGTAGATTCAAGACTGCGGTACGGTATTTGTTTTTGGAGAAATGCTACTGAGTATCGAACGTTTTTATTGCTCAAAATTGCATTATTAGTTGCATTGGAGAAGTCTCGAGAAGAGCATCATGTAGAGAATTGTTGATCAAATACAATATTTTGCCTCTAACATGCCTGTTTGTATATGAATTATGTATTTATGTGTTTCAAAATAAGCAAACATTTTTACTAAATGAACATTTTCATAATTATAACACTCGACAGAGAGAACAATTATTTCATGTACCATTCTTCTAAAATAGAATTTCATAGAGGTCACCTGATCATATGGGTTTGAGTTAAGTTACCAGACTATATAAAAGCCAGTGAAGCCTTCACTGATTTCAAAATGAAATTGAAAGCATTCTTAATTGACCACTGTTTCTACAACATGGATGAATTTTTTACATGCACTTTTCGATTTTTAATTTGTTTTTCTGAATATGTGTGGAGAACCTGTGAAATGTAAATAGTGTCTTTTTATATCTCTTTTTTTTTCTTCTTTCGTTTCTTCTCTATTAACTGTTGTATATATTTCAAAATGAAAATGACTGTACCAATACAATGTAAATTGTTTAATGAAAATAAATAAATGGTGATGCTGATGATGATGATGATGAGGGTGGTGAAATTATTTTAAACCATAAAATTCGACGGTCAGAAATTTTTCATTATTTTTACGGATTTTTCTGATTTTAATTTCACGAGTTTTCCAACTTTTATCGAGAAAAGGGGGGAGCCCCCCTACCTAATGTTTTATTCACTGTAATTTTTGACGTCCAAATCCGACAAGAAAACATCCAAAACCCTATCTCTATCCAGCTTACAATTATTGTCACCGGAACTGAACCAAAATGTAAAATTTCAATTCCATAGGATAAGAAGAAGTGGTTCCTATTCAACTTGCAAGATTTGTACCCATCTAAACACAAACACCAACATATACACAAAGCAAGTTAAAAAAAATACCGAGAAGAACATAGTAAAATGGTAAGTCAAAGTTTCGGAAAGGGGTATTCGTTATACTACTGTTTGGATGTTTTCTAACACGAAGGGGGTGAATCAAAAATCAAATCGAGTGAATTAGAATAAACATTCTATATCATCTTTGTTGTTAGATATGAAAGCAAATGTCTTGGAAATATCTAATACTAGGTCCAAAGTTCCAAATCTTCAGAAATATTGCTGAGATACGATCCACTGCCCCATAAATGATGGTCGGTCTCATCATTGACAGGGTCTTTGGGTTACATCCCCACTTCTTTTCCGTAAAGTTTCTGCACGTTATACAGGGTGTCCCAAACTCGATGGCCTATTAGACGTTTCTGGAAAAAGAGAAGTAGGATTGTGAAAGGCTTTCACGGCCATCTTCACTTACATGGTGGTTATCATTTTCAAGAGAAAGTTTCTCTTGAAAACTCTAACCACTCGTGTTGGTGAAACGTCGAGATCTTCTCTTAACATACGTCGGCCTTACAACTCGAAGAACCACCATGTAAGAAGTAGGATTATTTCCAAAATTTGGTTTTTTGTATAATCAGTTCTGCTCTATCAATCTAAAATATTTTCAGCGCTGTGGCGTTGCCGATTCTATTGAAAAGTAGCAACAACTTTGATATTTTAAATGGAATACCCTATATAATATTGCGTTTTAGCTGTCTTATTGCTTTTAGATTTTTATCATATAATACTTTCTCCAGTGTACTATCTCCAGCGGTTTTCGAGAAAATCATTGATTTCCTTATTTTTTGTGTGAAATATAGCTCCAATTAAATGTTTATTACTGCAGTATTTGGATACGTAGAAAGCTGATATTTTGGATGTGATTTGACAATGTTTTGTGCATCAGTTATAACTAGGGGAATTCGTTCTTTAGTATACAGGGTCGTTGTAAATTTGTGATTTCACCGAGAGATACAAAAGTGGTGGAAAGTGCATTTTTTCAAATGAAACACCCTGTAGATTATCAGATATCCTGAAAGACAACTGAATTTCCTTTCAAATGATGTTTCATGTTCCTATACTTGAAGAGTTAGGTTTCCGAAATAAATGCAAATTTTCACTCATAATGTAACAAGAGCTTACGAAGCGACGAGGAATAATTTTCTTAGAATATTCGTGCCCAAAAGAAAATTTCCAGGAATAATTTAAGCTTGCGTGAAAATTTCACACAAAAATTATTAATCCAATCTGACATTTTAAATTAATTTCGCTGCTTGTCATGTCCACCATGTTTCGTTAAATAAATAATATTACCAACTTTAGTCACACCAAATGCTAAAACTCAGATGGGTATTAGTTCAGTCTATACCGCCCTTTCTTAATTTTAGGTTACTAAAGGTGGTAGAAATGTGTTTTTTGTTAAAGTAATCCATAACACTTCTAATGTAAAAAATATAATATTAACATGGTTTGTTGCAGTAGTTGGCCGTGATATAGGCGGCCATGCTTATGACAGATGAAGTTTATATTGGTAAATTACATTTAGTTACTGTATAGTAAACCAGTAAAGATATTCTTATGTAAAACATTTCTTGTATGCTTTTGCGTTAAACAATTTGAGAAAAATGAAATGCTTTGAAAAGTACAATTTATGTAAATACAGCAAAGAGTTGAGTCAAGTGCAAATGTGTCATCCAAAATTAGTATATTTAACGAATTTAATGGAAGATTGCGACCAGGAAGTGTTAGAGTCGAATGGTTTGTTTACGAAAATCCAAGAAAGTCTGCTGCAGATGTCAAGTAAATATGGCCTTTTGCGTAAAAGAGATTTGAACAAAATTGTTTCAAAATATTAAACATATGTCTTAAAACACAGACATCTAATTAATTCGTCACCTTCCTATCGGATGGGTTAGAATTCAAGCAACATTTTAATCTTACTATGTTTGTAGATCCTACGTTTTTTGAATTATAAATTGTTAATGCATAATAATTAAACAAATTTGTGTTTTCTGTTTAATGAAACTTTATAGCGAATTATAAATAATTCTTATTGAAATTTTGCATTATTCACAGGCATATCTACAATATTTAATGGTTGGAGATCATATGTTTACCTTTTCAACTGTCAAAAAATTTCCACTTAAATATCGTGGCACCACGAAAAAATTTCCGGAAAGGACCACGCACATTTCTTATAGGAAATGGCTTTCCGTGAATTTGGCTGAATTTTTTGTATTTTGTAGTTCTTGATGAGCAGTTTTCGAGATATGGAGATTTGAAAATGGATTTTTTCCATTTTTTGTAGTATTTGGTCATCAATCCGATAGCTCTTATTTCTTGATGGGATGGCAGTTGAATGTTCGGCGCCCCCAATCCGACTGAGAAATGGTCTTTCTCACTTATGTTAGGCTCCGCCATCAAACAATTGTCATACACTGTTCCACACTGGTTATGAAATCAGGTACCATTTCCAAGATCTTCCATACATCTTTTTATGCTACAAGATAGCGCCAGTATAATTTTAATTGTCAGAAAACGACATATGTTGGGTATTTTTTGAAGAGAGACCATAATAACTGATACTGAACATATCTAATGTCCAATAATATCGAGCATGTTTTCCAAAATGTTCATAACGAGGCTCAGCGAGCTTCGATGGAAAAAATGGACAAATCATAATACTGTGTTCACAGAGACAACAAATGTGATCACTATCGATGTCATTTACATGGGGACTACGTGATTTATTTTTCGCAAATCTCGATAATCTGACAATGGTGTGCCAAGACATTTTCCTCAAGGTGCCTCGTAATGGATGATAGCATCTCACAGCCAAACAAATCCGTGAAAATGTCTGCATCTTTGATACTTTGTAGTACTTTCCAGGTAGAATAGGGAAGTTCAGGTGTTGGAAGCAAACTATGAATGGAACTTTCGATATTCACCACCGAATTCTTGAAAATACTATTTTTTTATAAATGTTGCGTTAGAGTTTACACTTATAATTGAGTATCTACTCATATGATCGAATGAATGGGTAAATCAATCAAAAACAATGTAATAGTAGGAGTAGAAATCATAATAATAATGATATCTAAAAAACAATAACAATCTATCTTGGCAATCTCAAAAAATCATTTAAAATATTATGAGCGCAGAGGATTTATTTTTCCTTTATATTCTTGAAATGATTTATGACTGTGTTAGGTTCGTTGATATAATTATAGTTATATTTTACCAGTAAATCACTTTACCCATGATTTGACTCATAATATTTTAAATGATTTCTTGAAATTGCTAAGATAGTTTATTTATTTTTTTATACAATATCATTATTATTATTAGTATTATTATGAATGCTACTTTTACTAATATAATGTTTTTCAATGATCTACTCATTCATTTTATGAACAGATAGAATTAATTTATTTATGTAAACTTTGATGCAACATTTATAAAAAATTATAGTAGTTTCAAGAGTTCGGGGGCAAATATCGGAAGTTCCATTCATAGTTTGCTTCCATCATCTAAACTTCCTTATTCTACCTGTAAAGTACTACAAGGTATCAAAGATGCAGACATTTTCACGGAATGGAGATGCTATCATCCATTTAGAGCCACCCTGAGAAAAATGTCTTGGCACACCATTGTCGGATTATCGAGATTTTTGTGGAGTAAATGACATATTATATGTGAATGACATCAATAGTGATCAGAATTATTATCTCTGACGATACATTATTATGATTTTTCCGTTTTCGCCCATTAAGCTCTCTGAGACTCGTTATGAAAATTTTGGAAAGCATATTTGATATTACTGGACATCAGATATATCTAGAATCAGTTATTCCAGAGAATACCCAACACATGTTGTTTTTTGAAAATATGAATCATTCTGGCGTTATCTTTTAGCATGAAAAGTTGGATAGAGGGTCTTGGAATTAGTACTTCATTTCATGTCCAGTGTGGAGCAGTGTTTGAAAAATTATTGATGGCGGTGCCGAATGTAACTGAGAAATACCATTCCTCAGTCGGGTTCTGGGCGCCGAACATTTAAATTCCAACCCAACAACAAATGAAAGCTTCCCGATTGATGGGCAAATACTACAAAAAAATTTAAAAAATCCATTTTGAAAGCTCTATATCTCGAAAACTGTCCATTTTTGAGGTTTGTGGCTATGAACAATTTTGATCAGCTCATCAATAACTACAACATACCAAAAATTCAGCCAAATTCACGGAAAGCCATTTCCCATAAGAAATGTGCGGGGTACATTTTTTAGTTGCCATGGTAACTAGTCAAAATTAAGGCATCTTATTGGTTAAAAAGTAGAGGTGTGAAATTTTCTAGGAAATCGACCTTGATTCTCAAAATTCCATGGGAAAATGAATGTTGACTGGACTAAGAGAAGTATTTCTTTTGCACACTATTTTCCTTTCCGGGAAAACTGATATTACAATTGAGAAGTTAAGGCTAAAAAAGTTAATTCAAATATAAAATTATTATGTGTTATCTTGTAGAAAGTGTACAAAAAAAGAGGTGCAATATCTATCCCATGAATCTCTAAAGCTGCCAATTTCAAGGCATCCCAAGACCGCAGTTAATATAAGTTATTACTGTTCAATCTTCAGCGATCCGATGGTACATAATCCATTCTCAAACTCGTTTCCACCCATCCATATCAGGTTATCGTTTATTCAGTATATCTTTTTATGGAAGTAACTCGTTTTCCAAAAACCTATCCGCGGCGGAAATCTACAATTCAACTTTGATTAGCTATACTAGGATGAAGAAGTGAAACTTGATCTGGGATGGTGCATTAGCATAAAACCATAATTGGTACTGCGGCACCGGACTCCTGGTAATTTTTTCCTTTTTATAGCGCTCGACCACATCCGCAATTGATTACAGATAGGAAAAAATCAATTACGATGATGGAATTTTTTTGGATCGCCGGAGTTCAACGGCACCAACAAAAACTGTATCTAATGCAATTTAATTCTTTTACGCAAGAAGTTTAATAGATGAAAAACCGAACCTGCCGGATCACGGTACGTCGAGGTTTACACCATTTCCTCGTCGAGGAAAAACTGATTAATCATGCTGGGAAGATTATAAAATCATTAGTCCGACGCTTTCGAGTTCTGTAACTGCGTTTATAACCGCATCTGAGATGAACCGACAAAATGAAGATTGTATACAGGGTGATTCAAAAGTACTTTGACAAACTTCAAGAGGTGATTCCTCACAAAATTCTAATATGAATTGTCCAAATAAATATATGTCCGGAAACGCTTCGTTTCCAAGATATAGGGTGTTGAAATATTATTTTTATTTTGTTTGTTTCAAATAACTTTTGAAATACTGAACTCAATCAAACGAAACTTAGTAATGAGAGGTTTTTGAGTTATCGAATTGGAACCTGATGTTATTATTGCTCGTACTCGTAGGGGGCGCCACCAAAACGTCTTTTTCTTTTTTGAAGATTCATAACTTTTTTGAGTGTTCTTCTAGCACATTTTTCAGTAAAAAAATCGATTCCTCTATCATATCTACGTAAAAAAACTACCCTTGTTACAAGTCGCTGTAAGCAACCGTTTTCTAGATATTAGGACTTGAAAATTTCAAGTGGATTATTTGATAATCTATGCATGTAATAATTATTACCTTTATTTTGCATTTGCATTTGCATTAATTTGACGTTTAAGTAAGCAGTTTTGGGTTTTTTGTAAGGGGCGCCACCTATTCTATTACTTTTTACTCGCTTGAAGAGGTCATTACTGTTGGGTACGTTCCTTTATGACATCCTTAAGCGAAATAGTAATTTAATAATAATAATTCAATAGTAATAATTAATAGTAATAAAATTTGCAAGAAATGTCAACATTTTATTTCAGGAAATTTTGAATATGTAGAATAAACTAAAATAAACGAAACTAAATTGTATTCAAATAAATTGTTGAAAGTGTCCACCTTCAGCGAAGATACAGGCAGTCAGTCGTCTAGTCATTGAATCTCGTACCCGCTCAAAAATTATTGGTGTGTTCCTTATTGTTTCACATGCGTCTACTATTCGGTTTCTAAGATCTTCCTCGTTCGCTACTGGAGTTTTACAAACTAGTGACTTCAAATGCCCCCAAAAATAAAAATCTATCGGGTTTAGATCTGGGGACCTTGGTGCCCACGGCTGGTTAGGTTCTTCTACACCCCTACTGATCCATCGATTTGGATAGGCTGTGTTAAGGAATTCCCTGGCTACAACGCTAAAATGCCGGAGTTCCATCATGCAATTTCTAATGGTACATTCTCAAGTAGTCCCGGCAATTCATTTTCTGAAAAGTGTCTGTAAGTTGCGCCATTCAGTCGGAGCGGAAGAAAGAAAGGACCTATCAAGTAATTATCAATTATTGCCGCCCATACATTTACAGAAAATTGATACTGATAATGCCTTTCACTAACTGCATGCGGATTTTCGAGAGCCCAAACATGTTTGTTATGAAAGTTTGTGATAGCATTTCGGGAGAAGTTTGACTCGTCCGTGAAGAGTACATATCTTAAAAATTGAGGATTTCCAGCCAATTTTCTCAAAAACCACTGACACATAGTAATGCGTTGGGGAAAGTCTCGTGGCAAAAGAGCTTGTACCCTTTGAATATGGTATGGATAAAACTGTTAATCGTGGATAATCCTCCAAACTGTGGACTGAGTAGAATTGACAGCTTCAGCAATTATTCTTGTACTTGTTTCTGGATTCTCCTCGAGAGCGTTCAAAACAGCTTCTTCCAATTCTGGGGTTGGGACTGCTCGTGGTCTTCCAATAATATCAGCTGCCCTCTTAAAGCTACCTGTTTCTGTCAAACGACGGTGGAGACTTACGGAAACTTCAACAAAACGTTTAACTGTAATTACAAACAAAATATGTAATCACCAAAACTACTTACTTAAACGTCAAATTCTTTTCCAAAGCATTCTTGTAAAAAATGCAAAATATTGGTAATGACTTCAACATGCATCGATTATCAAATAATTGACTTGAAATTTTCAAGTCCAAATATTTAGAAAACGGTTGCTTACAGGACTTTTAACAAGGGTTGTTTTTTTACGTAGATATGATAGAGGAATCGATTTTTTTACTGAAAAATGTGCTAGAAGTACGCTCAAAAAAGTTATGAATCTTCAAAAAAAAAAAGACGTGTAGGTGGCGCCCCCTACGAGTAAGAGAAATAATAACATCAGGTTCGAATTCGACACCTCAAAAACCTCTTATTACCAAGTTTCGTTTAATTAAGTTCAGTATTTCAAGAGCTATTTGCAAAAAACCAAAATAAAAATAAAACTTCAACACCCTGTATCTTGGAAACGAAGCGTTTCCGGACATATATTTATTTGGGCAATTCATATTAGAATATTGTAAGGAATCACCTCCTGAAGTTTGTCAAAGTACTTTTGAATCACCCTGTATACAACGTGGGCCAAAATGCTTGCAAAATATGGGAATTAATTTAATTTTCAGAAATGTTATAATTGTTTAATTGTTGTTAAAATTGTTATTTCCGTCAGCCGATTTCAGAATTCAGTTTTTTCTCGCGTATATATAATTCAATTTGCATGAAATTTTGCAGAAGTATGCCTTATTTAGTGTCAAATGAGGCAAATTTTTTCGCAATACAGAAGATGACTAGTTTACGAGTTATGTACATTTTTCGAAAAAAATACCCCAATCTTCCACGAACAATTGTCTTGAAATTTTTTTGCATTTCGAATGTTGTTAGAGGCGAAATTTAGGAAAGGAGAGCAGTGAATGTGCAATGATGTGTCACGCCTCTAACATACCCAGTAGCTCAGTAGGCGTGGATTCGACAATAAAAATAGATTTCGATAAGATTGAAATATGGGGTTCATTTATCGCTAGTGAAAAATCCGAAACCACCCTGATGGAATGAGACAACCCACTGCACTAATATTACTAAAATATTAAACAATAGATACCTGTAAAGGGTATAATAATAATATATAACTATGCAGAGGTTTTGTCTTCCCCTACGCTTAGATAACTTGGACCAGAATAAAAGAAATAGTCATGTCCCTTACTAATAAAATATATTGATCGTTACACACCCTGTATGTGCACAGTTCAGCTCACCATACAAAAGAAAATGAAATTAATGTAAATATCAACCACCAGGATGAATTCAAGTGAATGCTGTGATTGAGAGTATGGTATTGTTTGAATATATCAATATGAAACCTCCAGTGAGGGCTATGCCTGTGACGTCACGATGATAGCTTACAGTTATGGATACTTACGCCTTAGGGGCAGTCTTATTCTGAACTTATCTGATACTATGTAGATATTCTCAAGCATGCCAGTTCACCAATTATTGTGGTTGTAGTTCATCAGTGCCTTGGTGTATACAGGTGCACAGTGGGTACGACACAATCAATCAAAGTACATGTACAGCTGGGATGAATAGCGAAGGAATGCTGAACAACAGATATACAGCGGGACAACCACAGTTGAGCAGGAACAATCACAGCAGTGGAACAGTGGAAAGACAATCGTGTAGCAACGAAACAGTGGAACAATCACATTAGTGGAATTCCAATAATCGGTAGCAGGGTAGTAGCAATAAACCCTAGTGGAGCACTACCAGCGGCGAAGAGGTAACAGTAGCAAAGTAGTAGCAGAGTGGTAGCAGGAGTGGTAGCAAAGCAGAGTAGTCGCAGCGGAGCAAAGTAGTAGCAGAGTGGTAGCCGCAGCGGAGCACCCTAGAATATACAATACCAGTCTGACTTCTGATCACACTTGTATGGGGCCATAAGTAGAGCCCCAATGCAAATACTAACCTCTATCAAGTGGGAGGGTTCTGATAACAGTTTTGATGGTCTGTTTGCTGTCTGATAGCGAGTTTCTCGTTCCAGTGGTTTCTCACAATGATGAAGTGACTTCTAACCTCAAAAATCCGCAAAGCGAACGGAGATTTCTCAAAAATATATAGCGTCAAAAATCGCAAACAATATGAGAAATTCTCCTGATATGAATTTTCCCAAGATCCATCAACGATGGAAATCTTCAAATAGGTCAGTCACTCATCAAGATCAAATAAGGAAGATGAAAATATCTCTCAGATGTCAAAGTCAAAACTGTCAATATCTGACAAGGCACATTCTTGTTCATTAGTGTTCGGTGGGAACAGTCCAGGAACTAACTCGAGCTACTTGGAGCTATGAAAAGAACACTAAGATTCAGTGTTGCCAACTGAACCAAGATGAAAACGCCAGCCTCTCAATCTCAGAACCAAACACAAACAAACAAACAAAAGATCAAGTATTCGAATGTGAAGTAGGTACATCAATGACACAAGACAGAGATAGAGTAGGAATGAGTTTGGTGTTCTTAACACAAAACAATAGACTAACCAAAAGTATGTTTACAAAACAATGCTGTCATACCGCAAAATAGAACAACTGATAACTGTCATTAGCTTAAGGCCGGTTCATGTCCGCTCGAACTAGTACAGCAAAGGTAAGTACTAACATTCGGAACAAGCTATACATGACAACGATCAAGTTGTCATTCTGATACAGTGGCGTACAGAGTGGAAAGTGTATATCAATGACAGAGAATTTCTGATGTATTAAAACAAAAAGGGTTTTCTAGTGCAAAATAAACCCGTAACAATGTCTATAGCTGATCATTTCAATTGTTATAATGTCTACTTTGGAATGGTGTAAGTAACTTGGTGGTTTATTGATCGTTAAACCGCTTAAAATTGAGATAAAAAGTCTCTCTAATTCATGACTTTTTCAATATTTTCAATAGTTTTCGATTTTCTTCATTATTGCACAAAAATTAGTTTATATTAATCTATTTATAACAAAATATTTGAATACGTAATTACACTACAAAATCAATCAATTTAAATCGTTTTTATTTTTTTTTTAATTGAAAATCATTGAAGATATTGAGAAAATTATGATTCAAAGAGACTTTGTTTTTCTCAATTTTGAGCGGTTTAACGATAAGTAAACTAAAAAATTTCACAGACCTTTCTATAGTAGATATTTTGACAATTAAAATGATCACTTAAAGACCTTTGAAGTGCAAAAAAAATATCAAGACAATTGTTCGTGGAAAATAAAGCTATTTTTTTCCAAATGACATTAAAAGCGGCCTTTTAATGCCACTTGGCAGGCTTAGAAGTTGTACTTTTAATGCATAGGCAGAAAAAGTCCACTTTTACTGCCTAGGCAGAAAAAGTTCATTCAATTTCTTTGAAAGATCGGAAAAATAGACAATCAGCACATTTTCAGAGAAAGATCCTATATTTTTCTTCTGTCTATATTCCATGAATCTGCTGTATGTGAGTTCATATACAGTTCTTGATTTTTCCGGTAAAAGGTTAATTTCCACATCTCGCGCTTGGTCTCTTATCTCAGGTGGTGTTAGTTGCATCAATTCATCCTCACTTTGCAGTAAATCCATTTCTAACATGACAACTTTTCGAAATTGACAATGACAAAGTAAACAGTAAACAAACATATTCAACAAACGTCATCAGCGGTAAACATAGTAACGCAGGGCCCAGTTACCTTTGATAAAATAATTTATTTATTTGGATATTGATAATGAAACGCAATTTAAATATGAAAAAGTCGATTTCGCGTGGAATTGGAACAAATTTGAAGAAAAAATTATATGTTTCACACGGCAGAAAAGCAGATTTAATGCCTTGGCTGGTTTCAAACACCAGCCGCGGCATTAAATCTTGTGCTTTTATGCCTAGTAAAACAAATAACTATTTTTTAGAAAAATGTCCATAACTCGAAAACTAGTCGATTTCTGAATTGCGGAAAATCATACCTACTTATTCTACAACAAAAAAGACACACAGAAAAACATCTGAAAATCGGTTTTCCGTCATTTTTACGGTTAATTTGAGGATATTTCAAAAAGTGTTGAATACAGAAGTTTTCGATTTTTTTATTGACTACAACTTTTTCGTTCAACCTATTCCGCTAGGAGGTCACATTTCACCACAAATTGCAAAAAAAAGTATTCAACCTCTAAACTGCATCCCCATTTCACCATTTTGAGTGTTTTCGTATTTTAATATTTTTTCCCCAAAGTTGGAACCTCAACATTTTTAACCTAGTCCTAGCCTGTTACTTTTTTGTTCATATCAATTATAGACATTATATGGGCTCATACAAGAAAACAGTTGAGATTTGTGCACGGCTATTGTCAAGCTCCGCAAAATAAAACAATTTCAGAGTGAAAATATGTAATAAATAGTCGAAATTTATATAAAAATGCGTGTTTTTTATCGGCCTATTGCTGTGAAATGATAACAAAAGTGTAAATTGAAGAATAGAGCCATAATCCATATAAATAGGTATTAGATTTACCAATCTGTGAAGTGAAGTGGAACAAAGAGCCGAACTAAGCAAGGTTTTTTTTGTGGACACCAGATTGAATCCTGTGCCAGTGGCGTATACAAAACAATATTCTCCACAATGGGTGAATCGGAAACAGAAATATCAATAAAAGATGTTTATATACTCCTGAAGGAAGTTAACAAGAATTTAAGTCAAAGAATCGAGAACATCGAAGAATCAACGAATAACCTGGCGAAAGTGCTATATTCGGAAGTTGAAATTATTAGAAAAAAAGCGAATAAACTTGAAGAAGAAAATAAAATACTGAAACAACAACTCAACAAAGCTGAAAGAAAAATTATTACCAATAATCTTGTGCTGTAGGGTTTACAAGAAACACCGGAAGAAAGCAAGGAAAATCTGGTTTCATCCATCACAAATTTATTCAGAAGTATATTGGAAGTCCACCTGGAAAACAGTCAAATTAATAATATAGTTAGATTAGGTAAGAAAAACAACCAGAATAGACCAATTTTATTGTCACTCACTACATACTTAAAAAAAGTGAAATCCTGAGAAATTGTTCAAAATTGAAAGGTACTGGGGTAGTAATGAGAGAAGAATTGACAACTGAGGACCTGGAGGATTGAAAAATATTACTGGAAAGTTTGAAAGAAGCAAGAGCCAAGAATAAGCACGCAGTTATAAAAGGCAGAACACAATTTATAGAAGGAGACGCCTACTCAGTAGAAGACATAAAGAATTTCGATTTCGATAAAGGAAACGATTATCATACCCTTCCCAATTTTGAAGGAAACGTACAA
Organism: Chrysolina oricalcia; assembly: GCA_944452925.2. NCBI lineage: Eukaryota > Metazoa > Arthropoda > Insecta > Coleoptera > Chrysomelidae > Chrysolina > Chrysolina oricalcia. Next base: position 8,281,916 of record OX101816.2, read on the forward strand.
AGTGAACCATCCACCCCTTCTCCTAAAGAATTAGATTTTGAAGAAGATCAAGCAATCCAACCAAATACAAATTCGGAACAAGAAGAAGCAACCAAGTCTAAAGAAGCAAATGCAAGCAAAGAGTCTCAAAATCATTAAAAAAACACAACCAAGACGAGTAACATCAACATCAAACGAATCTCCCAAGAACATAACAGAAACACATAGAGCCTTGAGGAACCAAAAAAAATCCGCTAGCTACTAAACGCTAAGTAATAATAATATTTATTTCAATAATCTTGTCCCGAGAAAAACTACATTCGTCTGTGAATTCGATCGTCTTTAGAAAGTCACGATTTCTTCTAATCATTTCCAGCATCCAATTGCAAAATTCAAGACGGTTCGGAAAGTCTCGCGGTAACAGTGCCTGTACTCGTTGCAGATGGTAAGGGTATAAGAGTTGTTCCTTTAAAATTCGAAATACCGTCATATGATCAACATTTAGCTGGAAAGCAATCTTTCTAGTACTGGTAGTAGGTTGTTCTTCAATCAAATTAAGTACTGCTTCCTCAAGCTGTGGCGTTCTTACTTCTCGATGGCGACCACAATCCTGCGTTCTTTTGTCGAATGAATCATATTCTCGTAATCGTTGATGAAGTCGGGAAAATATTCTATGTGAAGGATGCTGCCGTTGAGGATACATTTCAAGATATCTTCTAGAATTTTCTAACCCATTCCCATAACCCAACAGACCGTAAACGTAATGCATATCAGCCATTTGCTCATTTGTGTATGCCATTTTAATAACAAGTGAATTATTAAAGTAACAAATTAAGAACAGAACAACAATACACAATTAGTATTACTTCAAGTTGACAAATTTACAAACTGACAGCTTGATACCAATTTCATTGTCACTATCGCTAATAGCTGCCTGCCTACTAGATAAATTAGTTTCGTATTTTCGTTTTATGGCGATATGTATCTTGTTCGTAAAATAAGTTTTTGCTGCGAACTGGTTTATTTTGGGCAAAAAATTCAAGGGACTTTTTTTGTTTAAAATGAAACAGGCTATCGGAAATAAATGGTAAATAAATAATAAGACAAAAAGTTACATTGGAAATAAATTTTAGGGGTTGCGTTTTCCACCCCTTACAACCATGGGGTAAACCAAATAAATTACTGGCTAAGTGTATTTGTGGTAGTAGAAAATGTCAGGTTAATTTCAATACTGTAACTTTTTTAGTGCTTGTGAAAAAAATTGTTAAACAAATTTTATGTACCCCCTTCAAGGGGCTGTATCTTAACATGGGATGCTCCAATGAAGTTTCTTTATATGAAAGATCCTATCTTTTTTTCGATGAGGAATCACCCCCTCAAATGTTTTACACTTATTTAGTTACACCCTGTATTGGCAATTTTTCCAATTCTTGGTTTGAATCTCGTACCCATTGGAACTCTGGAAACCATGACTTGTATAAAAAAAAACTTTTACACCTGGTATAAAGCACTCAACATAAATATTTTGTAGACGGACTTTGTCTCAATCTTGGTCACTCTGTATTTGTTATTCCAGCTTTGGATCTCCCATGCCGATTCTTCGACTTCTACAATTGCACCTTGCAAATCAAATTTCACAAGGTAAACCAGTCTCCTAACAATAAATCACTGCTTGAAACAGGTTTTCAGGGTTTACCCGTCTTGCAGGTAAATCGCGTGATTCCTTTATTTTTACCCAGAGATTCACTTCCATGACAAGGAATTTTCAGCAATTCCTTGTCAACAAGTCGTATCAAATGCCAAAATAATGAGAATAGCGCTCAACTGCACACTTGGATAACAATTCAAATACCAACATGTTTTACATTGTAACCTACCGGCTAAAAATAACAAATTTTCAATCATCGGTAATAGTATCAGTTATATTAGTTTCACAGTTGGAGTTGGCGCTGATCTGTGTAATGTGTGGTATGATGTATCTTACCTTCGTAGTGTGTTGGCGTTGTCCAGCGAAATAGCGTACAGCGATGCCACGTCTTCATTTGAAACAATTTCACTGTATGAAATTCAGACAGTTTGTTTATATAAAATATCACAAGTGGTAAAAAAATTTCGACAAAATTTTCTTATTGTTGAGAGTGTTTGTTGCATGGCAAATTTTCGATTTAAATTGTTTAAAGATATCCGTCGAGGCCAGTGATTTTTGATAAATGCCACGAGTTGGATTGGCAACAAACTCGAGCAAGTCAATTTCAAGATTTTGCTAACACAAAATTTTAATACAAAAGGTACTCGGATGACTATTTGATGAAATAAGATACCAGGAACGACTTACCTTCTGAATTTTCTTCGTCCAAAGCATTGATAAGTACAGGTCGACAAGCCTAAGGATGCCTCTGAGATGCGCAAACGAAAGTGTGAGTAGATGTGCGACAAAGATCGACTACCGTTTACGGCTGGTTATCATCGGAATGTACAATCGGGAGAGAAATTTTTCTGCAACACGTAGGAACGTAGATTCTTATCTGAATTTTCATTCATTCCTAATGAACTGTTCGAATAATATAATTGTCTGTGATCACTGGACCGTTTATGAAAATTGCATAATTTTCCCGAAGCCATAAGTGTAAATAAAGTACGACTAGAAAACGAATGCATCGCCACACAATATCAGAAATAGGTAAATAAATATAGTAAAGAACACGAGGAACATACTTACAGAAGTTGACTAACAATATCACATGACCTCTGACCACTGCCAAATCAGCATTGTCCATGGTAACTTTTGATTTTTTGTTTGTCTTTTTATTTGGAGTTGAGAATTGTTCCATTTCACCTTTTTCAATTTTATTCATTTCTGAATTAATTTTCCTAATGCTTCTAACGCAAACTCCCGTTGCGGCAGCAACTCGTTCTTGAACCTTCACAAGAGGAATACTGGTTTCACCTATCATTGCTTCTGCCTGCATAAATTTGATGACATTACTGACAATTTCCCTACTTTGTCCACTCAGAATCTTATTTCTCACTTTACTCTTTGAAGGCATTTTCAAACACAACAAACTACACTATAACCTATCTAATAATATTTCAAAACTATACACAACATAAGGATTTCAAATTCAACACACAATCAGAATAACGCCACAATAATTTTATTCCACTGACTGTACACTCACGACGTTAGCTGCTTGAATAATGCAGAGCGAGTGAGCTCTTGCCCCACTCCAGGGTTGTGTCTACTGCGTAACCAATTCTCGCATTCCCGAAAACCCCCGAGTAACAATTTCCGAGCGATTTTTCCGAGTTTCCAGTCGTTTCTGTAATGGTGCAAGTAGTGATGCAATTGGAAAATGCATTTTCCGGCCCAGAAAGCATTTTTCAAAAAAGCGAGAAACCACACCCTATAGACTTATTTGCTGTGACCTTCCTGAACACAATGCAGAAAACCGCATCTCGATATCTGTGTGACGGCCTAATTTAGTTATTCCGGCTGATTTTGATCTAAGTGCCCTGGACTATGAGTATAATACTATCTGCTCTGCTCTGGTTTCAAAGCAGCAACAAAAATTAATTTAAAATTTCTGTTTCTGTGCATTCTTCCAAATGGTTATAACGTTGTCTGACTACCTACTGGTCCATAATTTATAATAAAATATAGTAATAATAAATAATAATAGTCAGAATTATTTCAGATATCAAAATGTTCTACAATAACTGTTTATTACGAAAGAGTAGAAGGGCCACATAAAATAAAAAATATATAATTCCGACTTCACAACTCGGAATTAGCCTAATTCCGACTTGACAACTCGGAATTAGTATAATGCCGTCCTAAGCAAAAAAGCCGTATCTGCAAAAACTCTGAAGGTAAGACTCTGTAGTTTCGACCATTTTAAGTACGGAAAGACTTAAACTTGTGAACTAAAGTCATAATGATTGATTAACTTTGGCTATTTAAATCTAGTTTACGTAATTTTTTCTTTGGAAAAAGTCAAATTTATAGTGTTTCAAGACTACAGAAACAAATATATCTATATTCACATTTTTTGTAGATACGGCTTTTTTGCTTAGGACGGCAGTAATAATTCCGTTTATCAAACAAAATTTCATAGAATTTATAGCCTTATAGGCCAGAATCGGTCAATTGTCTTTAAACCACCGTATTCCTGATTAGTTTGAACCACTGTTACACTAGATTTATCGCAGGAACCTTTATTGAAAAAACTGAGCAGAATCGGTTCAACAAAAAAATCCTATAATTTTCGGATTTTTCTCAACACTTGGCAACGCCGCCACAGCATCATATCCGAGTAGCCTAGTCGGCGTGCAGGTGTTACCCAGACTCGCTGGCGCCGAGTTGCATTCCTCGCTTTGAACACGTGCATCCACAATCCGACAACACTCTCTCGCCAGATCCGGCCTAAGATGGACGATCGTCGACTGTTTGTTGACCACCGCTAGTGACCGACTCGATGACACATGTTGCCCGTTCCTTATGTTATTACTACTGTTTTCTTACTCAGCGATAGCTTCGATGTTTATTCTTTTGCGATTCCTGGTAGCGATGAATAAACAGTTGGCACTTGGCAGCACAGCTGGTAAAATCACGCCCAGATATGAGAGACCACCGTAGTGAGTAGTAATTTTTAATTTCGTTGAAAAAAATGCTCTGTTCAATAGGTATGCTGCGAATTTCTACGAAAGCTGACGGAATTAGATACAGAAACAAAATCAATATTCTTTGAAAAGCGTTGAACAAGGACCTGGACCTGGTGGAGTTATAATATTCGATACTGAAGAAAATCGAATTTTACGAAACTTTTTCATTTTTCATTTTTTTAAAAATCGTAAATTTCAGTCAAATGTATCTCGACGAGCTGATTCCGACTATCACCACAAAAAATGAATTCGACAAAGGGATAACTGAAAAAGAACAATTTTTTCCTTAAAAAATGCACCCATCCACTAAATCAACATGTTTTTAATGATCTAGCCTTTTAATTCGAAGAACAAGTACATATTCGGATTCAGAAGGAAAATTTTCTATAGTATCAAGTAATACTCGCGGGGATTCCGCATTTTTGAAATATTCCCAAGCGATCAAAGTCGAAAAATGCCATATTTGATATTAAAGGCAATCGAATTTTACGAAAATTTTTATTTTTCGTTTTTGAAAACATCTCAAACTTCCCTCAAACGTATCTCGACGATCTGGAACCATATTCTCAAACCGTGACATATTTTGTCGCATGCGAGATATGCCCTTTGTCGAACGAAATCTGAATATTCTTATTCTAAAATGTCGCATTCGCAGATTATTGATAGACAAATTGAAGAATGGTCAAAGGCAGTCGACAGTTTATGTCGAATGCGAGAATTTCATAAGATGCGAAAGAACCCCGCACAAACCTTATGGAAACTGGCCCTCTGTCGAATAAGCTGTAACTTCGGGAAAACTAAGTTCTCGGCATCCCGAACAAAAGTCCCCACAGGCACAATAAGATCCTATGAGTAGTTTCGGAGGTATGGGACCTACAAGTCCTATACTTTTAATGATGTTGCACCTGTAAGTAGACTTAGCTGGGAGTCAAAATAAACGTCAACTTGAGCTAAGGCTGTTGAAAAATAGTATTTTTGAATCCCACCGTTTAAAAGCAAGTGATGGAAATGTCGGAAAATCGGGGAAAACCTGAAAAAACGTGGAAAACTCGCTTGAAATCTACATTTTTCGCTGTCGAGATGTAAACAGTATGGATTTTTTCAAAAAAATATTTTATTTTCAGAACCTCTCGCTTAATAATAAAATGTGGGAGAATCGGAAAATCCAAGAAAATACAGAAAAGCTTGGAAAACTTATTTATTCAATAGGAAGAAAATGCCTGTACACACGTTGTGCCAGACTCGGATGCAGGTTGGTAACCCGAGACAATACGTTTGATAACTGTATTTGAATATTTTTGTTTATCAATAAGATGAGAAAAAAATTTGCGCGAGCAATAGTTACATACTTATACAAAAGAAGTGGCCTTGTCGTAAGAGAAAACTTTGATGAAGAAGTATCTGAGCAAATGCTTGGGCGGGTTAATGATGCAAATACTTTACAAGCTAGACTAGTACAAGTAAACTTACTACGCACAAGAGGAAGATGGGTACCATTGACACCCCAACACGTTCCATTATTTCCGCAATTGGAATTAGATTTTATACGCGCGTTTACACTTGGGTCTTATCAACTCCGCCTAGCTCCTTCTTATATTCAGGATTCTTTATTGAGAAATGTCATTGAAATTGAAGAAGAATGTGATCAGATATTGGAAATTGATTTGAATATGAATGAGCCTGGTGTAGTCAGACTCGAGTTTATTCTGGATTCACGAATGCAACGCGCTACCGAACGTGGATTGCTTTTAATGAAGAAAATAACCAGGAAGAAAGATTGGATGAAAACGATTCTATCCTAGGTCATTATTGTACTTGTAAAGCTTGAGCAAGATCCTTAGGTACTTGTGCTCATGTTGCGTCCTTACTCTGGTATTTAGGATATGCACGTCATCAAGCACAAGTACAATATCCATCCACGTTACTTTTGCATAACATTTTAAACGCTCAAAATGATAATAATCCTGAGTAATGCAAGATGCAAGCTGGGTGTAGAGATTTCTTTCAGTCGGTATTGGTATACTGGCATTTAAATAGCCAAGGTCGCACCTTTTTAACTGACCAGATTTAGGAGCCGCAACACCGGTCAACTTGTACACGAGTCCAGCACAACGTGCGTAAAGACATTTTTTTCCTGTCGTGTAAAAAAAATTAAATGAGTTTTCCAAGCTTCTCAGTATTTTCATTGATTTTCTGAGTCTCCCACACTTTGGTATTAAGCAAGAGCCGTAAAGTTCTGAAAAATAATTCTTTTTTTGAAAAAATCTAGACATTTTACATGACAGCGAAATATGATCATAACAAACCCAAGTTATGCATAACATGATGTAGAATTAGAACGTTCTGAAAATTGGAAATAAAAGATGCCTAATGAAGAAATGAAATAAAAATATGTACATTTTTAATATTTTTATTGAAACAAAACTGTTGTTCAGTTATTTGGGAAAATTATCCTGATTCTATTATACATAAAATATCAATATTCTAGAAATGTTAGGTAAAAATCCACATTCTACATACCAACATGTAAAATACATAAATCAAACTAACACTATTCCCACAACTCACAACAGTAATAATAGTATAATTCTGGCACACGAAGTAACACGCCCACATACAACTACTAACTCAAATGCTGGAATTGGAATGAGGCCAGTTTTGCGAAAACGTTGATGATCAGTGCAACGGGTACTACCGATTGATCCCGAACTGGTCGCATATCAACAAGTAGGTGAACAGTTTCATTATCTTAGGAACACCTAGCTCCATTGCAAATAAACTGTTCGCTGAGACAATTGAATAGGTGTACCTACTTCTATGCCTCAACTAATTAAATAAATCTTTTCATGTACTACGAGAGCTGAAGGTTAGATCATCACTTCATCTGAGAGACACATTAAAGCCATCACGATCCTGATAAGTATTGGATAGAAAAGGAAACCAATCAGTTCCGGGATAACATCCATATCCACATCTGTAGAGCTACAGACCACAGGAAGCAGTTGGCGTTTCAAAGAGGGTGAATTGAGTAACCCTCACTGTCTCCGTTCGTCTCTCTCGAGTAGTGGGTGGAAACAATAGAAGTAGACGAAAATTCAACATAAAGGTACAATCTGTCCAAAACTGAATCAGCAACGAAGTCTTATACACAAATCTTAATCAGTTATATTTGTATCATATTCATCTTGTTAATTGTTAATATATTGTTACAGAAATTTTAATGTTTTATTGCTGGTCAAATTTAGAAGGAATTCAACTTATCTTTATCTTTTTATAAATATCTATCTGTATCGGGGAAGTTTGAATTTTTATCCTATTTTTATTAAACAAAAAATCTCTGGCGTCCAGCCAATAACAATTTTCAAAACTTGCTTGACACATAGTTAATCTGAAACTGGCAAGCCAGTCCAAAGAACAACACACCTTTCTCCACTGAATTAGCCTGGGTAATCAGACGTAACTTACATCGTTACATAAATTGGCCTGTAACACGAGTCTCTGTTGTTATGATATACTTTTCAGAAACACAAAGTAGATAAATATGAATATACACTTTTCCAGCGCTAGTAAAATATTGACCTGACATTATACAAAGCACTTGCTGTATGTAAACAATGTTATAGCTACAAGTTCATGCGTTCAGAATACTAATTTTTTTAGAGACAGAAGGTAATTTTTTTCAATATAGGTATTAATTTTCTTACCACAATCGAAAAAAACTCAGGAAAACGTTTTACTTGGACCATTTTTTTCCGTGCGACAATTCTCACTCGACATTCGAGAATAGGCCGCCGATTCCGAATATCAACTCAAAAATTTAATTCGACAAAGGTAACTAAAAAAGGGCAATTTTCTCGATAAAAATACACCCGTCCTCAAAATCAACATTTTCTAAATGAACCAGCCTTCTAAATAAAAAACAGGTACATTTTCGGATTTATAAGGATTTGTTTCACAAGTTATACTCGCGTGGATTTCACATTTTTCAATCATTCCCAGGCGATCAAAGACAAAAATATTCGATATTGAAGGAAGTCGAATTTTGAGAAAATTTTTATTTTCCATTTTTGCAATAATCGTAGACTTCTTTCCAACGTATCTCGACGAAATGATTCCGAATGTCACCTCAAAAATTGAATTCGACAGAGGGGTAACTGAAAAATCGACATTTTTTTAATGATCTAGCCTTCTAATTCGAAGAACAATTACATTTTCGGTATCAGAAGAAATTTTTTTATAGTATCAAGTAATACACGCGGGGATTCCGCATTTTTTAAATATTCCCAGGCGATCAAATTCGAAAAATGCAATATTCGATATTGAAGGAAATCGAATTTTACGAAATTTTCATTTTCCATTTATCAAAAAATCGTAAACTTCCCTCTAACGTGTCTCGACGAGCTGATTCCGAATATCAACTCAAATATTGAATTCGACAAAGGGGTAACTGAAAAGTTCATCTTCTTTTAGCAGAGAAAATACAAAAATAAACGTAAACAATCTTGAAATAGTATAATGTGCAACAAGTGGGGAAAGTTCAACTTTTCTCACGAGTGTGGAAGTTTGTGGCACGAGCTGAAGGGCTTTTTCCAATATCTCTGGCGGAGTATTATTACCAAAATCGTCACTATTGTCAGTATCCATATTATTTATTATGAGTGAGTGTGTCTTATTGAAATAATATTCAATAGAAATTGCGATTTTTTTGGAAGTACGAATGAAAACTTTTATAATCTGTTTAAAAAACTTCTGTAATCTGACAGTTCTGATAACTATCTAAAAATGAACAGCAGCCAACTACCTAGCCAACTAGTTTTTATCGATTTGATTGTGCCGTGAGAAAAAATATTTCTCACAGTATGAGCAATACATCGTTTTGAAACGAAGAAAAAAAAAGGGGGTTTATTGTCTAACAGGAGTAATCCCAATTACAAGACAAACATAAAATGGTTTACAGCAATTAATAAGTATAAGTATAAGATAGTATATAAAATTAGTACAATAATGGAATAATATACAGTGTGTCCCACTTACCATGCTCACCATGGGTATCTTTTTAATGGTGAGAGATACGAGGTCGGTTAAATGACACCAAATGTGGAGTTTATCAAGGCCAACTATAATGTGAAAAAATATTTTGATAAAATCTATTCGTTTTTGTTTTATACGCAAAAAACAGATTTTGATCATTTTCATGTCTCGTCCGTAACTTCTTTGTTTATGAAAATATTTGAATAGGCATTTCACATTCTTATGGCAGTTTTTTAATGAGATTTCGAAAAAAATATGAAATTCAAACCAACTCTTCTAGAACTTGAGATATCAGCACCAACTTTTATTTTTCAAATGTAGGTCATAGCTCACTATGACTTAGTTATGAATGACTTTTTTTTTCTCTTAACAACAGAGTTATCGTCATTTATAACAAAACAAGAACTATTTTGAAGTCGCCATCTTGAATTTATAAGTTTTAACAAAAAAATCATGATCTCCGACCTCAAAAACCCCCACATACCAATTTTGAATGGAATTGGACCATAATCACAAATCTCGTCCGCCATATTGGAAGAGCCGCCATTTTTTATTTTTTATTTCAATAAAAATTCCATAGTGCATTTTCACTGGAATTATGAAAATCTGCCAAATTTCAAGTTATTAGGACCGCTAGAAGTGGGTCAAAATTCACGTGCAATAGACATGAAAATGATCAAAATCTGTTATTTGTGTATGAAATAAAAACGAATAGATTTTATCAAAATATTTTTTCACATTATAGTTGGACGTGATAAACTCCACATTTGGTGTCATTTAACCAACCTCGTATCTCTTACCATTAAAAAGATACCCATGGTGAGCATGGTAAGTGGGACACACTGTATAATACACATACAAACAATAATACAATAATATAAATGTAGAATGCTAATTGATTGGCAGTGTGCAGAGAGTTGAACACAGTGTAGATATTTCACCTTTATAGGATGAGAAGAGGTTGTAATTAGATTTGTATATTATTTAACTTGTTACGAATTATATACTTGAAGCATCCAAACGGAACAACAAAAATATCACATTCAGAATAGAAACTATTATAAATTTTACAGATGTTATAAACTGGGGATTTTATTAAAACATTGATTCTTGGTAGAGGCAAATAGAAAAGATATTTCAATTCTACTACTTAGTCTTGGTACGTGAAAATCTAGTTGAGATAACAAATCTGGGCAGTCTATCAGATTATGAATCAATTTATATATGAAGATACAAGCATAATATGTTCTTCTGTTTTCTAAGGATAAGAGAGAGAATCTATTTAGCAGCACTCTATTATCAATTCCTTGGAATGGGTATACTCCATACAGTATGTATGCCATGTATTTCATAAAAACTCGTTGACAAGATTCGAGTTGTTGTATATGCACATTGTATATAGGTGACCAGATTAGGGAGCCATATTCCAGACGGGATCGGACATATGCATTAAAAAGTGTTATGAAACTTTCTTGATTTTGAAAGTCTTTACACGTCCTGAAGATAAGTCCTAGCATTTTTTTGCAGAAGTGATTTGATTAATTTGAGACGTGAAGCTGAGTTTCTGATCGAATATGATGCCCAAATCTTTAGTTTCTGAACTTTGTTCTAATATGATGTCATTTATTACATAGTCAAACTGTATATTGTTGTATTTAAGGGTGTATTTCATGAATTTACATTTTTGAATATTCAGTGGAAGCTTGTTTAGTATGCACCATTCATGTATCGAATTAATTTCCTTCTGCAGAATAAGACAGTCCTCTGTTGTTTCAACAGGTCTGTAAATCTTCAAATCGTCAGCAAAGAGCAATATGTTACTAGAAATATTTGAATTGATATCATTTATAAACAAAGAGAATAGAAGAGGAGCTAGATTACTTCCTTGTGGAGCGCCACTAGTAAATTCGAGCGATTTGTGTCCTTTGTATTCAACAAATATGAAGATAAGACTGTAATAGATTCAACAACGGACTATCAAAACCAACAGAAGAAAGCTTATTTAATAGAATTTGATGGTTCAATTTATCAAAGGCCTTTGAGAAGTCTGTATAGATTGCATCAATTTGTAGCTGTTTATCTAACGCAGTGCTGACAGTTTGTGTGAAACACATGAGATTCGTTATTGTTGAACGTTTGTTGATAAAACCATGTTGATATAGAGTTATACTATTTCTCATATTAGGAAAAATGTTACTATAAAGACACATTTCAAAGACTTTTGCAAAGTTGGACAAAATTGTTATGGGTCGATAGTTTAGAATGTTATTTGGAGCTCCTGACTTCAATATTGGACATATTTTTGATACTTTCCATCTATCGGGAAAACATTCTGTCTTTAAGGCCATGTTAAAAATTAATTGAAGTGGCTTTGCAAGAATGTATGCACAATCTTTTACTAGAAAACTTGGAATTTTGTCATCTCTAGCTGTGAATTTAGGTTTCAGTTTTTCGAAGTAAGCTATCAGAAATACGCTACATTTCATAGCAGTTGTAGGAAAAAAGGTTTTATTTAGTGAACTGAAGAGCAAAAAATAATATACCTATATGATGAAAAACACAGACATTTTGTAAATTTGAATAATTTTCTGAATTTCGAGTGGACAAAGGGGTAGAATTATTCGAAATAAAATTATGCGACTGATCGATGTTTTTATGGATTTTTTTACTACTCTTTCCATGAATTAGGGGCTTCCGACCTCCATGGTAATATGTTAAGTATCGCATTGTTATCGAAGTTACATATTAGTACCAAATCTCAACACAATTGGTCGGGGGCAACTGATCTAAAATTCAGTTACAACATTTGACAACATACTAACACGGCAAGATATGAAAGCTTGTGATGAAAATAATATAATATAATAATAATACTCCTTCATAAACACTCGATGAGTATACCCAAAGGTATAGCCTGTGCAGGTGGAGGACGGATATTATTATTATTTGCCGTGGCGCTCCGGGGCGACTTACTGATTTTTGGTGGCATATTCACTTTTCAGCTGCAGGAAAACCTACAACACCAACCCAGGTGGTTGGTTGCACACTCCAAGGAAGAACGGTTTAGTAGTTTTGTCTGGCATATCTTCAAATTCAATTCAAGGGTCACTTACGAGGATGAATTGAGAATTTATTAGTCTACTATGAAAACAAATAAAATTTTGTTGAACAAAGTAGTTTATCAAACCTTATTTCCTACTCATTAAACATATTTAAAATTGCAAACCCGCAACGTGTTTTTATCTGGATTTGCATACCAGCTCTTCAAAGCTTCTTCTCACTCTTTCTTATTTCGAAATTTTTTACTTAAAGAGATGAATGAAGAAACCAGATCTGGTGTATGACTACTTCAAAAACCTTGAATAATAATAATATTTATATACTTCAATAAAAAATCCTGATGAAAACAATATTAAAAAATCAAATTAAAGTGTACGACAGAGCAAGATGGCCACAATACTATATTTTTGGAAATGTTATTTTAACTTGCATGTGGTAGGAATTTTGCCTCACTCTTTGTAGATTTTCTTTAGAAATTTTGAGTGAAATATTGGGAATATTATCTGTGGGCACTGAAAAGTTATACGTATACTGTGGATTTAGTTTCCAAATTACTCAAATCATCATATCTATTGATTACTGTTCTGTGATTTCACATTCTTTTGCCAGCTATTGGTATATGTTTCATATATCACGCTAGCTTCTGACTTCCTAAAAGAGGACAAAATTCATGGAGATATTGCTATATTCTCATCGTCACATCATATGAAAGCATCTCCATCAAACAGGTGAATATGTCCAGTATTGAAAGGCATTTTCAATTTCAAATCGTAACAGTATACATATAATGGAAGTAGTCCATCCTCAAAGTGGAGTTTCGGTATAAAGAAACTAAGTAAAAGTCTTAGTCGTCTCAACAATATATTATATTTAACTTCTAGAGTAGGAAGGGGAGCTGTTGTCAACGCAGCTTTGGCAATAACTTGTCGTAAATACAACCCCATTTAATCAACATAATACTATCAAAAACGTGTTTCAGAGCATAGAATTGCTAATCATCGGTTGATGAGTTACAGGTCAAACTGAAATAAGTAAAGGCAATAATTACAAATTTGAAAAAATGACTTTATGAAAAATTAGGTAACTTGGAAACAAAAGTGTATACTTACATGGCATGGAAACGTCTTAAACTAAATCGAAAGTTGACGAAAAATGTTTATACCACTTCCTCTTAAAAAAATTTACCCCTCTTCCCCCTTCGACAAATACATAGAGAACGCGTAGAAATTCGGAAAATTTTCCAACGGTTTCTTACATGGAAAATTATGTCAAAAAATATGTTTGCCGGTGGGCTCGCTCCTTCCCTCCTTTTCAAAAAAGTGGCGGAAACTTGCGAAAACTTGTGAAAATAAAATCGGAAAAATCCGTAAAAATAGTGAAAAATACCCAACCACCGAATAATATGGTTTTGAAAAATTTTACCCCCCTATCTAGATTGAGAATGCGTAGAAAATTGGAAAATTTCCTGATTGTTTCGGACGATGAAAATTGTGACGAATGAAAATATTGACCCACGAAACTCAAATACGTAATAGTTGTGATAAACAAGGAATCATGTTTTACAATAATAAATACTATTCCACTGGAAGGTCTCCCTATTGAAGAACTAGATTGTAGTAAATTAATAGGCAAGCGACCGTGCAACAATGAGGCATTAATTGAAATGAGCAGACTAACAAACAAACAAACAAAAATAAAAAATAAATAAATAAACAAAACTGAAAAAAAAAACTTTTTAGAGAAAACCTTTTATTTAAATGCACTAAAATTAATTTTAAATTGAATTGAACCCATCATTTTGTTACATAATAAAATTTTAAATGATCTGAAAGGTTCTCACGGGGTATTTTTGAATTTAATTTACAATAAGAAATACATGGATACTTCTCGCGACAAGCTTTTATATCAACAGTAAAAACACAAGAGCTTTTTTTATCGGATAAATTTCTTTTTGTAGCGAAATAATTTTGCCAATCAGTAATTTTACGAGAAAAACTGACATGACAAAATCGCGAGACCGAAGGTCGAGCGATTTTGTCCAATGTCAGTTTTTCGAGCAAAATTACTGAAGGAAAAATTTTGAGTTAAAAAGAAATTTATCCTTAAAAGAAAAGTTCGAGTGTTTTTTGGCAAGATAAATTAACGACCAAATATAAATTGTCTCCATATTGACACTTTAGTATTTTTTGTAGATTGCGGGATTGCTTTTTCTATATTTTTTGTTATTTGTTGAGTCGAAACTTCCTCAAAACGACTCATGTTGTAATGTTTCAGTATCAACTATCAACAATACTTAAATAACTGACAGGGCAGACATTAAAGTGACGTAAGCATACTAGATGTAGACGCTAAAGAGGAAGAGGCGTTTTTATCGGTGATAAAAAACGATGCACCTTTTTTATCGCTGTCAAAATGACAATACAGTCATCTTTAAATGACACATTTTATACAGGAGTTAATTTATCATTTGAAATTTCATAATGTAACAAAATGATGGGTTAAATTTTAAAATTTATTTTCTTCTTTTTAGTGCATTTAAATAAAAGATTTTCTCTAAAATGTTTTGTTTACAGTTTTATTTGTTTTTTGGTTAATTACGACATGAATTTACAACATTTTCATTATTATCATTGTTACTATCATTGTCATTGATTACTCAAAAATTTCGAACGAACCGCTGATAAACCTGATTTTTCCATCAATTTCAATTATATTATTAATTTCTAAATCCAACACGACTAATGCTCTTAGATACCGGTCTCTCAGTCATCCTGGGCCTGCCAAGCCGATTTTATTAGTCTTTCAAGTTTTTCAGTCTAGCTAGGCGCCAGTAATTATCGAGTGATGGAGAAGTTTATTCCACTAACTTGATCTTTAAGCTTCCTACATAATTGCCTCTCTAACGAATCTAAGGTCTCGCCCAATTCTGTAGGTGGAAAGGCTCCACCTTGAACGAATATGATCCCGACAATCAGTTCGTGAATAAAGTGAGTTATACAAGGTGGCCACTACTTATTGAATGATATTCGAATGTTTTAGAACGATTTATCAGTTTTGCCTTCTTTGCACTAGCGAAAATATAATATTGTTCAACTATTGCAGAAAATAGGATAATTCGCAAGAGTGTGACGAGATGATAAACCACGAGCTACACGAGTATGAAATATGCAGTTTCCGCACGAGTTTTACACTAGACTTTTCCGACGACCGACCGATAAATTCAATTTTGCGTTACACCCATACCTAACAACATACTGTGCGGCTTTTTTTAGCCCCCCCCACCCTGTTAACTTTTTAAAGGTAAGACGTACAAACATTGAAAAAACAACCGTTTGGAGAGTTTCAGTGATACTATTTTTTGAAACAGAAAATATGGTGATTGCTCGTCAGGGGGCGCGGGGGGGCACATCAACTCAAAATTTTTGTTGGGAATTTTTTCCCCATTTCGATTTTTATGCCTTTCAAAATTTTGAAGTTGATGTGCCCCCCAGCGCCATCTGACGAGTAATTGCAATGTTTCTTTTCCCAAAAAGTAGTATCGGTAATAACCTTCAAAATGTTTTTGGTTTCATTAGTCCACAACAAACCGTTCAAATTTATCAAGGTATGAGTAGTATTCAGATCCGCATTTATATTTGATATTTCGAATTTGAATTGCAAAAAAATATTAACGAAAAAAAAATAGATTGTTGTGAAGAGAATTGAATTCTCTTTTCAACGATGTGACACTTGACCCCCCATGCCATTTAAAATTTTTGAGTTGATGTGCCTCCCGCGCCCCACGATTATTCCCGAGGCAATAATCTAAGTAGAAAATTTCCACTATAATAATGCTGTGATTGGTTTGAAAGTACATCATAGCTTCAAATTGATGGTTTTTATTGGTTGCAAGATATGTCGAAAAATAATCAGTGCAATATTAAATTGTGATATTCTTTTCAAGATGCGAATTCACAATTCATAGGTAAATTTACAATAAATTGGATTTTACTCCTCAGGTCTTGTGATATAAGAGGAGAGTGGGTAAATTAGTTTTATTTTCTAAATTTGAACTCACATAGTGGACTGTAAAAATACATAAAAATGGTGAACTTACAATACGTTAAAAAAAACATCAAGTATCTGTGATTTTACTTTGCGATTTAATATTTTGTGAAGCAATTTACAGAAGAAAATGTTTTATTACTGACATATCTTGTGAATTCTACAGGTTATATGGAATTTCACAATATTTCTGAGAAAATAATTTTTTTTCACATCATTCTTGTAAAAATCACTTGCTATTGTTGGCAATTTATTTTAAGTTATGGGACTGTACACTTTCTAGGAATAAGTTCAAGGTCAACGTAGGAAAGACTACGGTCGTCAACTTCACGAAGCTCCCTCCTCGTAGGATGAGGATCCGGGATACCTACGAGAGAATCTAGCTTGGCGAAACACCTGGGAGTCCATCTGTACAAGGGTATGCCATTTGGTAAAAACTCAACCCTGGCTATATTCAGAGGGATGCATACCTACCCTCTGATAGCCAGAGACTCGAAGCTCAGCTTAATGAAAAAATTATCAATCCACAAACAAATAATTAGACCCGCAATGTTATACTCGTGTCCTGTGTTCTGCAGTTACATAGAGGAAGCCTGTACTTCAATTCCAAAAGTATTTATAATAATAATATTTATTTACTGAATTTCGATACAACAATACTTATACAAATATGTAAATAAAAAATGGTAACATGGGGCAATACAAAAGTATCGCTTATATGTGATATATCCCCAACCTGAGACATATTATTATAACAACAATAATAACAATTACTGAGAAATAACGAACGTAATAAAATAATCCACGCATGAATGTGCATCAACGGTATCAGTTATATAATTTTTATAAATATAATAAACATATTTTAATTTTCTGCTTTATTTTAAAGTTTATGTTCATGGTGAGGAATTTTTTTAAGAATCCGTTAAACAAATAGCTAGTTTGTGATAATGTCAGTATATCAAAAAAAATCTTTCCATTATTTATCAATATTTTGGAATTGTTTGAATAGATTTTGACGTTCATTTCTGTAAACGTTTGTGATCAATAACTTTGTTTGGCGTTTGTAATTTTTAATACTTTTATTGGTTTTTATGTTTTCAGGTAACATTTCCAAAAATTTTGGATCCAGATGCTTTGCGGAGTCTCTGTCCAACTGGTTTTAGTCTTCTTGACACTTGAATACAATAATATTTTCGTCTCGTATGATATGGGTGCACAATAGGTGATGATTCTATTTTGTATTTTTTTATTCCAAGCAACATTTTTGTACAATATAATTGCCTGACGTCCATGACCCCAATTTCCATAAATAATTTCTCATTTGGGTAAGTGCGTTCTTTACTTAATATTGTTTATTGTTTTATGTTGAATGATATTGAGACAGTTCAAATGATAATCATTCAGCCCACCCCATCCTATGATACCATAAGATAGTAGAGATTGAATGAGTTAGTTCATAACAAACTGTTTTCAGGTGTAAAGTTTCGAGATATTCTTTGAGAAGTTTGAAACGGTGTTAGTCTAAGGATCGCCAATTTCCAATGAAAGGGGAATGGGCCAACCTCGTCACTGACTAACCTGGATATGTGTCAATTTTCAATCCGAAAGCTCTAGTGGAGATGGGGTGGGTAAAATAATGGTGGTTGTACTGAGTATGATGTAATATTTTTATTGATTTATCAACGTTGGCCAGAATGATGTGTGGCACGAATACGGCAACAAATGATTGTGAATGAATTAAATTAAAATTACTATCTTAACCTCAATAAAATAATAAAATCGCTAAACAGATGCACCATGCACCCAAGCACCAAGGTGAATACTTTTAAAATAGTAAGCGATAAACAGTTGTTGAAGAATACCCTCCACCATACGTATGCTGAAAGTTTACAGCGAAAATATATAAGTAAGTATTTCACCCTAAATATAATATCAAGTAGTACGAATCTCGTACCCTTATTCAGGTTTTAATGTTTTGTTTAAGATGAACAACTTCGTCGTTTCACCCCTGTTCTGACTCATACCATATTATTTACAAGCATGTAGCAATACTCATGCAAAGCTTTTCAGGACATGCATCTAAGTCCAAAGCAATAGGATGTAATGGTATATGAAATAATCAAAATCTAATAATAAATATAAAGCTTATCTGATGGATCCTTGATGGTAGTGTGCCGGTGTTGGGCCAGGGCCACTGAGAGCAGGGCTTCGTGGAGTCGCTCGTGGTATGAACTGGTCAGCTTCGCCTTTCAACGGTAGATGGTACGGTCCCACAGTAGGGGTTGGCTAGTGAGGAAGGATTCCACCAAAGGGAATTCCTCAAAGTGTTTCGCACAGTGTCTTGAAATGGTTGGTGGCACTGGGCGGTTTACGAACAAGATAAATCTGATAAGAGAAGGCCTGTGGAGAAGTATCGATTTCAGACATGTGACGTAGGTATGAAATGTTAGTATTAGACTGCTAATGAACTTTCTGAATGTTTTTCAGATTTTTGAAACATACCTGGGATGATGTGTGGCTTTCGAGTGATTTTGCTGCGGTTAGCCGAAGAGGTTGAAATTCAAAAAATCAAAGAAAACTGAATCCACTATATGTGAATAGCTGTAACACTTACAGACTTTAGCTTTTCTATAAGTATTCTTGAGAATTTCAACAGAGGAATCCGCTGATGCGTACGTTTCAGTTCCAAGCACATGGAAAAAAGAAGGAAAGTTTTTTCTGAATCTAACCGCGTCAGTTCTTGGGTTTTTTATGTTAGTCGGTTTTCGGTTATTTATTGCCTGGATGGCTTAAGTTGGCAAGACTAAACCACGGATCATCGAGTCCCAGGAAATGAGTACTGGTGGGAAGTTGGAATATTCTCCACTAAAGAAGAAGAAGACATGGCGTTTCTCATGGAATAGGAGAGGCCACAAATTGAAATTGACCAGAAGAAGAGGTCTGTTCTGAAAATCATGGAATTGGAAGAAGAAAACATGAGTCGTGACAAATCAAGAGGTTAGAGATAATTGTTGATATAAACAAATATGATAAAAACAAACTATGTGGGTTATGAAATGACATCTTTTCATAGGTGAGTAGAACCTGTTCATCCACGAGTGATCCAGGGGTCCTCGTAGCTGGCTGAAAGGTAGGTTGAGAAAGTTGCTTGTTATAGCATAATAGTAACATATTATTATTATTTTAGGAAACCGCTGATAGTACCAGAGGGGCACTACGTCGTTGAGATAGCTCGAGTATCATGTACAAGACCATTCAATAAATATTGTTTTTCTCTAGTTGATGATCTGCTGAAAAGCTGAAAGGTAAAATGGAAATAAACTGCTGAAAAAATGCTGAAAGGTAAAGTGGAAATAAACCCGTAACAACGGAATAAAAATCTTATTTACAACGATCAAACCCAAATACTTGATGAAACTGGCTTCTGGGATAGAAGTTTTGGAATTTATTACTAATGGTCCCATATCATGGAGATTATTACTATATAAAGTGAATGGCTAGTATTTGGTTTATTCTCATTTATAGTTAATTTATTGTACTGTCACCAGAGCATGCTTTTTCTGAAATGTTCTTACGCTTTTGCTTTCAATTATTGCCAAGCCCTATAGAGAATTGCAGTGGCATCTGCAAAACTTAAAACAGTTCCACAGGATTATTGTGTTAAATCTGTTGTTATATATCATGAAGAGAAGAGGACCCAAGACAGTACCCTGGGGGACACCACAAGTAATATTTTTTAGGGTACTTGATACACCATCAATATTCAAAATTCGTTTGTGGTTTGTCAGATAAGATTTTTACAATCCAATTTTTCCAGAAGTCTTTTGTGACAAAACGTATCGAAGGCCTTAAAATGTTCAACGAAGGTGCATGGTCCAATAGACCCTGAAGATTTTCCGAGTTCAAGAACCCTCATGCATAATTCTGCTGAAGTTTCATTTGCAATATTTAGTCTAATATTTTGGTGTTGCTATTTTTTATTTGTATCACTATTATTCACTACGTTGTATTTATTTAGGAGCACCTACCGAGTGAATAAATATTTTTTTCTACATTCATGCAAAAAGCAAAACTTTTTTGAACTATATTCAGTGTAAAAAGAAGTTCTTTATTGCACTAGTGTAATAAAGCTTTTATTGCACTCATCTGTCATTCTACTTCAACGTGCTGTCATCATGACAAACATAAACGTTTAAACCTACTACATATTTAGCAGATATTCTGTGAGATTGGCAATAGGTACTTCACTACGAAATATTCATATTGAAAATTGCACCAATTGTTCATTCACTTTCAACATTGAGGGTAAAAATAAAGTTTGAGTTAAATTGTTCGTAACGTATTAGTTCCTGTTTCAATGCAAATCGATATTAATAATAAAGTATTCAAGTTGCGCTTTTCATTTTCCTACACCTAGTGCCGCACCTCAATAAATCATTTTTTGCTTTTTGCATGAACGTAGAAAAAATGTTGTATGCAACTCGTGCAAAAATTGTTTATTGCACTCGACGTGACAATTTCACGTCGAGTGCAATAAACATTCACTTTTTGCACTTGTTGCATAAATAACTATTTGTGATTGTAAAAAGATACTCGAAAAATAAGAAATTGCTAATTTTTTCAAATTATACGCTGTTCTTCCGAAACTGTGTGATAAAATAAAGTATATGAGATGAAATGTTCGGACCAATGGATACGAAGATATACTTAAACAAAAAATGTAGCAATTTGCCAACCATTCTTAAATATGGCGACCAAACGACCTTGATCTGGACCATGTGACAAAATCATACAACTATAGGTGTTTAACAAAGCTCCGCATCAAAACTTAGAGAACACATAACTGCAGACGTGAGATGGGGTAGCGTATTGACTAGAAAAGAAACTTGAGTAGTCGAAGAAAATTATATTTTCAGTCTAGCATTCAACTGAAAAGTCGGCAAACTATATTGAATTACGATAAACAAATTGTAACTCTCTTCTTTATTATAGGTAGCATTTATTATTCTTTTCTTAATACAGATATAGGTTTAATTCAAAATTTGAATTTGAATTGAATAAATAAAGATACCGGCTAATGCCTGTCAGATGCTTGATTTCAATCAATACTTGAATTCAATCTCATAACCTCAATTCGTTGCAAGTGATAATAGATGTACTCGTTGAAATTGGACCTCATTCTTCGTTCATGGTTTCTACTTTCAACGGGCCATTGTTGCTTGATTGCTTTTATGTATCAATTTGTTCAGTGTCTCATTACAAAAGCGTATACTATTAACTTATCAAACATAAAAACTGGAACAATAAGGATTTACGACGAATCGGAATTTTGCTGCATCACTGATTTTAAACGAAATTGCTTTCTAAGGTAGTCATTGAGCCGCCTCGCTGCAAGTATTTTCCCAGTAGATCACGATCGACATTCTTCGATTGAGTTCGACAAAGAGTGAATTACCTACGTTTGAAATTTTCTCAAACAGGCGTATAGGTATCCTTAGACCATTTGCAATATTCATTAAACTTTATTCTTCGTCTCTTCTCCATTTCTCGTTTTTATTGCAATATTTCCCAGTATATTGATATTACAGAAAAAAAATATTTACATTTTTTGTAGATTTTCAGAAAGCAATCAAAATAGGTATCTTCTGAAACTTTAGTCTGCCGCCGTCTATTTTTTTTTTATTTTTATACGAGGGCTGTTTGGTAACTCCGTGACTATTTGAATAAAAAAAAAAAAATTGGCAAATAAGCGTTTTATTTTTCAACATAATCTCCTTTTAGATCAATACATTTAGTCCAGCGTTTTTCCAGTTTTTTTATTCCTTCCAAATAATAGGTTTTCTCAAGGCCCTCAAAATAGGCGTTTGTTTCGGTTATAACCTCTTCATTCGACCCAAATCTCTTACCACCCAGCCATTTCTTCAGGTTTGGGAAAAGAAAATAGTCGCAAGGGGCTAAATCTGGAGAATATGCTGGATGGGGTAGTAGTTCGTAGCCCAATTTATGAATTTTTGCCATAGTGACTACACACGTGTGCACTCGTGCATTGTCTTGATGAAGCAGCACTTTTTTTTTCGCTAAATGTGGTCGTTTTTGCCTCAAATCAATATCGAATCTGTCTAAAAGCTCTGAATAATATTCGCCGTTGATCGTTCTACCCTTCTCTAAGTAATCTATATGAATGACACCGCGTGCATCCCAAAAAACTGTGGCCATAACCTTGTTGGCTGACAGACGCATCTTAGCCTTCTTTGGTGCACGTTCACCAGTTGACACCCACTGTTTTGATTGTTCCTTGGTCTCTGGGGTATTGTGATGGATCCATGTTTCGTCTACGGTTATATAACGGCGTAAAAACTCGCCCGGATTGCGATTGAACTTTGCCAAACACTCCTTTGAAGTGGTCACACGGTTGCGCTTGTGGTCGAGTGTGAGCAATCGCGGCACCCATCTCGCGGATAGCTTCTTCATGTCCAAATATTCATGTAAAATGTGATGTACTCGCTCAGTTGAGATGCCTACAGCCTCAGCTACCTCACGTACTTTTATTCTCCGATCGTCCAATATCATTCCATGGATTTTATCGACGATTTCTGGCGTGATGACCTCTTTTGGGCGACCTGAACGTACGGCGTCACTTGTGCTGGTACGACCACAACGGAACTCAGTAAACCACTTCTTAACCATTGAAATTGATGGTGCAGAGTTCCCATAGTATTTATCAAGTCTTTCCTTGGTTTCAGTTATGGTTTTTTTACGCAAAAAATAATGCTTAATCAACACACGAAATTCACTTTTTTCCATTTTTGTTAAAATTCACGAGGTTGTCTGCTTCTAATTGCTGTCAAACACAAACCAAATGTCGCAGCTTGCTCAAAATTTGACAGTAGTCTATTGAAAGATGGTGGTTGACAGCAGCAGTGTTGCATTTAAAGTTACTGCGCGGGAAATTTAAAAAGTCACGGACTTACCAAACAAGCCTCGTAATTTTCTATATATATATATATATATATATATATATATATATATATATATATATATACCTATATATAGATATATATATATATATATATTTATATAACAGGAAGTTATTCATGACATCTACAGTCACTAGTTGAAACTTAATTTGACACGAACCAAGGAATCCAAAAGTAGAGGTTTGTCCACAAATTGACAGGTAGCCAACAATTCGTTGTTCTGACCAACCCAAGGTTCAATCAAGTTTCTAATACGTTATGAGGAACGCAAGCAGAATCTAAGTGAAAATAGAGTATATTTCGTTTTAATTCCGAGAGCTCTAACCTTTGACAGCTGTTTCGTGCTAACGCACTCATCAGAAAGGATTTATGGAGCTATCGAAATCAAAACGAATCCACTCAAGAATTAATACCGTGAGGCAAGACAGAATATAACAGGAAGTTATTCATGACATCTACAGTCACTAGTTGAAACTTAATTTGACACGAACCAAGGAATCCAAAAGTAGAGGTTTGTTCACAAATTGACAGGTAGCCAACAATTCGTTGTTCTGACCAACCCAATGTTAAATCAAGTTTCTATAACGTATTAGAAACTTGATTGAACCTTGGTCAGAACAACGAATTGTTGGCTACCTGTCAATTTGTGGACAAACCTCTACTTTTGGATTCCTTGGTTCGTGTCAAATTAAGTTTCAACTAGTGACTGTAGATGTCATGAATAACTTCCTGTTATATTCTGTCTTGCCTCACTGTATTAATTCTTGAGTGGATTCGTTTTGATTTCGAGAGCTCCATAAATCCTTTCTGATGAGTGCGTTAGCACGAAACAGCTGTCAAAGGTTAGAGCTCTCGGAATTAAAACGAAATATACTCTATTTTCACTTAGATTCTGCTTGCGTTCCTCATAACGTATTAGAAACTTGATTGAACCTTGGGTTGGTCAGAACAACGAATTGTTGGCTACCTGTCAATTTGTGGACAAACCTCTACTTTTGGATTCCTTGGTTCGTGTCAAATTAAGTTTCAACTAGTGACTGTAGATGTCATGAATAACTTCCTGTTATATTCTGTCTTGCCTCACGGTATTAATTCTTGAGTGGATTCGTTTTGATTTCGAGAGCTCCATAAATCCTTTCTGATGAGTGCGTTAGCACGAAACAGCTGTCAAAGGTTAGAGCTCTCGGAATTAAAACGAAATATACTCTATTTTCACTTATATATATATATATATATATATATATATATATATATATATATATATATATATATATATATATATATATATATATATATATATGTATTTCTCAAGATATGGAAATACTTTGTTCGTACATTTTGTAGATCTGCCCAAGAAAAATGAAACAGTCCATAAGAATTTTTTTGACGTCTCTTTCGATTATCGAGTTTTGTCATTTAAAGATCAGAAATATTTGGGAAATGTTTCACAAGTCGTCATGAAATGCTCATTTCTTAAAGTTTGATAACTTTTTCTGAGTTTGTTATTCGAGATATGGAAAAAGTGAATGGAAAATTTTGGAAAGCCATTCAAGCACTATCGAACTGACTTCACCCATTCTGGTAATGCCTCGTTTGATTTTTAAGTGCTAGGAATCACACGTAAAAAGGTAAGACCTCGTTAATCCTTGGCTCGCACAAGTTTCGACTTCTGAGGGCTGTCGTTCGTAAGAGGACGACAGCTGGTTAACGGAAAAACAATTTTAACCATTTTTAACAATTTTCAATTTTGTGGAGTCTAGAAAAATACAATTTTTTTTCTAGAAATGCAAAAATTTCATTTGAAATTTTCCTAGATCTGTTCGAAGCCAATAGAACGGTATACATAGGGCAATTCAAATTCGACCCCCATCATTGGGATCTCCTAAACTACAGGAGATGCGTCGAAGCTTAAATTGGGGCAAAGTTGCGTATTCTGGTGCTTAACAAAACACTGTTTTGAAACTTGGAAAATTCCGAGTATTTCCGGAAATATCTGGAAAAAACTGAAAATCGGAATTTTCGTTTTTATTTTTTTCTATCGTTATTTGACAACATAGCTCAAAACCAAAAGTACATTTTTATTGATACTATTTTTCAGCTACACGTTTTCATGTTCAGATTTACTATCCGACGTTTCGTCTTCTGGCATTCATCATCAACTTTTTTTTTCTGTTATGGGCGCCATATTGTTTTTTTATACAGAAAAATAGTGATTCTCATTCTGATTTCATTGATGTAAAATTTGTTATGATCTGCACTTCTGAAACCACAGATATTAAAAAAAACAACTTCATCTGAGATGGTCATGACTCCATCGAAAAATTTTGTTTAATAAACACTAGTTGTCAGAACTCATTAAACATCATAAGTTTGCACAAATACTTCAGTCGAAATGTCCTCATTCTCAAATGAAGAAAAACGAGATATATTGGAACTTTATTATAAATTTGATAGGAAAAGTACGAAAACAACACAAATTTATTTTGAATTATATCCGGAAAGACAACAGCTGGATAGAACATTATTCGGAATTTTGGGCAAACACTTGGCTAAGTACGGTGCGTTTCAAAAAACAAGAAATGATGGCCTTCCTCTTGAATATATAACCGAGCTCGTCGTCTCAAATTAAGAACAGCCCTAACAATATCCCTTCTTCTGATAGACCTGAATTGCGTGATGATATTGTCTCTAAGTTCATCTACTGTGTCATATTCTTGCTCTCCATAGATTCTGTTCTTTAAAGTGCCCCACAAGAAAGTATCCAAAACTGTAAGGTCAGGTGACCTTGCCGGCCACCTCACTGGTCCAGAATCTCCTAACCACCTATTAGGAAATCTTTGGTGTAAATATTCGCAAACTGCTCTTTTATTGTGTGGGGAAACGTATCTATATATTCTTCGAATTCGTTTCTTAAGAACCGAAGATAGGTTTCCCCGTTCAAAGTATTAGAGAAGAAATGAGGTCCAAGTATTCGATCGTCATAAATTCCAGCCCACACATTCAAACGAAACCAAACTTGTGGTCTGACTTCTCTGATGTGTCGTGGATTATTTTTACTCCAAATGTGCTAATTTTTTCTATAAAAAACACCACAGTTCGAAAAAGTACTTTCGTCGGTCAAAATAATGTTTTTCAAGAAGTTTGTAGGGTCTACCCTATTCGAGAGCCAGCTACAAAATTCCATCCTTCTCTCAGGATCACCTGGATGTAATTTTTGTGAAATATGTATCTTATAACATATCAAACCACTTTTTTTGAATTCCCTCCAAACGCTCGTCTGTGGCACATTCATTCCTGCCGAGACTTGATGTGTTGATTTGGAAGGATCTGTATTTATCTAAAAAAGTACCAAAAGTAATTATACTTCTTCGAATATGGAATGAACAATTATTTTACCTCGGCTAATAAGTTACGTCTAATATTTTGTTCCATTCTGCTTCCATATTTCATTCTTGGTTTTGGAAACGCACC
Organism: Chrysolina oricalcia; assembly: GCA_944452925.2. NCBI lineage: Eukaryota > Metazoa > Arthropoda > Insecta > Coleoptera > Chrysomelidae > Chrysolina > Chrysolina oricalcia. The sequence continues at coordinate 8,309,143 of OX101816.2, forward strand.
GTACTCAGCCAAGTGTTTGTCCAGAATTCCGAATAATGTTCTATCCGGCTGTAATTCAAAATAAAGTTTTATTCCTATCAAATTTATAATAAAGTTTCAACATATCTCGTTTTTCTTCATTTGAGAATGAGGACATTTTGACTGAAATATTTGTGCAAACTTATGAGGTTTAATGACATCTAGTGTTTATTAAACAAAATTTTTCGATGTAGTCATGACCATCTCAGATGAAGTTGTTTTTTTAAATATCTGTGGTTTCAGAAGTGTAAATCACAACAAATTATACATCAGTGAAATTAGAAGGAGAATCACAATTTTCTGTATAAAGAAACAATATGGCGCCCATAACAGAAAAAATAGTTGATGATGAATGCCAAAAGACGAAACGTCGGATAGTAAATCTGAACATGGAAACGTGTAGCTGAAAAAAAGTATCAATGAAAATGTACTTTTGGTTTTGAGCTATGTTGTCAAATAACGATAGAAAAAAATAAAAACGAAAATTCCGATTTTCAGTTTTTTCCCGATATTTCCGGAAATACTCGGAATTTTTCAAGTTTCAAAATAGTATTTTGTTAAGCACCAGAATACGCAACTTTGCCCCAATTTAAGCTTCGACGTATCTCCTATAGTTTAGAGATCCCAATGGTGGGGGTCGAATTTGAATTGCCCTGTATTGTCGTCGAGTTTTTGATGTAGTTTAAATTTCGAAGTGATATCTTCAAAGGTTCCGAAATGATTTTTTTTGCGTTTTGACATGCCACAGACGTACTGACAGACGGACTTGGGTCCCCTGTGAGTTCTGCGGTATACTCTCCTTATGAAGTCGTGTATAAAAAGAATCGAGCTTGCTTTAACAGTTTTTGATACAGGATGTGAAAGTAGAAGTGACTTTATCGTTATTTTCGTTAATCGTTGTTCGGCTTCGAAATGAAAAAAAAATTATTAGCGAATGGATTTTAGGTGACCGTGACGGCGCGGTGGTGAGAGGAGAGGAGGAATGCAGATGGGGCGCCAATAAAAAAATAGGTATATTGTCGTCGAGTTATTGACGTAGTTTAAATTTCGAAGCGATATCTTCAAGGGTTCCGAAATGATATTTTTTTGCGTTTTGACATGCCACAGACGTACTGACAGACGGACTTGGGTCCCCTGTGAGTTCTGCGGTATACTCTCCTTCTGAAGTCGTGTATGAAAAGAATCGAGTTTGCTTCAGAAGTGACTTTATCGTTTTTAAAAAAAATAATTAGCGAATGGATTCTAGGTGACCCCGACGGCGCAGTGGTGAGAGGAGAGGAGAGGAGGAATGCAGAAAGGCTCCTCAGCGTCTGTGGAACACCTGCACACCTCGCGGCGCTCTTGGCGACCTTTGCAAATTGCCCTGTATGGGAGTAAAGGGTTCATCATCGGTCGGTAACGACTGTTCGTTATTAAACGATCTCCGAAAGAACTCTGTTTTCTAAAGATTGTTCTGTTGTGACTGAAGTAGTCTCTCGCGAGGCCTGAAGGATGTTGTGGACAAATTTTTTCCACCTTTTACTTATTTTTGAAATGAACTGTATACTATAGTTAGGTATAGTTAAATAGCGACAGAAAAATAAAAATATAAAACATCATAAGAAACTAGTTTTTAACGACAAATTAGTATTTTTGTCAAAACACATGCCATACCTCTTCCTTAATCACTGATGCCATTTTGATAGTTCGTATATGCTATAGGGTATTTTTGTATCTCTTTTGAGGCCACCTAAACTGCAGTTACTGAGTTTTATGGAATGTTGTTCATTTATCCAAATTACCGCAGAACGCAGGTGCAGCCTAAATCCCGAATTAATGGTTGAATCAGATTACGAAATTTTCGTGACGATTAGTCTTCACTCGTTTTTGGGGCTCCTCCCACATAATTTCATTCGATAACTTCGTCTTCGTGACTTACCATATCAATATAAATACAGGTCACTTGACCATATATCACGATTTACATCGACATAATGAGCAGCATTAACGGGTTTCTCTTCACTACCTCCAAGGCAACATTTTCGTCTTCGTTATACAGGTTGGATTATTTTTGAAGCAATCATTAACAATCGCGGTATACAAAATGACCTGGTGATTTCTTAGATTTTTGCTCTATAATAGTTTTTTGAACCTCATTTCCATCAGTTGCATAAAGATACATGGTGTTTTCTATAATTTTGTTTGATCCAATGCAGTTTTGAGGAATTGGCAGTTTATCAGCAAGTGTTTTTCCTATGGTGCTATAGTGTTTGTTGAAATTCATTGCAATATGTATATTATCCCCATTTTCTAGCTTAATTTTAACAATGTTTTATTATTTTTGAACTACTGTACATATTCTTCTCTCAATGAATGATTATTAGGATTTGTAATACGGATTGTTTGTGAAAGAGTTTTCGGTAAATACGAGTTTATTATCACTCCCGTGCACTGTCGAAAAGTAAATGTATATCGTCCATGAGCTCAGGGTAAAATGCAGATGTTGAAGAAATGACTTGGGTTTCTAAAAATTCTTACCATATGTTCCCAGAGTTACAGATCGTATTGGCCGTATTCTACGAAAATGGGGTTTATCGCATTCCATGTTCCTGTGGCAGCGTTTATATTGGAACCACGAAACGCTCCGTTAAAACAAGAATCAAAGAGCACAAGGCTTGCTATCGGTTAAGGCACACACAGAAATCCGCTGTCGCAGAACATACTCTCAACAACGATAACCATAGAGTGAAATTTGAAGAAACCCAAGTCATCTCTTCAACATCTGCCTATTACCCAAGACTCTCCCAGGAAGCAATTGAAATTCAGAAACACCACAACAACTTCAACAGAGCCGAAGTAGGACTAAAATTGAACAAGGTTTGGCTTCCAGTTCTCAAAAATTCTCAATTAGCTCCCTACCCACAAAATAACGGTACGAACGATTTTATGATGTCAGTTAACGCTATGGACCAATCAGATGTAAGAACGTCAAATCACAGGTATTTATTGAGACAACGGATAACAAATGTCAAGCATTTGACAGCGAATTAAGAAACAAGAAACTTTGAAAGAATTTCTCTTGAAAATGCTAACCACTCGTGATGGCGAAACGTCGAGAACTTCTACAAACATACGTCGGCCTTACAACCCGAAGAACCACCATGTAAATTCTTGTTTATATTTCTCTTTTTGCATAAGTATTATTCCTTCATGTTTATAATCGACTAAGTATGTTTTTATTTGAATCACTATTGCTATTTTCTTACCTTTTCGTTTGAAATCCCCTGTTTGACAGTTGTTACGTCAAATGCTGATTGTAGCATTGCTCATATTATACATGGTACATAAAAAATTCTCCCTTTTTTGACTTTCAAAATTTCCATCTGTTATCCAAAGTTTCCACTTGATTTTAGAAATGCTATGTGTTTTTAATTTTGTAACTATTGAAATCATGACAATATGTTAGGGTTAGAGCGTCTCTTTTCAAATACTCCACTAACCATCAGCTACTTCATTGTAAAGCCAAATTCCGACTGGAACTTGCATAAAAAATAAACAATACCATTTTCGAATTTGAATATGAGACCAGCCTCGTCCATTCAAAGCGAATAATGAGAAATTAGTGTCACTGGTCCCCCGTGGTTCGACACGAGGCTGAGCACTCAGTTGTCAACATATCTTTCTTCGACATCTTGTTCTATATTTGCATGTTCAAAGACGATTTATCAACTTACGAGAAATTTCCTTGGCAATTTTGACACGTCATTTACATTTGGAAATACAATTCGAGCTCGATCGCATCCGAAATGACTTCGAAGAAAGGCAAGCGCATCGACACGTCTATTTTCGTCATTTATTCAAATTTCTCGTTCACTTAGCATACATTCGATATGAATATAGCATTCGAATACATTATTCATCTTTGCGGTGAGTTGTTACTTTACATGTTTCGGTTTTAAGTAATCCTTTCAATTCACTGACGAACATGTGTTCCGAAGACATAACTAGTAAAAACCGGAGAACAGTAATTGATTGAATCCAATTATGAATACCCTTACGAATGAGTACAGAGTGAGACTTAAACTTAGCTGGGTAATGATGAATTTTTCATTTCTCTCGTAAAGTGGTGGATGAGAGGAATACATACATTTTTTGAATACCATTGTTTTTTAGAATCTAGGAAATGAAACTACCGGAAAAAATACCTTGGAAAAATTATCCCAGGATTAAAAACCTTCTTGAAAAAAACACTAAGAAGAAAAACCCATACGAACAAAATTCTACTATAATACAGCCCGTATTTTTTGTCTCATCCGAGGTCTCACCACTATTGGCATTTCGAAAACGGTAAATGTTTGTAGGAATATAGAAATATGATCAGGAAACTTTCTTCTCTGATTCAAATTTGCTTCCATGTCCTGTACTTCGATTTTCAATACGACGTTTCGTTCTTCTGGGGCCACCCTTAACTATTTTTTTAATACGGACCTGTATTTTTTAAAATGAATTCAAGTAGTCCTCATCTTACCGAGTTCAGATATGTATGGTTGCTTTCAAATCAAAAGCATGAATTGCTTTCTCTTCAAAATGTTCCATAAAGAAGTTAGCTATCACTGGGCTGAGTGGACTTCCAATGGCCACGCCATCTACTTGCTCGTAGAAATTTCCATCCCATTGGAAGTAACTTCCCGTGAGACATGCCTTAAAGAGTCCGACGATGTCATTCAGAAACATGTAAGTTAGCTTCCTCAAAGATTATTCAAGTGGGACGTTGGTGAACAAGGACACCACATCGAAGCTGACCAGGATATCGCTCGGCTCCAACGTTATGCCTTTGATTTTCCCAACGGAGTCTGTTGAATCCTTGACGTCGGACTTCATTTTCCCACATGAGGCTGGAGAAGCGAGGCTAAATGTTTCGCCAGGTGATACGTTGGCGAGCCTGGAGCACTGACTATTGGTCTCAGTGGTATGTTTGCTTTATGTACCTTAGGAAGCCCATAGCCTTGGCGGAACAGTTTCAGTTCTAAGATTTAATGAGTTTATTAGTATTCCTCAACCTTGCTTGTGTTGGGTCCCTTTTTAGCTTGCGGTAGTGAGATGGGTCGAGAAGTTCTTCAATTTTGCTGTTGTATTCTTCCGTTTTCAGAAGAACCGTGGTGAAAACGGAAGAATACAACAGCAAAATTGAAGAACTTCTCGACCCATCTCAAGAAGAGAAAGCAATTGATGCTTTTGATTTGAAACCAACCATGTGGCTACGTAACGTGGATGACAGCTTCGTCATTTGGAGACACGGAAGGGACACACTGAACCGTTTTCTAGAACATCTAAATGCTCAACACCCCAGCATCAGGTTCACCATGGAGACTGAACAGGAACAGCGGATATCATTTCTAGATGTACTCATCGAAAGATGTGGCACAAGACTGACCCTCAAACCTACGCACACGGATTGGTATTTGCATGCTTTATCAAACCACCATCCTAGTCAGAAGCGAGGAATCATATCCACACTAGCAGAACGTGCTCGGAGAATATGTGAACCTGAACAACTACGGGATGAACTAGAACATCTCCAAGCAACCTTAAGATTGAACGGATATAGTGTACCCGAAATCAACAGGGCCATGAAACCGAGGACTACCACGAGAGAAAGTAGGGAGGAGGTTGAGATAGTTGCACGTGCGTATCTTCCATATATTCCTAAAGTCACAGATAGAATTGGGGCAACACAACATAAAAACGGTCTTCAAACCCACCAAGAAAATACAACAAAGCCTTAGGTCGGCAAAAAGACAAAAAATACCCACTATTTGCAGCGGAGGTATATCGCATACCATGCACTTGCGGAAAGGTATACATCGGAACCACAAAAAGATCGATGGGAACAAGGCTGAAGGAGCATCATCAGAGGAACTACAGATTAGGCCAAACGGACAAGTCGGCAGTGGCAGAACACGCGCTCAGTGAAGCAAACTACAAGATTTTGTTTGAGGCCGCAAAACTTCTTGCCCCCAACCAGGGATACCATAGCCGACTTGTACGGGAGGCAATAGAGATCACAAACACATGGAGAATTTCAACAGAAAAGAAGAAGCTGTTAACCTCAACCGAATATGGAATCCCATTCCAAAATAACAAATGAAAACTACGACATTGACAGCAGGCAAAAAGGTGTCAATTAATGTTATCGAAAATATGCTTAACCCAGTTATGGTAATAAGCAATTCTGAAATAACAAAGGATATCAACGACATTAAGCCGGCAGGTAGGAAGGGGTCAAATCCAGATACGGTAATTAACGCACAAGAATATCTAAATCAGAATAAATACAATCTTCGCAGACGGAATCTCCAGTCATCTGAGATTATTCATGATGTATAAGCCTCTGAAGAAACTAGCCACTCGCGCTAGCGAAACGTTAGAAAGAAATTCGAAAAATCGACGGCCTTCAAACCCGAGTGAAAATTGTTACACTGAAAACTCAGGCCGCTAAAGCGTCAACCATTTTGTACAAGAAGTTATTGAGCAATCCTAATAATCATTCATTGAGAGAAGAATATAATACATATAGGAATAAATTGAATAAACCTCTGAAAACTGCCAATACCCAAAGAAGGTTATGGATGCAAATACCAATATTGTTCGAAAGCACTTTGCGAATGTGTGAATAATCTTTGCAATCAACAGAGAGATGAAACAAGTATTGAAAAATTTTTTTTTTACAACCACACTCCAAAACATGCTTTTCTGCATAGTTTTACGTTCGCAAACATGATTATTTCTCACAATAATTGAAATTTGACATTAGTGTGCCGCAAAGTGACATTTCTGTGCCAAAATTTTTCAGTACCTAATTTCTAAGCAATACAGTTTTCGTGACAGCAAGGTGAAAGTATATTTTGAAAATTCTGCATTTTGAAGGGATATTCGATCAGGCAACTTCAAGAATGAATAGACAAAGTCTATTGATTTATATAATATGAGGGAAATTGTCATACAAATTCATAATATTCTGAACAAAAATCATAGACATCACTACTGCTGTCTCAAATACCCACATACACACTATCCATTGCTAGGCAACGGAGCAACATCTATCGAATCATTTGAATGTCAACAAACGTCAAGCATAAAATATTCGTAAAATATTCCGGTCCCGTCATTTTTTAATGAGATTGAACTAAAATGGATAGCGACAGTTCTGAAATTGAAAATACTCCGCCAGAACTAAGAGAACAAGTTAATTCATTGTTATTGAATTTACTACCTTCAACTTCAAGAGGAAAATATAAGAATGAGTCACTGACATTGAATTCCGTCTTATAGTATAGTATTATTTTTAGCAAAAAGGGTGTTGTAGAAAAAGTATAGTGTGTAACACGAGCAGACATGCAATTTCTCACTCGATTGAATTGCAGCACTCGCTTGCGCTCGTGCCGCAACTTTTTCAAACTCGTGAGAAATTAGCACTTTTCTGCACTTGTTGCACAATATACTATATTAAACAGGATGATAAACATATTGCAAATAGTTTCTACAAATACTATTGCACCATAGGAAAAACACTTGCTGATAAACTATCAATTCCTCAAAACTACAGTGCATGGAAATTGATATTTGTTCTGGGTTTTTTTCCCGGTGGGTTTTATTTCCAGGATTTTTTTTTCCGAGTTTTTGGATATCGGAAAAACATTGTCTTTGCCATTGAAACAAATAAATCCATTAATGGAGTCCCAAATTTGTCATTTCAATGAAAATCCAGTGTTGATGCAATGACTCTGCTTCTTGATTTGATATATTGATTGTCTACTTCTCTGCTGTCTTTCAGTCAGTAGCAGTCTTTCTTGCATCAGTTGTCCACTTTTTATTTTGAAATGAGACTTTTCCGTTTTAAGAGTTTTTGCGCATTTTTTTATGTTTCCTGCCATGGTTTGTACGAAGATGTTGATCTCTGTGCCAGTATCTTTCCCTTTACCAACAGACAATATTTGCTATTTTCAGCTTCGATCGATTTTCTACTCATCATAATACAAATTAAGTCCGTGTCAACAAGAAAAAGTACAAGTTTCTCGTGATCTGATAAAAAGTGATATAACTCACAATTTAATCAATCTGAAAATAAGAATAAGAGTACCCTCATATTACGTCCTACCTTAAATAGAACTCGTCCAGCTTCCTTATTAGTACTGAAGCAGTTCCAGCAAGATATAAACAACCTTTCGAAAACATGCGATGATAACTGTGACAAAGTTGTCTTGAAATAGTGTGTTTATTAATGCTGATTAAATAGGTCTGAGTATATTTTGCTGTAGACTTAAGTGATTTTTCGAAATAATTAAAACATGAAATTGGATATACTAATTGAAGGTCAAACAATTAGTGAGAGCATTTGCATGGTGGAGACATTTAGGAAGGTGATAATCCGATACAATATATTAACACAATTTTAATGTCGATAAAATTGTCAAGCTATAAGTTATCAAAAATTATGATAATTGTATGTTGCACATCTGCTTACCCACGCACAGGACCGATTGCAAATAACTTGGGACAGCACACGAAATGCATCCTAGTACATTTTTGCTGTATACAGAGTGTAACTTGAGTACGTTAAAATATTGAAGTGACGTATTTTTAAGACAATTTTAAGAAAAAAATCCTTTATAAACTTGTGTCCGGAATTGCTTCGTTTCGGAGATACAGGATGTTGAAATTGAATGTTTTTGTTCGTTTTTTAAAAATAACTTTTGCAAAAAATAAGTTATTTGTACAAAATTTGGTACCAGGGGTTTTTTTGAAGTGGGAAATTATAATTTCGTATTAATTTTCATGAGGGCGCTGCGCACGCTTTCATTATTTATTTCAAATTGCCCTAATATTTTTGACAGTAAACTTTTGGTATTTTTCATGAAAAAACCTAATTCCCATACCTTTTCCAAGTAAAAAAGGTATACTTCCTCAACAACGCTGGGGGTGATCGTTTTCGAGATATTTACAATTTTCTATATCGTTACATGTTACATAGCTCCTAGAGCGCTAAGTGAAGTTGCTGAGGACATTACAAAAACTAAGTATGCATCAGTAGATCTCGTCAAAATAAACAACTTATTTCCTATAAAATGTTTATCGATACAGATTGTTGAAATTTTGTCATAAGTTAGTTTTTGTCATGAGTTTTTTGCAATTTTTGTTATTTTCATCAAACTTTATACGCAGTATACCCGGACAGACTTCTTCTAAACTGAGCATTATCAAACTGCTTAATCAGTATAGCCCAATTTGATATCAACAAATTTTGTCACTCCGCTTGCAAATTAAGTTAATTAAATCGAGTAGGCTATGAACGTTTGTTCATCAAAATAGAAGTTCGCTGTCACATTTTCAATCAACAATTCATTGACAAATTCACAGTTCGGAGTTAATAAAGTGATTTTTTTAGTCCATGCCCGACTTTACGAATACTGAAATGGCTGAAATGGTTTTTGCATACAGCTTGGCTGACAGAAATTCAACCGAAGCCAGACGCTTCTATCAGAAAAGGTATCCCCATCGCGTGACTCCTTGTGCAGCGACATTTGCGAATCTTTTCCGGCGACTTTCCGAATCTGGACGCTATGAAAGAAATTCTGCAGTAGGACGGCCACGGACTACAAGAACTGTGGAATTGGAGGAGGCGGTTCTCGAAGAAATTAGTGAACGTCCAGAGACAAGTACAAGAAAAATTAGTCAAACTTTAAATGTGAGTCACATGACCGTTTACAGAATTTTAAAGGAACAGCAATTATATCCTTATCATATTCAGCGTGTCCAGGCACTTACGCTACGTGATTTCCAGCCATTTATCAAATTTGCTCCATGGCTTCAAAGAAAAGTCGAACAACATCCCCAGATTTTATCGAAAATCTTCTTCACAGATGAGGCAAATTTTTCAAGAAATGGTATCATGAACTTCCGTAACAACCACATCTGGGTGGAAGATAACCCAGATGCGATAACGCAAACTCATTTCCAAGACAGATTCTCTTTTAATGTATCGGTAGGCATGATTGGGGATTATTTAATTGGGCCCTATTTTATCCCCTTACGTTTGAATGGAGATGCTTACCAAAATTTTCTAGAACACAAGCTTCCCCAGCTTATGGAAGGTGTTCCCATTAGTCTCCGAAATCACTCTTGGTTCATGCACGATGGAGCCCCTGCTCATTTTAGTCTGGTAGCATGAAATGTCTTAGACGTAGCATATCCCCAAAGATGGATCGGCAGAGGAGGCCCTCAGCATTGGCCCCCGAGGTCACCGGACCTCAATCCCGTCGACTTTTCCTTTCGGGGACACCTAAAATCATCAGTTCATGCTAGCCCTATTGAAAATGAGGAAATATTAAGGGATCGCATCATAGCTTGCAGCGAAACGATAAGAAACACTTCCGGCATTTTTCAACGGGTGCGGAATTCTTTGATAAGGAGAGCAAAAGCTTGTATCACTGTTGGGGGGTCGTCACCTTGAACAGTTTTGGTATTAGTTATTTCGTAAAATTTTTATATGCTCAATTGCCTAATAAATAACATTTGTTTTTTTACAAACTCCGAAATGTAGCAATTGCATAATTAAACCTAACAATTTTTTTTTTTTTAATTGGATTGACTAAGCAGTTTGATAATGCTCAGTTAGAAGAAGCATGTCCGGGTATACTGCGTATAAAGTTTGATGAAAATAACTAAAATTGCAAAAAACTTATGACAAAAACCAACCATGTTTTGAAAAATTTCAACAATCTTTATCTCGAAAACAAATCATTTTTCGATAAACATTCTATAGGAAAAAAGTTGTTTATTTTGACGAGATCTACCACATACTTAGTTTTTGTAATGTTCTCAGCAACTTCATTCAGCGGTCTAGGAACTTTGGAACATGCATCGATATAGAAAATTGTAAATATCTCTAAAACGATCACCCCCAGCGTTGTTGAGGAAGTGTATCTTTTTTACTTGGAACAGGTGTGGTAATTGGGTTTTTTCATGAAAAGTACCAAAAGTTTACTGTTAAAAATGTAATGGCAATTTTAAATAAATAATAACAGTGTACGCAGCGCTCTCTAGATGTTACATGAAAATGAATACGAAATTATGATTTCCCACTCCAAAAAAACCCCGGGTACTAAAATTTGTGAAAATTACTTATTTTTTGCAAAAGTTATTTTTAAAAAACGAACAAAAAAATTCAGTTTCAACAGCATGTACCTCCGAAACGAAGCATTTGCAGACACAAGTTTATATACACTCTTTTTCTTAAAGTTGTCTCAGTAATACGTCACTTGAATATTTTAACGTACTTACACCCTGTATATAGCAAAAAAAAGAATTTCGTGTGCTTTTTGATTGAAAAATTCGTGTTTGAAAATAATTGTTTTTCAAGATTCAAAAGTCGATAACTCGCTCAAATATTATTCGGATTCGTGATCTTTGTTTGAGGTGGAGTCCACCAAACTTACCTTTGCACAAGTAACCTCAGAATACCCTAAAGACAAATTTTAAATGTTATTTTTCTCCCAAAAAGTTACCTTTCGGTAAGCTCAGACAAGTAAAACGAAAAGCTATAGTTGATTTCATAGTAAAATTCAAGAAAATGTTGTAAGTTTGTAGTTCTCCTAAAAGAAACCCTTCGTTCCCGTTTAGTACCAGGATTGAAATCTGAACTGATTCAAACAAAACTGCTCAGTGAAAGTGATTTGACATTTAAGATAGCATTTATGTCATCATGAAGTTGCAGGGAAACAGTAGACCCAAGTAACAATTCAAATGCCAATAATTGTATTTATCCAAATTATATGAAATTATTATAATGGTCAGGTGATGACTAATTCGATTTATGCAAGTTATAAATTATTCCTAATACTCTCAGAGAGCAAATAGATTTATGAATCGGTTTCAAAACACTCCTGATGACTATAAGATAAAACCATTCAGCATTTAAGTAGGTACATTTGTTTTTATGAAGGTTTTACAATGGCTGTATACTAGTACACGATGAATCTTTTTGGTCTTTGAATACTCCATATAGAAACTTATTTTTATAATGGTTTTATAGCACTCCCCAAGTCCATGCCGTGGTTCTTTAATAAAATTTACAATGATGTTTTATTAGGGTTCCAAGATATCGTTGTAAAAAAGGATAAAAATGATTTTGATATATTAATTTTGTTGTGTAATTACGTATTTAAATATTTTATTATAAGTAATTTTTGTTGTAAAAATAATTAAAGTCGAAAATCATTGAAAATATTGAGAAAATCATCTTTCATAGATACACTTTTTCTCAATTTTAAGTGGTTTAACGATCAATAAACCACCAAGTTACAAAGAAAATTCAAAAGTAGACATTTCAACAATTGAAATGATCACCTATAGACCTCCGAAATACAAAAAAACACCAAGACAATTGCTCGTGGAAGAAAAATGTGCATAACTCGAAATCTAGTAGTCTTCTGAATTGCGAAAAAATCATGCTCATTCGACACCGAAAAAGACATGTTTCTACAAATTTTCATGAGAATTATATCATTTATACGCGAAAAAAAATTAAATACTGAAAAATCGGGTTTTCGCCATTTTGACGGCCAATTTGAGGTTATGCCGAAAAGTGTTAATTCCAAAAGTTTCAGATTTTTTATTATCTACAACTCTTCCACCAAGCATTTTCCGCTAATATGTCACGTTTCACCGCAAATCACAAAAAACCGTTTTCAACCCCAAAATTGCATCCCCATTTCACCATTTTAAGTATTTTCTTGTTAAAATATTTTTTTCCTCAAATATTCTGCACCTGGTCCTTGCCTGTTACTTTTTTCTTATTTCAGGCATTTAAAATTCGTTTTGGCACCAACCAACTAGGAGTACTGCAAAGAGGTTCGACAAAAATATTTTCATTATTGTGATATTTTCACTAAAAATATGGCAACATTGTATCAGTGGAGCGGATGGGTCGTCGATTGTTTTTGTTTAGTTTTTTATGCATATGAAATGAACCCTTTTTGAATACGTATGTATAGCCATTGCATAAAAATAAATTCTTTATACTATGGTTAGCGGGTGTTTAACCGTTGTTGGAAAACAGTCAGTATCTGTTGAGTTTTGAATCGAGCACATTGGCAAAAAAATCATAATTATTAATTGGAGTATTCGTAAATTCCCTCAACTCCCGAAATATCACAATTATCAACAATTTTTTACTTCAACCTTTTTTTGTAGGAGGTTAATTTTCGCGGAAAATCGTGAAAAACCATGTTTATCCTCAAAAGTTCAGCTCCTTTCGCCTTCTATTATATCAAATCCTTATGTATGTCTGTGTTTATTCTTTGCACCTATTAAGGTAACATGAAATAATTTTTTTCGACTGGTTTAAACTGTAAGTTTCAATAATTTTAATAAATAAAAATGAGTTTGGAACAAAAATTTAAAAAAATTGATTTTTGAAAATCCGTTTATTAATTTTCTCGCGTTTTCTGGAAAAAAAATTCCATAGTAGTGCTACTCTTTCATTACATAATATAAAAAATGACGCTTCAACGAAAGAACTGGCTGCTTGCGAGCTTGAGAAGACAAAATTTATCTGTGAAACTTTTCTGTTGAAAATGAGGTCGTTTTTTCGGAATTTGTCAAAAAAAAGGAAAAATCTGTAATCCGCTATAAAAAAATTACAGCTCACTCGAAACTTAATAAATAATTATATTTCCACCAAATTTCGTGAATATTTTTTTTATTTATATGTTTTTTTTATAAAAAATTACACAATTGTTCAGCATAATCTAAACTAAAATACGTAGAGATATTCACCCCCTCGAATTCTAAATAATGTCAAAAAAAATCAAAAAAATACTGAAAATTAGGAAAATTGACCATACTATTCGACGACCCACGCAAATACCTTTTTCTGATTTTTAAAATCGTGCGGGAGACGCACAGCCCAAAAATAGAGTTTTTACCAATCTTCCTAGAATCGACCAAGAACGTATATTTGGCAATTTAGAAAAATCTAGAAAATTTATATCTCCCCCTTATGACCAAAGTTTTTTTGCTTCCCCCCTTCGATGAAGAAAGTCAAAAACGGTTCCCTACAATACCATATTTTCGTTTTTTTCAAATATTTTTTTATTATTTTTTCGAAAATCTGCGGGAATGCGCACAGCCTAAACGGGGGGTCGCATAATAAAAAGTGGTTCTTACAAATCTTTCTAGAATAAACCAAGGTTATGTACCCGGCTATTCTAAAAAAATTATTTCATCCCCTTGAATCCAAAAACTTTTTTCCCTTCCACCCCCCCGCAAAAAAGTCAAAAACGGTCCCCCACTATATCATATTTTTAAAATGTATTTCACCTCCTTGAATCCAAAAATTTTTTGCCCCTTCTCCTCCGCCCCGAAAAAAAAAGTCAAAAATGGTCTTATACCATACCATATTTTTTGTTTTTTAATTTTTTTTCTATTTTTTTTATTTTTTCACAGAAATTTCCTGCGTACGTAGCCACCGGTTTTTTCCGAAATTCCCACCCATTCGCTAAGTAGCTAAGTAGCTTCAGAAGAGTGGTGGGGGGAAGAAGGGGTTATTTTTCAAAATCGGAACTCCCGCTCTCTATAACTGCCCAAAAGGTTTCCCAATAGGTCTTCAGGTGTCGGAGATACATAATTCCGCCCCCCTTTTTCCCCCCTTCTCCGAAATTTTCATCATATATCTTAGAATTTCGAGTTCTACAAAATGTACATTTTAGATTATTGATACGACGTAGGAATATTCCCATCTCACGTTTGCTTGTGGTAGTATTATAGTAAACTGTAGTCTGATATACGAATATCAGACTAAAGTCTAGTATCTGAGAGATTATTTGAAGATAGTATACTGTAACATTTATGATATTTGGTAAACACATGCAATGTGCATATTCTTAAACTTTTTCTAGTCCTCTTTTGAAGAACCCCGTACAAAAGTCAAATTTCTAATTCGCGTGATTCACAATTTTATGCACAACTGAGTTGCAAATATATTCCCAACAATTTCAGCTGGGAAAATTAACTCAAGTCTGTCACATAAATCATATATTGCTCCTTTACCTCATAATGCCTTTTCTCTAAGATCTCATGGTAATATCATCATTAGCAATTCCCAAAGAGGCTTTACAGTTACTGATTAACAATTCAAATGAGAATCTATTACGATTTCATATAATTTACAACCTGTGAACTAATTCAGTATTAATTTTGTTTGTATAATCCAGCAGCAAAACCAGATCTTGCTTGCATCCTTTTATGTTTTAATTATATAGGAAGACACTATGGTCGAGGAAAAATTCGTAAACTATGGGAAACTTGTTGTATATTAGCTCTCAAGTGATTATTGAAAATAATTATTCCTTTCCCATCCATTACAAACACCTTCGTGATCAAGTCAGTGCCGTGTGTTGATCGTATATTGAAGAAGTTCTGCAACGAATAGGAGGAATCCGTCGTAATGAATTCCTTATCCTCCCTGTCATTTTATCCATTCCATTGTCGAAATAGAATATAGGTTAGGTTTAGGTTTGAACGTGAGTGGGCCCGTATCAGGCCCTCCACTGCGGCTAATGGCCTATTGTGGCTCACCCTATGGTTATATTTCTCCCAGTATATTCAATCTCTTGACGAAATTGAGGAATGTATTGGGAGAACAATTTACCAGGTTTTCTGGCCTTACCATTGTCCATAGATATACTAATAAGTCTGGTAACTCCTTTGATGTGGTCGAAAAATGCCGCTCTTTTTGTGAGCGGTCGTAAATCATATAGACACAAGCCCATATAACAATTTGGGGTGGTCATTTGACCCAGGATGAAACATATTCCGAACGATGCTGCTATATGAAAAAATAACTTTAGACACTATGCCGTCTATTCTTGGTGGTGCAAATGACTAATAATCATTTTTTATCCGAAGATGTGCTTTTCCGACGAAATATTCTTGTACGGCATGTCTCACGTTGGTAGATTATGAAATAATAATCTCCTAGAACCTACTCCCGTACAAAAATAATGCGACCGGAGGCCAGAAAAAAATTTCAATTTCCGAAAATAAAAAAAAAATCCTGGATTCCGGTCCTATTATTTTTGTACGGCAGTAGGTTCTAGGAGATTATTATTTCATAATCCACCAACGTGAGGAATGCCGTACAAGAATATTTTGTCGGAAGAGCACATCTTTAGATGAAAAATTATTATTATTATTATTATTACAATCATTTGCAACATCAAGAATTGACGGCATAGTGCCTAAGGCTATTTTTTCATATAGCAGCATCGTTCTGAATATGTTTCATCCTGGGTCAAATGACCTACCCAAATTGTTATATGGGCTTGTAGTCTAATACGGACATCGTTGCGGCGATGCGAACTGTTACTGGCTAGCCCACCAGGCCGGCGCTCAAGCCAAACAAACAGGGCAAGGGACGCGCGAGGACCGGAGGGGATGATTTGGGTCGCTTGCGAGAGTGAGCGGACTTATTAGTATATCTATGGACGATGGCCTTACTGTCGTATCGCCAAATATTGAGAATCTGGTTCTGGCCGCTGCAGGGCATGTACACAGAATGTGTTTAGCCGTTTCATCATCTTCCTTGCATAGCCGGCTCTCTGCATCTTGTGCAAGTCCGATATTATGCATGTGGCCAGTAAGCAAACCTACTATAACTCTGAGATGCGCTCTACTGAGTTCTAGCAGTTTGTCAGAGTTCTGTTTTTTCCTTGTACAAGCAATAAATGCTTTGGAATGGGCTAGGCCCGGTAGACTACGCCAGTACTCGAGTCTTTTATTGTCTGCCCAAGCTGTTATGACATTCTTGGCAGTGCTATATGCTAAACCGATTACCGAACGTTGTTTCGGCCCCCCCTTTTGCTAGGGCGTCCGCTATTTCGTTTCCTTCTAGGCCTGTGTGACCTGGTATCCAGACTAGGGTAACGTTGTTGCGTCGCTCCAGTCGGTTTAAGGTATCTCTGCAATTCCATACTGCCCTAGATTTAAAGCAGTTGAATTCAAGCGCTTTAAGTGCTGCTTGACTATCTGAAAATATTTTTATTGTTTTTCGTGTGTGGTGTCGCTTTTCCAGCTCCCTGGCTCCTTGCCTGAAATATCGTAGCTAGTTTACCCATACTGAACAAGCGTTTCACTACTGGGTTCAACCCATATATTCCGGCTCCGACGCCTTCCTGAGTTTTGGAACCATCGGTGAACCAACGTTCATTTGCCCTACATAGGTTGGTTTCATTCCGGACCCAGTCTTCTCTTTCGGGAAAGACCACAGTGTAGGACGTGTGAAGGTTGATAGTTTTAGGCATGATGTCTGAGGGCATTCCTAGAATGTTGTGAGCTATTATGCGCACCAGCATGCTGCTGCCTCTCATGACACATGCCTGCGGTAGACTAATGGCCGCTTGATAAAGTCTGTATGTTGCCCATCTTGCCTCTCTCTCCAGAACTATGTGGAGAGGAAGTAATCCAAGGAGGACTTCCATTGCTGCCGTTGGCGTGGAGCGAATGCTTCCAGTAATCGCCACGCACGCTTGTCTCTGTATATAGAATATAAAAAGGATTTTCTCCAACGTTTTATGAAAAAAAAAACTTTGTCTCCCCTTCAAATGATGTGTTACTTTTCCCTTTTTCCCTTTGGGAATTTTTTCTACTTCCCCCACTTACAAGACGTCTAACAACTCTAAAGGAGACTCTTCGGGAAACTCTTCAGAGCTGGAACTCCTTCCTACTTCATCCGTCACTGTTCCTTCTTTTCACCGCTGATTATTATTTTTTACTTACCTATGATGACGTTTGTGTACATGATTGCTGGACAAACATTTTTCTATTCAACATATTTTCTGCGACAATTAGCTAAATTTGATGACAAAAGTGATTCATTAGATTGTGCGGAATTATCATACAGGTCCCCGCACTTTTTATAGGGAAAATGGTTCCTGGTGAAATTGTCTGAATTTTTAATATATTGTAGTATTCGATGTACCTATTGAACGTGCAGAATCGCAAAGTTCGTTGATGAAATAGATTTTGAAATATCAGTAATTTTTACTTAATCGTTTTCTCGGGATTTGAAAGTGCCAACTGCATTTTTTTTTTCGTTCTTATCATCAACGTACATTCATATTACTAAATATCATTCAGATGGTGCAGATTATAT
Source organism: Chrysolina oricalcia (assembly GCA_944452925.2). Lineage (NCBI taxonomy): Eukaryota > Metazoa > Arthropoda > Insecta > Coleoptera > Chrysomelidae > Chrysolina > Chrysolina oricalcia. The sequence goes on from OX101816.2 coordinate 8,327,351, forward strand.
TTATGTAAAGAGTGAGAAATAAAAACATTATGGTAATGTCTGAAAATTCGATGTAATAATGAAATATTTATAAAATTATTTTGGCATGCAATATACTATTCTTATTCCATCATTAATCAAAATTCATACATCTCGTACAAGATGATTTAAAAAATCATTTTTTCACAAATAATGAAACGTGAGAATGTGGAGATCAAAATAAATGTAAAAAAGGGTGATGATTAAAGATAACAATCACATCAGATATATGAATTTAATGATGTAAGGTACAGATAGTAATGTGAATTTTGTTGGTTTAAGCTTTGTCGGAATAAAAAACAAGCTATCTGGGAAAAGTGAAAATGATTGATAGAACGCTTTCATTTCAAATAGGAGAATTTGAATCTGGGTAGCGACGGTTTTTTTTCCAATGCGTGTTCCACTCGGAAAGAGGTTTCCATGATTTTTATATTTGTTGGCTATCAATAGAAACATATATTATATTTCACCAATACAGATAATTCAATACGTAAAGGTAATAATAATTATCACTGATGGAACTGATTAATTTTTCTTTTTCATTCACTTTCCGTCAATGTCATAATCAAAATGTACCCATAGTTGATACGGTTTTCTTGTTGTATGAAGACCGTAGCGCTGCTACGGGGGATGTGGTTTCGGTTGAGGCTGTTCCTTGTCACCTTCAGTGATAAGTGATTTCCCGTACCGGGGTCTCATACACGATTGGGCTAGTCAAACTATCCAAGCATTAGGAATTTTATCTGGTTCATGCCTGAGTTGTGAGTTGTAACTGATGTGTTGTATATTCAGTCAGTTCCTAAATGGTAGATGGAATTGGATGGACCGTTATTGGTCATCACCCTGCAAAAAAAGTTTAATTTATTTTGATCTCCACATTCTCTCGTGTCACTATTTGTGAAAAATCTTGGCCACTAGTAGAATGTACGCGTGAACAAGTTCCTTCAACTCGTCATGCAAAAAGTAATAAGTTTCTCAATTAATAACTATGAATCTAGTCATAGTAGGAAACTGAATTTTTTGGACAGTGTTGAGGAGAGAATGATGAATAAAAGAAATAATAATAAAGGAATTTCACCGAGTTAATCTTGAATTACACGGTGATTTCTGAAACGTTGATATTTTGTCATTTTTATCATTGAAAATTCTCATGATCACCCTATATATCCCAAAGAAATCATGTTTAAACGCTATCAGCTATCTTCGGAGGAAGATAATTTACTTGAATATAAAGGATGTGTACGAAAGAACCGTCCATATATTTCCCTAATTTTTCAAATCACCCTGTACGAAATGTATAAATTGTGATCAATGATGAAATAAGAATAGTATATTGCATGCTAAACTAATTTTATCAATATTTTATTATTACATCGAATTTTCAGACATTACTAAAATGTTTATTTTTCACTCTGTACATAGTGATATTATCTGCACTGAATGATATTCAGTAATATGAAGGTACGTTGATAATGAGAAGTTTGCAGTTTCAAATCCCGAGAAAATTATTAACACCTTGAGTGCCATAGCGGTCATTATGACCGCTACGATAATTTCGCGGTTATAATGACCTCCGAATTTGCACCTCTACTACGGCTGCTTCAAACACTTTTTCTACAAAGGGATCGTGGTAATCTATATGAAAACATTTAATCTCAAATTGGTATTACTTAAAATTCTTTCATTGTACTGGGTGATACAGAATATAGGTCAAATTGAACTCGTAATTTTTTTTGTAAGTAATGAATCAACACATGAATCGTTTGAAATCGTTTGGTTGAAAAGAGAACGGTATAGATCTTTTATATAAATCGAATGGAACATCATCGACTTAGAAAGCTTAAATTGGAAATTGGTTTTGTTGCAGGCAAATTTGGCCAACTTTAAAATTTCAAGTTATTGTGAAAATCCATTCCCATTTCAACTACATTTTGATTCAGTTCTCTATCTTTCTGGTTCAAATATCACAAAATATATAATAAATTATTGTGAACTTCACGACACAATTAATAGTAGAGATGGAGAGGTAATGGTATTGATTCACCTCAAAACATGTAAGAATATTTTGCCACACCGAAAGCAGACTACGACAAGACTGATGTAAATGTAAGGATTGTGAGGTAGACCTACAGTCTATTACTATGGATAATGTTCAAAATTTAATTAATTCTCCAGAAAAATTTATAAGTGATTTTACTACTGAAAAATTGGGTCATAATGTTTTTTGACTCTTACGGCATTTCGTTCTGTTAGACTAGACGATGGACTTTATCAAAGATCTTTTATAAGTGATTAAGGTGTATCTTGTTCTTGGGTTACACGTAGGAGTTGTGTTTTTTTGATGGGCTTTTTATTTTAGGGTAAATCTATTGTAGTGAACTAGCGTTATGTCGAAAATTATTGTAATTTTTTTTTACAAATTCAGTGAATTTCTGAGTATCTAATTATAGCCAGATACATCAGAAACATCTGCATAAGCTTTCCTTTTATTATGCTGTATAATATTGCTCCTGGTTCATCAATTGCACATCGTAATTTTTCAATCTATTTGATTTTCATATCGCTTTCATCAAGTTGGGAATTTCTGACTCATTGATACCGTGTTTGACGGTGTTTGGTATTGAGACCGAATATATCCTATTCAATATTCCACTAAATGACACAAATCACGAGATCATTCTGTATTAAACAAATATAATCTTTTCGCAAACTTTTGTTTTCGATTTCGTCATTTATAAGTACTCTTTCTTAGTGCCTGAAAAATTATGATACAGTGAGTTCTTTTACCAACAAGTTTGGTATCCAGCGATACACTACTATCAAAATTATCAGCAATGGGTCTTCTGGAATATGAAAGTTTATCAGACAAAAACAACACAATGTTTGTTGAATAGGTTTTCTTTGTGATAGTGTTTCAATATTCGGTGAGGTTTTCGTAACATTGGTGAAACAATATTGAACCAATTTGCTATAAAACTTAGGTTTGTATACCCACAATATCCTTTTTATCTCTAGAATTGATATGACATGTATTGAGTTTTGAAGATTGATTCTAGATGTTGAAAATAATTAATAGGTTTTCTTTGTGTCAATATTCGGTAAGGTTTTCGTAACAATTTCAATCAACATTGGTGAAATAATGTTGAACCAATGTGCTATAGAACTTGGGTAGGTAAACATGCAATACCTTTTTATTTCTAGAATCGGTATGAGATGTACTGGGTTTGGAAAATTGATTTTAGATGTTGAAAATATTTTTTATTATTTTTTTTTTCATTGGTGTTTTGGCATCGACTGCTATGGTCATTAGCCATGTGTTCTTTATAGGCCTTGTTACTAACTCCATGCGCCACCTCAGGAGCAGCACTGTTAATTGGAACGCAACAGTGAATCGTGCAGGACTCATCCTAGTCGAGCCACGAGATTTCAATAATTTAATCGGTTAAATTAAATTAAAAAATCCCAGCCTAACCAGGATTCGAACTCAGAGTCGGACGTTCTAACCACTGCTCCACGCCCCGACATTGTTGAAAATATTGAATAGGTTTTCGTTATGGTAGAGTTTCAATATTAGGTGAGGTTTTCCTAACAATTTCAGTCATCATTGGTGAAACAATATTCAACCAATGTGCTATAAAACTTAGGTAATTATACCTACAATATCCTTTTCATCTCTAGAATCGATATGAGATGTATTGGGTTTGGAATATTATATAGTAAATATTTTTTCATCGATATTGGTAAAATTTATTCAACAACCAATATTCAACTACCCAATATTATACAGTGTGGTCCATCTAAAATGGAATCACTCTTATAAACCATATTTTTTAAATATCTGGATTTTTTAAGTCTACTAGGACTCCAAATTCCATGAATGAGTCTCAATTTTTAGGCTAACTATTTTAATTTTTAAGGTCAAAAATCTAAAAAATATATGGTGGAATAAATAACTGATACACCACTGTATTCATTGCAATTCCTAATGGTTTATGTCGAAATTGCGTTGAAATACATCATAAAATGCATAAGGGGATAAAATTTCAACAATATGCCATTTACCACTTCAATTTCAGAACTTCATCAAAATTCTGACTACACCACTGGATTCAGAAAGTCTTGAATTATCACTGATTTTGATTTCGACATCTGTTCATCAATTATAATAAGATAGTGAAACTTGAAAAACATATCGTTTAAAAAAATTAAATTGAAAAAAAAATTAAAATCATATATGGAAACAAATATGAAAAATATGGAATCACCTTATATTTTTTTCTGTTATCAGCAGATCTTGATGAAATTCTGAAGATATTCGAAGTCATTTGAAAAGTTTCGAAAAAAACCAACGAAACTTTCTCATTGCAACTTTTTTACCTCTACAAAATGGCATTCATAAAATCTCCGTACAGCGGAAGAAACCATCTTTGTTTTTTTATATGGCACAAAAAAAGGAACACCCAGTAGAACATAGCATTTTTTTATTGCGAATGCGAATATATTTTCCTATGTTTTTATTCAGCAAAAGGGCTTATTACAATTTTTGAACATAGGCGGCTTAGAAACAATCCATGGCAACTTACATAGCTGACAGTTTGCATAAATAATTTTCGTCTTGAATGAGTATTTCATAGTTGTCGTTTTTTTTTGGTGTTCTGGCATCGACTGCTATGGTCATTAGCCACGTGTTCTGGATAGGCCTTGTTACTAACTCCATGCGCCACCTTAGGAGCAGCACTGTTAATTGGAACGCAACAGTGAATAGTGCAGGACTCACCCCAGTCCAGCCACGAGATTTGAATAATTTAATCGGTCAAATTAAATTAAAAAATCCCAGCCGCAACTGTGGCTCGAACTCCGGACCTTTCGACCCAAAGTCGGACGCTCTAACCACTGCGCCACGCCCCGACCATAGTTGTTGTTATTGTTGTTATTGTTGTTATTGTTGTTATTGTTGTTATTGTTGTTATTGTTGTTATTGTTGTTATTGTTGTTATTGTTGTTATTGTTGTTATTGTTGTTATTGTTGTTATTGTTGTTATTGTTGTTATTGTTGTTATTGTTGTTATTGTTGTTATTGTTGTTATTGTTGTTATTGTTGTTATTGTTGTTATTGTTGTTATTGTTGTTATTGTTGTTAATGTTGTTATTGTTGTTATTGTTGTTATTGTTGTTATTGTTGTTATTGTTGTTATTGTTGTTATTGTTGTTATTGTTGTTATTGTTGTTATTGTTGTTATTGTTGTTATTGTTGTTATTGTTGTTATTGTTGTTATTGTTGTTATTGTTGTTATTGTTGTTATTGTTGTTATTGTTGTTATTGTTGTTATTGTTGTTATTGTTGTTATTGTTGTTATTATTGTTCTTGTTGTTGTTATTGTTGTTATTGTTGTTATTGTTGTTATTGTTGTTATTGTTGTTATTGTTGTTATTGTTGTTATTGCCTTCGTTTCTTCTACATTGAAATGGAGGATGGTAATTTTACAAACGAAGAAGAGTTTGATATGCTGTCCTGCTACATTTTATGCCAAAGAAATTGTGTAGAACCCGAACACATGTATTCGAACAAATACCCGTAGCGAAAACAACCTGACGAGTCTATTTTCAGGGGTTTAGTACATAATTTAAAAAATAATGGTTCATTTGAAAAAGCTGTGCTATCCTGATAAAAACCGCCTGCTGAAGAAAAAGAATACCTAGTTTTACAATCAGTCATTGAAAACCCAGAAAGTTCAACTAGATAAATTGAAGACTAGACTGGGGTACCTAAATCAACAGCTCAATTCATTTTAAGAACAAATAAATTCAAGCCATATAAATTTCGAATTTGTCAAGGCTTAAGACCAGGTGATGACGAGCAGCGTAGACATTTTTGCGAGTGGTATACAAGAATGTGTGATGGCGATGCAAATTTTCCTTTCAAAGTGATCTGGTCGGATGAAACTATGGTTACCAATAACGGTATTTTCAACAGGCGCAACATACACTATTGGTCACAACAAAATCCACGTGTGAAGAGATCATCCAGATACCAACATCGATCCGGTTTTAATATTTGGTGTGGAATTTTTGGTACAAAGGTTATAGGTCCATTTATCAACCAGGCGTCTGTAACTGCTTGCTCAACGATACCTTCGTCTGTTAGGAGAAGATCTGAAAGATGCATTGGATAATTGTTTGGACGCTGTGCATAATTGCTGGTTTCAACAAGATGGTGCACCATAGCCATAGCTGTTCGCCAATATCTGTGTGAGCGGTTCCCAAGAAAATGGATTGGCACTCATACACCCTGACCAGCAAGGTCACCAGACCTAACACCTTTAGACATCTAATTGATAAGCAGTAAGCATATTTGACCAGACCCGATATCTAATTACCCAATACTTCATGTTTGATGTAGGCTCACACCTCAAATTATCGCGATTTGTACCTACTATTAGTTACGTATATATGCACCCATTTATTGATTAATGTATTTCTTTGTTTTTTGTTCAAACCTGAAACCTTCTTGTCAACCAATTTGTTACGGTTTTATATTTTTTGGGCTCTGGCCCTCTGTTGGTTAAGGAAAATAGCTCTGAGCTAGACTTCGCCAACAATCTATGTAACATCCATTGTGTAATTTAATTCTTGAATGGCAGTGAAAGACGATTATTCTTATTATTATTATATCAAGCAAGCATCTGTCTACAATATCAACATGTTGAAACAATACAAAGACGATTCCATAAAGAGAACATTACTCAATTTAACACCCTTCACTCCTACTCAAATAAAAAAAGAACAATCCTACATGTTGCTCCAATTGACTGGCCAAGCTCTGCGAGATTCCACTCTAGATAATAGTTTGTTGTGAATGAATGCATTATAATAATGTCTGGCTAGAAATGAATGAATAGACGGACGATACGGCCTACTGAGACGCAGTTCCGTTCTGTCTCAGCTCTTCCACGCCCGTCCACTCTTGCTATGATTTTAATTAAATCATTTACTGTATTTATCGTGATACCCATCCGGTTCTTGTCACCCAAGACAGTGGCGCAGAAATATGTAAATAAATGTAGATGAAATAGACTGAAACGATGATATCTGATTTTGTGAGACATGTGAGTAGTTTTCAAGTTCGGTATTGCATCTCTCAGGTCTTCTAATGTTACGGTTCAAAATCAAATTTTAACATTGGTTTGCAGATGAGACTATTCTCTTACCTTATATTGTGTAAAATCCTGAAACCTTGTTATCCATTCTATATTCTATTTTAATGAACATTCGTAATGACATGAATTTGACCACTGAATGTCTTTCTGTTTATTGTTATTGGTACCTTCGATTGTGTATGTGTTCTGGGCATTTTCCATTTTAATCATTTCATCATTCTTCATCATTCTTATTATTGTTTAAGTGAAATCTTTTCGTATCATTATATTGTTTTTATCTTGATATAACGTTCAAAATGTTATTATTTGTTACGAGATTTGTGAGGTTATCATTTCTGACAGTAGTCAATTTGAACGAATTGTTTCAATACTTGAGAGTTTGTGAAGTAGGCGTTTCTCTAGCTCTTTAGTGACGTCATTCATTGGTTTGTTGGTTGGAAAGTATTATTTGCACGGAGGGTGACTCATAGTTGATTTGATTCCGATCCTACTATTTCTTCAGACTTTTACTAATCATTACACTAACAGCCGTATGCATAGTCAATTCCAGCGACTCGCCGGAGTTTCGCCGCTCGCTACACAAGAGCTATAATGCACAGTCGAGCTCCAAAAAAGTGGTACATCGCCAGCGTTTCGCCAAAATGTGACTCATCGCGTAGTTGTCACTTTTTTGGAGCTCGACTGTGCATTATAATCCTTGTGTAGCGAACGGCGAAACTCTGGCGAGTCGCTGGCGATTAACTATGCATACGGCTGTAACTATGTTGTTGAATATTCGTTGCCAATCACTACAAAAGAAGACAAAAAGTGTTGGATCTTCACGTTGTACCAAGCTACGTGGCTGGCCCAGTATTATTAATCTAATAGTCCGTTCCATCCACCTCAGGACATTGCTAGTCTTGGAGGGGCAAGAGGAACCATCTATCGGTAGTCTGAGCAGGCGAGGGTGTTTGATTTTCTAGTTGAACCAAGCTACCTGCATTCGGCGATCTATACTTGTCAAGCAGTCTTTTTCATCCACCTTACGACCCTGAAAGTCTTGGAGGGACAAGAGGACCGTTCACTAGTAGTCCGCAGTGGTGAACGAACCGAGAGACTGGAGTCTTCGAGTTACCTGTCCCTAGGTTGTTGACAAGAGGACGAAGGGATCAGTACGTTGTTAGTAGCTGCTGAGAGGGCGAAAGTCTTGGACTTTCCAGTTGTACTAAGGCCTCAGGTACCCTGAGCCACCTCGCTGAAGGAGTACAGACTGGTGTCATCTTACAGTTCTACTTTTAACATATAATATTCAAAATTTACGGAACCTATCTTGGCATAAATTATTTTCTATATCAACATTTATTCACACTTATTTTATTGTATTGGGTTTGGACAGTAGTGGGGAACCACGCGCATGGAGCACATTTATATTATTTTCCAAATTTACATAACCTTGCTTTCTTGGCCTAGATTCATGTATTAGTAATTTTTGATTTGATTTATTATTTAATCCAGATTTTATTTATTGTTTTACGAAGGTACTTCATGCAGTTATTTACCCTATTATAATTGTTATTATCAATAACAAGGGTTTCATTATATTTGTTTTTAATAGTGTACTTCAGGGCAGTATTTCACCATAATTATTACTATTATTTATAATTATCTTTGGTATTGATTGGTATTTGTGTGCATCAGTGTGCAGATTTATTCATTTTAGTTATTAGTTTTCCATATTATTTGAATGGTGTACTTGAGGTATATTTAGTTATACATGATAATTAAAATATATTATAATTGATTGTTCTGGCCCACTATCAAAGTGGAGGATATTTGTATAATTGATTTTGTGGTTTACCAGCCTAATAATTTTTGATAATCTATATCTATAGATATTTGTTTGTCTCTACATTGGACTTTGAGTCCCATTTAACTACTTAAGTACTTTCCAGGTGGTCACATTCTCACTTGTCAGCCCTTTCTGATAACAACGGGAGCTTGGAAGGCATCGAAACAACACCTTACAAGGTACTCACTTATTTGAAGGGTTTTTCTGTATCCATCATACGGATTATTAGAGGTTTGTAAACTGAGCGTTTGGCATTTCATTCCAACCCTAACCACAATACTCAAACTGTGTAGTCATCATACTACATACCACCAGTGCTTTTATTATTTAATATTATTATTAATTCCATTTATAAATCTCCTTAGAGATCTGGAGCAGTCTGTGTTTTGGGCTGGCTTCTTCAACTCACTGGCGCGGTAAAAATTTTAGAAAGAACCCATGGCATCCGAATTGAGTTAGTCGGTGACTGCTATGTTTCAATTTGCTCTCTGATGGAATTTATTATTATACTACTTCTTTTTTATATAAGGAAGTGTAGCAGTGATACAGGCCAGTCAAAACCATTTCGGAGGACACCAAGTTTCATATTCTGTCATAGAGGAATGCTTCAGGTTTTTCACTCCAAAGCACACTTGCTCATGACGAGAATGTTGGCCATATCGACTTTCAAATATTTTAGGAAGAAATTGAACATGCCTCTTACTAATAAAATATAATAATTGATGTTTCACACACTGTATGTGCACAGTTCGGCTCATAATACCAAATGAAATGAATGTAAATATGGCACCACCATGGTATTAATGCAAGTTCTTCAAGAGTATGGTTTCCATTCAACTCATATTTTCTGGAGTCACAAAACTCCATAAGTATTTTTACTATTGACAGTATTGTTTGGTATCATTTTGAACACCAAAGCGAGGAAGTGACATTTCCCAAATAAATTGAATTATTGAAATGTCAAAAACTCTGTGTTGCTTAGCAATGTCATGACATAAGTGATAACTACCTGTGAAAACTATAGTTATCACTGTAATAATGGATTCATTGGGTACAGTGGACACACATGACTAGAAATAGACAAATTTTATAGGATACTTCTTTGAGCAAAAAATTTTCTTGCAACTTTCCTCGGACAAATTTGCTTACTTTGAGTTTGAGCATTACTCGTGTTATTGGAGCTACAAGGATGTTATTCGAAAAGTGTACTAGCTGTTGAGGAAACCATGCATGTATAGAGAACAATACTTACGATTTATGAGATTGGAAAAATATTTTTTTTTACAATTTTAGTACAATCACATACTCAAACGGATCAGTGCATAACTGTTCGCCACTGTATTCTTATCATTGCATCTGAAGCGTGCATTGGCGTGCTCCAGGCCAATTATTCACTTCACATATTGGAATGATTAGAAGATGACAGCGGAAGTCTGTTCACGACTTGGTTGTTTTGGGTAGCAAAAAACTGATCCTCGTTTATTACTGGAAATTACTGAGAACTAACCAACAAAATTCTTAGAAAATTATATTATTGTTCTAATGCGTACGTATGTAATCGAATATTAGACTGGGAGATGGTGACAGATTTCAGTTGACGATTTTCTCGTTTATGCCTTTGAAAACATTGGAAGATATGAAAATTCTGACCAAAATGATGAAAAATTTGAGCTGTCGCCTTGTGGCCGTAATATAAAAAATTCAATTCCGGCACTTAACCTCACTTCGACATCCGCAAACCTTGTGCCACTTTTTTTTATGGGACATTCATGATGGAAACTTCTATTATTTCAATTGGGAGCAGTGAGAAAATCGTCTTAAATAAAAAAAAAATTCACAAGTTCACGCCATTATTGGTACCCTTTGGCCATGTGCAATTATGCCTATAATTTTTTCGCTGCTATTGTCTATCTGAACATGCCGTTGGTTTACATGACAGCGGCGTTGAAATCGTCCAAAAACACATATATTTTTTAATAAAAATCGAATTGTTTATACGAAAGCCACGCGGCGACCTTTCAAATTTTTCGTCATTCTTGTCAGAATTTTCATATCTTTCACTGGTCTCAGAGGCATAAACGAGAAAATCGAAACCTGAAATCTGTCACCATCTCCCAGTCTATATACAGGGAGTATCTAAACAACACCGAAAAAATTAAAGGGGTGATTCTGTGATGAAAATTAATGTGAGTGTTTGGTATAAATTTTTTTGAAAAAACCCTCCCCGGAAAAGTTACACCCCCTCGAAAAAAAAAATGGTTTTTCTTTTTTATTTTCCCTGTATATCAAGCTAAAGACACGAAACTTGGTAAACATTATCTGTCAATAAGAGTACACTTTTTGAAATTTTTTCAACCCTAAAGTATGCTTAGAAGGGGTTGATTATTTCAACCCCTAAGATATTTTTTCTTACAACTTTTTTTGAGGTGAAAATTTTTTTAAAAAAAAGTATGACTGAAAAGCCCAATTCATTGACTAACTTTTTTAACTCTACAAGTTTTTTCTAAAACTTGAGCATTTACGAAAAAAAAAATCTAATGCAATGCATTTTCAAAAAGATGAGCTAACGCGAGTGTATTTTGCGTCAAGTCTAGTGGCCTGTGCTTTGCATAAAAACATCAATACTGACACTAGGATTGTGTAGTGTCATTTTCTGTCACCCATCTTATTGTTTCACAAGTTTAATGATTGTGTATTGTAGGAAATATTAGTTGATTGAAAATATGAATGCATATTCGAATTTGGAAATGGCAGATATGCATTTTACATACGGTCGTGCTAACGGTAATTCATAGGAAGCGCCAAGACTTTATGCTGAACAGTACCCACAGCGTAGACTACCACATCATACTACGTTCACAACTATTCACCGACGCTTGCGGGAACGTGGTAATTTTGAAAAAAGAAGTTATGATTCTGGTCGTACTAGAGAAGTTAGAACTGCAGCTGTAGAAGAATTCCCAGAAACTAGTATCAGGAGAATAGCTCGTGTCCTACATGTAAGCCATTCCGTTGTTTTTAGAATTTTAAAAGAACAAATGTTGTATCCCTATCATCTTCAACGGGTGCAGGCGTTAATGATTCGAGATTTTTCACCCCGTGTGATTTTTTGTCAGTGGCTTATTAATATGATTGGCCAAGCACCACAGTTCTTAGGTAGTATTTTATTTATTGACGAGGCGAGTCTCAAGAGACTGTATTAGAAATTTTCACAACAATCACCTTTGGGCTGACGAAAATCCTAATGGCTTTTTTGAAGGAAATCATCAATTTTCATTAAACGTGTGGCTCGGAATTATTGATAATCATTTAATTGGTCCCCATTTTCTTCCGCTACGATTAAATTGTGAAGCATATTGTCATCTCCTTGAAGAATTACCTGTTCTTCTTGAAGAGGTTCCCATTCAAATTAGGCAACATTCATGGTTTATGCACGATGGTGCACCAGCTCATTTTAGTATACGTGCAAGAACTCACCTGGATGAGGTGTATGCCAATCAATGGATAGGTCGAGGAGGACCTGTAAACTGGCCAGCCCGCTCCCCTGACCTTAATCCTTTGGATTTTTGCATATGGGGATATCTGAAATCTTTGATATACACAAACCCAGTTGAAAATATCGATGATCTGCGAAACCGCATTGTAGCAGGGTGTGAAACTATAAGAAATTCTCCAGGAATATTTCATCGTATACGCAATTCTATGAGGAAAAGGGTAGATGCTTGTATTGATGCTGAAGGCGGTCATTTTCAACATTTATTATAATTGTATTGTCGATATTCGACAGGTTTTTGTTCATTGTTTGTTTACTTTTGTTTTTAGTTGTAGAAGTCTCATAATCATAATCATAATTTGGTTGGCTGTTGTTTAATAAAATGCTATTTTACATGAGCTTATTTATTTTTTTCTCATAAATGCTTAAGTTTTCGAAAAAAACTTGTAGAGTTAAAAAAGTTAGTCAATGAATTGGGCTTTTCAGTCATACTTTTTTAAAGAAAAAATTTTCATCTAAAAAAAAGTTGTAAGAAAAAATATCTTAGGGGTTGAAATAATCAACCCCTTCTGAGCATACTTCAGGGTTGAAAAAATTACAAAAAGTGTACTCTTATTGACAGATAATGTTTACCAAGTTTCGTGTCTTTAGCTTGATATACAGGGAAAATAAAAAAGAAAAACCATTTTTTTTTAATTTTCGAAGGGGTGTAACTTTTCCGGGGAGGGTTTTTTCAAAAAATTTTATACCAAACACCAAACATTAATTTTCATCACAGAATGACCCCTTTAATTTTTTCGGTGTTATTTAGATACACCCTGTATAGTGTTGCTCTTTATAGTCCCCTGCCTGTTAACTTTTGAACAGTTCGACAAGGATCCCAAGCTATTTTGTATGGTATCACCGATACTACTTTTTGAATTGAAAGACGTTGTGATAGCCCAATAGAGGGCGTGGGGGCATGTCAATTTAAAAATTTCAAATGGCATAGGGCGGCAAGTGACACATCGTTGACTAGAGAATTCAATTATCGTTTCGAACATCTACATTTTTTCCTATTTTCCTCAATACGGATTTTCACAATTTCGATAATTTTGCTTCTCAAAATGTTCAAGTTAATGTGTCCCCAGCGACGTCTGTCAAGTAATTTCGATGTATCTTCTCTCAAAAAGTAGTATTGGCAATACCATTCGATGAGTCACTTGACCCCCAATGACATTTGAAATTTTAAAATCAATGTTTCCCACACACCCTCTATTGATCAATCACAATATCTTTCATTTAAAAGAGTAGTATCGGTGATACCGCATTCATTTATTCCATGTTTGTTCGTTGAACCGTTCAAGACTTAATTGGGGAGGGGGGGGGGGGGCTTTATGATTTGTGGTATAATAGACTTCTGTTTCTTCAGATGGAAATAGGAAATTTGAATTATGATTTTCTCCTCTTTATAATTTTTATCTAGGATTATATATTTCGACAATTTTTGGTCGATATTTTCGAAAAAATCTTCAAAAGTTTCTGCAATATTCTCAGTATTCTCTATTAAGTTTTCTTCCACATTTATTTGGGTATGGAGCTATTATTTTTTGTAGACTTGAGTAGTGCATTGATAGTTTTCATGTGTTCTTTGAGATTCCTTCGCGAACCGGCTAGAAAAATTTTTCACGAAATACAATTCAAAGAATCAGTTCGGATTCAATAAAAAAAATACATCAACGAGTGACGCGATCGCTACACTTACTAGTGAACTGTACAATAACATCGACAAAAGTAGACCTTCATTGTGCGTTTTCCTGGATCTGACAAAGGCTTTCGACACTGTGAATCACACACAGCTGCTGGAAGTTCTGGAGGATGCCGGAATCCGAGGTAAAGCAATCAAACTTATGCAAAGCTATATTCAGAACAGAAAACAGCTAGTCAAAATACACGACTATAAAAGTTCGGAAGAGGTGTATTGCGGTGTCCCGCAGGGTACCGTACTCGGACCAATTCTATTCTCAATATACATTAACAATTTATTGAGTCTGAACTCAACCGAGAAATTATACAGCTTTGCAGATGATACTGTAGTCATTTACTCTGCAACCACCTGGGAAGAATTGAAGAACGAATTTGTTATCTATTCCTTTTTCGATTTTATTGGTGCCATCAGCAAAACTTCGAAAGCAATCACTTTACCTCTTCCAGAAACTGATATCAAGTCTGCTATTGTACTTAATGTACAAATATCAGAGGGAAATCTCTCTAATCGTTTAATGCAACTCCACTACATTTATGAATTGTAATAATAATTTATATTTATTATTGATTGAAGTTTGGTATGAGTTAATATCAATCAATATCAAATCAATCATCTATACTCAATAAAATCTTAATAAATATTTGAGTTTTCAGCGAGTTTTGATAACGGAGGCAGATATGGTATCCAAAATGTCAAAAAGAGAAAAGTATTCAAGTTAATTTGAACTTGTTTTCTCAGTCATGCAAATTTCAGTTTACGAAACGTTACTGACAAAACTACTTAACTAATTTTATTCAAGACAACAGTCTCGAACAGTAACTAATCGGGGAAAATTAATTGCTCTACATTGAGACAGATATCCTTTTGTTTTTTTCTTTGGTGTCTTGGCATCGACTGCTATGGTCATTAGCCACACAGATATCCTTGAATTAACATTTTCATGTTCTGACTGTGAAAAATTAAATTTCCCAAAAAATTTTATCAAGAAATGTAATAATAGTAATATTACTTTTAATTTCTACAATTCTAAGCAGTTGTTATTTTGAATGTTCCTCATTAATTCATTGAATTCTTTGTAAACGTTTTTGAGTAATAAAACATTATTAGCCATAATATAAGTAACGAAAAAAATTTAAATTTTTCATGTTGAGCATTAATTTGCGTTCGTAAGAAAAATAATTTGCAATAATTATGCGGAAAGTATCAATTCGACAAAATTACACCACTCGTGTGAAATGGTCATTTTACAAACTAGTAATGTAATATATTATATTCAGATCGTCTTAGTGGATCTCTACAGAAAAATTATTCGGAAACTGAAATAGTTGCTTTATAAGCTTGCTAAATACTACCAGAAAAAACTAGTTGGCCTCGCGTTCTCGCGTATAAACAAAATATTCAATATCAAAGTGTTTGATATAATACTACCACATCGAACGCCTCGAATCACCTTTCCAAAAATATACAAAACATAACTTCTTTCTATATAAATAGTATTCCATGTGGTTTTATGTGCTCCAACTGGTGCGCACCTGCCGTTAAGCCTCAAAACCGTGAAAATCGATGGGGCACAGGTGAAAATTACCAAAATGTTTACTGCGATCTGTGTAGACAGAAAGAAATGAAAAATAACGAGATAATTTGTCCACGAATTACTCGGGTTAATCTTAGTTTACGGTAATGTTCGTTACAAACGATGTTTTCGAGGTAAATTATCGTATAAGTCGGTAAACGAAACGAATAACTGTCGTTGTGATTTCCTTCGACGTGAATTTTCTCGATTTCTTCGAGAAGTCATTATAGTGGTGTTTGACTAGCTTATACTATCATACGATGGATATATGCACATTAGAAATGGTATCATTATTTGGGGAATATCTGTCCACACACAAAAAATATTCATCTTGCCAACACGATGCTTTAGAAAAATGTTCAAACTCTCAAAAGAAATATGCAAAACAGTGTTCATAAAAAAGAGAATACTAACTATAACTTTTTTATATTGTATTTTGTTTTATTTATTTCTTATCACCTATTTTTGTTTTTATCTCTTTTAAACATGTTTCCAGATGAATAACGAGACAATAATGGGTATTGTTTTTAATACTCAAACTTATTTTAGCGCGAGTATGGCATGTACATCTTTAAAATGTTTTACATCTTTTACTTGTTTTTATATTATTTGTATATAGATACATACTGGTTGTCCCAGAAGTCGCGCACCCCAGTGTAGGGATCGAAAGAGAAAAATATTCTGAGACGAAAAGCCATTTTTCAATCAGATGCATAGATAATTAATTATCAATTAATGATAGTGACCAATCTACAAGAAGATAGTATTACAAAATAGAAATAACCCGAAAGTTCTATGGTCCACAGTCAATGAATCTTTCGGAAAACATACGAAAAGTCAAACTGTGGGAATTAAAGAAATAAAAACAGAAGATAATACAATAATTACCAACAAACTCGATATGGCTAATGTATTTGTTAACCATTATTCAATTGTTGGTGAAAAAATGGCACAAAAAATCAGATAAGAAGCACATGTGATGATACCACAAAATGTGATCACTGTGGGCGATACAATTTTCTTGACACCATGTGAAGAGGATGAAATATTGAATATAATTAGAGAGCTAAAGTCAAACACTGCACCGGGGTATGATGGAATATCTGTGAAAGTTATCAAAACAAGTCAAGAAGTAAACAATCACCGTCCAATAAGCATTATATCCAATCTTGCAAAAATATTTGAAAAAATTTTCAAAAAACGTTTGATGGCTTTCACAGAGAGACATCACATTATTTCAGATTTCCAATTTGGTTTTCAAAATGGGAGATCAACTTCTGATGCCATAGTGAACTTAGTCACCCAAATATATGGTCATTTAGGTAAAAAACGACTCTACCTGGGAGTATTTATCGATTTGGCAAAGGCCTTTGATACCATTAGCCATGAAAAATTACTGTGGAAATTGAATAATGTTGGTATCAGAGGTCTGGCGAATGATCTCATAAGAAACTACCTAAATTAAAGGACACAAATGGTTTCAATAGACGGCGTATCAAGCGTCCCATTAGAAATCAAATATGGAGTTCCCCAAGGTACCGTCATGGGGCCAATACTGTTCATACTATATTTGAATGATATGCTATTCACTGATATTTCTGGCAAAATGATCTCCTATGCTGATGATACAATGTTATTAATTGATGGAACAACCTGGGAAGATGTAATAGCTCATACAAGGAAAGATATTGACACCATAGTTAACTGGCTTGACGATAGTTTACTGACAATAAATATTGATAAAACATCTTACATTTCATTTTGTAGTACAGTCGTGGTTTTCCCAATGCACAAAACATCAGTATTCATTTAACCAGCAGAAATAAAAACATAATGCTGAAACAATCCAATTCAGTTAAATATCTCGGAATACACATTGACCAAAATCTCAAATGGAAAATGCATGTAAACTATCTTTGTAAGAGACTCAGAGCCCTTTTATATGTTTTCAGAACACTCAAAAACGTACTGAGTATAAATAATATGCGCAGTATATATTTTTCTTTAGTGCAGTCTCTCTTGATGTACGGAAATCTAGAATGGGGTGGTCTCTTCAATACAACTGCAAAACCGCTCATGGTACTCCAGAAACGATTTTTGAAAATTATCTATAACTTAGATTTTCGTTTCCCATCGGCACAAATATTTCAATATTGTGAGTTGATGAGTTTGAAATATCTTTATTTCAAACAAGCTTTAATATTTATATTCCAAAACAGAAATAAATTCAAAAAGCATAAACATGGACATGGAACCCGCCTGAAAGCGAATAAGTTAGATATACCAAAGATGAACATAACTATTGGACAAAGATCAATCACATATAATGGACCAAAATTGTTCAAACTTGCTCCAGATGAGATAAAAACGGAACGAGTATTTAGAATATTCAAAAGTTTACTGATCAAATGGCTCAAAAACGAAAATATAACAATACTTTGAATAACTTCTGCCGAATTAATTCCTGATACTGACATATAGTTTAACATTCTTACCAATATTCTAGCATCTCAAATATTTCAAACACATATATGTATTTTATATTTCAAGATTACAATATCTCTTTACATGTTTACAAATCTATCTTTTACTTTTTACATTTCACAATTTTACATAATTTACAACTTTACATTATTTACAATTTTACTTTATTTACAATTTTACATTTACATTATTTACTCTTCTATAGTTTTCGTAGTTTTGAATTTTATATATTTTGTGTCTTTTTTATATATCTGTTATTTATTTATATCATATAAGGACTTATTTATTATTATCATATCATGGCCATCTTCAGAAGGATTCTTAATATTGATGTTTCACAGACAAGTTTTCTAAAAACTTAAAGTGAATCATCAATATCTATGTTACCGCTGATGAAAATCAATTAATATTTAAAATATGTTTGAGAAACTCTTTTCTCTGCCCATTTTTTGTTTTTATTGTATACTTTATAAATGTATGTAATTTGGTGATTAATAAATGCTACTACTATATTCTGTCAAAGTAAAAACGAGTCGTGCTAATTCTTAAATAAAATTGATTCGAATATGGAAAATTATCCAAACGAAATGTGTTTGGAAATACAAGAGCTCGCCGGATTCTTAGACAACATAATTTGGAATGATGAGGCAAAGTTTTGTCAGCAGGTAGTTTACAATAGGCGCAATAGACATTTTTGGGCTTCTGAAAATGCACATACGGTGTTCGAAGTTGAAAATCAAGTAAAATTTCGAATAAATGTGTTTTGTTTGGTAATGAACCAAAAGCTATTTTATGTATGATGAAAACTTGAATAATGACAGATACGTAGAAATTCTTCAAAACGTAGTAGAAACATTCCTTGACAATTTGCCACTGGCTAGAGCTGCACGTTATGGTACCAGATGGATGAGGCATTGCGCAACAATAAACGAACTGTGTATACCAAATTGATATCCACGTCCGAGCACCGTTGGTGGGGAAATCGAGGACCCTTTCTGTGGCCTGCAAGACCTCCAGATGTTAACCCTTTACATTATTATATTTGAGATAGGGTGAAAGATTCGGTCTATTCTTCACCAGTTCACAATGTAGATGAGTTTGGAGTAATACAGACTTTTGACAGTCTTGATCCCAACGAAATCAGACGTGCTACGCAATCTATTTTAAGTAGAATAATACAATGTTTAAACAACAATGGTGGTCAAATTGAACATTTACGCTAGAATTCTGTCAATATTGTGCAATATAAATTATTACAATTTTCTTTTGTTTCCATGGCAAGATAAGGAATTTCTCGATTTTTATTGAATAACTCGATTGAGGTTGAACTTGGGTATAGGGAAAACTGAAATAACTCATACTAAAATTCAAATTTCTTTTGAATGGTTAAAAAAGAAATGGTAGGTGCCATTCGAAAAATTTGAGTTTTTGACAATTTTATAATGCGACATTCGAAAATCGCCTGCGCCCCTATGGTATAAAATGGGACCATCAATGGGACATCATTAGTCTAGATATTAGTCTAGACTACCAGCTAACTGCTCCATGAATTTGGTTTCCTAATTTTGAACATTTGCGGGCTACACGTGTTTTCGTGAACTACTACAACGATCAATATATCTCAAAAACTGTTATAGATAAGTTAACATAACTGTGGTTGTCTAAAATCATAATCAGAAGGTCTACCGAACCATGACAAAAAAATTAGGTTTAAATTTAAAATAAGAAAGTTGGTACCGACTTTTGACATACCCTGTATTATAGTTGCAGGACTAGAAACATTTGAGGTGGAACGCACATTATCAATTATGGCAGCATACCAAATTTCAAGGTTCTAGTCCAACTGCAAGTTAAAAAATTTCTCATGCACGGCCTACGTAAATCACGCTGTATATTTTAACACATTACGCATTTATTAAAAATATTATTCAGATTGAATTATGAATATTCATTTAATACTATAAATGGATATCAAAATAAAACCAATTATTTGAAAAACGCAGTGCAGTTATGTGTTTATTGAAGGATTAAAAAAGACAACAATTAGCACAGGAAGCCTTGAAACTAATCGTGTTTGTCGCTTTTTTGTTGGCAGCCAAACATTTGGCAAGGCTGAATCCTCAGATGTTAATTGTCAGTTGTTTGCTACTCACATATGGTGTCGTCTCGATTCCTAATAAGGTGTTAATTTTTTATGGTCCGTCTGGTATGATCATCTGTTACATAACTATCTACATTCCTGTAATTGTATCATGAACGTTTATGGGCTGATTTTCAAGAAAGAGACTGCATACAATTTTCTTAGGAGATATTTTTTTTGTATTCAATTGTACGCATAGTTATTGGTAATTAAACTTTTTCAAATATAATCGTATATACATCTTCGTCAATATAATCAATAGTAAGACCAAATAACTAAGTTTTATTGCATATTTTGCCAGACGTAATTTATGTGCCCCAAAAAAAATATATACTTATTAATTGAAATAATCAATAAAAATTATTATATCATTAGTACATATCTTGAATGACGATAATTTTGAAAACCGAAAATAGACGTATTATTTATGTGTTTCCAAGAATCGTCTCTACATAGTTTTCCTGGCATCAGGCAAAATATGAATATTTTACATATTTCCTAATATAGTAATGAAAATATTATATTGTATTCGATCCATTCAACGACCGAATTACTATGTACTTTTGCATACTTCACCTGACGTAAATTGAATGACTAAAGAAGTATATTCATTTATTGATCAAAATAATCGATATAAACTATTCCATCGTGGATACATCTCCTGGGTGATAATAATTTTGAAAATCGAATGTAAACATATTATTCATATATGTTACCAAACTTTGTCTCTCGAAAGTAATCCTGGTGTCAGACAAAAAAATGTGTACTTTTCGTTTTCTATGATATGGTAATAAAAACGTTTCATTCAGATCAATACATTTTCTGACCAAATAACCATGTATTTTTGCATACTCTTCCTAACGTAAGTTAAATACCTGAACAAATATGTTCACTCATTGATGTAATTAATCAATAAAAAGTATTATATCATTTATATATCTCTTGAGCGGTGGTAATTTTGAAAATCGAATACAAACATATTATTTATATATGTTTCCAAACATTGTCTCTCCAAAGTTTATCTGGCAACAGGAAAAATATGAAAATTTTACAAATTTCCTAATATAGTAATGAAAATATATTAGATTCATTTAACGACCAAATAACTATACATTTTTGCATACTTTGCCTGACGTAAATTGAATATCTAAAAAAATGTATTCATTTATTGATCAAAATAATCGATATAAACAATTATATCATAAATATATCTCTTGAATGATGGTAATTTTGAAAATCGGATATAAACATATTATTGATATGTTTCCAAACATTTTCTAACATTGTCTCTCCAAATTTTTCCTGACATCAGGCAAAATATGAATATTATACATATTTCGTAATATAGTTATGAAAGTATCATATTTGAATCAATCCATTTTATGAACAAAGAACTATGTAACTTTGAGTACTTTTTTGCATACTTTGCCTGACGTGAGTTGAATATCTAAAGAAATATGTTCATCTATTGATCAAAATAATCAATATAAACTATGATATCTTTTATATATCTCCTGGGTGATGATCATTTTGAAAATCAAATGTAAACGTATAATTTATATGTTTACAAAAATTGTCCCTTCAAAGTTTTCTTGGTATCAGACCAAGTGTGCATATTTTTCATTCCTCATAATATAGCTATGAAAGTGATTCATTCAAATTGATACATTTTACGATCAAATAATTATGTATTTTTGCATACATACTTTGCCTGACGTAAGTTAAATACCTCAAAAAATATGTTCAGATATTGATCAATATAATCAATATGAAGTGTTCTACCCAACGATAGGTGTCGCTGCTATTGAAGTTACGAAGCATCATCTCAAACTCAGTAACAGTATATGAATACTATCAAAAGCTTTTGTGATTTGTCCATTAGTTATTGGACCTCTTGGGTTACCATGATAACATGCACAAAAGGCCTAATAGGCTGCTTATCTTGTACCTACAATATACCATGATAACCATTTTCAGTCTTTGGACATTGTGCATAATACGTCATTTTGATAATGAAAATATGATCAATGAAGTATGACGTCGATTCAACGCTGAAACTTAGGATATATCGCCTCAGAAAGGACCGTAGTCTTGGGAACATGACTTTTTAATCACTTACTTGATATATATTATGATATGTTCTTTGGACATTGTGCATAATACGTCATTTTGATGATGAAAATGAGATCAATGAAATATGACGTTGATACAACGCTGAAACTTGGGACTTATCGCCTCCGAAAAGACCGTCGTATTTGAAACATAAGTTTTGAATCAGTTACTTGACATATGTTATAATATGCTATTTGGACAATGAGCATGATACGTCATTTTGATAATGAAAATATAATCATTGAAGTATGACGTTGATACAACGCTGAAAATTGGGACTTATCGCCTCAGAAAATACGTTTAATGGATACATATTGATGATGTTGACCATCATTCATAAGACGTTAAGTTTATGTTCCACATATGTAACAATTTAAAAAATGTTCACCGGGAACTTTATGGAAAAAAAAATAAACACAAAAACACTCAAATAATGAAATGGGGATGCAGTTTAGGGGTTGAAAACGGATTTTTGAGATTTGCGCCAAAACGTGACCTCTTAGCGAAAAATTTTCGATGCAAAAGTTTTAGATAATGAAGAAATTGAAAACTTTTGTATTCAACACTTTTCGACATAACCCCAAATCAACCGCCAAATTGGTGAAATACCAATTTTTCAGTATTTAATTTTTTTTCGCGTATAAATGACTTAATTCACTTGAAAATTTGTGAAAATATGTCCTTTTTAGTGACGAATGAGCATGAGTTTTTCTCATCCAAGAAGACTAGTTCTAGAGCTATGTACATTTTCTAAAAAAAATACCCTGATCTTCCTCGAACTTGTCTTGGTGTTTTTTTTTTGTTTTTTGGAGATCTATAAGTAATCATTTTGATTGTTGAAATGTCTTCTTTTGAATGTTCTATGTGACTTGGTGGTTTAGCTTAAAATTGAGAAAGATGTCTTTCTGAATCATGATTTCCTCAATATTTTCTTTGATTTTCGACTTTCTTCAGTATTTTTATAACAAAAATTATTTATAATGAAATCATCAATCATCAGAAGTAATTCAATATTCGTCGTGGCATTAGCCAGGAAAGTAGTTGTTTTCTGATGGATTTTCGACCCAACTTTTCCTATTGTATAGGATATTAGCAATGAGCAGTCCTCCGGACATCTTATGCCTCATATAATGAATTATTTGAATACACAATTACACTACAAAAATCGTTTTTTTCTTTTTTTACAACTATTGAACATCATTGAAACTACTGAGAAAATCATGATTCAGGAAGACTTGTACATTTTTTTTTAATTTTAAGCGGTTTCCCAGGTAGCACATCACATCGGCTGAATCTTGGTTCCATATTGGGCCAATATAGATATATTGTAAATGAAAAATCAATATTGGTCCAATATGGGTAAATATTCAAAAAACAATATTATATTAATAATATTGGTGGAATATTGATTGAACTAGTTTTGAATGTAAATTATCACACGAAATATTGGGTCAATATTGTTTGAATAATTTCTACCAATATCTATAATACAATATTGGTTATATATTGTTTTCCACATCTAGAATAAATGTTGCAATCCAAATATTCCAGTCATATCGATTATAGGGAGAAAAAACTATATTGTATTTCCAAGTTTGTTAGAATATTGGTTGATTATCATTTCCACTTTATTTGACAAATTGTAATAACTCATATTGAGTCAATATTGGTTAAATGATATTTACCAATATCTATAAAACAATATTGTCTTCACATCGTTTTTAACATCTAGAATAAATATCGCAATCCCAATATTCCCCTAATATCGATTCTAGGAACAAAAACTATATTGTATCTCTAAGTGTGATTACACATTGGTTGAATATCGTTTCGCCAATATTCAACAAATCTTATTAATTAATATTGGGTCAATATTGGTTCAATAATATTTATCGATATCGTTAAAACAATATTGTCTTCATATTGTTTCCTTCATCTAGATTGAGATGAAATTTGAATATTGACAGAATATTCAATTAAACATATTGAAATAATATCATGATCAAACTTGGATAAAGATCCGCTAGGTGGCTTTACATATAAAACGTCTTCTAAAACCTACGAAAGTATATTAAATACCTACTTCCCATAACTTGTTTCAAGACAGCTCACTCAGTGGTTATGGCGATCAAAAGAGAGACTCTGGTGTCACCTTCATCAACTGAAGGCATTTAATAATTTACCAAGGTATATTGACATCCTCCAATATATCCAAATGATATTGTACCAATATCGTTTAATATTGTACCAATATCGATAAATATTTTGAGGCCATTATTGCTTCAAGAATATTCCACCAAAACTATTTCTAAAATATTCAAATAATATTCGACCATATCGCAAAATGTTCATATTTTACTTCTCGACAATATAACTTTTGAATATTGTTCCAATATTGTCAGAATATTGTATCAGCGATATTGTACCAATATCGCCGAACATTTTGAGGCCAATATCAGTTCTAGAATATTTCGCCAAAATTATTCAAGTAATATTGGACCAATATCGCCGAATGTTCACATTTTTTTTCTCGCCAATATTGCATTTAAAATATTTTGCCAATATGTTCACAATATTGTACCAATATTTTACCAATATAGGTGTGCTACTTGGGTTAACAATCACAATCCAACAAGTTACATGGACCATTTCGAAATAGACATTTCAACAATTAAAATAATCACTTATAGACCTTCGGAATACAAAAATAAAAACAATTGTTCGTGATGAAGATATTTGTTTTCGAAAAATGTATCTAACTCGAAAACTGAATCTGCCTATTATCAAAATATTATTATCATTATTATGTTGTTCTATGTTGTTCTCTGAATTGGTATTGGAAGACATAATACAAGCACCGCAGTGCTTAGATGACTTCCTATCAATCTGGGGATACAGTACAATAATCTATTTTTGATTTTTTTTAAATTTTTTAATTGTTATTATATTTAGGTATGTATTATACTTATTTGATAAGAAAGAATATGTAATGCAATGTTATTTATATGTGTATACATTGAAGCATCTGAATAAACTTGAAACTTGAACTTGAAACTCGAAAACTAGTTGTCTTCTGAATTGCAAAAAAATCATGCTAATTTGTTTTAAGAATTGTTTCAAAATTGTTTTCTCCTGTAACCAGCTGTCGTCCCCTTGCGAACTACAGCCCGCAGAAGTCGAAACTTGTGCGAGCTAAGGATTAACGAGGTCTTACCTTTTTACGTGCGATTCCTAGGACTTTCTCGGGCGATCAGAAAAATGTCTACAGTCGCCAAGGATCGAACCACCGCCGACTGGCAGCCAAAGTGATTGAAACAATATTGCTTTAACCACTCGGCTACCTGGCCCCGTTTTGACACCAAAGAGGATATATTTCCACAATTTTTTTTCTGAATTAAATAATTCATATGTTAGAAAAAAATTAGAAAATGAAAAATTGATTTTCGCCATTTAGACGGTTAATTTGAGGTTATTCATCAAAAAAGATTTTGATATTTTATTACCTACAACTTTCCTATTGAACATTTTTCGCTAGGAGGTCACGTTTCGATGCAAATCGCAAAAAAAACGTTTTCCCATTTCACCATTTTGAATGTTGTCGTGTTCAAAGATTTTTTTGCTCAAAGTTGGATTCTCAACAATGTTTTCCACCTGGTCCTTGCCTGTTACATTTTTTCTTTTTCACAAAAATGTTAGGTATTGGGGTTAATTAAGGTTGATAAAAAGTGATATAATTCTCGTTTGAACTGTGAGATGGCGCTGGCGAGCTACATCTCTCATAACGTAGACAACCATAGTTGCACCGATCTGCAAGAATAGTACTGCCCAAGGATTCCGAACTATTGACTCGATCAAGATACGATTACGATCTACGATTCGTGCTTGAGACCAACACAAGGTAATCGTCGGTGATTTTGGTACCAGATTTAATACCAATTCTTAAAATTGTTAATAGTAAAGATTTTAATAAGTATTCAAATAAGAAATCCCAGAGCACAACTTAAAAACAAAAATAATAATTACCGAATTCTAAGATTTAAGTCACCTGCAATGGAGAAAACATTAGTTGAGGGTTTGAGGTTATACAGGCCGTTTTTTCAGCTTATCCCACTATTGCTATCTCGGAAACTGAGAGACCTACAAGGTCGGTTAAATGGGAAAAAAGTGTCCTATTTTGGGAATCAATAATAAGCTTTTTTCAGATCTTAAATATCAATGGTTGTTTTTGAGATATTCACCAAAAAATAAATTAGTCGAATTTCGTTTTTTGGCTCTACCGCCTCCATTTCGAATGATATAAGAAAAAGTCAGGGGAACTTTCAATAATGTTTCATATTTTTTATAATCTGATATTAACTTATTTTCAATGCTATGTTTCGTTCATTAGATTCCATCATCAACTTCATTTTTGTAAATACGGATCTCTAGTTTTTTTCATCGATTTTTGTAGCCACTTTCATAACAAATTCAGCTATGTATTACGATACATGTGCTTCTTGACGTTTTACTCCGAAAAAACATCATCAATATTTGGTCATAAAATTCAGGTCAGTGTAGTCTCAAAAAAAAGTCAGAGGAACTTTCAATACTGTTTCATATTTGTTATAATCTTATATGAACCTATTTCCAATGCGACGTTTCGTTCATTAAATTCCATAGTCAACTTTATTGTTTTAAATATGGGCCTCAACTTTTTTTCATCAATTTTAGTAGCCACTGTTTTAACAAATTCAGCTATTAATTACAATACATGTATTTTTCGACGTTTTTCTCCGAGAAAACATCATCAATATTTGGTCAAACAATTTCCGTTAGTGTAGTCTGAAAAAGGTAGAAACCAAAATATTAGAACTCAAAAATACATCACCTCCACACATCTTTTGAAAATTTGCAAGTAGACGTGAACGCCTATGCATTCCAGGGTGTTTGTATGAATATGGAAGAACTGTTCAAAAGTCAATTTTTATGGAACATAAATGTTTGTTTCTGATGTTTTCTGGCAAACAAGAAATCTGGGAGAAAAAATTCGGAGAGCACTGAAACGAATTGACTTTTTCAAAGTGAGCCATGAATTAACAGAATAATAAAGTGTCAAATCTAGTACATAAATGAATTTGTGATGTGGAAACAATGAATATTTCTAATGACGAGAAAGTTGATATGCTTTTCGTATATGCGAAATGTTTGAGAAATGCTACTAGATCTCTAGCTATGTATGGGGAATTGTACCCTGAGAGGCATCAGCCATCCGAAAGATATTTTCAACGCATTGAGAGGAGTTTACGGAATCATGGTTCATTTGAAAAACCCTCGAGTAAGAGTTGTACAGTAACTAACAGAGGTGGCGATACTGAAATTGGCGTTTTGGGTAAGTTCAGGAGACATTCTCGATAGTGATAAAGTGATATTTATTTGATTCAGGATTTGTGGAATACCGAATAATTGAGAACAAAGAAGTATCATTGAGAGAGATTGCACATAATAATGCTATATCGACTACGTCAATTCGAAAATTTTTAAGAAGAAATAAATTCAGACCATACAAAGTCAGAAAAATCCACTATTTGCATTTATCGGACTATGATAAGAGAAAAATATTTTGTAGATGGCTACTCAGACAACATCGTCGGGATAATGAAATCTGTAATAAAATTTTATGGTGTGATGAGAGTAGATTCACAAATAACGGATGGTTTAACAGAAATATACATTATCACTGGCGACAAGAAAATTCCTTTCTACATAGAGCTACAAATATCCAAGAGACATCGTTGAAGGGAGAACTATATTTAGAATTCTTGTCGGAGGCTCTAGTTGAGTTGTTGGAAGATTTGCCTTTGAATATTCTGCGAAGATATCAGTTTTTCCAACATGATGGAGCTCCGCCACATCGCAGAAATATTTGCAGAGATTTCCTCAATACGACTATGCAAGGACGATGCATAGGAAACAATGGTCCTATCAAATGGCCACCACGTTCACCTGACCTAACCCTTTTGGACTTTTCATTGTGGGGTTTCATTAAAGACAAGGTATTCGGATCAACTTTTGGCAATATTGACCAATTGAAAGAAACGATAAGGTGAGCTTGCATGGCTATAACTCCACAAATGCTGAAAAATTGCCATAAACATACTATAGCAAGAGCGAATATGTGTTTAAGAAACGATGGACGGCAATTCGAACATTTAATAAGATATAATAAGATAGGAGTATTTTGACATTTTCTTCTGTTTGTTACTAGGTATATTACATTTGCTTTTGATATTGGAGTTTATGTATATCTTTGAGTTCTAGCCCCAAAAAATATTGGTACTTACTTTTTTGAGGTAGCTCATCTGACCAGGAATTGTTTGACTATACACTGATCATGAGAAAAACGTCGAAAAATACATGTATTTTAATCAATAGCTGAATTTGTTAAAACAGAGGCTACTAAAATTGATGAAAAAAACTTGAGGCCCATATTTAAAACAATAAAGTTGACTATGGAATTTAATGAACGAAACGTCGCATTGGGAATTGGTTCATATAAGATTATAACAAATATGAAACAGTATTGAAAGTTCCTCTGACTTTTTTTTGAGTCTACACTGACGGGAATTGTATGACCAAATATTGATGATGTTTTTTCGGAGTGAAACGTCGAGAAACACATAGCTGAATTTGTTATGAAAGTGGCTACAAAAATCGATGAAAAAAACTAGAGGTCCGTATTTACAAAAATAAAGTTGATGATGGGATGGAATGAACGAAACGTCGCATTGAAAATTGGTTCATATCAGATCATGAAAAATATGAAACATTATTGAAAGTTCCCCTGACTTTTTCTTATATCATTCGAAATGGAGGCGGTAGAGCCAAAAAACGAAATTCGACTAATTTAGTTTTTGGCGAATATCTCAAAAACAACCATTGATATTTAAGATCTGAAAAAAGCTTATTATTGCTCCCCAAAATAGGAAACTTTTTTCCCATTCAACCGACCTTGTAGGTCTCTCCGTTTCCGAGATAGCAATAGTGGGACAGCTAAAAAAAACGGCCTGTATAACAGTTCACCAGTTAGTATTAAAACGTCTAACACGGTAAAACTATCTAGACTAAGAATAATTAATTTTTTCATTTAAAATATTATTGTTTATTTTCCAAATGTATATGTACATTTTATGTTTTATGTAATAGCTTCTTTTAGCTAATACAGTATTTTTCTTTTCTATTCTATTCTATAGATGAGAATTGATCTAATGAGCGTGGAGGAAGAATACATTTTTCAAATTCCACAAGTAAAATCATGTAAGATGCATTATCTACGTGGTAAGAAATTGTCATGAAAAATTTTTCTACCTGTCGCGTCTCCCATAAACAGAATCCAGATTATCATAATATTGTAAACAAGTGTTCATTGTAGTGATTTATTTTTATTAATCATAGGTAAAAGACAAACATAGTAGTCAGGAAGCCGCTAGTGAAAAAATGCGCCAAACACCTATACTCATGAGCTCAAAATATTTTTGATTTTGAGTAGGGCCCAGCCAAGAAACAAGGAAAAATAATTTGATTAATTTTTGCCGTTTTCTATATTCCTTCCGTTGAGATATGTTGTTCAAAAAGTGATCAGTTATCATCTGAGAAAGCGGAATGAAATTTGGTTGGGGCCTGGGCTGGAATTTTTTGTTGTTATTTTCTTTTTTATTTATTTATTTATTTACAGGCAAGCCTTTTAAGAAAAAATAATAATAATTACATTGTGTAAGCAAATAAAATACGGAGTACAGTGGTAATATGACATAATATGACAGCTTTACATCTTTTAAAATAATTATATAAATATTTAATTTACAAGTTGATTTGTTGAAGATTTTAATGATGTACTTACCAAATAATGGGAGATTGTTGAGGGAATTTGCCAATCTGAGTGTTCGTGAGATGTAGTTATTGAAAGTATAGTTGAATCTGTGGAAAGGTATGTGGAATGTTTGAACTTGTCTAGTTGACCAAGAAGGTACCAAGAAATTAATTTTCAAAAGGAGATTGGGGCAATCGTATCTGCCATTTATAATATTGAAGAGTAGAATAAGAACTCTTTGTTTTCTGCGGACCACAAGAGTGGGGATGTTTAGATTGTATTCCAGTAGTGCATATTCACAGTGAAGACCTGACTTATGAACATTTTCCTCCCGAAAATGTCTCATTTCAAAAATTAGCCCGTCTCCTATATTCTCACTTTTTAGTTCATTAGTTTCATTTTGGCCCTTAGATAGCTAAAATCGAGGTGAAAGGAATTTTTAGCAGGAGGAAGCAAAAGGTGGTACTCGAAACACTCGCGGACCGGCTATGTTAAAAAATTGGAAAAATGGACTTGGAATGATAATTAGGCTCTGCACTTTAGGTGGCACCACTTTGGGGACCAAGAAAAGCAACCCTCAAGGAAAGGAGTTTTTGTCCAGTTTTCGCCCTCTACCACCCCTCTTCTGTATAAAATTTCAAAACAATCCCCAGAAATCCAGGATACTACAATATATTGATGCTGTTAAATTGTATACCAAAGAATTGAAAGATTAAAACCATACAGAGCGTTGCGACTCACCCCTACCACTGTAAAGTGGTTTTTAGCATTCTGTGACCGTGTTGACAAAACTGAACAAGTGCACCAACCACCGGCTGGGCCGTCATTCATCAGTTCTCCGCACTTGTTAGCTTCCTCCAAACCGCACAGAAACGCCATTCAGGGCTCTCTCTCTATGAGTCGATGCATTGTGGACGGACCTGTGTAGTTTGTAATGACAAATCCCTCGATGATTGGCCCATGGAAAGTCATGTAAATAATAAGCCATCTGTGAAGAATGTCCCTACGAGGGTGGTTTGATGATTAGAGGGTTGATGTATATTGGGTGAAAGGTGGTAAATATCTTGAGAGGAGTAGATCGATATGATCTGATTTTTAATGTCATGAATTTCAATTTGTATTCATTTGTAATTATACTGGGTGGGCCAATTATTACGTCTTTATCATTGGTGTTCAGATTTCTTCTGAACTGATATATTTTAGTTGTTAATACATAAATCCTTTTTATTTATAATTTAAGGATAATCTCCTATGCCCTTTTACTCTTCTTTTTTGTTCAGTTCCG
Source organism: Chrysolina oricalcia (assembly GCA_944452925.2). Taxonomy (NCBI): domain Eukaryota; kingdom Metazoa; phylum Arthropoda; class Insecta; order Coleoptera; family Chrysomelidae; genus Chrysolina; species Chrysolina oricalcia. Next base: position 8,359,034 of record OX101816.2, read on the forward strand.
CTTGTTGGCATTAGTGTCATTTCGATTGACAGGTGGTGGAATTGAGTAATGTTATAGTCATTTTAGTCATTTAAAAGTAATTAAACCTAATGTACCGCCTTGACTGCTTGAAATCGTGTGCATATTTCCAGCTTATTTTATAAAAAAATGTGAAAAGTGATACCACCACAAAATGGATAAACTTAGTGCAACATTTGTAAGTTATATGGATTAGACTGTTAAGTAAAAGAGAAAAAGTGCATCAGACATTTCGTTTACTAAGCTTTTACAAGGAAATCCTCATAATTGGAAAATCAAACCAATTACTCGTGTTGAATCTTTGAAGTTATAAAACCCGAGATTTCTACAATTGGATTTAGAAAAAAGTTTCAGATGAAAGTTGTAGATATACACCCCGAAAAGTATTTTAAAGTTTACCGGGTGCCCTACTTAGGAGTAACAAACTGATTTTTTACATTTTATTGTTCATTTGGAAATACCCTAACAAGACCTTGCACTTCTTGAAGTGCCTTTTTGGGAATTTTACCCTTCCACAGTCTGAAAAAGAAAAAAAATCAACATCTCTAGTTAATACGTATATCGAAAGAAAACACACATCAACAGATATCTCCACTATACTTCTAACCATCACATCAGCGTAAAGAAGGAAAAAGTGAAATGTCTTTACAATAAAGCACAAATGTTTGCGATTCAAACCAGTATCTCACAAGTCTGTTCTCAAGGAAAACGCTTATCCAGATCAATTCGTGAAAAAACTATACTTAAAATTGGAAACAGTAACACACCAAACAACCAAACAACACAACCACTAGAAGTACTTCATCCCAATACACATCCACCAACCAACATAACATCTTGTGACCCCGGATTGCATGACAAGATAAAATAATCGTAAAAACCAAAGACCGATCAAAACTTTTCAATTACCATTTATCAGTTTCTCGATAAGCACCAACTTTCACCACGAATCATATTTTTTTGTGAAATCAAAGATAAAAAAAAATTCTATTTGTTGAGGACTTTCTGGGACACACTGTATATATCTCCTTATAAACCAATGAAGCTATTGTGGCGGAGACTTAAATTTAGAAATAACCCTGTATAATAAGCAGGTACTCGTTTTATGATCTAGGGTTGTTTTTGAAACATTTTTTTTAGTTGAAATTGTTGAAGCAACGTCAAAAGAAGGCTCGCAAATTATGGAAATTCAGCTCAATGGTAGTAATGTAGCTGATAAAGTTGCTTCGGCTAGAGAACATCTGGTAAAGCCAAGGGTCATGATTTCAAAGGAGTGTAGAAGAGATTACTGATTTATATCAGTCGTTTGTTTTTTATGTCTTGTCTACGAAAAGAGAAGCAGTGTTGAGTTTGTGGTTGATCAAAGAAATCAACTCACTAGATTTACTTGTTACCATGTTAACTTTTGAACAGTTTGACATACCAACATTGAATTTGAATTTTAAATGCTATCACCAATACTACTTTACCATTTTTGAATGTTAGTAATTAGAAACGTCTGAAATCGGGTTGAATTCGATGTCTACAGGAAGAACACGGGGACAGTAGAATAAGTGGTTCAGTTAGTTTTTAGCTCCTGAAGATGTTAACTTTGTTGACGAAACGCGCTTCGAGTATTTGGTGTTTAGTAGGTTCTTTCTCTTGAATTGTATTCATGTAAATGCTTCCAATTATACATTTAATCAATATAAATATTACAAAATTGTTCCAATTTTTCAATTGCGATTTGGATATACCAAAATATACTTTTTTCTGCAGCCGTCGCCAAAATGAAATTTTCGGTATGATTTATTAAATCGAAAGTATCACAGAAATGGTACCGAAACTAGATATTTTCGGGACGTTCTTTTTCACTTTCGAAACAATTTCTTTTTTTTTTTCGGGACAATTTTGGGTATCTATGTAGGCGGCTTTGACAATAACATGAACTTTGTTATTTAGTATGACAGCGCTTGTCATGTGACATTTGTGTGTGTTTCTTTGCTTTTCAAATACAAAAATTGGAAATCAGTAGTGGAAGTGGTGAGGCTGAAATGATTCCACATGAGATTGGTGAATATGCTAAAGCGGTTACTCATGAATTAAGAGAGAGGTATGAATTGGTCTATAATTCATTTCAAAAATGCAGCAATGAAAAAATGTGCATAAAAGAACAAGTGATTCTTGCATATTAAATGAAAAAATCTGAATTCTGGAAGCCATCAAGCCTCTAGAGCAATTACTCCACAATTAATATTGAAATTAATATAGATATAAGCCACAATCCTAAAGTTATTACATTTCTTAAAAGAAAATCCATTGGATATAAACAAAAAAATTCGAAAGTATTGAATAAAGAAGAAATAGGTCACTTCTTATTAGAAACTGGAGATAATATATACCTAATGACAAAGGTAATATAATGAAGTTTATAATTCACCTTCTTCCTTGTGATTTATTTTTTATTTTTGTATTTGAGGTTGCAATAATAATTGGCGCTTGTTTCGTGAAGAACTTTGTAAAATGAATTTGAATGATATAGAAGATAAGACAACCATGTTAGTGATTAAAATTCCTAATTCTAAAACAAATATGTAAAAAACCTTTGTTGTCACTGGAGAAAATAATATATCTTTATAAAGAAAATATTATTCATTACATCAAGCAAACACACCACATCGTAGATTATTTGTCTATCATATAAATGCGGAACATGTATTATACAACCCATTGGTATGGGCCGTGGTGGTCGGCTGGTATTGCGTTCGCCTCGCATGCGTGGGGTCGTGGGTGCGATCCACCGATTCACCGGTCTCGTGCATGGCATCACACGTTGAAAGGTAAGGGCTGCGTCTTCCCTAGCTCACACAAGTCTCTCGAAGACTTCTGAGGGTTGCGCGTAGGGGTGCAATCGGTTGACGGAATTATCAATTTTTTACTTTTGGAAAAATTGCCTGCACAATTACTGAATTTCTTAAATTACCGAATCCCAAAAATACACTGAGTACTGTTCACGTAGGAGCTTAGCCACTATACTCGCTGAAAGTGGTGGTAGTATAACCAACTTCAAGAGGAATACGTGGAAAATTCTTTAAGAAACAAAGTTCACATAGCTCCAAGATTGAAAAGGTCGTAAAGAAATTAATATCTCGAAAACTAGTACAATTACCAATAGGTCTAATTCTATTTTCAACACTGCCACTTCTGTTAATATCTCTAATAATATTAATATAATAATTGTATAATTGAAATTCATAAGTAAAGTGATTGTAATTTGTACCTAATTGTCTATATAAAGTTCATACGTTATTATTCGTCGATATCCTTTTCAACAAACAAAATGGCTACAGAAAAAACATTGTACGTGACATGATCCAAAAGTGATTTTACCGGACTAGCATGGAAAGTTCCTACTCATCCCGTAAAATATAATTTATCGGCAACCATCCGGGAAGTGTTCACTTTCTCGACACTTTTTCTTTGGGAAAGTAGCACTTCCCGGCTAAGTCCGGGAAGTACATACTTTCCGGAATAGGCCGGGAAGTGCTCGAATTTTAATATAAATATTAATATAAATAAAAATTAGAATGTTTCTATTGGTACCTATCATTTGTTCGAATTTCAATATATAATACAAATGAGAACTAAAATGTTCGAAATATTCAAATTTGCCAGGGTAGTTTACTCTTGATCAAAATTATATTTTTTGTCCCCCCCTGTACACCGTTTGGAAATTTATAATTTTGATAACTCGAATACAAGTATTCCGTAATGCACTAATTTTTATGAAGACAAAAATTTTCTGACAAATCGATGATAAAATAGTTTCCATATGGTGCAAAACTTACTGTATCTAGTCGTGACTACCTTTTGATAGGCAACCGATTTTAGGCGTATTCGTCTATTTATGTAACTTCATAAAAAGTATGTTTCATCCGGTTAACAGATGGGTGCAGGTCGACCTCTCTTCGTCTCTTAGACTAAATGCGTCTCATTGATTTGTTATTCTACATGGTTGCCGAAAAAATAGTGTACGCAACACGTTTGAAAACAGTTTTATTTGGACTCACAGACTTCCTGGACTCGCTAAGGCTCGTCCTAGAATTTGGTCTACTCGTCCAAAAAAACGGTATTTTCTGTACATTTTAAGTAAATTACTATTTCGGCACTAGTTACGTAAATAACTATTGTGGAAGTAGACGTATACCAATTTTTAAAAAAAGCATCGTAAAGGGTACCTGGCGACTGAACTTTTCATTTCATTTCGCTCATTCAAGCAGGTATTCCATTGCAAATTACAAGCATTCTCCTATCGAGTTCGTTTATCCGGAATCGCGCATCTTCATCAAAATACTCGAATTTTCTCACGTTCGTGGACAGCTTGCAGCACGGACAGAAAAAATATGTTCGCCAGATCCGATCGTTTCTCACAATAAACGGTATTTGTACGGAGCAGAAGGTCCATTTGCGAGCCATCGTCGTGCCATATGGATGATATTCGGCCAGATTGGCTTCAATCGACAACCAGCCGGGGCACAACTGTCTGCCGATTGAGATAACGCTGTACAATATATATATTCATACTCCATTTGTCGCGTATGGTGCCCGAATGTTACTTTTCGTGTTTGTTCATTTAATATTATTCATTATACTAATGGAAAACATTATTGCGTGCGTGGCTGGCTCATCTCTATTTATCCGATGGTTTATTAAAACTAGATCGACACATGGACTATAATAATCAGTATAAGCTGTGTGGTACCAGCGATTCTTATATGGTTTTGTTTCCAGTCCGTATATGACTGGACAAATGTTCGTATGCTTTTCATAATAGGGTACAACACTACAGGGCAATTCAAATTCGACTCCTACCATTGGGGTCTCCTAAACTACAGGGGATACGTCGAAGCTTAAATTGGGGCAAGTTGCGTATTCTGGTGCTTAACAAAATACTGTTTTGAAACTTGGAAAGTTCCGAGTATTTCCGGAAATATCGGGAAAAACTGAAAATCGGAATTTTCGTTTTTATTTGTTTCTATCGTCATTTGACAACATAGCTCAAAACCAAAAGTACATTTTCATTGAAACTTTTTTTCAGCTACACGTTTTCATGTTCAGATTTACTATCCGACGTTTCGTCTTCTGGCATTCATCATCAACTTTTTTTTCTGTTATGGGCGCCATACTGTTTTTTTATACAGAAAAATAGTGATTCTCAATCTGATTTCATTGATGTATAATATGTTATGATTTGCACTTCTGAAACCACAGATATTAAAAAAAAACAACTTCATCTGAGATGGTCATGACTCCATCTAAATATTTTGTTTAATGAACACTAGTTCTCAGAACTCATTAATTAAATTTCGACCACCCTGTAAATTATTTTCGAAAATTCTATGGACCTGTTCATGACTTGATGCTTAAGGTGTGATTCTGTAAAATTTCACATTTTCAACTGTTACTGTCTATGAGTTATGATTTTTTCGGAGTGGTGCTGTAACTGTCAAATTTTTTAGAAAAAAATCAATATATCGGAAACTAACAAATTTGGGTATAGGAATTGTTATACAAAGTGGGCCTAAAATGGGCTGAGAAATCAAAAATGTAATAAAATACAGACTGTTCCATTTGAAATAATGAAGTTGCTATCAACTTCCGGTATAACGGAAAGAGACCGGAAGTTGAAGATATTTTAGTTGAGAAGGCCATTTTGTAAAACCCACTACCACAAAATATCAAGTTTTTAATTTGAATCGTTCTCCATATATTCCTAACGAACGCTCGTCGTGAAAGACCCTGTATGTATGTAATTGTATATCAACTTGTACCTGTATTTATATTTCAATAAACGTTCATTCATTCATTCATTCATGGTTTTGACAATAGGCTGGCAAGTAGTCAATATATAAAGATCTTTAAGATACCGCTGCGCAAGTTTAGCTAGTATTTCAATTTTACTCTTATCGTTTGTTTCCTGGATCAAATACAATCTAACAAAAATTTTAAAAGTCCATTTTTAGCCAGTTAGACAGGTAAACCTATGAAAAAAATGGCTTGTGTAATTCCCTATTGTTGTATCTCGTAGTATTTTTCTGAAAAGAACATGGTTTAAAAGTGCTTTTTGGACTAATACTTTTCCGAAAATTATGAGTGAGGTGTCATTCAATAATGACATATAGAAAAAAGTTATAATAAAGATAGTTCGCTAGCAAAAATTGCAGAAGTTATAGACAATTGAATAAAAAAAAGGGTTTGGCTTTTCGTGAATATCTCAATAACTATTGCAGAAAATCAAAATTGAAAGAAAGATCCGAAGAGATCTGCAAATGTCTTGAATAAAGTCTCACTTCCCGGAACAGTAGCACCAATATTTATAATTTCAACTGCGCGGTAAAAATACTGGTGAAGACGGGTGGATTAGTTATGCTTTTATTAATAATAATAATAATAATAGTCTTTATTGGAAAACAAAAAGATAGTTTGACCAAAAGGCGAAGTTCAAATCTGAAGTGCAAAACACAGCAGCTTTGTTCTTCCACTTATTGATAATTAATAGTTTTTGACAAGTTGAGCATTAACATAAAAACCCTGATAATTGTTGAACCATAGTCTTTCTTGGAGCTACTCTTCAAAGGCTCAAGAAAAAATCCCCGTTGAAAAAATTAGGTAATTGTGATTTTTCAGTTTTTTATAAACAAGACATTGGAAAATGAAAAACATTAATAAAGCATCGAATTATTTTTAAAATCCAAATATTGCAACTTTTATGTTATTTTATTTCTCATCAAGCAACATGAAAATAATATAAAAAAATATCTACCAGTGTTAAATGATTTTTATTGACAAATGCATTGTTCATAAGAGAATATAATATTATTCGAAACCCTAATCATTGATAAAAAATAATGAGTGAAAAAATGGTTTCTGAAAAAAATTTCTTAAAAACGCAATTGTTAATAAACAATTTTTTTCATGTAGGTAAATATTAATGTTGAAGAATCGTAATTTTTTCAAAAATCGTAATTCCTATTGCTATTTCATATTATTTTGAAGATGAAAACAATAATATTATTTGAGAAAATATAGTACTATTTGTTTATTTAGTCAACAAATTGTTATATTTTATATTTAGTTGTACAAAATTAAATAAATGTGTTTAAAGTATTTTGTTTATTGATGAATAAATGGAATAGATTGTATTATCTATTACCTGAGTAATAAAAAAACAGTAGTTATGTATGAATTATAAAAAAATTATATGAAGGTCAATCCAAAGAAATAAGCTCTATATATTCAAACTAATAATGGCAAATTATTTAAATAAAATAATGGAGTTAGAGCTTCAGCTTAATTTATTAATTGATTAACAAAAAATTCAAAAGACCTGAAGTACTGTTGTGGTATCTGGAATAGTTATTAAGATATTTAAATTTTAGAACCAAAAAAACAATTCTTGTTACAAAGTATTTTTATAATAATTCCCAAAAATTGAACAAATGATAGAGTTAAAAGTTCACTGGAAAGCTCAATTAGTTCACTGATAATGAATAGTAAAAATGACCTTGAGTGTTCTGGTTGTATATCCAATAGTAAATAAGTTATAATAATAATAATTATAAAAAACCAGATGAGAACGGCATAAAGTTAAAAAGAGAAATATATTCAAAATTCTTATTAAAAAAATTTCCACAAAAAACGACATTGCCCCTTTATGTTTTATTATGTACAATAAAAAAATAAATAATGCCGTAAAAATTTGTTTATCATTTAAACAAATAAGGAGTAATGAAAGATATGTTCCTTCAGAATACGAAAAATCAATATAAATTATGATAAATGAACGGTTCCTTAATATTACTGTTTATAACCTGCAAGAAAAATTTGTTGACAAACAAATACATTTTTTCTTAAAAATCAATATTTTTTGTTTTTTTTGTTTGTTTTTCCGTTAACCAGCTGTCGTCCCCTTACGAACGGCAGCCCTCAAAAGTCGAAACTTGTGCGAGCCAAGGATTAACGAGGTCTTACCTTTTTACGTGCGATTCCTAGCACGATCCGAGAAGAATATCGAAAGGAGGTCCGTAGGTCACCCATCCAAACCACGGCCTCGCATAGAGATGCTTGGCTTCAGATATCGGTGAACCGGCGCTCTCCGTTCGAGCTATCCCCGCGGATAATTTCCATCAATGATTGGGTTTAAAAAAAATTGGATTGTCTTATATACTTGTTTATAACAATTACTTAAACAATGGCAGTAACACATTTAAAGAAATCTCCTTCGTGTGGTATTCATTAATAATAACAAAACAACTACAAACATGCAAACATGCAAAGTACTCATAAAAAAGTGTTTATTCCAGAATAAAGGTTTTTTAGTTTTCATCAGCAGTATTTGAATAAAAAATGTATACGCAACTTTTCTTTCAATGAAATATCATTTCATTATTGTCCTCTACTTTCTCATAAAAATTGTCCCTGACCTTTTATTCAACCGCGGGCAAATTTGATTTAAAAAAATAAATACATAGATTTGCTTCTCTATGCAATTTTTCTCCTCGTCTCAATGAATGAATGCATTTTATTTTTTAAATCGCAAACATCTTCCGGACAAAAAGTCCGATGACCATTTTTATGAGAAGAAAATTTATCAAAAAAATATTGTTTATTAAAAAAAACAGCGTAGAGTCATTATTTTGACACCCCTGATTTCTGAATTGAAGCAGTTGTTGCGGACGGTAAACGGTAAAAGTACCCTCAAAAAAAAACAGAAAAAAAAAGAAAAACTGGAAATAAAACCCACCGGAAAAACCCAGAAAAAACACCCATATTTAAAAAACTCACGCCTTCTCAATTTCCATGAGCTCATGTCTACGTAAGGTTTCTTCGTTCTGGTAACATCGTACTAAAAAATTACTTCTCACAAAATGTATTTTCCCAAGGAAATATGGTGCAAAACTTACCTACTTTATCAATTTCCACGCACTCAAATGTCTACGTAAGGTAAGTTCAGACTGGCCAAGATACTGAGCAGTGAGACGAAGGGCACAATTGAGTCGCTCAAAAGGCAAGACGGTACTTGGACGATATCCAAACAGGAAGCTTTCGAGCACCTACTGGAGGTCCACTTTCCTGGACAGGCGGGTGACAACCGGGATCGAAGAGAAACGTTCATCCACAGGGTGGACAGACCTCTCGCTGAGGAGATAGTCACAGAGGAGGCAATTCGGTGGGCTGTGAACGAGTTCAAACCATTCAAGGTGGCAGGCCTGGACAGTATATTTCCAGCATTGCTACAGAAAGCGCTGAAAGACGTCTTCAGGGCCAGCTTGGCATTGGGATATAATAATAATAATAATAATAATAATAATAATAATAATAATAATAATAATAATAATCTTTATTATCCAATTTGATGACTCGAACATATTACAGAATGCTATAGCCTATAAGGATAAAAGGCGCATGATCAGTATAAAACTGTTCTACCTCATGAACCTGTCTACCTCATGAACCTGCCTACCTCATGTACCAAGGACCTGGAGGACAGCTAGAGTAGTTTTATCCCAAAATCAGGGAGAAGGGACTACACTCAAGCAAAGGCCTTCAGATCCATTAGCCTCACATCTTTTCTGCTGAAGGCTCTGGAAAAGAAGAGTAGGCACCCCTTCGAGGATAATCAACATGCTTACCGCAGTGAACGGTCCACAGAAACTGCCCATCATGCGGTAGTGCACAGGGTAGAAAAGGCACTCCATTTCAAGGAGTGGGCTCTCGGAGTCTTCTTCGACGTGGAGGGTGCCTTCGATAAGGCAAGAACAGATGTTATCTGCAATGCACTGCAGATTACGGGAACCCCTTCTACGCTGATTAGCTGGGTAGCTACGGCCATCGAGCGGAGGAAAGTGACGGTGTCTCTAGGAGAGAGCCATGCCGACATCGAGGTGAGAGGCGGCTGCCCGCAAGGTAGCTGTCTCTCCCCTCACCTTTGGTGTCTAGTCATGGACGAACTTCTCAAGAGACTAGCCGCCAACGGTTTCTACGCCCAGGTATACGCCGACGACGGGCTCGTCCTGGTGACGGGCCCTTTCCTAGATGTGGTCTGTGGCCGAATGCAGTTGGCGTGCAGGAAAATAGAAAGGTGGTGCGAGGAAGTCGGCCTCGCAGTCAATCCAACTAAAACGGAGATGATTCTCTTCACCAAGAGAAGGAAGGTAGAGTTGGCTAGAGAGGTAAAATACCTTGGGGTGATTCTGGACTCGAAGCTAACTTGGGGGCCAATGTCGATCGAGTAGTCGAGAAGACGGTGGTCGCTATATGGAGTCTGCGCCGGGCAGTGGGAGGGAGGTGGGGACTCAAACCTCACATCCTTCACTGGATCTACACGGCGGTAATCAGACCCAGAATCCTATCTGGAGCAGTGGTCTGGTGGCCGAGAGTGGACCAGATAACCACAACCAACAAGCTGGGAAAAATTCAAAGACTAGCTTGTAAGGGAATAACCGGCGCAATGAGGACGACCCCCTCGGCAGCCCTAGATGCCCTGATGGGTTTGCCGTCGCTTCCAACTTGTATAAAGAAGGACGCGATAGCGTCCTATCTGAGAATGCGTGACTCAGAGAGCTGGCGAGGAGAGGGGTACACAGGGCATACCAAAATCGCTGTGGTAGCGGAGAAAGAAATCCCACTATCCGCTATCAAAGTGATACAGGCAGAGGATAAAATTTGGTGGAAAAGGACGATCTCGCCAGAGATCCCAGAAAGCCTGGCAGGAGCCGGAGCCGGAGTTTACCTGGAAAACGGAGAGAAAAGAGCATATGCGCTAGGTTCCCTGACAACAGTTTTCCAAGCAGAGGTGTATGCCATCCTGGAGGCAGCCAGAATGGAAGAGGTGAGGTCCGGCCCAGAGAGACATCAGAGCTCTGAATGCAACCAGAACCAGATCAGTACTGGTTCAGGAGTGCAGAGATGCCCTGGAGAGTCTTGCGACTGAAAAGGAAATAACGCTGATGTGGGTCCCGGGCCATGCAGGGATTGAAGGTAACGAGCAGGCGGACCAGCTAGCCAAGCAAGGAGCCGGACAACCCTACTACGGGCCCGAACCCGCACTCGGCATAACAAGGAGACAAGTAACAACGGCACTGAATGAGTGGGCCGTTGATACATTAGGAAAAAAGTGGAGAAGGATAGACGGATGCAGGCAGTCAAAGCAGATGATATCGGGGCCCGACATGGCAAGGACGGCCAAGATACTGAAGCTAAGCCGCAAAGAACTCCGACTGTTGGTGGGAGTTCTTACCGGCCACTGCGGCCTCAGGAGGCACCTGGCTCTCATCAGAGTTGAGGCAGACCCACTATGCACGGAATGTGGGGAAGAGGAGGACTCCTTCCACTTCCTGTGTGAATGTGGTATTTATGGCAGGCTCAGACAAAACGTCTTCGGAGCTGCCACTGATAAGGAGGAAGAATTGCACTCGTTGCAATGGAAGGACATTTCGACTTTCATAAGAAGGTCGAAGAGGTTCGAGCAGGTATCCGACATGGGATGAGTGCAGATGCCGGGGATTGCGAAAAGGGCCCACTGGGGCCTAGTCGCTGACGCTTGCGTCCCCCACCCATTACCATTACCAAGGTAAGTTCGTTCTGATTAGATCATAATTAAAAATTACTCCTCACCAAACGTATTTTCAATATGTTCCTAGAGTGTTTTTAATGTTTTTTTTTTCAGAAAGTTTTTATTTCGTGGGTTTTTTCCTAAGGGATTTTTATTCCGTTTTTAAGCGGTTTTTTTTTCCGGAGGTTTCATTTTCCAGATTCGTTGCGCATATGTTCACATGGCGACTTTTCCTTAGAAGCCCCCAAATTATCACAGTTCTGAATCATGGAATTATCTCATTAAATAAAATTCGTACTATTTTGCACTCGTGCTTTTCCATAACTCAACTGGCATGCGTATAGTATATTTGCCAAAAATCCTCGGTTATTTTCATAACACCTATGTAAATATTACAATATTATGTGATAAAAAAAATCAGCAGATAATCGTGTTACATTTCAACAGGTCTATTTTCTTATATTATATGACTATCGAAACATGCTTTAACAAAAAAAAACATTCAGCAGACAATTTCCGTCATATTATATAAACAAACCAAATGCCATCATTTTTTGGATTCAAGCCAATGAGAAAAGGACCTTTCGAAAACACTGTCTCTAGCTCGTGGTATTTTCAAATCGGTGTTTCGCTTCTTCCTTATTTGTACGTTTCCATAGTTACAACAATTTTTGTGAATAGAGAAACGTCAGTTTGACGGTTCAACTCTTCAACTAGTGTCATTAATGACACATGATGAACGTTCCTGCAATACACATTTAGTCCATAATAATTTAAAGTATTCGTGAAATTGTCTGATCGAATATCGCTTCAAAATGCAGAATTTTTAAAATACTTTCACCTTGCTGCCAGTCGCTCAAACTGTGTTGCTGTATAAAACACCTCTCGAGCAAGCTCTCGTGGTGTTTCTAATCAACACAGTTTTCGTGACAGTAAGGTGAAAGTATTTTTTGAAAATTCAGCATTTTGTCGGGATATTACTACTGATAAGTGTATGACAGTTCAACAGGTCTTTTCAGATTTTGAGAATTGTGCTAGGTTGGCCAAATACTGAAAAAGAAACAACTCAAAATTCTACCGGTGATGCCAATAAATGAAAAAATCTCATTTTGCATCATTCTGAAATTGTACATGAACCCTAAATTTGCATAAAGCACAGTGATTCCAAGCACAATGGCGTTGGGCATAATAGATCATTTTGATTATTCTCAAACATCTAAGTGGGTAGGTATTACATAGGTACGCACGCATTGTCCAGAACAACGAAACTGACTAACACGTAAAATTTAGGAAAAATAATGGTGTTGGGCATATACTTTCAGGGTAGAATATAAACATATGTCATCAATTTACATCAGTTATATCAAGTTTATTCCTTCTTTCAATTATTAGTTTCTTGGAACACATTTGTAGTTGGGATAAATTATATAATTTGTTCTAGTATTGAAAAGAATAACCATATGGACTAGCCAGAACTGTGAGTTTTGTTATGCGCTGCATGTTTACAATTTTTTGTTGGTCTAAAACGCCTGGAGTGATCACAACTTTGCTGTTACAAATCGTTGGAAATTATACGTTTCCAAGTAATTGTCAAAATCGCGTGAGATTACCCAACAAATAGAAAGTCGGTAATCTTCAATAATTATGGTAGGTAAGAGTTCACTATAATAGTTGCATCTATCTTTTGTTGTCTGCTTGAAACTAGAATGTCAGTGTGAATGGAGATCGTGATTTTTTTCGAGACAGTATTCATACCGAGTGAACTCAGAATATTGTGTGACCTAAAAAAAAGTCTGTGAATCTCTTCAAACTCAGTATTAATCAAACATCAATTAACTCATCTAGTTTACGAGGGAAGTTCAATAATATGGAAGTTCCCAAACGAAATATCCTTGATTTTATAATGCAAAAAGTGTTATTAGAGAAAGTAACATCACTTCACTGCCAGCCATGAAGTATATGCCATATGGGATTTTTTTTATTATTATGTCATTAGATAAAAAATTGTGGACGATTGATTGTGCTTGTGCACAACCAGAAAATTTATTCTGGCATAGTTTTCGTGATCACTGGTAAATTGATTAAATTTACTGTAAATGGCCTAAAGTGGGGTAAGATTGCAAGAAAAGTTTTATTGAAAAGTTTATTTTGATTCTATACCTATATTTGGAGTTTCAAGCTATATATACTTGTATTTAAGATGCAGAAAAACACAAAGTCATCTCCACAATTTTAATCTCAACCTTAAAGGTTATGCATCAGGTGGAACAGCGACAACTATCTGTCAGTTGAGCGGTATTATTTAGAGTAGGTAGTACATGTTTCGAACCTAAATAGGTTCACCATCAGCTAATTTAAATTATGGAGAAGAAAAAATTGTTATGTTAGATTATATGTAGAAAGAGTAAAAAAGTGTAAAAAAGTGTATGTGTCACCACATTGTACCAATAAAGGTTTACATAGTAAACAACATACTTGTTTTTAATTTAATTTGTTCTCCTGAACGACCATACAATGTTACTCTCCCATCTATTGAATTTACACACAAACGGCTCTCATCCGTGAACTAAACATTACCCCAGAGATCATTCCAATGTTGGTGTTCTCGAGCAAAAGCTAGTCGAGCTACTTGATGACGTCTCTGGAGTTGTGGTCCTTTTTTTTGACTTATACGCCTTCAATTCAACTTCTTTGAGTCTTCTCACTGTACGCTGACTTATGGTGGTTCCACGAACTTCTTCCAATTCGTTTCTTGTTTGAACTGCGGTTCGACGCCTATTGCGGAGTGTTTGCAATGTGATAAATCGGTCATCTGTGGCCGTGGTTGAGCGTTTTCTGCCTTGATTTCGTCTCCTCACATACTCTCCAGTTTGCATCCATCGCATAACACTACGATGGAACGTCGATTTTCATTTCCCAAACATGTTGGCAACATCATTGTAAGATCGACCATTTTCGATCATTGCTACTGCCCTAGCGATTTCAGTGGGTGCTAAATCATTATTCACAGTTTCACATTCAAAGTGATGATAGTAAACAAAAACCAACTAATATCAAATAATTACTTACGAAAAAACTAGGAAATTCTATGTAAGGTTATTCTGGACTTTCATTGTTTAAAAAAGAACAAAGAAAAATTCAATTCTCTGCAATTTTTAATGACGACGTTTCAACTGTTAAAATCTACAGTCGTTATCAAGTGTATAATGCGACAATCTAAAGGATACTTCTTATATATGCTGTGGATAATTTTGTGTCATTAGCCTAGTGGTAATTTGGCGGTATTCAGGTAAGCTTGTTAATTACAGTGCCAGGCCCCTCCGGTACAGCATTGTTAATTCTTATCGCAATTTCAGTTGATCCATGCCACTAATTAAGGGTTTCCACACATTACGGATTTCTATGCTAGCTTGAATAAAGACTTTGTTGTTCATAATATATGCACTCTCTTTAAACTTCCTTCTATACCGGCCCTCTTCTTTATGGATGACTTCGGCTTCAGACCATTTTATGTTGTGTTGTGTCGTCCAGACATGATCCGCTATCCCTCACTTTGATGTTTCTCCTCGTTGAGTGTTTCTCTTGTGTTCAGCGAGTATCTAAGTGGACTCTTAGTTTCTCCAAGATAAGCTTCGCCGCATTCACAAGGGATGCGGTAGATGCAGTTTTTGGAGTCAATGT
Source organism: Chrysolina oricalcia (assembly GCA_944452925.2). Classification (NCBI taxonomy): domain Eukaryota; kingdom Metazoa; phylum Arthropoda; class Insecta; order Coleoptera; family Chrysomelidae; genus Chrysolina; species Chrysolina oricalcia. The sequence goes on from OX101816.2 coordinate 8,374,326, forward strand.
CAGCGTTACGTGGTCTGGTCTTTGTGAGATGGCTGCGAATAGGAAATTCTACTTGGAGAAAATACGCATTTCAAATGTAATGAATCAATCGACAGATATTTCCGCTTTGATTTGGCTTTGACGTTGACTGACTTGATAAAAATGTGCAAAATGAATGACAATTGTGTAAAAAAGGCGTGGCTTCTAGACCTATGCATCCGTTCCTTTAAATTTGCCGGTGTGTGTATTTATTTTATTAATATTTTTCATTCCGTAATAAATGTAACCATCTGATCGTTTTAAAAAAATTAAGAACTTATATAGATAGTTAGATAGAAGTTAATTTAGGTAATAGCTATACATAACATTTAAATAATTATTCTTACAAATATGATAAATAATAAATATACATCTGCATCTACATAACTATACTGCGAAGATTTTAAATACATTTCGTCTATTTTTTAAAATGACCGTATTTTATGAGGCGCCGTTTGGGTAAAAAGTGTATTTGCAAATATGTAAAATTTTGTGTCAATATATTTATTAGTTGAAGCAATATTTTTATTTTGATTTCCGATATATTTATTTTATCCCAAACACAATATATTTAAATTTCAAGCGTTGCAAATATTTTAAATCGTAAATGCCCATATATTTATAAATTCGATCTATTTTATGTAGTCAAGAGATGGCGCTGCCGACGCGATTCAATACACCCTTTAATTTTTTCTGTTCTAAGGTATTTGACTTTGAATAATCCAATAATTATTCAACAAAACTAATGAAAAAGTATTCTGAGAATAGTTTCTGGCGGCTGCGATATCATTCGGCATCTATATTCTCGAAAGTGTAATAAATCGCGTAGGTAGCGCCATCTCTTGACAACATGAAATAGATCGAATTTATAAATATATGGGAATTCACGTTTTTATATATTTGGAACGCTAGAAACGTAAATATATTGCGTTTTATGAAAAATAAATAAACCGGAAAGCAAAATAAAAAATATTGCCACAGCTAATAAATATATTGACACAAAATTTTATATATTCACAAAATACTTTTTACCCAAACGGCGCCTCATAGTATTTGGTGATACTTTCATAACAAAGGGATACACTTTCAACACTTCAGTGAAGGGCGTTCTCTCCATCGTACTTGAATTTAATCTTTGTGAGTCATGCAGATTTTTTGTTTTCAAATTATAATTTACCGAATCTCATCTCTTGACAAGACAATTATTGAAACATGTTAGTGCCTGTTCATTACTGATCTTAAATATAAGCAAAGCAATAAGTAATTATGGCCCAGTAATAAGTTGATGAACATTCAGAAAGTTGACAGTTTTCAACATAGAATTTATTGAGGTAGGTTATATCTGTTACATGCAAGAAGAGTAATTACAGTCGGAGTCCGTTCGGTTGTACACAAAAGTAGAAGTGAAATACAGTCATTTAAATGTGGAAAAATGATTATTGCATTATACGCAATTTTTGTGCATCAAAAGGAAGGTTTCTCCACATTGATGTTCATTCTCAACAAGAATTATTGTGATGATTACCATTTATATAATGTAGACTTATATGATAATACACCTAACTAAAGAAAGACCAAGTGTATGGTTCTAGGTAACAATAGCAATGCTGCAAAATACAACTCTTTTGTCAATTTTTTGACATAGAAAGTCGAAAAGTTCACCTTTCGAGTAAGCTTTCGAGTTGTTTCTGAGCAATACAGTTTCTGTGTCAGCAAGGTGATAATCTTTTTCCAAAATTCAGCATTTTGTCGTGATATTATTACAGGCAACTTTCTTCAAATTATATTAACTAATCAAATGTCATAATTTTCTCAATCTGAACCAATGACAACAAGACTTTCTGAGAACACCGCTTCCAGTTTGTGGTATTTTCAAATCGTTGTTTCGTCAATTCCTGAGTTCTACTTACAACAATCACGATAAATATAGAAACGTCAGTTTTGACACCTGAAAGACGCCAAAAACGCAAAATGAACCATTTCGGCAAAACGGATGAAGTTTAACTTCGTCTATTCGTTCTAGAAATTCTCTGAAAATACTGTCATCTTGCCTGTCACTCAAACTGTGCTGCTGTACAAGCTCGAGCTACAGTTTTCGTGACCGCAAGGTGAAAGTATTTTTCGAAATTTCTCGGGATATTGTTACTGACGATATTTTGCAGCATTGCTATTGTTACCTAGAACCATACACTTGGTCTTTCTTTAGTTAGGTGTATTATCATATAAGTCTACATTATATAAATGGTAATCATCACAATAATTCTTGTTGAGAATGAACATCAAATGTATTTATTATTATAATTATTTTTATTATGTAGCTCTTTTCTTTCAGTTCATCTGTTCCCAATATAAATCACGAAACAAAAGTACAAACTAAAAGCTACAATAACCTAATTATCTCTCATACACTCCACTTTATGTGACTAATTTAGACACACGAGACTAAATGACAAGCAGAGCCCTCCGATGCCGTTGGGGCCCATAAATTCGAAGTACAGATGATCGGATCATCTGTCGAAAACACCCTGTTTAGCCGCGGTGTGTCGGTACATATGTCGGTATGACATGTGCATACGCAATGGACAAAGTCAGATGTGAGTTTCCACCAAGGGTGGATCTGAAGGGAAATTTCGAGAGGGGCCAAATACTCGATCCATCTGCTCGGGTTCATTTTTAACGAATTTCTTCAAGGCACAACTGTTCCGTGCACCTTTCTTTGTCCGAGTGTAGTTATTAAAAAATGGCTGGCGAATTGATCATTGATTTATTCGTTTATTGTGTGAAATCAAAAAGTACCAAAGTCATTTATTATGTTTTGATGCCTTTGTGCTAGCTTCGAAGACAATTACTTCTATGAGTATTTAGCAACATCATCTCATAAACTATTTGGTTCTTGGTACTTTTTCAACATTATGATCTCTGTCAGGTATCAAATCAAAATATACTTTTTCTACAACTTCGAAAAATGTTCATTTTATAAGCGTAACATAAATCACAAACATTTTGTGCAAAATTTAATTTTTGCATCGGTTGTTAGGAAAATTACTAAGCAACAAATGCAAAATGGAATATTTCGTGATAGGTCTTGGTCCACTCTAAAGTCCAGCGAAAAAGTGATGAAATGTCAGCAGGTCGTTTCTGTCAAAGTTTTAGTATATCACAAGTAATTTCGTAGTTGTTTTGAATAAAAATTTGATTGAATAAAATGGAAAATAGTGATATTGACTTGGATTTGACACCTCCGAACATAATAGAAGCAGCAAATGTAACAACACTGAATTCATTACCGGAAACGTCGAATAATATGTATAAACTTTTTTTGGAATGGATGGTAGATCGAAAGACAAAATCGTATGATTTTATACTCGTGCGAAATGGGCATCATTTTGTGCTCATTGCATAATATACTACTATTATCTGAAGAAAGTTATTCTTATTGACAGTGGAAATTGGTCAGTACTATGAGTGGATAATATCTCGTGGGCGTATATAATAATAATACTAACTTATTTCCACTGTGATACAATAGGGAACATATGGTAGGTCAGATAAAAGTAAACAAATACACAAAAAAGGTTAAAATAAAAATACAGATATAATGTAGATACAGATGAACATCAGTCGCAGTAATTGAATAAAAAGTCAACGTCACAGCTTTACTTACAGAAAGGCTAGTACATAAAATTTGATAAATTATCATGAATTACCATTCAGATACTCTTGCAGAGTATAGTAGTACCTGTCAATCAATAAACATTCAACAATGTTTTTACATTGATAATTTATTATCACATACGACAATTTTTTGTAGAGACTCAAAGCATTTTGAGCGGGGGAGTCAGGGCCGTTCGAACCATATGTGCAGGTCGTGCGGCGCACGACGGCGCCGTCACGAAAAAGGCGCCGAAGATATTTTTTAAATTTTTTACCAATGTTTGAAAAATCAGTAATAATATTTAAATGAATAATTTATAAAATGTATTATTATTATTTCTTGAAATCTGTGGAAATAATTGCCAAATTCAATCCTATAATGGCTGAACATACTAAGAGGGTACAAATGCAAAGTAACAAAATTTATCATTATCTTGGCATCCACATTCAAAATGAAATATTTGAAATACTTAATAGGCAATAATTTAAGAGAAAATATTTTATATATGAATAAAAATTCAAAATATTTTCTATTATTCTTGATTGCACTCCGGACATGAGCCATCAAGAACAAATTTCTGTCTGTATCAGGTCTGTAAATTTAGAATCAACATCAGGGGAAATTGTTGTTGAGAAACGTTTCTTACATTTTGCTCCAATAAAGACACAACAGCTGAGGGCTTACAAAAATGTCTACTAAATGCTTTAGAAAAACATAATTTAAATTTATATGATGTGAGAGGACAAGGATACGGCAATGGTGCCAACATGCGAGGCAAGCATGCCGGATTACAAAAAAAGATTCTAGATTTAAATCCAAGATCATTTTTGGTACCTTGTTGTAACCACAGCTTAAACTTGGTTGTAAATGATGCAGTTGGGGGAAACAACTCAAGCTGGCAATTTTTTTCTACAGTTCAAGAACATAACAATTTTTTTGGCGTCAACTAATCGTTGGACCATTTTGAAAGAATATATTTTCAATTTAACTTTAAAACCACTTTCTGAAACTAGATGGTCGAGCAGAATTATTGATGTAATTACTCCTTTGACGTATCAGCTTGGGGAAGGAAGTCTATGATGCTTTGTATAGTATATTTAGTGGAGTTTCTTTCGATAACAATAAAAAGCATATGACTGAATCTTTAGCAAATAAATTAAAAAGTTACCGGTTTATATGTACATTAATATTGTGGTATAATGTTCTGTTTAGAGTCAATACTGTTAATAATACAAACCAAAGATTTTAATATCTCGGAAGCATGTAACCAAATGAATAATTTGCTAAAGTTTTTCAATAGTTAACGCAGTGATAAAGGATTTGGAGGTGTGTTAGTTGATGCTTCTGAACTTGCGAAATCTTGTGAAGATGTAAAGCCAACCCTAGAAACTGAAAATGTGTTTAGACCAAGGCGTGGTAAAAACCAATTTATTTACTAGAACGACGAACCAATTACAGATGGAGATCGGGTTTTTGAAATAAACAAATTTTTTAGTACATTTGATATTGTTATAAGATCAATTAGTGAAATGTCCGACTTATTGTCGTCCCATTCCGACCATTTTCAATTTATATGGGATATTTTCAGATTTACCAGAAAAGGAACAACTAAATTGTTGTTCACAGCTTGAAGAAGTTTTAACAGACAAAAATCGTAATGAGCGTCACATAAATGGAACAGAATTGTTCCACGAGTTGCAATTTTTAAAAAATCTTAGACTACAAACACCGACTACATTATAAAAATTGATTCAACTCATTCTGTTCCAAACGAAAGCGTAGCTTTGTGAATTTTATAGTTAATCAAAAACTATTTTGGCAATCATATCGATTGAAAGTGATTTGTTGGACAATATAAATGTGACTGATCTTATTTCTGAATTTTCCAGAAAGAAAGCGAGTAAAGCTACTTTTATTTAGTGGTTATTTAGTTTTATTTAGGTTATTTAGATTAGGTAACTATTTCTTGTTTAAGAAATGTTTATATTTTGTTTGGTAATAAAATGTTTATTTTTGCTTCAAAGTTGTATTATTTAATAATTAGGGTCTAGCGATCATGTCGAATGTACATAATATAAAATCGTATAGAATTTCAGAAATGTATGCACTAAAAAAAAGCGCTGTGATCACATTTTCACGACGGCGCTCGACCAGGTTGGAACGGCCCTGGGGGGAGTTTTTTTAATCACAGGTTTTATGATTTGGCATCCACAGCTCAAGGTTGTTTCTTGCAAAAACAAATTGAAAAATTTAAATATAAGAAACAGATAGCAGTTCTTCTTTTATAAAAACCGGTTTGCAACTATGGTCCTTGTCGAAGATGAGTCTCAAAAAACTCTCTCGGCCCACTTAAACTCTATTTGAATCTGTACCGCACCCCGATGGCAAAATAAATGATTGATGAACTTTCTTTTATCACACAGGATTTCATTTTTTGGATTGCAAAGAATGCTGTATTGAGTTTATTGCAAACACTATTGATGTGCTGATCAAAATTTAGACGTTCGTCTAACAGAGTTCCTAAGAATTTTACTTCTTGCGACATAACTATTTCCTCACTGAATACTTTTTCTTCAAGTGTGTTATATTTCCTATTCAAAAATTTCATAGACAGCAGGGTTCAGAATGAGTATGTTACGGTCACACCAAGATGCAAATGATTTTGGTAACCTCAACAAGTGGTGGTGGCATAATTAGCAAACATAGTCAAGTGGCAGTCTGTTATGTATTCAAACAGCACAAATAATCATGGACCCAAAACCGAACCTTGTGGAACAGCGAATTTGAAATTTTGTTCACTCTACGTTACAGTATTATATTTTACCTACAAAGCTAGTGGATCTGATGAAATTCCGCCAATTGTTCTCTAGAAATGTGCCACCAAACTAACAATAAGACCATACTTTTTTTTTCTTTCATAATGTATCGGAATTATGAATACCTACCAATTGTAAAAAACGTGAAAATATTTGTTCAACCAAGCCAATTCCTGGCAACTACATAATATTTTTACATTTGAAACTCAATACTAGAGACAAAAAACGCGTACACGGAAAATTATTGGCGATAACTCTGGGAGGATTTTTTGTAAAAATCAACGTATATTTTCAAAGCGTTCCCAAAATTGTTAACGCTGGTTTATAACTAACAAAAGATATTAGAAAAATATTTTGTATTTTTGTCACTTGCCGGATGATTTCTTCGAAGGTAATTCGCCACATATCTTCGTTATTATTAAATTCATGCAACGGGAAATTTTTTGAATCTCAACTGATAAGATTAGTTTGAATGAAAATGGATGAAAACAATTTTAACCACTTCAGGTTTCAAGGAAAATCGGTTGAACTTTCAAGATTAAAAGTGTCATAATTATGTTGTAGCTTTTAATTTCATTGAAAATATGAACAGGATGTTCATAAATTCAGTTGTGGAATCATCTGCGACTGAGAGTTGGAATTTAGTCGCTGTGTTCCATCGTACAAGATAACCTCTCTTGGAAGGGATTCATGTTTTAAAGAGAAACATTCTCAATTGAAAATTGAATCAATATATGACTCCTCTGGAAATGGAAAAACCCTACGATAAAATTGAAGTTACTTTTTTGTAATATCTAAGAGAAAACAACTACTTCCCTGGCAAAAGCCACGCTGGACATTAAACTACATCTGATAGATATTGAGAAAGACCCTATATAACTTGAGGGAAGTAGTTGTTTTCTGTTAGATATTACAAAAAAGTATCTTCAATTTTATCGTAGGGTTTTTCCATTTACAGAGGAGTCATGTATTGATTCAATTTTCAATTGAGAATGTTTCTCTTTAAAACATGAATCCCTTCCAAGAAAGGTAATCTTGCACGATGGAAAACAGCGACTAAATTCCAACTCTCAGTCGCAGATGATTCCACAACTGACTTTATGAACATCCGGTTCATATTTTCAGTAGTAATATCCCTAGGACATTGATAATAGACGAGATAATTTTATGACAATCGAAAGCTCGTTCCTTGGTAACAGCCCGAAGCCGAAGGCTGAGGGCTGTTACCAAGCGACGAGCTTGAGAAATTTGTCATAAAATTATGAGGCATTTGTCAATGTCAGAGGGATATTCGGCGGAAAATTTTTTGACAAAAAAATTTATAACTCTACAAAACGAAACATTTATTTATAAAAAGTACAGTTAGTGAAAGTACAATTATTAAAATTCAACTTAACATTAGATTCGTTGCTGTTCTCTACTATAGAAGATCTATTACCACGCATAATATTTATGATCTTGTTATGGTGTTCTTGATCGAGATTTAAGTATGGTTTTATAGAATTTTGATTGCTATGACCAGTGATTTTCAGCAATTGTTGTTCTTCTACACCACTTTTTGCCAATTCGCTAACAGCAGTTGATCTATTCGAGTGATTTGTTATCTTTCTGTCCTTTACATTCAAGCCAATTGCATCAGCAGCAGATTTAGTCCATCCATTTATTGTATTTCTCCCAACAGGTACATTATCGTACCATTTGTAAGTTTTATTTTTCCAGAGTCGATTTGGGTACAAGAACAATCGTGGTGAGGTAATATTGTCGCCTCGTTTTGTTATCAGTTTATGAAAAAGACGTACAGGGCAGCTTTGTCTTTCATTATTGGAAACCAACATTTACTACTTGTACAGCTTTTAGAACCACCTTGGCACGTTTTACTGAACACCGGATTGTATTCAATGCGATTTGTTGGAGAGTCTTCGTTATTTATCTTGATTTGAAAAAAGTCCACCAGACAAGCTACTGACTCTCCTCCTCGCCACGCTAATTCTACAGCAGCAATATGGTAAAATTTACGCATGAGACCTTCAGAAGTATTTTCATCCCATATCAATATTATTTTGTTAACTTCAGACAAATTTAACGAAACTGAACTGGTCTTACGTTTACATGGATCTGCTTGTAGTTTCTTCCTGATTGCATTTCGGGCATCTCGGGCTGGTTTAAATACTATACTGTTAAATGGGTCAATCATAATATTATAGTCATTGTAGTACTTTTCTTGCAAAAGTTTGCACGAAACGTTCCACATTGTCTTCACCGTTGCGTCTTTAAATTCGGTACCGTCTTTCTTTCTCATATTGACCGCCCAATCTTTCAGTATCAACGCCAATTCTTCTAAGCTTCTGTGTTCATTTAATTCATATTCTCGTTCGCAGCAAAATTCCATAAATATTCCCCAAATATATTTGTGACTGTAGGTTGTATTTCTAGGAATGTTTCTTTGATTAGCGCATTTATAAATTCGCATTGCCAAAACGTGACATTTTGAAATTTATTTGGAATGAAGTTGTCAAACTCAATCGTGTTGTCATAGTGATTGATAATTGCACTGAATGCAATTAGCAGGGTAATGTTGACATGATTGGGTGAAATTGTTTCATGTGACACAAAATGACAAAATTTGAATGGTTGTTAGAACTGTCAAAAAATTTTCAATAAAATCAACATGCCATACCCATGACAGATTTTGTGTCAAAAAAATATTTTCAAAGTTTCACCCCACAAGAAATAGTCCAACAATTCCTTATTACAGTGTGAAATTGCTTCTGAAGAGTATGTTTTCCAATTCTTCCGACCTCCCTGATGATCTTAGAAGAGTGAAATAGATTTTTGTCGACCAAAATGTATTGGAGGCCTAGCGATAGAGATGCAATTCACGCATCAATGAAATGAGCGATTTTCTGTGAGTGATACTTCTGAATAACATTCTCCCTTATCTAATTTATACTGAAAACTGGACATTCAATAAATAATCAACTATCTGAATGAAGATGCAAATTTTCACTTTCAGATTTTTCTCTCAAGTTATATAGGGTCTTTCTCAATATCTATCAGATGTAGTTCAATGTCCAGCGTGGCTTTAGCCGGGGAAGTAGTTGTTTTCTGTTAGATATTACAAAAAAGTAACTTCAATTTTATCGTAAGGTTTCTCCATTTCCAGAGGAGTCATGCATTGATTCAATTTTCAATTGAGAATGTTTCTCTTTAAAATATATTGTAGCTGTTCAATTCATGCCGAACAATTGTGCAAGTGCTCAATAAAAAAAAATAAACATGATGTTCCTGAAACTAATTCATTTTGATACGACTATCAATATTTTTGAAAACATAGATGACTTTCAAACAAACGACTATTGCTGTCTGGTACAATGTTTACATAAATAAAGAGTTACTTGTGAAAGTATTTATTATTAACAGTGAAATATTGATTGATATAATGAAAGAAAATCAGGAAAGTTATAGCAATGAGGACAGGTTAAGTAAAAGCTTCAAGGAAACATGTGGACAGTCCAAAAAAACTCAATCCTATAAAACTCTCAAACCTCCTTTGATAATTTGAAAGGAGGTTAGAGTATCGTAAAGAAGGCGTTACAATGTAGTGATTGAAGATCTTGAATATGGGGTAAGTATAGTTATCAATGACAGATTAACATTTCTATCCAGCAATTATTGAATCGTATTTAGATTTCTTACGTAAGATACCTTAAATTTCTGGACAAAATTATAATGCCCACTTGCCTACAAATATGGAAGGCATCAATTCTTAGAATCTGGCAATCCACAAAGAAATATATATTTTTCCTAACACGTCCTTTGAAAATTGACTTTTCCTACCTACTCCTAGGGTAGAATGTGGCACTTTTCGTAACTAGAAAGGAAAAGTAACTTTTCATTATACCTATCTGAAGAGACTTTTTTTTCATGCTCATTTAGCGTACTGAAAAGGGTTTTTTTTCGTGAGACCGCACATGCAAACAAACTCAGTGTTGCAAATCAAATATTTCAGCCTGAAGGAAATAACGATGTACAGTTACCAAGTACCAATACGTTTACAGCAGTAACAAATCAAGTGAATTTAAAAAGTACTTCACTACGAAATATTCATATTGAAAATTGCACCAATTGTTCATTCACTTTCAACATTGAGGGTTAAAATAAAGTTTGAGTTGAATTGTTCGTAACGTATTAGTTCCTGTTTCAATGCAAATCGATATTAATAATAAAGTATTCAAGTTGCGCTTTTCATTTTCCTACACCTAGTGCCGCACCTCAATAAATCATTTTTTGCTTTTTGCATGAACGTAGAAAAAATTTTGTATGCAACTCGTGCAAAAATTGTTTATTGCATTCGACGTGTTGTCCAACTCAGCCTAACGGCCTCGTCGGACAATTTCACGTCGAGTGCAATAAACATTCACTTTTTGCACTTGTTGCATAAATAACTATTGGTTCTATAGTAGGCTAAGAAATTTTCAATATATCCTCGTACTTCCTTATTAAAATTATACAACGGACCAAAATGTGGGAGGTTGAAAGGTCTTCGAGTGTTTCAGAAAATACTCCAATTACCTCTTTACTCATTTTTTGAACTCTTTTTCCCTCTTATCCAATTCAGTAAAATATCATACCCTTTTAAATACTGGAATCTTAATTTTTTTCTGGTAATAAAGACACTTTCTGTAAATTTGCATCTTCCCGTATGTTGTCGATTATAACATTTTCTTTGTATTCATTTAATTCGTCCATATTTATATATAAATTTATTACACAGTATCAAATGGATATAGAATTCAATATTAAAGTCAAAATGTTTCATGTTTATTATAGGTTTAATATACGAATTAATAGTCTTGACGCAACTAGATTAGCTTGGTTTGAATTTTTATTTTATTTTTATGGTATTTTTGAAAAATATAAGATCACTCATTTATATTTTAAATTTATTGTTATTATTTATTTGTGATTTTATGCTGGAGGTGTTAGAAAAAATCATATGTGTTACACTGGAGTGAAGTGTTTTTTCCTTCCTTTGCGTTTGCTACCCTGTGGTGGCCTGTGGTGGTGGCTTATATGTTTTCTGGGAAATTACCCCCTTCGTTTCCAATCAATTCAAAAAACTTTTGCATTATTTCCATAATCAATTGAGGTTGCAAACAATTATTTTAAGTGTAAAATTAACAAAAATAATAATGTTGTCATTGGCAGAGGTGGCAGAGTTTCGGCGAGATTCTTTTCGACCGAGTTATTACCAAAAGTATAAATAAATAATGCATTTACTCTGGTCGCAATTGGAAATGGAAAAGGTCGCAAAATTGGGGACGAAAGGGGATGATATTTTCTTTGTATTCGACGTTTTCGGCACTTTGCGATTTTTTGCATTTCTTTTCTCTACAAAACAAATAAAATTATTTTGGCACTAGCGGGCGGTAAAGTACACTTTACCGCCCGGTTCGCCGGGCGTAAAGTGCCACTTTACCGCCCGTGGGCGCAATATGGCCCGGCGGGCCGTAAAGTAGACAAAATTCTCAAATTGTCTATACTCACACATCATTTCATGCAATTCCTAACACGAATTAGAATCATTTCAGTTCAATAGAGCAATACTCTTTCTAACATTTGTTCATAATCGTTGGCAATTTTTTCGGTGATGATCTATTTATTTGAAATAGATTCTCCAATATAGCACTCAGCTACTATAGTTTCACGTTCCTCATATTATGTTACCCTTAATTATTGTATGCATAACGTATGAAACGTGTAGACCATTGCAATTCAAGTCAGTATTTGTGATTCGCGCTGTAAAACCGCTAGTGCATAAAATTTTGTATGTATCACGTGCGTAAAATGCGTTTAAGGCCTTCGGCGTGTGATGGACCTCGGCTAACGCCATCGGGCCATCATCCACGCCGCAGGCCATAAACGCCTACTTTACGCCATTGATACATAAATAACTATTATAATTCACAATTTTAACAATGTTGCCGACATTGTACGAGGGGAAATTTTTTATAGTTTCAGTGTGCACTAAAAGAGAACTTGTGAAAGTTTGCATTGTATTGAGAGGACAACTTGTCGATAGAGTAGCTTTTCAGATTAAAAATTTTCGTTCAGTATTTAATTTTTTTAAAGTTTTTTTCTGGGGCAGTCGAGTTAAACATTTCTGAATTCCATCGACAACATTCCAAACGTAACCGACTCCAAACGTGTACGATTCGCATTGTTTTTCAGATTTCTGCCGTGGCGGGACCGTTACACAAATCGGGCGAACAAATGCCATAAATGCAAGCTGCACACGAAAATTCATATCATAAATAAATTACAGGAACAATTAAAAGACACAATAGTGCCGTGCATATGCAGCGGGCATATGTGCAAACATGTGCGCAGTCTTATGGGAAATCACCTGGCAAGGGTGTCGCAGTGTGCCATGGGAATAGGGATGTTTTGTGAGCGGGAACTCCGCGAGGCCTTATGGCGTATCGAGAGCTCTCGCAGAAATTAGGCCGGGTGGACTCGGGTGTTTTGTCTAATTAGGATGACTGCGGCTGGGCGTTGGTCTAGACATGGAGCGACCCTTCGGTGAAGAATTTGGCAGAACTCTTTTTTTTAATAAAGCAATCTGTACTTGTTCACAATGAGCATTAAAATGAATACACAAGATGTCCTGACAGGACAGCTCATTACAATTATACTATACAATAAGAATATTTGGGTCGGAACTACATCAGAAAACAAATGCTTTCCTGGCTAATACCCAGGGCCGTCTGTAACCTATTGAAGGCCCTGGGCACATTAAGATAATGGGGCCCCTTTAAAATATTAACAGAAAAACAACATGGGTTTCGTGCAGGAAAATCTATTGGTACGGCAATCCACTCTTTTTATAATCAAATTATTAAATGTATTGAGTCGGCCGAGTGTCCTGTTGGGATTTCTTGTGATCTGAGCAGGGCATTCGACTGTGTCAATCATGATACTTTATTATCAAAGCTATATGACTCTGGAATGGGAGGGCAACCTTTGAGCTGGATATCATCTTTTTTGAAGTATAGGAAACAATTCGTCCAAATACAGCATATGGATCTAAATAAAATAAAAAATATATAATTCAGACTACACTTCAGTAGAATCTGGTGTGCCACAAGGCTCGGTGCTGGGTCCCTGTCTTTTCTTAATATATGTAAATAGCCTCGATTTATTTCTGAAAAATCAGTTTTTTACAATGTATGCAGATGACTTATCTTTAATCATTTCAAATCCATCAGCAACAAACATAAGTATCGGGATTACATATTTATTAGAAAATACACGTGAGTGGTTTCATAACCGACAAAAAGTGTTTCTATCAACAACTGTAAGGTTCGAGACAATGTAGAGGCTATCAGTTTTTTAGGAATCAAGATTGATCCAACTCTTAGTTGTGAAACACTGATTTCCAAACTGAATTCAATACATTACCTTTTCAAAAATATTAAATGTGTTCTAACTAGAGGACAGATGATGAATTTATATTATGTACAAGTAGACTCCCGCATTAGATTTGGTATTTGTCTTTGGGGTAACAGCACGCCAGCAGGAGATGTGTTTATTTCTCAAAAACGCAGCATCAGATGTATTGCTGGTGTAAAATATACACATTCTTGCAGGAATATTTTTGCAGAGTTTAGGGTATTAACGCTTACTTCACTATATATTTTGGAAATGTCTTTATACATTTTTAAAAATAAAACAGTTTCAAACTGAATAAAGATATTCATTCAATGAATACCAGAAGTAAAAATAACTTTAGTGTACCATTTGCAAAAATGTGTATAACCTATAACTCACCCGAATATTTAGGGTTGCGTATTTTCAATAAGTTGCCAGAAAAAATTAAAAATATTGAGAGCTTAACTGTGTTCAGGAAGACTCTCCAGGAATGTTTAATAGATAAGTGTTTTTACCGTGTGTCTGAGTATTTTAATTGATTTGTTTGTGTCTTACATTATATACCCAGTGTCTACTTATTATTATAATTTTTTTAATGTGTGGTTTTAATCTATGTATGTACGAGAGGCATAAGATGTCCGGAGGACTGCTCATTGCTAATATCCTATACAATAGGAAAAGTTGGATCGAAAATCCATCAGAAAACAACTACTTTCCTGGCTAATGCCACGACGAACATTGAATTACATCTGATGAAATTTCCGTGCAGAGTTCCTACAAGGTTATCTCTGCAATTGCTTGGTTGCATGGGAATGATCATCCCATGCAACCAAGCAATTGCAGAGATAACCTTGTAGGAACTTTGCACGGAAATTTCATCAGATGTAATTCAATGTTCGTCGTGGCATTAGCCAGGAAAGTAGTTGTTTTCTGATGGATTTTCGACCCAACTTTTCGTATTGTATAGGATATTAGCAATGAGCAGTCCTCCGGACATCTTATGCCTCTCGTCATAAGCTCATTGTGAACTACAGATTTCTTTTTCTATGTATGTACCTATATATATTTGTTTGTTTATTTATTTAATTGACCATTGCTATATTGCAACAATGTAATCTTTGGCAAAATAAATGATATCTATCTATCTATGATCATGACAGAACACTATCTTATTAGAATGGACAAAGAAAGTAGATAAGCAAAGTTCTAGATTCATTTTTTTTTCTTCAAAGTCACATTCAATGAATAGATAATGTGATATAATCCACAAAAGTAACTCTTCATTCACATTCACACGTTAGTGCTCAAAAATGTTGATTGATGAGCTACCCTTCTAGATTTGAGATGGGCAAAATCGTCTTCAAAATCTATGTTTTTGAGCAAATCATATCCTTTGGACATCAGCGTAAAACAGGTTAATCTGTCTTGAAGCTTTGGACTTCTTAATTCATTGTTTTATTCTTCTCAATTTGGAGAAGGAGCGTTCCCCAGTAATTGGTTGATTTTGATGGGTACACCTTCAAAAATAACAGTAAATGGGCCGATTTCGCTTTGGCAGAATACATTTTAAACGTTACCCTGGTGAATATATTTGAAAGCATCGAAATATTCTTAAAAAACGCACATGAGCGTCATCAGCATCCTGATAAACCAAGACCATGACGCGCATAGGCGTTATTAGCATGCAACGTGTTAAAAAGATTGTCAATGCGATTTCTACATTTCAGAATGTATCTTCAATTTTGTTTTCTTTCAAAAGATAATATATTTCCACTATACTATTAGTTGTTCATTTTCACTATGAAAAATTATCGAGTATTCTGTTAAATAGAGACATTACATTTCCAACTATCTCTGGTATACCTCTTCATAATAGATTTCATCGAATTCTACGCAAGCACTATCACCAAAAAAGTTTAAAGAAAAATTATTTGATCTCCATAATGATCTATTGAATTTAGTTACCTAGTTATCTAGCAGTTGAGCTATTCTATTCTTACTATAGTGACTGATCTTTGTAATTATTCTCTCTGTTTTCTCCATAATGAACTATTGAATTTAGTTATCTAGTAGTAATGTAGCAGTTAAGCTATTGTATTCTTACCATAGTGACTGAACTTTGTAATTATTCTCTGTTTTCTGTGTAAATCCACAGTATGTCTATATCTTACAGTATTTCTTTTTCTGTTCGATTCCATGTATATGAATCAAACAATGGGTTGAATAGAAGAGCAAGCTCTGAATATTTGTCTCTGACAACATATTCAGATATTGAATTCTGCCTTTTGATGGGTGCAAGTATCTGTAGTCTGACTGAAGAATGTAATTGTAATTTTGTGAACTTGATTCTTATCAATAAAAGCATTTATCATCATTATCATGTAAAATATGTTTGGAATCCAAACAACCCGCTTTTCCATTCAATATGGACCAATTTTATTGATTCAGTTGGGACAACAAAAAGTATATTCTGACTTTCTTGGATGATTTTACCCACTTCACAATGATATAATTACTAGAAAATCATGAAGTTTCAGAATATATGAAACAATCTGTCTGTCTGAAGTATTCAGGCAAATTCTGGCAATTGTTAACCTGACTTTCTTTGTTTTCAAACAATGAATTATTTCGTGACGTGTTGCACCTATAAACATTTTCAAAAATATAAAAATAACTGAAAACTAGAGCCCTTTTGTTATATGATGTTTCGCATTAGGTTACAATTTATTTATTTATTACACGGAAAGAAGATACCCATTTATTTTTTTTATATTGAAATTCACCATAGATTCTAAAAATGCAATAAAAAACAGGGTGTTCCATTAAAAAAAACAAAGTTGGGGTCCACTTCCGGTATAAACGGAAATCGTAGTCAACTGAAACGAGCTACTAGGAAAACTCCCGTAAACAAGTTTTCAGAAAAGGACTCCCATATACATATCGAACTCATTGTGGTATAATCTGTACTCGTACTGAAGTCAGTTAAAAATAGCCCTTCAATGGCCAGACATGATACCTCCCTGTCATTAAGAAATCTACCGAAAATTTCTCGTTAATTTGCCAAAAAGGAAGTAGTCAATGTTTCCATGGGAAGTCCTCGTCAGATGTGACATATGTTTACCGAAAAGTGTTTGAACTAGTGTGGTCCTGCACTTCAAGCTCGTTTTACGACCCACATTTAGGGAATTTCTGGTTTACACATGTTTATTCTCTCACTTGCAAGACTCCGGCACATTTGTACAATATTTTATTGTCTCTTGAATGTAAACAGATGGTTATGACATGATTTTTATAACTCGATTGGGCATAGACACCCTCACGAGAATGGGATGTGCCGGTACTAATTTTAAAATGTGTATTTTAGAGTAGTTTATTGCAGCTAAGTCGGTTGTAAGATACCGCACATGCTCGAAAATATCAACAAACATTAATCCCGGCCGAAAACTGCACCCGATTTATGTTTGACAAACAGAATGCAGTTTATTGCCTGCAATTGCTTTCCAGAAATATCGAACAACTGGGAAAGTAAAATTGTTATTTGATGTAATAGAACGAGAATGTTTGCATTCTTTATACAGGGTGATAAAGCCATCAGGTACTCGCGGCCATGTATCTTTCTTATTTGAAAAAATAAACCGTACCATACCTACTTCAGTTTTCAAATTGTGTTTTCGAAGAACTTGAATGACCATTTTTTTCATCACCTGTTCAGACTACCCAAGTAATACACGATTTATTCTGGCAGGGCCTGGTAGCCGAGTGGTTAAAGCGACATTGTTTCAATCACTTTGGCTGCCAGTCGGCGATGGTCCAAACCATGGCGACTGAAGAAATTTTGCTGATAGCCCGAGAAAGTGCTAGGAATCGCACGTAAAAAGGTAAGACCTCGTTAATTCTTGGCTCGCACAAGTTTCGACTTCTGAGGGATGCCGTTCGCAAGGGGACGACAGCTGGTTAACGGAAAAAAACTATTTTGACAATTTTTTTAAAAAAACTTATGAAGCTAACTGGCTACATAAAAGCATTGCTTGGCACTAAATTGCTCATGAAGAGATTCGATGAAATAAAATTGCTGATCCATCGAACTTTCGCCCTATAGCCCTCATCCCTTCGTTAGCCAAAATTTTAGAAAAAATATTGAAAAATCGTTTATCAATATAATTAGTTGTGATCAGTTAGTTGTGATCAGTTTGGATTTCAGTCAAAAAAGAGTACCCATGATGCAATATTTTCATTTTTAAACCAAGTTTATCACAACATTAATAGCCAAGAAGTGACAGCAGCAGTATTTTATGATTTATCCAAAGCGTTCAATTGTGTAAATCACGAAATACTGCTCCGAAAGCTGATTCACTATGGCGTCAATGGTGTGGCTCACAAATGGTTCAAATCATACTTAACAAGTAGAAGTCAGATTGTAAAAACCACAACACTTTCTGGGAAGACCAATATAAACAGCGGTGTCCCACAGGGATCAATACTGGGACCAACACTTTTTCTGCTTAACATAAATGATTTGGCAACTATAGATATCGTAGGAAAATTTCCCTTATTTGCGGACGACACAACTATATTATGGCATGAAGTTCTTCATAAAATCATCAGTTCAGATGTTAAAAAACTCAAAGATTGGTGTGACTCAAATCTGTTATCGTTCAACATCTCGAAAACCATGTCGACGACATACTGTTAGCCCCAAACAGTTGCGTGATAGAAAATAAAATTAACACTAAATTTCTAGGGTTATCTATAGATAAAAAGCTCAGGTTTGATGACCACATTACTTCGCTCAATAAAAAGCTTTCTTCAGGGTGTTACGCAGTAAGAGTAACCTCAGCTGAACTTGGATCCTCTGCAGCAAAAACTGTCTATTTCTCGTAGAATCGCACTTACGATATGGAATCCCATTTTGGGGAGTCTGTGCAAAAACAAATTTACAGTCGGTTTTTGTTCTTCAAAAAAGAGCAATAAGATATGTTTACAAGGTTAAACGACGGGAGTCTTGCAGGCCCCTATTTCTGGAAAATAAAATTCTAACAGTACATGCCATTTTTATCATGGAAACGGTTTGCTTGATAAATAAACATAAAACAAAATATTCTTCGGTATCATCTAACTATGCCACCCGACAGACCGCTGATCTCAAACTCCCTATACCTACTTCAACTCTTATTAAAGATTCTATTGTTTACAACGGTGTTAATTTATCTCACTTTGTCAACAAGATTAACTCTTTGTACAATAAAGTATATTTATTATTATTATTATAAAATGTTTTCAACGCTTGAATATAAGTCTATACAAGATCTTTCACGACAAGCATTTGTTAGAAATATATGAAAAACCATTAAAAATAAAAACTTGAAATTTTGTGGTAATGGGTCTTACAACATGACCTCAACTAAAAGATTTTGAATTTTCAGTCTCTTTCTGTTATACCGGAAGCAAAGGGATACTTCCTTATTTAAAAAAAATACCCTGCATTTCATTAAATTTATGAATTCTCAGCAGATTCTAGACCCATCTCGTGTAACAATGCATATACCAAAATTTGTTAGTTTTCCAGATATATTTTTCAGAAAAATTTGAGAGTTACAGCACTACTCCGAAAAAATCATAACTCATAGAAAGTAACTATTGCGTCCACATGCAATTATGTAATGTGTTCAATTCTTTTATTTTTAATTCTGAACAATTTCTTATTTTTCACTTCTAAATTTATTATCTATTTTCTATAATCGAAAATTATTTATTATCTGTTTTGAATGCTCAATCCAAAATTGGCTGTCTCACAGTGTATATTTTTTATCGCGATCAAGCCTTTCAGGTTTTAATTTCAACACCTAGCGGACAATAAGAGAAAGGTGCGTGTGTACTTGAAAAATATTCATTAAGTGTGAGCATTATGGTTTTTCCGCACAGTTTTCTTTAAACTACGGACTAAAAACCGAATTTTTATCACAATCGTCACATCGATGAAGTAAAACAAGAATTTGAATTTGTTGGAGCAAAACTGCGAACTTTATCAGTGAAAAGAGGTTTCGTGGGTGCCAAGGACTTTCGACTCAGATCCCAAAGCTACCGGCCGGCCAAACTTCAGCCATCATCCGATTAGGTTAGAAATGAAAAGCACACCACACCGCCTTCACTCTCCAAATTAGTCTCAGTTTATTTTTCTTTCCTGAGTAATTTTTTTCTTCTGGAGGCACTAACTCCAGGATTTTTCACATAACAGTAACAGTCGGAAATATGAAATTTCACAGTATCACACCTGTATCATCAAGTCATGAACAGTTCTATCGAATTTTTAGAACTTATTTACAGGGTGCCACCCTGAGGGTGGTCAAAATTTCTACATAAAACATAACTTCGAGAAAACTGAAGAAACACAATTTTTCAAATGGAAACCATAGACTATTATATTATTTTTGGATACTTCGGAAAGAAACATATCAAATTCATGGAGAATATCCCATACCTAAAATACACTCCTGGCAAGATATAACAGATTTTGGGATATATTTAAAATGTAAATCATTCGAAGCAATACCAAACCAAGAAAGCTCTGATACAAATATGTCAAAATTTGATGCATTTCCTAGTTCTCTATATTCTTGTGCAAATTGACTCGTTTTAGGTATTCTAATGAAGGTTTCCTGAATTTAATTATTTATGGCGAATCCAATAAGATAATCGACAGAATTTATCGTGTTTTCACAGAAAGATTCCCAAATCTACACAGACTAAATAAAAATATTCTAAGAAAACTTGTAAGAAACTGTCCTTATTTAGGACCTTTTTCGTATGTAATAAACAAGAAAAAACTAGTGAGCAATGAGGACAACGAAATTATAGTTTTTAGCTTATCCAGAAAATTCGTTGAAAAACGCAGAAAATTCACTATAGAATTTCATGTTCGTCAGTAAATCGGATTATAATTAGGAATGTGGTTGGTGAAACCATAAGACATATTTCTGAATAATGCTGTTTCAAGTTATAGTATCAGATGGATAGAACCCCTGCACATGGTACTGCTGCCGTTGGTTGGTTGTTGAATGGGATGTGCGAAGATCAGTGACTTTGTTACAATGGATCATTTAAATTTCCTCCTCGCTCTCCATACCTAACGCCACTGGACTTCTTCATCTGGGCATACATCACAGAAAATGATCATGTGAGTTATAAAGAAATCATGAAACGAAGGGTTGTGTGACCTTTAAATAAGTTGATTCCTGACTCCATACAGAAAGCTACAAATAGTAGTATGCAAAAAAGAATCAATTCTTGTTCAGTACAAAACGGCAATGTCTTCGAACATGCAAATAAAAAACTTATTCAAAACTCATGTAAAATTATGGTTACGACATTCAGACAGATATATAATACACGATACAGGTAATAACAAATAACAACGATCTTTCTCAAGTACTGAATAAGCTCAATTCTTTCATGAACTTTATAATTAGACTAGTCGTTATTTTGTGAATATTTTTTTTAATCAAAATGTTCGTTTATGTGTATATTTATGGATACTTGTGTTTTTGTATTTTATTATATAGTTTTATTGTCCTTTAACTTTCAATGTTTAATTTTTATGTTGTATATTCGTCTAATTTTTTATTCTTTTAATTTATGGTTCTATTTGTTTCTTACATTTTTATATTAACATGTTTGTTATTCATATTATAACGCCCCATCTATCCTTTATCTCATGTACTGGTTTTCAACATCTAGTCTACTTGTAAGAATTTGTTAATATGTTTTATTTCATTTTGATTTTATTATTAAAAATCCACACTCAATAAAGACGAATATGTATATGAATAACATTTTACACTCTATCGCTTCAGTGATTACTCTGTTTATTCATTAAGAAAAAATCGCAGGCCACATGGTTGAATATTCATGAAACAAATAATATTATTACAATTATTATTATCTGTTGGAATGAACTCGAGCGGAAAGATGAACGACTGTATTCAATATCAATGAACAAAGATATAATTCACCTGCCAGATAGAAGGGATTTTATTTCTTTCCATTCATTTTCATTTTCAGTTACCTTTTACCAACAACAGTGGAATTGCCAGAGTTGATTAGTTCATTTACTTTCAAAGCTTTCTTGGTTTGGCATTGCTTCGAAAGATTTACATTTAAAAAAAATCCCAAAATCGAATTTATCTTGCCAGAGGTGTATTTTAGATTTATGGTATTCTTCATGATTTTTTTCCATTTGAAAAAATTGTGTTTTATCAGTTTTTTGGATGTTATGTTTTAGGTGGAAATTTTGACCACCTGTCATTTATTTTTAAAAAATTGATGGACTTAATCATGACT
The DNA here is from genome assembly GCA_944452925.2 of Chrysolina oricalcia. NCBI lineage: Eukaryota > Metazoa > Arthropoda > Insecta > Coleoptera > Chrysomelidae > Chrysolina > Chrysolina oricalcia. The sequence goes on from OX101816.2 coordinate 8,396,583, forward strand.
TGATGCTTTATGTGTGATTATGTGAAATTTATCAATTTCAACTGTTACTGTTTATGAGTTTCGGAGTAGTGCGGTAACTGTCAAATTTTTCAGAAAAAAATTAATATTTCGAAAACTAACAAATTTGAGTATAGGTATTGTTATACGGCGTGGGCCTGAAATCTGCTGGTCAATTTGAAAATATAATAAAATACAGGGTTTTCCATTTGAAATAAGGAAGTTGCCCTCTACTTTTGATATAACGGAATAGTTATTTTCCTAACAAGTGCGGAAAGTGAAATTTTCCCGCACACGACTGCCGTTGACCCGAACGACGCGAAGCGGAGTTCGGGCAAGCAGTCAAGGGCGGGAAAGACACTTTACGCATGAATTAGGATCATTATTTTTTCTACGATCGCACAAAGATTCAAAAAGCACATTGAAAATATATATTTTATTTCAACATACAAAACATTCCATGAAAATCCACTAATTATTATTAATATTAATGTTGAAAACACAATTTGTTGCATTCTGCAAATGCGTCAGAATAGCCGGTCCAGAGTAGTTAGTTGGTGGTAACTGGCTGTTAAGAGTAACACTCGTAGATTGCAAACTGCATGAAGATGACGGAGACGGCATCGGTTGCAAGTTGCCAGTACATGAAAGAATTTTATTCGAGATGGTTTTCTTCTGTTCTACGGAGTCCTCCAAATAACTCTCAGCAACAATGAAATGTACATTTAATAACGATAAATATTTTACTTTCCCGCACTAGTGCGGGAAAGCGAGTTTTCCCGCACTAGTGCGGGAAAGTGACACTTTCTAAACTAAAATGAGTGCGGGAAAGTGGGTAAAAACGCACGGTCGTAGAAAATAGTTATTTACGTGATAAGTGGGATATAGACATTATCAACGCACGCATGTAATCATATGAGTGCGTTAATAATGTAGTACCCCACGCGTGCGTACAAAATTTTCTCTACAACTGTCAACGTTTTCATAACTATCTTTAAATGTACCTCATTGATATTTCACTTCGACGTACCTACTCATGACAGTTTTCTGATAATTGAAAACACAAGTTGCCTGTGATCATTTTTGTAACCGTAGCAACGGTAGGTATAAACAAAGCCGTTTATGGATGTTAAATTAAATTGTCAGATTGATATCCAGAACCATCATTAAGTTTCTTGAGTGAAAATGCCTTCAAGTGAAGATGATCTACCATCCGATATTGAAAATGCGGCGACAAGTGTTATTTCAAATCTCGTGCCCGAGAAATCCCGAGAAAAATACCATTCAGTGTATGATAGCTATGAAAAATGGTGCAGAGAAAGGAAGGTTGTTAACTTGACGAATGAAAAGGGATTGCTTCAATGAACTAATTGTGATTTCACGTAATTCTTGAGAGAAAAATTACGTTTTGTTGAATTTGTATCGTTTTCTATTTGAATTTTCTTTGTATTCATTCAATAAACGATTTATTTTTGTTGAAATTTATTTCTTATCTCATTACCGCACTAGTGCGGTAATAAACGTCATTATGACATTAAAAAAGTGTCAAATCATAATCATTACTTGACAGTTGTAGATAAAATATTTTAGTTGAGAAGGCCATATTGTAAAAACCTACTACCAAAATTCTTACTATTTGTTATGAATGGTTCTCCATATATTCCTAACAAACGCTCGTGAAAAACCCTGTATACAGTGTGTCCAAGATAAGAATGAACAGCATGGGGATATCGGAAACTGTAAGAGATACTGGATACTTATTAGAGTACGCACGTTCAGCATCAACACAATTTCTTTGGCACAAAATGTAACATGACAACATATCAAATTTTTCAGTTTTTCAAAAGCTACCGTTTTCCATTTTTAACACAAATTAGGTAGGTAACGAAATGTAAAAGTAGGAACGGTAATATGTCAAAAATTCTACCAAACTACAGTATTATTATGACAACAGAACATTGTGTGTCATTTTTTCCAGCGCCTACTCTCTAAAATGGAAGAAAAACAGGTTAAGTAATCACTAAATTTCATTTTGCAGGAGAAATGGTACTGAAATCATACTGTGCTGTATTCACAATGAAAAATGGAGTCGTATACAGGCTATACTTTTGTTTCGGCCCATATAAAAATAAAAATTTGCAGAAAAATTCTGCTTACGTTATCAGGTAGTCCTTAAAAAGTGGCCATGACAAAGTGCTATTTGTTTTACATTTCCTTTGAAAATAAACCTAGGAGAAAATAAAAACGAAATTCTCAAATTTCGGGTTTTCTCGTATATCTCCGTAACTACTCGAAAGTTGAGCCAGTATAATTCAAATCGCCCGTGCCAATTCAAAGGTCCCCGCCTCTGCGAATTTGATAACCCATACAATTTCGTCAAATATCTAAAATGTCAGATCAACATAATGAAATCATGTTGTTGATGCTCAAGGCTTGATACGCAAATTTAATGATGAAAAACGCCCTAAGAGAACTGTTTTTGGTAATTAAGTATACTGCGAAAAAGGAGTTTGTGAAAGGAAGCAATTATAAATCGCTTTCAAATTTATCTTTTTTTTAAGCTTCTGCACTACCTCCGATATCAAAATCGATCGATCCAGTCACGTTCTCCATTTTGCATATCGTATTTTATCAACGTATCTGACATCTGATATTCCCAAGATGTTCATGCGGCGTGAATTGAGGATTGCTTCCATATCTTGAGCACCGTAAATTTCCCACAAAACCCAAGATCGAGAAAACTGATATCACTACCAAGTTCCGCCAAGTGTTATATCAGCTACCGACTGAATTACCTGAAGTTTTTATGATAGGTTGACAGGTGGATAATTCGTTGGATAGCGGCTGTGCCAACACAGTCATCTTGCATTTTATTACTTTGGAGAAATTTCAAATTGCTCTGTGGATATTTCACGAATTTTGTGCCATTTTTGCGTTGTTTCATGACATAGTTACGACTTTCCGTTTGCTCTAAGTCATTTGCCAATTTGGACCAATTGATCCGCGATTTCAACCTCAAATTCACTTAATCAGTGGTAGATAATATGCTTTATTGTCTGAAGGAATACCTTATTGACAAAGCTTTGTTTTAAATACACTGTTGGTAATTATTTGCTGAATTAACAAAAAAGTTTGGTGTTTAGTCCCAGAATGTCCACAACTATTTTATAGTCGAAATATCAAAAGCGTTTGAAGTTAATTTTTACTAAAATGGGCATTGCTGGTCTCAACTCAACGGATATCACTTTTATGTGATCTAGAATAACTTCAAATAAAACTGATAACCGTTTGAAACCAAATGCTTGTGCTTTATCTCAACACTACTGGGCATCCTATGGATTTTAACAATATTTCAATATTAGCAACAGAGAATAATACTTTCAAAAGATGTTTTTTGGAAATGGTTTATATCAAAAATGGAAAACTATGAACATGAAAACAGATATCCTAAATTTAAATGTGATTTATTTAATATTCTAGAAATTGAAAAAAATACTAGAGTAAGAAATAATGTTTCACATATTTCATCTTAATCAACCTTTTACTCAAATTTCATGTTTATTTCATTTCAACCCTCTATACATAACTATTCCCTTATTAAATTTTATAAAGTCATTATGACAAATATTCATTTAGTTTTTGGTACTTCCATCAGTTTTATGTATTTTCTTCACAAAGCTCTGTTTTACTATTTATTTTACAATCTCGCTTACTGTAAGTACTTCTTTTACGTCTTTATTTATACAAATATTATTATAAAGCTATTCCTAAAGCTTTCTCAAAACTAAAAATGGTTTTCTTCAATACCCAACCAATAGCTGCACCACCACAATTATTTCATTTGTATATGTATGTATATGTATCAAATTTCGAGTTATTATCAAATTTCCAATTCAAAAACTTCTATTGATTAACAGCGTATCTATATGAATAATCTTGGGTTGATATTCATTAGGAGCTCCTGAAGTGGAATGAACATAAAATCAACTCATGATCTGCATAAAAATGAACACACAGGTAGCTAGTTATGTTTTACAACTTTCTGTTCTGAAATAGCACAATTTGGACGATAAAAATTTTTAAAAACCTATTGAAAAAGAAGGCTGTATTTCATTCCAAAAAGATTTCTTATGGGATGACAGTTTATATGAAAATATTTGAAATCGAAAAACGTTTCCTCGGGAACAATTTACCACTACCTCCTGATCAAAACATTTTAAAAAATTCAGTCTATACTGATGACACTCCGACGTCCGTCGCCATTTATAAATGAGTATTATGTCATTACCGATCATTAACATCTCATTACCATCACAGCTCCAATCAATTAGAAGTAAATTAGCTAAATTGGACGATTTAATAGATAAACAAGCTTATTACCTCCAAAGGCTACATGGATGTATGAAGACTCATTTCCGCATTTCTAGCTCTGAATGCAATAAAATTCATTCGCTGCACTCCGGCAATAATTTAACAGTCTCCGCAAATTTTTATTGCCGAGTTTGATAATGCAAAGCGAGAGAGGAATTTGTCGACAGTGAATGCCTATTTTCCAAGCGAAAGAGACAGAAATATTTGTTTCTGCAAGCTATGGAAGACAAGGGATTCTCTTTTAAACGGCTATCACTTAAATGAAAGGTCGTTCTACTCCTTGTTAGTAATTATTCAAAGAGCCCATCACTGAAAATGATGAAAGTTATCCTCAACAAGGTTAATGCGGAAGCCATTAAGCTAAATTTTTCTAGTGCGGTATCGGTCTCACGCGACCTATACTGATTGAATCTATATTGCGGTTTAGGTCCCCGGGGCCCGATGTGTTAAAACACACTAAAGAGACATTTTTACTAGAATTGATGAATCAAGTATGTGATTTATGTACGGGAAGGAGTCTGTTCATTACCTATTCCCCACAACACAAGTGGCAAGTACAGGGTCGGTTTCTGGCGATGATAACAGCACAGAATTATTGTTGACTTTATTCAAGTCGTTTTTATTTATACCAAATTTTCTTACTTTTTTATTACTAAAAACATTAGAATACATCGTGTAACTCTCACAAAGGTCAATTTTCTGACCTAATAATGAAAATCATAGAATACGAGTAACAGGAATACCGAAATTTTATGTTAAAAAAAACTCAGCTTTTGTTTTGATCCCGAACTCACACAGTGAACGACATAAACTGCACAACTGTGGTTATTTCAACATATTTACGTGGTAGACAGTCGTTTTATAGTAACAGATTTGTATGATTATGCTGTTAAGAAGGGCTTTACCTTTTGAAAAAGGTCAAAGTACATTTGCGGTGTAAAGGGGGAATTAGGAATCCCGAACGATGGAGGCGGAGTCTAATATTAAAATAAATCTAATAGCGTCTCACTCCAGCTCATTGCCCATTTACGTTATAGTAAAATTGGCCTTGAACGCGTATATGCCGCTTGAAATTCCAAACACTTTTACAACTCGGCCTACCAAATAAAAATATGACCTTCGTGACGGCGATCCTGCCGATCCTCGTCGGGGCTTTGTTACCTGGATATCAAAGGATACCGCATACTGCGGCGGACAAAATGCAAAATGCATTGTTTTCTTCCTTGGATGAATATTTCGCATATTGATAATTATTGATAGAGGTAATAAAAAAATATATATGTTCATCTGTTTTCTAATAAAATAGAACATTAACAAAAGTGGAAACAATCAAAGACAGATATTAATCTTTCAGATATTCGGTTTATTGTTTTCAAAACACAACTGTACCCTGTTGATAACAACCTGAGTGAGTTTTCTTCGGAGACTGGCTTTGATCAACGTCTGACACTCAATGCATATTATAATTGAGGCACAGAATACTGAACTCTGTGCTTGAGGTCTTCGATATTTGCAAGGGCTCTAAGTGAACAAATTATTTGAGATAGGACCAGATGAAAAAGTCCAGTGGGGTAAGATTTGGCGACCTAGCAGGCCAATTAACCCCAGTACTATTCGATGTAACTATGATGAAAATGTATAGTTGTACTCGGAATGACAGTCTCTATCATAATTCACAATAAAAAATATTAGCACTCCTTTGAAAAAAAAGGGCCGCGAACACTTGGGCGAATCACCGTAGGTACAGTGAAACATCGAATTGAATAATTTTTGGCAGTTTTCGGGGCGAAGGTTTAGCCATTGATGAGATCCCTGCCTCACTAATAACAAGATTACATGAACATTACATGTATTGCATCGTGAATACATGAGATTCACTCGGTGACTGCATGATAATACATGGTGACTGCAAGGAAAATAGATTCAGTTCAAGTCATTCAATTATAGAATAGTTACAGACTAGTAGCTTAACATTGAAGGTTTCAATGATAGTTTAGATACATAGGTACGAATTTGTATGAATATAAAGTGTTACATTTAGTTACTAGTTAGTTAGTATTTCATTTTTTAGTTAGTTTTTAGTTTTCAAGTAAGAGAAATCTTTTAATTAGGTCGTTAGGGAACCGTTTGTATTTCTTTTACAATAACTAAAATACAACATTCCTATAGTAATAGAAGAGTTTAATGATAATCCAGGAAATCACAAAAAATATATTATAGATTTAAAATATATTCATCTCAAAATGAAACCTCTAATATAATAATAATAAAAGTTAACGATATCAACACCACAGAAACAACGTTAATTCCTAATTTCCATATTCCTCTCGAATCGACTATCCACTATTTCAGGAAGCATGTATTGTCTTGCCAAAATGTATCATCGCGAAACATTTTTTCGACATTGAAACCTTGATATGTCCATACCATGAAGTTACAGAAATCGAAACCAGTGACATGCAACTGTCCTTGAACCTGAAAATATCAATTATGGTTTATATTGAATTCCCCATTTGTTTTCCAACATTTTATCAGCCTTTAGCAATGCCTTCCTCAGAAGTCAGATCTCTTGCAGAATAAGGGCACTTTACTTCGACAAGAGCTTTGGTTCCTTCGATAACGCCATCAGGGCTTGCAGCGATAAAGTCGATGTTCTGATCAATGAATAAACCACATTTGGAAACTTTTTGCATTTTCCACGCCATGTTTTATAGATTTTGCAAATATTCTTTTTGGATACAATATTGATTTGATCAAATTTTTTTTAGACGATTCAGGTTTTTTTTTTGCAAATTTCCGCAAATTTTGATGCTGTCACTCTCTTTCTTCTTTCATTTTTCCACATTTCCGAATCTGCCTGGTTTCTCGTTATTTCTTCTATACTTTTTTTTCTCAGTCGAAGTTAACTGTAATTCCTTCAGGTACTCAGAAATTGCCTGCTGTAATACCTTCTCTTCCAGGTCTGGTTTCTCGCAGTGGGTCCCATAGGACTGTGATGACTTTATCCCTTGAGCATTGGAATATTTATTCCGTTTCTTCAATTTCACTATTCAAATTTTCATCGTTCATAAAATAGCGTTCATTACCAAACAAAACACATTTATTCGAAATTGTAATTGATTTGCTACTTCGAACACAATATGTGGATTTTTGGAAGCCCAAAAATGTCGATTGCGCCTATTGTAAACTCCCTGCTGACAAAACTATATTATGTTGTCTATATAAGAATCCGGCATACTTGTATTTTCAAACACAACTGCGTTTGTATAATTTTCCATATTTGAATAAATTTTATTTAAGATTTTTACTTTGACAGAATATCACCTTCTTATTTACAATTGTTTTTTGTTTCCATGGCATACTTGAATAAACACAAAAGCATTCGGCCAGATAAGGCATTTCTTGATTTTTATTGAAAAACTCGATAGAGGTTGAACTTGGGTATAGGAAAAGCTGTAATAAGTCATCCTTAAATTCAATTTTCTTTTGAATGGTTAAAAAAGAAATGGTAGGTGCCATTTGAAAAATTTGTGTTTTTGACAATTTTATAATGCGACTTTCGAAAATCAGCTGTGACCATATGGTACAAAATGGGACCGTCGAAGGGATATCAGGTATTAGCCTGGACTACCAGCTAACTGCTCCATGAATTTGGTGTCCTAATTTTGAACGGTTTGCGGACTACACGTGTTTTCGTAAACTACTACAGAATTTATTTTTCAGAAAAATTAGCAAATCTCAAAAACTAATAGATAAGTCAACATAACAAAGGCTGTCTAAAGTCATAATCAGAAGGCCAATCGAACCATGACAAAAAAAATAGGTTTCCATTTAAAATAAGAAAGTCGGTGCCAACTTTTGTCATACCCTGTATAGTCGTAGGACTAAAAACACTTGAGGTAGACCGCACATGATCAATTATGACAGCATACCAAATTTCAAGTTTCTAGTCCAATTGCAAGTTGAAAAACTTCTAATGCACGACCTACGTAAATCACTATAAATGTCACTTTTGACTTTTCAATAATTAGGTGGAAATTAATTTATTTCAATCGAGGGAAAAATTGCTAGAATCGTACAAAAAACGCTATAACCACCACCTCCTACGCTCCTTCTCCAAACAATTGTCTTAGATCGGTAAAATGTGCTTTTCGTTTTTTATACTCAATATACTATTCAAAGGTTCAGTAATATGAATATTCACTTACCTTATTTATTCTCAAGATCCTCTTTTTGGCTGATAATTTTTTTAAGAATAGTCGTTTACGGTATTTATTACCAGTTCGATAATTTCAATTGGGCATAATGTTGCTCAATTGACAAACAAATATTGAAAAACATAAGTGTAACTATCACAATACAAGAGCAAACTAAACTCTAACGGTAGCCCCCTCCCCGACTCTTCTCTGTGAAACTCATTTCGGGATAATTGGTCCCTTTGTCACTAGCCGCCAGTCGCTCGCCAGCCCCTTGCAAAACAAATCCAGTTTTTAGTAACTGATTGTGTGAGTGACCTGGAACGTAATCACGATCCGTCAATATATCATTTCTGCTACTCATTACTTATTATTTGTCCATTTCCAGAAAGGAAATGTTCAAATTAAATTGAATTATGAAATACATAAGAATTATAATTTGATAATTTATAACTTCATTATTCTTATATAGGCTACTCAATTCGGCATATTTGCAACTTCAATAAACCCACTTACAACTTCTATTGTTTTATCTCCAGTGCTAAAATTTCCGGAATAGCTTCAGAATAATTTTTCAACTCATGAATGAATCTGCAATTCATTCAGTTATCCATAGTATCCATGTAAAAGAGCATAGTTATGTGAGGGCGCTCGAATCAGTGAAGATAAATGAGTATGTAGAGGTTCAACAGAAAACGCTTTGACGATGTAATTTTGAATGGATCATTCCAATTTTTTTTTTTTGAACATAGATAAAAGTATAAGTGAGGCATCTCACGAAGTACTTTTTCGAAAAAAAGAACAAATCCTGAGATAAAAGTTAGTGAATCTGGTCAATGTTCTGCCTATTTTTTCAACGTTTTTCTTTTTTTTATATGAAAAAGTACTTCGTGAGATGCCTAGAGCCAACATTCGAAAATCGGATGATGAAAAAAAATCTCGAGTTTATTCAGCGAGCTCCGAGTATTTTGTTTTCTTCCGTTCCTTGTTTTACTAATAGTCACTAATAGGGTTAAACCCCTCTTAACGTAAGGTTATTCAGGTCAGGTGAGGTTGGCTAGTAATCTACGCATATTCATCTCAGTTTGCATGCAGCTGTCTTGACATACGGGAAATCCCCGAAGTTCACCAAAAGACTCGGGATCATGTGTGTCCGAGAGTTTGTATCTGCTAGTGAAATTTTACATTAAATAATATAGGTCTCTGGGGACCGACAACGCAAGTCACTAAAAAGTATCACTCCAGTACGGTACCTGTCTTCGGGGACCGATTTAAATTCAGTAGTTGGAAATCAGTATGTTCCAAGGTTCAAAAAGCTATATTTGACGTCAAAATTGCTTTTTTCGTTTCGCACTATAAAAAATTTGTCAGCAGATTAGCCGCACATAACGCAGTCGCGCTTACGGTCTCCGGAGAACGATAACGCATTCAACGTGTTAAATTGAAAAATTCCGTTTGCACTGGCGTAATTAATATTAATTAATATAAAATAGCAAAATTGTGAAAAATTCGACAGATATTTGAGCTCGCCACTAATATTACTTTCAGTTCATGTACAGGTACGTGACAGTATCTTTCCTTATGTTTTCGAGTTAACAAAAGCTACCTCTCTTCAAGAAAGGCGACGTTGCCAAAATCGATAGTTACTGTCCAATTTCAATAATACCTACCTACCAATATTCTCAAAACTTTTTGAAATAATTTTAAAATCTAGACTCACTATGTACAGTGTGTCCCACTTTGAGCAGCCATACCCTCATATTTCGTTGAGCATGAAATAATTCGAAATTTTCTTTGACTCAAGTTGTAGTACTCAGAAATACCTACCTTTATGTTTACGTAACCTTTGTATATCCATTTTCCACGGCTAACTACGACCAAATTAAAAGTGAAAAATTGGGAAAATCATACTAGGCATTTTTTATCGCAAAAATAACACCAGATTCTGTTTCAGAACATCCTAAAACCCCCAAATCTCAATGCTTGAATCATTTGAATATACAGGGTATCATTCATTCTGATCAGAGTTAGCCTTGGAAAAGTGATATTTGGCTATTTTTCAAAGTATTAATTAAATATTTTTGGGAATTCTGTTACAAGAGAAGACATTTTTGAAATTTTCCAAGCATTATGGATTAGAGTTGATAATGCTACCAGCTACAGATGATACCCTGTATATTCAAATGATTCAAGCATTGAGATTTGGGGGTTTTAAGGTGTTCTGAAACAGAATCTGGTGTTATTTTTGCTATAAAAAAATGCCTAGTATGTTTTTCCCAATTTTTCACTTATCATTTGGTCGTAGTTAACCGTGGAAAATGGATATACAAAGGTCCAGGAAACATAAAGGTAGGTATTTCCGAGTACTACAACTTGAGTCAAAGAAAATTTCGAATTATTTCATGCTCAATGAAATATGAGGGTGTGGCTGCTCAAAGTGGGACACACTGTATATGGAATCCAATAATTTCGTTGACCAATTCCAATTTGGCTACAGAAAAATTGCTGTTTTCAGGATAGAGAGTGATTTAGTGGAAGGTATAGAGTGGCAAAAGTGTATCAGTTACATTATGTGATCTCTCCAAGGCCGTCGACTGTGTCTCTCAAGAAATACAGGAAGTTTTTTGGAATCAGAGCTTTGCCCGTCGACTTATTCAGATCATATTTGAGTCACACATGGAGTACCTCATGGCTCTGTGTTAGGACCTCTCTTATTCATTACTTATGTGAATGTCTTGTTTCAAAATATGTAAGTTTGGTTGATGCTAGCTATAGATTTGAAGATAGTCTTATATCTTCTACTCGAGCAAGAAAATGGTTTACTTCCAATAATCTGAAATAATGACGATAAAACTCAGAGTCTCATCATCTCAACGAAGAACAACATTGCTCAAGGTCAAAGTGTGAATCTGCTTGGATTAGACATCGAAGATGAACTAAATTGGTCCTGTCGAGTCCAACTACGCCGCAAACTCTCAAGTTCTATATTTGTGCCACGCAATATGAGTTAGTTATCCATAGAAACATTAGATTATGTTATTTCGCTCTGTTTCTATCTCTGATACGGTACCTAGATATGGGGTAACTCTTTTTTCCGTTTACTAAAACGTGCTATCAGGTTCGTAGCCGGTATTGGTTTCACATACCATTGTAAAGACATTTTTACAAGTTTAAATATAATGGCCCTTTCACCAATATTTATTTTAGTTTCATTAGTATAAGTCAATGAAAAAAGGCCAATCTAGAGACCAATGCAGATGTCGATAACTATTTGACAAGGAATGTTGATCATGTTGAGATTACCTCATCACAGGCTCACAAAATCGACATGAAATTGTCTAGATTTGAATTTATCCAAATTTATCACCTACCCAGGTGTACCAAATCATTAGATAATAAGTAGATAGATTTTATTATACAACGTTACATTATATGTTTGTTGCAGGTCAGTTAGTGAATGAAAAATCAATGAAACAGAACAGAAATATGTAAAATACTTACATAAAATTGTATGAATATAAAAACAGCAAAAATATGTAAAATATGTGACTGAACAGGTAGTCACAACTTGATATAATATACGTGAATATAACTAGTTATTAAAAAATGTATAACATCAGGAAAAAGTCGAATTCAAATATTCCTCAGTACTATAGAAACAACTCTCTAGAAATATTGATTTAATTTTCATTTTGAATTAATAGAAGCTGAGCAATTTTTAATCGTCTGGTAAATGATTTTACAAATTGACGTTCAATGAATTTCTCTGAGACTTTGTTGAAAAATTCAAATCCACAATCGTAGGACATTTGTTTTCTCATTGCCAGTCGCCAGTTGCCTGTAAAAATGAGTTGTTCCATCGCGACTGGCGGGCAGTGTATATAACTCAGGCCATCACCATTGATCCAATAGGTACATTTCCATGATTTCCTACAGTCCTGAGAGTTTAATCATTCTACCTTGATGATTACGGAAGTTACGGGGGTGCTTCCATGAAAAGTGAGACACACTATATACTGAAGAATAGTATTGACTAGCCGAGAATTTTTTGTTACTTGGTTGAAAAAGATTCTATTCTATTAATTAATGCTTTCAGTGTCTTTTTATACAAATTTCGTTATCTTTATTTTCCAGTCAGTTAAACATAAAACAGTTTTGAACAAATTCAACATTTTCAGCTCAATAATCTTATAAACATATACAAGGAGAACAAAAATAAATAACTCACAATTAACCTGACGTTACATAGGTAAAAAATTATGGTATGACGAACCCCAGATGAAAATTTACTATAATAAGTGGTTACAGACGACTTCACAAAATTTGTGTTTCTTGTAATGGTACCAAGAGTTCGATTAGCTTTTCTGCTGATCTCTTTGAAGTGCATCGAGTAAGATAAAGTGTAATCAAAATGTACTCCTAGAGTTCCCATTTTCACTTCAAATTTATGTTGTTCATTTGATATTCGAATATTATTGAGGCTTCTTTCAAAGTAAATGAGACAATATGACATTTTTCTCTATTGAAATATAATTTGTTAATAATGATCCATTCATTATGTACTCTATAAATATCTTTCTAAAGCTCTACCCAATCCCTCACTGATTTTATTTCTTTGTAGAACTTAAGGTCGTCTGAAAGAGAAGAGCCTTCTTAGATTCCAAACAGAACGGTAAACCGTTTATAAATAATATGAAAAACATTGGACCCAGGTCAGACCCTTATGGCGATCCAGAAATAATGTTATATTCATTTAGTATACCGAAAATATGAGTCAGTCTTTAAAACTAGCGATTTTGACGCTGTTTCCATAGGACCATATGTCCGCTTCCACTCATAACAACTCAATTTTTTTCTTTCTCAACTTTCCTTTTTGATCACTAAAATGTTTTTTCTTATATTTGATGAAATATCTGCTCATGCATTTCTGGATGCGGTACATTGCCCGAAGGCATAAGTAGTGAAATATTTCTATAATAAATGGAACCCCCCAAAGAACTGATCTCGTACACGATAAATAAATTAGTTCATAAACACATAACGACAAATTCTCTTTCCCTTTGATATCAGACAAACTAGCCCTAACCTAGATTCAGTCTACCACCTGTGCGATTTTCCCATGATTGCAGTTATTTCGGGATGTTCCCTTTGAAGGGGTCACCAAAGGTTTAATACTTCATTCATCCCTCCATTCAGCAGCATCCTACAACACTAGACTCACATTGTATCCCCCTTTCTTTTCAACTCCGCAGTGAAATAAAACTAGTTCTGTTGGACTGATTCATTGTGTTCAAATTCCACCTGGTCAGTGTGCGAAAATACAATGAACTTCTGGACGATAGAAATGTAGAAGATCTGCATTTTTTTAATTCATCATGTCATTTCAATATTTTTTCTTAAAGATTATCCTAGCCAAAAATTACTGAAGTTCCCGAATTCACACAAAAACATTGAGTCATTCCCGTTTTACCAAGGTTTTACCAAGGTAGTGTTTGCTCTTAAGGACCATTTTATAACACTCTCACTGTCAGAATTTCATACATTCATACACATTTCCACGTTGTCAACAAAAATCCTGTTCTTTGGACAATAAAGTATATTTTGACTTTATTTGATCATCTGACTTGCTTGGTAATTCTGTATAATTTTTGAAAAATATTTCTCAGGAGCCCCTAAATACCAAGAGCCCTGAAGGTATGATGTAAAAATTGAATAAACCTAGATGAAACGTGTTAAAAATTCAAACTAACTTTTATAAGAAATGTTGACTGTAAGAATCGAACAAATGAATGTTGATTAAATTTTTTTTGGCTTCAAATATTTTCTGTAACCCTTTCACTGTTTATGAAATCATTCAATTCCTGTTAATCTCAATAAATCTAAAAAGCACACACAACAACCTTAGAATAAGAAATAATATATATTACATTGCGATTGCGGAAAGTGATATTTTTCACAAGAGTGGAAAATATTGTAGATCGAGGCGTAAGCCGAGAGCGACAACTCCATGAGTGTGAAAAATAACATATCAATAACAAAGACATTAGGTTGTGCAAGAAAATCGAACAAAAAGTCTGACTGAGGACTATTACTTTTAATATTTATGACAAATACAAAATATTTTCTCATAAATCGTCACATTACTTTCCTATGGGGTGGTAGGAAAATATAATTAACATTATCCCTGCGGACAAAGATTAGCTTCTGTAGAGTTTTTGTTTATTTCTTGTACTTATTTTACTTTATTACATGTATATCTTTGATGATATTTGCATTATAGTTTGTGAAATAATTCGCCTGGTTGTCTCATTCATTGACGAACTGTATTGAAAGCAACTCAGTGTCGACAGAAGTGCCCAAATTTGTGTCTATAGAGGAGGCGATGTTTTTGAACATTTAATTCGTTTGAGAAACTGAGCATTTCTTGCCATCTAAAGGTTTCTTAGTAGAATTATTCTGGGCTTCCATTGTCTAGAAACAAAGAAAATAAATTCTTTGCATGTGTTTGAGTCACGACTTTTCAACAATTAACATCTACTGTCGTTATCAAGTGTGTGAATGCGACAAGATATCTCGGATACTTATTATATAGCGTGCAACTGATGTACCTGCTATAACGGTAATTATGATCTTCGTGGGGTCTGTCTCAGGTCATCAATGTTAATTAATGTGTTACAAAGACCTTTTTGGTGAGTGTTGTTATTGATGACCGATTTTGATAGGTCTCGACAAAAAGTTTTTATTGAAATCTCAATCGATCTAGCTGAGTGATCAGTGGCTTCCACACATTCCGAATCTCTATGCTCGGCTGACTGAACACGTCATTATTCTGAATATAAGCCGACTCTATAAACTTTCTCTTATACCATCCGGATTCGTATTAGTCGAGTATATTTCAATCAAATTTTATGTTGATACTGTCTTGATGAGTAAATAGATCCCTCCCACCTCCAAACCATACAAAAGTGAGGCAATTCCTTTTAGTCACAAACGTCATCCAGACAATTCAAATATTAACTCATAAAGTCTTTTCGAAAGTCAGTCAGTTACATTGTGGGTAGCGGCCTCAAACAAAAACAACCACATGTGAAGAATGGACACATAATAACTAATATCGTGTTAACAGTCTGTTAAAATTTCGCCAATCCACCCATCACATATGACACATCTGCGATGGGCCAACTTGAAACATCCTGGAAGCCATTGGCGCCCTCGTTCAAAGAAGTAGGGGCAAAAATTTGTCAAAAATTAAATAATTTCAATGATAAACAACAGGCCTTCTTATACAAGTCCCCTCCTATTAGAGAGCCCAGGACATAGTATATGATTTCGGGAACACCGAAAGTGACATTTTTTTACTGTACCGTAGTAATTCTTAATTGATTTCAATATAAATATATCCGTAGGTACTGAAAAAGTAGCATGGCTGTAGCATGCTAATTTTTCAATTTTAAAATTTTCAACAAACGTAGGTATATTTAGATAAACTTAGCCACCTAACAATTATTCTGAAATTTAAAAATCATTATGACAAACTCCACTCGCATCTTACAGCCCTTAGTCTCTAGCCCTTATAAGTCTCTGAAAATTAGATGAAAAAAAATTTATAGGAATTATAGAACTTGCAACCCTCTTTTCTTAAAAGTTAAATAAAAAGGAGCAATGCAGACGGCAGCTCTTCGTCGGTAGGCACTATGCCCATAGGTTCGTTTATACATACATACGTTTATAAGTAGTTTCATAACAGGAATATTCCCAACATGTTTAAAAACAGCCGTGGTAATTCCCTTGCACAAAGGAGGCGACAACAACAACCCTGCCAACTATAGACCTATTTCGATGCTACCTACACTTGCCAAAATCATTGGAAATCTGGTAAAAAAAAGAATTATGATGTTTTTGAATAAGCATAACATTATAAATGGCTGTCAGTTTGGGTTTCAAAGTTCAAAAAACACGGAAGATGCGATGTTTCATCTATTGGAAAACGCATATCTTCATTTAAATAATCGTGAAATGGCAGCAGCAGTTTTTTGCGATCTTTCTAAAGCCTTTGATTGCGTGGATCATGAAATTCTTCTACAAAAACTAGAAGTATATGGCTTTAGGGATGTATCGTTAAGATGGTTCCGATCTTACTGAAGTTACACTACCAGATAACGCATCCCGACTACAGAAAATTACTTGTGGAGTTCCTCAAGGTTCGGTTTTAGGGCCTATTCTCTTTTTGATATATATTAACGACCTAGCCAGCATTGATATTGATGCAAAAATAACACAATTCGCAGATGACACGACATTATTTTGGCATAGCAAGAGGGAAAGGGAACTGCAAGAACTGATCAGCAATGATATTAGAAAAATAAAGGACTGGTGTGATGCAAACCGATTATCATTTAATATCTCAAAAACTAGCATCATCACCTTCAAAGGCTCCATAATGGATACTTACTTGGGCTCTCAATTAATAGAGAACAAAATGTCAGCTAAGTTTTTGGGATTACAAATAGACAAACATCTGGATTTTGAATGTCACATAAATATTCTATGTAAAAAAATATCATCAGGATGCTTTGCAGTCAGAGTAGCAGCAAATGAATTGGGCACTACTGTAGTAAAAAATGTGTACTTCGCTCTCATTGATTCCCATTTGCGTTACGGTATCTGTTTCTGGGGAACGTGCTCCCAATTCTTGTTTGATAGGGTGTTTGTACTACAAAAAAGAGGAGTTAGAAATATGTGTAGAGCTGGGTTCAGGGAGTCCTGTCGACCTTTATTCATAAGACATAGAATCTTGACCTTGCCCTCCATACTTATCTTAGAAATGGTTTGCTTGATGCAAAAAAAAATACAAGAGCGAAATTTTCAGTTCACCTCGACGAAATACAAGAAATAAGCTCAATATAAGTTTACCGATCCCAATATCATCAAAAATTGAGAGATCTTTTATTTATAATGGAAAAAAAATGTTTAATCATTTACCAATTGGGATTAAAGGCAAAACACGTTCAACTATATTCAGAAAGTCCGTAAAAGAGCTTCTGTTATCTAAAGCCTACTATTCTGCAGAAGAATTCTATTCTTACAGAAATTTTGTACTAAAATAAGAAATTTTTCTTTTCATCTTTATTTTTTATGCTGTATTTTAGTACTTTTAATTATTTGAACAGTGTGTAACATTTTAAATTTTTGACGTTTTGTATAATTACATGTTCTGACGTGAATTGTATAATGTAAATGTTTATGAAGTGGGTACAGTTTTACTTATTATGCTTTATTGCCTTTTTTGTGTTGTATGACAATATTCATATTGTGTATGTGAATGTAATACGTATATAACTTTACTCCTTTATCACATATTGTGAAATCACAAAATGGTCTAGTACCTCAAAATTTTGTAGTTCAATTTTCTTAGGATATTTCTTAGGATATCAACACTTTGTCAATGAGATTCTATCTTCGACAATAAAGTACAGTTTGATTTGATTTGATACTCTATAACAGAATTACGAGGATGTATTGATATCTAGTTAGCCTAGACCAGTTCCCTGCATAAACAAAATATTGCGTTACCATAGCAACGAACAATAACTTATTAGAAGTGTCAGTGTAAAGTTTAACGTCAAAAAAGTAAACCAGAGTTACGCAATAAATTAAAAGAAAAAATATGTCCACCGAAATTGTGAAAATCGAAAAATTGGAGTATCGAGCCATCATCAAGTACCTGTATTTAAAAGGGTTAAGAGGTAAGCAGATTTACGAAGATATGCCTAATACCCTTGGTGATCAATGTCCTTCGTATGCGACCGTGAAAAATTTGGACTGCAAGCTTCAAAAGAGGTAAATTTTCCATTGAAGATGATGACCGATCGGGAAGGCCAGTTTCTGTGTCAGTCCCCGAAAATATCGATGCAGTTCATGACATGATTTTAACAGACCGTCGAATTGGACTAAAACGGATATCTGAAGCACTGAATATTTCATACGAACGCGTTCATCATATAGTTCACGTCAATTTGGACATGAGAAAAATTGCTGCAAAATGGATCCCCAAATGTTTGAATGTTGACCAAAAGCGTGCAAGGGTGGTAGCATCGCGTTCGATCTGTGCTCGATTTGAAAACGATGTAGACTTCTTAAACCGAATTGTTACTATGGATGAGACTTGGGTACATTTCTACGATCCAGGAACAAAGCAACAATCGATGGAATGGCGACACTCCGGTTCTCCAAGACCTAAGAAGTTTCGTGTCCAAAAATCTGTTGGAAAAGTTCGTGCTTCAGTTTTTTGGGATTGCCATGGAGTAATCATGATTGATTTTTTGGATAAGGGTAGAACAATAACTGGAGATTACTATTCGACATTACTGACCACTCTACGGGAAAAAATTAAAGAAAAAAGACGTGGAAAGCTATCCAAAGGTGTTTTGTTTTTGCAGGACAACGCCCCTGCACACAAATCTCATGTTGCCATGCAGAAAATTCGTGATTTAGGGTTTGAATTACTAGAACAACCCCCTTATTCACCAGATTTGGCTCCGTCCGCCTATCATCTCTTTCCTCAACTGAAAAAAAGTTTAAAAGGTCGTAAATTTTCTTCCAACGAGGAGGTAATAAAAGCTGTGGAGGTCTGGTTTGCAGAGCAAGAAGAAACATTTTTTTTGAAAGGTCTAGAGACGTTGCAGGTTCGCTGTAATAAATGTATCCAATTAAGAGGAGAATATATTGAGTAATAAAATATTTTGACATTGAAATTTTGTTTGGTTCTATAGTAGGCTAATAATTTTTCAATATATCCCAAGTAGCACACCTATATTGGTAAAATATTGGTACAATATTGTGAACATATTGGCGAAATATTTGATATGCAATATTGGCGAGAAAAAAAATGTGAAGATTCGGCGATATTGGTCCAATATTTCTTGAATAATATTGGCGAAATATTCTTAAACTAATATTGGCCTCAAAATGTTTGGCGATATTGGTACAATATCGCTGATACAATATTGGCACAATATTCAAAAGTTATATTGTCGAGAAGTAAAATGTGAACATTTTGCGATATTGGTCGAATATTGTTTGATTATTTTAGAAATAGTATTGGTGAAATATTCTTGAAGCAATAATGGCATCAAAATATTTATCGATATTGGTACAATATTTATCAATATTGGTACAATATCATTTGGATATATTGCTGGATGTCAATAAACCTTGGTAAATTATCAAATGTCTTTTAGTTGATGAAGGTGACATCAGAGTCTGCCTTTTGATCGCCATAACCACTGAGTAAGCTGTCTGAGAAAACAAGTCATGAGAAGTATTTAATATACTTTCGTAGGTTTAAGAAGACGTTCTATATGTAGAGCCTCCTAGCGGATTTTCATCCAGGTTTGATCATGATATAATTTCAATATGTTCCATTGAATATTCGGCCAATATTCAAATTTCATCTCAATCTAGATGTAGGAAACAATATGAAGACAAATTTTTTTTAAAGATATCGATAAATATCACTGAACCGATATTGACCCAATATTAATAATTAATATTTGTTGAATATTGGCGAAACGATATTCAACCAATGTGTTATCACACTTGGAGATACAATATAGTTTTTATTCCTAGAATCGATATTAGGGGAATATTGGGATTGCGATATTTATTCTAGATGTTAAAAACGATGTGAGACCATATTGTTTTATCGATATTGGTAAATATCATTCAACCAATATGAGTTATTACAATTTGTCAAATAAAGTGGAAATGATATTCAACCAATATTCTAACTAACTTGGAAATACAATTTGGTTTTTTCCCCTATAATCGATATGACTGGAATATTTGGATTGCAATATTCATTCTAGATGTGGAAAACAATATATAACCAATATTGTATTATCGATATTGGTAGAAATCATTCAACCAATATTGACCCAATATTTCGTGTGGTATTCTACATTCAAAACTAGTTCAACCAGTATTCCACCAATATTATTAATGTAATATTGTTTTTTGAACCCACATTGGACCAATATTGATTTTTCATTTACAATATATCTATATTGGCCCAATATGGAACCAAGATTCAGCCGATATGATGTGCTACCTGGGATCCTCTTATATCATTGAACAGTAACAGAATATTCACAAAAATAAGAGGGGGCACCACAGCAACTTTTAATGTCTAAGTCATAGAGTACTTACTTGGGAAGTTGAGCAACCGAATAATGACAATTAGATGTTATACCTAAAACTATAAGAGACTTCACCATACGATGATGTCAAATTGAAAAGTGTTAATCAATAAATAAATAAAACATAAATAAACACTCAAACATTTAATTTAATATGAATTAATTTTCACTGGTAAGAGTAATAGTTTCTCAAAAACAAGATTTTGATTCTAATAATATTCAATATTCGATATCTGTTGCATATGAGGTTGAATTCATTACATGTAAGATTTTATTAGGAAATCAAATTTCCTAGCGCATAGTACTATGTGGAGGTTTACAAATAGTCGTTGAAAGATATAAACTTCAACGGAAATAATATCAATATTGAATAATAATAAATAATTAAAATTGAAATGGAAAGTGAAACCTGTTCCTCTGGTGACACCAACGTGAAGATTTTTGGACTGGATCCCAGGCCAACCAGGACTGGAGTTATGATGGAAGGGAGTCTACGAAGACTTTCAACGAAAAAGGCTTCATCATATTTGACAGCAATTCATCAGTTCATCAGGCAAAACCAGGCATTCTATACTTCAGGCAATTGAGCTATACTGGAGCCATAAAACCATAAATATCCAACAGGAAGAAGTGGAGCTTAACCAAAGCTTGGGAGATACCTAACCAGGCAAGGAAACGTGACAATTCTCTGGGTTAAATTCCTGTGGGTACAACAACCCTACAAATGTTTTTCAGTAAGCAGCTGTTCTAAACACTCGTTAGCATGAAAACGATGAGAAGAAAAGTTGGAAAACTCACCTTCTGTAGAAAAAAATGTCGGCGTTGTATAAAGTTTTCAAACGTCAAATTGTCCAGGACTTTGGAGTTGATGGTGAGATAGTAGAACGGAATATCCACGAAGGATCACTTTACAAATTCAGGATTCGTCAGCCGAACAAAACCAGGAACCCCTGTATGGCTAGACACCTGCAGCTTTTACCAATTCTACTATCAGACTCCTCGTCTCTCAGTCGGACACGAATTCCACCTTGAAGATTTTTTTTTCATCCAGAAAGTTAGGTTACCAACATTCAGATATTTCAATATTTGCATGTTCCATGCATAACCGACCAATCTGACCAGCATAAAATAATGTTGTGTTTGGTTGTCTCTGATCAGACACCCCAAAAGCTAAGTTGGCTAAGCTGATATTTTAAAATATGAAAATATCATCGGACAGCAGTCAAATTCACTCTCCTTCAAAAGATACACAGAGAAAAAGAACAAATATTGTTAAATTCAAAGAAATCTGAAGTTTGAATAGGTCCAACAAACAAGCTTGGTTGATTTAAAGTTTCCATTCATTTGGATTTTCAAACAATTCATTATTTTGTTTTCATATGATTTCTTCAAAATGCTATATTTTATTATTTGAAACAAAGCATATATTTGTTTCGATCAAACATGTATTTTTCAATTTATGAACAGATTCATTCGTGGTGAATACATGTAATTTGAATCAAAGAAAACAACACTTGAGACAAAAAAAAAAATTTTTTTGGAAGAAAGAAATACGCTATTTTTGTTTAGTTCAATCAATTTTTTTTTTTCAATTTCTGAAAAAAATCATTCGTTGCGAATAAATGTTATTTGAATCAAATAAATCAAACATTCAGAGAAAAAAGAAACTTGTTTGGAAGAAACAAATATTTATTTTTGAAAAATTAATATATTGGTTTATTGAGAAGAATGGATGTGCAGGTCAATGAAAGTGTTCATTAGTTTCAATTATAAATGTTTTCGTAGTGAATAAATGTAATTTCAATCAAAGGAATCAAACCTTGATAAAAAAGAAAATTGTTTGGAAGAAACAACTAGTTATTTGTTAGAAACGCATTTGTTCGCGGTGTTCGCAGGTGGATGGTGCTATTGGTGCTTTGTTTTCGCCTTTCATTATTCATTGCGATTAATGCGATTTTTAATCGTTTTTTCTCACTGGTTCTGGTTAGTAGTTTGTGTGTCATAGAAATTTTAGGACAATGGAATTTGGGTCATCTGATCCCTAGTTTCAGAGGTAAGAAATCTTAATCCTAACCTGATTATCTTGATATATAGGTATAAATATATATTTGAATTCCTACCTATGCCAATACTGGTGTAAATATTTTTGTGATTTCTTGATTTTCTGGTGCTTTCATACCGATCCACCATCAAAAAAAAAGGAACCTACAGTGCAATTTGGTATATTATAGTCAATGATAATTGTATGGTACCTACTGCACATCTACAAAATACCTATTCGTACCTAGGTATATAGATACGTTGAAATATTCATTTTGTAATTCTCCAAGTGAAATGGCGTTTTAATTATCAAGGAGGGTTGAAGATTCCATACAGTCAAATAAACATTTTTTCATTCAAATGTCATTAGCGTCACTTGAAACAAATATTTGTTTCTATAAAACAAGAAAATTGAAGATTTGTTCGTGACAAATCAATCAGTTGGTCAAATTTGAATCTCAATCTCAATTTCAACCAACCAAGTGATAAATTTGTCCAAACAAATTTTTATTTGAATCAAATAACATTTATTGCTTGTTAATATATAGTTTTTCAACAAATACAGTTGTTTCGCCCAAACAAATCTAATTTAAATGAACCGATAACTTGAAACAAAGATTATATGATTTGGTTCTTAGGAATAACACTTGTTTCTTACTAATAACAATTATTTCTTGCAAAGAAATAAAAGTCAAACAAATGAGATTGTTTCTCGCAAAGGAACGTTTTTCTCTGTGTAGCGTTAACTGAGTAAAGAATTTTTGACATTTCAATAATGACGAAAAAAATTAAAACGAGGCTGAAATCTCTCGATAATATGTTTCTTTGAAAGAATCATATAATTTATTATTATTTCGTATTGGAAAAAAATGGTTCGATCCACATTACTTAATGAAAAATAATTTTATTAAGCTCCCGAACTCCCTGATTTCGGCGCTTATGTGCAGTTGAAACCGATGAATAAATTAGTAGCACAAGAGCTCCGAAAGCCAATTGCCAAAAAGGACTGAAATGCACCCTCAAATAAGAATTATATTCGCATGAAGAGGTGATTCATGCAGGAATACAATTATCACCGGTTGTTGAGATGCCCTAATGTTGGACTGATTTGTAAAGCTATAGCAGTACGTGATTAAGAGGTCCCCTAATTGGTGGCTTCCTGGCAAGTGGTAGTGTGTGACTACAATGAACCTGCTACTTCACATAATTAGTAGCCATGTGATCAAATTAAAACGCCCAAGAAGCATAATGAGACAGCCTCTTATTAGTTGAGAAGATGAGTTCGTTTCAATGTTATTAACACAAAATTTATTGAGACAAAATTGCCAATGTGTGGGGAATTGCTGGGGTTCAATGTTATACTACTCGTTAACACTTTTGTTAACTATGCTAGTTTTTCTATTGTCAAATATAATAGAGAAAACTGCGAGGTAGCTGATACCATTCAGAAAATATGTTCTATTTCTCTGCCTCGAATCCACAAAAAAGTACAGAAAATATGTTCAAAATTAAATTATTTCTATGCCTCGATGTGATATACTAGTCATGAACAGTTTTTTCTACGTTGGTTTGAATGTTTTATACGATACGATGTAGTAACTTGATTACTGATCGACAAGCGTAAGGATGCCTCCGGGAATTGGTGGCGCAGTAGACAAAACCCTGGAGTGGGGCAGGAGCTCAACCGCTCTGCCTTATTAAACAGTAGTCGATCTTTGTCGCACATCTACTCACGCTTTCTATCTTTTGCGCATCTCAGAGGTATCCTTACGTTTGTCGATCTGTACTTATATTTCGGACGTCCATCATCTTAATGGTTGAAAGATTTCTATCTCTTTCAAATTTTTCACAACGTTTCAATTGCTTGAATCCGCAATCGTCTTCTGGTGAATAATGACAAAATCAGATGCTACGCGACCGTTCATAGGTCTATAATTAAAGTGTAATTACGGTATAATTACGCGCGGTCTTGTGGTGCGCGTGGTTTCGCGCTTTTTCTCCCTCCAAAACGGTCCATGAGCGGTTTCCATACGTTTTTAATTTCCACGCTTGGTTGACTGAAGGCACTATTGGCTTCTATATAGGTGGTTTCCATAAATTTCCGTTTGAACCAATGTTCCTCTCTATGAAGAACACTGGCTTCTTCCCAATGAATTTGGTGGTGTTTTGTCCAGGCGTGGTCAGCAATTCCCGATTTTGATGTTTCCCCTCGTTGAGTCCACTTTTTGTGTTCGGCTATTCTTACTGATAATGGCCTCTGGGTCTCTCCGATATAGGAATCTCCACATTCACATAGGACTTTGTAAATACAGTTTTTGCTGGATTCTTTTGTGTTCTCTGGTTTCGTCTTGGTGAGGAAGCTTCGTAAGGTACTGCCGGATTGAAAGCAACTCTTGATGTTGTATTTATTTCCGATCGTTCTGATCTTCTCGGAGATGCCCCTGATATAGGGAAGAATGAGAACGGGGTTTTGTGGTCGTTCTTCGGATGTCTTGGTCTTTTCGAGTTGCTTCCGAACTTCTCCTATGAGACGAAACCAGAGAACACAACAGAATCCAGCAAAAACTGTATTTACAAAGTCCCATGTGAATGTGGAGATTCCTATATCGGAGAGACCAAGAGGCCATTATCAGTAAGAATAGCCGAACACAAAAAGTGGACTCGACGAGGGGAAACATCAAAATCGGGAATTGCTGACCATGCCTGGACAAAACACCACCAAATTCTTTGGGAAGAAGCTAGTGTTCTTCATAGAGAGGAACATTGGTTCAAACGGAAAATTATGGAAACCACCTATATAGAAGCCAATAGTGCCTTCAGTCAACCAAGCGTGGAAATTAAAAACGTATGGAAACCGCTCATGGACCGTTTTGGAGGGAGAAAAAGCGCGAAACCACGCGCACCACAAGACCGCACGTAATTATACCGTAATTACACTTTAATTATAGACCTATGAACGGTCGCGTAGCATCTGATTTTGTCATTATTCACCAGAAGTCGATTGCGGATTCAAGCAATTGAATCGTTGTGAAAAATTTGAAAGAGATAGAAATCTTTCAACCATTAAGATGATGGACGTCAGAAATATAAGTTTTCAAGTTTTTTCTACATTGGTAATTCTCATATTCTCAAACATAGTACAGAAAACTAGCTGATCTCATTCTGAAAATATGTTGAAAAATAAACTATTTTCTGAAATCTTTCAAGAATGCCCACTTTCTCGGAGCAACTTCAGGCCTCAAAATACGCTATCTAGTATTTTAGTCCATTGCTAAGCAACGAACTTTCCCGGCCCGTATTCGGAACTAAACGGTACGGGAAAGTACTTTTTCTGAAATCGTTCAAGAATGCCCACTTTCTCGGAGCAACTGCAGGCCTCAAAATACGCTAATCCAGTATTTTAGTCCGTTGCTAAGCAACGAACTTTCCCGGACCGTATCGAAAACGATACGGGAAAGTACTTTGCCGGCCTAGGCTGTCAAAATCGGTCTTTGGTTTATAGTTGTCACTTTGACGTTTCAGGAAAGCACGTAATTTCGAATCCTCAATTTATGATAATGCTGATTGTGATTTCAGAAAAAATAGTATGTGTAACTCGTAGTAAAAGCACATTCCCAGACTTCAATGCTTGTTGGCCTCGGCTTAACGCTCGGCCAACAATTTACATTGTCGTCCGGGAATGTATTGCTTTTGCTACTAGATACACAATATAATATTTCTACTCCTCAAATCTATTGCTGGGTTTAATGTGATACTGCGCATGAAAGGTTTGATTAACAGTGCTAATTTTTCTATTGTGAAACTTATTACAGAAAACTGTAACCTAGTTAAATAAAAAACTCAGAAAACTGTGGGTTGATGCTTTTTTTCAGTAAACATGTTGAAAAATTAATATTTTTTGTGTTTCAAATCCAATGCTGGGTTCAATATGAAATTGTTCTTGAACAGTTTGTTTAACAATCTTAATTTTTCTATTCTCAAACATTATACAGATAACTGTGAGCTAACTGATATCATTCATATGTTGAAAAAGAACATATTTAAAAAATTGTCCTACATTTGGTAAATTCAAATAAGAATGGGTAAGCTACAGATTTGCCAGATAAAATGCTTTTGAAAATTCAAATATTTGCTCAAAAGCTTGATGATATTTTTCAGTCGTAATGTCTTTTCACGCCACAAGCTTTCAAAAAAATATTCAAATTAAAAAAAAAATCCATTTTTCATACAATTCATATCAAATTCAACGTTTCATTTTACAAGGTCATGAGTAAAAGCGTTTTTGAAAATTTTTTTACGTTTATCTCACTTTGAAAAAACTACAGACATGAGTTTTTATTCCTTTTTCTCGTTCTCTGGATTTGAGCTTCAGAACGATTTATCTCAATGATGAGGTTGATGATGATGATTGAAAATCATGGCAGATAAATGAAGCTAGTCACTAATGAAGATCGATCTGCTTCAGCAATTTGGAAAGGATTACTTTATAGGAAGTGAGCTATGTAAAGTGTGGTACCACGTTAACTTTTTCATTTGTTGACAGATCTTAACGCCTTTTTTGCAAAGAAACGAACTCCGACAGCTCTATTATACCGTTATAACTTTGAAATAAAATTCCAAATTTCAAGGCCTTCTAATTTTTTTCAAAGCCAAAATTCCAAAAAACATATTAGCAATTTTTCAAATAAAATTTGTCTACGCAACTGAATTTGTTATATTTTCGAACTGGTGTAACAGAACGAACAGGAAAAAATTATAATGAAAATTATATTACGATATGCCATACTTTTTTGCTACTGTACTTGCGGTGCAGTAAACTTCATCAATGACTCCGTGATTTTCACTGAATTTGACGTCTTTCGTTTTGCTGACTATCATCCGTGACTATTCTAAAGCTGTTGGAATGCTTTTGTTCAAACTACAAAAATATGGATTTCGAGGAATCACTGATTCAATTCTTATTCAACTGAACGAAATCAGTAAGGAATTCGTCATAGTCGGAATTGAAGTGTATTCATTGTGGAGTTCCTCAGGGTTCCACACTTGGACCAATGTTATTCTTATTGTATATTAATTACCTATTGAATATCCAGATTCGAAATCATTGACTGTTTTTGCTGATGAAAGTACTCTATTTTGGCATCACAAGAACAGAAACGATATTGATAGAAAAAGATTGGTGTGACTCAAATGATAACATAACAAGAACAGTACCATAACTTCCCTCAGATGTCATCTTGATATACCGTTGGACAATAACATATTGTTGACAATAAATTATATTTGAAGTACATTGGAATCTGAGCAGCGCAGCAGAACTTCTTTTGATCATATTACAAGTAAAAATAATGAATTGAACTTGCCAATATAACGGATGTAAGATGTTTAATCACCTTCCATCAAACAGAAGTATCAAATAACTTTTTTCGGTTCAGAAACGATGTTAAGTGTTTGTTGTCTTTTTATCCCAAATGGAGACATTTTTCAATCATTTCAATAAGAGTACCCTCTTCCTAGCTAATTTTTTTCCGTAATCCAATAAACAATAACAAATAATACGAATCGCAAGTCAAAACAAATAATTATTCAATAGGAAATTGAAAAAACTTACAGTCTATCTCCACCAAAAATATTCTTTATTGCAGCTGTCATGCAGTCAGAAGACTGACATCACGTTGATATCATGTAGTCAGAAGACTAACATTAAGGGGGAGGACATGTTTCGAAGGATTAAACCTTCATCTTCAGCAAAATATATGAGTTAGTTACAAGTCGATCTAAGGAAAAACAAAATGGTTACCAAAGAGTAATGAATAACAATAAAATGTGTGAACCTACCATATTATGGTGGAACAACCACATTCAATGGGAAAAAAGTTCACCAAATAAATATTTCTCTTTATCCTATTTTGGCCCCCTTTCATTAAAACTTAAAAATACTTTGCTCAACAAATTCAATGCCAACAACATTTCAAATTTTTCGATTTCATTCAAAACCTCCAATAATCTCAAACACTTGCTGGTCAACTCTAAAGATAAAATTCCAATGCTTGATAAATCTGGAGTCTATAAATTGAACTGTTCTAACCTTGATTGCAAAGCTTGCTATATTGGCCAAACAGGTCGCAAGCTTAGAACTCGTTTAGCAGAACACGTTAGAATTATAGAGTCCAACTCCGAAAAAGAAGAAATTAATTCAAATTCTGTTTTTTCCAATCACATCATAAATGAGAAACACAAGTTTGATTCCAACTCTGACTTAAAAATTTTACAGAACTCAACTTACTTGAGACTCTTGAAACTAATAAAGCGATTAAAAATTCAGATTTACAATGTTTGAACGAACAAACCCAGTTTGACAGTTTGAAACTTTTTAACTCGTTACTATTTTGATACCTGTTTCATTCCACTTAATTTTCAATGATTCACTTAAATTTTTTGGTTAAAGTTTCTATTAAATACCCAATAATCTTTACAAATGAAAACATTTATTCGTTCGTTCTATGGTTCTGTCTGCAGATGTCATTTTCTCAATTTTCTTGTTCTATGAACCATGGGACATTTCACTCTCTTCTCTTTCACCTTGAGTCAGGACTGTCCACATGACAGATGTCATTCATGTCAAATTTATTGTCACTTCCTCTTCCTACCTGTTACTTTGTAAACAATTGCTGCATGGTCACAATTTTTAAAAAAAAATTTGATTTATTATGAAAATGTTTATTGTTGGATGGGCCAACCATGGTCCCTGACATTGGTGGTTGTGGCCTCCGCTCCAGATGCGGACCACATGGTCTTGTGTTAGGACCAAAATTTTAGTTTAAGAAATTTTTTTTTAAAAACCTTTTTTCCATTGAATGTGATTGTTCCACCATAATATGGTAGGTTCACACATTTTATTGTTATTCATTTGGTAAATATTTTGTTTTTCCTTAGATCGACTAGTAACTAACTCATATATTTTGCTGAAGATGAAGGTTTAATCCTTCGAAACATGTCCTCCCCCTTAATGTTAGTCTTTTGACTACATGATATCAACGTGATGTCAGTCTTCTGACTGCATGACAGCTGCAATAAAGAATATTTTTGGTGGAGATAGACTGTAAGTTTTTTCAATTTCCTATTGAATCTCACCTCCACTGTATGCGATGGATCGTCTCCGATGGATAAATAATTATTTATCTCATTCGTCAAATAGGTATCGACGCGCATGCGCGTTGTGAATGTCGTCCTAATCATGAGCATAAAATTGAAAATTGCCAACTTTGAAGGTCGAATTCTTCTGATTATGATTGATACTGAAACTAAAGAAATTGCATATATGCTTACATGGTGGTTCTTCGGGTAGTAAGTCCGACGTGTTTTCAGAGAAGAACTCGACGTTTCGCCAACACAAGTGGTTAGCATTTTCAAGAGTTATTTTAAAAATTTTCGCTTTCTGTAGTCGCTGTCAAATGCTTGACATTTGTTATACGTTGTCTCAATAAATACCTGTGATTTGACGTTCGTACATCTGATTGGTCCATAGCGTTAGCAGACATCATAGAATCGTTCGTACCGTTATTTTGTGGGTAGGGAGCTATTTGAGAATTTTTGAGAACTGGAAGCCAAACCTTGTTCAATTGAAGCAATTGAAATCCAGAAACACCACAGCAACTTCAACAGAACCGAATAAGGACTACAATTGAACAAGGTTTGGCTTCCAGTTCTCAAAAATTCTCAATTAGCTCCCTACCCACAAAATAACGGTACGAACGATTCTATGATGTCTGCTAACGCTATGGACCAATCAGATGTAAGAACGTCAAATCACAGGTATTTATTGAGACAACGTATAACAAATGTCAAGCATTTGACAGCGACTACAGAAAGCGAAAAATTTAAAATAACTCTTGAAAATGTTAACCACTCGTGTTGGCGAAACGTCGAGTTCTTCTCTGAAAACACGTCGGCCTTACTACCCGAAGAACCACCATGTAAGTGACGATGGCCGCGAAAGCCTTTCACAATGCATATATGCTCCTACTGAAATGTACAGTTTCAATTTGAATTTATGGTTGAGAAAGTGCCGTGATTAGGATCATTATAATGAGAATGATGCATAAATTGACCCTTATTGTTTCCATCTGAATCATTTTTTGTGTTAGACTTTGACTTTGTATTGACAATACTAGTAACAACTGTTAGAAATGTTTACAATTCAAATTGATACTGGTCTAAAAGCGCAATGTGAATTACAATAATTCACACATGTAACATACAAGATGATTGTCTGAAATATTTCGATAACGCAATTTACATTTTATCATGATATATTTGTGTTAGGAATCAAAATTTTGTCATGAAATTATTACAATTCCAGTTGAGTAGTCTTTAAAAACAATTGCTAATACATTTTTTAGATTTTTGACGATAAAAAAAAATTCGAAGTAGACTTTGAAATTTTCATTTTTATTTCTATTTCAGGGCACTTAACTGGAACTATTTATGCACTATCCAATGAAAACAGAGAACTTTTGAATCGGATATTAAATAAATTTTTATAGAAGTGCCCCGATTTCAAATCGATCACTCTGTATATCTATGTTAATAAATTGAAGTTTCCGCCCTACATTGTACATGTACATTGAAAAAGGAATAATAATATCAGTTTAGATTGATTTGGGAAGCTGAATACACTTGCGAAGAATAAATGAAGAGGTTTTTTTTTGTATAGAGTGTATAATTTCTTAAAAATGCAAAGCGCTCTCGACTTTCGTCATCTTCAGTGCTTCCTGAAAGTAAATAAAATGATTGTGAGGAATTCTTTAAATTGAATTTATTAAATTTGTAGGTTATGAAATTTGGAAAAAGATTTTAAAGTTAGATGAGTACTTACAAGTCAGGTAACAGGAAGAATTACAATTTTTGAAGACATCTTATACGAGGATGTATTGATATCTAGTTAGCCTAGACCAGTTCCCTGCATAAACAAAATATTGCGTTACCATGGCAACGAACAATAACTTATTAGAAGTGTCAGTTAAAAATTGTTAAAATTGTTTTTTCCATTAACCAGCTGTCGTCCCCTTGCGAACAGCAGCCCTCAGAAGTCGAAACTTGTACGAGCTAAGGATTACCGAGGTCTTACCTTTTTACGTGCGATTCCTAGCACTTTCTCGGGCCATCAGAAAAAGTTCTGCAGTCGCTAGGGTTTGAACCTTTGACTGGCAGCCAAAAGTGATTGAAACAATGTCCCTTTAACCACTCGGCTACCTGGCCCCAGAGTCAGTGTAGAGTTTGACGTCAAAAAAGTAAACCAGAGATACGTAATAAATTAAAAGAAAAAATATGTCCACCAAAATTGTGAAAATCGAAAAATTGGAGTATCGAGCCATCATCAAGTACCTGTATTTAAAAGGGTTAAGAGGTAAGCAGATTTACGAAGATATGCTTAATACCTATGGTGATCAATAAATATCCTTCGTATGCGACCGTGAAAAATTGGACTGCAAGCTTCAAAAGAGGTATATTTTCCATTGAAGATGATGACCGATCGGGAAGGCCACTTTCTGTGTCAGTCCCCGAAAATATCGATGCAGTTCATGACATGATTTCGCCGTCGAATTGGGCTAAAACGGATATCTGAAGCACTGAATATTTCATACGAACGCGTTCATCATATGGTTCACGTCAATTTGGACATGAGAAAAATTGCTGCAAAATGGATCCCCAAATGTTTGAATGTTGACCAAAAGCGTGCAAGGGTAGTAGCATCGCGTTCGATCTGTGCTCGATTTGAAAACGATGTAGACTTCTTAAACCGAATCGTTACTATGGATGAGACTTGGATACATTTCTACGATCCAGAAACAAAGTAACAATCGATGGAATGGCGACACTCCGGTTCTCCAAGACCTAAGAAGTTTCGTGTCCAAAAATCTGCTGGAAAAGTTCTTGCTTCAGTTTTTTGGGATTGCCATGGAGTAATCATGATTGATTTTTTGGATAAGGGTAGAACAATAACTGGAGATTACTATTCGACATTACTGACCACAAAAATTAAAAAGAAAAGACGCGGAAAGCTATCCAAAGGTGTTTTGTTTTTGCAGGACAACGCCCCTGCACACAAATCTCATGTTGCCATGCAAAAAATTCGTGATTTAGGATTTGAATTACTAGAACACCCGCCTTATTCACCAGATTTGGCTACGTCCGACTATCATCTCTTTCTTCAAATGAAAAAAGTTCAAAAGGTCGTAAATTTTCTTCCAACGAAGAGGTAATAAAAGCTGTGGAGGTCTGGTTTGCAGAGCTAGAAGAAACATTTTTTTTTAAAGGTCTAGAGACGTTGCAGGTTCGCTGTAATAAATGTATCCAATTAAGAGGAGAATGTGTTGAGTAATAATATATTTTGACATTGAAATTTTGTTTGGTTCTATAGTAGGCTAAGAAATTTTCAATATATCCTCGTATGTATTTTATAATTAAAGCCAGAAATTTTATAAAGTACATATAGATGACTTAAAAAATTTTAATTCTTCCTGTTACCTGACTTGTAAGTACTCATCTAACTTTAAAACCTTTTTCCAAATTTCATAACCTACAAATTTAGTTAATTCAATTTCAAGAATCCCTCACAATCAGAGTATTTATTTTCAGGAAGCACTGAAGATGACGAAAGTCGAAACGCTTTGCATTTTTAAGAAAGTATACACTTTATACAAAAAAACCTTCTTCATTTATAATAATATCAAACGAACACACTTTACTTAGTTGAATGATTTGAATAGGTGAGCATTTTTCCACATTACCCTAAATTTTCCGGGAAAATTGAAAAAACCGATTTTTCACTTTAAAACTTTTTTCTGAACCAAAATTATTTTTTTCTCCTCAAAATTTGGAGGAAATATAACTTATATATCAAGTGAGCTTGTAAATTTTTTGTAGCAAAATACAAATTTTTCCTCTTTTTTTTAACTAAGTCCGAAAAAACGACCTCATTTTCAACTGTAAAGTTTCACCGGTAAAATTCTATTTCTTAAGCTTTCCAAATGCCACTTTTTCGTTCACGCGTCTACTTTTATTTTATGTAATGAAACAGTAGCACTACTATGGAAAAAAATTCCAGAAAACGCAAAAAAATTAAAAAACAGATTTTCAAAAATCAATTTTTTCAAGTTTTGTTCTAAAGTCATATTTATTCATTAAAATCGTTGAAATTAATAGTTGAAACCTTTCGAGAATATTAATTCCATGTTACGTCAATAGGTACAAGGACATAAATAAGGATTCAATGATGACGATTTGCAGTGAAAATAACTTCCCACGTTTCTGTAAAAAACAGTTTTCTACTTAATAATGAATGAATGAATATAATGAAAAAACTTCTTCAAATTGCAAACAAAAAATGTCTAGTTTAGAACATAAAAAGGTACATTGACAAACATATAATTTTTACACAAGGAAAAAATCAAAACTGAATCAAAATGGTTTTTTCGTTTTCACCGGAAAATTTGAGGTTATGTGGAAAAATGTTGAAAACCATAATTGTAGATCTTTATACTGCCAACAACTTTTTTCCTCCACTATTTTTGTAAGAGGTTAATTTTAGCAGAAAATCGTGTGAAACCATTTTTACCCCCAAAAGTTCACCTCCTTTCGCCCTTCTATCACAATAAAATCCTTATTTATGTCCTTGTTTATTCTTTGTTCCTATTGGGGTAACATGAAATTAATATTCTCGAAGGGTTTCAACTGTTAATTTCAATAATTTTGATGAATAAATATGAGTTCAGAACAAAAATTATAAAAATTGATTTTGGAAAATTTGTTTTTTAATTTCTTTGCGTTTTCTGGAAAAAAATCCATAGTAGTGCTACTATTTTATTAGATAATCTAAAAGTAGACCCAACGGAAAAAGGCAAATAAAAGCATTTCGCTACAAAAAAATTACAAAATAAGTTGTATTTTCACTAAATTTCATGACAAAAAAATTATTTTTCCCAGAAAGAAAATTTAAAAACTGAAAATTCGGTTTTTCCATTTTTACTGGAATATTTGGGTTAATGTGGGAAAATATTTGATATAAAAGTTGCAGATCTTTTTATTATCAACAACTTTGCTGACTAATTTTTTTCGATAGGTCAACTTTCGTAGCAATTCGCGAAAAACCGTGAAATACCACTTTCAACCCCTAAAAGTTCACCCCGTTCCACCTTTCCCTTTTTTGCCGACTCCAAAGGTCATTTTAACAATATTCTGCTCCTCTTCCGGTAGGTCTTATAGTGTCAATTTTTTTATCTCAAAAATGGATGAGAACAATAGTCTATTTATGAATTAGCTGTCTGAAAATTCTGTTTTTCCTGATCATTTCCATCATCATATTCATGGAACCGTACCACCGTACCAAAAAAATTTCTGTAAAAACGTTCGCCATTCCACAACGCGTTGAAAATTAAAAAAATAGGCCACAGAGCAGTTCGAAATTGGTCGGCAAAGTTTCCGAAATGACAGTTTTTTTAACGATATTCCCCGCTTACCCATCTGCCCTGCTGTCATTATTTTCGGTGCAGTGAACGCCCTCTTTCTCAAGACTACACCTGAATCACCGGAAAGAATACACAGGTGCTTTCTCGGTTTCCGGAACTGTGCTCTGCAGTTCTCAGCAGCTGGCAGCAAGTGTTCGCTAACCATGTTTCCTCAGATTGTCTAAGATTGTGCGTAGATTTCTAATTGTTCGTATGTTTAATTGAAGAAGCGCCTTCTGCGATGTCGTTAATGAAGGAGGTATATGGACGGTAACGAATTTTTCACTTGGTGCTATTATTAGCTGAGCGTGAGAAAAAGTTCTTTCAAAATGGTTAAGAGTTCTATGATATTCCCAGGACTCTTTAATATGACAACCAGATACAGTTTGCCCAAAAAGTAACTTTTGAACAGATTAACATTTTTTATTTAATTTTATTTTGGTCAAATGGTAGTTCATTAACTACGAAATGATTCTGAAAGTACAATTCCCACTGAAAACTATGAGGCACAGATACACAAAATTATGTTTTTCCGCAAACGTCAAAAAAAGTAGACATTATTAACGTCAATTCATGATGTTGAAGTATGATTTCACAGACGCCACTTTTTTGTACGGCCGTGAGCGGACAAAAAAGTACTTTTTTGTACGCTGAGGCCGTACAAAAAAGTAGAATTTTTAACAGGGAAAATAATTATTAGTTGAACTTTTAAACTTTATTAACGATAATATACAACAAACGAAATTTTGATGCTCAAGTACTTACCAAAAATGCACAGTCCAATTGTTGCTTTCAATCACTTACAATATTTCTGACATTATAAAATATTATTGAACTGACAAATTTGTTTTTGACTTGGCAATCACAAAACCAGTAACCACGGAAATGTAGTGAGCAGTTTTATTCTCTGAATTTATCAACTTCGTTGCAATCGTTTTGAATTTTTATTTAAATATTAATTAGTTCTATAGTCTGGATGCCGTTTGCGGAAAAAATAGCATGTTTCATTCGGAGCAAAAGCACTTTTTGTGGCTCGTCTGAAATTGTCGGCCTCACTAACGTTCGGCCATCAAACATTCAGACTCGCCACAAAAAGTTATACTTTTACTCCTAATAAAACAATATACTATTTGTCGTACTTACACTCATAGGTACAAAATCATATATTTGAGGGGTTGTATCCTGAAAACTAGTCATAGGATCGTGTTGGGCCCATGGGAACTTTTGATCAGGATAATGAAGAGAATAACATACTACACTTTCAGCCGATTTCACCGGGACCCAGATACCCATAAGAATGGTGCGGGATCCTTTTTTCATCATATCTCGTAATTGTTATTTTAATCTTGCACTTCACTAATTCTTGACTTCGAGGAGAGCGATGCGTACCGTAGAAGAAAAAAAAAATTATCTCAGATATAACTACCAGTCTCAGACTAATATTCATGCAGCTGTGCAATTATTCAAATCAAATCAAAATATACTGCATTGTCGAAAAAATCAAGTTTTTGTTAACAAAGTAAAAGATAAAAAAGATAATACAAAGATGAGATACACACAAACATGTAAAATATAAATAAAATAAATGTACCAATAAAATGTTATATGAATATTTAGTCAATTTTTCATATTTCAGCGGTCGCTCATTAAGATAAACAATACAAACAAAGATACCAACGCAAGGAAACATATATATATATATATATATATATATATATATATATATATAGATATATATATATATATATATATATATATATATATATTTATGATTCATAAAATCACACCAATTTTGCTGAATTTATTCAATAAAACGCTTATAAATTTTGGATTCTGAGTATATCTATTATTTTGATACATCTGTCACAAATATTGCATATTTTCACTTTGGAAGCCCTTTCCAAGAATCCCTGAGGAGGAGAGTATGGATGCTGTTTTTGGACGAGCCGAGGAGCTGAGAGAGTTTCTGCAACAGAATACAAAGGTGAAAGGTTAAAAAAAAAATAAGAGTAAGTATCCAGCCTCGGCATATCTTTGAACTGCATTTCTAAAAAAACAATAAATACCCAATATAATTTCACTACAACTACAATTTTTATTCAAAACAAAAATAAAAAAAAAATTGATAACAATTAAAATTTTTATTCAACAATTTTCACTAATATAAAAATTATATTACAATATATATATATATATATATATATATATATATATATATATATATATATATAGGAGAGAGGTAGTCTTTGCTGACTAGTTAAGATCAAGCTAGGGAACTTGTTGGGTGAGCAGCATGCAGGAAGTATACTCTTATAACACTTTATTCCAATATTTCGACAAGTATTATTGTCATCATCAGGGAAAGCTACCAATCTCACCTACACGTAAGTAGTTTAGAATCCACTTTTGTCAATTGTTTTCACTATAGTTAAAACATTATTGTAGCTTTCCCTGATGATGACAATAATACTTGTCGAAATATTGGAATAAAGTGTTATAAGAGTATACTTCCTGCATGCTGCTCACCCAACAAGTTCCCTAGCTATATATATATATATATATATATATATATATATATATATATATATATATATATAAGAGTAAGTCCTAAAACCGATTCCTTGTAGCACTCCAGAATCAATGCAAACATATTTCGAAATAGTATCGCTTTTTACGAATTGACTCGACTCAAACCATTCCAAAGTAACTTCCTCGCAACCGTATCGATGCAGTTTACGCAAAAGTATTTTGTGGTCTACACAGCAAAAAGCTTTTTTGAGATCACAGAATACTGCTGCAGCTACATCTCCGGCATTTATATCTGAATATACCTCATAAAGGAAGAAAAATATTGCATCTTGGGTGTTCTTTTTAGCTTGGAATCAGAACTTATTTTCGTTGATGATTTTATAAGCAATGAGGAATTCATTGAGCCTTTTTTTTTCACAAGTTTTTCAATTATTTTTTCCAGAGGCCGGATTAGGGATATTGGCCGATAATTAGAGGGATCGTCCAAGCTATACCGCCTTTGTGCAATGGAATTACCACAGATTTTTTCGAAAATTAAGAGTTTCGAGTGCTTCTCTTGAAATTTTCTGAAATATGTTTATGGAGATGTCGTTTTCAACATCTAGAATAAATATTGCAATTCCAATATTCCACTCATATCGTTTATAGAAATAAAAACTATATTGTATATCCAAGTGTGATTGCACAATGGTTGAATATTATTTCGCCAGTATTTAACAAATATTATTAACTTATATTGGGTCAATATTGGTTCAATAATATTTACCGATATCAATAAAACAATGTTGTCTCCTTATTGTTTCTAATATCTTGAATAAGATGAAATTTGGATATTGGGTACAATGGATATACGAATGTTTCAGAAACATGAGAATCTACTATCACTATCACAAAAAAAATTATTTTATTCTCAATGAAACGTGTGGCTTCTCACAGTGGGACACACTGTATAATGGAAGGATATGGAAAACTTGTCTATCTGCATTAAGTTCAAGAATCAGAATTATTTGACGATTTCTTTTAAATTTATATGCTCGTAAAATAAAAGTAACTAATAAATTATGATATTTCCAAAAAATTTCCAATATACCATCTGGCGCCTGACGAATATTCAGATATTTGGATTATCCAGAATCGACCGATTCCGCTAATCTCATCATTTATACGACTTTTTTATGAAAATATTCACGTGAAATCGTGCATCGTGACAGATGTGTTGATTTTTCGAGACATTCATCCATCGTCCGTTATCTGGCTAATATTTAGACAGCCCAAGGCCAAAAGGTCTCGATTGAGGAGCATCGTCGCAAAAGCCGTGAGAAATTTAGCGGGAGCATTCACCTGTAGAGGTGGATCTCGTGGGAAAGGGATTTGCGATTGCACCTGTGCAGGGCCGGACGAGGCCGCCTGGATACGGGGGCGGCAGTCTGGGTCTCAACTTCACTAATAGTTACAAAATTTTAGTACAATTTGTATAGTAAAATCGATATTTCTTTTATTTTCACTCATTCATGTATGAGAGTACATCCGTAACGAAGCATTTCTGAGGCTCATTTTTTAAATCCTAAACAGTATCACATATATACTTATACATGGACTTTTGGTCTCATTTCACTTTTTTTGTTGAAATTAAATTGAGTTTCTGCATTCCACTGCGACGGCCACCGTTTTTCATGTCTTTTGCCACAAAGGCCAACCGACATAAATAGTAGAAACGCGAGAATCTCTCTTTTGATGCCGACTACTAAAACATGTAAGACGAGATAATTTGAAATGCCTAGAAAGTTCCATATTAAAGCTCCGATTGTAAGCTAATTTATACTGTATATGAATAGGTGATTTGAAATTCCCGAACCGTAATTAGTACATTTACTTAGAGACAGCAATTCAACAACCACCTCCTTGATAATCAAAGTACCACGTTATTTAGCCCCGCCCAGGTAGCACATCA
Source organism: Chrysolina oricalcia (assembly GCA_944452925.2). Lineage (NCBI taxonomy): Eukaryota > Metazoa > Arthropoda > Insecta > Coleoptera > Chrysomelidae > Chrysolina > Chrysolina oricalcia. The sequence continues at coordinate 8,436,373 of OX101816.2, forward strand.
TGTCGGCTGAATCTTGGTTTCATATTGAGCCACTATAGATATATCGTAAATGAAAAAATAATATTGGTCCAATATAGGTGAACATTAAAAAAAAAACAATATTTTATTAATAATATTGGTGGAATACTGGTTGAGCACGTTGGACTCCTTCGTCCCAGACAATCTAGTGCTACGTCATACAGTCATCCACAAATGTGCTTTCACAGGAGTGGAGATTGTCTCGTTTGAAATCAGGCACAAGAAACCGTTAGTTGTAGTTCCTACGCATCCGAAAAGTATGGCCGGAAGGCAGGAACTTATCGGAACTAGCTGAACTCAACGAACCTATTTGTTAGACGAGGCGTATTTCTACCAAAGACGTACAGCGAGATCTAACCCTAAAGGAACGGAGTTACGACCAGAAGGGACAGATTTCGCTTACAACTAGTTCGTAGATCGCGATAAGTAAATTACGAATTCAGAGGGACCGGCCGATACGTCGCTCCGGAATTCGTCTGGCATTTACATTCGATATACATCAGTTGGTGAACCAGGAGTAGGTAAAACTAATATTGCGAAATCCTAGTTTCCTGAAAGCTGTTCTCAGCGATTCGGAGCTAACAATTAAGATTGATTTACTGCGTCGTACAGAAGTTTCAAAGCGTGACCGTTATATAATCCAATTCACCAACGCTTCGTAAGACGATTCCGTAAAATCAGTCGTCAGTGGCCGTATATATATTGTATTCAATTCATTACCCTGTGCTGATACGATTGCTTCTCCTTACACCTGTCAAATTAAAAGATCTTTAGTGTACATTTAGTGTTCAATATTTTTGGGAATGAATTTATTTATTATTTCCCTATACTTTCATTCACGGTATATAGGGGAAAGTAGGGATACATTCTGAAAACCTCTCTGGCGCATTCTGGCACCTGAGGATACTATTGGGTGTTGCACCGAGTTTAGGTACCGTTGTCCGATACACCTAGTACCCGCAAGAGTAATAATTGTATCGTCCAGATAGAGGAGGAAAACACTTTACACATCAACAGACTGAAACTATCCAATTAGTACTAAATAATACTCTCCAAATAAAATTTTATTTAATTTGACCTGAAAGAATTTGTTTTGAAAGGAAGAAAATCCTACTATCATTTTGAAAAGAGCGATATTCTTTATTGGATTTGTTGTCTTCTTGATTCAACAAGATTACTTTTCTAAAAACAAGAGAGAACAAACCTACAATATATTTGGATACGGATTTGTAATCTTTTGAGAGAAATCGTAGTTTTAATTTCAACATTGAGTAAAAATGAATTGATTTTATGAACCAGAATATTTTTTCTCAATAATTGTGAAAAATTAGAAATAATTTACAATTTTGTACACACCACACCGAAAACGATTCGATCTTCACAAACTTTATTTGATCACATGTTTCGATGACACAGTAACTTCTCCAAGTGAACATACAAGCTGAATAATTATTTATATGCCCTTTGCAATCATTAGGTATTAGGAACTATCCTTTCCGGATGAGTACTAATCAAAATTACAGAGAGTTTAACCCCTATCATATCTTCATTAATGAAATGACCTCAAAGATTAAGATTCTAATAGTCTCTACTTCTAAGAAAATAAATTCAAGAAAGGTAAGTTGGTCGTTGAACATGTTTGAATTTTTGTTTTCCACGTGTAAAATTTTAAATTCTTCATGAAAATTGTCATATTCATAGTGAGAAAAACAATGTTTTATGGGCTAAGCCACTTCAATAGTTTGATTTTAGTCAAATTGTTGGTGGCTAAATGTTTTTGTAATCTAGGGAAACTCGCATTGTCCATAACAATAGTGGATCCCTGTGTAATAAAATGATCATTTCTTCAAACCATTCTTTAAAAATGTCACAGGATCGTTTCGATAGAAAAGTCAATAGTTCTCTTTCCCCAAATCCTTCTGAACTATGAAGGCTTACCCTACGCTCCCAATATTGCTGTCCTGTCCTGGTTTATCTATCAGTACAGATTGTTTCTTATATTTGGTATCGATGAAGCCGATTTGTTTTGAAATTTTCAAAAATGTCATTTTAGAAAAAGTTGGGTAATTCGGATCAGCTTGACCTGCAGACATAATTTTACATCCACTGTGGGAATTTTACTTTTTAGATAAACGTCACGAACTTTTTGGTTGTTGAAGAACTCCACTTTTCTTTTCTCTCATTAATTTATAGATGGTGGACTTCGCTATGCACAACATAGAAGATGCTTTTGTAACAGTCTCATCTACACTGGTACACTTTGTTATTTGCATCGAACTTAAACAGTTTAAAATTATTGTTTTTTCATTTGAAGATGATGATCTCAATTTTGGCCGTTTTGATGGTCCTTGTTCAGCATCCATAATAGGAGAATTTTATTTTATATACACAAGCTGAATACAGAGGCATACACAAATAATTTCCAGAAAGCAGTATATACCAGCTATACCGAGTACCTAACTACTAATACAACTCTAGTTTGTAACCAATTCTTATACCCTTCTATCAGTACCTACAGCTATAAAAAGGGCTGGTCTTTAAAAGATTATGGATTTCGTACTCATAACTACCCGGTCCGACAAATTACGGTACGTCTATGGAAACGTTTAACGTGTGATACCTAACATGCTGAGAATTAAACCCACGACCCTAAGCTTGGAATAAGTCGAATGCCCTACCAACCCGATCACCACGGCCCATCAGAAATTGCTTTTTAATATATTTTTTCATTTGTATATGTCTGAACTTCCAATGGGAAATCTTCCCGTTCAAGAATTTCGTCATTTCTTACGGCTGGTTCATTGTGGCCAATCCGCCCCTGCGAATCACGAATTGAACCACCTGCACACGGTCCATTTCCATGCTCCTTTCTCATCTCGTAAACGCATGGAATTCGGTATTCGGTTGGTATCGGGCCGCTTTACAACTATTTATTTCATTATTGAATTTAAGCTCGTTCAGTGGCCAGGTTTCTTGGAAGAGAATGTGACAAAAAAAAGGAGAATTTTTTAGGGTACGGCATATTTCGGAAACAACCGAAAATTTTTTGTTGTTTTTCTCACGTCACAAAAATATTGGCAATTGTGAATTGATACAGTTGGAACTCAGATAACTGAAAAAAGGTCCTGGCTTACATTATTTCAAAAAAGATTTTCATTATTTTGAAATATTTGATGATTAATAAAAAGACGCGAGTTAATATTTAATTTTTCGAACAAAGGTGGATATGCATACCATTGTCAATGCAACGTTAGTTTTCCTATAAAAACCCGTCACATTATTGTATGTGTGTAATGACAGAAACATTCTAATTTTTGGAAATACTATCAAAATTCTAATAAGTCGGTCATAAGGCGGAAAGTTATCGAATTATCTACCCACTGTTAAATCATCATATAAACATCAGTTTTTCTTGGAAAAAATGTTTTGAATTATGTTCTTATACAAATTTCTTATTATCTTATTATTAGTACTAACATATTTATAAATTGTTCATGAGTTTACCTTTTATCTGATATGGTTTTCAAATTCTGAATACGATCAGTGCATATACATTAATTTTTACTCAATTTATTATCTTGAAAATATTTTAGATATAATTTAAAAGTATGTTTTTCTACGTTTATGCAAAAAACAAAACATTATTGAACTGTATGTAGAGGTAAAACTGGTTCTTTATTGCACCGTATTTATTACACACTGGGATAACACCATTATTAGAAAATGCATTTTAATAAAAATAAAATTTGTTTATTTGAATATAATTATAATACTTTTTGCAGCTAGATTTGAACGAAGATTATCTTCGTTATACTTTAGTACCACCTAAATGAAACAGTTTTTGGTTTTTGCACAAACGTACAAAAAATATGGTATGCAACTCGTGCAACAATTGTTTATTTCACGTCGAGTGCAATAAACACTTACTTTTTGCACTTGTTGCATACCATAACTACTAACCATCTTCACTGATGTAGCACAGGCTTTTAATAAAATATGTGGCAAAGGGACCAAATCACAAAATAAGGAATCTTATGTTCAAAGTTCTGATAATTACTGAAATCTAATATGTCAGCTAAAAAAATCAAGCTAGAAAATGCATACTAGAACTGAAAGAAATTAAAGCAGGAGTACAACAAGGCCCAGTCCTTCTGTCTATATGTTGTAAACCAGTGATATTTCTGTATTACACAATAGAATCAACTCTTTCAAGAGAGTTAGTTCAATTAGGAGTTCATCAGAAGATCATTATTACATACTGTAAACAATATTGCTCTCCTATAAAATTAACGGTTTCAAAATTAACCGTTTCCAGCATTTTTTTATTCTTCTGGCCAACGAAAAAACTGAAATGTCCCTAGAATCGTAAGAACCATGGGAAAGAGGATACGAATTTATAACTTTACGAAAATGTCAAATAAGACAGTAACAAAGTATGCCAATAAAAAATATAAATCGGATAAGATTGGAGTTTATCTGGATAATGTCATAAATAAAAGTAGGTATAACCAAATTCATATTTTTGACATTACTCGTGAACGGCAGGCAAATATCAATATTTGATTTTTGAAAACAAATCTAGATAACATGCGAAACTTTTTATGAAACTGAGTGGACACACTGTATATAAACATATTGGTCAACAAATAAAAGGTTATTAAGAAGTGCCACAAAAATTATTGAAAAGTGTCATCATTGAGGTTTTCTCTCATTCAACACAAGATTCTTTAATTTTAATTTGAAAATAGCGAGAGGGGATGAATTTTGTATGTCCTTTGAAAGTTTATTAATAGTTATTTCCACTTCAAGAGAGGAAAGGGTTTCCTTTTAATAGTTTGATATCTGACACGACGCAGGGGCATTAAAATTATAATTTTTTCTGTTGCCTTTTATAGTAATTGTCAAGAAATATATTTGTATTACTTTTTATTATTGAATTGTAGTTTTAAATTTTTGGATTAATCTCTATTTTTCACAAAAATTGAAAATCCTGAAAGATTTTAAATCAGTTATTATCTGACTGCATTTCATCCAGGAGCCAAAAAATTTAATTCAAATTTGGAAAAAAATTCAAATGAAAAATTACTTCAATTGGTATGATTATTATTCTAGAGTACTAAGGATATTTTCAAATCACCAATTTCAGTACTAAAATTTTGGGGAAAATACAAATAAAAACAAGAATAACAGGTTAGGGAAAAAGTACATTTTATTACGATTAATTTGATACTGCACACTATTAGGTTTCAAACAAATTCTGAATTTATATTACGCATAACAAAGTATTTTATTTTCGTTAACCAGCTTTCGTCCCCTAACGAACGGCAGCCCTAAGAAGTCGAAACTTGTGCGAGCCAAGGATTAAGGATTAACGAGGTCTTACCTTTTTACGTGCGATTCCTAGCACTTTCTCGGGCCATCAGAAAAATTTCTGCATTCGCCACGGTTTGAACCATCTAGTAACCAACACAACTGATTAAACAAAAGCAATAATCCAAAAGCTAATAACATAATATTTTCTTGTATAACTATTATTATCATTATCAACTTTTTAAACAATTACTTATACAATAATTACCTAATTGACATTTACAGAAGCGAAGTCAAATAAGATGTCGAATTTAGGAAAAATACTTTCACCTTGCTGACAAGAAAACTGTGCATTTTGAAGGGATATTATTACTGGCAATGTTCCCATATTATGTAAACCAACCAAATCATATTTTAAAACCAAACCGATGACAACAAAACTTTCTGAAAACACTGCCTCAAGCTCGTGGTATATACGATAAGATAATTTTAACGATGAATAGATGAAGTTAAACTTTACCTGTTTTGACGTGTCTATATTTACCGTTGTTTTTTTACCATTTATTCTCCATTAAGACAATTACAACTGTATAGGAGTCGTCATATAAGAAAAAAACTTAACCTAGATCTTAACCTAATATCACAATGTTACAATATTGACTAAACACTTATTCACAAAAATTCTTTCATTGAATAATAACTCTGACGGACAAGCAAATCCTTCAGACCTTTTTTGAATTGTATTTCCGAAGGACAAGACTTTATTTCGGGAGGTAGTCTATTATAGTTATTTATGTATCAAGGGCGTAAAGTAGGCGTTTATGGCCTGCGGCGTGGATGATGGCCCGATGGCGTTAGCCGAGGGCCATCACACGCCGAAGGCCTTAAACGCATTTTACGCAGTGATACATACAAAATTTTATGCACTAGCGGTTTTATAGCGCGAATCACAAATACTGACTTGAATTGCAATGGTCTACACGTTTCATACGTTATGCATACAATAATTAAGGGTAACATAATATGAGGAATGTGAAACTATAGTAGCTGAGTGCTATATTGGAGAATCTATTTCAAATAAATAGATCATCACCGAAAAAACTGCCAACAATTATGAACAAATGTTAGAAAGAGTATTGCTCTATTGAACTGAAATGATTCTAATTCGTGTTAGGAATTGCATGAAATGATGTGTGAGTATAGACAATTATAGAATTTTGTCTACTTTACGGCCCGCCGGGCCATAATGCGCCCACGGGCGGTAAAGTGCCACTTTACGCCCGGCGAACCGGGCGGTAAAGTGTACTTTACCGCCCGCTAGTGCATAAAATATGATAATACCCACGTTATTTGGTGACTTATAATAAATGACGGACTTTGTTAAAGGTACATGGAAGTTATCGTTTATTCTCGAGTTCAAATTGTGTATTCCACAATTTTTCGTGAAATGATCACGGTTTTTGAAAATATGTGTACATGTTTCAAGGATAAATAAACCTGTGAGCATTAAAATACCCAGTTCCTTGAAAATGTTTCAGCAACTGACATCACTTGGAACTCCAGCAATCGTCCTGATTATTCTCTTTTGAGCCAAGAACACATCACCCGAGTTTGAAGACCAACCCCAGAAACCAATGCCGTACCTCAGTCGTGAATCAACTTGACCATTATAAACATTGATCAACTGTTTTGTGGTTAGAACTGTTTTTAGATTCTTCATCATAAAATTTAGTGAGAAGAGTTTCGATACTAGAGTCGCAGTGTGTTTTCCAATTTAGACAGCAATCTACAGTGTGTCTCACTTCTCATGGAAACACCCCCGTATCTTCCGTAACAATAGAGGTAAACTGTTGAAACTCTCAGGACTGATGGAAATGCTCAAAATGCACCTACCACCTGAATGGGGTTGGCCTAAGTGATATACACTGCCCGCCACTCGCGATGGAACAACCCATTTTTACGGTAAAACATACTAGGGGGCAAAATAGGCTCAAAATTCCTACAGATTCATGATCAGGACCACCAACTTACTACAGAGACACGTTTTCCCTGAAAAAATTTCTGTCCTGAAAAATCCGAATTTGTCCACTTCTCATGGAAACACCCCCGTATCTTCCGTAGAACCATGAAATTACCAGGATCGATAGATACACTGGAAATGAACTCACTGCACGGGAATGGTCAATCTACGTAATATACACTGCACGCCAGCAGCGAAGGAACCACCCATTTTTCCATCGCTGCTGGCGTGCAGTGCACATCATGTAGGATGACCCGTTTTGTGCAGTCAGTTCATTTCTAGCGTATCTACCGATCCTGCAAATTTCAGGGTTCTACGTATAAAATTACTGAAAATACGGGGGTGTTTCCATTAGAAGTGAGACAAATTCGGATTTTTCACGACTGAAATTTTTTCAGAGAAAAAGTGTATCTGTAGTAAGTTGGTGGTCCTGATCACAAATCTGAAGGATTTTTTAGCCTATTTTGCCCCCTAGTATGTTTTACCGTAAAAATGTGTTGTTCCATCGCGATTGGCGGGCAGTGTATATCACGTAGGCCAACCCCATTCAGGTGGTAGGTGCATTTTGAGCATATCCATCAGTCCTGAGAGTTTCATCATTCAACCTCAATTATTACGGAAGATACGGGGGTGTTTCCATGAGAAGTGAGACACACTGTATATGGAGACCTAGAAATTTAACACAAAATGTATGAAGAAGGCATGATACGTCCTCGTTATCGGTAGTGATTTGTAAATTATCACATGTTTTCTGGTGGGTACTAAACCTCATATACTGTGTTTTTGTGTTGTTTTAGTAAAGGTGGTTAGAAGAAAACCATGCTGAGATTTCACTGAAAGTTTTATTAGCTTTGTGCTCAAGAATAGTGTCAGATTCATCAGAAATGATTACTGATGTGTCATCGGCATAAAAGGTGAAATGAACATCATCAATAGACTTTTCTAAGTCGTTAATATAAATCAGGAAGAGTATCGGACCCAGAACACATCCTTGTGGTACCCCAGTCGAAGTGTTAATTAACAACGATTTCACAACTTTCTGGAAATTATTCTCATCTGTATTTCTAGCATATTCTGAAATTTTTGAAAGTACTGTTAAAACAGTCACTGGTCTATAATTATCTTTCAGATTATCAGGAAATACCCCACAGCAAAATGAAAGGTTTATTTAGAAAGTTAAAGGTATGATAATGTAGGAGAGTATTTTCTTCACTAGAAAGTTGGGAATTTCATCCGCTCCACAGGATGACTTATTTTTCAATTTTGTATGAAGAAGATAACAGCTCAGATTCAATGTATGGATACAGAAAGAAATTTCCACATTTCTTTGATAATTATCTGATATCAAATTTTTGGTTGCTTAGCAAGGGACTTTTACGACGAACGGGCGAACTTAGATCGTGGCAGAGAGTCTGTTTTGTATTCATATATTATATTTATTAAAGTGTTTTCTGAGGCTGTAGTGTCTTTGTGCCATCCAGGTGAGCAGAGCTAATATTTCAGAAGTGGTCCTTGAACGCCGATTCCGTGAGTGTCGTAAATTTGCATGCAAAATCGTTGACAATAATTTGACAGGTGTAGGTGTCAAGTTGATAGATAGATTTACAGGGTGATTTAGACATAAACCTTAGTCGGGGTGATTAGGTTAGGTAATTGGTTAGGAATAGGATAAATATATAATGAATTCGCAAGAAACGAATAACAGACAATATTTTGACGATCTAAGGGATGTTTTAGGCAATAATGCCAGCGATGAAAGATCTACTTTGCCAACGTTTTCGCCAGAGCTAGGTTCAGGAATAGGAACGCAGAGCTCTAGGGATTTTGGTGAAATTATGCAACAAATGAATAATTTAATGGCTACTCAACTGCAAATTTTGAATACGATGACACTGCAAAGTGTTCGGGGTACGAGGGTAGTTCCAAATATTCCTCAAACATTATGGATTTTCTACGGGGTTGAGACAGGTATAGGGCTTTGGACTGGCTCAATTCAATTACAACCAGCGCTTATTTACAGGGTTGGGATGAACAGACTAAATTTACAGTTGCACAGTCACATTTGAAAGGACCTGCTGCAAACTGGTTCCAGAATATGAATCTAGGGATTAGCACTTGGACAATTTTTGAAACAAAATTTAGACTCACGTTTGTAGATACATTAAGTACTGCTGACAGATGGGAGCAAGTACGAAAAAGGGTTCAGAAACCTGGAGAAACTATTGCTTCATATTTTCATGATAAGATGCGACTCTGTGGTAATTTATCTTTGACTTTTGAAGAAAGTAAAGTTGAAATTTTAAAGGGATTGATTCGGGCAGATATTGCAGGAAGCTTGCTAGTAAAAATTCATAAAAATCAAGATGAATTGTGGACAGATCTATTACTTCTGGAAAAATTATATGATAGACAAACGCGTGGAAACAGTTTTGATTTCAAAAGTAGGGATGATAGGGGAAAGAAAATACGAGATGAAAATAATATTAGGTGTTATAACTGTGGTGATATAGGGCACCCGAAAGAAAAATGCACACAACCGCGAACTTCTGTATGTTACAAATGCTTTAAACCTGGGCACATTAAGCGCAATTGCACAGAAACCACGGAAAAAGTTAATGTAACTTTTTGTAATTTTTCAAATTTTGACACTCTAAAGCGATTCATCCGTCCCGTGAAAGTAAACGATATTGAATGCCAAGCATTAATTGACCCAGGAAGCGCAGTATGTACAATCACGAGTAAAGCAGCTCAAAAAGGTCAAATAATTGAACCAGGAGAGTCAAAATTGTCTGGTTTCGGAGGATCCAAAGTTGATAGTCTGGGAACAGTCAGAGCCAGGATAGAATTGGACGATGTTTTTGTCGACGAAGTTTCTCTATGCGTTGTACCCGTGGGAGCCCAATCAGCCGATGTTATACTGGGGAGAACATTTACTGAACATGAGTCATTAGCCTATGTTCGACAAGGAGAGAATCTAACATTTTTCTGGAAAGACGAGTTGTCGTTTCCTGAAGTTGAACCAAACATTAGCATAGTCGGGTCAATTTCCGTTATTTCCCAAGAGAAAGTTACCATTCAACCGAATTCAGTCATATTGATCAATTGTTCGGTGGTAGATGAGGACTGCAACAGTTGAGAAGAATCAAGAGTTGGGCCAAATTTCTTCAGCTGCGAACGAGTCCAGCACCATTCGACAGACTATTACTACAAACATGTTGAATATTGAAGACGGGACTGGTAAGGAAATAATTGAAAGGTTGGTATTTTTATTTAACAAATTCAGAGATTGTTTTGCATTTGATTTAAAGGAGCTAGGTTGTACCGATTTAATTCAAATAGACATTATTGACAATAATAAACCAATAATTAGTAAACCATATCGAGCTAGTTTGGCTGAAAGACAGAAAATCAAAGACATTATTAAAGAATGGCGTGATAATGGTATCGTTACAGACACTAAAAGTTCGTATGCTAGTCCAGTGATTCTTGTACCTAAAAAATCGGGAGAAACGCGTTTGGTGATTGATTTTAGACGTTTAAATAAACAGACTGAAAAATTAGTGTATCCAATTCCATCTATAGATGAACAGTTCGAGAATTTGAATGGGTATTGTTTATTTTCTACTTTAGATCTTGCTCACGGCTACTTACAAGTTCCATTAACTGAGCAAGCCATAGCTAAAACAGCATTTATAACTCCAGATGAGCGAGGTCAGTTCAAACGTATGATTTTTGGGTTGACCAATGCTCCATTCGAATTTTGCAAATTGATGAATTTAGTCTTGGGTCCATTGAGAAATAAAATTGCAATTTGTTATTTGGATGACATACTTATCCCTGCGAAAAATTGGGATGATATGCTTAATAGACTTGAACATGTTTTAGAAGCTTTGAAGAGAGCCGGTTTAACCTTGAAACTTCGAAAGTGCAGGTTTGGCATGAAATCTGTTGAGTATTTGGGGTATGTTCTGTCACAGGATGGTTTGAGACCAGGCGAGGCAAAATGCAGAGCAATCGAGGAGTTTCCAACACCGAAAAATGCCGCCGAAGTGAGAAGATTCATTGGATTAACAGGTTATTTCCGTAGATTTGTCAAAGGGTATGCCAATATTGCAAAACCACTTAGTGATTTGACTAGAAAAGATAAAGATTTTATTTGGGGAACTGAATAGAGTAAGGCTTTTGAAACACAAGTGAAAATTCTTTGCTCTAATCCTGTTCTAAAATTATATTCTGCACATGCAAAGGTAACAGAACTCCATACAGATGCAAGTTCTACAGGCATCGGAGGTATTCTGCTACAGAGTGATGACAAAGGTGAACTTCATCCAGTATATTTCATTTCAAAAAAGACAAATGACTGTGAAGCAAAATATCATTCTTCAAAATTAGAGTTGATGGCAATTGCATGGTGTGTGAACAAATTACGAAATTATCTAATTGGAATCCATTTTATCATTTATACGGATTGCCAAGCAATAATATACATGAATGTTCAAAAAAGTCTAAACCCTCAAATAGCTAGATGGTTTTATTTACTTCAGGAATTTAATTTTGATCTCAAGTTCAGGAAAGGAGTGAAAATGGAACATGTAGACGCATTATCCAGAGCCCCAGTAAGAGAAAAGGAGACATAGGAGAGGAGTTGGAGCAAGAATTTGAAATTCTTCAGATTACGATTGAAGATGAGATACTAACCTTCCAAAGAAGTGATCCTACTCTCCGAAGACTTATTGAAATCCTTGAAATGGAAGAAGATGACAGAACCAATGAAGAAAAACATGATGCTGCAGGCTATGTTTTAGACAATGGAAGACTATTAAGAAACGTGAAAATGGAAAAAGACGAGAAACAGTCATTTGCCGTACCAAAAGGAATGAGAAAAGGTATTGTAGTACGATGTCATGATCTCTCAGGACATTTTGGAACAGATAGAACAGTAAGAAAAATCCAGCAAACCTATTGGTTCCCGAAAATGAAAAGCTATGTCAAGAACCATATAAGAACCTGCTTCAAATGCATTACTAGTAAAGTTCCTGCAGGAAGACAGCCAGGGGAACTCCATCCCATCCCTCCACCATTACATCCTTTTTCAAGAATCCATGTTGACCACATTGGACCATTTATTAAAAGTAAATGGAAAAATATGTACATTCTTGTTGTGGTATGCTCACTAACAAAATTTGTGAAACTTTATCCAGTGGTGAATACGAAATCTCAGATAACCATAAGAAAATTGACGAAATGCATTGAGCAATACGGCTCTCCTAGTCAAATAGTAACTGACAGGGGAACTTGTTTCACTTCAGCAGAATTCAATGATTTCTGTAAAGATTATGATATAAAACATACCCTCAATTGTAGCAGATGGCCTCCTCAAGCTAATAGTCAAGTGGAGAGGGTGAATAGAACTTTAATTCCCATTTTATCAAGCTACACTGAAAAAGAAGATGAGTGGGATAAGGTTGTGCCAAAAGTTGAAAAGCATATCAATTTAGCTTTCAACAAAACAACGGGAAAAACTCCTTTTGAAAGTTTACATGGATATTTGCCAACATTTGGAGAAGATAAGCTAGCAGAATATGTTACAACAGTGAAATGGAAACCACCAGAAGATATACAAGATGAAATAAGGGAGAGGATACTGAAAGAACAAAGGAAGTATAAAGATAGATATGATAAAAGGCGATTCAAAGGTGTTGAGTATGAAGAAGGAGAAGTCGTTTTTGCGAAGTGTGCCAAACCAACAGGTACCGGTGAGTCTACGAAACTTAAAGAACGTTATAAAGGACCATTCGTTATACTTAAAAAACTGCCAAGTGATGTTTATCGCGTAAGTAATTTAGCTCCTTCGCGTAATTTCACATCTACTTTTCATGTTTCTCAACTTAAACCTTTCAATTATACCGAAGATGACGAACAAGACGAAAGTGATGAACATGACGAAAGTGATGAACATGACGAAAGTGATGAACATGACGACAGTGACATACAAACAGATAATGACGATAATCAAAGAAAAGACGAAAAGAGTGACACAGAAACAGTTTCATCTAATGATGAAGAAAAGAGTTTGGAAGTTGAAGAGGAAAATCAAGCAGAAGAGGCTTCCAAAGAATGCGAAGAGCACAGAGATGATGGTAATCAGAGAACAAGAAGGAAGATTATATTACCACAAAGATTTAGAGACGATTATATTGTTGAATAGATTTTTATGTTTATTAATTCATTCATGTTTTGAATATTCTTTGTTGAATTGAGTGAGGTCACTCAATATTTTCAGGATAGGCCGAGTGATATCAAATTTTTGGTTGCTTAGCAACTTTTACGATGAACGGGCGAACTTAACTTAGATCGTGGCAGAGAGTCTGTTTTGTATTCATATATTATATTTATTAAAGTGTTTTCTGAGGCTGTAGTGTCTTTGTGCCATCCAGGTGAGCAGAGCTAACATATCTGAATTAGTTATTTTATCTAGTATATTTAAGGGCACTTTTTGAAACTGTTGATTGACAGTGAAGGGGTCATCAATAATAACGTCAGGAGAACTCTCAACAGAAATATTTCTCGGACAGGTATTTTTATTTGATAACTCAGGAACCACTCTTATTGATATTTTTCAAATTTATTATTTTATGTTGGTAATGGTAATGTTGTTGTTACTATTGAAATATAGAACTCAGGAATCGTAGAAACGCATGATATTTGATTGGTTTATTTATATCATATGGGGAAAATTGTCATTAGTAATCCCCACAAAGTGAAAACTTTATAAAAATACCCAATTCCACCTTGCTGTCACGGAAAGGGCGTTGCTTAGATTGCTTAGAAACACAACGAGAGCTTGCTCGACAGTTTTTTGAAAATTATGCGTTTCGAAGGTATTTTCTATCAGATAATTTCAAGGATGAATAGATGAAGTTAAACATCATCTGTTTTGCCAAAACGGTTAATTTTGCGTATTTGGCGTCTTTCAGGAATCAAACTGACGTTTCTATATTTACCGTAACTGTTGTACCTCAGAAAGTCTTGTTGTTATTGGTTTAGATTGAAAAAAATGATGACATTTGATTGGTTTATAAAATATGAGGAAATTTTTCAATTAAATTTTAAAGAGCTTGAGTCACACAAAAGTCTTCCGAAGACATATTGGGGTTGCTCGAAAGAGTACAGCCGGATTTTATACAGCGATGAAGAGGATTACGCAGTGGCGGATTTACCAGCAGGCTGAGTAGGCTGGAGCCTAGGGCGGCAAATTTTAAGGGGCGGCAAATTTAGTTCATAAATTTATTATTTCGGTTTACAAATTAAAAAAAAAAAATTATTATACACACACATAATACGAATTTCGAAAATTGGAGAGAAATTGAAATATTTAACAAAAATCGAAATATTCTCATATACAGTGCTAATTAATAAATATTTCAACATCTCTGCATGAACAATTCCTAAACGCTTTACTAATTATACATTAATGATTATGAACTTTTAGAATATCGCGATACGATATTATAATCGAAATTTAGTAATTTTTACATATATTCTTCACTGATAACTGCTATAATTTTTTCTCCTTGTACCTAATAATTATGAGATCTGCTTACCCAATTCAATCGATATAATATCGATGGTCTAATAAAAATACTGACTAAAATTGACTAATTTTTATTAAATAAAAAACTAGTTCAATATCTTATAGAGATCATATTAATCAAATAACTGATAGTTAAACGACTGTGACTTGACAATAAAAAAATTCCCTCCACAAAATATGAAGTGAGACAATTTGCTCATTAGAAAATTGATATATTTTATCAGTTAATTATTTTATTTGCAGTAAGAAAAAGTTTGGAAAATCCAAATGAGCAGGCCTTAAGCGCTCATGTCGTACACGAATTATTTAAATTAAATGTTTACATCAGTATATTTGATAACTTTTTCGCAAAGCCAACTTTTTCAGAAAATGCCAATCGGAATGAATTAATTATAATAAGATAAAACAATACTCAGCTGCAATTTTTTATTCAACGGCTTCTCTCCAGTTAAACAAGTATATTAAAAAAAAATTGAAGTGTCAGAGCAGAGAAGAGCAGAGAAGAGTCAGAGCTAATGAACAAGATTTCGTACGACGATATAATAAATGATTTTGCGAATTCAAAGTCTCGCAAAAAAGTATTGTAATGCTTTCATAATTTAACTTAAATCATAATGCTAACAAATAATAAAGAAAAGATATATTTATTGTATTGTTTTTAAACTGTGAGTGTAATAATAAATGTTAATCAACGTTCGCCAAATGTATGTTTTTTACGTAAGCCTAATTCATATTTTGTAAGTATTGTATAGTTTTAAGACATACCTTACCTTACTTTAAAAGTGGTATACGATTGGGATATTTTTTCCTTAAAATAATGTTTTTTGATAATTCTTTGCTGTAAAAATAATCAAGGATCTAACACGGTACCATAGTTCTCAATAATAATAACTATATGGGAAAAGTTGATGTAACGAGGATGATGGAGCACAAATTATAAAGTTGGAATTTTATTGATAGAAAATTGATATGATTGTGGACTAAGATATCAAAATTTAGAGGCGGCAAAAATTGAATAGCCAACGGGCGGCAAATCTATAAATCCGCCACTGGGATTACGGATAACGACGATCACTTGGCATTTCCGCTAATCAAGGCCGACAGTACTTGGCTCTTAAACCTATCGAGCCAGCCGCTGCGGGAGTTTTCATTAGTCGCTCTCACGTAGAAACCCTCAAAGGAAATACGACACCGGGATTTTCCTCATTTCGTCGGACTTTCCACTCAATCCATCGACTGCTTCATGCAATAACCGAATCACAGGCAGCTGCGGAAACAAACCAACATCGAGTAGCGTTCCGCGGCACGAGCTAGCACGTGTCCGCGTTGTGAACCACACGCGAATCCCGTTCACACGATTTCAACCCCTATTCGGGAAATCTTAGTCGGATAGGGCACGGAGTACACCCGGTCCGAGGTCGCATTTTCTCCCGTTCGATCGGGAATTAACAGATTATGAGCTATCACAAAGACAACAATGAGTGTACTTCCGCGTCAATAGGGGTCAGTTCATTAGATTTTTCGGACAATTCTGGAAAATGAGGCCACGTGGCCGAGTGACGTGAATGGAGTCTAACGGTAACTTTGAATATCGAAGCATGCGATGCCACACGACCCTTATTTATGCTTATTGAGGGAAAAATAACTGCGGTACTGGTTATGAAAAATGGAGAACTAACCCCTCGTGATTCGATAAACTTGAGAATCGCATGCAAATATTCCACTTGCATAATTGTTTGATAAGCATTTTCTGTACGGCAAAAGAGTGATAGATTTCATATGGCGAATAGGAGAGGAAGGAGGCAGTTATAATAATAAGAATTGTTTTAATGCCATGAATATCCTATGAAAGCAACGCCACATAGAATAGAATAGAATAGAATAGAATTTATTCATACTGCCACAGCAACCACCATAGGTGGATATACACGTCAAAATAAAGCTATAAGTTTAAAATACATATAAAAACTATAAATATAAGTCACATGTCAGTAAACAAAATCAATTCACAATACGAAAGCACCAGTTGCTAATATAAGTACATAAATATCATTTAAAATCAACAACAACAATAATTTCATAGTAAGCTCGATGTATAGTACTCATCGATGCTATAATATGCTCCCTTACCAAGCAATTGTTTCAGGGCATTTTTAAATTTACATTTTGGCATATCTCTGATTACTTGAGGTAGATGGTTATAAAGCTTGATTCCTGTATAGTTTGCAGATTTTCCAAACTTGGACAAGCTATGTTTTGTTATCATAAGGTCATTGGCATTTCTTGTGAAGTAACCATGGCTGTCAGAATTTTTAGATAGTCTACTTAGGTTGTGCTTGATATGCAATAGAGTCTTCAAAATGTAGATAGATGGTAATGGTAGGATGCAGTTGTCCACAAACACCTGCCTGCAAGTACTACCAAATGGAATATCGAATATTAATCTTATTATACGCTTTTGTTTAACAAGTAGTTTTTTGGCGTTCACAGAATTTCCCCATAAGCAAACATGGTACGTAAGGTGGCTGTAAACTAGTGAGTAGTAAATCTTAATAATAGTGTTCAAATTCAACGTTTTTTTTAAGTTGCACAATAGCATAGTATGCGGAGTTGAGTTTCTTAACCAAGTGGTCTATATGGGAATCCCAACATATAAATTGATCCACGATAACACCTAGAAACCGTACCTCTGACACACATGCTATACCAGGTATGCAGACAGCAGGCTCACCTTTTTTGCATCTGAAATGCAAGTAAACTGTTTTGCCAAGGTTCAGCTTTATACGATTTTTATCACACCACTCATTAAAAATATCGACAACATATAATATCCTTTCTTGTAGCCCTTCAGAGGTATGTGATGAGACCACTACAGAGGAGTCGTCCGCGTACATTACCATTTGATCGTGGATATTGTCTGGCAAATCATTGACAAATAAGAGAAACAAAAGTGGCCCCATCACAGATCCCTGCGGAACACCCATATCTATATCATACATATCAGACCTTTCAGTTGAAATTTGCACATAAAAACTTCTTTCAGATAAATAAGAGTCTAATAAGTCCAACATCGATCCCCGTATACCATAAGCATACAGTTTATCCTCAACAAATTCTCTTGTGATGCTATCGAAAGCTCTAGTTAAATCAAAGAAAATACCTGCCACATATAGTCCCTTGTCCAGATAACTATAGACAGTGTCCATGAACTCCAGGGTAGCTCCCTCAGTTGATCTTCCAGGTCGAAAGCCAAATTGATTACTAGCCAAGATTTTATTATTTTCTAAATACTTGATGATTCTGCTATGATATGCCCGTTCAAAGATTTTCGAGATTACATTTAGCAGAGAAATTAATCTATAGTTGTCGATACATGTCGGGTCGGCTTTTTTGTGTACTGGGATTAGTTTACTCAATTTTAAGTCTTGTGGAAATACTCCTGTTTGATACGATAAGTTGATTAAGAATGCAAGCGGTTCTGAGATCACATCAATTATATGCTTGATAAGTATAATATTAATACCATCATCACCTACAGATCGTTTATTCCTAATATCCCTAACAATATCTACAATTTCTGACTTGGTCACAAGAAAGTAAGCAAAACTGCTTGTTGGCCAATTAGTTGAATAGGTGCATCGGTTAGTATTTTCATTGAAAACATGTTTTAACTCTCTAGTTTTATCGTTAAAGTTTGCAGCAAAATATTGGGCAAGTGACATACTATCGGTTATTATTTCTTCATTTATGTTTAGTTGAATCTTATTTATTTTCTGCTTTCTACCAACAGTATTGTTGACAATATTCCAAATTGTTTTCTGTTTTTTATCGCTGTTTGTAATTAGTAGATGATTGTGCTCTTTTTTCTTTTTGGTTATTAAACAGTTGTACTCTTTTTTATACTTTCGATAGTTTTTCCAGATGCCCTCATTATTCAGACTGCGAGCCCTACTATATAATTTTTTGAGTTGCTTACCTTTCTCATGAATCTCTTGGTCAAACCATTTATTTTTATTTGCATATTTATTCACCTTATTACTGATCATCTGGCAATTCGAGTCAATGGCAAAGTTTAAGGTTTCCTTAAAACTATGGAAAGCTTCATTCATTCCTCTGTGTGAATGTAAATAAACTTCATCAAAACCCACCCTCAACAGGCCTTGCCTTAACATATCTAGATTTTCCGAACAGAAATTTTTAGAGTGGCTAATGTTCCTATTAGGGATGTCTAAAGTGGAATCATTTACAGTTATGTTGAATATAAGAGCCATATGGTCGCCAATATTTGGCTGATCAATATGACATGTAATATTGTTAGTCGCATCATTAGTTGCTATATAATCAATTTTTGTTTCGGTAAGTTTATTCTTGTATGCAAACACACGGGTAGGTCTGTTGGGGAGACTCAGTCTGAAGCCAAATGACTGCAGCAGATCATCCAGTAAAGACTTTTCTTTACTTGGAATTAAATAATTAATATTAAAATCGCCACATAGGTATACCCTGTCATGATTCTTGATATACCTGACCAGTAAAGAATAACACCGATCAATAAATACACGAACTCACCACATGGAGATCTATACACATTCACAATTAAAATTTTTTCTTTGGTAAATACAACAGATATTGCACAACATTCGAATGAGTCCTCAGCATACAAGTTGCTGCAGTCAATCACATTTGTTCTACACGCAAATATATTACTAACAAGTATTAAGGTACCACCATGTATTTTGTCATTCCTGGTGAAGCTGGTGAGAAGACTATAACCTGGTACATGCTTGTATTTTACATTTTCTTCTGTACACCAGTGTTCTTGGACACATACGATGTCAGGTTTTTTCTGTTGACAGAAAATTTCCAAGTTTAGCAATTTATTCGTTAAGCACTGTACATTTACACTGATTAATACTAGTGATTGGATATCAGTTCCAGTTTCCAAATTTTGGCAATTAGTTGCTCTAATAGGAACTAAATGTGATTCATGGTTTGAGGATTTGTCGCATCTGACAACATCCTCTTTTTTGCAAAAAAAGATACTATCGCACCATCGGGCCAAGTTTCACGGGTCCATGCTATTTTGAGCCATTGGCGATCTATAGTAACCTTCATGGAAGAGTAAATATCAGGTCTTCTTGAAGGGTGCTCCTCACATTTCACTCCAATAAGTTTATCTGCAAGAAACTTTTGAAGATCGTGTGGTTGAGTTCCAGGTTTCAATCTCGTAACATGTAGTTGTACTAATCTGGGAATTGTTTCAACCTCACAAGATGAATCAGTATTTCCCACCAAGAATCTTCTCTTTTTCTTTGCCACCTTCACCCATTCGTCTCCATTACTGCTCTCTGTATTTCCAGCTGGAGTCAAACTCAACTGTTGAACATTTCGCATCAATACGTGACCGCTTGCTTCCATTAAGGCTGCACCAACTTGTTGCGTAGTAATTGGCTTAGACCTGGGTTGTGACTGCGCTACGAAAGAGTGCTTTTCCTTCATCTGCGAAGTTACCAGATCCGGTACCGTGATCATAGCCACCGTACTTGTTCCCGCTTTTTTACCTTCATCATTTTCGTTTATTGTCATGTCGGAATTTTTGTTTGGATTTTTTTGACCCTGAGGAAGCGTATTTACCTGCTGCAAAATGTTAACTTTTTCTTGCAGTTGCCGTATTATAACATTTTTATGAATTATTATGGTTTTTAAATAAGTTATTTCTCTGGCTAAAGGATCATCACTAAGGATTAAATCGCCTGTTATTAACGTGTCCAATACATCTAGGTTATTGTTTACACTTTCACTGGAAACTTGACAACAGACCATGCTATTTTCAGAGACTTTATTATTTTTTGATCTCTTGGCACAGCTTGGATGCGCCATTGTGGCACAATTCACACACTTTACACCATAAGTAACTCTTTTATTACAATATTTACACAGACAGCCGAGCTCACGCCCCTCACTTTCGGCCATCTTGAACTTGATACAGATACTTTCAATACAAATACATATATAATATAACATTTAGAGAAAAATTATAGGATACATGATGTGACTGATGTGATTAAAAAATATACAGGGTGGTGCACCCCATACGACACGGTCCCTGTCAGCCAAATAATTTATCGAGAATCTGTCCGTTTTATTATATGTAGGACAACAGGAAATTATTTTGGAGTCTACAGGGTTGATAAAAATGTGTGACATATCAAAGTTGTATTTTTTCAATTGGAACACCCTGTATGTCGTTACACTTTTGAAAGTTTCAGGAAAAACGAATAGGCTATAAGGTACTATGTACCCAACTCTAACCGTTCTTCAGTTATTGATTTTTTTAAGAAGATGCTAGGTTCAATTGGAAACCAAATAACATTCAAATGTATGGAAATCACCCCTTCGGTGTCTGGCCATGCATCAAAGAGGTTTTTGGGCTATTGATTTCGATACAACCCGTTCAAATGTTCAAAAATCTTTGTTGCTTTTTTATAATTTCGAAGATAACTTTGTAATTTCGAATAGAACCCCCTGTATTTTTTTGATCTGAGGTATAAAAAAATCAATTATCTTTTATTTCATATTGGGATTCCCTGTACCTAACCTGAATAGTTTGTCAGATATTGTCATTTTCAAATAGTAGGTAGTTCTTAAGCGGGCCTCACACGGTCAATATTATTGTCAATATTGTCGATATTGACGACGATATTGACAATAATATTGACCATTCGATGAGACACATTTTAATATTGTCAATATATTGAAGGTTTTTCACGATCCGAAAATATTATGGGCGTATCCAAATATATTGACAATATTTTGATCGTTCGAGGGATCGAGGGGCATATTGACAATATTTGTGTCAGTTGCTCTGTGGTCATGAACGAAGAGACGTCGCCGCTATCTCCGGTATCACCGGCAGAGTCAATAGACGATACGAAAACAGACGAACATAATGATCGCGAAGTATTAAAGACTTTTATCAGTGTGTATAGACAAAATCCGATACTTTGGAATACGTCATTGAAAGAGTATTCCGACAGAGATAAAAAAAATAAGTGCTATAAACAGTTAGTAGAAGTATACCAGAAAATTAAAAAACGGGCTACAATTGAGGATGTGAAAAAGAAAATTAATTCGTTGAGAACCAACTATCGAAAAGACCTTAAAAAAATCAAGGATTCTCAGAGAACAGGAAGTTCCACTGATGACATTTATGAGCCCACTTCATGGATATTTTGGGAACTTCAATTTTTAAACGACGTGGAAAAGCTAGATAACAGCAGATCTACTGTGCTTGAAAAAATTACGGTAAGCATATTTTATTTATATTATGGGACAACAAAAAACATCACTTTTAAACAAAAATTGTTTGCCTTGTTTTTATTATTATTTTATTTTATTTTTTGTTGTTACACATTATTCTTAACCCTATTCTATTTACTAAACAACATTATTCTGCCAAGGTATTTGGCCCTCGTTGTTGAAGTAATTTCGGTAGGTATCTCTGACTTCTTTTGCATTTTTGGGAGATTTTCTTTGAAGGGGTGTCAGCTCCGTTTGTGATCTTTCACTTCCAACTTCACATATCCCTGTAGCCAAGTCTTCTGTTATTAAAATATTCTTTGTGCAATAATTCTTGGAGGCTTTACGCGTTAAAAAATTATGTAGATAGCAGCATGCCAACGTAACAGTAGATACTGTTTTTGGAGATAAATATATGGGTTTTTCAAAGATTCTAAATCTTGTAAGAAGGATTCCAAAGGCGTTCTCCACTACTCTTCGAGCTCTAGAGAGTCGGTAGTTAAAAATGCGTTCAGATCTCGTGGCGTGTTCTCGATTATATGGTTTCATTAAATTGGTACCCAACGCAAAAGCATCATCTCCAACAAATACATAAGGGCAACTCACATCTGTATCTGGTAATTTTGAAGGTTTGGGAATATTTAACTTATTATTTTGTAGCAACTCCCAAAATTTTGTATTGTAAACCACGCCACCATCTGATACTCTACCATTTGTTCCAACGTCAACCATCAGGAATTCATAATTGGCATTTACAATGGCCATCAATACCACACTATGATAACCTTTATAGTTGAAATACCTGGACCCAGCATTCCGTGGTTTAATAATAGCAATGTGCTTGCCGTCTAAAGCGCCCAGGCAATTCCAAAAATTCCATTTTTTGCCAAATTCTGAAGCAACTTGTTTCCACTCCTCTTCTTTTAATGGAATCTGCAAAAAAAATAAAAAACTGTTTTATTTTCAGTTCGAATCAGAAGATCAAAACCTCCCTTCTGCACCATCAGCAAAAAGGACAAAACAAACGCAAAAAAAAACACAAGAAAGCGAATTATTATCTATTGCATGCAACTATCTAGCAAAGGATGAAAAGAGTTCCGAAAAGGATGAAGAACATTACATCGCCCAAGTTTGGGCAAGCAAATTAAAGGCATTGGAACCTAATCAAAAACTGTTTGCCGAAAAAGCCATTAACGATATATTGTTCGAAGCAAGATTGGGTACTCTTCAGAGAGACTCCGTAAAAATTAATTCTTTAGATTATATGTCTTCAATACGTCCCACATCGGCTCAAAGCTGGACACCGTCCACCAGCCACAGCATGGGTTATTCAACTGTTTCGACACCTCTACCATCACCCCAATATCAAAATCTTGAATGTTCAGGAACACAACCACTACAAACTTCTGAATTCACACAGAATCAGTCATTACAAAAATTTTATAACACCTTTCAAATTTAGATTTATAATATAACTATATTTTATATATATATATATATATATTTTTTATATTACGTTAACTAAATGTTGAATAAGTAGGAAATAAGATTTATTTGTAATCCATATTTTGCTTACCTTAATAAAATCCTTTAAAACACAAATTATTGCTTCACAGGTTTCCATTATTATTTCGCTGGTTGTTGTTGGGGAAATCAATGTTGAAAATTTTAGATCTTCAAAAGATCTTCCTGTTGCCAAAAATCTTAGACACACTGACAGCCTTTCATGAGCTGATATTGCTTGTCGCATATTCGTATTTTTTTTTTTAATATATGGAGTAACCATATCCAGCAGTTCTTGATATGTTTCGGAGTCCATCCTGAGGTAGTTTTCAAAATCATTAGGTTCTGCTTCCTTGATATAATCTAGAAGATTTACGTGAGTAAATTTTTGCCTCTGGAAAATCCAATCTTTTATCCAACGTCTTTTTTTAATTTTTTTTTATTAATTTTTCTTGCAATGTGCGCCAAAATAACAGCTATACACGCTTTATGTTTCATGTTTTATTTGGAAAATTGGCTCACAAACTAAGTATTTATACAAATATTGATCGTATGAGGACTTTTATGATATTGACAATATATTGTCAATATAAAATATTGACAATGTTATTGACCGTGTGAGGCCCGCTTTACATCAATGCAATATTTGACTCAAGGTAGCTGTCAAAAAGGATGGGAAGAGTCGCAGAGTATGGTAATATCCGTACGGGAAGTTTTGTGGTTAATTGAAAAATCATGCCTTTTGTCTATTTTACTTATTGTCATGTCCAAAAAATAATTGATTCTGGGTCAATTAAGGGTCAATTTACGCATGATTGGCATTATCATAGTCCTAATCACAGCCACTGTCTTAATCATAAAATCAAATTGAAACTGTATATTTTAGTCACGTGATCTCTTTTTCTGAGATCACAGATCAAACGAACACAGGCATTTTGAGTCTTTGTAGCCTCAACTGGTCCAGTTTCAATAAGCACATGCCATACACAGCATCAGCATAGTTTGCATGCGATAATGCTATCGACTCACATAGTAATGTTTTGGTTTTTGTATTTAAAAAATCCCTATTAGCATATATCGTTCTCAACCCTAAGTAAAATCTCTTAACAATGTGCGAGATATCCACATTGAACTTCATCGAATCATCTATAAGTAACTAATCCTAAATTTTTTGCACTGGATTGAATTGGCAAACTAGCCCCATTTAGTTGAATATTAAGATTAGGCAAGCATCCATTTTTGGATGCCTTTCTTCCGAATAACAGAACCTTGGATTTAGTTGGGTTAATTGATAGGCAATATTAATCAGATAGTGATCGGAGCGATTCTAAATGATCATTCCGAATATTGCGTGCCTTGTTTATATCGGTTTCGGGAAAGAAAATATAAATTTGAGTATCATCAGCAAAAATATGTACCGAAGCGTGGGTGTGAACAACAAAAAGTAACGGACCTATAATCGAGCCTTGAGGAACTCCTGACTGTGTACTAGTGAATTCAGATCTCGTATTTTTGAGGATGACTGTTTGCGATCATCTGGACAGATAATGTTTTATAAGATTAGAGGCAGAATTTGAAAACACGATGAAGTGCAAAAGAGTTATTAACAGCGACTGATTTATCAAGTCGAACATTTTCGTATAGTCGAGCAGCACCAAGCATGTGAGCAAATTATTATCAGTAGCTGTACGTATATCGTCCGTGACTTTCAATAGTGCACTGGTGTAACTATGCCCTGGATGAAATCCAGACTGGCATGAGGGTAAGATTGAATGGGTATACAAGAATTCACGTATTTGCTTGTCTATATGCTTTTTGAACACCTTAGATAGACGACAAAGAATGCTAATTGGCCGCAGATCCGAAAATAATTCTGGAGAAGAGATTTTTTGTAAGGGTATAATGAATGATGTTTTTCTTGCTTCAGGGAATAAGTTGTTCTCTATCATGTGGTCAAATATATGCTTGATAAATACGATGATCAGAGGACTACAGTATACAGTAACATTTTACAGCTGATATGATCTATTCAACTTGCTTGTGATTTGATCGAAAGCAATGATTTGTATATTTCGTCACAAGACATTTCCTTAAATGTAAATCTATCAACTCCCTCTTTTATTTATTAACATCAACCACATAGGGTTATTAGCTGAGCTATATTATACAGTAAGTAAATTTGATAATATTTGAAATTGATTTTAAATTGAGTTCAGTAAATTAGTGTCCTTGAGAAATGCAAACAGATATTCTTGATTTGCTTCTTCGCCAATTATCGATTTAAGATTTCCTGTTATGTTGTGTTGTTGTCGTTCATTTGCGTATAACGGGAATTCAACGAGAAGATGCTTGATTGTTGTAATTTGATCACATATGTAGCATACTGGTGGATCTTCTTTTTTAAGGAGGTGGCTGTATGTTACACGAGTGTTTTTAATGTTTGATCTAAAAAAGTTCATAAGATCCATATCAGGGTTTTGGTTTGCTTCAGTTATGCTAGTGAAGTATTTATTAATGTCTTTCACGTCTCCAGGATGTTCAGGTATTGATCGAATAGGAGAAATATCTGAATTTTTCAACTCTCTCCAAACATTTCTACCGCCAGCGGAGTTCAGTTAAAATTCCAAAAATGCTTTTTTTCCAATTTGATGGTGCAGTTCGTCAAATTTCTCAAGTCTTTGTAGTAGTTCCAATGATGAATTAAATTAGTTCGTCTATACGAGGATGTATTGATATCTAGTTAGCCTAGACCAGTTCCCTGCATAAACGAAATATTGCGATACCATAGCAACGAATAATAACTTATTAGAAGTGTCAGTGTAAAGTTTGACGTCAAAAAAGTAAACCAGAGTTACTCAATAAATTAAAAGAAAAAATTTGTCCACTGAAATTGTGAAAATCGAAAAATTGGAGTATCGAGCCATCATCAAGTACCTGTGTTTGAAAGGATTAAGAGGTGAGCAGATCTACGAAGATATGCTTAATACCCTTGGTGATCAATGTCCTTCGTATGCGACCGTGAAAAATTGTACTGCAAGCTTCAAAAGAGGTAAATTTTCCATTGAAGATGATGACCTATCGGGAAGGCCAGTTTCTGTGTCAGTCCCCGAAAATATCAATGCAGTTCATGACTTGATTTTAACAGACCGTCGCATTGGGCTAAAACGGATATCTGAAGCACTGAATATTTCATACGAACGCGTTCATCATATAGTTCACGTCAATTTGGACATGAGAAAAATTGCTGCAAAATGGATCCCCAAATGTTTGAATGTTGATCAAAAGCGTGCAAGGGTAGTAGCACCGCGTTCGATCTGTGCTCGATTTGAAAACGATGTAGACTTCTTAAACCGAATTGTTACTATGGATGAGACTTGGATACATTTCTACGATCCAGAAACAAAGCAACAATCGATGGAATGGCGACACTCCGGTTCTCTAAGACCTAAGAAGTTTCTTGTTCAAAAATCTGCTGGAAAGGTTCTTGCATCAGTTTTTTTGGGATTGCCATGGAGTAATCATGATTGATTTTTTGGATAAGGGTAGAACAATCACTAGAGATTACTATTCGACATTACTGACCACTCTACGGAAAAAAATTAAAGAGAAAAGACGTGGAAAGCTATCCAAAGGTGTTTTGTTTTTGCAGGACAACGCCCCTGCCCACAAATCTCATGTTGCCATGCAAAAAATTCGTGATTTAGGGTTTGAATTACTAGAACACCCCCCTTATTCACCATATTTGGCTCCGTCCGACTATCATCTCTTTCCTCAACTGAAAAAAAGTTTAAAAGGTCGTAAATTTTCTTTCAACGAGGAGGTAATAAAAGCTGTGGAGCTCTGGTTTGCAGAGCAAGAAGAAACATTTTTTTTGAAAGGTCTAGAGACGTTGCAGGTTCGTTGTAATAAATGTATCCAATTAAGAGAAAAATATGTTGAGTAATAATATATTTTTGTGGTAACGTTGATTAAAACACAATTTTACCAAATGTCGTTATATGGGGTCACGAAACAATATTATTTCCGGTCTCTGTCATCAAACCACTTAAGGCTAGTTCACACTTTCGCAGTAGATATACTGATATACTACAATTTTGACATTGAAATTTTGTTTGGTTCTGTAGTAGGCTAAGCATTTTTCAGTATATCCTCGTACTTACACAATGCTCTGTCTCTCAACGTCATCATAGATTTTAAGTTTGGAGTAAGCCACGACGCTCTCTTCTTATTTTTATGGTTTTTACAGGAGCATGACTGTCAAAAAGTTGTAGGATCAAGTTGAAGAGATATTCTACCTTTTCATCCAAACCATAGATCATGTAAATGTATTCAAAATTCGTTCTTCGCAAGTCAGTAATGAAAACATCAACAGAAAAATTTCGGAAATATCTGAAAGTATAAATTTTAGGTTGCAATTTAACGTTTTCTATTCCAATGCTGCAATGCACTAGGCAGTTATCAGAGAACGTAGAACAGTCGAGTATACCTGAATTTGTTGTTTTCAAATCACTAGGACATACTAATACATCAAGGAGGGTGCTAGTAGTATTAGTAAGACGAGTAGGTTGATGAATAATCAGTTTCAAATCATAGACATCGAGGATACTGTAAGAAGAGGTGACAAAACGACCGCCAGTATCAAGAAGGTCAATATTAAAATCACCCGCCACAATGATATTGTTATGGAGAATTCAAAAGCAGGTTGTGTTTTGAGGCAATATATTCAGGGTCGGTGTTGATTTCTTCTGAAAACTTTAG
Source organism: Chrysolina oricalcia (assembly GCA_944452925.2). NCBI lineage: Eukaryota > Metazoa > Arthropoda > Insecta > Coleoptera > Chrysomelidae > Chrysolina > Chrysolina oricalcia. Next base: position 8,464,875 of record OX101816.2, read on the forward strand.
ATGAATGTGTAGAAGATTATTCGTTGAATAGTATTTAAACAATAGGGAATATGCATAATTTTTTAAAATTTGTTTAATCAATTTATTACTTTGTTACAATATAGTAAAAAATATAAATACTGTTGATAGTCTTGGAATTAATTTTAAAAATAATATATAAAATACCGATTGAATTTGACCTATTTGAACGCCTCCATTTTCGCGCGCTGTGGGATGTCACATGTCGCGATCAGCGTTGTTCTTCTTCAGTGTCGTTCGTTGAGACGTACTCTGATTGCTCTACTTGCTTGAAGTTGATATTTTTTAAAAGAGTAAGACAAATGCAGTACAAGTGTTAGAAAGAGATGAACATATGTGAAAGTGATCTCGACCAACCAGAGTAGTCTTCGATGAACAAGCCTTTCTATAGTTATGGCCATTGACACTATTGACAGTTATTAATTAGGTTAGAGATTTGCAGTTTTAATCGCTATTACGATAATGGAAAATGCTAAAAAACCATTTTATAGGTATTGTCTAGTACCGGAATGCCAAAACACAATTATAAGTGCACCAAATAAAGTATTTTTTCTGTTGCAAGAGATGCGAAAATACGTAAACCATGGTGTAAGGTTATGAGAAGAGGCGAAGTATCTCCAATATCACATTTACATTGTTGTGAAGATCATTTCAATGTAAGTATATTCTATTTCGATAGTTAACATGATATGAATTGATCAGAAGTAAGTTTTGTATGCATAAATGTTTTGTATATCAAGCTGGAGATAACTTGCATCACTTGAATCACTTGCATATTCCCTATTGTTACAGTTTAATTCGATAACCCAACTACATTATTATTATTATCTCAAAACCATCCGGACCCTTCAGACCGGCGGTCTGGTAATCAACTCGCTTCGGCCAGTATATCATTCGCTATCACGAAATCTTGTTCCATTTAATGAATCAAGTGTAATGCTAGACTTGGTATCAGATATCATTGAAAATGTGCAATCGCAATCCGCGCGCCTCGTGCAAGTGTCACGTGTCGACGTTCATTAAACCGGAGTTTAGTCAGCAGATTAACGGCGGATCCGACGGCGCATCCGCCCCTAATATCGGCGGATTACGCCCGTTAATGAAACCGAACTTACGCCGACGCTGACGCCCTTTTTGTAAGAATTTTAAGTCCCATTCATCCCGGCGTGCACGGCTGTCGCTCTCGGTGCTCTTTATCCACGGTTCTTTCATGGGAATTGGGAAATGATGGCTTGTTTTGGCAATATGGGCGGACGGGCGGGAGTTAAGCGTCATCGAGATTGCTTTTTGCAATCAGGGATATAATTGTATTTTCTTGTGGACGTAGCTACGAGGGAGCTATGGATTTTTTTTCCTTCCAAACCCACCTTTCAATTATCAACTTAGAAATAATAAACTAAATAAAAGTCGATGTTAACTACCCCATGAATATGAATCGGCATTCCATTCCAGAGAAATTATTTTCGTTGCTTAGCAACAAAATCAAAAACAAAGCTCATCCGGCCCTGATGAAGTTCCATTGTTTCTCATCAAGAAATCACATTAAGGGCCAGTTTTTCATGTTCGAGTTAACCTCCAGATAACTAACTCATAGTTTATATGGTGAATGACATTCTATAAATGATGTTGGGAGGGCCACATTTTAATCATTAGTTAATTTATCTGGACTTGAAAAACAGGCCCTCATTCATTCATTATAATGCCAGTCACCTCTTTCGTCAACTTGTCATTCTAAACTGAGTCATTTCCAAAAATATTGAAAGTCGGCAAGTTTGTACCAATTAGAAAAAAAACAGGATCCCGAAAAAATGGAACACTACAGGCCGATTACAATGAGTCCAGGTTTTTCCAAAATATTTGAAAACTCTTATTTAGATAGATAGATATGCTACTAAAATTCATAAATAAACACAAAATTTTCTCAGATAAATGACATGATTTTGCATAAACATATCCACAAATAGTGCAGTAATTTCATTTATTGAAATAGTTACAAGGTTTTTGGAATCATGAGAATGCCCTGTTGGCATATCCTGTGACCTCAGCAGAGCATTCGGATGTGTCCACCAATATCAACTTATGTCAAAGCTTTATTAGTATGGTATTGGGGAATTTTCCTATGACTGGTTTCTGTCAATTTTGAAGAATAGGCAACAGTTTGTCAGTTTGAAATATCATAGTGAGTCTCCCACGGTTTACTTTGATTCTGAAAGCTAAACAACATGATGGGTATACCACAAGGATCTTTTCTGGGTCCAACATTATTCCTACACTTCCTTGGTGGTGCCTGATAATGTGGATCATCTACTGTCATCTATTGCAAGCTTTTATCGAAGTCTTCATCGAAGGATTGTCAAAGGGTTTGAATCCACCATCAGGCTAAGGTAAAAGATTAATAATCTTTCATATAGTTAGTTCAGAAGGGTTTGTGGAAACAAGACTTTTGTATCGAAACGAACCGGTGACTATCACGAAGATATGAATGGTGATGTTTTTGAAGAATGGTTTGAACAAATGATCTATTTTATTCCGCAGGGATAGATAGATAGATATTTATTTGACTACGTAATGTAAAAATACCTTTGTAGCAAGTCATTGCATTTCATCAGTAATTGCACAAACGTCAAAAAACTGTCATTCAGCTTATAGCACTAAAAGATATATAACAGAAAAAATTGTCTGATACCGTCTATATAGTTAAATACATATAGAACTACGCACACTTAAAAATATATAAATAAAAAACACATAAATAAAACACATTTGAACTGCAAAAACGCAAATACAATCGCGAACCCTCGTATACAAATAGTTAAAATAGTTGAAATTCAACGCAATATATTCTCAATTATTGAGTCTTGCATGTCAACACACAATGTATTATATGTCCATGGGAGAACTAGCAAATTCTTCTACAGAGTAAAAACAGTGTTTTAGTAGGTAACATTTCAGTATCTTTTTGAAATTATTGATTGGTAGCGAGCATATCTTCTTCGGTATTTTATTGTAGATCTCTAGACGAGGAGAATTGTTTTTCGATTTTGTAAGTTGAAAATACTGTGTTTTCAGGAGATTTGACGAACGTGTGTTGCAGTTGTGAGACTCTGACATCAGTGGAAAATTATTTTTGTGTTTGTGAATATCAATCAGCGAATAGTATATGAACAAACACGGTAAGGGCATTATTCCATATTCACCAAACAAGTTTTTGCAGTGATCATTAAAATCAGCTCCAGATATTATCCTAATACATTTTTTCTGCAGTGTGAAGATTTTGTTAGCCGTACTTGCGTTGCTCCAAAGGATGACACCGTACGTTAAGTGGGAGTGCACAAGTGAATAGTAGGCGGAAAGCAGCGTGTTAATGTCAGATCCTTTTTTAGTTGTCGTAGCAGGAAGATATAACTTGATATTTTAGAGCCTATTTGATTCACGTGTTCCGACCAATTGAGTTTATCATCTAAGATTATGCCTAGTAACTTAACAGAGTTTCCATTCGCAACCTGGTTGTTAGTGGAGATAGTAAGATGTTGGGTTTTATCTCTATTTAATTTCAGGTTGTTGGCGTTGTACCACGTTTCGGCTTTGTTCTCTGCATCCTCAATATCAACATTTAGGTCACGGGTGAGACACTGCGGTGTGCGGACGTTAAAAATCTGTGCGACTGAAATAATTAATAAATTCAGTTGAAAATGACTGAAAAGAATAAAATAACAACTCGTAACACTCGACATAGTGACGATATCATGAGTTTCCTCAGAAATGAAGAGTTTATGGGGATAATAAAAACCGCAGTAAAAAGCGAAACCCAAGTGCTGCTGGATAGAGTGGCCGAGCTGGAGAACGAAATCCAAATCCTTCACGAGAGCAACTTAGATATGGTCAAAATGATGACTAATTTCATACCTAAGAAATTAGATATCAACGTAAGTACGGGAAATTTTGATATCAGTGATTCATCAGGCGATACCGTGGTGGGAGTAGACTTCAATAAAAACGACCGATTAGCAAAAACCGATGAGAACGAAGACGGACTCACTCGAGTAGAAAGAAGAAAGAACAAAAACAATTTGCCAGTAAACAAAACTAGAAAAACGGTTGTTGGTACGTCTACACTGGTCAACAGTAGCGAGATCCCATCATTTTGTGGAGATGTGAAGAAAGTATGGCTACACATCGACAGATGTAAACCAGAGGTGAGAGCTGAAAACATTAAACAATATCTAGAGAACAAATTTCCTAACAGTCAGTTCAGTGTGCACCCATTACGACAAAATGGTAATCCCTCTTTTAAAGTAGGTGCACCATGTGAATTAGAAAATGACTTATTTGTCCAATCACTGTGGCCAAAAAATGTTATAGTAAATGAATTTAAGTTTTTTCGATCGTACCAAAACAACAGGCGATCTTTCATCCAAAGAAGCATGTACTATAAACACAATAACAAAGTATAGTCATAAAAATTCTTTTAACGAAAAACTTATTGGTAAAAACGATACTGTTGAATTAATTAACTTGAATATACGTAGTATAAAAAATAAAATTAATGAGTTCAATGCTCTTTTGGATGAGGTTGACGCTGAAATAGTAACAATTAATGAACATTGGCTGAGAGAGGAAGAAATTACTATTTATAAGTTAGACAATTACTCACTAGTAAACTACTCATGTAGAAAAATACTGAGAGAAGGCGGCACTGCAATATATGTCAAAAATGATCTTGAAATGAAAAAAGTAGATACTGGCAATGTGACCTGCACTGAAAAAGACTTTGAATTTTCCTGCTCAGACTTTATTTCAAATAAAACAATTTACACCATTATATGCGTTTACAGATCTCCAGATGGAGATATGAACATTTTTTTGAATGGAATGGCCAATCTACTGGATAGATTATTCAATCAAAATAAGTTTTTAGTATTGTGTGGAGATTTTAATATAAATTTCGTGAATATACACGACCCCAATGTCATTAATGTCATTAATCTATTAACGACATATAACCTGTCTGGTCAAGTAAAAGAGATGACCAGAGTAACAACGAACAGTAGTTCCTTAATTGATAATATTTTCACCAATATTAATACGGAATTATGCACATGAAATGTAATGAAAACTGATATATCAGATCATTATGCACAGATATTTGGGTTTGCTCTATCAATTTCTCTCGAAAAGTCATTGACTAGTTACCAAAGACGAATCACTGATGAAAACTTGGAGAATTTATATAATTCATTAATCAATGAAGGATGGCATAAGGTTGATACACAAGTTGATGCTGATTCAAAGTACAATACATTTTTCAAAATATTTTATTACTATTTTCATATTGCATTTCCTCTTCTGAAAGTATCGAATCATCAAACAGATAAGAACAAAAAGTGGGTAACACCTGAGATAAGAGAGTGGTCGCGGAAATTGCGCGATATGAACTTACTGTACAAACAAACCAAGCTTGAAAAATTGTACCTGTAATACAAGGCTGAAAAAAAAAGAATACAAGCATGCGATAAACAAAGCTAAAATAGTGTATAATGACAATATAATCAATAATTCTCAGAACAAAGTTAAAAGTACGTGGGCCATATTCAATAACGTAACAGGAAAACGAAAAAAGACTCTGGAAAGTATCAGCCTAAAAATTAATGATGAATTTATTACAAATCCGCAGCAAATTGCAAATCGTTTCAGTGCTCACTTTGATACATCTAGGTATATAACAAGTAGTTCTTCCAACCAAGTAAATTTCAGTCAACATACAACTACCATGTTCTTGAAACCAACCTGCCCCGATGAAGTACGGCGTATTATAATGGCCCTCCCTCCAAAATTTTCTGTTGGCATGGATGAAATACCGACTGTTGTTCTCAAACGTGTGGGAAACCTAATTTGTCATCCGCTATCGAATATAATTAATGAATGTTTTTCTACTGGAATCTTCCCTGATGCACTAAAAATTGCAAAAATCATACCAGTATATAAGAAAGGTAAAAAGAATGAAATTTCAAACTATAGGCCCATTTCTATACTGTCTGCTTTCTCAAAAATAATGGAACGGATATATTTGTGATGAATCAGCACGGTTTTCTTCCAAATAAGTCTACCAAATCTGCGATCTACGATTCTCTTAATTATATAATAGACCAACTTTATAAAGGAAATAAATTAACAGGCATTTATTTTGACCTATCGAAAGCGTTTGACCTCATCAATCATGAATTATTATTGCAAAAACTAGAGTGCTATGGTGTCAGAGGAAAAGCGCTTGATCTAATGAAATCATACCTCAATAATCGAACACAAATAGTCAGTATTTCATCCAAAAATAACTGTAAGTCTTCGGTATACTATTCTGATAAAGTACAAATTGGCGTAGGGGTGCCTCAGGGCTCTATACTCGGCCCAATTCTGTTTTTGATATTTATTAATGATCTATGCTCCCAAATTGACATCAGTTCAGTTTTTCTATTTGCAGATGACATTTCAGTTGTTGTATCAGAAAGGAATATTTGTACTCTGAATGAAACATCTAATGTAACAGTGTCCCAGGTTGTAGATTGGTGTGATAATAACTCTCTTTTAATAAATAAAAATAAAACCAATTACATGTTTTTCAAAAACATCATGGAAGACCAACTTCAAATTAATGTTCTCAACTCCCGAATGGATGAAACAAACTCCTCCAAATTTTTAGGGGTAATGATAGATAAAGATTTACGTTGGACCGATCAGGTAAAAGCAATAATATGTAAATTGTCGACAGCTTGTTGTCTTATCAGATACCTCAGGGACCAAATAAGTATTCACAATATCAAAATGTTTTATTTTGCTTATGTACACTCTGTGATTGACTACAGCGTAATCTTCTGGTATCATTCACCAACATCTAATGATATATTCATATATCAGAAAAAAATCATAAGAACTATGCTTAACCTTAAAAATGACACATCTTGCAGACAGTGGTTCATTAACTTGGGAATTATGACCGTTCATTGTGCCTACACATATAACATTGCCATTTTTGCCAAAAAGTACTTGCAAACATTTCCTACAAATAATCAACAAATAGACAATATGGTGACAAGAGGAAGCAAACTTTTACGCATTCCACTACATAAAACAAGTCTATTTGAGAAGGGTCCGTACTATAATTGTATAAAAATATATAATGCTTTGCCTCCTCATTTCAAAAAAATCAATACCATGATTATTTTCAAAAAAACGTTGAAGGAATATTTGACTGTTAATTCCTTTTATTCACTGGACGAATTTTTTAATTTCTGTAAAATGTAATGTATGGCTAATTTTATTTACATGTGGTTTTTTATACAGTCTCATTAATGTATTCTGTAAATGTTCGTATCTGTATTTGTATTCTAGCATATTAATTCCAAGGATTTGTTATATGTGCGTGTATATATATATATATATATATATATTTATATAAGTGTTTTTATCAAAACTAAATGTATATGACGTTGCTGATGTTTCATAGGAAATTCATGGCAATAAAGAAATTATTATTATTAATATTATTAAATATTTTTGTCAGTATTAACCAAGGTAGCGTTGTCTGCAAACAAAATGATAGACTTTGGAAACAGAAAAACAAGTCGTTGATGTAAATAATAAAAAGAAGTGGACCTAAAATTGAACCCTGTGGTACTCCATGCTTAACCGGTCTAATTTCTGATAACTCATCATTCACATAAACACATTGCTTCCTGCCAACTAAATACGATCTCAGCAGTTCTAGTGGTGGACCCCTAAAATGCCATAGTATTCGAGTTTTTTTATTAACCTATCGTGAAAGACACAATCGAAAGCCTTGCTAAGATCGCATAGGATAATTCCCGCAAATTCACCAAGCTCCAGACCTTCAACAATGTTTTACACAGTCTTACAGATAGCATCAATTGCTGAGCAAGAAATAGGTCGGTAGTTATCGGGTAATTGATCATTACCTTTTTTTAGTATGGGAATTATTTTTGAGATTTTCAGTGCTTCGGGTAACAGACCTTCACTAAAACATGCATTTATCAAGTATGCCATAGGGGGGATTGAAAAATCTAATTGTTGAATCACATCAGTAGAAGATATATCGGAAAAATCCTTGGACAGGTCGATTTTCTTTTCCGATGGGCCAATTTTGGAACTTCACCCAAAATATATAGGGTTATCCGCATTTGAGGAAAAGCGACTTTGGTGATATTTTTAAATGGGACACCCAGTATATTTGTCCATATTTGGTTAGGGATCGTCATTACAAATTCAGTGAAACCAAGTTTGATGGGATTATGTCAAACGGCTGCGGAGATATGGCCAAAAAACTTCTCCATATACCCAATGAGTGCGACAGAGACTTTTAACCTTCTGAATAGTGTGGAGTCTCGCAGTCATACTCATTAGACATACGAGGAAGTTTTTTGGCCATATCTCCGCAGCCGTTTGACATAGTTCCATCAAACTTGGTGTCACTAGATTCGTAATGTTTATGAGTGAAATAGGGGTCGACATCTATCTCTGAAGACATCTCTGCAGACATACCAAACAACAGCTTTATTTTGATGTAGTCTTGATTTGCTCACAGGGTGGAGCGATGACTTGCTTATTGTAAATCGTCTGTCCAGTTTGAAACAAATTAAAATTTTGTATTGCATTCTTCTATTCTTTTGCTGGAGTAGTCTAATTTTTTGTGTCTGGCGAAATATAGTTCTCGTTGCTACTTTTAAACACTTTCTTCTGGTATCATCTGTGTCTATATCATCGGTTTCACAATCACGAATTCCTCTAAAATAGCATACATTTCAAGCACACACACACAACACACATAACTGCCAAGTTATTATAATGTTATAGTTGCAGAATAGTGAAGTAAATTCCATGTCCAACAAATTCAAAGTAAAAAATATTACTAAACTACCTATCGTCGTTGATACTGCAATACGAGCAATTTGTCCAGAAACATTCATTTTACAGAAGACTGTAGATAATAACTACTAATTACCATAGCAGTCGATGCCAGAACACCAAAAAAAAATAACTACTACATAAGAATTTCTACTGGTCATTGTTTTGGAATTCAAAGTATAAAATAATCGCGCGTAGAAATTTTTTTGTAGTACCTATTATCATTTTACAGTCTCCAACAAGACAGAAGAGTTGAGTTTACTTATTTACTTCTTAGTGTACCCACACTGCAACAAGTTTTTTCCTAATTATTGATAGGTAATCGTTTTAAAGGTCGACTTAAATAGTAACAATGTTTTATACAGCTATTATAATTTCAACAAATAGTGTATTTTTGTCTCAAAATCGGGATTATGCCATGATTACCAAGCTGCGACGCCCATGGTTTGATTTGACAAGACGATGAATAGGTCGTAAATGGACGTAAACAAACATGATCGCTAAGTTAAGAGTGAACATAACATGGAATTCCCCGGGTCCCCGAGAGCAAACGGATATATCCGACAATGCCCATTTTAAACATGATTCGGGCTGATATTGTTGTAAACAACGTCGGGTATGTTGCTTTCAAGAAAGAGACAGAGAAGCCCCCTCTATATCTTTTATTGCTCGGAGGTAGCTTCCATATCTGAAGGCGGAAGAGAATTGATCAGATTGCCACGGAGGCAAAAAATCTATGTCAGGTTTCACACAAATGCTCTTGTGGTTATTTTTACCTGAATTCCTTTCATAATTTATGAGTTTCCAACTGTCTCTTGGCTTATTGGACGAGTTTTGAATGAAGTTGTTATAAGCATTTTTTTGTTTGAATCATTGACTTTCTGTATTCTTGCTTATAGAAGTTGTAAGCTGCCTTGTCAGTGGGGAGTTTTGTACAATCGTAAATATTTTGTATCGCTGCTAAAGTATCGCGCATGTTACGTAGGTCTTGATTAAACCAATTCACCGGTGGTTTTGACGTTAAATCGGTTCTTCTCTTTGGGAAGTGCTTCTCAACGAGAGACTGACAGGTACAGGTAATCATTTGTGGACCTCTTCCAATTAAAGTTCTTCTCAACATTAGGTATACGGATATGAATTGTTATGTACTGACCAAAACGATCTGATAGAAATGGTTCAACAATTCCCGTATCATAATTAACGTCAGATAGATTAGTCAATATGTTGTCAATTTCTGTAATATTTTCTGTAATATTTGTAACTAAACCAAATGTTTTCACAAGAGATGCAAGATCATCGTAATTTTTAGATTTCTAAAGAAAGTTTATATTGAAGTCGCCCATAATTATAATTTCATCGTACGAACTACTATAGTTATGGACAATACGAGTCACCATTATAGATTACAAGAACATTTACCCACAGGCAAATGGACTAAAAATAAATTATTGGAGTAGCTCAGCTCAAAAAACACTGTTCTTTCCACTGAACCACTAAAAAATGAACTTTATAGTTCGATCAAATCCACAAAAACGAGTATAAAAAGTCGTTGAACAACTAGCTACTTCACGTTTAATATCAGTACTTCAACTTGCACCGTATCACTGCGAGCAATCCCATAGAACTAATAAGAGCTCAAGTGAAAAACAATGTAGCCCGGAAAAATTCGATCTTCAAAATGAAAGATGTTCAGGGTCCTATATTTTTTCATGAATTTCGATTCGTAATAACATTCTCAACAACAAAGCTTATTGACATTTTTTCGTAAAAGTGAAAATAACACAGTTTTATCAATAGGAAACATTTATAACAAACATATTTGATAAAGTGCTATAAAATACCAGACAGTGGAACAACTATTTATAGGTTTCTACCATTTCACATTTTTCTTGATGGGAAAACGGCATTTCGAAAAATATTCGAACAGTAGTTGACAGTTACAATAATTTATGACATTGTCATGATATACTTGAGAATATTTGACAAATGGTTTTTCAACAAAGTTTCAAGGCAACTTGATTGCTCATAATAATTATGTTTTATCGAATAAAACACATTTTTTCCAACCACATTCATATGACCCTCCAGTATTTTCTGTTCTGTACATAAACGGCTTCAAAGTTATCATTACAGCAGACATATTTTGATTCATAAAATAAATGCGGCTAGCGGAGAGGAATTAAGATGGAAATTATCGTTTGGTACATTAATACCAAATAGCTCAGTGGTGTCATCTGAGTGGTGCGACATGATTTTTTTTGTACTAGTGAAAGAAATATTTCCACTTAAGTCGCTCAAAAAAGTCAGTTGTTGAGAATATTATTACGAATCGAAATGCATGAAAAAATATAGGGTGTATTCCATTGAAAAAAATATCATTTTATGAAATATTCTGAAACCGCAACTGTCAATTTTTTTTTTCCGTATCGAGAAGGCCATTAAAATGCTACTAGTTTGCCTATTTAACCGAATTAGTAGCATCCATAATAACGGAGTTGGTAATGGTGCCGACTTAATTTGGAACACCCTATACAGGGTGGGTCACGGTCGATGGTACCTTAGACGTTTACGGAGAACGGGACATAGGATCACTCTGAAAATTTGGTTTCTCAAATAGTTGCTCTTGGTCTATCGACCTAAAATATTTTCAGCAATGCAGCGTTGCCGCTCATACCAGAAAGTAGCAGCATCTTTGTTATTTCAAATGAGTCACCCTAAATATTACCGCATTTTTGAACTTGTCATTCTTTTCTGACTATTTCTGCCTCATACTCCCCTATACCTATCTCTGACGGTTTTTGAGATATTGGTTATTTTCCATATTTTTTATCCAAAACATACCTCGAATTGAATGTTTATTTCTGTGGTATTTGGATTCTTAGGAAGTTGCAATTTTGTGTTTAGTTCATCAAGATTATTTACATTGATTCTGTATAGAGAAGTTTATTCTGCGTTATACAGGGTCGTTCAAAATTCATGATCTTACTGCTAGATACGAAAAGGGTTGAAAGTGCGTTTTTTTAAATGGAACATCCTGTATATTATGAAATATCCTGAAAGATGACTAAATTCCGTTCGAATTGATACATCATGTTCCTATACCTAAATAGCCAGAATTCCGAGATAATAGCAATTTTCACTTGTAATCTCCCAAGTGCTTGAATTATTGCCAGAAATTTTTCGAGTACATGAATTTTCTTTGAAAATTCATGTACGAGATAAATTTACGGCAAATAATTCAAGCACGAGGGGGATTCGGTAAGAAAATTTCACACCGAGAAATGAAAATCATCCAACAATTCATAAGAAATAATATCTAACGATGATTTCACCTGAACTATTTATAACCACTGAAATATTGATTTGTAAAATACTTAACAAAATTTTCATCAATAAATGTGTTTAAATTTGGAACAAAAAAAAATAAAATGTTATGTTCTTATCGTGGATTGAACCATCGACCTAGCGACTCATAAATAAATAAATAATTAAAAGTATATTCTATCAAAGTTATTATTTACAATTCATTATTCTACCCGAAGCAGCTACTCTTTCTTCAGTCCATCTTCGCCCGGCGGGGGGATAGGATGAAAGGAAGGAGAGGACGTCAAGTGTGCTTCGCCACCCTGCTGTTGCCAGCTCTGGTGACGTGCACGATGCCTTTTGACAGTGCCAAGGGTCCCCATATAGAGAGGGCGCTGGTCACTGCCTCCGCTGGTGCAAATGTGTGGTGGAAATGTCGATCTTTGGCAGAAATAATGGTGGTAACTGGAGTATAAGCTTTGCAGGAGGCTTATGCGCGTGTTGTCGTCCCATTCAATGTAAAAAGTTGAGGGTTGGTAGTTTGTGAGGACCATAATTTGGATGTTGCCCCGGAAAAGGCTAGAAGCAAAAAACCGGGTTGAAGTACTTGACGTTTTAGATTCTCAACTTGGATTCCCTACGGCGCCGGTTCTACCCAGCGCTCCTGGAAGATATCCAGCGACTCATATAACACCCCACCATGTTTGCGGGGTAGGTTGTCATGTACTCTTAGCCTGGTGAGACCGGCCGCAACACTACCGCTGAGCTACGGGACTTGTGATAAAAACTTGTGACAAATGGTGTATTGAACTTCTTCTGAAATATGATTTCAGAATTGACAATTTCTGCAATAATCGTGGAGAAAATATTTTCAGACACATTCCAAATATCTAGTAAATACATAATTATCTCCTTTCATATGAAAACTAGACGTCCATTTGTACATTAAAGCAAAATATCAACTTGTCACATGTCAAATGTTTGACAGAAAAATTTCCACTTATTATGGTTCAATCCACGATAAGAACATAACTTTTTAATTTTTTTTGTTCCAAATTTAAACACATTTATTGATGAAAATTTTGTTAAGTATTTTACATATCAATATTTCAGTGGTTATAAATCGTTCAGGTGAAACCATCGTTAGTTATTTCTTTTGAATTGTTGGATGATTTTCTTTTCTCGGTGTGAAATTTTCTTACCGAATCCTCCTCGTGCTTGAATTAATTGCCGTAAATTTATCTCGTACATGAATTTTCAAAAAATTCATGTACTCGAAAAATTTCCGGCAATAATTCAAGCACTTGGGAGATTACAAGTGAAAATTGCTATTATCTCGGAATTCTGGCTATTTAGGTATAGGAACATAATATATCAATTCGAAGGGAATTTAGTCATCTTGTAGGATATTTGATAATATACAGGATGTTCCATTTAAAAAAACGCACTTTCAACCCTTTTCGTATCTAGCAGTAAGATCATGAATTTTGAACGACCCTGTATAACGCAAAACAAACTTCTCTATGCAGAATCAATGTACATAATCTTGATGAACTAAACACAAAATTGCAACTTTCTAAGAATCCAAATACCGCAGAAATAAACATTCAATTCGAGCTATGTTTTGGATAAAAAATATGGAATATAACCAATATCTCAAAAACCGTTAGAGATAGGTATAGGGAAGTATGGGGCAGAAATAATCAGAAAAGAATGACAAGTTCAAAAATGCGGTAAAATACAGGGTGATCCATTTGAAATAACAAAGATGCTGCTCCTTTCTGGTATAAGCGGCAACGCTGCATTGCTGAAAATATTTTAGATCAATAGACCAAAAGCAACTACTGGAGGAACCAAATTTTCAGAATGATACTATTTCCCGTTCTTCGTAAACGTGTAAGGTACCATCGACCGTGACCCACCCTGTATATTATTCACTCGATGTAAATTCAACACTTTATTCAAACCTTTTCCTCAAATACCAACTATACGAAACACCTGTTCTTTGATAAAATGCCACCTTTTCATCTAATCACTTTTACTGAGAAATTCGCAACGACATTTTTATTTTCAATTACAAGGCGCAGACCTGCAGAGGTAATTGAAATATTTTTTCTATTTATCGATAGGATTCCAGTGCTCAATATGGTTTAATCACGATCGCCAGAGCGAGCCTCTAGGAAATTAACTAGAAAGCAGCATGTCGATGTGTTGAGATGGGCAATGGTATAATATACCGAGAGGTAACGACCAGTTTTTGGAATTAATTTATGTCCCAGTGTTCTTCGCGCACAACTGTGATTGCCAATAAGCTTTAGTGGGTTTCTAATTTGTTCGTGGTAACCCATGAACAATTCATGTGCAAGTTGGCAGACAGAATTTTTTACTTCTTAGGCCGCGTTCTCACGAGTCAAGTTCAGTTGAACAACTTTAGTTTATCAACAAAAATTGAATAAAGACTTGATCACGTTGAAGTTCATATCTGCAACAGAAATTGATCGTTCTTGAAGAAGACATAAATCTTTGGGAGATCGTTTGCTAACGAACAGTCGTTACCGACCGATGATGAACCCTTTACTCCCATAAACACCTAACTAGACTTATTATGGCAAGAACCTGTCAGAAAACAACTACTCCCCTGGCTAAGACCACGACGGGTATTGAATTAAATCTAACAGCTACTTGTGCAACGTTCCTCAAAACATCAGAGGACGCAATTGCAAGTGCCCTCTATGACCAACCAGCAGAATTATGTTTTGATTTGGACGGGGTGACCACCTGCAGACTAGTTTCGAGGTTGTTGCCTCTCATCAGTGCAAGGGCAGGTCAACACAGACAGCACTGAAGCCATCTGTTCCCCCTCCAAACCAATACACACTCCGCTGATTAGTCAATTCTGGTTCACGAGATGAAAGCAGTTTCTACCTCTTTTGAAGCTTGCAGTCCAATTTTTCAGGGTCGCATACGAAGGACATTGATCACCAAGGGTATTAAGAATATCTTCGTAAATATGCTTACCTCTTAACCCTTTTAAATACAGGTACTTGATGATGGCTCGATATAACTCTGGTATACTTTTTTGACGTCAAACTTTACACTGACACTTCTAATAAGTTATTGTTCGTTGCTATGGTAACGCAATATTTTGTTTATGCAGGGAACTGGTCTAGGCTAACTAGATATCAATTCATCCTCGTAAGTTTATCTCATTCATCAGCATGTGCTGAACGTATCTTCCCCAATTGAATTTAGTCAAGACACAAGTTAAAAACAGAGGTTGATACATATGATGCAATATGGGCCGAGGTGGTCGTGATGGTAGATCCTTCGCCTCTCAAGCGTAGGATCGTGGGTTCAATTCCCAGCTTAGTCTTGTGCAAGGTATCACACGTTAAAAGGTGAGGGCTACGTCTTATCTAGCTTGCACAAGTATATCGAAGACTTCTGAGGGCTGTCCTTAGGGGAACAGCCGGTTGACGGAAAGAACAAATTTTAGAACAAACAAACATTACATGCTAAAGATGTGATAGGAAACTACAATTATTGTACAAATTGGGACCTTCAGCATGCTCCCTGCGAAAAAGAACAAAGTATGATTTCGACGTGATTTTTTATAAAATTAGTTTATAAAATTACCATCGAGTAATGACATATTGTTTTTTCCCATATTTTTAAAGTCATAATATCTGAAATACCTTTGTGATGGTATGGAATGCAATTATTTATTAAGTGTCGTTTCTGATTTTTCATATGATATGTTACAAGTTCAGTGAAAAAATTTTCAATTAATGTACTTCGTGGGCGTCAGTGAATAATTATACAGTGCGGTCCATAAGTGTGGACAAAAATTATTTTTGGCATTATCATGTATTTGTTTAAAAAAACCTGAAACATGTCGATTTCTATTCGCAATTTGGCAATTTACAGTAAGAAAATATCACTTCTTTCTTGCACTCCCTCCGAATTATGAGCACCTCTTCAAAAAATTTAAATGAGAAAGAGGTCGTATGGCATCTAGTCCGAAAGGAATATTAATAATAATTATAATACATTTATTGCTTCAAAAGACATAATATTCATAGCAAGGGTTCGAAAATACATAACTAATTCCCTGAAAAATTTAAGAAAAAATTAGTGAATAAAGTACAAATAATACTTCCAATATGAGCACAACATTGGAGTGGAAAAGAGACATTAAGTTGTACACAAAAATGAAAACAAAAATAAGCCCCACATATTTAGATATCGCATTATTGTAAAACTATTCATTAATAACAATTCATTAATAACAAAGGAACGGAGTCTCAAAATGTTCCAGACATAATTAGCTATGACTTTGGCAATGTTCGAGGTTGTCGAGGTTGTTATTGAGATTGGATAGACACTCAGAATTCCGGGGTTTCATTAACAGTATATTGGACACTCAAACATAATGTGATCTATTGTTTCCAAAGTATTAATATTGCATATCGTACAAACTTCCCTTGGATCTATTCTATAGGTGGTACCGTTCAAAGTGAATTTCAACATAAATTTGCTCCTTAGACGAATTTGTGCAATTGTTATTTTGATTTGAATTTGAACCTTGATGTCAAGAAAATTCTGGTTGAGTCTGTGGTCGGTAAAAAACAATGGAATGGAAGGTAAGTTGCTCTACTTGAAAGTGTCAGATCTTCCTGAAAGAGTTTTTCGTGAAATGAGATTTTTATTTTTAGTAATAAAGCCTGCATCATACCTCGACCACAACTCGGAAAGATTATTTGAATCAAATAAGCTTTTCACTTGGTATGCCCAGTTGAACTTTGGATCACATTGATCAAGAAAGACACTTACAGCCGTATGCATAGCCAGAGTTTCGCCGCTCGCTACACAAGAACTACAGTTGAGCTCCAAAAAAGTGGTACATCGCCAGCGTTGCGCCAAAATGTAAATTATCGCGTAGTTGTCACATTTTTGGAGCTCGACTGTGCATTATAATCCTTGTGTAGCGAACGGCGAAAATCTGGCGAGTCGCTGGCGATTGACTATGCATACGGCTGTTAGTTGTCTTCTGAAACAAATTTTGGGTAAGCGATTTTCATTCATTTTGAGAATTTAGGTCAGCCAGTTCAAACAAGATTTGAATACATTGTAAAGAAGCTGGACTCGTCTGAAATTAGTCAGAATTAGACGAAATTAGCAAAAAAAGTTAATCTGAGAAATTATTACAGTTTAGTAAACAGGAAACATTGATGAATTCGATAGGATTTATCCCAAATCTGCTCGTTTTTAAATGCGTGCATATCGTCATTACTTATATTTGACGTTCAACTGTCACATATATGAAGCTGTAACACAGTGGCGCACCCAGGATGGGGGG
The DNA here is from genome assembly GCA_944452925.2 of Chrysolina oricalcia. Classification (NCBI taxonomy): domain Eukaryota; kingdom Metazoa; phylum Arthropoda; class Insecta; order Coleoptera; family Chrysomelidae; genus Chrysolina; species Chrysolina oricalcia. The sequence continues at coordinate 8,482,471 of OX101816.2, forward strand.
CACGGGGGCACAGGCCCCCCCCGAACTCCTTTAGACCAACCACTATTTCTCTCACAGTTTGCAACCGAACGAATTGAAAATTAATGTTCTGCCGTGAGCCGTGAAATCTTCTCTTCTAAGTAAATGTTTTTGGGATGTACTGTACTTGCTTTAACTCCGCCCTCGCGCAGTTTACGACTGCGATACCTCGCTAGGGAATGAGGCATTATTACATCATCTGCTATGTTATGAACAGTATAGTGTCAGTGATGAGTGTTGGTTGAGCACATCCGAGTTTATTTCTGAATTATTGTTGTTGGGCGTCGCATTGTTTTTAAGATCTCGGTGCTTTGAAGGTATAACCCATAAACAATGTAAGTAGAATATTTAATGGATCCTATTTTCTATGTTCATTTACTGACTTATTTTTTCTAGACGCTATTATTATCGGCACCACAAAAAAAATTTGAGTTTCCAAGTACAACTTTTGGAAATAAATCTAGGAAATTCCAATATGATTGGCTCGAAAATTATAAGTGGCTGATATATTCGAAATCAGAAGACGGTGCTTACTGTAAATATTGTTTCATTTTTTCCCAAAAAGAAGTTGGACATAATTCAGCTCAAATCACTGGACATCTTGTTAGTGATCCTTATCGAAATTGGAAAAAAGCTTTGGAGAGTTTTCAGAAACAGCAGACAACCCAATATCATCGTGCTGCAAGTATTAAGGCTGACAACTTCTTGGCAGTAATGTCGGGGAAAGTCAATCAATCGATTCTCAAGTTGATTCCGTAAGAGCACATCAGATCCAAGAAAACCAGGAGAGATTGGCCCCGATTATAAAGACTGTCATATTGTGTGGCAGACAGGGACTCCCTTTACGGGGACATCGAGACCATGGCGAGTTCAACTTCAGTGTAGAACCAAAAGAAAATGAGGGGAATTTTCGTGCCTTGTTGAGAGCTAGGATTGATTCTGGAGATGTGAATTTGAAGAAACATTTCGAAACATGTCCTCGAAATGCTACTTACATCAGCTGGAACATACAGAATCAAATAATTGAGGCATGTAACATCATAATAAAACGAAAAATTGCTAGTGAAGTGAATAGTGCTAAATGTTTCTCTATATTAGCCGATGAAACAACAGACATATCAACCATTGAACAATGTTCAATCTGTGTCCGTTATGTTAAAAATATTGGAACAAGCCACAATCAATTTACTATATGTGAAAATTTCCTTACTTTTGTGCCCATTAAGTCAACTTGTGGAAAAGATCTTGCTGATGCAATCATAAATGGACTGATATCATGCAATATTGATGTTTCAAATTTGAGAGGACAGGGATATGATGGTGCATCCAATATGAGTGGGCATCTGAAGGGGACCCAAGCTTGTATTGCCAAAGATCATCCAACAGCGCTCTATGTACATTGTGCAGCACATAATCTCAATCTGGCCATTTCTAGTGCTTCCGAAATACCGCCTATCAGGAACTGCATGGGGACTATTGAGAAAGTGTATACTTTCTTCAATACCCCTAAAAGGCAACAAGTGCTGCAACATCAAGTGCAATTATTATTTCCAGAATCTCGCAGAGACCGGATGAAACAGATGTGTCCAACCAGATGGATTCAAAGGCATGATTCTGTCATGGTTATGGTGCAATTGTTAAGACCCGTGCATTCAGCACTTCAGGAAATATCTTTATGGAAAGATAAGGAATCCAGTTCAGGTGCGTTCGTTTTGCTGAGTGCTCTGGCGCAGTCACAGTTCGTCATTTCGTTGTTCTCTGTAGAGAAGCTTCTCGGATACAGTCTTCCTTTATCTAAAATTCTCCAACTTGAGAACTCGGATCTTGCGTTTGCGATGAATAATGCCGAAGAAACAATCTCCAGTGTCAAATACGTGCGCGACAATGCTGAAGCGCAGTTCAAAAATATTTTCGATGAAGCAAAACAGATCGCCGATATGTTTGGTATTGAAATCAAAATCCCAAGATTGGCCTCGAAGCAAACAAATCGGGCTAACATGCCCGCTGAAAGTGCTATGGATTATTATCGAAAATCAGTTTTCATACCATGGGTTGATTCATTTTTATCTGGCTTAGTAGATCGATTCACCCAACATAAGTCACTTCTTAAAAAATTCATGGTATTATTACCTGCACAAAGTTTTCCTTCTGGATCAAAAAATAAGGAATTCTTGGATCTTGCTGAGTTTTATAATCATGATATCCAGGACGTCAGCAGGATTATTCTGGAGGCAAAACTGTGTCTGTGGTACCAGAAATTTAATAAAACCAGTCATCCACAAAGACCAAAAAATGCACTTGATGCATTGAATTTATGTAATCAAGATATATATCCAAATGTTTTCATACTACTCAAAATATTCGCGACTCTGCCGGTATCGACCAGTTCTCCGGAAAGGACATTCTCGACATTACGTCGACTGAAATCCTATTTGAGGAATACAACCAGTGAACATAGGCTGAATGGACTGGCACATTTGAATGCTCATAGGGAAATCCACGTTGATTTTGTTTTATAAATGTATATATATGTATGTATTTTTATATTTGACTCATTTTTACTCATCTCTCCTTCATCATTCTTTTCATCTCCATTATCCTTTTCAATCGTTAGAATGCTTCTTCCATTGTTAATGGCAACACACCATTGCGTAACTGAGATCAAAGGAAGAGGCATAAGAGGCAGATTAAAGAAATTCTCCACTTATTGAAAAGAAAAACTTTCTCAAGAAACTTCAAATTTGGTATGGTAATAGCATTCTATCGTTATTCTGAAATACACATGACCTTGACCAGAAATTCGCCTGCGGCGCAATTTTCAATCCGCATGTGTGCCCCCCCCCCATAACATCATTCTGGGTGCGCCACTGCTGTAACACCAAACTTGACAGACCAAGCAGAGTCAAGAGTCAAGTTCTTTTTTTCTAATTTCTTCTAATTCTGCCAAATTTCATATTTTTACCTTTCACTTTATTTGTGAAATAGTCTAATAAAATTTCGATTGAATTTATCTCATAAGTCTGTCTTTTACTTCTAAACTCGTCCTGCGGACTCGTGGTGTTTTCTCGAAGAAATTTAGTTTCGTAAAGAAATGAATCGACTGACTTATCGCGAAAATGTAATCTCTCGTGGTATTACTACTGAAAAGTAGCTTCATCAGAAAAAACAATTTTGTTTGTGAACTGCAAATCTGCTTCTATTTCGTCCACCATCAGTTCACAGAATTGTTGCCTTCTATCAGGATCATCCTCGAGGCTCTTGGAAATTACCTAGAAAACAGCATGTCGATGTGTTTGAGATGGGCAATGGTATAATATACCGAGAGGTAACGACCAGTTATTGGAATTAATTTATGTCCCAGTGTTCTTCGCACACAACTGTGATTGCCAATAAGCCTTAGTGGGTTTCTAATTTGTTCGTGGTAACCCAACCGTACCGGTGAACAATTCATGTGCATGTTGGCCTGACAGGATTTTTGACTTCTTATGGAAGGATGAAAACACAATGATATACTCGACTCCGTTGTGAGATACAAGGAGTACTGATATGTAGTTAGCCCAGACCCATTTCATGGCAATGAACAATAACTCATTTAAATCGAAAATTTTTCCGGTTTGTCCAGTTTTTCTCTATTACTAATTATCCGATCGAATTGTAAAAAATCTCATTTGGTTTGTATTTAAATTCTCTGCAAATTTTCCATAACAAAATATAACTAAGGATGTCTTTCCTGTGATGGCACAATCGGTTTTCTACTAGTATTTTTGTTAAAAAATCACTCATTATATGCCATATTAAGTAGAGTTACTCTACATTTTATTCCGCTGAGATTAGAAGGTCGAGAACAATAATTTGTTTTGTTTTGTTTTTATTTTACCAAACTCCCAGGATTTTCTTAGAAAACCCCTCAAGAGCAGAGCTTGTGCGAGCATGGGAGAACCAGGACCTACAGTTTAAATAAATGTGGAATCCGAACCACTTCAGCTCCGTGACAGGCGTCCGTGGATCGAACCCAGACCTCCTGGATGGTAGGCAAACACTCTTACACCATGACCACTTCGCTTACCTAAATATTATCATACAATATTCACTAATAATACTTGTAACATTACACAAGAAAGACCATTTGATTTAGTATTTCCAAAATCATCGTCAGGAATTAACATACAGAATTAACAGCAATTGTACTATTAACATAAATTATTGTTAAAATTAATGTTAAAATTGTTATTACCGTCAACCGATTGCACCCTTGCGCGCAAACCTCGGAAGTCTTCGAGAGACTTGTGTGAGCTAGAGAAGACGCAGCCCTTACCTTTTAACGTGTGATGCCATGCACGAGACCGATGACCGTGCGAGGCTTTGAACCCTCGACCCTTCGCTCCAAAGGCGAACATTCTACCAGCACGGCCACCACGGCCCATTATGGATGGAATATGAATGTAATATGCTTAGATAGATAGATAGTTTTATTGTCTTAGAAAAATTACATTTTCGTCGTAATATGCTTAATAAAAAATGTGATATGTGATATGTTTAATGAAAAAGTTAGTGAAATGAGAATAATGGGTATTATGTACTTAACTTGTTTTATTTGTTTATTTTCTCCATACTGCATTGTTTATTACCTTTATTTAAATAACGTAGGCATCAGCAATTAATAAATACAACAGTGCCAAACAGTCAAAATCTTACATTGATCACATGTTCATTAAAAAACCAAACCAAATACACAATACACAATCAGCTATACTGCAGTCCGATACTACTGACCTTTACATGATAGTTGCCCAAGTAAGCTCAGCTGAAAAGAATAACATAAAAGATGAAACGATTACAAAAAGTTATTAGGACAGGGAATAATTATTGATACTTGCACTATACGAGGAAAACTGGGAAGAAGTTTATAGGAGGGATGACGCTGACAAGTGTACAAATAATTTCATCAAAAAATTTAAATATCACATCAATAACTGTACAATCACAAAGAAAAAAATGTAAAACGAAAAAGAAGATATGGATAACAGCAGCGCTGGTTAATTCAATTAATAAGAAAAACCGTCTCTATTAAATAATGATGAATAAAAAAACCCAAATGAAGAAATTACATCAGATTATAAAAAAAAATTTAAATAGATTGAATATGTATATGAATAGAGGAAACTAAAAGGCATTACAACCAACATTGGGTCAACCAAAACTAATCCGATTCATAGCGACTGTGGAGATGTGTCAATGAAATCACCAAAAACAAACATAACTAGCAAGAGATTTCAGAAATCGGAACTAAAACTGGAAATATACTCAACACTGACTACGATATTGTGAGAGAATTCAATACATACTACTCAATCGTTGGGAAAAAAATGGCGGATTAGATTTAAAAAAATGTTAATATAGAACCCCTTCGAGGCGGCAACCTTACAATCCTATTTTCTCTCTGAAACAGATGAAAAAGGAATAATAAAAACCATTTCAAACCTGAAAAACAAAATAGACGGACTAAGAGCAGAAATACTAAAACTAGTATACCGTGATGCCAAACCACTTGCTCTTATAATAAACTGGTGCTTTCATTCAGGCGTTATTTCTGCAGCCTTCAAGAATGCTATTCACAAAAACTGAGATAAACTGAACACCAGCAACTGTCGATCAATTTCACTATATCTAACTTGGCAAAGATATTTGAGAGAGTTCTGAAATTCCGTATCAGCAACTATCAGAATAAATACAAAATTTTGTCAAACAATTCGGTTTTCGAGAGAGCAAACCAACTCAGCATGCGACATCCTACGTTCTACCTGGAATTAGCAAAAAAAATTATGAAAAATATCAGGCATTATATCAGGCAGATTTATCGATCTAACTAAAGCGTTTGATACCGTTTGTCACATTTTAGAAAATATTGTATTAAGAGGAACACCCTATCGACTGCTAAAAAGCTATTTAACAAACAGGAAACAGATGGGACAGATAAATGATCCTCTCAGTACTACTGCAGATGTTGTTTATGGGGTTCCTCAAGGTACCGTGTCAGGACCTATCTTATTCAAGATCTATATCAACGATCTATTCCAACCATCAGTTATTGATGGTGATGCTATTAGCTTTGCAGACGATAAGGCAGTAATATATAGCGCTTATAATTGGAGAACCACACAAAACACTGCTGAAACTGATTCAGTTAAATTAACCAATCGCCTTCTGACAGTGTATTTCCATAAGATCAACTACATTCCCTTCACTTCTCACCCTCGATACTTGCCAGAATATGAAACGGTAATCATCCAGAACAACGGAACTATGACCATAATCAAAACAGCATCAGATACAAATACCTTGGTAAATATATCAACAGCCACTTGAGATGGAATGTTCAAATAAATAAATAATAATGATAAATAAATAAATAAACGCTCGCTCCGCTTACGCGTTAAAATATCTTGATCAATAATCGCCTTCATTGATACACTAGTTGATTGAATAACTATTAATAAGTCATAAAATTGTTAATTTTTTTTCTGCCTACCACTTATTAACATTCTTCAATGCAAATGAAATCGATCATTGATTGAAAGTTATTATTATTATTATTATTATTATTATTATTATTATTATTATTATTATTATTATTATTATTATTATTATTATTATTATTATTATTATTATTATTATTATTATTATTATTATTATTGTTATTATTATTATTATTATTATTATTATTATTATTATTATTATTATTATTATTATCATTATTATTATTATTATTATTATTATTATTATTATTATTATATAAATGAACGAGTTGTTTATTTGACGTTACGAGTTACTACTGTCATATCAATAATCAAAAGTTGTCATTAAGACTTCACGTTTCTCGAGTTGTTGATGTTACCAAGGTAAATTTGAAAAGAACGCTCGTTTTTGAAAGTTCGATTCATACACGCTGAGGCGTGCTTTATAGGTAAAATGGCGCACCAATAAAAAAATATTTTCAAATTGCTTCGTTTTAAGCGTCATCTTTTAACATTCTTGACTGCCATTAAAAATGTCACTTTTAATGACAATTATACAAAAATACAAAAAACTGTTTCCGAACAAGAACCCTTTTCTCAGATTGACGATACTTTAGATTCACACTGTATAACAAGTAGTTGGTAATTAACAGTCGATAAAAGCCTATACCTAACATTGTCATCTGCAAAACGTAACTCACACATGGCGGGGACAACTGAAATAAACAAAGCCCAGCTCTAGCCTGCGCTATAGATAAAGTCCCGCTCTTTTGAACGAACACTTGCACTTTGCAGCTGTGTCCCTGCAAGCATGTCTTTTCCTTCCTTGCGGTGGCCCGGTGTGGGGCTATACCGTGAGATCCTCATTGCAACCCCAATCGCAATTTAACACCCCTTTAGTTGGCACATATTAAGAGCTGATGGGTTGTTAGAATCACTGCAAATCTTGTTGATGGATGTAAAACAAACATTTTCGTCGAGATTTATTCAGTGAAAGGTTGATCGAAATCGACACCAATTGTTTGTAGCTGGTCATGATTTTTGTAAAACTTCATCCAGTTTCCAGTCTCTTAAAGCTATATACTATTTTCAACAAAGTCACAATGAACAGTGGACATAGGTATTTGTTTCACCAGTAGAGAAAACAATGTTTTTTGTACGAATGAAATATAATATTCTTTTTCTACGACAACCTCGATAAATGTTCATTATATAACCGTAACTTCAATCATGGGCCGTGGTGGTCGGCTGGTAAAAGCGTACGTCTCGCAAGCGTAGGGTCGTGAGTTCGATCTACCGATTCACCGGTCTCGTGCATGGCATCACACGTTAAAAGGTAAGGGCTGCGTCTTCCCTAGCTCACACAAGTCTCTCGAAGACTTCCGAGGGTTGCGCGTAGGGGTGCAATCGGTTGACGGAAATAACAACAACAACAATTTAAAGAAAAACAAGCACATTTTGTACAGAATGTCATTTTTGCATCGGTTGCTAGGCAAGTTGCTAAGCAACAAATGCGAAATGGAATATTTCGTGTTAGGTCTAGGTTCACTCTAACATCACGACCACTACGGCTTGTCAAATTATGACGTCCAGCGACAAATTGATGAAATTTCAGCAGATCGTTTCTGTCAAAGTTTTAGTGGGTAACGAGTAATTTCATAGTTGTTTTCCATAAAAACTATTGATTAAAATGGAAACTGATAGTGATATCCACTTAGATTTGACACCTCCGAACATAATAGAAGCACAGAAGGTGACAATACTGAATTTTTACCGGAAACGTCGAAGAGTATGTATCAACGCGCTTATAACCTTTTTTGGAATGGAAGGTAGATCAAAAGACAACATCGTTTTGCGAGAACGTTTTGTAGAAATAGTTTAGTATGCATCTCGCAACAAATTGGTCACTTCGCACTCGTATGAATTGCAGCAGAACTGTCAGAAGTTTACTTTGTGGAAAACATAAATATTGATATTCAACAGCGTTGACAAACGACCAGACACAACAAACTCTTCACAACCATTTGAAGACGCAAGTAATGATTTTATTGGATTAATAGTTTGGATTTTGAAACTTGTAAGTAAAACAGGTACAAGTTGCATGATAATGTCACCATCACCATCCTTCATTCTTCGATTGTTATCGAATGGAATACGTATAGTGACATAATTTTGTCTATGATAAAGACCTATCACCTACGAGATGTAACAACGCCCAACCCAATATCACGACTACAAATTGTGACATTCACGACTTCAGACCAGCTAGGACCAGTATAATACTTTATAGGTCCATGACGGATATAGTCTAATCGTACCAATTTTTATTAAGAATGCAATTTTCTGAGAAACTATTAATGAGAAAGTTTCCTATATGTTTCCAAGATTTTGGCACGGACAAAGTCTATTAGTGTACATAAAATTGTGAAAATAAATATTAACACAAATAGTCAAAAGGAAAAAATATTTCTGAAAAAGTTTTCAGTTTTTATTGTTACCAATACAAACACTATAATTTGTTCATCTTTGTAAATTTTGTTTGCCTTCCTGCGGCATGAGGGGCTATGAAGTTCTAAAATTGATTTTAGATGTTTTTTTTCACTGAAAATAATGTTTTTCTGATATCGTTCAAGAATGCCCACTTTCTCAAAAGGCCTCAAAATACGCTAATTTAGTATTTTAGTCCGTTGCTAAGCAACGAACTTTCCCGGACCGTCTTCGGACCTAAACGGTACGGGAATAGAAATTTACGTAACAAGTCCGGAAAATTATCTTTTTTTGGACGAGTAGACCAAATTCTGCGAGTCCAAAAAAACTGTTTTCGGACGTGTTGCGTACACTATTTTTTCGGCAACCATCATGTAGAATAACAACGGACTAGGCCGGGAAGTGCTACTTTCTCAAATAAAAAGTGTCCGGGAAGTGAACACTTCCCGGATGGTTGCCGAAAAAGTACTTTCCCGTACAGAAATCGATCCGAGAAAATTTTTGCCGGCTTTTTTACATTTTAGACAGTTATTGAATTTTCGCAAACAATATGTAGAATTCCTTAGTTTTTGATAATGCTGATTGGGATTTCAGAAAAAATAGTATGTGTACTTCGTAGTAAAAGCACATTCCCAGACTTCAATGCTTGTTGGCCTTGGCTTAACGCCTCGGCCAACAATTTACATTGTAGTCCGGGAATGTATTGCTTTTACTACTAGATACACAATATAGTATTTCCGAAACGTACTAGTTTGTTCGAATCAACGATGGTTCTCCAAGGTGCAGTATGAACCAAATAACTTCAAAAAGGATTCTGAAAACCACAGTAAGAAAAAGAAGGAATAATCATGTGGTGTAAGGTATGGTTCCTTCCATGCGGCCGCCGCGCACGGCGGCCGCAGTGCGGCGGCCGCAACCTACTGCTACACGTGTTTTTGAATGTACATGTTTCCTTCCAAGCGGCGGCCGCACACGTCAGCCGTGAACGACTGCGATCGTTGCGACGGTACTGCTCCAGAAGAGAGTTTTCATATTCCTCTGGGGTTATTACGAACCAAATTCGGTTGTATGACTCTAATTTTACATAATCTTTCATCAAGTTGAAGATGTACTCAAACTGCACCTTGTTCAATCTGAAATATTTCCTAAAGGACCCCGCAACAAACCTTGTGGAAAATGGATCTTGGCGAAATTGGCTGAAAATTTGGGAAATTGCAGAAATCGATGTCCTGATCAAATGTCTCGATGGGCGTAAGGTCAAAAAATGGACAGTTTTTGAGATAATCGAGGTCATAGGGGGGCAAATTGGGACTACTGCTGTGGGTTTTCCAATTTTGACCAAAGATTCGTCATCAGCGACCCTGAAAACTTCCTGGGCCAAGTTTTCATCGATTTTCAGGAATATTTGAAAATGTGCCTTATTTATGGAGAGGTGGGGGGTATATTGGGACCATTGATATGAATTTTTCAAGAGCGACTCCAGATTCGTTATCAGCGATCCAGAAAACATCCTGGGCCGAGTTTTCATCAAGTTTCGGGACTACAGAGTCGTTTTAACAAGCGATTTGTTCATGTCTTACGTACTTACCACTGATAGCTGAACTCATCAATTTGACATCCTTTGACCTCGATTTTCACTGTGACAGCGATCTCACACATATATGTGTATATATTTTATTTTTTATTTGAGATATTTCCTCGTGACTGTGTATGTATATATAAATATATATATATATATAGTTTGTAGTATTTGTGGGGTTGCAGTCAGGGTTGCGGGCTATTTCAAAGAAAACTATTTGATACTGTCAAGCTTTCGGTATAATTCGATACCTTCCTCAGGACAACTGAAAATACGCATTGTACAATAAATGTAGGAAATAATAAATGGAGTACTTACTAACGTGAGAATGAATAATGAAATTGGCAAAAAACGAAAATAAAATATACATGAAGTGAAATGAAATGACTGATGTAAGAATGACAGTGACTTAATTTATTTCAGTAATCAAGTTGGAAGATTCTGATTAGAGGGTGATTTTATCCTATGTTTCTCAAAATTAAGTAGATACGTATAAATTTTGCTGAGATTACTCAGGTCAGTTCTTTTGTTCATCATATATATTTATGTATGTGTGTGTGTGTGTGTGTGTGTGTATGTATGTATATGTAAATTTATTTTAATTTTAATTTGACTCATCCCACACTTTGTCAATGAGAAATTGTTTCTTCCGACAATAAAGTATATTTTGATTTGATTTGATTTGATCTCAAAAACTGTCCATTTTTTGACCTAACGCCCATTGAGACATTTGATCAGGACATCGATTTCTACAATATCCCAAAGTTTCAGCCAATTTCACCGAGAGCCATTTTCCATAAGGTTTGTTGCGGGGTCCTTTGATTTCATTCCCGAGTAGATGTCGATTAATTAATATAACAGAACACCCCTCTTCACGCCTTTTTTTGAAAATTGGATTTATATCCGCGTTGCTGTTTTTATCGTCATTTTCTTCCAATAACAAATAAAGTCGAAAAGATCATCCATCTTCACTTCGACTACTGTGAACTAGCAGCCGCATGGAAGAAACCATGAGATCGACCGGCTGACGCATCCGGCCGACGCACTGCGGCCGCCGTGCACGACGGCCGCATGGAAGGAACCGTACCTTTACGTGTTCCAGTTGATCCAGCATCACCAGTACTAAATATGTTGCGTCAATTCCTCAGATTTTTATTGAACAATCGCACATCGTAAATTGGCATAGTCTAATCAAAATTTCACAATTACTATATAGCACAAAGTCTAAGAACTATTTTTGTTTTCTCGGTAAACATTCAATGAAACAAACTTCAACTATACGGGTCCTATGTACTCGTATTTACGTCAGTTAATGGTTTGTGTGATTTGCATAACGAAAAGTTTTATCGGTAAACGAAAACTAATACCTTCTGCATGCACTTGTTGAGACAGTGAGTGTTTTGAGTTCTTATCTAAAAATTGACCCACATCAAATATTGAGTTTTCAAGCAATTGCTTTTGTTGTTTGTTTTGGTGCAATAAATTCACATTGTGTGGAAATTTGATTACAAAACTATATATTTTGATGCGAAGTAAGTAATTCAGTTATTTATTATATAATATTGATATCATTCAAACCAGCAAGAATATAGACTAATTTGTTCCAATGTGGCGTTTTTCCAAATAGGTTGAAAGAGCCGTCAGAACGCTATGTGGTGACTCACATTTCGTCAATAATTACCGTACAATATCTGTCATTAATAATAATGCAAAATTGTTTGAAAACCAGCCAGCAGATTACAAAATCATATCAATCACCACAAACTTGTCTCTCCTAAGCAATCCATTTTGGGATTTATCAACACCTTAATAATTCTGAGCAAGGTATGATTTCAACGCCCCCTAGCATCAAAACTATTCATTTTTGGGGTTTGTCACCCAATTCATTTCTATTCAAAATAACTTGAACTGCATCATACCAAAAATTCAGAAAAATCCACCGAAATTTTTTCGTTTTGTGTCATTTGGGGGGTGGGGGGATAATCATAAAAAATTGATATTTCCCTTATTCAGGCATATTTAAACATTCGACGATTCATTTAAACGCACTCGGGAAATATTTTTTTACGTTTCGTAATAGGAGTTGGGGGAAAGGGGGAGGGGGTAAGAATTTTTTTTATAAAACAGCACAATATTATGCAACATTAGCAACAATGAAACAAGTGAAAATATTGTTACCGGGTACAAAAATAAATAGTCTAATCTGCACAAAGGCTGATTTCAACGCCCCCTATCCCAAGGACCAAAAGGACCCGTAAAAAATATTCCTCGTCCTAATTCTAGCCTCTATGAGAAGTCAGTAGCATATACGTTGGTCCTTAAATATACAATTCCATCCCAGAGTTCATCAAAAACATTCATGTTTACAAATAAATATCAGATATATTATTCCTAACTATAATTTTAGTTTATTTTTTGTATAATCTTTTTTATATTGTTCAATGTCTTATATTATCCACCAAATGTTCGTAAAACTTTTTAATTACTGTCATAGTATTATTCAGGTATAAAAAGATCTCAACCTGATATCATATGCAATAATTTTTTTAAAATTAGAATATATTAGTATTGTAATGAAAATATTATCAACTCAATAAACCCAACTCAAACTAAATAAACTCTATTTTTCACATGTACATGTCAATATATCTGGGAATGCATCGCATAACTATCACTTGACCAAAGTAACATTTGTTTACAAACTTTGAGTCATACTATATTTCACCACATTTTCTGAAATTCGGTTATGACGGTTGTGAACGTTTAATGAGAAAAATTATTCGTGAAATTCAAACCATACTCATAAACCACTAAAGCACCCGGCATATTTCAACTCTTCATTCCATGTAAATTGTATTCAAAACGTTCCCCTGGAGCGCTAAGACAAATAATAATAATTATGAGAACAAAAACATGGCAAAGTAACGAACATCGTCTGAAGAGATGAGAAAACCGGACAAAATAACAAGATGTACTCTTTGAACTCCATATGCTTTACCCAGACCATTATGGTAACATGCTGGTTCTGATCATAAGGGTCTTTGGTGGAATGATAGACACGCTGCTCTCGAATCTGAATATTATACCGGCTTGCCGTAATATGACAGAAATCTCTGCCCGACGAATGCAGCAGGCCGTCATCCTTAGTTCACTTCGTCTACTCAGGGCATATGATCCTCGGACTGGGAGTGACTAATTGGGGAAATGACACCAGCGTGCTCTCCAGATGTACCGGGGCTCATAAGTCAGGGCCCAACTGGAACAAACCTGATGAAAAAAAAAATTGTAATAACTATGGTGTTGATGAGGGAGTATTATTATTATCATTATTATTTTTTTAAATTACTAGAAGTTACGGAAGCACTGAAAATGTTATCTTTAACATGCTTGTTCTGATCATAAGGGTCTTTGGTGGAATGATAGACACGCTGCTCTCGAATCTGAATATTATACCGGCTTGCCGTAATATGACAGAAATCTCTGCCCGACGAATGCAGCAGGCCGTCATCCTTAGTTCACTTCGTCTACTCAGGGCATATGATCCTCGGACTGGGGAGTGACTAATTGGGGAAATGACACCAGCGTGCTCTCCAGATGTATCAGGGCTCATAAGTCAGGGCCCAACTGGAACATACCTGATGAAAAAAAAATTGTAATAACTATGGTGTTGATGAGGGAGTATTATTATTATCATTATTGTTTTTTTCAATTACTAGAAGTCACGGAAGCACTGAAAATGTTATCTTTGATCGAAATTATATTATTATTTCATATAATCTCTGTTTCTTTCATTACGGCCAACCTGTATATAATACCTCTTCACATTTCAAACAAAATTATCTGGGTCTGCAGATCAGGTGTCCTCCATTTTTACCATTCCTAGACTGAAAAGGAATTTTCAATTAAATTCGGCTATCAGGCCATCATCAGTGAAATATGGAAAAAGTTTGAAACTGTTTTTAATTATAAGTACTTACTCGTGAAGTACTTATACAGACATATACATTTAACAAATTAAAATATTTATTGAACTACCCAATTGGGGTTTTTTAAAATTGCAAATTTAAATTTTGTGTCAATTTGCATTCTCATTCTGTTCTGGACTACCAGACACAAGGACCACAAAACTAATTTGAAATGTGACAGACACATACATTGAAAAGTGACAGATGATGTTTAGTGATATTGACAAAAGATCCATAGATAAAAAGTAAAATTACGACTTTTGAGAATATTTGCGAACACAGAATGTGAAAGTCTACCTATAGTCCAATAACCACAGATAAATTTGAGCCAAAAGTGGTCTATGAATTGTAGTAGCATGAAACTCGGCACGTGACTACTTGACATTATGTATAGTGAGAAAACATATTTTTTACCAAAAAATACGAGGTGGAACTAAAAAAAAATACTTCAAGTCAAAAAAAAGGTTTTGAATTTTATCAGAAAGTAAAAGGGCTGTCGGAAAACGGCTTCGATGGAATAAGAGGCTACTGAATTATCTACAAAATAGTTTAAGAATGCTCTGAATAGAATAGTTTAGGTTAGGTTGGATGAGGTTAATGCTTACTATTTCGAGTAACTCTGCCTTTTTGATCTCTAAAAACGGAGGAAAACGTGCTGAAAATACTAGTAGGAATATCTACCATAAAAAAGAAGAAGAAAGAATATATTTCCTTCCAGAATGAAGTCCGCCTCTACCAGTTCGTGGTTGATCTCTCCTGTTATAGTTTACTATAAAATTGGCGTGACAGTTCCGGTGATATTTTGCAAAAACCGCTACTAAATCTACATTGGCTATTCTCGTCATAACTGCTTTGGGAACTCCATCCAAACAAGTAGTTATCACTTTCTAAATAGTCTCGGTTGACGCTTTAGAAACTGTCGCTTTTTTTTTCCTTGTGCAGATTTTTTGTTTTTTTTTGTGATTGGCATCTAGTCAACTCACATTGTACTTTCTTCACAACAAGGTATGAAGTCGCCTATCGATACCGATATATTTGAGAATAATTCCCTCATACTCCGGATTTCGATCGCAGACGGCTAGATCTTCTAACCTAATCCCACTAGATTTTTAGATATCTCAAGTCAAAAGTTTACGTTAACCAACCTAATATTATATTAATATGAATGAAATATCTTTTTCCCGCTGCCGACACTGTAAATAGTCCATACATGCTTAGCAACAAAACAGGTAAATAGTCTATATCATTCGTTTACTAATTCATCTTGACAACGGAATGTAAATAGTGTCATTTACATGCCTAGGGTAATAATGACTCTGACTTTGACAAGTAGTACCTTCACCTTCATTTATATCAATTTTTAGGTTATAAGTCTTTTTGAAAATTATTGTTGTCTGTTTATTCGGTAACTTAGTAACGCGCACAAGCAACTTAGAATGAAATAGCGGGACAAATAATCATGAAGGTAGGGTAAGAAAAACTTCAATCCAGGCAAATCTTGAGAATTGTCAACAAGCAGCGGGAAAAACGTAATAAGTAACACGAAATGTATCGACTGTTACATCCTCGGCAAGCGACAGGCCTGTCTTTACATTCCTTGTTACTTAAATAACTATTATTTCTCGGAAATACGGTTATGAAACATTGAAAAAATATGACATACATACACAGAAGAATGAATTCTCCTTGAAGGTATTCAAAAAAATTACTATGACGTCATAACTCGAACAGCGATGACGTCATCAAAAATCTGAGTAGACCAAACAATGCGCAACTGAAAAATAAAATGGATATATCTGAGCTTTTTATCCAACGGCCATATCAAGCTTTTAACGAATTTGTTCCAACCTTTACGTGCTCACTGTATATAGACCGGCAACTGTGAGTATTTTTAGTTTTCCAAACGAATTTCTGCAAGTCTGCCGCCATCCTAATTTGACGATTATTCTGACCGCATACTTTTGCAGAATGAATGTACGCTTTCAGCAGAAGAGCTCATACCCCAGTTCGAAATAGCATAGCGCATCATCAACAGAACTCCTTTTCCACAATGACTTTAAAAAAAAATGTAATGCATAACAATTCATTGTCAGTTTATCACATAGTAAATCAATATGAGGACTCCAAGTGAGTTTATAATCCAGACTTAGACCCAGCATTCTCGTTAATGACCTCTAGTTGGCTGTCTTCATAGATTTTGAAAGTCGAGCTAGTGTTTTGCACTGTGAAGTTTACCAATGCTGTTTTGCTAAATGTTTTGCTAAATGGATTTCATCAGCCCATGTCATTACTCTCTCATATATGATTTCTGTTGTTTATGCTAGTGTTACTGCATTGTGATCAGTGACAAGAAAACTGGTATCATCTGTATATGCCACTATATGTCTATCAATCATTTGCATAGATAAGAAAAAGCAGTAGTGCGTTTTGTTGCTTTTATCTTGCATGAAACCATGTTGGTTAAACGAAAGAATTTCATTTCTGAAGAAGAATGCTAGCAACTTGGATATGCTAGAAAGAGAAGGCTTATTCCTCTATAGTTCTGATATTCAGTAGATCCACTCTCTTTCAAGATTGGAGTGACGAATGCAGATTTTCATTTTTTCATAAGATTATGATTACAATTTTTCAATTTTCTGACTTGTTCAAGAAATCGTATTCCGTGATTGGATGAAAAATTAAATGAGTTTGTGTAATTTGTGAAATTGAGATCATTGTCCCTTTGTTTTTCAGTTTGAGTAAAGTGGGCATTGGAAATATTGGCCAGATCAAAAATCTAGGGCTTCGCGAGATCAAGAGACTAGTCTTGGTCATGTCTTGGTCTTGATACAAGACCAAGACTTAATGAATCTTCTCAAGACCAAGACTTGACTTTCGAGACAAAGACCAAGAACAATACTCTCTCAAGAGTCTTGGTCTCGAAAGAAAAATAATGAACCCAAATCTACTCAATATTAAGGGCGGGTTGTACAAAACAAGTTCACCAACAGTTCAGATAAGCTCGCTTCAGTTGCTAGGGATTAGCCAATGAAATTTCTAGTTCCTTAGCAACTGAACTCAGTTCAGTTGAACTGTTGTGAGCTTGACTTGTACAACCGATCCTAAGAAAAATCTGATGGAAAATGTTATGGCATTTTATTTCAATTATTTATTTTTCATATGGTAGGTTTTTAATTTTTGTTCGCTCAAAATCGAAAATACATTTTTCAAATTCAGTATTGCAGTTTTACAGTTTACAACAAATAGGTGTATGTTGTAATTTCATAGTGGTCCTTACCTCCTACTATTGAAGATAGAAAAACTGCGTTGTTGTAGTTGTTGTCACTTCCAGTTAAACTTGGAAACGATTTTTTATTTTAAATTAATCATCCTCTATATCGATGCATACCTATTTGAATTTTAGGTTGAATATTTTATTAATATTCTCTACCTATCTTTGTAATCTGGTTTTAAAATAATGACAGGGGAATTACCGCAGCTTCATTAACATGATAACATATTCATTTATTGAAAAACATTCTAATTTCCAGACGCATTTTGTTCCAAGACCAAGACTATCAGACCAAGACCAAGACTATCAAGATCAAGTCCAAGACTGAGCCAGTCTCGTCTTGGTCTTGAAAAATCAAGACCAAGACTCCATTTATTTTTCGAGACCAAGACCAAGACTGGCCTTGGTCTCGCGAAGCCCTGATTAAAAGACGACACCTTATGTTCTCCCTGAAAAATATTAGTATCTTTCGGTTTGTTGTTTTTTTTAGAATGGTGTTTATAGTTCGTCACATAGTTTTTGGTTTGTTGTGTGAACAGCTAATCTTTTGTTCGATGCATCTTTGATTATTCTGATTTACTTTCTTCCTTATGTTTTTGTAACTTAGCGACAGCTGTCCTTGAAACAGTCGGTTTCTCTTGCACATTTCGAGTATAGAGATGCCATATTCATGAGGTTATGGAGCTCTGGGGTATATAAGCGTGTTAGAGTTAATTTTTTTCTTTGTTTCAACCGTTTGAGAGGAAAAAAATAGATGTAATATTGAAAGAATTGGTGGAAAATACTGTATGTTCCATTTGGACAAGTTTCGTTGTTAAGATTGTACCAGTTCTCATTTCCTAATAATATTTTGATATCTAAGATATTTTCCTCTAAGAAACTTCTATAGTAAGAAGATGGCGTAGGGAATTTTTTCTGGCATTTTTAATGGGAAATTCAATGATTTGAGCACAAGGATCAGATAAATGGAAATCCTTGAATTTCACCTTGAAATCTGCCAGTTCGGTTATAAGAATATTATCAATGCAAGTTCTACTTGAGGAGGCTATAACTCGGGCTGGCTCTGATATTGTACATGTAATGCTCATGAGCGAGAATAATAAATCCTTTACATGGTTCACATTTGAGCCACTCATTAGAAAATTGATATTGGAATCATCTTCTATAGTTACCTCATAATTTCCCTTGCACATTATTGGCAATAAGCCTTCAAGTGGGTCTAAAAACAATTCAAAATCTCCAGATGGTATGGTCTATATATACAAACAGAAGTTGTTTTGATCTGTTGTGAAGCCACAGCATTCAAACACACCCTCCATACATACGTTTTTTAAGTTGATGACAGCAAACTCATAGCTAGATGCATAATTTTCAAAAATGTCACATCCAGCTGCTCATTATTATTACAATATTTCTTCAATAAACAGTCTACGCACACCTTTGTGCATGTCTTCTCCGAGGTACACATACTCTAGACAGTTCCTTCCTACATTGCTTTGGTTATAACGTTCTCTGAACATCACAGGTTATTCCTTTTCATGGGAACCAGAATATGAAAAAATTGTCCAATTATTGAATTGGACAAGTGAATATCCAAAATCTCAGAACTGCTCAACAAATGAATTGCGTTGTTTTCGTATGAGTCCGGCAATAAATCCAAGAAACACAATATTGATCTGTTTTCACGATCACAAAAAATCACAAGCCTTATCACAATCTACTGCAACGCACTTGTTTCACAAATAACAATTGTTGAAAGTTCACGCTACTAAAATAATCCACTGTCAAAATGGGAATGTGGGCCCCACATTCGACCTCTAAAACTTACACTGTTGTGCATCGTCCTCAAATAATCACCATTTTTAATTGGACAAAGTTATAAAAGAGATAAATCCTTGATAACCTTGTTTAAATATGTATGAAGCAAATAAGCGCTCATTCAAAATGCAATTTTTTTGAGTTAGTCCATACTTAATCTTTCACAGAACGGTTCACATCTAAAAATCTTCCTGATTTATACTCAAAAAGACCTTTGACTTCGTAATCTCGTCAGAGGTGGTGGCTGGATTATTACTAGTGATAATTGGTTCTACTAAGTGTTTAAATTTGGCGCTTTGCTGTGACGCAATACTGGAGATAAAGTTAAATGTTACCAGAAGACATTTTAGTGTACATGCGTTCCTACAAGTAGTGCTCATTTCGTTCATAAAATGGATTACTGTGCAGTTTTTTTGGCGGTTTTTCTTTGGAAGGTGACAATGTGAGTCAATTATGAATACCAAATCCATTTCAGAATCGTATTTCTTTCCCAAGCTCACCAAGCTGTAAAAAACATCTTCTACTTGATTAGGAAAGTTCTAATATTAGACGGGAAAGATAACCAATATAACTGCAGTTTCTCTGTTGATTGCAAAATTGAAATTTAGAGATATGTTTTGTTTTTTATTTGTTCTGAAGTTTTGTCGTCCATGTTTTTGGGGTTCAATTTCTCTATTTTTAGTAACCTTATCAGAGAAGATGTATATTATTATCTAATTAACATAAATGTTGTCATGATTTTCGGTTTGTTAGAAATCCATTGACGTGCATGAAATTTTGTGTGAAGAATTTTTCATCACATATGGATTGACAACGGTCCAAAATCCAAAACTTCAATGGGAAATGCGAATGATTGAACAACTATGTCACAGAAATTTACTTCCAGAATATTTAAAAGTTTACACACGTTCTATATTATTATTTACCGGGTCTACCAATAAATATCCCGTCCAAAATTATTCTGTCAAAAATATTCTGTCAGAAATCCCCCGTCCAATATTATCCTAAACAATAATATACTGACCCATAATAACCTAACATTTTGGAAGGACTAATTTTTTAGTCTGATCTTACCAGAACAAATTAACGTTACATAGACGCTTGGAAATTAACCAAATATTTTGTGAGAGGTATTTTTCATTCTGATATAACCAGAATAAACTCACTTTTGGTAGACATTAGGGCGCGAGGAAATTGAGGATATTATCGGTCAGGATATTATTGTCTAAGTATGTTATTTGACCGGGGATTTTTGGCAGGACATTTTTATACGGGGTATTTAGTCAGGTTACCGTATCTACCCCACAATCCTTGAAAATCGCCGGAAACAATACCCGGTAATTGATTTTGACATTATACCAATTGTTTTTATACATTCCAAATGGTTGTATGACAAAATTTCTAGCCCTATATCTAACAAAGAATAGCTTATAATCACAATAGACGAGGAAAGTGATGACGTCACAAATGTCATTCTTGTCAAAAACTGATTCCAAACAAACCTCCGTCGAATTCAAGTCAGCTTGTCTGATAACTCCGTTAAGGTTTTTCAAGTTCTTTTGCCTGTGAAAACAAAATCCAAACAACCAAACACAAACTAATAAGCAAAGCAGCAAATCATCAACAGAGAGTCACCTAAAATTCTTTGTTTGGAGTCAGTTATTGGCAAGTATGACATTTGTGTCGACACACTTTTCTCGTCTATTTGTAGACCTCAATTTCAAGTGCAGCAATCCTCACAACTATTAAATTCAAAACGTCAGTGTTTCCAGCTGCTCTTTTATTCTAATGGTTGCATGACAACTTGGTAGCATATTCCTTGGTCTTCAACATTTTCAATCAATACATTTTTCAATTCTTCCCATCAATATCTGCCAGCCACACCAAGAATCAGTATAACCTATAAATAATAATAATATTTATTTCCAGAATAGTATATTGTGCAACAAGTGCAGAAAAGTGCTAATTTCTCACGAGTTTGAAAAAGTTGCGGCACGAGCTCAAGCGATTGCTGCAATTCAAACGAGTGAGAAATTGCATTTCTGCTCGTGTTACACACTATACTTTTTCTACAACACCCTTTTTGCTGAAAATAATACTATACTATTAGACGGAATGAAATGTCAGTGACTCATTCTTATATTTTCCTCTTGAAGTTGAAGGTAGTAAATTCAATGACAATGAATTAACTTGTTCTCTTAGTTCTGGCGGAGTATTTTCAATTTCAGAACTGTCGTTGTCCATTTTAGTTCAATCTCATTAAAAAATGACGGGACAAGAATATTTTACGAATATTTTATGCTTGACGTTTGTTGACATTCAAATGATTCGATAGATGTTGCTCCGTTGCCTAGCAATGGATAGTGTGTATGTGGGTATTTGAGACAGCAGTAGTGATGTCTATGATTTTTGTTCAGAATATTATGAATTTGGACTACAATTTCCCTCATATTATATGAACCAATAGACTTTGTCTATTCATTCTTGAAGTTGCCTGATCGAATATTCCTTCGAAATGCAGAATTTTCAAAATATACTTTCACCTTGCTGTCATGAAAACTGTATTGCTTAGAAATTAGGTACTGAAAAATTTTGGCACAGAAATGTCACTTTGCGTCACACTAATGTCAAATTTCAATTATTGTGAGAAATAATCATATTTGCGAACGTAAAACTATGCAGAAAAGCATGTTTTGGAGTGTGGTTGTAGAAAAACAATATTATGTACAAATCAATAATTCATTTTGAAATTTTTTAGGACTAAATAGTAGAGAACCCCAAAAAGTATACATTTGAGCTGGGATATTAAAACTAAATATATATATATATATATATATATATATATATATATATATATATATATATATATATATATATATATATATATATCTTTATATATATATATATATATATATATATATATATTGTATAATAGGTGGATGAGTATCTATGTGTATAATTGAACGTGTAAATGTGTTTTTTTTTGTGTGTGACGTAGTCATTCTCACATTGAACAAAGGTGTAAACCTGTACGTACAAAGAGTGTAGAATGAAGCGTGCGAACGTGGACGACTGTGGCCTTGGTTACATATAAAAAATATAAATAAACATACGAGTTTCAAATATTTCTTTGGTATAGTCGTAATATAATATGAAGAGTGAAATTTTAAAAGCGATTTTCAACTATTTTGTGAATGTTTTCTCTTTTCTTCAGGAAAATCCAGTTTTCAACTTTGTTTTTAAATAAATTAACGTTGTTATTACTTTTTATTGAAGCAGGTAACAAGTTGTAAAAGATGTTTGCACTCAACAACACTAGGGCAACCGTTTTTGAGAAATTCGGTGATTTCTGCATAGATGCAGGTTATGAAGTCACCTAGGCGCCAGATGAAGTTGCTCATAACTTCTCAAAAATGTGCGCAACTTATATTGTGTAAAATCCTGAAACTTTGCTATCGATTCTACACTCTATTTTGATAAACATTCCTCTATAGTATGGTATAAATTTGAACACTGATTCTCTTTCTGATCATTGTAATTGGTACCTAGAATTGTGTATGTGTTCTGGGCATTTTTCATTTAATTCATTTAATCATATTAGTTTTCATCTTATAATTATTTGAGTGAAATCTTTTCGTAACATTATATTGTTTTTCATCTTGATATAATGTTTACAATGTTATTATTTGTTTCGAAGTCTGTGAGGTTATTTTGTCATTTCATTTCTGACAGTAGTTTATTTGAACGGGTTGTTTCTGTCAGTAGTTCATTTCAAAACTTAAGAGTTAGTTCGTGATGTAGGTTAGTTGAGTTGACTCTTGCGCTTTAGTGATGTCATTCACTTGTTTGTTGGTTGGTCTTATCCAACTTCCTCTTCCGTGTGCTACGTTGTTGGAGTAGTTGTGTGACGAGACGCATGTAATCAATTTGCTTTCTGATGGTATTTATTATTATTATTATTAGTATCCTTTTTATAAAAAAGCGTAGCAAACTGAGTATGTGATGATCTAGCTAAAATGAAAACCATTTTTCCACGAAGATGTGTCCAGAAATAATTCATTCTCAATGTAAAAAATGTTAAAAAAACCAATGTTATTGAAAATTCAACACCCTGTATTTTGAGAACGAATAATTTTTCGGCTCATCTTGATACAAAAAAAGTTATTTATTTTGGCGAGATCTTTCAGATTTTCAGTTTTTGTAAAGTTCTGAGCAACTTCATCTGGCGCCTAAGTGAACCCATGACCTGCATCGATGAAGAAGTTTGCAAATTTCTCAAAAACTCTTGTCTTTGGAGGTGTTGAAAAAGTGTACTTTTTTTGTTTAGGAAAGGTGTGAGAATGAGATTAGGATATAAAAAATCCAAAAGTTTACTGTAAAGTTAGGGCAAACTACAATGAATACTTATAGCTTACATAGCGCCCTCTAAGTTCTACATAAAAATTAATACCAAATTTTAATTTTTCAACTAAAAAAAAACCGTTCAACAAATCTTTTGCGAAAAATTTATTTATTGCAGAAATTATTCAAAATAATTGAAAATTAAATTTTAACGAAACATTTGCGGAGACGTGTTCATATGAACTTTTTATCTTGTAATTAGTCAAAGATTTCCCTTCTGAAATTTGTACAAGTACTCGATAAACACCCTGTAGAGCGCGGAGGGCATATCTATTTTAAAATTTCAAATGGCGTGGGGTGTCAAGTGGCACATCGTTGAAAAAAAAATTTAATTCTCCGAAGGCTAGATAGAAAGTGCGTAGGACGTGGAAATTGCTTCAAAAACTTGCGAAAATTAAATCGGAAAAATCCGTGAAAACAGTGAGAAACATCGAACCGCCGCCGCACGGTTAAATTAATATGCTCCTGAAGGCTGGATAGAAAGTGCCTAGGACGAGGAAAATTGCTGCATAAACTTGCTAAAATAAAATCGGAAAACCCGTAAAAATAGTGACAAATATAGTACCACCTCATATTTCAAAAAAAATTTCATCTTGCCCGTGAAGGCTAGATAGAAAGTTCATAGAACGTGGAAAATTGCTGCAAAAACTTGCGGAATTCGTTTCATTACCAGCTTTATTGGAAAATAGAGTTCAATAATTCAACTCAGGAAATTTGACATTAGTGTGGGTACCCCTTAGCTCAATTTTGGGCCCTGTGCTTTTTCTACTATATGTCAATCAACTTGATAGTTTTATTGAAAATACACATTACATTGCATATGCAGATGATATTTCATTCATTATTTAGACAGCGGAAACCCATTTACTTGAGAATAAATGCTCAGAATTGATGACCAAAGTTTCAGAATATTTTAATAACAATTGTTTGTTTTTCAATACCAAGAAAACAGAAGTTTTAAGAATTCATCATAGCAGAAGTTAGTTGATGTATTGATAACAGTCCAGTGTACAGTATTCACAACCCGATTAGATTCTTAGGCATAAATCTAGATGAGAATCTAAACTGGAAAAAACATTGTAACTAGCATCTTAGTTATCTTCTTTGAAATTTATTTTCATTAACCTGGGAGATGTACTGGAAATAAATCAACTGTTGAATTTGTATTATAAACAAGTAAATCAAAGACTGCGGTACAGCTTGGCAAACATAGCTGCAATTGTGAAAATATTCACGCCCATGATGCCCATGACGGACTTTCCAGTAATATTCATGTGATTGTTAGCGCAAGAAGTGGGAATTTCCCAATTTCAGCTGTTTGCCAAACTGTAAGTTGGACACGTTTTTATATTTAATGGTTGATCCACCAATCCACCAACTTCGCTATTATAAGAACATAAGGACAAAGTCGGTGGATTTGTGGATCCACCACTCACCAGTGAATACAAAAACGTGCCTTACTATATGTATTTGGGGAAATGCTACTGGATGTATCGAACGTTTTTATTCCTCAAGAAGGCATTATTACTTGCATTGCAAATGTCTCGCGTAGAGTACCAATCATGCATAATTGCATATCAAATACAATATTTTGCCTTTAACATGCCTATTTGTAGATATATTAATTATGTATTTATGTGTTTTAAAATAAGCAAACATTTTCACTAAATGAACATTTTCATAATCATAGCACTCGACAAAGAAAACAATTTCATGTAAACTTTTTGAAGAGTCGCAGGTCCTAACCTGCCGCCAACTATACTTTCTCAATCTGGCAATCCACCACCACAGACATAAAAGAGAACTAGCTCCCATCAACCATACACACTACACAAGATACAAACAAAAAACAACAAAAATTCCAAAAGTCCAAACAACAAAAAACCAAAAATTCCTAACATACCTGAGTCCAATTATATATGCTGAAATTCCTAACGAGCTGAAACAATGTTATACAATCCAAACATTTAAAAAAAAAATCAAAGCTTGGCTCTTAACAATTCCGACTAAAAAAATAAATGAAATCATTGAGAGGAAATTATACTAATCTAGTAATATAATAGAAAATAAAAATGAACTCATAATATCCAAGTGACACTACTGATTTTCTACTACTCTATAAAAAAAAAACAAAATTAAACTGCTAAGTTAATATGTCTGGTTACCTACATCCTTGATATATGTTATATGTGTGATAATTCAACTGTGTATTTAATTATTTATTAATGTAAAAGTGTGAATGAAGATGTAAAAATGTGTACGTGCGCGTATATGCGTCGACATATCTACATATGTGTCGACGTGTACGTGTGTGTGTGCGCATGTTTGTAGTAATATGTATGTAATTAGCCGAACCCATGCACAAGGTCTAACCTTTTATGGGATCCCTACTTATTTATTTGTCTTTTATTATTGTTATCTTATATTATTCCACATATTCCATATTGATGGCAAAATAAATTATTATTATTATTATTATTATTATTATTATTATTATTATTATTCTCGAAAAATGGACTAAGTATACGAGGATATATTGAAAAATTCTTAGCCTACTGTAGAACCAAACAAAATTTCAATGTCAAAATATTTTATTACTCAACATATTTTCCTTAAATGGAGAAAGAAAGTACTTTAGACAATAAAACAAATTGATTTTGTGTAGTCTGGTTGTTGGGCACAACTTCACAGAATTCTAGTCTTCAGCCGGGGTCATCATCTGAAAATTGGTGCACCATATGTCCTGTTCTTTGACTGACTTCACAGATAGACGCTACTTGGACTGTAGGAGAGGTAGGGTTTACTGCCATTTCTGCAATTCTTTGAATTTTTTTGTCATCACTAATTGTTTGGCATCTTGAACACTACCTGTTGCTTCAAACTTCCGAAAAATCTCCCTCAAATAAGTCCCCGTTATAAGGCGATCAGGGTACCTCCCATTAAAAAGACTTTCCGCTGCATGGAAATTGTCTCCACATTCACCAATTATTAAGACAGCTGCTATTTTGTCGGTTACAGTACGAACCATTTTGTCTATATAGACTCAAACGTATCGTTAAACAATAAAGAAAATATTCAAGGTACCTATAAAGACTTTTGTAAAAACTTAGCAAAGTAAAAACAACTAGAGAATTATTTAATCTATCCATCAAGATCAGCCTAAATCCAAACAAATTTAGTATGATCGAACAGGTATTTTCAACTCCTTTCAAACGAGATGTCACTTGCCATAAGGTCCCATTTAAAATTATAGATCACAGTGGCCCTGTAACGTCATCTTGTCATCTATGACTACTACGTTACCGTTTACGACTAGTTGTAGAAGCCTACATCCGTTTATTTCCACCATCCAAATTTTATTGTTATAAGTATAACCGTTTAAAAGATACGAGAGGGGAGGAGATTTTTGACCAGACTGTAGACCCCTAATTAGTGCATTCATTTCTACTGAATTCATCAAATTTATTCATTTGACCATGTCGGCAATTCCAGCACACATATTGGGTACCTGAAATTTGGTTATTTTTCTGCTCTAGTTCATATTCGTGTAATAATTTCTCGAACATTTTGTTATCTTATCTCTTCTTGAAAAAAACATAACTGTTACATATTATTTCAGATACATTTATTACAGCGAACCTGCAACGTCTCTTGACCTTTCAAAAAAAATTGTTTCTTCTTGCTCTGCAAACCAGACCTCCACAGCTTTTATTACCTCCTAGTTGGAAGAAAATTTACGACCTTTCAAACTTTTTTTCAGTTGAGGAAAGAGATGATAGTCGGACGGAGCCAAACCTGGTGAATAAGGGGGGTGTTTTAGTAATTCAAACCCTAAATCACGAATTTTTTGCATGGCAACATGAGATTTGTGTGCAGGGGCGTTGTCCTGCGAAAACAAAACACCTTTGAATAGCTTTCCGCGTCTTTTCTCTTTAATTTTTTTCCATAGAGTGGTCAGTAATGTCGAATAGTAATCTCCAGTTATTGTTCTACCCTTATCCAAAAAATCAATCATGATTACTCCATGGCAATCCCAAAAAACTGAAGCAAGAACTTTTCCAGCACATTTTTGGACACGAAACTTTTTAGGTCTTGGAGAACCGGAGTGGCGCCATTCCATCGATTGTTGCTTTGTTTCTGGCTCGTAGAAATGTACCCAAGTCTCATCCATAGTAACAATTCGGTTTAAGAAGTCCACATCGTTTACTATCCTTGCACGCTTTTGGTCAACATTCAAACATTTGGGGATCCATTTTGCAGCAATTTTTCTCATTTCCAAATTGACTTGAACTATATGATGAACGCGTTCGTATGAAATATTCAGTGCTTCAGATATCCGTTTTAGCCCAATTCGACGGTCTGCTAAAATCATGTCATGAACTGCATCGATATTTTCGGGGACTGACACAGAAACTGGCCTTCCCGATCGGTCATCATCTTCAATGATAAATTTCTCTCTTTTGAAGCTTGCAGTCCAATTTTTCACGGTCGCATACGAAGGACATCGATCACCAAGGGTATTAAGCATATCTTCGTAAATCTGCTTACCTCTTAACCCTTTTAAATACAGGTACTTGATGATGGATCGATACTCCGATTTTTCGATTTTCACAATTTCGGTGGACATATTTTTACTTTTAATTTATTGCATAACTCTGGTTCACTTTTTTCACGTCAAACTTTACACTGACACTTCTAATAAGTTATTGTTCGTTGCTATGGTAACGCAATACTTTGTTTATGCAGGGAACTGGTCTAGGCTAACTAGATATCAATACATCCTCGCACAGGTCACCTTCAAGAATCTAAGATTTTATTTAAATCTAATATAGCTAACATTTTCCAATCCTTAAGTAGCACATTAGTTTCTTCTTTCTCCTTCTGGGAAGAGGATGAAATAAGGACAGCCAGTTGTATACCGAGTGTTGGCTGTCTCCAGCCAAAACTCGGTTTCAACGCCAAGTCGAATCCTGGTCCCCCTTGCGGGAGACTCCTGAAACGGCCCCCACGGTCTTAGTGGCAGGTCTGTGACTACTCAGAGAATGGGTAGATATTGTGCAGAATTCACGCCTCCTGCAGAGCTTATGCGTGACTTTTGTGTGTATTTTAAACAGAGAATGTATGGCCTTGATCGTTCCAGAGGATAGTGGGTAGAGCATCGTGGAATAGGCTCACTGCGAAAAACCGTGGTTTGATATTGGTCCTATTCATCACATTGGCTGCCCTTTACGGGCCCTCACAGGTCACCTGATCACATGGGTTTGAAAGTAATCAGTAAGTTAGCAGACTACGTAAAAACCAGTGAATCCTTGACTGATTTTTAAAATAAATTTGAAAGCATTCTTAATAGACCACTGTTTTTACGATTTGAATGAATTATTTACATTCACTATTTGAATGGTTTTTCTAAATGTATTTTTCTTCTCCTTTTTTTCTTCTTTCTTTTCTTCCCTATTACCTGTTGTTGGTATATATTTCAAAATGAAGATGGCTGTACCAATACAATGTAAACTGTCTGATGGAAATAAATAAATGATGATGATGAAAATAAAATCGAAAAACCTTTAAAACAAATGACAGACATCGGACCGCCGCGTTGCATAGTTTAATTGAAAAAAAAAAATACTCCTCTGTCCCCTGAAGGTAAGATAGAATGTGCGTAGGACGTGAAAAATTTTTGCAAAAGCTTGCGAAAATAAAATTGGAAAACCCCGTAAAAGTAGTGACTAAGACCGGACCTCCGCAGAGTTTAATGTACAAAAACTTAACCTCCTTGTCCCTTGAAAGCTGAAAAGGGTCTTCAGGTTGTTTACTGAGTACCTAATAGGATAAGAAGGTTATTGAAAATGAACCGATTAGAAAGGTCGCTTGTTGCTTAGAATTCATGGAAGGGCCTCAGATTGAGAAAATTGAAATATTCGCAAAAATTATAATCAAAATCAATAAGTATGAAATACGAGGGCTGACAATAAAGTAAGGTCTCCAACGCTGCAACTTCGCCGGATCACGCGCTAGGCGAAATCTGGCAACACCGCCGTGTTCCTTGGTTCCCCCACTACCACTTTGCTGCTGGGTGAGGCTTCCCCGACCGCTCAGTCTTGGCTGAGCAGCCGTCAACGATGGAGGTACCACTCGCGTCAGCGTCCAAGTGCGAATTGCGTTCTGTAATACGTTTTTTGAGTGCGAAAAAGGTGACACCTATTGAAATCCATCGTCAACTAGTTGAAGTTTACGGGGAAAAGTGTATGGACATAAAAAACGTGCGTAAGTGGAGCCGCGAGTTCAATTCCGGGCGCACTAATGTTCACGACGAGGAGAGAAGTGGCCGACCGTCGGTCTCGGATGCGATTGTTCAAGCAGTGGAGGCAGAAATGCTCAAAAACCGCCGTGCGACAATTAGGGACTTGGAAGAGAAGCTTGGAGGAGTGTGTAGCAGCGAAACAATCCGTCATATCCTTGTGAACAAGTTGCAGTACCACAAAGTTTCTGCCCGATGGGTGCCGAAACAGCTGACCGAAGACCACATGAAGCGGCGCGTGGGATGTGCGACCAAAGTTGTGGCCCGTTTTGAAGAGGAAGGCGATGATTTTTTGGAAGGGTTTGTTACGGGGGATGAAACGTGGGCTCATCACTACACACCCGAAACAAAGGAGTCGTCCAAACAATGGCGCCATAGCGATTCTCCGAAACCCAAAAAGTTTAAGGCGACACTGTCAGCCGGCAAGGTGATGGCTACGGTGTTTTGGGATCGCCACGGGGTATTGTTGGTGGATTTCATGCCAAGGGGAACCACTATCAATGCAGCAAGGTACTGTGAGACCCTGGAAAAGCTTCGTCGTGCCATAAAAAACAAACGCCCGGGATTGCTGAGCAAAGGAGTGAAATTTCACCACGACAACGCGCGCCCGCACACAGCCAACGTTACCCTTGACCTGCTCAAGACATTTGGCTGGGAAATCATCGATCACCCTCCCTATAGTCCCGACGTGGCCCCCAGTGACTACCACATGTTCCCCGCCCTGAAAAAACATCTCGGAGGGAAGAAGTTTGATAGTGACGCGGAGGTTCAGAAAGAGGCCAACACCTGGCTGCGCGAGGCGGACGGAGAGTGGTATTCTGCCGGCATAGACAAGTTCATCGTGCGGATGCGCAAGGTGTTGGAAAAAAATGGCGATTATGTAGAAAAGTAGCCAAGACCTTGGCCTTTCCAACGGTGTATCGCTTTTTGTAAATAAATGTCATTTTCTATGAAAAAAAAAATTGGAGACCTTACTTTATTGTCAGCCCTCGTAGTATCCTAAGTAGAAATATAAATTCAAATAAATATATAAATGGGATAATTCCTCACAGTTGAATTGATTTCACAAATTTTTTCATTAGGTATATCTTGTTTCTGAGGCTCTTCCTTACTTATAAGTACATTCTAATTTGATGTATCTTGATTTTCAGATCTTGTACAACAGAGGCAGAAAACAGAGTTAATATGGAAACGATGGAAAAACTTCCACTTCACGTTATCAAAATGGGAGTTGGATTGGAGAGAATACCCGAAGGATCATCCCATATCAAATCAATAAATTATGGATACAACCGTATCTCGGAACTACCATCATCAGTCTTCTTCACGATGGGCTACAAATCCCTCCATCGAATAGAACTTTGCCAGAACAAAATCTCCAACATCAGCCAGAAAGCGTTCAGAGATCTGAGGCAACTAAAGATCATCGATCTGTCTGGCAATAACATCAGTACCATCGAAACAGGTACCTTCAAGTGCAACTCAAGGTTGGAAAAACTTGATCTTTCCCTAAACAAGATCAGTTTCCACCCCGACAAACCATTTCTGAGTTCACCTTCATTGGAAACTTTGATACTAACAGACAACAAGATCGAACAGATTTTCGAACTTACGTTTTATAAATTACCGAAGCTGCGGAATCTGATGATGGACAACAATATAATATTTTCCATCGAGGCTAACAGTTTTGCCCCAATGGTTCATCTTCACTACCTGTCGCTAGCCCACACTGGAGTGTACAGGCTGAGCGAAACTATGTTTAGAAACGAGACGTTTCCAAGAATAATTGACGTCACAGACACGCCACTGGCCAACAAGTTCTACCCCCCATTGAAAAAAGTTAGAAACGAAGGTGTCGTGAAACTCATAAACATAGATCGATATTTTTGAGGACGATGAAAATCTTCATATTGAAGATTTGATGGTAGTGACCTGATCAAGGCAATGGTTAAACATTGTCACAGACTGACTAATTTGTAAATCTTTACCTCAGAGCCACAAAGTATTATACAGAAATCCGGGAGCGTAGTTGTTCCTTAAGGGGATCAAATCTGAGGTATAGATGATAATGAAGGGTTCAGAGTACAATATTTTAGGCAACTATGTGAGAGTTCTGATGTAAATATATGTATGTGAAATAGTGAATGGATTAGAGACGATAATGATGGATGAGTGATTTTTTATGTTGAAGATGGTACTGCACTGAGCAAAACTTAACAAAAGGACAAAAAATAAAAATGGTTATAAATGGTGTGTAAATGATAATAGTAATGGTTAGTAGTAGTTCGTCAAATACCAATCAAGGTAACTTTCCAAACTCATCTTCATTGGTACCTACTAAGAATTACTGGATTTTCATTGAAATATGTAGTCCTTGAAACAGATGACTAAATAATACGAAACAATTAGTTTTGGCAGCAAAAAAGTGAGACTCTTATAGTCCGTGAATTAAAGGCACGGAGTGATAAATCCTCATTTTTTGATGTAGAACGTTCATAAAAACAGCGAGCAACAGTTTTCTTCATTCGCTGGTATCTATTTGTCAGATTCGGCCATTGTTGAGGGATTCAAATTTATGACTAGCCACATTTCAGTAGTGTATCGTGGGGTATAATTTTTGTTGAAAATGTTATTTTAAATATTTTATGAAAATATTTAAGTTTACGTCAAACATTGCTATAGACTGTTATTCCTCAACAATTAGTTGATAAAACATTTAAAAAATAAAATAGTAAGATTTGTATTTTCACCGATTATACTATTTTGGACACAAAGGGCACAATACGAAAAAATTTCGGTGCATTTTTCGGAAATTTTAATATGATACAGTTCAAGTTATTTTGAATAGAAATTAATTGGGTGATAAATCCCAAAAATGAATAGTTTTGATGCTAGGGGGCGTTTAAATCACACCTTGCTCAGAATAGACTATTCATTATTATAGGCGGAAACAATAACTCTATGTATTTTAGTTTAGATTATGCTGAACAACTGTGTAATTTTTCATAAAAAAAATATAAAACCCCCAACCCCTATTTTAAAACACGAAAAAAAAAATCATTCTCGAATACTTGTAAATGCTTTATCAAAATAAATGTTCTAATCAGCTCAAATTGAAAAATCATACAGTTGTGTAATTTCACCATTCCCTCCCTTCAAAACAATTTTGGTGGATTTCGCTGACTTCTTAGTAGGGCGTAGTTCATGTTATTCAAATATCAATTAATTTGGAGAAAATCTTGAAAATAAATAAAAATTAGACATCTAAAATTTAAATTTTGAGTTGGTTCCTGAATTGTTTTTTGTCGTGCTTTAAAATAGGTGCTGGGGGTAAGCGGAAGGTTTTAGTTTTTTTAATAAAATATTACAATAATTGTTTACCATAATCTATACTAAAATACGTGGAGATTTTAAATAGTATATTCTGAGCAAGGTATGATTTCAACGCACCCTACTATCAAAACTATTCATTTCTGGGGTTTGTCACTCAATTAATTTTTATTCAAAATAACTTAGACTGCGTCATACTAAAAATTCAGAAAAATCCACCAAACTTTTTTCGTTTTGTGCCCTTTGGGGCATAAAAATAATTTTTTGTAAAAATTCAAGTCGGCTATATCATTCTTCTTTGATCTCATTTTTTCTTGGTAATTAAATTATAACTAATGACTGCTGCATTTCCCTTATTCAGGCATATTTAAACATTTGACGATACATTTAAAGGCGCTCGAGATTTCTTTTGCGATTCGTAGTAGGAGTTGGGGTTAGACGGTGGGGGGAGAATTTTTTATAAAACTGCACAATATTGTGCAACATCAGGTGATTTCAACGCCCCCTAGCAGCACAACTGTTAATTTTTTTTGGGTTGGCACAATGATAAAATTGGTTGAGAATTACATGGACAACGTCATACCAAAAATTTAAAAACATTCACTTGGACCCAAATCCCATATGGAGTTTGCGAGGTGCTTCATATTCATCATGTCACCGATGGCGTTTTGACAAATCAGAATTGATTAAAATAAACACCGAGATCTAATAATAAATATGATTATTTTCAGTATTTTAAATGTGATGTATAAGAAATTATGAAGATTTAAAAAAATGGTGGATATAAAACAAGCAATATTTTTTATCAAGTGGAAATATGAGGGAGCTTTATCTATTTGAACCCACATTGTTCTTCTCTTGTCTAAGGTAATGTCTTGCAATAGAACTGGAAGGGAGCATGTCGTTGTGTCCAGTTTCCATTACACCCACATTTCGTTTCACCTCTATTTTGTTTCGCCCACATTTCGTTTTGCCCACATTTCGTTATGCCCACAGCTTCCGAACATCGCTGTTGCCAAATGCTGACTGGGCAAATTCATTGAATGTGGGTGGAACAAAATGTCTCATTAGGCCTACAATAATTTTTTTAGAGAATTGCATGTCAGCATTTGGCAACAGTGCTTAATTCGGCTATGTTCGGAAGCTGTGGGTACAACGCAATGTGGTCATAACGAAATGTGGGAGAAACGAAATGTGGGTGCAACGTAATGAGATGCGGGCACAACGCAACGCATCTGACTGGAAATTAATTTCTTAAAAATTCTAAAAACAGCATTCCATATAAATGTTTTTCAAAAAAATAAGAATAAGTTGAATATTGACCCATTATTCCGCCCCATTTGTGACCATCTGTGTTGATTATTGATAATTACAAATTGATGTGGATTGGAATCAAAATAATATTGAAAGTTATGTATATTAACTGTCCCTTTCGTTTTCGTAATGCTTTTGGTGAATCTGGATTCAATAAGGATGGTGACTGTATACCGGATGACACAGCAGACATGTAGCAGCCTGTAGTTTTTTTATTTGGATAGGTAAAAATTTGAAATTTGCAGAAGTTACGTAATCAATGATAGCGCTTCATTTGAATCTAACGACAACTTTTTTCAACTACACGTTTGATCGGCAGTAACTCCAACTTCTTTTTCTTGAATGACACCCTGTATATCTATCTAGCCTGTCTTATTAGTCCTGAAATTCTCTATTCAACCGTGTATCACAAAGTGGCATTCGTTTCTCAATTTGTAGATGAATTGCATTTGATTGAAAAACATCAAGTTGGCTGTTAGCCGAATTCGATGATCTTTCGAAGCTTGGTAGGCTTGGAAATCCAAAGAGTATCAGTAAAACGATATAATTTCAGTTTTTTCCATACCTGATCACTTCCTACAGATTGTCAATAATTTCTTTAATAAAAAGAAAAAACATCTTAAAATAACTCACGATATTGCGAAAATTGAGATAGGGACATGTTTTTTTCAATTTGGCTACTTGTGAAGGAACTATCTATCTTTCTCTTTGACCATGTAGCCATATCATGATCTTTCCATCTGGAAACATCAAATTAAAATTGTTCCCCTGATCCACCAATTCACAAGTCTATTAGTCTAGATATTTGCAATAATATTTTGTACAGTAGGCGGTGTACACAGAATGTTTTGTGTTTGACAGGTGAACATCATTTGATTGTACTGATTATCTCCGTCAGTTTTATGCTGATTGAAATTGCATCGTTTAATTAGATACTAAATATGTATTCAAAGAATGAAAAGGTCGATATGTTGTTGATATTCGGAGAGTGCAAGAGAAATTGTAGACAGGCTGAACAATTGTATGTCGAAATATTTGCGGAAAGACGCCATCCGCCTAATAATTATTTCGCTAGAGTAGAACAATTTTAATTTGATGTTTCCAAATGGAGAGATCATGATATGGGTACATGGCCAAAGAGAAAGATAGATAGTTCCTTCACAAGTAGCCAAATTGAAAAAAACATGTTCGTATCTCAGTTTTCGCAATATCGTGAATTATTTTCAGATGATTTTTTTTTATTAAAGAAATTATTGACAATTTGTAGGAAGTAATCAGGTATGGAAAAAACTGAAATTATATCGTTCAACTGATACTCTTTGGATTTCCAAGCCTACCAAGCATCGAAAGATTATCGAATTCAACTTGATGTTTTTCAATAAAATGCAATTCATCTGCGAATTGAGAAACGAATGCCACTTAGTGATACACTGTTGAATAGATAATTTCAAGACAAATAAGATAGGGTGGATAAATATACAGGGTGTCATTCAAAAAAAATAAGTTGGAGTTACTGCCGATCAAACAGGTAGTTGAACAAAGTTGTCGTTAGATTCAAATGAAGCGCTATCATTGATGACGTATTTTCTACAAATTTCAAATCTTCATCTCTTCAAATAAAAAAACTACAGGCTGCTACATGTCTGCTGTGTCACCCGGTTCAAGTATTCTTGATACGCATGCTTGACTAATGCCATTATTTTCCATAATTGGGTTTTGACTTCTATGTGAATTTTCGATTAGAGATAGGTACAATCACCGCAAATTCACTTTCTTCGTTTTCTGTGTCAGGTTTGTTTTTAATGGGTTTTTCACACCAGATACTTCTAGTTCGTCTAAATAGTGTCAAAAATCTTTCGAATGCTGCTTTATTTGGATGATTTCTATTGGGCAATCTTTCAGTGTAAATTTTTGATGCCAGAAAAAAATAATGTATTGCCAATATTGATTGAATAAAAAATAAGGTCACTTTAATATTATCTTCCTTATAAACACAGGGTCTGTTAAATTTTTTAGGTTTTACAATGTTTTCATTACATAATTCAAAAACAGTTCCATCAATTCAGACCTAATTTAACTCACACTATTTTGAAAATTAGTTTTTTGGATAATCCGTTTTGCTCTATCGATCTGAAATATTTTCAGCGCTGTGGCGTTGCCATTTCTATCGAAAAGTAGCAACAACTTTGATATTTTATATAGAATACCCTGTATATTATTGCATTTTTCGTTTTTGCTATTGCTTTTCGAATGTTTTCATATAATTCTTTCCTATACCTATCTCCAGTGGATTTGAGAAAATCAATAATTTCCTTATTTTTCGTGCGAAACATAGCTTTAATGAAACGTTTATTACGGCAGTATTTGGATACGTAGAACGCTGGAATTTTGGATGTAGTTTGACAATGTCCTGTGTATTAGTTATGGCTAGGAAAATCCGTTCTTCATTATACAGGGTCATTGAAAATTTGTGATTTTACCGATACCTATACCGATTTTGTATTGTAATTGAAGCTATGTTTCGAACAAAAAAATGAAATTATTGATTTCATAAAAAAAAACCACTGGAGATAGGTATAGGGAAGTATTATATGAAAATGATTAGCAAAGCGAAACATGCAATAATATACAGGGTATTCCATATAAAATATCAAAGTTAATGCTACTTATCGATAGAATCGGCAACGCCGCAGCGCTGAAAATATTTTAGATCGATAGAGCAGAACTGCTTATCCAAGAAACCAAATTTCCAAAATAATCCTACTTTCCTTTTTCCAGAAACGTCTAATAGGCCATCGAATTTGGAATACCCTGTATATGAAAGTGTCAACTTTGTTGGTTTTGTTGGTTTTACGATATATGGGGTTGTTGAAATCGTTAATTATAATATGTTCTTGAGTTTGCGTGTATTGATTAGTTCAATCTTGTTGTTAAGTGTTGTTTATAGTATCAAACAATTGATTTCGAATAGTTATGTGATAGAATTTAATTTATCAGAAGGTTCCCTAAAGATTTGTTTAATCGATAGTAATATACCCATATATCGTAATACCGTACACTTGAAAATGCATATCGTAGAAACGCAACATACAAAGTTGACAAAACTTTCGTATGTAATAGTCGACAGTAATAGTGTGACAGTTTTGGAGATTTTCAATGAAAGCATTGTGAATGACATAACAAAAAAAAGTAACGCACCCTACCCTGTATCTGAATAAAAGGTACTAGTGAGCAACTGATTTTGTCAGAAAGTTCCTCATCTTTTGTTCAATCAACAACACTAATAAATTATTTATTTGTATTAAAAAACGACCTGCCAATGTCTTTCAGCTTATGGATTCAATCTAAAATTTAAAAAATTCACATTTCAAACAGAGAGAGTTATCAAGAAACAAAACACGTTTTTATCAGTTAGGATAGACTAAAACTATATTCAGCCCTATGCTGTATCACTTCCGTCATGTTCAGCGGTCAGACTTTATCCCAGCTAAATGCAATTTGCCATTAAGTTGGGATAACGTCTGACCGCTAAACATAACGGAAGGGATACAGCAAAGGGCTGACTGTCAAAAATAAAACTTGTTGGTTTTGGAAAAGTGCTAGAACAAACATCCCGAAATACGACTTTATTTACTACTCCCCGTATACACTCTAATGTACTATCATCAATAAGATTATAATTGGTCATGTCCATGAGTTCCGATGAATACATTTTCATCCTGAATTTGTCTTACTTCAACTCTCAAAACAGTTTTATTCTTTGTCAATCCTACTCAAGTACGACGTTTTTAAAAATTTTGGCCGCTTATATCTAAGAAACGACACATACAAAATCATTTAAACTGACACATTTTTCTAAAGAAACATCCCACTATAACAATTTTCAGCCTATTTGACCGAGAGCCAATTTCCCATATGTTTGGGGGGTAATTTTTGAATTGTAATAGGTGTCACATAGGAAAGTTACATGGCAATTACTATACAGGGGTCCTATTCTCGAGTTTGTCCGTATACGAATTCGGTTTCCTGTTTCACACTAAATACATATGAAAAATGTATATTTGTCTCTTTTATCCGTATACGATTTGGAAGTCGCATAATTCGAGAATAGCACTCCAGATCATCTCACAACACTGCGAACATAGGTAGAGTTAGAGCAATTGATAATTTTCAAACTTTCTAACAAATAATACTTTAATCTGACGCAATGTACGTCCTTGATCCTTGAAAATACCATTTGACAATTTGCACTTTCTCTGCAATTTCGTAAACAAATTTCGTAAACAAATGTTATTACGTCTTTAAATGAACTACCTATAAGTGTCTTTGCTAGATACGAGGATATATTGAAAACTTCTTAGCCTACTATAGAACCAAACAAAATTTCAATGTCAAAATATTTTATTACTCAACATATTCTCTTCTTAATTGGATACATTTATTACAGCGAACCTGCAACGTCTCTAGACCTTTCAAAAAAAATGTATCTTCTTGCTCTGCAAACCAGACTTCCACAGCTTTTATTACCTCCTCGTTGAAAGAAAATTTACGACCTTTTAAACTTTTTTTCAGTTGAGGAAAGAGATGATAGTCGGACGGAACCAAATCTGGTGAATAAGGGGGGTGTTCTAGCAACATGAGATTTGTGTGCAGGGGCGTTGTCCTGCAAAAACAAAACACCTTTGGATAGCTTTCCGCATCTTTTCTCTTTAATTTTTTTCCGTAGTAATGTTGAATAGTAATCTCCAGTTATTGTTCTACCCTTATCCAAAAAATCAATCATGATTACTCCATGGCAATCCCAAAAAACTGAAGCAAGAACTTTTTCAGCAGATTTTTGGACTCGAAACTTCTTAGGTCTTGGAGAACCGGAGTGTCGCCATTCCATCGATTGTTGCTTTGTTTCTGGATCGTAGAAATGTGCCCTAGTCTCATGCATAGTAACAATTCGGTTTAAGAAGTCTACATCGTTTTCAAATCGAGCACAGATCGAACGCGATGCTACTACCCTTGCACGCTTTTGGTCAACATTCAAACATTTGGGGATCCAGTTTGCAGCAATTTTCAGTGCTTCAGATATCCGTTTTAGCCCAATTCGACGGTCTGTTTTAAAATCATGTCATGAACTGCATCGATATTTTCGGGAACTGACACAGTTCATCATCTTCAATGGAAAATTTACCTCTTTTGAAGCTTGCAGTCCAATTTTTCACGGTCGCATACGAAGGGTATTAAGCATATCTTCGTCAATCTGCTTACCTATCAACCCTTTTAAATACAGGTACTTGATGATGGCTCGATACTCCAATTTTTCGATTTTCACAATTTCGGTGGTCATATTTTTCCTTTTAATTTATTGCGTAACTCTGGTTTACTTTTTTGACGTCAAACTTTACACTGACACTTCTAATAAGTTATTGTTTGTTGCTATGGTAACGCCATATTTTGTTTATGCAGGGAACTGGTCTAGGCTAACTAGATATCAATACATCCTCGTAATTATTAGGATGTCACGATGACACTTATTGTCATCATGAACAGCGAAACCCTAAACGGCGAAAACTGGGGGGGTTGGACGATAGTGAATTGGTCATATCCTCTCCTATGTTCGCAGTGCTGTGAGATGATCTGTATGTGTTATCCCGCTTCTAGTTTCAGTGATGCAAATTTTCCATTCTTTGTTGAAAAATCCAAGAAACCATGGGTGGTCTCAACTCACTTACATTTCAGTAATCCCCGAAGAGAATTGTAAAAATCAACGAACTAAACCGATGATTTTGCATTCACATAGTTCTCGTGTCACATCCTTTTGATTTTCTAATATGAATATTAAAGCAACTTGCATATTATTAACTTCAAAGCTTCCTGTCGCGTTTTTCATTTAAATGGTTTAATTATGCAACCAGCGTAGACCGAACATTACTTGATTATTCAAATAGCTTCTAGAAAGCGATTTGGAATGAAAAGTTGGGTGTTGGCTTCTGTCACTCCAGACTGATCGAAATTTAAATTCAATCAAATTTATAAATATTGATACACTTATAAATTATACGTCAGTTTATAGTTGAATTCTATGAAAAATTGTTTAATAGAACTGCTATTATAATTTTTCAAATCCCGTTTATTACTGGGAAGTAAAAATACCAATTTTATTGCTGCACTCCAAGTTTCAAGTAACAACTTAATTTTTCAATTAAACGCAGATTTACAGTCTGTGTTTAATCAAATGTGTTCAAAAACATTACCATGGCAACTCCATTTTATAAATATATCACTGATATTACTAAAAGTATGTTAAATAACAATCAAATAATCAACCTTGTAGTTGATTGAAATATTTTGTGAAGGAAACTTTTTTGTTTTTTAGGCGTTTTAACCTTCCACAGTCTGAAAATAAAAATTATGAAATCAAAGAAATGTGTACAAATGTACAAGGCAAATGCATCAATTTGCTCTGATAAGTTACTGCGTTTACTGATCGACAAGCGTAAGGATGCCTCCTAGAATTGGTTGCGCAGTAGACAAAACCCTGGAGTGGGGCAGGAGCTCAATCGCTCTGCCTTATTAAACAGTAGTCGATATTTGTCGCACATCTACTCACGCTTTCTATCGTTTGCGCATCTCAGAGGCATCCTTACGCTTGTCGATCTGTACATTTTTCCGACTACCGAAACTACAGAAACCAACACATCCCTTGAGACCAATTGTTAGTTCCATTGGTTCTCCATAAAAAAGCTTGTCAAATATCTCCTTGAAATTTTCAGGCCAGTATCTGAAAATGGGAAAAGTTTGATAAAAAACACCATCACTTCTTATAGAAAAACTGAATTACTTATAAATTCAACATTGAACTAACTTACCAGAATCGTCCCAGGAATGGTGGAGATATATTGATGATGTGTTTGACATTTGGAATCAGAGTAGAAATGACTCGAGTCTTTTCTTGGATCACAGTAATATACAAGAACTAATAATAACATTCACTTTGGGAACTGAAAAAGATAATTATCTGCCCTTCTTGTGAAAAAATCAATATCTGGGGTCAATACAACAGTTTATTGAAAGAAAACATATACCAATAGGGTTCGCCACTGAAACTCTTATCATCAAATTGGTGTATGTAAGTGAATTGGGGAATGCTTTATTTACAGTAGAGCACAAATAGTTTGCAATTCAAAAGAGGATCTGGAGGAAGAATTGATTGTGATAAAGTTCTCAAGAAAGAAAATATATTGTTGAAAAATATCCGAATATGGAAACATTCCCAATTTAAAATTGAACCAAACATGACTCCTCTGGAAATGGAACGGACGATAAAAATTAATTTACTTTTTTGTAATATCCAACAGAAAACAACTACTTCCCTTGCTAAAGCCGCGCAGTACATTGAAATATATCTAATAGATATTGTGTCACATCCTTTTCACAATATCTATCAGATGTAGTTCAATATCCAGCGTGGCTTTAGCCGGAGAATTAGTTGTTGGATATCACAAAAAAGTTAATTAGTTTTTATCATTGGTTCTTTCAAGTAAATTTTTGTAATATCTGAGAGATATTTATCTAACAGATATTACAAAAAAGTAACTTCAATTTTATCGTTTGTTTTTTCCATTTCCAGAGGAGTCATGTATTGTTTCAATTTTCAACTGAGAATTTCCAAGAGAGGTAATCTTGTACGATGGAAAATAGTGACTAAATTCCAACTTTCAGTCGCAGATGATTCCACAACTGACTTTATGAACATCCAGTTCATATTTTCAATAAAATTAGATGACAGATGTAATGCAATGCAAATCCCAGAAATCGTTACTTATCAAATGATCACACTGCATTGATTTAATTTTCTCAAATTACAGTTCAGAACTACAAGCATGACATTTTCAAAATTCTTATTTGATTTTGATATTTATAATATCTCACTGAAATGTTGAGAGGATAAAAAATAATACGGACCTTGAAGAATGTAAATTAGTTGAACATAGAAGTTGAGGTTTTTTCTGAAAATCCTTGCCTATAATATTGCCTCGTGTTATTCAATTGTTCGAGAACTACACAAAACTATAAAGTTTCTTTCAGAATATTCGTAATAATTAAATTACATCAAGATGATTTGCAGGATTATTCAGAAATTGAGATCACTACCCTTTGATCTAAGTCAAAATGTAATATACCATACATCTTCATGTCCTTCATGTTATTTCTATTCTTGTATAGAATATCAGTCACTGGACTGGAGTTGAATCAGTTCTAGAAATTGTTTCAGAATAAATATCGAGTGGTTTGATTGTGATATTATGTGGACAACAAGACATGTATTTCATGTAGATAGATATATTACTCATGTCTAGCTATTTAAAAACTAATTCATCAACAAATATGTTAAGGATGATAAGCATAAAAAATGTGTGAGTGAGACAGGGACGAACAGCAATAAGCTGAGAAGTCAGTTTGTAGCTTCCTGTGTTCTGCTTGGTATTTAAAATAGTTAGATAATCCTCCACGTATGAAAAATTGTGTACGTATTGTGTTACCGAATGTTATCTGTATAGTAGTTGTAAGGTGTTTTGTAAATATATAAATTGCTTGTACAAAATATGCGTATCGAATTACTTTTCTTTTGTTCGCACGAATGTTACTATTTTATGTAAGAAAATTAGACATAAGTTAACAAAATGAACAAACAAATTTTAAG
Organism: Chrysolina oricalcia; assembly: GCA_944452925.2. Classification (NCBI taxonomy): domain Eukaryota; kingdom Metazoa; phylum Arthropoda; class Insecta; order Coleoptera; family Chrysomelidae; genus Chrysolina; species Chrysolina oricalcia. The sequence goes on from OX101816.2 coordinate 8,526,162, forward strand.
ACGCATGCACTTAAAAGGATGATATTGTCAAAAATGCACAAATCAAAGTGTTCAGAGTTTCAAAGTGTTTCAATGAGAGAACCAAAACTGGGGTTTCCAAAAATACGAAAATCTCATTTTTCAAGGTAAAACTTCGGTTGAAGTAACTAATTGAATTTAAAAAAAATATATGGAATTTCTTTAAACTTTCGTATATCGGACTCCTCTACAAAATTTTTGGCGGGAACGCATATTTTGTTGTAAAACTTCACCTTCTACATAAAAATTCTGTGAAAACACAAACAATTTGCCCTTCTTTTAATACAAACACACACCCCAGTTTACTTGTTTTCACCAATTTTCAACAAAAAAAACTATTAATTTTTCAAAAATGTTCCCTTTTTCTAAACGTAAACATATGATGTTATTTTCAATTGTTATTGTTCGAATTCAGCCTATGATTTGTTGACGTTCTGGGTAGGTTTGTTGAAAAAGTAAGTTTTTCGCTAAACAGTGATGAAAACAAGTAAATGAGGGTGTGTGTAGTGTTTGTATAGTAAGAAGGGCGAATTTTGTGTTTTCAATAACAAAAATTAGATCTGTCAAATGGTGATGTTTAACAACAACATGGACGTGTATCTTCGAAAATAGTCGTCATCGCCAAAAGTTTCATTGGAGATTTTTTGTAGAGAGACCGAAATATGTGAGTTCCAAGAATTTTATTTTTGTTAACTCAATGGGTCACTCTAACCTTGTCTCTAACCTATTACGTTTTTCAATTTTCAGTCTAAACACCTTTTTTATGGAAAGATTGTGATTTAACAAGTCAATGTTTTTTTTCCTCTGCAGAATGTTATCTTGCATTCGAAATACTACAAACTTTGAAACTGTAAACTCTTCGACATGTATCAGACTATACTATTGCATAATGTGAGACGTCCTTTGTTTTTTCAATTTTTCCGTTGTTCCTTTCCATTATATTCATTAGTTATGAATAGTAAATGCAAAAATAGTCAGACAACCGTCCATTATTTCATAGATTCCAACCCACCATAATCTAAATTTGTAGAATGCGTATATTTCTTTTGTCAACGATTCCAACAAAATTATTTTACAGTGCAGTACTGCGATGTGTTTGATATTCGAGTGTACCTGATTTAGGACATACCTATTTAAATAAATATCATAGAGCAGATTCAAATTGTATTTCTTAATGTATCTAAATGGATTTGGATAACTCGTTACAACTAGTAAGCATTTGGATGTTTATTTCAAGATTCCTGGTATTTCAATATTCATCAGTATAGATAGAATACAGTTATTATCATTATCACCACTCATAAGTTCATAACAAGTCTTTTAGAAGATGAGTGGATGAGTGGGATAATTTAAATGACTCACACCATACACCAACCATTAGAGCATGAAATGAATGATTTTTCAACAAAAATACTAGTAATACTGTGCCATCACATGAAAGACAGTCAATATTTATATTCTGTTATGTATTGCACTCGCAAATGTCATTTATCAATTTGTTGTAAACATTTAAATACAATAAAAAGTGTTTTTTAGTGTTATTCTTATAAAATGAAAACTAGAGTACATCAATCTGGTTGATCCAATAAGAAAAATTGTATAGAATTGAAAAACGAACAGGATGAACGAACGTCACATAAGTTAACATAAACAATCTATCTGAATTGTCGTCAGTGGCGTAGAGCTTCCGGTTAAACCAGAAGTGGACACAAACACAAACTTCCTTATTTCAAATGAAAGGCTCTGTATTTTATTGCATTTTTGTAGTCTACGTACTATTTTGATACAATTTGTATGAAATATTCCTATATTAATTTCCGTTTTCAAGTTATAAAGATTTTTCTGAAACATTTAAAATTTGCACAAGGATCTTTAAAAATGCATATCTTAAAAAGTTTCAACATGGAATCTTTCAAATTTCCACCACAGCTAGTAAAGTATACATGATGACTGTCGAAGAGATTATCTATTTAATTAGAAGTTCAACAGTACAATCAAAAATCTTTTTCAAAACCCTGAAAGCATATTTTTTCAAATGGAACCCCCAAACTGAAACAAGGTTTCCTATTATAATTCGAAATGTTTTCGAGTTGAAAGGGTTTCTTCATGAAACAGTCATGAAAATTTCAATTGCATGAGTTATACCAACCATAGAAATATATATTATATACTTACTCTAGAATGCTAATCCCGCCAATTTTCACGGCAAAAACCATGCCGCGTGTGCGACCCGTTTACGATGTGCGCATGCGCGTCATCAGTGTAGTTTAGGTAGATGGTTGCCAGTGTTTTCCCTAAGACCGTTTATTCATAACTGACCACACATGAATTCGAGTATTCGAATCCCAGGTAACATAAAAAACTGTATAAAAAGTAGTGCGCTTCAGAAATAAATATACGAGGTATATATAAATACATCACATCATCTCCCCTTTTTGATTCTGAAAATGCGGTACTAATATTCCCATCTGTCAGGTGCTTTTCTTTCACGAGTGCCTCTTCGAACAACCCTTTCTGAATCATCATCAGTATCAACAAGAGGAGTTTCAGGTGATTCAAACAATTCTGAAATAACGATAGAATCGGTTTCCGCATTAATAGCACTTTCACTCAGTGTAAATTTTTCCGGCCGTTTCACTACATCATTTAATTCACCATAATCTAAAATTTGATTGAGACGCCGGTGCCAAGTTTTTTGTAGATCAGGAATAAGTACTAAATATGTTCTATTCTTTTTTCAATCCTTCCCTTGATCCACCTTGTTTTAACTGCTCTATAATCCTTTACTAATACTACTTGTCCTCTTTCATAAATTTTTCTTCTCTTTCCGGTGTAATATTTTTGTTCACGTTGCATGTTTGTTTTTACTTTTAATGGTGGATGATTTTCGATTTTTTCCTTTTTTATTTCAGGTAGTAATAAATCAAATCTACTGCGAATCCTACGACCTAACATTAATTCCAGTTGTGCAATGTTTTGTATTTCTATAATCCATTAAAAATCTATTTAATACCAAATCCAGACCACTGAATGTAATTTTTTTAATAAAGCCATTTTTATAGACTTCACAGATTTTTCCGCCTGGCCATTTGTTGCGGGATGAAAAGGAGGGCTGTGTTTAATAACAACACTATTGCATTCGAGAAAATTATTGAATTCGTATGAAACAAAATAAGAAGCATTATCGGAAACTATATATTAAGGAACTCCAAATCGTGCGAAAAGACTCCTTAATATCTTAATGGTGCCAGTGAAATTTATTTCCTTCACTATGAAAGCTTCGCACCATTTAGAAAATGCATCGGTTGCCACGAAAATAAATTTCTTTTCAATAGGCCCCAAATAATCTATGTGAACTCGATCCCAACAATGAGTTGGATAGTTCCAATTTATAAGTTCAGCTTTGGGCGGATTATTTCGAAAAGTACAAAGTACACCCTTTTGCAGTTTTTTCTATATCACGATTTATTCCAGGCCACCAGAAATAAGAACGTGCCATACTTTTCATTTTTACCATTCCCATATGGGATTTATGAATGTCTTTCAAAATATCGCCCTGTATACTTTCTGGTATTACAATCCGATACCCAAACATAACACAATCATTTATTACAGAAAAACAATGTCTATTCAATTGATAAGCTTTTAAATTAGGTTCCACTTTTTTCGGCCAACCCATTTTAATATATTCACAATTTTTTTTTTAAATCGTATCATTCAACGTTTTTTTCGAACCAGTTGGCAATTTATTGGAACGTTCTCATTAGATGAGACATAATTCAATACAAACGAACCTTCCTCCGTATCTACTGAATCTCCCACCATAGGTAGTCTGGATAAAACATCTGCGATGTTTTCCTGAGATTCCACATATTTTATATCAAATTGAAAATTAGCTAGGATTAACGCCCACCGCTGTAACCGATTTGCCGCAAAAACAGGGAATCCTTTTTTAGGCCCAAAGATAACGACTATAGGTTTATGATCTGTTAACAGGGTGAAACGTTTGGCAAAAAGATACTGATAAAATTTTGAAACTCAAAAAATAGTGCTTTTTTATCAACAGGAAGACTTTTCACTAAGATCTGTCACTCTTGTCAGAGATCAGAGACGGCTTTTAGAAATTCAGATTTTCTCTTGTCGTTTTGTGTGGTGTTTCTTGTCGATGGTTATTCATTCATCATTCGTGAATTTGCAATAATCTTATTCCTTAAAAGAAAATTTCTAATAAAGCAGTTTCTTCCTACAGATAAACAATGAACTGTTTAGTGTTGTGTGGAAGTAAAGGAAAAATACCTGAAATAAATTTTATTTTGGTAGATAATGAAATTTTTATGTACCTATATGCTCTGCTCAAAATAGCTTAAATATTATTTTATACCTTGACAAAAAAAGGCATGATTTTTGGTTATTGTTTTTAAGAAGAGACCCCAACAGAACATTTGAATGAGAAAATTGTAATTTGTGGCAGACATTTTTCTCATGGAGATTCATGAGAAAACGACAATAGAATAATTTGAAACCTAGTGCAGTACAATACTGTGTCTGCGTAAGCATGCATGGCGAGTGATACAACTTTCTGCCATACCGCTTATATTATGAGTTCTAGATTCCTACAAAAAGTACTAAACATACATAGAATCGCCAACAGAAAATTAATGTCAATATGGAAGTGCTTTTCTTTGATGGTTTCATGCACCCCCATTGTGGAAATTGCACTAAGGTAATACAACCAGAAATACTCGTAGAAATAGCATGTCTCTTCAAATGATTTAAATCAAATGCAGTGGCATATTTTGACATGAATCGTTCTAGAGAAAAAACCTCGATCTTCCAAGCATCCAATTTTATAAATCCAATATGAGTTGGAAATATGATATATTAGCTGAAATAAATTTTGATAGTTTTTTGTACTTTCACTTTATTTTCCAATCCAGTGCTTCCTTGAAATTCGCACCGACGATTTGGGATGGTTCCTTAGGTTTTTGTTGGTTAACCTACAGCTGAAAAGTGAATGTGGTACCAAAAATCAGTCGCTTCAGAGTGATAAATAATAATAATAACAGTACTCTAATTTCTGATGGCATTTGCTGAATATTTGGGATCATATATATGTGAAAATATGTATTCAAATCGGCTAAATACAAATAACAGGTATAAGTACAATTAGGTTTCCAACCTTATTCTCCGAGATTCAGAATTAACGTTTGTTAATCTTCACAAATACCATAATATTTTACTAAAACCGGGCCTGTTACAAAAATCACTATGACGCGAATGCGCATTGCGGACTAGCCTGAACTTTTTACAACACTTTTGACATGGGGATTAGCATTCTAGAGTAAGTATATAATTTATTTTTCTATTGTTCTACCAACATATCAACAGATTAAAGCCATTCCATATGTTAACAAGCGATACAAACAAAGAACTTATCTGTCACATATATATGACATGTCATTTTGACGATCGAACTGAACAAAGACGAAGAACTAGAGGCCTTTCTGCAGCTCCTAACCAACATTACACCGTCCATAAATTTCACAATGGAAAAGGAAACCATAGGAGGGGATACCCTTTCTAGATGTGAAAGTCCAAAGAACGAATGGCAAGTTTCAAACGTCAATGTACAGAAAACCAACTCACACCGGACAATACCTGAATTTTGAGTCGAACCATCATGGAGCGACGAAGAGAGGAATTATCCGCTCGTTGGTTGACCGGGCCTACATCCTCTGTAACACCGATGTGAGTCTGATCAACGAGTTGAATAACATCAAGAAGAATCTGCGACGGAATGGGTACTCCGACAAACATATTGCAGCGGTCCTTAACCACAGAAGAGGCAACACCGAGATATCAGATGATTCAAAACAGCCTACCCTATGTCTTCCCTATGTGAGAGGTTTATCGGATAAGATAAGGCGAATTTTATCGAGGTACATCATCCGAATATGCTTCAGATCAAGTAATACCATTCGTAACCAACTCACAAAAACGGGACCACCCAACGAGAATAGTGACTCCAAAAGATTCCAGCCTCAATTTCAAAGACGTCCACTATCATCTTGTAGTAGAAGTAAGCTCAGATAATCTACACAGAAGTCATCATGCATTATTCGGTGGGTTAAAACCACTTCTCCTCTGGTACTTCTGTCACCAGGTAGGGTAGATTGAGTTGAGATAGTCTTTGGTCGGTGGAGAATTGGTTGAATCCTTTTACCTCCTCTGGACAGACAGAACAAACTGACCCTAGTCTGGTTACCAGTTCACAAAGGCAATGAAGAGGCCAATTTACTAGCCCGAGAAGGAGCAAGTAAGGCAATGAATGGCCCAGAACTATTTTGCGGTATAGCGAAAGCTATACTAAAAACAAATACCAAATCATGGATACAACAGAAGTCTCAAGAATGGTGGAACAATTCACCAGGAATGAGACAGGCCAAAGAGTTTATCAATAAACTGCAGCCAACATTCACAGAGTATCTACTGAGACAGAAGAGGAGCACTACTAGAATATTAGTGGGACTCCTCACAGGGCATTGTAGGCTCAACAATCATAATGAGTACAATCAGATTCTGTCAGGAAGGAAAGGAAACATCAGCGAGGGCTTGTCAAAGCTAAGATTTCTAACGCTGCGCTGGGAGAAGAAAAACCAAGAGTTTCCAGATACATGGGAGTTTAAAAAACTAGCCTATGGACTCGCGTAACTGAGACAAGGCTAGATAGAGAACTCTTAAAGACTTCGAGGGCACACACAATAGATCTGAAAAGGTCGCGGAGTAGAGGTTTGTAGTACTAAAGCTCCAAACTAATCTAATCCAATCCAATCCTCTTACCATCCTGGTGGAGTTGCGTTGGACCCTCCCAAGGAGTTGAACGTCTTTTAGCAAGTAAGGGGACCAGATGTATGTTTCATATAGTTTACTGTAGAGTTTTTTATCAAGATGCACGGAACACTTGTTGAGTAGGTAAGTACAACTATCACTTCCTTTAACAATGGCTGTCACTAATATTTGGATAATCTTCGATACGACCTCATTCCAGCCGAAGTCGATTTCTATACAAATCTAGAAGAACTTGATTTTCAGCAGCACCTGTCCACGCCTATTCAGATGGATGAGGTGTTCCCGAATATTTGGATAGGGAGAGGGGTTCCGATTTCCAACAAGACGGCCACATCTGATGCCCCTTGAGTATTTATACAGGGTGGGGCACCGAAAACGAAACAGATCGAATATCTTCAAAACAGATGTGTTGTGAATAAAATGCAAAAACAGGTCGATTTTTAATCCAAGGGGGACATCTTCCTATCATAACTGTCATACCTCTCACTCCACTTTTTGGGCACTGTCACCCAAACAATTTGAATAGGAAAAGTAGTAAGTGTGACACATCATTGAAAAGGTAATTTCATAGGGAATTCAGCCATGTCAATTTTTGCCACCTAACTTTTTATTTTGGCGCCCTCTTGCGGGAAAAATAACTGTTCCTTCCTTCCTTCGGCACAGTGCACAATGCATTATGGAATTTTTCTAAGAGAAAAAACAAAATGGCGGACATGATTTGCAATTTAGGTCCGATTCGATTCAAAATTGATATGTGCTGGTTTTCAAGTTCGGAAATTATGATTTGTTCGTCAATGCAAAAAAACAAGATGTTGGCTCCAAAATGACGGACGAAATTTGTAATTCTGGTCCGATTCGAATCAAAATTGATATGTGGGGATTTTCAGGGTGAAAAATTATGATATTTTTGTCAATGCAAAAAACCAATACAGCGGACGAAATTGGTAATTGTGGTTCGATTCGATTCAAAATTGGCATATGAAGGTTTTACAAGTTTCCAGTATGACTACAGTGAATTAATTGAATTGATGAAGAAAAGAATTTATACAAATTGGGAAATAATATTTTATTTAGATGTGTGACGTAGGTTATTCCGTGAGTAACAGAATCAGTATTTTACCGCGCCTGAAAATCCCTGAAAATCTTCACATACTAATTTTGATTCAAATCGGACCAGAATTACAAATTTCGTCCGCCATCTTGGAGCCACCATCTTGTTTTTTTGCATTGACGAACAAATCATAATTTCCGATCTTGAAAACCACCACATATCAATTTTGAATTGAATCGGACCATAATTGCAAATCATGTCCGCCATTTTGTTTTTTCTCTTATAAAAATTCCATAATGCACTGTCACCGAATTTATGTCAAAATAGCTTAAAAATGCAGTATTATAATTTGGAATACGGAACAGTTATTTTCGCGCAAGAGGGCGCCAAAATAAAAAGTTAGGTGGCAAAAATTGACATGGCTGAATTCCTTATGAAATTACCTTTTCAATGATGTATCACGCTTACTACTTTCCCAATTCAAATTGTTTAGGTGATAGTGCCCAAGGGGTGGGGGAGAGGTATGACAGTTGAGTTTATGATAGGAAGATGTCCCCCTTGCATTCAAAATCAACCTGTTTTTGCATTTTTTTCACAACACATGCGTTTTGAAGATATTCGATCTGTTTCGTTTTCGGTGCCCCACCCTGTATGAGGAAAGTTAAATAGCAAGTTAAAAGCAAGAATTCTTCACGAAATAAAAGAATACCTCCTGAAGTTATTGACAATGCTCAAAACAATGTCTTCATCGCCTTGGCTACTGCTAAAGCGCAAAGTTATCGTTACCATTGACTTTAGTATTTTGGAATCGAAAAGTAGTAGTTCTTGATTTTTTTCAAATTTTCATACTATCTATACTCATAATAATTATTACCTTTGCGTCTACCAAAAATGTGATCTTTCCTGATTGTAATCAATTTGTCATTGAGCAGCATTTTAGTTCCTTGTTCCGGTAATATAGTTTGGCAATGAACTTTCGGATTTATGAAAAAGCGTAACTTTTTCACATCTCTTCTAATAGTAACAAGATCTTTCCATAATAATTGTAAATCTTGATAAGCAGAACTTAAACTACGTATAATATTGTATCACTTCCTGTTTAAAGAGAATGCAAAATACAGAATTATTAATTTTATACTTAAAAGATTGACGAGTCAAAAAACGCCAAGAAATCATCCTAATGATCCAGTCAAACACAATTTATGATAATTTTCGCAAATACTCGTTCTATAAATATCCAATGCGGATATAAACTCATTTACACGTTTTTTCAATTGGCGTTTGATGACCTCATGATGTCATTGTCCATTTGTCATTTCATAATAGGTTTCGACCCAGGTGTTCAATGATAAATAGTTGAAATCGTTAGTTATTCACATACACAAGTAATAAAATTATTTGTTACAAATTGCGAAAAATAAATTTGGTTTTTAGGAAAGTAAGTATTGAAAATTTTCTGTAGAATATCTTTTTTTATCCTCGATGTCGAAAGTTCCAGAAAAAGTAGAAATTTCGACGTATAAGTCATAACGAAATAACATTTGTCAATTTTTCATAAGTATATGGTTTTGCGTAACTGAGTAAAATAATGATAATGATAATAATATTCCTATGAGTATACCCAAAGACGAGTAGAGAGGACGCCTTTCATTACTATTTCCAACTGCGAATGTGACCAATAAATATCCAGTAACTTCTGGTCAGACAGAGTGACCAGTATAGTGGGATTTTTTTTAAAAGAAAAATGCCCGAGACATGTGATTCGCATTACATCTCAAATCCAAAAGTAGGGTTATTTCTAAAAATACCGAAAAAAAATTCTTAGCTTTTCATAAAGAATTTTTTTTTTTGAAAAGGTAGTGTGTGTCTAAAAGTAATAAACATCAACATCAAGAAACTAGTTTAATTGCAAATAGTCAAAAAAATGTAATATGAAAAATTAAAGGAATTTAAATTTCCTCTTTTTCAATTCATAACAAACTATTTTTGACACTTAAAAATTAAATGTGAATACAATCGACAGAGTCGAAGTACCATTCTCTCTAAATATTTCCACAAAGTGGAAAATATGAGGCAAAAATCTGACAGAAAACATCTACTTCCCTGGCTTATGCCATTACGGATAATGAACTACATCAAGACAAGACAGATATTTGTGCAACGTTCTGTAGGGGTTTTACCAACAATAAAACTCACAATAATTTTTATTTCCAGAGAAAATAATCATTAATTTCTAAATATTTTATAGTTATTTCTTTTTTCTTCTTAAATTCAAAGGTCCTTTGTTCGATTATAAATGTTTTTATGGGGAAATATTTCAATTCGGTAAAATACTTTCAGAACTTGGAATACCATAGTTAGATTTCTGGTAATCGGATTACCTACGATGCGAAATCTTGCCACCCAGCTATTAGTTTTATGAGGACCCTTCCGTAAGCCGGACAGACAATTTGTGGAATTTGGAATGACGTAGGCTGGGTTTTTTCACTATTTCTGCCCTGCAATTAAAACAGGTGAGTTTGAAAGATGAGAGAAGATATTTAGGTTTCAGTTTTCAAGCCGCGATGTTCTCCGTTTTTCGAGCTCCTCGACTAGCATTTATTTGGTCGGGCCTGATAGTCATTCTTTAGCAACTGTATTTACGTTTAATTGTAGAGTGTTTTTATTATGTAACATGTGCAAATATATCATTATGGTTACTTATCAGCTGCTGTGTCCGTTATTTCATTACGACAACTCACACGTCACCCTGTACTCCGACAGTTCTTCCAAGAAGACTCAGTTGCAAGTGCTTATTGTGAACAAACAAAAGATTATCCTTGATTTGGCTGGGGATGACCACCAGCAGACATGCTTCGAGGTTGTTGCCTCTCATCAGTGCAAGGGTAGGTCCGACAACTTTGAGTTGTCCTGCCTTGCCAAATGAGTTATATTTCATTGTTAATCTAATAATTTCCTACGGATGAAGCTGTGACTTACAGTAAAGTCAGTAGCAGCGACACCTGCCTGAAAAATCAATGAGCACTCCTCGAGACAGCAAAAGACACCAGGAAGAGTAAATGCAAATAATAATAATAATTCGAACAAGTTCGAAGGTTTTGCCACAAAGTGGAAAAATTAAAAACATTTAAATTAAAAACACTTTAATAACCTGAAATTTTAAATTACATTTCTGAATTCCTTCCATTGCGTTCAGTACAAATAATTGTTCTTCTTGGCACATCCTCAATGGAGTTTCTCATACCTAAGGCCACTGCCTTAGGTGTGAAATAAAGTTTTGTTTACAGTTTCCAAAAGATCAACATTACGGAAAGGTCTTGGTGTATGAACTTTATCTTTCAGGTAACCCCACAATGAAAACTCAAGTGTGGTTAAATCTGGAGACCTAGCCAGCCAGTATTGCTACATATAAAGCCCAATATTTCCAAGAGGCGTTCTCAAACCTGTCTTGTAGTATTATTAATTAATTCAGATTTGTAAGGTTCAAATTTATATATATGCAAAATGTTCCTTGCATTATGCTCTCTTTTAATGCCAGTTCTACAAGAAACATCTCTAATACTATAGTTTGCCCATGTTCCACAATATCTAGGATCACATTTAATTGGACTCATTCACTACGGTTTATAGGATTGTGAGGTTTTTCAATAGATTTTGACAATATAAGTATCGTTAAGATTCATATTACGATATGAGATGGGGAATTTGTCAAACCAGGCCATTAGGCTGAGTGTTTATGAGGGAGTTTATTATTATTTTACTGTCAGTCACCCAAAAACGAATTATTTCGAGAATTTTTACGAAATTTCGACTTTTTCGAATCTTTAAACACGAAATGAAGAAAAGACCCCTGTGGCACTCCTATGCTTTCGTAATTTCATAATGCTTGTGAAATGAACTAAGAAGAGTGCGACATCTGCAGATTAAAACACATCGTGTTTAAAAAATTACTAGGTTACTCAGAAAAGACCATATTAAATAACGTCAAGTTGAATAGGGCCTTTTCACAATATCTACGAGGATGTATTGATATCTAGTTAGCCTAGACCAGTTCCCTGCATAAACAAAATATTGCGTTACCATAGCAACGAACAATAACTTATTAGAAGTGTCAGTGCATGTAAAGTTTGACATCAAAAAAGTAAACCAGAGTTACGCAATAAATTTAAAAAATAAATATATCCACCGAAATTGTGAAAATCGAAAAATTGGAGTATCAAGCCATCATCAAGTACCTGTATTTGAAAGGGTTAAGAAATAAGCAGATTTACGAAGATATGCTTAATACCCTTGGTGATCAATGTTGAAATGGGCTAAAACGGATATCTACGAACGCGTTTATCATATAGTTCACGTCGATTTGGACATGAGAAAAATTGCTGCAAAATGGATCCCCAAATGTTTGAATGTTGACCAAAAGCGTGCAAGGGTAGTTGCATCGCGTTCGATCTGTGCTCGATTTGAAAACGATGTAGACTTCTTAAACCGAATTGTTACTATGGATGAGACTTGGGTACATTACTACGATCTAGAAACAAAGCAACAGTCGATGGAATGGCGACACTCCGGTTCTCCAAGACCTAAGAAGTTTCGTGTCCAAAAATCTGCTGGAAAAGTTCTTGCTTCAGTTTTTTGGGATTGCCATGGAGTAATCATGATTGATTTTTTGGATAAGGGTAGAACAATAACTGAAGATTACTATTCGACATTACTGACCACTCTACGAGAAAAAAATGAAGAGAAAAGATACGGAAAGCTATCCAAAGGTGTTTTGTTTTTGCAGGACAACGCCCCTGCACACAAATCTCATGTTGTCATGCAAAAAATTCGTGATTTAGGGTTTGAATTACTAGAACACTCCCCTTATTCACCATATTTGGCTCCGTCCGACTATCATCTCTTTCCTCAACTGAAAAAAAGTTTAAAAAGTCGTAAATTTTTTTCCAACGAGGAGGTAATAAAAGCTGTGGAGGTCTGGTTTGCAGAGCAAGAAGATTTTTTTTTTTTTGAAAGGTCTAGAGACGTTACAGGTGCGCTGTAATGAATGTATCCAATTAAGAGGAGAATATATTGAGTAATAAAATATTTTGACATTGAAATTTTGTTTGGTTTTTTAGTAGGCTAAGAATATTTCAATATGTCAAGGAAGTAGTTGTTTTCTGTTGGATATTACAAAAAAGTTAATCAAATTTTATTGTAGTTTTTTTTTCCATTTCCAGAGGAGTCATGTTTGTTTCAATTGAGAATGTTTCCCTTGTCAACATGAATACCTTTCAAGACAGATATTCTTGAACGACGGAAAATAGCGACTCAAGTTTTTCTTTCAGTCGTAGATGATTCCACGAGTAATTTTATGAACATCCTGTTCATATTTTAAACAAAATCTATAAACAATTGCTATCTCCTATCTCCATGTCAACATTACGTGACATCAAATGTCCATTAGCTACTTGATTAGATGTATAAAACTTACATATTTATACATTTCGTTGTTCTGATTTAAATTTTATTTTCAGTTCATGCCGTCATGATGCAAATACAGGGTGTCAATTTGAAAACTTCCCACCCTTAATATCTTCCTTCAAGTAAACAATATGAGTAATCGAAAAAACAGGTCAATTTTATTGTCAAGGGGGACACTTGCAAGGACTATTTGTAGCCCTCGTGGTTCAACCCCCTAGGAGGGGTAGATGTTACCCTTAGAATTTTAAATGGGAAGGGGGGTCAAGTGGCACATCATTTTGATGGGCGTTCAATTCTTGTTCCAATGGTACCCTGACTTATTATTTTGTGATGAGCATTTTCCGAAAAATTGCGTTCTAAACTAACAGAAGTAATTATTAGAACGCCTATACTGAGATGCATGGTTTGGCCAGAACTGGTTAGAATATTAGGTGGTACCGTTCCAACCCTTTATTAGGGTTAACATTAGCCATTAGCTCCAAACACTTTACATAAAAAAGTAGTCTAATAGTAAAACGTAGATGGTAGTAAAGTTGTGTTTATTAAATGCTGAATTTTTAAGTGTCATCAAAGAAATTGTACAGATAGCCTTCCTTTTTTGCTGTAAAAAGTTTCTGTTTTCCGGCAAAAAATTGGTTAGCAAATTTGAACTATGTGGTAGTATTGTGAATACCGTTGTACCTGTTGGGCTGTTTAGGAATTACTTTAATAAGTGTATAAAAGTGTAAAAATGGTTTACATTCTTCAAGACAGAATTGAAATGATTGTAATTTATGGAGAAGTTGGAAAGTGCGCACGAAGGGCGGCATGTCTTTTTAACGAAAGACATCCAAATTGTAATGTAAGTCACCGGTATGTGCTTGATTTGGTGAATAAGTTTTACGAAACTGGTTCAGTGACAAATAAAAAAAGAAATAACCCCAGAGTACTAAATGAAGCAGCTCAAATTGAAGTTTTGGGAACATTTGCTGCAGAGCCCACGAGCTCCTTACGATCAGTATCAGAACAGACGGGAATGTCACGCGAGACTATAAGAAAAGCATTGAAAATGCATAAATTTCATCCATATAAAATGCAGATTCTTCAAGAGCTCCACGAGGATGATTATGATAGAAGAATAGAGTTTTGTGAAATCATGTCTCATCGAGTCAATACCATCCCTAATCTTCTGTTAAACATCTGTTTCAGCGATGAGTGTTCATTTTTTCTGAATGGCAATGTTAATAGACAAAATTGTCGCTATTGGAGTGACGAAAACCCACATATTTTTCGGGAAGAGCATACACAACACCCACAAAAAGTTAATGTTTGGGCTGGTATTCTTGGAAATGCCATTCTTGGTCCATTATTTCTGGAAGAAAACTTGACTGGCAATCTGTACCTTGATATGCTTGAAGAGACTATCGATCCTCTTATAACTCACGAGCTAGAAACTCAAATTGATGCAGAAGGTAATGAACTTTTGCAGGAGGATCTGTTACATTACCAGCAGGACGGTGCTCCACCTCATTATTTTCTTCCCGTCCGACAGTGGTTAAACGAGAGATTTCCGGGTAGATGGATTGGCAGAAGGGGAGCAGTTGAATGGCCTCCGAGATCACCGGATTTAACACCCTTAGATTTCTTTCTTTGGGGGCATCTTAAATCCGTTGTTTATTAAACACAACCTTCTGATATTGACGAACTTAAAAGACGAATTACAGCAGCATGCCAGTCAATTCCTAGTGAAGTTTTCCGTAATGTTAGAGGGGAGTTCGATAACAGACTGTATTACTGTTTAGAGCAAAATGGACAACATTTCGAACAGCTAATAAGATAAGCGTAAGTAGATTTTATGTTGGAAATGTCTTTCTCGCAAATTAAATTTTATTGTGTAGAAGGAAAATAACCACCAAATAAAAAATCCCATGCGTAATAAATGTATTCCTGTCATTCAAGGGTTGGAGCGATGCCACCTACTCTTCTAACCATTTGTATTGAAGGGAGTCAATACAATAATGCATCTCAGTATAGGCGTTCTAATAATTACTTCTGTTAGTTTAGAACGCAATTTTTCGGAAAATGCTCATCACAAAATAATAAGTCAGGGTACCATTGGAACAAGAATTGAACGCCCATCAAAATGATGTGCCACTTGACCCCCCTTCCCATTTAAAATTCTAAGGGTAACATCTACCCCTCCTAGGGGGTTGAACCACGAGGGCTACAAATAGTCCGTGAAAGTGTCCCCCTTGACAATAAAATTGACCAGTTTTTTCGATTACTCATATTGTTTACTGGAAGGAAGATATTAAGGGTGGGAAGTTTTCAAATTGACACCCTGTATAATAAAAAGTAATGTATGATACAAGTGTATAAGTACCCTTATACACGCTACACATGTTTAATTGAATGTATATTGTATACTATTATGCGTATGATACAAAAATAACTTTTAAATGCATTTTTCCACAACTTACTACGATATACCTACAATTTTCGATATCATTATGCAATACCTGATACTAAAATTTCATTTTCGGTACCGTCTCTATTACCACCCAGTATATATTCCAAATTCATTGCATCCCTTATATACACCAGCTGAATTCCACCTTTCACAACTATTTTCAACATATTGTACATTGCACCACATTTTCCCACATGCACGATATTTTGAGTAGGACATATGCTTTGTATGATGGTCTGTTTGGATTCTTTTGGCGTTTTAAGGCCCATCTGCACTATTTTACAGTCTGTATAGTG
The DNA here is from genome assembly GCA_944452925.2 of Chrysolina oricalcia. Classification (NCBI taxonomy): domain Eukaryota; kingdom Metazoa; phylum Arthropoda; class Insecta; order Coleoptera; family Chrysomelidae; genus Chrysolina; species Chrysolina oricalcia. The sequence goes on from OX101816.2 coordinate 8,542,288, forward strand.
TTAGAACGCTGAAAAACGCTCCTGTTCAATAATTTCTTTCACAGCCAGTTGTAAGGAGACTCCATGGGTCTGGAAGTCGTCTTGGGTTGTTCTGCATATTGTTGAATTGTTATGAAGCAGTGGTGCCTCTATGGGTTTTTTCCACTGGGATTTCTTAAAAAAAAACACATCAAATTCGAATTACAGTACTGCTAGTTTCAAATCCCATCACAATGATTTACTTTTTGTTTACAGTCAATTTGATTTTTTATTGTCAAAAGTGAATTCATTTTTACAAAATAAAATCGGAATATTATTCAACAGCCCACTCTCCGTTACTTCAATTTTGTTTCAGAGCTGATGTTCAACCGTATGAAGCATTGAACATTTTCATCATAATTACGTCTGGAAAAATAATTGAACTGAATATTTTTTGGGCATATTCAACAAGCCGTTACTGTACAAGGGTTTTAGGGAAATGTACCTTCGTGTAAAAAAATTATTCGCATTTTTCCCAGAGAAATAGAACATCAACAAGAAAGTAGAAATTGACTGAAAATGAACAATTACTAGTATATCATGTTCGAAGTGTAGACCATTGTTTTCAAAACACAAACAGTCCCCTGTTCATAAAAGCCTGTCTTCGATATTTGCAAGTACTCTAACGTTCTTTGAGATATAGGACCACTGAAAAATAGTCCAGTGGGGTAAGATCTGGCGACCTAGCAGGCCATTTTACCACCGTACTACTTGACATAAATATTATAAACTTAGAAAGACATACTCTGACACCAAAAAAATGTGACAGCTGGTTTGAAAAAAAACATTTTATGATGTATCATTTTTGATGACTTTTAAATGTCACAAGTAGGCTGGTTTTAAAGATGATGAAAAAAAAACATTTTTCTGCACGGCGGGCAAAAAATATACACCTACGTTATTTAATTACAGGTGATACACAAACTGATTTTCTTCCCGAATATATAAACATTTGAAGCTTTTCGTGTAAATACAGTTCTAGAAATAAAAAACTACCCAAACTATGTCAATTTCACTGGACGCGCCTTTCGTCAACAGAACTGAAAATTCACAAATCCTGGAAGAAGCAGGTATTCATGTTCCCTTACTTGAACTCCATCTAAAACAACATTCTTTCATAAAGCCAAAAAATATTTTTTCTGGACAAAAAAATCTCAACAGGAGTTAATTTATTCATGGAATAGAAAGCACCCAAACATCAAATTCACGGCAATTTAACTCGACGTTCTTTTTGCAGCAGCTGAAGGCATCAGCGTCTGAAGATGCTAACTGTAAAGGACCCCGCAAACACCTTATGGGATTTGGGTCCCGGTGGATTTTTTTGAATTTTTGGTATGATGTAGTCCATGTTATTCTCAACCAATGTTACCATTGCGCCAACACAAAAAAATGAACAGTTTTGCTGCTAGGGGGCGTTGAAATCACCCCTAGCGCAGATTATACTATTTATTTTTGAATCCGGTAAGAATATATTCACTTGTTTCATTGTTGCTAACGTTGCACAATATTGTGCTGTTTTATAAAAAAATGTTACCCCCATCCTTCTTCCCCCCAACTCCTATTACGTAACGAAAAAGAAAATATTTCTTGGGTGCTTTTAAATGTATTGTCGAACGTTTAAATATGCCTTAATAAGGGAAATAGCAGTATTGTATGATTATCCTCCCTCCCCCCGAAAGACACAAAATGAAAAAATTTCGGTGGATTTTTCCGAATTTTTAATATGATGTAGTTCAAGTTATTGTGAATCGAAAATAATTGGGTGACAAACCCCGAAAATGAATAGTTTTGATGCTAGGGGGCGTTGAAATCTCATTTTGCTCAGAATAGACTATTTATTAATATAGGCTGAAACAATTTCTCTACGTATTGTAGTTTAGATTATGCTGAACAATTGTGTAATTTCTTATAAAAAAAAATCTGAAACCTCCCCCTTACCCCCAACCCCTATTTTAAAACACAAAAAAAATTATTCTCGACTACTTGTAAATGCTTTATCAAAATAAATGTTTAATCAAAATAAATGTTTTAATCAGTTCAAATGAAGGAAATCGTACAGTTTAATTTAATCTCTCCCCTCTTCCTTTGAATCCACCAATATTTTTTTGAATGGAGGAAAAGGTGAAATTGAACCACTGTACAGTTTCCCTAATTTTAGCTGATTTAAACATTTATTTTGATAAAGCATTTACAATAAATATCGTGTTTTAAAATAGGGGTTGGGGGTAAGGGGGAGGTTTCAGATTTTTTTATAAGAAATCACACAATTGTTCAGCATAATCTAAACTACAATACGTAAAGAAATTGTTTCAGCCTATATTAATAAATAGTCTATTCTGAGCAAAATGAGATTTCAACGCCCCCTAGCATCAAAACTATTTATTTTCGGGGTTTGTCACCCAATTATTTTCGATTCAAAATAACTTGAACTACATCATATTAAAAATTCAGAAAAATCCACCGAAAGTTTTTCATTTTGTGTCTTTCTGGGGGAGGGGGGATAATCATACAAAACTGCTATTTCCCTTATTAAGGCATATTTAAACGTTCGACGATACATTTAAAAGCACCCAAGAAATATTTTATTTTTCGTTACGTAATAGGAGTTGGGGGGAAGAAGGAGGGGGGTAACATTTTTTTTATAAAACAGCACAATATTGTGCAACGTTAGCAACAATGAAACAAGTGAACATATTGTTACCGGATTCAAAAATAAATAGTCAAATCTGCGCTAGGGGTGATTTCAACGCCCCCTAGCAGCAAAACTGTTCATTTTTTTGAGCTGGCGCAATGGTAACATTGGTTGAGAATAACATGGACTACATCATACTAAAAATTCAAAAAAATCCACCGGGACCCAAATTCCATAAGGTGTTTGCGGGGTCCTTTGGTGATTTGGGTAGTTTTCTATTTCTTGAATTATTTTTCTCCTGTTTAGAAAACTTGTTTTTTTATTCAGAGAAAATGTTTTTCTCTTTATGAGGGAATTTAATCAGGAGTGCATTATTATCTTCAACTAAGAAAACATGATTAATTCTTTCAAAACTTTAGATTTTTTAACTTCAAGTAATTGTAAATTATCTGATAAAAAACAATAACAGCTTCAATAGAATAAACACTATTACTTCGCAAAAGAAATGTTGTTTTTTACATTCAAGAAAACGTAGTGTCATGGAAAGAGAAAATGTAATCTTTCGAATAAAGAAAACGTTAATGCTTGGACTGAGAAATCGTAATTTCATGAACAGACAAAAAGTAATTTCTTGAATGGAGGAAACGTAATTTCTTAGATAAAGAAAACCTAATATCATGGACAGAATTCTTGGATAGAGCAAATGTATTTCTTGGGTAGAGAAAACGTAATTTCTTGGTTAGAGAAATCGTAATTTCTTAGAAAGAGAAAATGTAATTTCTTGGACAGAGAAATCGTAATTTCTTGAACGAAGAAAACGCAATTTCTAGAACAGAGAAAACATAATATCTTGAAAGAAGAATACCTAATTTTTTGGACAGAAAAAACAAATATGGTTGATTGAAGTAAATCGCACTGAAAAAATAGATTTCTTGGAATAAACATACATTTTATAGATTATACAGGGTGTTTCTTAAGTACGTGTAGAAACTTCAAGAGCACGTTGCTGACGTCGAAATAAGAAAAAAAGTTCCTATAAACACATGTCCGCAAGTTGTTCGTTTCTAAGATACAGAGTGTCAAAGTTTAATTATTATATTTGTTTAATAAATGCCAATATATTTGTGATATTCGAGTAAAGTTTGGTATCTGGGATGATTTTTCAATGACAAAATCAAATTTTGTGTTAATTGTGAAAAAACTAATTTCTAATTGAATTTATTTTGTATTAAAAAATCTTGTTATTTAAAATCACTTGCATCCATTATTTCAAATCTCAATAACTCGAAAATAGTTGCTCGCAGTGACCTCTATCAAGAATTTATTCTTTACACAAGCAATAATAAATATTTCCCGATACCAAACTTTACCCAAATATCAAAATTATTTTGAAATTATTCACAACAAAATAAAAATAAGAATTCAACTATGACACTCTGTATCTCAGAAAAGAATAACTTGTGGACATATCTTTATAGGACCTTTTCTTCTTATTTTGATGTCAGCAATACGCTCCTAAATTTTCTACACGTACTTGAGAAACACCCTGTATATAACAGAATAATCTTCTTAGGAAAAAGCAGGCTGCTTTATGATGAAATTTTTTTTTTGTGTGTAAACGAAATAAAATATTTAGGAGTCTTATTCAATCCACAACTTAGATTTTACAAACATATTGTTTTGTGTAAAAAAATTGGTAAGAAAGTTGCATATTTTTCTAGAGTTAGTGTAGGAAACTAGTGTACAACACTATCATCCATCCGCATTTTAATTATTGTATGTCTATTTTAATGTGTTGCTTTAGTGAAAATATTCATAGACTGCAGAATAAGGCCATACGATTTTTACTCCGATGCAACAGGTATACCTCCATTAATGTATGTTAGAATCACTAAAATTTCTAAATGTGTCACAACTTATAAACGAGTCAAATTCAATACTAATTTTTAAAATTGTTAATAATAAAGCTCCATTCACAAATGATAATCACCGTATTGAAAGATTTAAGTTAACCACAATGGAGAAAAGATTATTCGTTGAAGGTTTGATATAATAGCTTATCAATTATGGTGGATTTATGCACCAGTCATAAGTCATAAATTACTCATGGGGAATAATTTTCGTCAATGATTGGTTGGAATGAACTGTTCAACCAATCATTGACGAATTTTCCTCCTTATGACTTAAAACTTATGACTTAGGCCTGCTGCATAAACCTTCCATTAGTCTTAAAACCTATGTCACGGTAAAACTATTTACGGGGATGTATTGATATCTAGTTAGCCTAGACCAGTTCTCTGCATAAACAAAATCTTGCGTTACCATAGCAACTAACAATAACTTATTAGAAGTGTCAGTGTAAAGTTTGACGTCAAAAAAGTAAACCAGAGTTACACAATAAATTAAAAGAAAAAATATGTCCACTGAAATTGTGAAAATCGAAAAACTGGAGTATCGAGCCATGATCAAGTACCTGTATTTAAAAGGGTTAAGAGGTAAGCAGATTTGGTGATCAATGTCCTTCGTATGCGACCGTGAAAAATTGGACTGCGAGCTTCAAAAGAGGTAAATTTTCCATTGAAGATGATGACCGATCGGGAAGGCCAGTTTCTGTGTCAGTCCCCGAAAATATCGATGCAGTTCATGACATGATTTTAACAGACCGTCGAATTGGGCTAAAACGGATATCTGAAGCAAGAATATTTTATACGAACGCGTTCATCATATAGTTCACGTCAATTTGGACATGAGAAAAATTGCTGCAAAATGGATCCCCAAATGTTTGAATGTTGACCAAAAGCGTGCAAGGGTAGTAGCATCGCGTTCGATTTGTGCTCGATTTGAAAACGATGTAGACTTCTTAAACCGAATTGTTACTATGGATGAGACTTGGGTACATTTCTACGATCCAGAAACAAAGCAACAATCGATGGAATGGCGACACTCCGGTTCTCCAAGACCTAAGAAGTTTCGTATCCAAAAATCTGCTGGAAAAGTTCTTGCTTCAGTATTTTGGGATTGCCATGGAGTAATCATGATTGATTTTTTGGATAAGGGTAGAACAATAACTGGAGATTACTATTCGACATTACTGACCACTCTACGGGAAAAAATTAAAGAGAAAAGACGCGTAAAGCTATCCAAAGGTGTTTTGTTTTTGCAGTACAACGCCCATGCAAAAAATTCGTGATTTAAGGTTTGAATTACTAGAACACGCCCCGTTATTCACCAGAATTGGCTCCGTCCGACTATCATCTCTTTCCTGAACTATAAAAAAGTTTAAAAGGTCGTAAATTTTCTTCCAACGAGGAGGTAATAAAAGCTGTGGAGGTCTGGTTTGCAGAGCAAGAAGAAACATTTTTTTTGAAAGGTCTAGAGACGTTGCAGGTTCGCTGTAATAAATATATCCAATTAAGAGGAGAATATGTTGAGTAATAAAATATTTTGACATTAAAATTTTATTTAGTTCTATAGTAAGTTGAGAATTTTTCAATATATCCTCGTAAGTTTAAATTAAGGAAAATGTATATTCTCATCTGAAATATTATTGTTCATTTTCAAACTGTATATGGACATTTTACCTATGTGTTATGTTAGATGTTATTTTATGTGTGATTTAAAGTGGTATCATTTATTTTCAAACGTATATGTACATTTTTGTGTTATGTAATAGCTTATTTCAGCTAATAAAGTATATTTCCATTCTATTCTATTCTATTCTATTCTATAACTGAAACGTTTCTGGCAGAATTATTTCAGAGAATAGCTTATCATCTGAAACAATGGAAAATATGAACTATGAAGAATCTAGTTGTTTCAAAGAAAATTTAATCACTTCCATATTTTAAATCTACCCCACGCTACCACTGTTTCAAAGATGTGTGGCCAGCCAGAGGCAGTGATGTTCGTATTAGGTGGTCTTGGAGCACGTATCAAATGTAATTAAATAATGAGCATTTTGCATTACCATACATCATTATTTGTACGCAAGGGCTGATGAATATCGTGAAAAATATGATAATTTTCAAAAACTCATTATTTTCATGGTTTTAATTAAAGATTGGGCATGTACAAACTCCATTCAGGATTCTGCCTTTGGGGCAATCAACGCCAGACGGTATTCACAAATGGAAATCCTTGCCTTCATAAAACTTGTTCTATCGAAGTACAATCAGTTATCAAAACTGATATTTATATCTTTATTTTGTTCTTTGAGCTCTCTTTTAGACCGGTGCAGATAATAATTGTGAAAAAGATAAAGGAATAACTGGCAAGGACCAGGTGAAAAATGTCGTTGAGGTTCCAACTTTGAGGAAAAAATATTTAAACAGGAAAACACTCAAAATGGTGAACTATGGGGATGCAGTTTAGGGGTTGAAAACGGTTTTTTGCCATTTGCTGGGAAACGTGACCTCCTAGCGGAAAATGTTTAATGAAAGAGTTTTAGGAAATAAAAAATTCAAAAACTTTTCTATTCAACAGTTTATGATATAACCTCAAATTAACCGTCGAAATGGCGAAAAACCGATTTTTCAGTATTTAATTTTTCTCGCGTAATGATGATTTAATTTCCTTAAAAATTTGTTAGAATGTGTATTTTTTGGTGTTGAATAAGCATGATTTTTTTGCAATCCACAAGACGACTAGCTTTTGTATGTATATTTTTATAAAAAAATACCCTTATCTTCCATAAACAATTCTTTTGATATTTTCTGTATTTCAAAGGTCTATAAGTGATTGTTTCAATTGCTGAAATGTCTACTTTGAAATGGTCTATGTAACTTAGTGGTTTATTTATCGATAAACCGCTTAAAATTGTTGAGAAAAAGTCTCTCTGAATCATGATTTATTCAATATTTTCAATGATTTTCAATAGTTGTAAAAAATAATAAAAACGATATTAATAAATTAATTATGTCGGGGCGTGGCGCAGTGGTTAGAGCGCCCGACTCTGAGTCGAAAGGTCCGGAGTTCGAGCCCCAGTTGCGGCTGGGATTTTTTAATTTAATTTGACCGATTGAATTATTCAGTCTCGTTGCTGAACTTGGGGTGAGTCCAGCACGATTCACTGTTGCGTTCTAATTAACAGTGCTGCTCCTAAGGTGGCGCATGGTGTCAGTAACAAGGCCTATCCAGTACACGTGGATAATGACCATAGCAGTCGATGCCAAAACACCAAAGAAAAAAAAATTTGTAGTGTAATTATGTATTCAAATATTTTATTATGAATAATTTAATATAAACTACCTTTTGTTATAAAAATAATGAAGAATGTCGGAAATTATTGAAAATATTTAGGCAACCTTGATTCAGAGTGACTTTTTTTCCCAATTTCGAGTGGTTTAACGATCAATAAACCACGACGTTACATAGACAATTTTGAAGTAGACATTTCTACAATTAAAATAATCACTTATAGACGTTTGAAATAAAAAAAATATCAAGACAATGGTTCGTGGAAGTTGAAGGAATTTTTTTCATAAAATGAACATATCTTGAAAACTAGTAGTCTTCGAAAAAATCTGCTTATTCGACATCAAAAAAGACAAATTTTTCATGTAAATTAAATTATTATGCGCAAGAAAAAATTTAATACTGAAAAATCGGTTTTTTACTATTTTGAAGGTTAATTTGGGGTTATGACAAAAAATTTTAGAATGATAAATAAAGAGGAAATAAAATCTTCCAATTTACACAAAATATATTTTTTGTGTAAATTGGAAGATTTTAATTCCTCTTTATTTATCATTCATGATGAATTTACACATATTAAATGCCACCACGATAGAACAAAAAATTTTAGATACAATTTTTTTTTATCATCTACAACTTTTCTTTTGAACATTTTCTGCAAGGAGGTCACGTTTTGCCGAAAATCGCAAAAAACAGTTTTCAACTCCTAAAATGTATCCCCATTTCACCATTTTGAGCGTTTTCGTGTTTAAATATTTTTTTCCTTAAACAACATTTTCCACCTTGTTTTTGCCTGCTACATTTTTTCTTATTTTAAGCGTTAAAAATTCGTTTTGGCACCAGCCAAGTGGTCCTTTTTGTCCTTTTCTGATGGAAAAGTGGATTATTTTTTACAAATATACATAAAGTAAAGGATAAATTCATTATCTAGAAAAGGAAAAGCTTTTGGAAAAAATCCGCGGACACGTCAACTTTTATTTAAAGATGCGCATCTTTTGACATTTTAGACGCATTGACGTCATTGACATTTTTTCCAAAATGCAACCTCTATTTCTGATAGTGCCATTTGAAAGAGCATATTTCTCTGCACACGTTAAACCAAAAGTTTTGTCATGTTACATGAGGAAAATTTTTGAGAAAATTAATGATTTATTCATTTTGAGTTAACCTACTTTATTCCGTTAATTGAACAAACTAATCAATTAGGGTAAAAAATAAAGTCCTACCTTGCTTTATAAAGTTCTCTTTCAGCACGCCACTGGTGTGTTCGTATTTTCTGAGCCCTAAAAATATCACTCTTTTTATTATTCTAAAAAGAAATTTTACTGTTATTGATACCTTGCTGATTTAGGCGATTGGTTGGAGTATGCCACAGTTTTAAAGTTCATATTCCGAAAAAATTAAAGAATAAAATACGCCTTTCTGTTACACAGAGAATCGAAATTCTGATGATGATTGGATACGGTGATAGAGTACGAACACAACAAGAAGTAGTTGGACAGTTCAACACTGAATACTGGGCGTCCTAAAATCAATGAGGAGGTCAAATTAAATGTTTTATTAGCCGTGGAGGAAAATACACACAACAGCCTAAGAAGAATTAGCCAAAATCAACATACCCCTTTTACAACTACACATAAAACTTTAAAATTGGAAAATTGGCATCCCTATAAGATGACTGTGACCCAAGAACTTTCCGAATATGATCCAGACCAACGAATGCAGTTCTGCCAAACTTTAATGGATATGTGCAATGCTGACCCTTTGCTAGTAAAAATTATAGCTTTCTCTGATGAAGCTAATTTTACACTAACAGAAACAGTGAATCGGCAGAATTGCAGGCACTGGGCAGGAGAATCCAAAATGGATGAGAGAACAGCACACACAGTATTCTCAGAAAATAAATGTTAGGGAGGCGATTGTAGAAAACAGAATTGTTGAACCCCACTATTTCGAAGAAACCTTAAGATTCTTTAGCCTCCTAAATAAGAAACGGATATCGCCAGATGGCAGTGCGTGTTCTCCCGACGAAATAAATACAAACTCCGCCTCACTTCTAACTTGGCGATTCTCGTAAGATACAGGCCCGAATTAGATAATTCGGTGCTCGTTCTTCCATATTACATATCTAGATTAAAACCAGTTTGTTTTCGTCGTAATCTGAATTGGAATTGGAATTGGACCAAAATCACTTTTATGGGATACTTGTTTTTCTTTTTACACGTTTCATACTAATTTGACATGTATGCTATATGTAGGTATGTAATGGAATCGTTGAACAAAATTTACACTTGCAGATGTCCGAATGATTTGATATTTGATACCTAGGTGTTCACTGTTCATAATTCCAGTAGCAGGTGGGTACTCCATTATAAATGTCTTTAAAGAAAATACATAAAAGCGAGATTTGTGATTTGGTTTCTGATTCGATACAAAATGAGTAGGTGCAGGTTTTCGGGATCGTAGATTATGAATCTTTCTTTAAAATTAATAATTTCAAAATGGCGGACGAGATTTGTGATTATGGTCCGATTCGATTCAAAATTTGTCTGGGTTTTTCTAGCTCAGAGATAATGAATCTTGTCAAAATTGATGAATTTGAGATGGCGGTTCCAAAATGGCGGACGAGTTTTGTGATTATGTCCGATTCGATTCAAAATCGGTTTTTGGGATAAGAGATCCTGATGATTTCTGTTAAAATTCTTGAATTCAAAATGACGGAAAAGTTTTGTAATTTCTGGGCGGGTTCTAAGATTATAACCTATGTATGGGTTCGAAGACAATGATTTTTGTCAAAATTCAGGAATTCAAGATGGTAGACGAGTTTTGTGATTTATGGTTGAATTCTATATAAGAATGGTATTTTGAGGTTGGTGATGATGAATTTTTCATCAAATTTCAATAATTCAAAATGGCAACTCCAAGATGGATTCCGAGTTATGGTCGCATTCTGTTCAAAATTACCATTTAGGTGTAAACGAATGCATTAATTTGAATTGATTCGAAAATATAAAATCAGTTGTGGAATCATGAATAAAAAATTTAAAAATCATCAGTTATCAGATTTTGACTTTCAAGTTAGTTATTGAAAATAGTCACCAATAATAATAAGATCTGATCGTAATTTTCTTGAAAACTATTTTCTAGATACATGTCTTATTCCATATAAAAGGTGAAACAATATAAGATGTGAATTAAAACTGTTAAAAATAAATTAAACAATGGTTTATCTAGATGTTTTATTCTAATATACCTGAAATTCAAAACAAATTAGCTATTTCTTTATTTTTTTACATTTCTTTCTCTACCTTCAACAACAAGAAGCATATATCCCTAATTCTCATTCCTCTAGGAAGACGCCCGTCCGATATTTCAGGTAGAATGCAATTTACATAAAATGCTTTCAGCTTTGGAAGCATTACTGATTCCCAGATACAAACGTCTCTTCGTAGTCTTTTTACATTGAAATAATTTCTCGTATATATCTATAACGCAATCGCAAGTTGTCCTTGAATTTGATAAAAATAATTGTGATTCTTCTCCAACATAGAATCATTAATGAAAATAAAAAAATGGAGTGAATAAATTCGAATGTATACTATTCTCGATATAAATGCCGCCAAAGAAACAAACAAAGCCGTAACAATCACCTGGTATCAAGTATATGTTTCATTTGTTTATCTTGCCGCGCTGCCCAATTGGAACGTTCAAGAAGAGTCCGCTGTAGCTTTTCAACTTTTCAACTTCAAAGGAACCGTTGTATCGGAAACCAATGTAGAACGAATTTGCCGATATGGGGTCACAAAAATAAGTTATTTAGGAATATGCGTAAAAATATGCCACTGAAAACGGTTATTTTCTTTAGATCATTCGCAAAATATGTCATATTGAATTATTTAGTTTTGAAAAACTCATCTCCTATTCCAAAAACTCCTAGATATAAATTTTGAATAGAATCTGATCCCAAATCTAGCCATCTTGAATTTTATAATTTTGACAAAAAAAGTCAAAATCACTAATCCAAAGAACCCCTACATTCTAATTTTGAACGGACTCGGACAATAATTATTCGTTCACCGTTTTGTAGCTGTCATTTCGAATTATCAAACATTGACAAAAAAATCATGCTATCCGACCACAAAAATCCCTATACCTATACCAACTCAAAATAGAATCAGACCAAGAATCAGAAATTTCGTCCGATATTTTGGAGTCGCTACGTTGAATTATTTAAAAAAAATTATGACTTCCCAAACCCAAAAGCTTCTATATACCAATTTTGAATGGAATTGTATCAGAAATAACAAAACTCGTCCAACATTCTGAAGCCGCCTCTTGGTTTTTCCTAATATAAAAATGTTATGGAGTATTGTCCCTCAAGTGATGAACACATGTTGTTGAAAAAAGCTATTAATTGTAAAAGTTATAATATTCCATAGTTTCGATTGACCCCATTGCGTTTTATTTTTTCCCATTCCCGATCCGACCCTGTGCCAGATGTCATACTGGCTATATGATACTCTCTCTTTTCCTCACCAGACGTGTGGGAGGAGCAACCCGAGGGGCGTGTCATTTAATAGAAATTCAGTTCTATTTCTCAATCCAGAATTGTAAGTAATAATTAGATTTCACTGGTCGACGGCTGAACCAAACCTTTATTAGTTGACTTTGATAAAGCTGGAGATTTCTCATGTCAAATGGAATAAAGCAAGGAAACCCATTTCGCGAAAACAACACATATTTGTGAAATTATTCACAAAAAAAAATGAAATATTTAGGAGAAAAATAATAAAGTCGTTTAACTAAGTGAATGATAGACTTCGATACTGAAATGAAACAACACCAAAATATTCGTTCGTTTTGATGGTGGAACTGAACGAAAATGCCCAAAAATGGGGGAAAATATCCTTTTCATTCATTTAAAACTCAAAGAATTTTTTTTCGTTATTTTTATCTTTATACAATCATACAACCCTTCACCACTCAGAAAAAAAATCGTTTCTGACTCCCCTTTTTTCAGGGATGAAGACCCTTAAATGGTCCAAGGTACCTTCAATTCCTACAGGATTATGTTATACCTAGTCTGGTGATCTTATTTCCAAACGCAAATAACCCTGCAATACCAAATGAAAACTTATGGTACCAGCATGATGGTGCACCGCCGCATTACGCAGCTGATGCTCGAAGGTCTCTTGACCAAGTTTGCCAACAGGTGAATAGGTTGGCGTGTGTCTATTGAATGGCCCCCAAGATCTCCGTACCTTACTCCATTAGATTTTCTTCTTTGGGGCCATTTAAAGAATGTCGTGTACAAAACTAGACCGGATAATATCGAGGAATTGAAAACTTGGATTACAAATGAATGTAACAATATTACTCAACAAACTGTCACTAAGGTCTACTGAAAATTTATTGTCCGTTTTGGATACTGCCAGGCTCAGAAAGGACAATTAGTTTGTTCAATCAACTGTGTGAATTCAATTAATTTAAAATCATTATAACATTAATTTATTCGAAAATTTCACACCTCTACTTTTTAACCAATAAGATGCCTTAATTTTGACAAGTTACCAACTAAAAAAATCACGGCCACCTACTGCAACAAACCATGTTAATATTATATTTTTTACGTTAGAAGTGTTATGGATTACTTTAATAATAAAAATTACATTTCTACCACCTTTAGTAACCTAAAATTATGAAAGGGCGATAGACTGATCTAATACTCATCTGAGTTTTAGCATTTAAAATGTCAGATTGGATTAATAATTTTTTTCCAAATTATGGTGTGAAATTTTCTTACCGAATACCTCGCAAGCTTAAATTATTCCTGGAAATTTTCTTTCGGGCACGAATATTTTAAAAAAATTATCCCTCGTCGCTTCGTGACTCGGGATAATTTTCAAAATATTCGTGCCCTCAAAAAAATTTCCGGAAATAATTAAGCTCTTGTGATATTATAAGTGAAAATTTTCTCATGTAACATGACACAACTTTTGATGTGCAGTGTGGAGAAAAATATGCTCTTACAAATAGTACTGTCAAAAATTTAGGTCGCAATTTGAAAAAAAAATCGATGAAGTCAGTTCCGGAAGAGTAATGACGACACCAATTCGACTATGCCAAAAGATGCGCATCTTGAAACAAAAGTTGACGAGTCCAGGGATTTTTCCAAAAAGCTTTTTCTTTTCTAGATAATGAATTTATTCCTTACTTTATATACACACTTTATATACAGGTATATATATGAAATCTACCATACTGAAAATGTTAATTTTACAATTTATATTAGAAAGATATGGTACCTAGTTTGTGTAGTTAAACCATCCATTGGTTGAAGAAAAATTCGTCAAAAATAAAAAAAATTGGCACACGTACCCTCGCTCAACGTTACTTCAAAGTACTCGCGATCACCTTTTATGAGCACTAAGCACCATATTTTCTTGTTCTGTCAATATTCACATGTGACTAGAGACATTTTCAATCAACTCCTCAATTATTTATAAAGTTATTATACAATTCACAAAATCATATTTTATTTTACTGGAAGTAATTACCGAAATTCTATAATTAATTTAGTATATAGCGTGTGTGGTCCTAAAGTTACTAATGGGATGAAACTGATATAAAATACTGAAATTAATTCGTGGAGTTCTTAGTAACACATATTGAATTTTCGATTTATGGTAAAATATCATGAAACATTATTTGAGCTTTTCCTTCATATTATGTATAGTTGATTATAGACCATTCGTTTACGTTTATACTTCCTACGCGTACACTGCGATCATTTAAAGATGAGCTACGCTTTATGTAAATGAGCAAGATATTTCAATAAATAAATCGAAACAGGTGTACCTACCACTTATATAGGAAGAAATTGAATAACATGGCGGAAACATTCTTTTGTATTTTTAAACTCACTTCTCTCTAGAATAATCGTTCTCCTCGGCCATTACCATAATATCCAGGCTCAAAACTCATTAGTCCATTATTTCCGCAACCAACATGGAATATAGTGGGACATATCTGGATGTATACAAGCGTTTCCCTAATTGGTGAGGTATGTACAGTTGCCGTTTCCAAAACGACTCCACAGATTTTTGTTGAAGTCTAGGAGAACGACTGATCTCGAAGCTCTTGTATCTATAGTGAAGGTGCATCGTCGGTCCTCTTAGTCGCCTTATAGTAGACTTTGTCCATTTTCCTTCAATGTCTATATAAGCATATTGGGACTTTGAACACTGAGAGTCGTCCCGCCCCCAAATGAATCTTGTTGTCCTGATTAGAAGCAAGTCTTCTCTCAGGCGTCTTTGGTCTCCTTTCTGTTGTGGGCGACATGCTGATTAAACCAGGTAGTTCTCTAGCTACACTGGCTCGTTGGGTATGATGACCATTCTCTCCTTGAACTTCTGGATCTTGATCTCTCCCAGCAGGTGGACGATTTTCCCACAGTTATTTTATGGGAGAGGCCCTCGGTTGTTTGTTGCTGATGTAGTAGTAGTTCTTCGGGGAGGCCGCAACCACAGCCAGGCAAATAGGCCCCCATGGGCCCTCTTTGCCATCCCCTGTTCTCCACTCATCTACATCCATCCTCCTATCCTCCTAATGAAGGTCAGTATGTCCGACCACTCCAAGTCGATTAGTTCCTCTTGTTGGAGTATCTCAATTCCGAAGGTTCCAAACCTTAGCCTCCCGTATGCCTCACACTCGCCAAGGAAGTGAGATGAAGTTTCTTCGTCTTTTCGCATTTGCGGCAGGTGGCACTGTCTTCTGTACCTATAAGTGATAGGTGTCTGCCTAACTTGTTATGTCCTGTTGGTATTCCTTTGAGGAGACGAAACACTTGGCGGTGTCTGCCAAGAGCATGTCGTCCTTGACTTATTGGAGCCGGCCACGAAGTCTTTCGACTGCCTGCAGCCGCTGTTATCCCTCCAAAGTTTATTCAGCTCTTCTTCGCCCACTCGTCGAGGGCTGAAGAGGTTTGGCTTCTTGCGATGCCTAGCACAGGCTCTGGCCCACAGAACGGCATTGCGGATCCGGATCGGGCAAGTCCGTCTGCCACCTCTGTGATCCGGGACTCATACCAGCTGAACTTCCTTTGATTCAGCTAGCTCCTCGAGCGCATCTCCACATTCCTGTGCAAGCGCTGAGATTGCTTTAGTATGGCAGATGGCTCTCAGCGCTGCCTGACTATCCGAACAGATATAAATTCTCTGTTCGGACCCTTCTTTCACCTCTTGCCTCGTAGATTCGGATAGGATGGCAAACACTTCAGCTTGAAAAACTGTTGTATATCTGCCCAAAGCGTCACTCTCTCTTACCTCTCTTCCATCACAAATCTTTCATACCCATATTGTGCAAAATAAAAAAGTGTAGGTGTAATCAATCGTCAATATCTATTATCAGCTCTATCTGATACTTATAATGTGCGACTGTGGGAATCGACATACCTGCTAAATTAATGTGTGTATTCAGCATCAGCCGATGTCTAGTGAAACACATAAATGCAGATTTTTCCGATGACATTACGAATCCCATCTCAAGTAACCAAATTTCCAGTGTTTGTAGCACTTCCTCAAAATCATTCAGGCATTGATAATAATTTCCATGGCTTACATGAATACGAATAGCGTGAGCGAATTGAACAATTTTTACATTATCATTGAATCTATCATGTAATTCGGACGTGTAGACGTTGAAGAGGATAGGGCTAAGAACTGAGCCCTGTGGCGGTCCGTTGTAAACTAATCTTGGACCATGTAACTCGTCATAGTGATTTCTGATATATATTTTACGTCCGTTATATATTTCCATGATATTGTAAGCAATCTCTCTATCAACAGCTGCCGTTAATAGTTTCTCAAAGAGAATACATAAATCTACTGAGTCATACGCCCCTTTCAAATCAACAAAGAGACACGGAAGATATTCGTTTTTAGATATAGATAGATGTATGTCAGTAACAAGTTCCGAGAGTGTATCACCAAGTACCTCGACCTTTCCTATAACCAAACTGGATATAAGGGAGCAAGATTCCAAATGATGTTCAAGTCTGAGTTTGATCATTCTCGCGAATGTCTTGAGTATGCAAGACATTAGAGAAATTGGTCGATAAGAAGTATGTAATGTTGCATTTTTTCCAGTTTTATATATTAGGGTAATGACAACTTCTTTCAGTTCCTCAATGATTTCCTAGTAGTAGTACTAGACCCAAAATTACTTTGGACTCAGCATATAGAATTTTAAAAAAATAGATTTGAGAAAGGTGTCAACATACTGCGTTGCGTCACAAAGAAGTCTTGAGGTGCTACTCCTTCAATTTTTTATTCTATAGATCCTTTGTCAGGTCCATAATTGACTATGGTTGCATTTTCTACGGATCATCGTCAAATACAAACCTTAAAAAGGTTGATAGAATTCAGTACAAGGCCTTACGACTTTATTTAGGAGCCATGATATCAACCCCTTGTAATGTAATTCTGGCGAAAGCAAATGAACCTCCATTATATCTCAGACGCCAATATCTTGCCAAAAACACATTACTGAACTGAGAACATATAACTCGTCATTAATTATTCGAGTGAATTTGCTAAATACAGAGGATTTAATTAACCCGTATTGGAGAAAAAAAATTACCATTATTGTCAGCTGCCTTCCTTTACAGTTTACACACACGAGTTCAAGGACTACATAAAGCCCTTAGAAACTTTACCAGTATTTCTCATTACTATAATACAATTTTATGCAATTCTACAGTTATATTCCCTCAATACAATGATATCCCCTTCTATAATCAAAAATTGAAATATTCGTTGATATACAGTTTGGATATTAACTTTGTTATGTATACGGACGGTAGTAAGGATTCACAAGGAGTGGCTGCTACCTTTTGTATTCCAGATAGACAGACAATTTTTAAAAGTCGAATACCTGCGGTGCGCAATATCTTCAGCGCTGAAGCGTTCGCCATTGAGAAAGCCCTTTCTTGGCGCTTGGACAATGACATTACCGAATCAGTTATTATCTCTGACTCAAAATCAGTGTTAGAAAGCATTAAACATCTCTCACAGAATATGTATCTGGGCCAAGGGACACAGTGGTATTCTTGGAAATGAAATAGTAGACCAGGCAGCCAATGAAGCACGAATTTGTGCT
This sequence comes from Chrysolina oricalcia, assembly GCA_944452925.2. Taxonomy (NCBI): domain Eukaryota; kingdom Metazoa; phylum Arthropoda; class Insecta; order Coleoptera; family Chrysomelidae; genus Chrysolina; species Chrysolina oricalcia. Next base: position 8,560,289 of record OX101816.2, read on the forward strand.
GGCTTGGACAAAATTCCTTGTAACAATGATCTCTTGAGCATATATAGACAAAATGTAGACAAAGAATGGATGGAAAAGTGGTCAGAAATAGTCCACCAACCCTAACTTCCTCATGCACAATTAACTTCCCAAAAAAGTACTCCGCATATTCCCATTTGATGTCCCCAAAAAATATTCCGCTATTATAACAAGACTCAAATCCAATCATGGTTGCTTTCCAGCCCATCTACATAAAATTGGGATCCTTGATTCACCTCTATGTCAATATGATGATGAAACTGCTGATTTGTAACCTATTTTTTAACTGTAAAAACATTCCTGGAGTTAATAATTTCATCAACTCCTACGATTGAACCTGGAATTTCCCACAAGTATTCAAAATTTACTAGCAACGGAGGACAAAGACCTGAAGTAGAATTTGTTATAAGAAACGGAATATGTCTCCAAGTTCTACAGTTAGAAATTTCAATATAATTAACGTTATGTGTGTGGCTAAAACCAAAAAAGAAGCTCTCTCTGAATTATGTTTTCATTTTTCATGAGTATCAATAACTCCCATTTGAAAGTTTGTCCTCAAACGTCTTATTAACGCACTCGATATTCCCTTGGATTCGCAGCTGTATCACCACTGAAGGTCTGAAGGGGTTCACGAATGACACGGTTATGCGTTCCCCGATCGCACAAAGACCCGCCAGCGGGTGCTCCGGCCCTTTTGATTTTCACGAGAACCGCAAGTTTCTTTGCCGTGGATACGCACACAGGAACACCATGTGTGCGCAGGGCAGTTTCTCATGGGCGCAGGTGTTGATTCAATCAGCTTGTTACCTTATCTTGCCACACAAACATCATTCTGTGGGAAAATCTCGGCCGGGGATAGTGCAGGAGAAGTAGGCAGTTGGCCGTGAAAATACAAATGATGAACGTATGAAGTATGAACATTGATGCGTTGCCATACACTGTGTTTTGTCAAGAAAATAAAATATTTCAATATCAATGTACTTGAACGATCACTTATTTTTTATTAACTTATTTTTTTAATGATGCTATTTTTAAACAGTTTTATATAATACTTGATTCTTTTGTATCCTATTCATTGTGTATCAGTCATAGTTCTTTCTAAGGTTAACAATAAATTCATATATATGTTTCTTAAGATAAAAGCTAGGACCTTGTTGGGTACGCAGCATGCAGGAAGTATACTCTTATAACACTTATTTCAATATTTCGACAAAGTTTATTGTCATCATCAGGGAAAACTACAGAGTTATTGAGTTATAGTGAACAATGAAACAATCAGTGGAGTCAAAAATACTTACAGTGTCCACGAGGTTGTGTGCATTACATGATAAAAAATAGACGTAAAAATTATAAACATATTAAAAGAACAATTTTGTGGAATGTCTGTAGAACGCAGTCATCTTAATTCATTAAAAGAGCGGAGAACACATGCCGCTGCTCTAACGAACAAAATGGAGGAGGAAGAAATTTGAGATTTAATTTGACAATGACAAGTGAAATTAGGTACCTTTCTGCATGGAACTGTACTAGAGTATAAAAATAAACAGACTCAACATACTCATGGAATGAGAAATTTGTAAAATTGAGTACGGAAAGCACAGAATAGACATCATATCATAGACATGACTACATCAGAACAAAGAGACTGAACTAACAAGGAGGGTTTGATATGCTCTAGCCAATCAGAATCTTGTAGCATCAACGCGTCATAGTGACGTACTTGGATATGAGTACAGAGTCGAACTCGAACCAAGCAACAAAACTGTCAGCAGTAACTCTCATATACCAAGAGATAGTCCGTCACTGTCTATAGAGAACGGCGGCCATGACACGTCCAACTACGTCACATTTCGTCACAAGTGTTCTTTCATCTCTTTCTACTAGTGTCGCCATTGTCTTATGGAGATTAAACTCTCCTTGTTAAATTTTAGTCTCCTTGACATCATAATCGACATGGAATTATATTTTAAATTAAGAACGGGACAGAACCTATTGTATAATATTGTTCTATCATACTAATTAGATTTGAAAAACCTCTCAAATAGAACCAAGATTGCAAGTTTTGGAAAAATATATTATTATTAGTTATATAAGTGGGGATGAAGATTTTAAATTATAGAATGGGAGTTAACCTCCCTCAAATTTTGTGGATTTTGATCTAAGTGCAATATTTCACTTAAGTGTTTGACATCCGTTCTTTTGTTCAAACAAGAAGATGACTGCGAGATGAAGGCCATCTCCAGAAAGAGTCTTTTATATTTGATAGATTCTTTGGCTAAAATTCTAGCAGCCCCAAAATTGATATTGTGACATTCATTATTTACATGTTCACTAAGTGCACATCTTTCTGGATGCAATCAAGTCACTCTTGTGTGAGCAAATTCTGTCTTTTAATAATCTGTTTGTTTGTCCAATATACTCATTAGAACAATTGGAACAAGGAATACAATGAACTACATGTGCTTGATGAGTGATGAGTGAAAGACAAAATTCTTATAACTGTGTTATAAGAGTATACTTCCTGCATGCTGCGTACCAAACAAGGTCCTCTCTCTCTCCTATATTTCTTCATATACCTAATATACAGTGCGGCTTTTTTTAGTCCCCCCCCATGTTAACTTTTGAACGGTTCGACTTAAAAACATGAATGAAAAACCGTTTGGAGGGTTTCACCGATACTACTTTTTGAAATAAAAAATATGGTGATTGCTCGACAGGGGGCGCGGGAGGGCACATCAACTCAAAAATTTTAAATGGCATGGGGGGGTCAAGTGTCACATCGTTGAAAAGAGAATTCAATTTTCTTTACAACCATCTGATTTTTTTAAAATTTAGTTGAAATTTTTTTCACAATCCAAATTCGAAATATCAAAAATAAATGCGGATCTGAAAACGGTTTGTTATGGAATAATGAAACCAAAAATATTTTGAAGGGTATTACCGATACTACTTTTTGAGAGAAGAAACATTGAAAACAGATGGCGCTAGGGACAGACCAACTTGAAAATTTCGAAAGGCATATAAATCGATATTGAGAAAAAATTTCTCAACAAAATTCAAAAATATTCAGATGGTTGTGAAGAGAATTGAATTCTCCTTTCAACGATGTGACACTTGACCTCCCATGCCATTTAATATTTTTGAGTTGATGTGCCCCCCCCCCCCCCCACGCCCCCTTTCAAGCAATCACCATATTTTTGGTCTCAAAAAGTAGTATCTGTGAAACCCTCCAAACTGTTTTTTATTCATGTTTCTACGTCAAACCGTTCAAAAGTTAACAGGAGGGGGGCTAAAAAAAGCCGCACTGTATAGTAAGCTTAATGTAAATTAAGTCATACTATTTAGTAATCACTGCACTGGTGATAACTCCGCTATGCTTTTTTCCATAAATATGCATCTAAGTGATTGAACACTTGTTTTGTGCAGAACGTATTTATCATACTTAATCTATTCTATGTTCTATATTAAATTATATTTAAATTTTAAACAATTTTACAAATATATAAATATGGAGTAAAGTAAGATTAATCAATTAGTTTTAGGAATGAAATATAGTTGTCATGTATAAACATCTAACATTGCATTGAAATTTCTTTGTAGTTTTTGATATTTCTAATACTCAAAGGTAATGAATTGTAAGCCTTAAGGGATAGACAGCAAGCAAGTCTTGTATATTATGAAAGATACAATTTCTAAATGTTCTTTTTTATACATAAATGTTACCAATGTGTGAAAGTACAGTGATCTTATGTTGCATATATCCTTTCCATAAATTAGTTTGGTTGGGAATCATCTATAGTTTTTGTAAATAATTTTCAATATATAATTTTGGATTGTAGGCAAGGCTTTTATTATACTTTTATATACCTCAAATCATTTCCTAAAATATTCTAGTTTTGTACACTGAATTAATTAACCCGTTTTCAACTTCTCCTTTCGTACACCGAGATATTTTTCCTTTTGAAAGTACATTTTGTTAGGAGTAATTTTTTAGTATGATCTACCTAGAACAAACCAACCTTACGTAGATATTTGAGTGCGTGGAAATTGATAACGTTGGTAGGTTTTGCACCATTTTTCCTAGTGAAAATACATTTTGTGAGGAGTAATTTTTTAGTATGATCTGACCAGAATGGACTTACCTTATTATACGTAGATATTAGAGTGCGTAGGTTTGGAAAAATATAACTTTATCCAAATATTAAAATCTACGCTCCTTTTCTGCTTTGGATAAGATAAAAAATTAACATTATTTGGGACAGGAAATGTTGGATGAACTCTCTGTCCTTTATATCTAGAGTCATTGTTTAAATAGACCATAGTTAGTCAATGCCTTTAGAAAAGGTATTGGACACAAACGCGAGTGTCATCTAGCGTGATTAGTTACAAACATGAATATTTGACGTCATTTTAATGCAGGTTTCTTCAAAAAACCCTGATTTTAATGCTTTTCCATTGTTTTAATCAAGTTACGACATAACTTGGATGCGAGCTCACTATCGCCATCTGCATGTCGCTTCCATTTTGATCCAATTATACTCCCATAAGGTTGACTAACTATCTTCTATATAAACAATGCTAGAGTGAAGCCTTGAATGAGATAAATTGCGTAAAAATTATTAATAAATTTGAAAGGAGTAAGTGCGAAATTTGTTTTATTTAGTTTTTAAGTTCTCTTACATATTTGGTTTTTGTTCTTTTTCAATTTATTATAAATTTATTTTAATGCTTATATTTATTCTCTTCAGATTAATCAAAGATTATCTCCTTTTTATAGCATTTTGTTTTTAGTGTTTAATGTTATTTCACATTTACATTCAACTACTTATTACAAATGAAGTAAAATAATTTTAATGACTTTTTTCAATTTCACAACAAGTTTCATCCCATATTTATTCGAAATCACGACCTAACCTTTTTCCCAATAATGAGTCAAGTCATGTGGGGGTGGGGAGAATCCTGACATATTATAACTATAGTCGTCTTCTGAATTTCAAGGAAATCATGCTTATTCGAAACCAAGAAATACATATTTCAACAAATTTTCATATTAGTACGAGCGAGATAAAATTCAAATACTGAAAAATCGGTTTTCTGACGATCAATTTGAGGTTGTCAAAAAGTGTTGAATACAGAAGTTTTTGATTTTTTCATTATCTACAACTTTTCCTCTGAACATTTTTTGCTAGAAGGACACGTTTCGCCGCAAATCGCAAAAAACCGTTTTCAACCCGTAAACTGCATCCCCATTTCATAATTTTTAGTGTTACTTATTCACAAAAACTATATGATTTGATTTGAAAACATTTTGAAAGTTTGATTGTTTGGAATATCCTGAGCTATCTGGATTTAACACTAGTAAACATCATATTGCTATAAAAACTCTGGTTCAGGAGAAAGGAATAATCTCTGAATTTACTCCGAATTCCATGTAAGTTTGTTGTAGACTTTTGGTGTTAGTAAAACGTAACGCATCTTATTATTATTTCAATTTCAGTTTAAATTATATTCAAAATATCCGAATGGTGGTCGACAGACTGACTCAAACCAAATTGGTTTAATAATTGATTAACTGTCCAAAACTTACCACTTACAATGTGGTTCATGTTTAGTGTATCTTGTTTCCAGACTAGCCTTAAAATATAGTGTTTTAAATTTTTCAGAAACAGGCTACATTTGAACAACCACGTGTTTTTTTGAAAAATCCTGAACTGAGTCATAAAAAGTTGTGTTTATACTTTACCGTAATTGCAAAATAAAAAAGAATAAAAAATTTCATGAAAACAATAAAACTGTTATGGTTAAAGAGCTGCCTATATCATTCACTGACAGGTAAGGAAACCGTCTGCTGGGCATGAAATATTATTCTTGGTGATGCCCCATGTCAAATTTCTCCAGGTCAAGGTCAAGGAGGGGGGTCGTTGGAAACCAGTCAGTTTTTGAGAGTTCAATGGTTTCACATTTCATAAGATATGGTGCTGTACATACCTTCTGCCAAGTTTGACCCGCAAACGAGGTCAAGATCCAGAGTTATGCCCCAAAAACAGCAATTTTCGAAAATCGCGGTCCAGGCGACTTGGGGAAACACCAAGAATAATATTTCATACCCAGCAGACGGTTTCCTTACCTGTCAGTAAATCATATCGGCAGCTCTTTAACTATTGTGAGAATACTCTGAATAATGTAATTTGACTGGACTATCGATAATGTAGGCAGTCACGCAATGAGATGAGATATTCAGTGTACATAAAACTTATCCTCAGGAAATATATACACACGTATTTTGTTTATTCATCTAGCTATTAGTTCCAGGAATTTTGCTTTATTTAGATTGGATTGCCAGTTTACTGATAAAATGATTCAATCGGTGCTATTATGGTGGACCATTGAATCTTGAATAATATTGGATTATTGAAAAAGATTCAAGAATCATACTAATTGGAATCATGGTGCACCCTTGCTATCAATATTATCTACTAGATATTTCAGGAATTGAATATTATTCAATAAATGCTATTATGGTGACTTAAATGGCTTTCAGAATAGACATTGAATATTGAATAATTTAAGTAGTCGTTGGGTACTACTAAAGTGCATTGAAAGTTGAAAATGGACTTGAACTTTATATTGATAATAATGAGAGCTCTCCATAATGAAGAACAATAGTAAGATTTTTGTTTTATAGGTGATTAAAAAAATCATAAATTATTTGCAGGAGGTACTAAAGAAGACAGAAACGTGTAATTAGAGATACCTCAAACCCATCGACCATACCAGAAGAGAAATTCAGAGAACTTTAAAGAGTTAATAGAGAAACTGCAAATTTTCTCATAATTGAAATCACCCCTTTGTTCTTGTTGCAACAAACGCATAAAAAAGAAATTGCTCTGCCAAGCAATTTGATTGTCTTGTGTGTGCTCTTCACTTTTATGTGCAAGGCTTCTGTCAAAAATCCGTGAGCCAAAGTATAAATATGCCAATGTGCCAAGCATATCTGTTAGCAATTGCAAAGAAGTAGTGACATATATATTGAATGATAATTTTGGACAATGTTATCTCATTATTCCCACAAACACATGTGGAAACATTAGAACAGAAGGGAATGTTTATGAGAAGGCCCAATATGGGTTTCCTGGGATTTTTGGAGCAATAGATTGTACTCAAATAAAAATTCACCCACCAAAAATGGAACATGAGCAGTATCCAGAAATATTATTTTACAGTAGAAAAAAATTCTACATTATAAATACCCAGTGTATTGTTGGTGCTAATTTGAAGCTGTTGGCCATAAATGCTCGTCATCCAGGTTCTGTTCATGAAAGTGCAATTTGGTCAACAAGGGTATAAGACAGCATTTACAAAATTGTTTTGAAAATGGTGATAGAAGTTCTTGATTACTTGGAGATAGTAAGTATACCATTTAAACCCTTTGGAACCATGGTTCTTGACACAAGTTGGAGGAAGAAATCATGACAGAAATGTGGCCAAGTATAACAGAGCCCATAGATCAATCAGAAATATTTTGGAAAGATTTAGTGGCATATTTAAATCAAAATTTAGATGTTGTTTGGTAGAAAGGGCATTGCATTATGAGCCTGAAAATGCAGCAAGAATCAACGCCTGTGCTATATACTATGTAATATTTGCATTGACCGAAGAGATTATGAAGAAATTGTTGAAAATATGTATGAGGATTGCTGATTCGTGAGCGAATAATCAATAACTATTTTTGTTAAGTTGTAATTTTTTATTTCAATAAATATCATAAGTATCTTTCTCGGTATCTGTTATATTTCCAAAAATTGTAACAGAAAACAGAAGCATCTGCAAGAGTCTTAATAGCATCTTTTTATTTTGTAACCTCTGAATTATATAGATGAAGACTTTTTTTCCGAATGAGTTTAGCGAAATTTCGCTGATTGAAATATAGGTATTTTGTTTCTTGATGCTTTGGCTGGGTCCTGAAAATTTAAAGTGTAAAAAACTATGACCTTGTATATCTGAGGGCATGGCAAGGACATGATTAGAATTGAATTAGTTACTTGTTACTTCAAACATTTTAGAAACTGTCGAAATCAAACTAACCAAAGATCAAACTATAAACAAAGAGCAGGCACAAAACCGAACTTTTCTAGTTAAATTAACGTTTCATGTAATGTAGGCAACACTGGGACGGCTATATTCACTCTTGTGCAAAACCAATATCTATTAGATATTTCAGGAATATCAATAAGTGCACCGTACTTGACCAATCTGTTGAATGTTGATATTTTCAGATTTTCAATATGCAATATTGAAAATTATTCAAGGTTCACCATAATAGCACCGAATATCATTCACAACAGCAAAACTTGCCCAGAACTTGAAAACTTTACCAGTAACTGGATGAAATCTAGTTGATTGACATTTTTGAAGAACATATCATATTAATAAATAGGTTTAGAGAAAGCGAATTAAACCCTTTTCTGACTTTTTATGAACGTGCTCGATACATGATGTGTATTCCTAACAGAAGCAGCTTTCATTTATTTAATGATATAATTACTAATCATTAGCTAGTAATTGAGGAGTTTTCATTTTTAAAATTGTTTTCCTATTACCTTTCATTACCTTGCCTCCGATATAATGAATTGATTGAAAAATCGAACAGTAGTTTATCTATTAATATAATATACATAAATAGAAAAGCATCAGTATTTCCAGAGAATAATTATTTTTGCAATCTAGGGGAATATCAAAAGAACAACTGAAAAAAAAAATGAAGTACTTAATAACTGGAGTAAAGTCACATTAATTGAGTTTATGATAATGAACATCTCTCAGAAAATAATTCCTGATAATGATATGCGATAATAAGTAAATTCACTGACAAACAAAACTAACAATTAAACAAAAAATAAAAAAACAATTTTTTAACGAAATATGGAATTGTACCAACAAATATTTTTGGTAATTATATGAACGTCAGTTTTCACTTCAATAATACAAACAAAAAATGAGAAGAATACATAAAAAGTAGGTATAGTCCGAAAATAAGGCTTGAAGTGAAAAACCGCTCAGATGCATCGATTCCATAGTCGTATCATAATTTCTATGACTACATTCAAATAATTTTTTTCAATAATTGAAGTCCGCCACATAATTTTTTTCTTTGGTCTCATTATTTCTTGGTTATTTTTATATTAGCAATGACTACTGCATTTCACGTTTTTAACATATTCACACATACGTTAGACTATACAGAATACTTTATAGGAAGCTGCTTAATGATGCAAAAAGTAGTTTTTATCATGAAAGAATTGTTAAATCAAAAGAAACTTGGTCCATCATAAATGACTTCAGAGGAAAGCAACATAAAAATCGAGTTGATCCCCTAGTACCCGCGGATGAACTAAATAGATACTATTGCTCAATAGCTGAAAAGCTAACATCGAACACTTCATCTCCACATGATCCACTTACATATATGGAGTACCCTGGTTCACGCGAGAAACTTGTTTTGTATCCTACAAATGTCAGCGAAATGAAGAAGGTAATTTGTTCCATAAAAAATAAAAAGGCATCCGGAATTGATGAAATTTCTATGAGAATATTTGAAAATCTCCCTGTAGTGCTCTGAATACTTCTTTCGAGACTGGCTCATTTCCGTCCTTCCTTAAAACATCAGTTATAATCCCACTTCACAAAGGGGGTGATCTAGAAGATCCATCAAACTTTCGACAAACGTCGTGGTTCGAGGAACCACGACGTTCCAGATGACAGATATCAATTTCATAACCTAGTTGTCAGATGTAAACACACTTGACCATGGTCCCTAACATTGATGTTGTCTTCCGACTGCATGGTATCTGCCTGTTGTTAGTCTTCGGACTACACAGTATCTTCAATAAAGATTATTTTTGGTGGAGTTAGACCGAAAGTTTGTTCACCCTCCCAGCTTTATACATTTATTTAGATTTAGACTTATCTCACTTTGTCAACAAGATTAACTCTATGGACAATAAAGTATATTTATTATTATTATTATTATTATTATAACTTCCAAAATACAATATCGGTGAAAATACACATCTTACAATTTTTGTTTTCAAACTTATTACCAACTAATTCGAAAATTCGAACAAGTTCGAACGTTTTGCCGGAGGGTACAAATAAATGATAAGAATAAAATCGACAAAGACGGAGTGCCCTTCTCTACAAATATTTCCACAAAGTGGAAAATATAAGGCAAAAATCTGACAGAAAACAACTACTTCCCTGGCTAATGCCACGGCGGATATTGAACTAAATCTGACAGATATTTGTGCAACCGTAGGGAATTATTAGATAAACAATAGATTATAATTTATTTGGTAGGGACAAGACAACTCAAAGTTGTCGGTCCAACCATTGCACAGAAGAGAGGCAAGAACCTCGAAACATGTCTGCAGGTGGTCATCCCCAGCCAAATTAACGTTAATCTTTTGTTTGTTTACAATAAGCACTTGCAATTGAATCTTCTTGGAAGAACGTTGCACAAATATCTGTCAGATATAGTTCAATATCCGTCGTGGCATTAGCCAGGGAAGTATTTGTTTTCTGTCAAATTTTTGCCTCATATTTTCCACCTTGTGGAAATATTTGGAGAGAAGGGGTACTTCGACTTTGTCGATTGTATTCTTATCATTTACCAACTAATTGTTAAGAAATATCAATCTATAGCAATGTTTGACGTAAAACTAAATATTTTCATAAAATATTCACCATTCTACTTTTGAACAGAAATTATATTCCATGATACACCACTGAAAAATGGCTGCTCAGAATTTTAAATCCATTAACTAACAATAGTCTAATCCGTCAAATAGATGCCGGGTGGCACAACCTAGCAAATGAAGAAAACAGTTGTTCTACATCAAAATTTGCAGAATCCTCCCTGTATGAATTTTGCATACTAAATGTGGATCTATTAGATAGATAGATATAATTTATTAATCCTTTTTGCTACAGGTTATGTAGATCTGACAAGTCACAGTTTTACGTATATCGATACAGATACATCAGTAACAATAAAATAAATATAAGTTTTACAGGCACTTTGATACATACCCACTTACAAATTTAAAGTGAAGATAAAATATGACGACACAGGACATTTAAGAATAAAATAAATCATAATGAATTATGTTGACAGGTAGTCATCATGTAGGTATGTACTCGACATTGATGAGAATGTATGTTTTGATAAAAAATATAGAATAAAAAAATAAATACAGTCAGTGAGACAAGAACATTTTAAAACATATTAACATTTTTAGAATAAATACGGACGTGCATTGCCCACTTCAAGTGTTAATTCATCTACCATATAAAAACATTTTTCTGATAGAAAAAGTTTCAATTTTTTTTTTAAAGTGTTTGGTGGCAATTTCTTTAAATCATTTGGCAATAAATTATAAAGGCGAATGGCAACAAATTTAGGAGATTTTTCATATTTTGCGTGATTATGTTTTTGTGTTGTGATCGTATTTTTATTCCTAATATTATAATTATGCAGTTCAGCTCTCATTTGTAGGAGTCCTTTATTTTCATGAATATGTGTTAGTATTTTCAAAATGAACAAACTGGTACTCTGTAGTCTGTAGTCAAGATTGAAAATCATTCTCAGAAGTGCTTTTTGCTTTATAAAAATCCTGTTTGATCCAGTAGCTAGTCCCCAGACAGCAATGTTTTGGTATATAATCGAATGGTACTTAGCATAATATACCGATATTAGTGATTTTGTATCAAACTTATTTTTGAGAGATTTTATCAGGTAATATGACTGATTAAATTTTTTACTTGTAAAATCTATATGTTCTTGCCATGTGAAGAGTGAGTCGATCATTGTTCTAAAGAATTTTGTCGAACTGGCCAATTCTAAAGGTCAATTGAGGTCATATAGACTTCGAGATGAATAGGCAAATTGCATGCATACTGTTTTGTTCAGGTTCACAATGAGTCTATTCTCATCACACCAGTCATTAAATTCGATTAAAACTGTATTGACTAATTGTTTCATATCGATAGAGATATTTTTTTTCCATGACTTATATTAGTGGAAAGATCATTTACATATAGTAGGAATATTAGCGGTCCAAGAACGAGGGGTCCCCGTAGTTTCGAGATACTTGTCAGAGAGTACGTTATTATGCTTCACTTGAAAACATCTACTCGTCAAAAAAGACACAAGTAACTGATTGATATTTCCACGAATTCCTATGTTAAAAAGTTTTTTTGCTACATATTTGGTGTTCAAGGTGGCGAAGGCCCTGCTCAAGTCAAAGAAAATTCCTACAATAATATTTTTATGTCAATCAAATCGTGTATATGTTGTGTTGAATGGAGCGTTGCAGTTTCTGTCAAATGATTTTTCCTGAACCCATGTAGGCAGTCTGTCATCAGATCGAACATTTCCAGGTAATCATTTATGCTGAGAGATATAAGTTTTTCGAAATTTTTTGATAACGCACTGATAAGCGATATTGGCCGATAATTGTCGATATTTTTACTGTCACCGTTTTTCAGTATTGGAGCTAGGACGGCAATCTTGAGAAGATCGGGATATTCTCCACAAGAAATACATAAATTCATGATATGCCCTATTGTATATTTGAACAGAAATATTCCACACGAAAACAAAATTATTAAAATCTCACATATCCGAGCAATAGAAATAATATTCATGTTTGAAAATACTAATATTAAATTGATTGCTATAAATCGACCTCCATCAACAAACGTCGATAGTTTCATAGATAATCTGGCATTGTATTTAGAAAATTCGCAAAATACTGATATCCATATAATCACAGGAGATATCAATATAAATATCGAAGAAAATGAAAACAACTCGGTCAATAATTACTTGAGCATTATGAGCATGAATGGATTTCAATCCCATATTAATGACTATACCAGAACTACTTCTTATAGTAAATCCTGTATAGACCACTTCTTAGTCAGAGAAAAAAAATAATTTATACAAAATATGGAAAAACAATCGATCAGAATACAATGAAATAACATTCAGAAAATCAAAAAATGATCTAGACCGTTCAATCCAGGATGCAAAAAAAAACTTCTATCGGAAAGAAATTGAAAATAATAGCAACAACGCAAGTGATTTATGGAAAGTTGTGTGGAAAATAACTAGTAAAACAGAGAAAAAATAGTACAAGAAATAATCTGCACTGAAGATGACGAAATAAGCAAAGATAAGAAAGTTATTTCAAATTGCTTTGTTGAATATTTTTCAAATATTGGCGAAAAGTTGGCACAAAAAATTATCCAGAGAAAACAAAATTATTCCTTTCCAAAAACCAACAGATGTCATTTTTCTTAGAAGAAACAACAAAATCATAAATCATACAAACAATAGAAAAACTTAAAAATAAAAAGTCTCCAGGATGGTACCAAATCTGAAACTTTGAAGTTGATCTCACAATATATGTCATAACCCCTAGCATTTATTATAAACTGGGCATTTCGAACCGGAAATTGCCCAAATGCTTTCAAAACCGCCATAATAACATCAGTCTTCAAGAAAGGAAACAGACTTGAAGTAGAAAACTAACGACCAATATCTCTGATATCTAATATTGCAAAAATCTTCGAAAAAATATTTAAAATGCGAATAGATAAATATCTCAATAAATACACTATATTATCAGAAAGACAATTCGGTTTCAGAGAAAGCAAATCATTGCAAGATCCGATAAATTACCTGACATCAAAAGTAAGTGAATACATTGATAAGGAGTCTCCTGCTCTATGCATTTTTGTTGATCTTGCGAAAGCAGTTGATACTGTCAGCCACTCTCAACTTCTCGAGATATTAGAAGGACTTGGATTTAGAGGAACATCTTATGATTTATTCAATATATATCTCGGTAATAGAGACCAATACGTAAAAATAGACGATGAAATCAGTGAAAAAAAGAACAGTAAAGTATGGTGTTCCCCAAGGTACTGTTCTGGGTCCCATTCTCTTCAATATATATCTGAACGATCTCTTTAAACTACAGATGGAAGGAGACGTGATTAGTTTCGCAGACGACACTGCAATTATTTACAAAGCTGATTCCTGGGAAACGCTCAAAACCTCTGCAGAACTAGATTTAAGAATTATTATGGAATGGTTCGATAGTCGTTTGCTTTCCATTAATGTTGATAAAATTGTTTACGTTCCATTCACCTCGTTCACAAAGTATTTACCTACCTATAACAGCCTAAACATTTCTACTAGACATGGAAATTCCAATGGAAGTGTAAAATATTTAGGTATTTATGTTGACTGCAATTTAAAATGGGATATTCATGTCAATTACGTTGTGAAAAAGGCCAGATTTGTACTATATAAAATGAGATATTTTTGCAAAATATTCGATATCAAATACTTACGGATTCTTCACTCTGCACTCCTTGAAACCCACCTCAATTATGGGATAATCGCGTGGGGAGCTACAACAAAAAAATCATATTTCACAGCTAGAGATTGTCCAGAGGATGGCAATCAAAAGCATCTATCGAAAACCATATACTTACCGCACAAAAGATCTACATAAGGAAACCAAAATCATGGATATTAGACAACTATATTTTTTTCAAACAGTAACTAGACAACACCTTAATAAACATGAATTGCACATGCTACTCGGTACAGAAATAAGTCAGTATGTGTACCAAAACCAGAAAAAAATACTTTACGGAGATCTTATGTTTACTTGGGACCCAAACTGTATAATGCAATACCACCAGAATTGAATGAAATCTACTCTATTTCACTCTTCAAGAGACATCTAAGGAATTGGATGACAGAAATAGAATGATTAAAAATTCACAAACTCGTTGATCCGACTGTAAGGCTACATTTCTGATGAGAAATTGCAGTTTTCTAGATACAATGTTATATGTGTAAATGCCTGTGAATGTGTGTGTATATGTATCCATGTTTGTAAATATTTGTGATGTTTATTATTTTTTCTATTGATATTATTATTATAATTTTTCCTGTTTTATTACTTTATCATTATCGATTTTAAAATAAGCGTTATCTTTAATATTTTTGTGTTTTTATTATATAATTATTCATCTTATCTCCCATATGTTATGTCATGTATCATCGTTGTTTTTGAAACAACTAATGTATTTATTCATTCTAGTTTTCCCCATACCCATGCTCGAGGGCAACCTTTTATGGGTTCACTATATGTGTTTCCTTTCTTTTCTACCAATACTATTGTAAAACGATAAGAAATAAATTTCATTATTATTATTATTATTATTATTATTATTATTATTATTATTTTTTTTTCGTTAGGAATGTACCAGTCAGGCCCTGTCTCCGGTGCTCCGATACATCCGGAGGGCGCGCTGGTGTCGTTAACCCCAATAACCACTCCCTACGTCCGTAGGGTGAGTGACTATTGGGTCCGAGAATCATGTGCCCTGAGTAGACGGAGCGAACCAAGGATAACGGCCTTCTGCATTCGCGCTGCTAAGATTTCTGCCATATTACGGCAAGCAGGTATTATCCTCAAGTTGGAGAGCAGTGTATCCATCATTCCACCAAGGACTCCTATGATCAGAACCACCATTTTGACAGAATGGTCCGGATATAACCTGCTGAGTTCAAAGAGAAGATCTCGATATTTAGTCCGTTTTTCCTCCTCTTTTCGAACGATATTCATTTCGCCTGGAGCGGAAAACTCCATGACGAATATCGTTCTACTTTGGTGGTCGAGGAGGACAACATCAGGCTTATTGGCTTGTATTTGCCTGAGGGTGGGGAATGAGTAGTTCCAATAGATCCGGCACCTCTCATTCTCCACCACGGACTCAATATCCCCCGGAACATAAGGCAACACCGGTGTCTCGTCTATACCGTACGAGTGTCGTAGATGGTAGTATAACACTCGTAGCGCCGCGTTATGCCTGTGGATATAGGCTGAGACCGCATAAGATGAGCATGCTGATAGCAAATGCATTACGGTCTCAGGTGCCCCACGACATGCCCTGCATCGGGTATCAGGGACGTCTATACCCATCACGCGACTACGGTAGACGAGGGTGTTGAAGACACCATCCTGGCAGGCCATTATGAATCCCTCGGTCTCCGACTTTAGCTCACTCGACCTGAGGAAGGCAAAGGTCAAGCTTTTGGATAAGCCAAGGTCTTCGATGTTGTGAAAGAAGACGCCATGCATTGGCTTATCCATATGTAGCTGTAGCAGGACCTCTGTCTCCACAGCTTTGATGTGAGCTTTTTGCTGAACGGGTCCCAACTCGGTGACAGAGTTTGGGTTAGCCCGTTCAGTGTCGAATACGAGACCGAGTTCATCGGCCGCACGGGTTGCTGCCTTAAAAAGAAATGCTCCAATCCCTGCTTTTTCATGGTCGCGGACCATGCAGAGAAGGGGATCTGAACTCCTGATGACTTTACAGGCCCCATCCAGAACCATTCTGTTATGCATACACTCCAAACTCAAAAGTCCACGGCCTCCCCGTTGTCTGGGAAAGTATAACCGTGGAACGGACGATTTAGGATGCAAGCACCTATTGAGATGCATCACTTTGCGAGTTTTAACGTCGAGTTGTCGCAGCTCTTCCTTAGTCCACTTCATTACTCCGAAAGAGTAGAGAAGGATCGGAACGGCAAGCATATTGGTTGCAGCAACTTTGTTCTTCCCCGACAGTTCTGATGACCAGATCTGTCGGAGTTTGTGCTGATACTTGCCGCGGAGAGAGTTCTTAACTGTGAATACCTCTTGGGAGTGGCGTTGCTCCACCCCTAGGTAAGTATACGTCTCTCCGGCATCCAGATGATGTAGGATGCTTCCGTCTACGAGCTGGACATCCTCTCCGTATTCCTCGCATCGTCCTCTTTTAAGATGAACCGTGGCACATTTGTCGATCCCAAATTCCATTCCGATAGCATGCGTGTACTCTTCCACCACCCTAAGGGACTGATGTAGGTCCCTTTCTCCAGAGGCATATAATTTTAGGTCATCCATGTAGAACAAATGGGTGACTTTATGCCTCCGGTTGCTGGGGGTGCCGCAGTTGTACCCACGGGTATTCCTAAGTACAACGGACAATGGCAATAGTGAGGTGCAGAAGAGAAGAGGGCTGAGGGAGTCTCCCTGAAACACGCCTCTTCTAATGATGACCTGCTCTGTTTGGACTGTGTCTCTACCAGATCTTATGGTGAAGCGAGTCCTCCAGAGTGGCATCAGTTGTCCAATACATCCCACTATTTGATCGGGTACCTCAAGACATCTGAGCAAATGCATAATTAACTCATGCGATGTTGTATCAAATGCCTTGCGGTAATCGATCCAGGCCATCGAAAGGTTACGCTTATACTGCACGGAGTCCTGCGTGATACATCTATCGATGAGCAGGTTCTCCTTGCAGCCGGCGACCCCTTTCTTTGACCCTCTTTGCGTATATATCCGTTCGTACACCGGATCAACTGCGGAGAGAATGCGCGTGTATAAGATGCGTGTAAACAACTTATAACACGCATTCAAGCATGTTATCGGCCTGTAATTCTTTGGATCAGACAAATCTCCGTTTTTGGGGATGAGCACGGTTCGCCCCTCGACAAACCACTCCGGAATCTGCTGCTCCCCATCTAGCCATGAGTTAAAAACTCTAGCCAGATGGCGGTGGGTTGTTGGAAACTTTTTCCACCAATAGTTATTCAACCCATCAGGGCCTGGAGCAGCGAAATTCTTAGAACCTTTTAGGGCCCTTCGAACTTCTTCCGTGGTTATCGGATTGCGCAGATCATTGTGCTCATGCTGCCGAAGCGTCCTGCAGTAAGCTTCGAACTGCGCTAGGGCTGGAGTGTCTACATTGAGTGGTTGCGGAAACTCATAGATGTTCTTCCAGAAGGTTTCTACCCGATCAGCAGCCGGCGGGTTATCGACAACACGTGGAGGCTCTTGGAATAAGCGAGAAGGTTTATCGCGGAACTTCATGTTTTCCGCGATACTTCTCGCCCGCCTCACTAGTGACTTCTTTGCAGCCACTAGCATTCGTATCCTATCAAGACAGTGCTGTTTTATGGTAAACAGCACGCCTTGATTCAATGTGTGGTGAGCTCGTCTTAGCTTTGCAGCAATTCGCCGCACTGCCGGCGTAAAAGGCCTATTGGCCGACATGTAGTCCACCACACACTGGATACGAGACGCGTGTTGTCTCGCCGACTTGATCTTAGCTTCCATCTTGTGAACGCGTCGCTCATGCCTTCCAACAAGAGCGGTGGTTTCCCTCCTCTCCGTCTGGGATAGAGCACGAGCGGCGTCGTACACGACAGAATTGATCTGCCAGATGGTAGCCTCTTCTGAAAGAACATCGCCAATCTCTGCATCCACTCGTGCCAGTTCTTGCGGCTTCAGGGGCTTCATATTGTGAAGCGCCCTGCGGGTTCTGATGTCCTCCATTGGTGGTATGATGCGAGCCTCCTCTACAGCCAGACCGACACGTGGCATATCTGCCACTTCTGCCACTTCGTTAATCGGCTGAGGAGGAGCTCTAACATAGCCTCGAGCCCGGAGATAGGAAACATAATCCCTGAGATTTTGGGCGGAAACGGCGGCATGCTCTGGGTGTCTTTCACACCAGAGAGCATGCATCCTTGCCATGTATCCTCTCCGGGCGGGCTCACTGCTCTCGTAGATATACAGAAGTCCGTCTCTCAATTCGTCCGTCCACTCAAAGCGTCCGTTGTCATTGCGGTTGTCATTTGGCAAATCATCGTTGTTGGCCCCACCACCTTGCCTTTGACCCCTAATCCGAGGGGGTCGGTTGTGGGGGCCTCTTCCCCGATTGTTTGGAACCGAGTATTAGGGTTTACTGGGGGGTTAACCCAGTAAACCCACGGCCGACACCGGAGGGAAAGATGCCTTTTCCCTCCCGGATGCGCATGAGCTGCCGGTCCGATTTTGCATCCTTTGCTCGGGTAGGTGGTGTCGCAACTCACCAGGGCCTTAGGTGTTGGTTGACCTCCCTGCCTATTTATTATTATTATTATTATTATTATTATTATTATTATTATTATTATTATTATTATTATTATTATTATTATTATTATTATTATTATTATTATTATTATTATTATTATTATTATTATTATTATTATTATTATTATTATTATTATTATTATTATTATTATTATTATTATTATTATTATTATTATTATTATTATTATTATTATTATTATTATTATTATTATTATTATTATTATTATTATTATTATTATTATTATTATTGTCACATGTAGTCGTTTAAGGTTCCACATGTAAACGCCGTATTGATGTTTCGTTTTTCACCTACGCTCTGTTTTTGTGTACTCTCTCCCTCTCTCTCTCTTGGTACTCGAATAAATCAGTTTACTCGAAATCGTGCTTCATTTAACATGGCGCAGTCAGAAGTTGACAAAAAGTGAAAATTGTTGAGTGAATAATTACTCAGTTGAAATTTATGTTATATGAAAAAATAAAAAATAAAGTTATAAAGTCATATAAACATCGAAATGGCAGAATACAGAGGTATTGCAGCTATGAACTTCTCTGGAAACTTGTCAGAAAATTGGAAGCAATGGCGGCAGAGATTCGAAAATTACTTAGTGGCATCGGAGGTCAGCAAAAAAGACGATAAAATACAGATTGCTCAACTTCTACACTATATTGGAGAAGAAGGAATGTCGATATATAATACATTTACTTTTTCAAGCGAAGATGAGAAAAATAAATTGAAGGAAGTGGTGAAAAAGTTTGAAAATCATTTTCTTCCGAAGAAAAACTTAGCTTATGAGAGATTCAAATTTTTCTCTAGAAAGCAACAAACTGGTGAGACAATTGAACAATTTGTAACTGACCTAAAAAACAAAGCACGTTCGTGCGAATTTGCCGATTTGAAAGATGGACTCATCAAGGACATGTTGATTTGCGGGTTGATAAATCAAACTCTCAGGGAAAAGTTGTTACAAGATGATGACAAGGACTTGGAAGGAGCTATAAAATTATGCTTGGCAGTAGAAAATTCAATAGAACAGTCATCATTAATGTCAGGTGCATGTGGATCAAATGTACAAATTGAAACAGTTTATAGAGGACAGCAGTCGACAAATTCAAATCCGCCATCGTGGAGGAATTCTAGGAAAATTGGCAGTGGTGATAATTACGATCATGCGCAGAGCAGACACAGTGAGAACACTTACCGCTCAAAATATAATCCAGGTCAAGGTCAAAGAAGACTATCCAACTATCTGACAGAAAATAATGGTATTTGCTACAGGTGCGGAGGAAAGCACAGAAAAAACCAGTGTCCAGCGTTCGGGAAACAGTGCAAAGTGTGTGGGTTGAATAACCATTTCGCGAAAATGTGTAAAAAGGAATATGTGAACCAGGTCAATGTCGAAGAAAACTTTGCTAGTGAACAAGAATTATTATTACATGAAATAAAAACGATTCCATGGTACAAAATTGGGTGTGATATCCTGTACATGGGGCGTGATATGTACTTACTAGTTGTAGATTATTATACCAAATGGGTAGAATTAGTTTTATTAGAAGAAAATGCTCATTCACTTACAGTGGTCAACCGTTTGAAAGAAATATTTGGAAGGTTAGGTATACCATCCATATTGGTTTCTGATGGAGGCCCACAATTCAATTCAAATTATTTCGAAAACTTTGCAAATAAGTGGAATTTTCAACATATAATGTCAAGTCCTAGATATCCACAATCAAATGGGATGGTTGAAAGAGCTAAACAGACCATGAAAAAGGTGCTTCAAAAGGCGTTCGAAGATAAAAAGGACATAGATCTAGTTTTGTTGATGTATAGAAATACTCCAATGGAAACGGGCTATTCACCATCCCAGTTGATGATGTCTCGTAATCTAAGGGACATTTTACCAAATACTGAACATGAGCTGAAACCTCAAATAATTGACTTTGATAGCTATAATAAAAAGATGAAATTGCATAGACAAAGACAAAAACAGTATTATGATCGTTCCAGTAAAAATTTGAAAAATCTGAATGTTGATAACAATGTAAGATTTCAAAAAAAATTAGGTTCAGAATGGTCATTTGGCAGAATCATAGATAAACCTAGAGAGCGTTCCTATCTAATAGAAAAAAAAGATGGATCAAAAATAATTAGGAATCGAAAGTTTATTGAGATTCTGCCTGATCAAACTGATTTACCGGCTCGTCCTTGTAACGATGATTCTGGTACTGTAGAAAATGATTTATCATCCTTATTTGATGATTCTTTTGCAAGTAATGATAATTCTTATAATGTTCCAGAATCTACGTCATCAGGAAGAGCAATAAAAAAGCCTGATAGGCTTATGTATTATTAGTGTTTAGGAATTTAAGAATCAATCCATTAATTTTCGATTTGAGAATGAGTAAATTGAAAGGGGAGATGTCACATGTAGTCGTTTAAGGTTCCACATGTAAACGCCGTATTGATGTTTCGTTTTTCACCTACGCTCTGTTTTTGTGTACTCTCTCCCTCTCTCTCTCTTGGTACTCGAATAAATCAGTTTACTCGAAATCGTGCTTCATTTAACAATTATTATTATTATTATTATTATTATTATTATTATTATTATTATTATTATTATTATTATTATTATTATTATTATTATTATTATTATTATTATTATTATTATTATTATTATTATTATTATTATTATTATTATTATTATTATTATTATTATTATTATTATTATTATTATTATTATTATTATTATTATTATTATTATTATTATTATTATTATTATTATTATTATTATTATTATTATTATTATTATTATTATTATTATTATTATTATTATTATTATTATTATTATTATTATTATTATTATTATTATTATTATTATTATTATTATTATTATTATTATTATTATTATTATTAATATTATTATCATTATTATTATTATCATTACTTCTGATAGTATATCTACACATTCTTTGACAATATTTGTGGAAACTTCATCATGTCCTGTGCTTTTTTTATTAGGTAGTGAGACTATCACTTTTTTTACATCGTCTGGTGTTACGGGATTAAAGAACATAGTTGTATTGACATTCGCTATCGTCGTACAGCTACCTGGATTATTTCCTGGGAAATGTGTTCTAATTTTAGTCAATTATGGTTGAGAAGTATTCTCCAAATGTTTCCGCGACTTCTACTCCGTCACTGATATTTTTCTGATTGTGATTCAGGACTATACGTTTACAACCAGTTGATGTTAATGGCTGCTTTATGATATTCCAAAGAGTTTTGCTTTTGTGGCTGGAATCATTGACTTTTTTCATATACTGAATAATCTTCTCCTGTCGAATCTCATTTTCTACATTCTTCTTTGCTATCGTATATGCAGTGTTGTCGTTTTTGGAGTTCTCATGTTTTCTCAGATAATTGATTTGTTTGAGATCATCAATTCTTTAGTGGGGCGGAGAGGACAATTTTGTTACTATGTTTTTGAGTTTTATTCCTCGAATATTTAGGAAAGGCTGCTTCGAAGCACCAATGGAAGTATTTCGTTTATATTGGTAAAATTGGTAGAGCTAAAGTTTTTCAAAAATTCCGTATCACCGGTAAGAAGTTTTTCTTACCGGTTTTCTGTAAGTTTTCAAATTTCATGAGTTATATCAGTTTTTTCAGTGTCGGGGGATATATTTTTTGTTTCATTTTTCCATACTGTTTATAAATGATGTTCAGATAAGCCTAGATCAAAATTACGAAGGATTAAGCTTTCTCTACTGATTTATGATATAAAAAAACTCAAAGTCATCTCCACAATATAATATAACCATCCAGGAGATGACTTTGAGTTTTTCTTTATGATAAATCTACACCACTCCACTTCGAGACACAATGGACTTCTACCACAGGTTTCTCTACTGATGTTAGTAAATACATAGGCTATACTACTTATAGTTTTCCTAATACCTAGATGCCCAATTCTTGTTGGTTCATCGAAAAGAGATATGTCACAGAGCATTATTGTGTTAATATTTCTAGTTGAGCTGTCAATGTTGAAGTCACCACATATGAATACATTTTCATGTGCTTCAGTTACTCTCGTCAATAAAAAGGACTTACTCGATACCTTTAATTTGCTGACTATAGATATGAACTGGAACTGCCTCATGAGTATTTTTTTTAGTTGAGGGTATTGCAATATTTCAGTATTTAACATTGTTATCTCTTTCTTATTCATTCCCATGTCGTTTTAAATATATAGCTGTTTTTTTATTCAAAATTTTCCCGATCCCAGATAACCATCCCTATCTAAATTGTCATAAATTGGGGTTGTAACGATAAAACTTATCACAGTTTTGTCCAAATATTTGCCGGCAGCAGATGAATTCTAAAATATATCGACTTTGACATAGGTCATGATAGGAGAACAAATATACTAGGTAATGGTTGAAAGTTGCATTTGGTCTTGAGATAAGAAAAGCATATTTTATGTCATAAGATTGTGATATAAATGATGGATGGTCGGCGTCCAAGAGAACATCCCTTTTTGATGATTAGAGAGTATTTCATTTCTGTATCTACGTAAAAAATGGTTATCTATATTTTCAAAGCAGCGATATAATTTTTTATTTAGCGACTCCCTAAAAACAGGGCAATACATTTTGGAAAAGAGACATTGATGCTGCAGCCCAACTCCACCGAAATCTGTAATTGAGAGAAGGTATGAGTAATATCTACTTTGCAATGTCTTTTCGTTACTACGTTTTCATGAACTTAAAAAAAATATAAATACACAAGATTTTTTAAATTATTGAATAGGTAAGAAAATAATACAGACTGTAGAAAAATTCCATTAAACATTCCGAAAAATAGGAACTCTTACGTATGTATGTATGACTTGTTCTATATCGTACATGTATGATCTCAAAGAACTAATAAATATCTATCTACATATCTATTGTAAAATATACAGCACATATCACGAAATACTTTGCTGACCAGATTTCAGACTTGTACCAAATATCGAAATTGTAATGCAAAAGAGATATCTATGGAGGTATTTCGTGCATCACACGTTGAAAGGTAAGGTCTGTGTCTTCCCTAGCTCACACAAGTCTCTCGAAGTTTTCCGAGGGTTGCGCGTAGGGGTGCAATCAATCAATTCAACCATTTTTGTTTTTAAACAATACCTTCTTGCCACAATATTCAAAATCCAAATCATACTCATATCTGGGGGTTAGGTTAGGTTAGGTTTGAACGTGAGTGGGCCCGTATCAGGCCCTCCACTGAGGCCAATGGCCTATTGTGGCTCACCCTATGGTTATATTTCTCCCAGTATATTCAATCTCTTGACGAAATTGAGGAATGTATTGGGAGAACATTTTACCAGGTTTTCTGGCCTTACTGTCGTATCGCCAAATATTGAGAATCTGGTTCTCGCCGCTGCAGGGCATGTACACAGAATGTGTTTATCCGTTTCATCATCCTCCATGCATAGCAGACACTGCATCTTGTGCAAGTCCGATTTTATGCATGTGATGTTTGAGTTTGCAGTGGCCAGTAAGCAAACCTACTATAACTCTGAGATGCGCTCTACTGAGTTCTAGCAGTTTCTCAGAGTCCTGTTTTTTTCTTGTACAAGCAATAAATGCTTTGGAATGGGCTAGGCCCGGTAGACTACGCCAGTACTCGAGTCTTTTATTGTCTGCCCAAGCTGTTATGACATTCTTGGCAGTGCTATATGCTAAACCGTTTACCGGTTCTGGTCCAGTGAACGTTGTTTCGCCCCCCCCTTTTGCTAGGGCGTCCGCTATTTCGTTTCCTTCTAGGCCTGTGTGACCTGGTATCCAGACTAGGGTAACGTTGTTGCGTTGCGCCAGTCGGTTTAAGGTGTCTCTGCAGTTCGATACTGCCCTAGATTTAAAGCAGTTGGATTCAAGCGCTTTAAGAGCTGCTTGACTATCTGAAAATATTATTATTGTTTTTCGTGTGTGGTGTCGATTTTCCAGCTCCCTGGCACACATTTCAATGGCATATACCTCTGCCTTAAATATCGTAGCGAGTTTACCCATACTGAACAAGCTGGGTTCATCCCATATATTCCGGCTCCGACGCCTTCCTGAGTTTGCCCTACATAGGTTGGTTTCATTCCGGACCCAGTCTTCTCTTTCGGGAAAGACCACAGTGTAGAACGTGTGAAGGTTGATAGTTTTAGGAATGATGTATGAGGGCATTCCTAGAATGTTGTGAGCTATTATGCCCTCCAGCATGCTGCTGCCTCTCATGACACATGCCTGCGGTAGACTAATGGCCGCTTGGTAAAGTCTGTATGTTGCCCATCTTGCCTCTCTCTCCAGAAATATGTGGAGAAGAAGTGATCCAAGGAGAACTTCCATTGCTGCCGTTGGCGTTGAGCGAATGTTTCCAGTAATCGCCAGGCACGCTTGTCTCTGTAGTCCGTTAAGTTAAGCAATGGCCATTTTCCTATGACCCTTGCTCCACCAGACTATAGAGCCATACGTTATCATTGGACGTATGACGGTCACGTACAACCAATATACGTATTTTGGTGACATGCCCCATGTTTTACTACATATTCTGCGGCATGTCCATAATGATAGGCTAGCCTTCCGAATACTCTTTTCCAAGTGCGAGTTCCAATTAAGTTTTTTATCCAGGGTTATTCCCAGATATTTTGCTTCACTCGCAAAAGGAATTGTTACACCATTGATGGAAGTAGGTATTAAATGCTCCAGCTTCCTTTTCCTGGTGAATTGTACTATGACCATTCTGTGGGGGTTAATGGACATTTCCTCCCTCTCACACCATTTATATATGGTATCCAATATATCCTGATTTATCGTTTATTACTAGGACCAGATCGTCAGCATGTGCTTGCAGATCAACCTCCCAAAGCGAGAGAATGGACAGTAGAATGGGGGTAGTTAATACTTGTAATTTTTCGAAAAACTTTGCTGACCGGGGGTTTCCTGTGGAGATATTTTATTGAAACAGCAAATTATGATTGTTGGAAATATGCTACTGGTGCCACAATAGAATAAATTCTGATCAGACCCGTCATAGGGGTAGTTTTTACTTGTGATTTTTCG
The DNA here is from genome assembly GCA_944452925.2 of Chrysolina oricalcia. Classification (NCBI taxonomy): domain Eukaryota; kingdom Metazoa; phylum Arthropoda; class Insecta; order Coleoptera; family Chrysomelidae; genus Chrysolina; species Chrysolina oricalcia. Next base: position 8,586,451 of record OX101816.2, read on the forward strand.
AAAAACTTGGCTGGAGATATTTCATCAAAACAGTAAACCTTGACTGCTCAAAATACAGTTTTTGTGTAGCTATAGAATAAATTCAGATCAGACCCGACATAGGGGTAGTTATACCTGTGATTTTTCGAAAAACTTTGCTCACCGAGGAGTTTTCAGTGGAGATATTTCATGGTCATAAGATTTTTACCTGTAAAGAGGCTTTCAAATGTAGGAAAAATTCGACAAGACTTTGATAAAGCACAGCTATCAGGTTTTTTGGGTATATTTTTTTGCTCAGTAATTCTATGAGAGTTGATGAATACTACATTTAGAACTACATCAACAAATATTTTGCAGAGCAGGATTTCACATAATTTTCAAAGTACAAAAAATTCGACAAGATGCCAACTTGGAAAAATAATGTGATCTGACCAAAAGGTTTATAGAATGTTTTTATGTAAGTTGATAAAATAGACCTATTCAAATTTAAATTGATGGTGGTAGGAAATCATCACGAAAAATGAGAAATAAAACTTTCTATGTTTTTATACCACTTCTATTCAGTAATAGAAGTGGTATAAACACTTTCTATGTTTTTATACCACTACTATTTAGTAATAGAAGAGGTATAAAAACATAGAAAGTTTTATTTCTTCTTCTTTTTTCGCTATTCAAATTTTTTTTGTTATTGAATATTACTGATGAGTAGTGCTTTCAGTTGTACAACACAGTTTTTCAGAAATTGTTACAACTTTGCGAGAAATGGGAGTAAAATGCCTGATTTGAATTCCACCAATTTTTAGTTATACAACTTTGACATTATTATCTAAAAAAAAACTGGAACCACGTGGAGGTGAAAATGTAATACAAAAAAGGGGGAATTTTGTCCAGACTATATACTTACTCTAGAATGCTAAGCCCCATGTCAAAAGTGTTGTAAAAAGTTCAGGCTAGTCTGCAATGCGCAAGCGCGTCATTAGTGATTTTTATAACAGGCCCGGTTTTAGTAAAATATTAAGGTACTTGTGAAGATTAACAAACGTTAATTCTGAATCTCGGAGAATAAGGTTGGAAACCTCACCTGTTATTTGTATTTAGCCGATTTGAATACATATTTTCACATATTTATGATCCCGAATATTCAGCAAAGGCCATCAGAAAGTAGAGTACGGTTATTATTATTATTTACCGCTCTGAAGCGACTGATTTTTGGTATCACATTCACTTTTCAGCTGTAGTTAACCAACAAAAACCTACGGAACCACCCCATATCGTCGGTGTGAATTTCAAGGAAGCACTGGATTGGAAAATAAATTGAAAGTACAAAAAACTATGAAAATTTATTTCAGCTAATATCATGAATAATTTCAACTCAAATTGGATTTATAAAATTGGATGCTTGGAAGCTCGAGGTTTTTTTTCTAGAACGATTCATGTCAAAATACGCAACTGCATTTAATTTAAATCATTTGAAGAGATTAACATGATCTTTCTACGAGTATTTCTGGTTGTATTACCTTAGTGCAATTTCCACAATGGGGGTGCATGAAAAAGTGAGGCCAGAAGCATTTTCCTTACCATCAAAGAAAAGCAATTCCATATTGATATTAATTTTCTGAGGCGATTCTGTGTATGTTTAGTACTTTCTGTTCTCCACCTCGATTTCCAGGAATTCTTCTTTCCAAGACTTGAACTATGTGACACAGTATTCAACAGGGGTCTAACACTTTTTAATAGTTTACCACCAGAGACCAAAAACATCACCTCTTTGAGCCAATTCAAAAAACAATGTAGAGAATATGTATTGAACCAATTTTGAGTTTGAAGTTCTTGTGGTAGTTTTAATATGTTGTATTTTATTGTAATGACTTTTGTTGTATTGTATTTTATTTATTGATAGGTATTTTTAAGGTGTTGTCTTTTGGTGGTTTTATTTTATTTTCTGTACGTTTCATTCTGTAAGAGCAATTGTGTGCTAATAAAGAGTTATATATAAAAACATGATAACTTGGAATGCCTCTAGTTTTTCGCAAGAAACACAAAAAGTGGAAAAAAGTATTGTCCAGGAAATAACTTAAATGTTTAACAAATGCAATAAAAAAATCTAAGTGTCTGTCGATTTCCGAAATGATTCCCGAACTTCAACGGAATCTTGAAGTGAGACCATCGCAACATTCTATTTATAACAATTCGTTCATTAAACAAACAAGGATTTTTACATTTTCTTTAATCCTATCATGCAATTGATTCGGTATTTGTAATAATCATTTCATCACTTCGTCTTCAAAACAAAATATTTTTTTTGGCGAAATTATATCTGTACCTCGGAGATAAAGGGCACTATGTCCATTTTCCTAATTTCAGGACAGCTGTTCAAAGATTGTTTTGAAATCCAATTACAACTGTATTAAAGAATAATTGGAGAATCAACCAAATTATTATACCACAATGTTATCAGTATATTCAGGTTTCATTCAATTAGAAGTTATTTCTGCAATTTTTTTTGTATCTGTGAAAAAAAAATTAAACTTATGCGGAGGACATAGTGCCCTTTACCTCGTTGATACGGATATAAAAGTTGATGTTGGCCCAGAGTAACTCCATACTCTAGGTTAATGCAAATCCATTGAAAAATAATTACAGTAAGTTTTATACCATTTTAGAGTCTAAACAAAATGTCAATTTTTTTGTAATAACTGTCCACCTCCACGTGGTTATAGTTTTTACAGACAATACTGTCGAAGTTGTGTAACTAAGAAGTGGTAGAATTCAAATCTGGCTTTAAAGAGAAACATTCTCAATTGAAAACTGAATCAATACATGACTCCTCATGACAGGTTTTATGTCAGAAAAATATTTTCACCGCATAAGAAATAGAAATAGTCGAACAATTCCTCATTACAGTGTGAAATTGCTTATGAAGAGTATGTTTTCCAATTCTTCCGACCTCCCTGATGATCTTAGAAAAGTGAAATAGATTTTTGTCGACCAAAATGTATTGGAGGCCTAGCGAAAGAGATGCTATTCTCGCATCAATGGAATGAGCGATTTTCTGTGAGTGATACTTTTTTTTTGTTTTGATTGATTGATTGATTTATTTACCATTAGCAAAACAACATTATAAAACATATTATTCTTCCTGTGAAAATATGCAGGAAGTAAAAAAATAAGTAACTCACAAAAGGATTTACTAATCCTTGTGCGAGAGATGCTCGTTTGTCTCCTCTCCACACATTAGACAAAACAATGTAGTACATTATGGAGTACAATATCTTACATACTAGAATGCTTGGAGTATTGAATAGCCATTGTTTAAGTTTTTTTTTGAAATAATTTTTTTTTAATTTCTTTCAACTCAACTGGTAATTCATTATATATTCTTGGGGCCAAATATGAAAATGATATTTGGAAAACAGTTTTTTCAGGTTTAGGCACTACGTTTTTATTTTGTTTCTGTCTTGTATTATAGCTATGTACGATATTGATGAGCTCGGATTGGTGATTATATTGCCATATAGTGATAGTATTGCAATACATTTTCCTCAGATCTAGTACACGAGCATCGTAAAAAAGCTGGTCTGATGGATAAGTATACTTTTTTTTATAAATTATTTTGAGAGAATATTTTTGTATTACCTCAACTTTTTCAGATGTACTGCAGACTCTGCACCCCAGGCAATATTTCCGTAATATAAATGACTTTCCACCAGTGCGAAGTAAATTATTCTTAGCTGACATGTGCTATATACTACTGAATAACATTCTCCCTTATCTCATTTACAGATGGAAACTGGACATTCAATAAATAATCAATTATCTGAATGAAAATGCAAATTTTCACTTTCAGATTTTTTCTTCAAGTTATATAGGGTCTTTCTGAATATCTATCAGATGTAGTTCAATGTCCAGCGTGGCTTTAGCCGGGGAAGTAGTCGTTTTCTGTTAGATATTACAAAAGAATAACTTCAATTTTATCCTAGGGTTTTTTTCATTTCCAGAGGAGTCATGTATTGATTCAATTTTCAATTGAGAATGTTTCTCTTTAAAACATGAATCCCTTCCAACTGACTTTATGAACATCCTGTTCATATTTTCAATGAAATAATCAAATCTGGCCTTTTAACCCCTTTTTCTCGAAAAACTGTATCAGTTTCTGTACGCCTAAAAGCACCATTAATCAGTAATCTTCAACGGCGAAGATATTTGAATTAGTCTTAAATTTTATACATGGTACCCAACAATTCGTTGGCGATTTTCCCAAAATTCTAAAAATGCCCATAACTCGAACTCGGTGAGATTTTGACTGAGGTGAAATTCTGCTATTTTGAACAGTCATGGCCTGTTCTCCCACCAGTTCCAAGATTGTACTAGGTTTACCCGACACCCTGTATATTTCCTAAAGTTCTAGTCGGCAAAATCATTTTTTTGGCAGCAAATTATCTACACTGATTCTTCGTACTGTGCGTACTCTAAATATTTCAATTAACATTCAATATAACCCAGGTAGCACATCACATCGGCTGAATCTTGGTTCCATATTGGGCCAATATAGATATATTGTAAACGAAAAATCAATATTGGTCTAATATGGGTAAATATTCAAAGAACAATATTATATTAATAATATTGGTGGAATATTGATTGAACTAGTTTTGAATGTAAATTATCACACGAAATATTGGGTCAATATTGTTTGAATAATTTCTACCAATATCTATAATATAATATTGGTTATATATTGTTTTCCACATCTAGAATAAATGTTGCAATCCAAATATTCCAGTCATATCGATTATAGGGAGAAAAAACTATATTGTATTTCCAAGTTTGTTAGAATATTGGTTGATTATCATTTCCACTTTATTTGACAAATTGTAATAACCCATATTGAGTCAATATTGGTTGAATGATATTTACCAATATCGATAAAACAATATTGTCTTCACATCGTTTTTAACATCTAGAATAAATATCGCAATCCCAATATTCCCCTAATATCGATTCTAGGAATAAAAACTATATTGTATCTCTAAATGTGATTACACATTGGTTGAATATCATTTCGCCAATATTCAACAAATCTTATTAATTAATATTGGGTCAATATTGGTTCAATCATATTTATCGATATCGTTAAAACAATATTGTCTTCATATTGTTTCCTTCATCTAGATTGAGATGAAATTTGAATATTGGCAGAATATTCAATGAAACATATTGAAATTATATTATGATCAAACTTGGATAAAAATCCGCTAGGTGGCTTTACATATAAAACGTCTTTTAAAACCTACGAAAGTATATTAAATACCTACTTCCCATAACTTGTTTCAAGACAGCTCACTCAGTGGTTATGGCGATCAAAAGACAGACTCTGGTGTCACCTTCATCAACTGAAGGACATTTAATAATTTACCAAGGTATATTGACATCCACCAATATATCCAAATGATATTGTAGCAATATCGATTAATATTGTACCAATATGGACAAATATTTTGAGGCCATTATTGCTTTAAGAATATTCCACCAAAACTATTTCTAAAATATTCAAACAATATTCGACCATATCGCAAAATGTTCATATTTTACTTCTCGACAATATAACTTTTAAATATTGTGCCAATATTGTCAGAATATTGTATCAGCGATATTGTACCAATATCGCCGAACATTTTGAGGCCAATATCAGTTCAAGAATATTTCGCCAATATTATTCAAGTAATATTGGACCAATATCGCCGAATGTTCACATTTTTTTTCTCGCTAATATTGCATTTAAAATATTTTGCCAATATGTTCACAATATTGTACCAATATTTTACCAATATAGGTGTGCTACTTGGGAAATATCATAGCTATTAGTTACATTTCACCTAAAATAGTCTTTTCAGCCCTTATTCCAATAATACTTGATGTTTATGACCCTTTTGAAAAACTCTCTTGCATAAATCTTATAATTAGCAACTCCACAAAAGGTAATCCCATGCTCACACGTGTCCGTCTGCATTACAGGTAGCTATAACGATGGACATCCCGAGAGGAAAAAGTCACGGTGAGTCGGCTGGAAATTGTTAAGTGTAAACGTCGCTTAATGCTAATAGTCTTGTAAATTGGAAACAAATTGATGTTTTTCCATATCTGTTTGGTTTTAAATCATTTCCGAGAACAATTAGCCACGTGTTCTATCTGCAAAATGGGCATCGGCTAGAGAAAGTTGTTACCAGCAATCAACATCATCCATATTGTGATACGGTTTTATTGCTTGGGTTTGAACAGTTGGCATTCCTTGTCTCAGCTTTGGATTATCTAATAAAAAATAATAGACTGCTTGCTCATTCATGATAAGAATAGTTATTTGCGATACAAGTTCCTAAGGTAGGACTATTTTGTATAAGCATGAAGTTTAACACACGAGTACAAAAAAGCTCTTCACGAAAATGTAGGATACAAAGTTTGTTCTAAGGCGAATTTAGCGGATTCACAATGCATAATTTAGTACATATGCGTAATTTTAATTCACACCTAATCCATCAAAGTTCAATACAGGGACTCGATTGAAATGATTTACCCGTTTCACAATTTATAAAGATATCCCTGTGTTGAACTGTTATGGAGTATGCAGAAAAATTACGCATTTTAAATCAGGAAAAGTCGCCTTAAAATTACGCATATGCACTAAATTATGCATTGTGAATCCGCTAAATCCGCCTTACCACACTTATTATATTGACAATTTGTGGTAATTTATTGATTTCATTGAAAATATGAACAGTCGTGGAATCATCTGCGACTGAAAGTTGGAATTTAGTCGCTATTTTCCATCGTACAAGATAACCTCTCTTGGAAGGGATTCATGTTTTAAAGAGAAACATTCTCAATTGAAAATTTAATCAATACATGACTCCTCTGGAAATGGAAAAACCCTACGATAAAATTGAAGTAACTTTTTTTTTAATATCTAACAGAAAACAACTACTTCCCCGGATAAAGCCACGCTGGACATTGAACTACATCTGATAGATATTGGGAAAGACCCTATATAACTTGAGAGAAAAAATCTGAAATTGAAAATTTGCATTTTCATTAAGATAGTTGATCATTTATTAAATGTTCAGTTTCCATTGGAGATTCTTTTCTATGAACGAGATAAGGGAGAATGTTATTCAGAAGTATCACTCACAGAAATTCGCTCATTCCATTGATGCATGAATTGCATCTCTTTCGTAGGGCCTCCAATACATTTTGGTCGACAAAAATCTATTTCACTCTTCAATTGAGAATGTTTCTCTTTAAAAAGTGGTAATTTATATTTTCCGCATGCTATTGGTGATTGTTTTCTTGCTGCCAAGATGGTAAATTTTGTTTTTGAATATTTGAAAGTAAAGTGTCAAATTAATATTTTTCTAAATTTGAATTTATTAAAAAATTATTTGCAAAAAATTGTTGAGTTAAAAATCGAGCCTATTTGAAATATTGTGTTCCATATTGCGGGAAGGTACGAGGGCTGTTTGGTAACTCCGTGACTATTTGAATAAAGAAAAAAAAAATTGGCAAATAAGCGTTTTATTTTTCAACATAATCTTCTTTTAGATCAATACATTTAGTCCAGCGTTTTTCCAGTTTTTTTATTCCTTCCAAATAATAGGTTTTCTCAAGGCCCTCAAAATAGGCGTTTGTTTCGGTTATAACCTCTTCATTCGACCCAAATCTCTTACCACCCAGCCATTTCTTCAGGTTTGGGAAAAGAAAATAGTCGCAAGGGGCTAAATCTGGAGAATATGCTGGATGGGGTAGTAGTTCGTAGCCCAATTTATGAATTTTTGCCATAGTGACTACACACGTGTGCACTCGTGCATTGTCTTGATGAAGCAGCACTTTTTTTTTCGCTAAATGTGGTCGTTTTTGCCTCAAATCAATATCGAATCTGTCTAAAAGCTCTGAATAATATTCGCCGTTGATCGTTCTACCCTTCTCTAAGTAATCTATATGAATGACACCGCGTGCATCCCAAAAAACTGTGGCCATAACCTTGTTGGCTGACAGACGCACCTTAGCCTTCTTTGGTGCACGTTCACCAGTTGACACCCACTGTTTTGATTGTTCCTTGGTCTCTGGGGTATTGTGATGGATCCATGTTTCGTCTACGGTTATATAACGGCGTAAAAACTCGCCCGGATTGCGATTGAACTTTGCCAAACACTCCTTTGAAGTGGTCACACGGTTGCGCTTGTGGTCGAGTGTGAGCAATCGCGGCACCCATCTCGCGGATAGCTTCTTCATGTCCAAATATTCTTGTAAAATGTGATGTACTCGCTCAGTTGAGATGCCTACAGCCTCAGCTACCTCACCTACTTTTATTCTCCGATCGTCCAATATCATTCCATGGATTTTATCGACGATTTCTGGCGTGATGACCTCTTTTGGGCGACCTGAACGTACGGCGTCACTTGTGCTGGTACGACCACAACGGAACTCAGTAAACCACTTCTTAACCATTGAAATTGATGGTGCAGAGTTCCCATAGTATTTATCAAGTCTTTCCTTGGTTTCAGTTATGGTTTTTTTACGCAAAAAATAATGCTTAATCAACACACGAAATTCACTTTTTTCCATTTTTGTTAAAATTCACGAGGTTGTCTGCTTCTAATTGCTGTCAAACACAAACCAAATGTCGCAGCTTGCTCAAAATTTGACAGTAGTCTATTGAAAGATGGTGGTTGACAGCAGCAGTGTTGCATTTAAAGTTACTGCGCGGGAAATTTAAAAAGTCACGGACTTACCAAACAAGCCTCGTATATACGATTACACAAAATAAAATAACGTTTCACTGATTTGAGAAATAAAGAATTTGCGCGGTAAGAGTTGTTCATTTTGAATCTTACCACCGGCTAACAGAATTCTTTTATTGTAAGAGAATCCGTGGAGATTATTTTCAGGAAAGTGAAAGGTTGAAGAAGTGGAAGACTCCTTTCATGGCGTGATGTTGAATTCCATTCTCATGTCAAATTCGAATGAGTTTGTAAAATTCAAAATTTGAGAAAACACTTTCATTATGTTTCCTTTCTAGAAACCTGAATCTAAAATTCATCCGGACACTTCACCAAAGACGATGAAAGAGAAAACTGATGATTCTGTTTATTTTAAATCTGAAGTTGGTAAGATTTCCTGTTTTAACTCTGATGTTGGTGGGTCGACTACATTTCAGGCATTTTTTGGAATTATTGCTGAAGGAATCAATACTATTAGAAATTTAGAGGAAGATAGCCCATATTACAAAGAACCCAAGTTGAGTCTGTTACTATTGCCTTTCTGAAGATGGATATAATTATTTTATTTCCCAAATTTGGCCTGAAAGACAAATATTAACAGCAGCCATGAGAGCTGGGATGGATACTGAGGATGCAGCTGCAGCTAAATATGAATCAAGTAAGGAATTCAACAAATCTGGTCCCTTAAGAAGAACATCATTTAGGCTAATACCATTAATTCTTGCTGCAGCATCCAAAACAAAACGTATTTTTCCAGGCTTGTTCGTATTAGTAACCGCGAAGTGAGGCAAGTACCATATTTTTTCATGTTTCTGATTCAATTCATCTGCAGAAAGCTTCCTAGCATACCCCTTCTCCAAATAGTCTGATATTTTCTTAACATATTCCTTAGAAAAAAATTCATCTCTGTCCATCTTCTTTTCAATGGATTTCAGTCGAGTCAATGCTGTGAGTTTGTTTTTCGGTAAATGAAAATCATCCCATCTCCACAATAATCCTGTTTTCCATCTGTTGCCACTAATTCTTTCCGTAGTTCTGTCAAGAATTTCGGTAGCTCTAATATCTGCCGAGTTTTGATAAGTCTCATGAAATTTAACACCCAAACTGTCTATTTCGAAAGAATTCTTAACCAGTTCATTCAAATCGTAATTTTGATGGTTCACAAAACATGAGAATTCATCAATACGGCCCAAATGAGGTTTTCCAATATTTCCGTGGATAACCCATCCTAATTTGGATTTGGAAAGGATAGGTGCATTTTTTCCTCCTTCATGGACTTCTCTGGCAATAATCAGACCGATGTTATCTTGCCCAATCAAAATTTTTGGTTTTGCGTCAATTAAAGATGGAATTTGTATTTGTCTTAAATGCACCCATTTTTTACTAAAATTTTTCATGTTTATAGACTGAACTGGCAACGATAAATCTCCAACTGTCCTTACATTGTTCAAAGTAAATGTTTCCTGTTCTTGTTGACCTCGAATTTTTAATGATACCTTTTTCGAAAATTGCTCTTCACAGGTCATTGAGTTAGTCCATCGTATTTTAAGGTTTTCTGTTGGTCCTGTCGCCCCTATTTGATCAGCAACCGAAGAATCTATCATTGTGATCGTAGATGCTTCGTCGAAAAGGGCGTAGGTATTGAATGAACCATTTGGACCAGTCAGCTCCACAGGTGCTATCCTCAATAGAATTTCATGATTACTTTCAAAACTATTGAGTTGACAGTTGGTTTCTTCTTCAGAAATCCTCTGGATATCTTTATGCAATGAAGGATGATGCTTGAAGGTGCAATTAGTGATATTGCATTTATTTTTACTTCTACAGAATCTTGCTTGATGAGACGATCCCATACAGGTAAAGCATACCTTATTTTCTCTCACCCAATCCCATCGTTTGTCCACTTCAAGTTTGTTGAACTCATGGCATTTGTCAACTTTGTGCCCATCTTTTTTACAAAATTTACACTTGAAAACTGTTTTTTCGTTGGGTTTTTCATTGTGAACTGATGTACTACACACATATCTTTTTCGTTTATCCTGATCCACATCTTTATCAACAACATACATGACAGCTTCACTGGTTTCTTCCAACCATAATGATTTGTTCTGTTTTTTCAGTTCAATAATTTTCCTACCCCATTCCATTTTCAAATTCGAGTTCAGCTTCTTCACTACATCATTTAATAACTGAGGATTCGATAGATACTCTGGATATTTCAAACTTTTCACCGTGACTGCCAAATTGTTGATTTTATTTGAAAAATCTAAAATATTCTCAAGCCTATCTTCTTTCATACATGGAATCTTTTGAACTGCTTCGATCAGGTCCTGTATTATTATTTCCGGTCTTCCATATCTTAGTTCTAATGTTTTGATTATTTTTGAAACTTCTTGTGTAAAACTCAGTAAGGCATTCACAGATTCTCTCGCTTTACCTTTGAGACATTTCTGCAGTCTAATGATATTTTCTGAATCAGAAAAACCACAAATTTCATTCGTTTCGTTGAATTGATTAATAAAGTTCATCCACTCTCCAGGATCCCCCGAAAATGTCGGTAGTTCTTTGCTGAATGACTGTCTGGCCAAGAATTTGTTTATATTCAGCATTTCTGACCTATTTTCGATATGGTTTGCTTTCGGTTTCATCTCTTCCAAATTGTTCACCCAGTCTTGAACATACGACGTTTTTAAAGACACAGATTGTATTTCTTCTTGAACAGATGAACGTTGGCTTGAATTTGAATGTGAACTTTTCAATTCTGCCCTTTTTAACTCTGTTTCTTTTTCTATAAGTCTTCTTTCAATTTCAGCGAGTCTTCTTTCCCTCTCCAGTTCTATTTCTAATTGCCTGCGTTTGATGGAACTACTTTTGGTTACGACAGATGACGATTTTCCAGATTCTTTGTTTTGTCGACTAGAAACCTTGCTCGATCCAATAGTTTTCGACTTGAGAGATAAGTTTTCAAGAGGTACCTGATTTTTATTGACACCTATGTTATCAGGATGAACCTCATCATTTCCAGTCGCTCCGTTTTGCAAGTTTTCATCGCCTGTTAGCTGGTTCTCCATGACATCATCCAAGAACCTGGCTGGTACTTTTCCTTTAGTAACTCTGGCACTTCTTCTTGGAGGTAAAGATTTGGACATTTTCCACTAGCTGGTTTGTTTGCGAGAAGCACCACTATGTATCGGACACCGTTTATAGTTTGGTTTGCAAATAACTGGACTTTAAAGATATGTTTTTTGATTAAATTTGTCAAGACACCAATTTTCTGACTGACGTCTAATCTCACTTTTTTTTCTACAGCATGAAAAAATATCAACAACAAGTAAAATACAAAGCAAAGATAAAATTAGAAAATCTTCCACAGGAACATGATGGTTACAGATGTTTACTTGTTAATAATCCTCGAATACCTTTCTTGCGAATATCCCTGGCAGAGTTGTTTTTGACACCAGTACCGATATCCACCATTTGTTGGAAATGAAAACATTTGTATCGAGAGCATTCTTTAATAAAATTGACTGTGAAACAGTTTGTAGAACAGTGCTTTGTCCCATTTCTTGAGAATAATAAAGGAGTATTTTCAAATACAAGGACGATTAGCTCTAACAGGATTACATTGTTAGGACCTCTTAGTGGATAGTGGTGGGGATATTTTTATCTAACCAACCAATAATTATTTGAGAACGATTGGCCTTTGGAAGTTGTATCATTAATAACATGATTCTATTTTGAATATTTCAAACCTATTCATGAACTTTATGAAGTTATCGTTCACTGTGGTTCTGGAGTTGATTCTGGCCACTATTACACCTTGGCCAAGGACACATTTTTTGACAGTTGCGTGAATAGGATGTTTCCCTTTGAATTGAACGTTTTGGATCCTACATACTTCCTATTTTGTCAAAAGTAGACAAACCTCTTTAGGAGTTTTCATTCAATTTACCTCAACTCTTCAATTGATTGAGTTGAATATCGTCAATTGTGGAATGTTTTCTCTTATGAAGTTTTCAATTTTTGTCGTATTTTGATGACATCCTACTAAAATCTAACGCAAAATACAGTCTTTTTGAAAGATGTAAGAACAATTTTTAAAACAGTACTTTAAGTACAGTTGATGATTTTATGCACAGTTGCTTTTTTTACGCACTTGTGCTAAAAAGTATAACTTTATTTACACACTGTCGTAGAGAAATTCAATTTTTCGATTTGATGTACTTGGGTACGAAAATGGATTCAGATTTGGAAGATCTATATAAGACATAACATTCCTATTTTTTTACAAGTGACTCAACTTCATGCAACTTCCGGTTTCACCGGAAATTACTTACACTTTCGATTTTTAAATGTGACACCAAGTATGTTTTCACCTCTTTTGTCTGCATATGACACTTTTTTTGATCTAGAGTGCATGGATACGTTCAAATCTCTAATTGCAAGCCTAAAATTTTAGGAAAAATAAAACTTCTTTGTTTTCGGTCAAAATGTGTGTAAAATTTAACTTTTAAATTTGAATTACAATTTTTTTCAAATGGCAACATGCTGGCTCGTAGGGTTAAGGAAAAAAACCATTTCATTACGAATAATTTAATACCCCACACTAATAGGTTTCAAACAATATTCCGTTTAAAAATTCAAATAACCACGTAAGATCCTTCCTAAAATGAAGCACCTTTTGGTATTTAAATAACATTTAAATGCTTCGAGTAACCTGTGATGAAAACACCTGATAAAACAAAATTATTAGGGAGGTCGACTTCTTCTTTTACCTAGCTACTGCAAAAGTAAATTAAATAATTAATGTGTAATTGTTTAAAATACATGATATTGATAATATTTATGCAAGGAGATATGTTATTAGCTTATGGATTACTGATTTTGTTTTATCAGTTTTGTTGGTTTCAGGTTGCTCGATGCATTTAAATCTAATTTAAATCTCTTAAGATACTTCTTTTTAAGAAATTTCTAATTTAATCTTTTGAAGTTTTTCAACAGAAGTTTGTTTGAAACCTGATAGTGTGCAGAATCAAATTAATTGCAATCAAATGCTCTCTTTTCCTAACCCGACAAGCCACCATGTTGCCATTTGGAAAAAATTTGTTATTTCAATTCAAAAATCAAATTTTACAGAAAACACACACATTCAAAATTTAAGGACTGAAATTAGTGATTTGAAGATATCCATAAGCCCTATAGAATAAAAAATATATTCCAGAATTAAAAATAAAATCGGTTACAAAAATTGACAAATAACACATGATTCTATTCAGTATGAATATATTCCAGATGTCTCATTTATTTTGAAAATCGAAAGTTATCTACTAAAAAAAAAATGCAATTTTATGTCTCCTACAGATCCTCCAAATTCCATTCCATTATCTCCAAAAACAAAAAGTTAAATGGACGATCCACTTTCCGTGTACCCCCGGTATAGTAAATCATAGGTATTCCACAAACTTTTTTTTGACTCCAATGTCGAAATTTTGAGAAAAAATTTTTGACATAAAAACTCGAAATTTCGATAAAACAGACGACAAAAAATAAATGTTTTGAATTTTTCGTAACTGAATGGTTTACAGTAACTGACAGTACAATAATAATAATAATAAACTTCCTCTCAAGCACTTCTAAGAGTATACTGAAAGAAGTGTAGAGGACTACTATTTGCCTATGAGAATGTGATCAATGAATGATCTCCAGTACCTTCTGCATATATATTCATTAAGTTGTGATTTTATGAAATGAGCTGACTACCAAATATCATTATTTTTAAATAACCAAAATTTTACACTTTTATCTCCCACCCACCAACAGGGAAATATGAATCAAATATTTGTGCGGTGTTTCTCATTGTCGAGGACACTATTGTAAGTCCTCCCTGTAACCAACAAGCAGAATTTTGCGTTGATTCGGAAAGGGGAGAAATAGTTCTGCTAGGAAAAGCGGCCTAAAGTACTTTTCATCAAGAGCCAAGGTAACAAGAAAAAAGAACTGGAAAAACACATTATAAATCCCCAGAAAAAATTATTTTGTCCAGAAAAGAGCCATTTGTCCCGAAGGTGATGCTGATATTTTCATGGATGCTCTTCTGAATATCATCATTAGTTCCACCGTAAGCGGTCCCATCGAGACTGACCCGTTGAGGTCAGTCTTCACATCCCTTTGTCGTCACTTTGGAGACATGCCGAACATCTCTTTACCATGCCTCGTTCTCTCAACGAACAGCGAAGCTATGTAGTCCAGCCAAAATACCTCAAAGAAAAATCCGAAAGTTTTGAAACTTTGAACATTGATTTATGGGTACCTAGGGATGAATATACTAAAAGTCCTCATGAATATGAGGCGAGCTCTAGCGGAAATTAGCGGAAACATGGCACTCTTTTTGGTTTTTTGTTATCTCGAGAACCGTTGGTCGGAGGTAAAAGTTTATTATATACATAATATAATATGAAAAAAAAGGATAGTCGCTGACTAGTTAAGAGTAAAACTGATTGTAGGGCCTGCAGCGATGTAAAAGGAAACTCTTTTAAGTTTGTCCAAGCTTTCGGAAACTTTTATTCCATCATCAGGGAGACTACAATTGGAAATGTCATATAAGATTGTAAATTCAAAATTATAAGTACTCACATCTTATTTGAGGATGCTTACATATATGTTCATAACAGTTATTTATAAGAAACATTTTTTTAAAAAGATTAAGTTTCTGCTAATTGTACATATCAGAAATGCAGTATTTTCAGTTCTTTTTTTTTTAAATACAGAACTGGACGAAATGACAAATTAGTTGTACATAGAGACATACTTCATTTTTTTATTTTCAAATGTGACAGTTATTAATTTGACAAGTGACATTATTTTGTTCCGAGACAAATAAACTTCAGTGTAGGTTAGAATTTCTGCGTTCGGTTACTCTGTTTTCATGGTGTTTAATGTCAAGAGAAAGTAAAAAAGAATAAATTTCACTGAAATGGCTTATATCTGTTCGTTTATTGATGGAGTTATTCTCTTGAGAGATAAAGGCCATTTCTAAGAAAGATCTTTTTGAAAGATGTGATTTTCTTGCAAGAACTGTTGTTGAAGGGTAGTTCATTCGGTGGTCAAGGTCATTGACATGTTTTGCTAAAGCACATCTTTCAGGATGTAGTCTACTATCACTTTTATGAGAAGTGATTATGTAATTTAGTAATCTGTTTGTTTGGCCAATGTAATTTTTTTCACAACCAAGACAAGGGATACTATAAACAACATTGAAAGTGAGAAAATATCATTTTTGTCCTTTACTTTTGAATATATTTGTCTTATTGAAGTAACTGTTCTATTTGCAATTTTGATATTATCAAATGGTTGTAGAATTCTGGTTAGTTTGGGTGTTATTTCCTTGATGTAAGGTAATGAAGCATAGAAAATTGAATTTTGATCCAAATCTGCAACAGGTTGTTCATTATGAGAATTCATATTTTGTCTTACACTATTATCAACTTCTGTTAAAAATGAGCTAAACAAGATGTTATTAACTAAAGATGGTGGATAAGAATGTTGTATGAAAAGTTCTTGAAGTATTTTCAAATTTTTATTATGAAAAGATATATCAGAAATTTTGAGTACTCTATCTTTCATTTATTTCAACAAATTCGCTTTCATCGAAAATTTATGATAAGAAAAGAAATTCAAATACCTTCCTGAACTGCATGGTTTTCTATACCAATCAATTAAAATCGTGTTATCAATCGATCGTATAAGTTTTGTATCAAGGAAAGGTACTGAGAGATCTGAATCTTCTGTTTCGATTGTGAATTGTATGTATAGGTCATAACTATTGAAAGTATCCAAAATTTCAGTTATACCATTTTTAGGTAATGCTAAAATTATATCATCCACATATTTTTTGATGAAAAATAAGTTAAAAGAGAGGACTGGTAACACTGTGTCTAGCAATTCATCCATAACATAAGCTGCAAGAATTGGTGAGATTGAAGATCCCATTGGTGTTCCAAAAGTTTGTCTGTAATATTTTCCATTAAATGAAAAATAGTTATTTTCGAAAAGAAATGTTATTAAGTTGGAAAAACAATCTTTTTCAATAGTGCAATGACAGCTGATACGATCCCAATTTTTATCTATCGCTCTAAGGCAAGTATCAAGATAAACATTACTGAAAAGAGAGACAACATCCAAACTGGCCAGAACATAGTTATCAGGTAATTTGATTTTATTGAATTTTTCTGAGAATTCAAAGGAATCTTTGATTGAGTAAATGTTATCTGAATCTTAAGCATTAGTCAAAATATTAGTTAAAAAAGAAGCAATTTGTTCCAGAATTCTACAACCATTTGATAATATCAAAATTGCAAATAGAACAGTTACTACAATAAGACAAATATATTCAAAAGTAAAGGGCAAAAATGATATTTTCTCACTTTCAAATGTTGTTTAGAGTATCCCTTGTCTTGATTGTGAAAAAAATTACATTGGCCAAACAAAAAGATTACTAAATTACAGAATCACTTCTCATAAAAGTGATAGTGGGACTACATCCTGAAAGATTTGCTTTAGCAAAACATGTCAATGACCTTGACCACCGAATGAACTACCCTTCAACAACAGTTCTTGCAAAAGAATCACATCTTTCAAAAAGATCTTTCTTAGAAATGGCCTTTATCTCTCAAGAGAATAACTCCATCAATAAACGAACAGATATAAGCCATTTGAGTGAAATTTATTCTTTTTTACTTTCTCTTGACATTAAACTCCATGAAATCAGAGTAACTGAACGCAGAAATTCTAACCTACACTGAAGTTTATTTGTCTCGGAACAAAATAATGTCACTTGTCAAATCAATAACTGTCACATTTGAAAATAAAAAATGAAGTATGTCTCTATGTACAACTAATTTGTCATTTCGTCCAGTTCTGTATTTAAAAAAAAAAGAACTGAAAATACTGCATTTCTGATATGTTCAATTAGCAGAAACTTAATCTTTTTAAAAAAATGTTTCTTATAAATAACTGTTATGAACATATATGTAAGCATCCTCAAATAAGATGTGAGTACTTATAATTTTGAATTTACAATCTTATATGACATTTCCAATTGTGGTCTCCCTGATGATGGAATAAAAGTTTCCGAAAGCTTGGACAAAATTAAAAGAGTTTCCTTTTACATCGCTGCAGGCCCTACAATCAGTACTACTCATAATATAATATATACATAATTGAAGCTTATTATTATTTTTCTTGTATTCCAGATGGTTAACGAGTTATAGGGCGCTAAACGATAGCGTTTTTTCTAAAACCGTCGAGGACCGCAGGTTCCCTCCCTTAGCTGAAAGTTATTGAACACTTCACAGAAAACATGTTGGACGAGTCTCCATCATTATGTGTGAGCTGCAACAAAATGATCAATTTGCTAACGAACAGTCGTTACCGACCGATGATGAACCCTTTACTCCCATAAACACCTAACTATGTAGGCTTATTATGGCAAGAACCTGTCAGAAAACAACTACTCCCCTGGCTAAGACCACGACGGGTATTGAATTAAATCTAACAGCTACTCGTGCAACGTTCCTCAAAACATCAGAGGACGCAATTGCAAGTGCCCTCTATGACCAACCAGCAGAATTATGTTTTGATTTGGACGGGGTGACCACCTGCAGACTAGTTTCGAGGTTGTTGCCTCTCATCAGTGCAAGGACAGGTCAACACAGACAGCACTGAAGCCATTTGTTCCCCGTCCAAACCAATACACACTCCGCTGATTAGTCAATTCTGGTTCACGAGATGAAAGCAGTTTCTAGGCCGCTCCACCTAGCGAGCAGAGGAAGACACTCCGAATCTCCGGGTTGAGAGATTTAATCGAAGAAGACAGAAATCTTTGGGAGATCTCCCAAAGATTTCTGTCTTCTTCGAAAATGATCAATTATTGAGTCTGACAGAGAAATTACAAACCCAATTAACTAAACTGAAGGAAAATGGACCAACAGCAAGCCTTTGGGTCCAGCTATTCAGTATGATCACTCTGCTGAAAAATTACATTCATGCAGAACGGTCTGGTGACTGGGATGGTCATTTGAGCTGTGTGAGGAATATGATTCCATATTTCCACGCAAGTGGGCATTTCCATTATGCCAAAACAAGTCACATCTACGTGCAAGACATGATGAAGTTGCCCTCTGTTATGACCCCACATGAATTCCATCAATTTGTAAACCTTGGTTTTTTGCAGTGCGAAGAACTGATAAATTCTGGACTGAGGTATGGTCGGATATGACTATAGAAATGACCCTCGTGCGTAGCATGAAGAGCGTAGGTGGCTTGACACGAGGGCGTGGCATCACAAACAGTGTTTTAGGTAAATGGGTACTGGGAATGACTGCTACCCATGGCATTTGTACATCTCTTGAGGGAGCAGCAAAGCAGCACGCATTTCGAGTCTACCACCAAATTCAATTTTGTCTTGGGAATGAACTTCCTCCTGTACAGTGGGGTTGGAAGTTGGAAAGCGATCGGCTGATCCCTGTGACAACAGAGAATCCAGCAGCACCTGAAGCTGTCCTCAACCTCATTTGTTGCAAATTTACAAGTGGATGTGGGAACAGATGTGGCTGTTGAAAGTCAGGAATAATGTGTACAAGCATTTGTCACAACTGCCATGGCGAATGCTTGAATGGTGTTACTTCCACCCTCGAAGATGGTCCCAATGTCATAAACCTTGAAGAAATGGAGTTTTCAGTGCAAAAAACAAACACTGAACATTTGGTACATGAAGACCAAAATACTCTGCGTCCTGGACGCTTAACCAGAAGTCAGGTGAGTTTGCATATTTGTATCTTTTGTTATACATTCCCTTAGTATACTTACATAAATCGGTCGTCATGTTCATACGTTGTTTTACTGCTCGCTTACCTACTTTCTTTTATATACATGTTCTTATTTATATAATGGTTCCCTCACATCATCACCTCTTTGCATAGTTACCTCTTCTTACTTTGTTTCAGCCATCAAGTTCAAAAGCTGACCAAGATGAGCAGATTGCAGGGCCTTCTAGCAAGAAAAGTTGAGTGATTTTTCTGTATACAATTTTCCTTGGAATATCCTCAGCATTTTTTGTTCTTGTATTTCACTGTTTAATATACATCATGTCTTTTTTCATACAAAGCTGTGAAGTTCATCTCCTCAATCCTCAATGAAATTGGTAAACCATTGTCAAATCTTATTAGAAATACCATATTGTACCGCCCTTGCGTGGTTTTTTCAAAAGCGCCATCTTTAGCGCCATATAACTCTGTAACCATTGGGAATACAAGAAAAATGTAAATGATTATTTTTGTTGCAAATTTAATAAGCTTCTGTATTCAATAAACTTTTATCTCCGACCAACGGTTGTCGAGATATTAATAAAAAACCAAAAAAAGGCCCTGTTTCCGCTAATTGTCTCATATTCATGAGGACTTTTGGTATATTCATCCCTAGGTACCCTTAAATATGTGTGCAAAGTTTCAAAACTTCCGGATTTTTCAGGAGGTTAAACCTTGTTTTGACTGGACTAATGGAACTCACTGCATCGGGAGGTGTTTCCTGAGGCATAGAGCCTGCAGAAATTCAAGTCGAACACCAATTCCTTCTATTTTTCCTCTGCTCTCATGATATTCTTTGAACTTTATAGTATTTCCTCTTTGTGATAACCAAAACATTGAAAAATAAGAAGAATTATGTTTAATTTCCACGCATTCAAATGTCTACGTCAGGTTATTCATTGGGTTGTATCAATAAAAGGCAGCAAATGCTCATACTATAGGTTTGCATAACTCAACAAACAAAATGAATACGACTGTTTCAAGAAATCTGAGTACAAGAATTTGCTCCATGTTTTTTCATATGACCCATCTTCTTGGCTACTGACTCAACAAAATCTACCACAGTTTCAAATTCTGCAAGACCGGTTAAAAAATTGATTGAGGAATATGTTAAAAAAACGTATCCACGATCAGTTATGATTTGGATTAAGTTTTTTTTTGTAACCAAATAGTCAAAATGTTGTGCTAATTCGGGAAGGAAATTTATGTTTGTAGGTGGTCATCCCCATCCAAATTAAAGATAATCTATGTTTAATTACAAGGAGCACTTGCTGGAGAAACTTTGCACAATCGTCTCTAATATCTAGTTTAATGTCCGCCATAGACTTGGACAGGCCAGGGATGCAGTTGTTTTTTCTCAAATGTTTGCCCCATATTGTTCACTTGGTGGAAATATTTGTGGACTTCGATGTCGATTTTATTCAATTTGTCCTCTAAAGCTGTCTGTATTGACCTACCCTTGCAGTGAGGAGAGGCAGCAACTGATAGAAGGGATTTTTTTTTCAATGCATAATTGCGTTGATTCAAAAAGACTGTATTCTTGAATAGGTCCAACCAAATATTAATTAGATTTTTTTACGGCATTCTGTTGACCACTGGCAGTGAAAATGTTTTGAAACAAATTGCATCTTGATTTAGTTGATATTTCAGCTTCAATAATGGAGACTATTCTGAGAACTTTTTTGTTTTATGATGTAAGTCGGTTGAGACAAGAATATTGCAATTTCAATAATGAATATTATTCTTCTCTCAACTTAGAGATCAAGTATAAATGTACACTTTGCACTTGTTTATAAAAATATGCAGTGGAAGCCATTTTCAGAAGGTGCATGTTAGCATTGTGCCCGGATAGGTATTTGCGTATTGGGGATACAAATAGTTGATAAAAATTGAAAATCACTAATTTGTTGTAAGTTGTTACACAATACTGGAGATTTATTAGTCACATTCGCAATGAAAAATTATAATAATAGCAGTTATCTACCTGCATTTGGGTATACTCATAGGAGTGTTCATAAGCGAGTTAATTATTATTATGTTTGCCTGTTAGTCATTCAAAACCGTATAACTTTTGGACTGGTTTAAACTATAGCATCCACAATAATAATACACTCTCAGAAACTCACTTATTAGGTTGAGATAAAAAATAATAGCTCAGAGAAACCTTTATTGCATATCGGTATAATTCAATAATACCTAAACTTCCTGATTCATTGAAAACCTGCGTTGCTATTAGTGTAAGATGGTCAGCCATTAGACTTTTCATTTAGTAGATGTGCTCAAATTAGGGAAGTGAAAGGTCGGAATAAGAATATTGTTTTATTGATGCTTGAAAACTGAAAAAGGTTATTGCCGAGTTATCATAAACCAATATTTATTCATGACACATAAAAACGAATTCGTTCAGGTATCTCAAAATAACTCAAGTTGGTGTCCGCAAATTTCCCAGAACTAGTATATGTCTAATTGATTATTTTCAGGAAATATGCATAAGATTTAATCACACAAGCTTATCCCGACCTCTGAAAAAATGTCAGTATATGATCTGTTGTTCAAAAATAAAAATAATATATTATTTTTACCACAAATTTGATGATTTAAAGTATGACTGCTCTTTGCTGTTTGACTACCTCTTCCGCCGAATATTATATTTGAAAAACCATAATCACAAATCACAGTTCTTCAACATTTCAAAGGAATTTTTATTGAGCTATTCTTTAATCTGGTACTCTTTTCCATAATATAGATTATTCGAACAAATCTGCTCATCACCTGTACAAAATTTCCACTAATGACTCTTGAAAACAGTAGATACATTAGAAAAATCGTGATTCATGCTTATCTCTAACATAAATGCAGTGAAAGGGTTTCTAATCATCATGCACTTAAAAGTCAGAATTCGAAAAAACTCGTTAATGGCTAGGTATAAATGTAATGGCATCTTACCAATATAATCTTCAAACATATTACTTGTGAGAGAATCACTCAGGTGTCCATTAAATTTTTAACAAGGTCGGAACAATGGATCTGGAAGATTATTTAGAGAAATTAATATATTTATTTTTTGAATATGAATATTCTGTTTTGATATGGAATTTATAAGGCTGGAGTAAAATAAATGAGTAATAAAAATTGTATAAAAACCCGTCATAATGTTTTCAATTTGCCTGAGCTTTGTTATTTTTTCTTAAAACCATAGCCATTTCCAACCATTTAGCAACATCAGAAAAGTGGCAAATGAGTTTCATTCTTCGTTAGATAAGTATGAATCAGAAAATCCAATATCCAATAGTTCCTATTTGAAAAGATAAATCACAATTAAAAAATGACATTCAAATTTGGAAGTAGAATCCAGAAAAGAAAATAAATTCAAAATGAAGTAATAGCTTAACAAAAATTAATAAAACATACAGTAGATAGTTCTCAAAATAGAAATGATCTGATAAAATGACAGATAGATGATTTTTTCAAAATAAAATGAACAAAAGTAATTTTGAAATCAAGCTTTGAAGAGAAAATGTCAAAATATGAATATGAACAATCAATCAAAATCTCAATTACAATAAAAAAACTCACAAATTGTTGAAAAAGTAATAGATTTATATATATATTATAGTCATTGTAAATAGTTATAAGGCATAAAAATCATTCATTTCATTGATGCGTGAATTGCATCTCTTTCCAATACATTTTGGTAGACAAAAATCTATTTCACTCTATTTCAGCGAAAGAAATGCAATTCACACATCAATGAAATGAGCGATTTTCTGTGAGTGATACTTTTGAATAACATTCTCCCTTATCTCATTTATAGATAAGAATCTCCAATGGAAACTGGACATTTAATAAACAATCAATTATCTGAATGAAAATGCAAATTTTCACTTTCAGATTTTTTCTCTCCAGTTATATAGGGTCTTTCTCAATATCTAACAGATGTAGTTCAATGTCCAGCGTGGCTTTAGCCAGGGAAGTAGTTGTTTTCTGTTAGATATTACAAAAAAGTAACTTCAATTTTATCGTAGGTTATTTTCCATTTCCAGAGGAGTCATGTAATGGTTCAATTTTCAATTGAGAATGTTTCTCTTTACAACATGAATCCCTTCCAAGAGAGGTTATCTTGTACGTTGGAAAATAGCGACAATATTCCAACTTTCAGTCGCAGATGATTCCACAACTGACTTTATGAACATCCTGTTCATATTTTCAAAAAATCAAAATGGACCATTCCTTATTCCAAACACGAAACACACGTGTTTTCGATCGAAACCATTGGTCCTTCGAGCCGGATGGCGATTTTCAGCCTACGGAGACTTGAGTTGTACTGAATTACTTGTCCTTTGAAGGATGAATTACTGTGCCATCGCAAAACTCAAAATCTAACTTAATGGCCTGATTTGTCGATCGGTGCAATTGGTAATAATAATAAAGATGATTTGAATTAACAAACGTCACAATGAGCTTTCTCAAATATAAATTGAAAATTGGAAGACAAGTGATAAACATTATCACTTATGAAAAAATTGGAAAAATTGACTTCAACCAAAAGTTACTATTATTTTTTCTAAGCGAGAATATCAATTATTTTTGATTTCTTGGGAATGAAATAAAAAACACAGACTACCGGCCTTTCCGTTTGAGTTTAATTTTGGTTACTACCAACAGTTGCTTTTTCGTGACGAGACAGTGTAGAACAGTGTATGTATAATGAACTACACTTTTTCTTAACGATTTTCATCAGGAAGCGAATGATCGAAAAGTTGTTGAACATCGGAATGTTGTAAACAAATGCAAGGATGTGCAACGTTGCAGCACATTTGTGTATTCCATTTCAAGAAATAGTGTAGACAATGAATGATTACATCGCAAGTTTTCTTCGCCAGAAATAATTTACAATTATTCGAAAACAGACAGAATTATCCACAGAGAATATTTATTTTGTCAAACTCACTAAATTCGATTACGAAGACTTGGGTAAACCTAGCCCAGCCTCGTTCCACCTTAGTCAAATATTGGCTCAGAACCACAGAACGTGTACTCATACCGAACGAAAAAGAATACCTACACTTGTTTGTACACCTGCAAAGAACGATTCCGTGCATTTTTCTTTTGGGATCAATATAAACACTTAACAACCAATCACTAATTTAACTAACGCACACATTAAATTCCAACGAGCTCTTTGAAAACAGAATATGTATATTCGTGCTCACTCACGTTTATGTTTTGTTACTGCGCCTGACGTAAGGTAATCGGTGAAATTACGTTTTAATTGGCTACATGTTAATGCTGATTGAAGTAGATGTGCGTGCTTCTTCTATTTGAAAAGAATCTGGATTTTTACGTAAGTATCAGCCCACACTTTAGAAAGTTTTGTCCATCCTGAGATATCGAAAAACTGAATATTTTGGACATTGGAAATTCAAGAAATGGTAATTACCCAAACACTGAAACTACGTCAAAATCACACTCGACATCCGATTTGCCAATAAAGTTAGCATGTTCATAAGCTAAAAGCTTACTGAAATACTTCAACGTTACTCCCATTTTATAGACTGGTGCCTATAAGTTTTGTGAAGAAGAAAAAAGTTACAGGCAAGGACCAGGTGGAAAAGTTCCAACTTTAAGGAAAATAGCATATTAAAATATAAGTGGATAAAAAGGTCTTTTATCCACAATCACCTTATAATTGAAGTTTTACCCACACTTATGAACCGTATAAAGTACCACTTTATCCACTAGTGGAATAATGAAAAATACAATCTTGAATATCAATAACATTTCACTTATTTTCACCAACTTCACAATTTTTTTCAAATGGAGTCGATAAACAATCGAAAATTCATAGCAACCATTCAACACCTCCCGATATTTTTGTATGTTTTTTCAATGATTTTTGAGGAGGTGACAGCCGCTGTCAGAGCAAAACGTCAAATCATTTTGTGATGAAAAATTTCCGCGATTCTGATTCTAAATGAATGTGATTGTGAATAAAACGT
The DNA here is from genome assembly GCA_944452925.2 of Chrysolina oricalcia. Classification (NCBI taxonomy): domain Eukaryota; kingdom Metazoa; phylum Arthropoda; class Insecta; order Coleoptera; family Chrysomelidae; genus Chrysolina; species Chrysolina oricalcia. The sequence continues at coordinate 8,612,062 of OX101816.2, forward strand.
TGTATTGCATGCGTGTTTAAGATACATTTTATTTGCTTAAGAAATTTAAACGCTCGAGTTTCGCTCTCGCGTTTAAACATTCTTGTTCAAATAAAATGATATCTAAAACACTGATACAATAGACGAGGAAAGTGATGACGTCACAAATGTCATTCTTGTCAAAAACTGATTCCAAACAAACATCCGTCAAATTTAAATCAGCTTGTCCGATTGTTTCCGTAAAGATTTTTCAACTCCTTTCGCTTGAGAAAACAAAATCTAAACAACCAAACACAAACTAATAATCAAAGCAGCAAATCATCAACAGAGAAAGTCACCTAAAATTCTTTGTTTGGAATCAGTTTTTGACAAGAATGACATTTGTGACGATACACTTTCCTCGTCTATAAATAACTATTAAACATGCGCGACTTTTCATAGAGCAAGTGTTTGAAAGACCAGTTATCCACGAATACTTTTTTATTGGTACAACTTTGAAATCATAAATACTTGCAAAAATCCAATGATGCGTATAAAAAATGTGACAAAGATCATCAAATGGATGGAAATAGACCGTCAGATAGTGACAGATTTAGGTGCCCCATTTTCACATACAAGCTTCGAATAGGGTTGAAAAGTAAGTCGATGTTGAGTAAGGGACGAAACACGTGTCTACGCGGTTGCAGAACATTTTGAGGGTTATACCCAATAATTTTTCTACTTATATTTTCATATATTGCCCCTCGCTAAATCCATCCTTATTTGTATTTTCCTGGGTAGGATTGTCACGCTGGTAGCTATAGCTGCCTCCGTGGCGACGTTAGTTGTTGCCTTGTAAACACAAGGTCTTCTAACCGAAGCCACAAATGTGTGGTTGGCTTCCTGTTGTTGACTTCCTTTGTTTCTATTTCTACATCCAAGTGTTGTACATCTTTGCACTTGATTTTACCGTACTGATGAGAGCTTAAGCTCGAAACACGTGTCTACGGTTGCAGAACATTTTGAGGGTTATACCCAATAATTTTTCTACTTATATCTTCCTATACATACATATATTTTCAACAGTTGGTTACAACGGATAGCTGGTATTGTCTCATGACAATATAGCGGCGGTGAATATGGTTAATTGAGGATTGCTAGTGGTACAACGCCGAAATAGCTATTTATTTTTTTATTATTAAGAGCGAAAAGTGATTTATTACCACTCAACAAAAAGAGTTAACACTTTGTGCTCGAAATACACACTTTGATTTTTCTATATGATTTTTCTATAAACGCATATCTTCACATAAAAAAAATCTACACTTCATTCAAAATATGCACATAATATTATCTATGAGAAAATTAACACTCAATTGTAATCCCAAATATATGATCTATCCAAATATAATTTATATCTCTAACAAAATGAATAAAGAAAAATAACTTGCTTAAGAAAAACTAAAAATAAAAATTACCGCATGTGAAAATCGAACCACTACCCTTCAGTTAACTAGACAACAACGTTAACCTCAGTGCCACTAAGAGTGCTATGAATTTATTGCCTATACTCTCGTTTATAGAAGAATAGGTTGATTTTCAACAAAAGCTGTGGAGATCGAGCGTTTTTTCAACATTTTCGCTCTAGGACAAAAAAGCTGTCACAAAAGGACATTTTTGGGAAAACTGCAACGTTGCGTTGAGATCTGAAAGCGTTAAAGGCTACTTTGATAAGAGGTTGTAGAATTTTTTTTTAGCCATATGCCTCACTCATATAAGTAAATTTGAAAATTAATAAATGAACAACTTACAACAAAATTAACGTAAAATTCGTTAGGAAGTAGGAAACAGTCTTGGTAAATCAACAAAAATATAAACATTCTTGAAAAATCTTGACTATCTTTCAATTTAACTATTAGTTATTACAGGTCAAATAACTTAAAATGTAAAGATCTTGATTAAATCTAAATAACAAAATATCAACTATAGCACAAAAAAGTTAATTTTTCTCGTTGCTTTAAGAACACATCGATAACAGCATCGATATTTATTTCAATATCTCTGTGTACATTTGATAAAGTCAATCCAATTAGTCTTTTCTGACCCATCGTAGACCTCAATCACGACTTCAGTCAGTCAGTGTACTACTTTTCTGCTTCCAGTGCTTCTCCTGGGGGGGTACTGTTCCCCAGTACCCCCCTTATCGGCGCTGGTAAATTTCGACTAGGACATTTTCCAAAAGAACCATGCGGGGTATGTACAACGTTTTCGAGCCGGCCAGTTTTTGATATGTTATCTCTCTTACTCTCCCGGACGTCATACGGGCCATCTGGCTGGTGGTAGAGGTTGCGTTCATCAGTGCGCATCGTACCTGTCCAGTACAGGTGAAACATTGATTTTTCAAATAACTTTTAGAAGGTTTCTTTTTTTATTAGTTTAATTGAACTTTTTGACACATGAATCAATCATTGCCAGATATTTTTATCGTTGTTTAAACTGTGCTAGATGCCAATTTTGAATAATACAAAAAGAAAATTTTCAAAATATTTTAGTATGACTGAAATTTTCTTATGATGTTTTTTAAGAATCTACAAACCCAAAATTACTCCCAAACAATAATTCGGTTGTTTAACCTCCAGCCAGACCGATTTGAAAGTAAAAAATGATTGGGCATGTTAGAAGAGTAAAGTAAGTCAGGCGCTAGGTGCGCAAGCGAGATAAACGACAACAGCTGTTTGCAGCGTTGGCCGGCGATGCGTTGATACGCATGAGCATAAGCCTCACGTGGATCATATTCTATGGGGTCCGTACCACTTCACTTTTCACTTTTAAATCGGTCTAGCTGGAGGTTTAACAACCAAATTATTGTTTGGAAAATTAATTTTAGGTTTGTAGATACTTAAAAACATATAAAAATTTCAGTCATTTTAAATTTTTTTTTTTTAAATAATTCGAAATTAACGTCTGGCATAGTTAAAACGACGATAAAAATATCTGACAATAATTGATTCATGTGTCATAGAGTTCAATTAAAATAAAATAAGAAAAAAAAAACCTTCTTAAATTAATTTGAAAAATCAATATCTTACCTATATAGGACCGATGCGCACTGATAAACGCAACTCTACCGTATGACGTCCGGGAGAGTGAGAGAGATAGCATATCTAAAAACTGGCCTTACTGAAATTCTTGTTTTCCCGACGTTGCCTAGCTCTCGTACTATTAAGATTTAAGAATTCGAGTTTTTATAAGCTTTTTTATAATCTTAGCTATAGTTGAAAGTAATGAGATGGGACGGAAATTTGATGGACCTTCGAAGTTTCCTTCTTCATGGAAAGATATAACAACGGCGATTTTTATACATAGCAAGCCGTAGGCGAGTTATGAAAACTTTCCGCACTTGCAAAAATGAGTCGTTTTAAATTCTTATTCTATAAATAACAATTTCAATGCCTGCCTGGGACAGCAATAAACATCCGTTGAAATTATTGCCAACTAGCCCATCACCAGAGACGACTCTGTGGAAATTTTGCACATTTTACCGTCGTCATCGACGTTGGTCAATAGAATAAAAAATTGGCAAACGGCTAATCATCATTATAACAGCAGAACCGAGTATTTATCGGGTTCACGCTCCGTTTGAGAAGCGGCGCCATGGCTATCTGCGATGGAAGACCTGCTCGACCCCGGAGTTGACCCTTGCGACTGCCAAACAGCTGCAAACATATCTCTTTCTCAATACTTTCATTCAGAGCTACTGATTTTTAATTGCCACTGATGGGATAAAATTAAAATTGTTGTTTACTTCGAAGTATATTGAAATTGGGTCAATTCATAAGTTCAAATTTGTAAAAAAACAAGCCTCTGTGGTTTTTATTGAGAATGAAAATGAATACAAGTCGAACGATCAGGAATCGGGAATTCTGAAATAGCACGTGTCCCTAAAAATATATGGACAGTTTTGGCGAGTCCCTGTATGATCCTTTGAACAACGGATAATCAAATCTGGAATTTTTAAGTAAATGAGTAAATAAGTTTGAAGCATCACAACACTGGGAATGTTCTAAGTTGTTGAAAAACCTACAACAAACGCTATTCACAGAGCAAAAAAGAAGGAGTGAACTATTGTGTAAACAATTTCGGTAATAATAGTGAAATAATGCGGAAAAAAATAAATGAAGTCAATATCCATGGCAAAACCAAAAATAACGTGTTTCCAAATCACTTGAATAATCCAAATAAAATAAATAATCATGTTTTGCTTCCTGCTAGAACCAACAAACCACCTGATATTGAGTTAATCAACCCCTACAATTCTAACTAATGTACCATGTGATCCAAAAAATAACATCTAGTAGAAACCATGTAGTTGGAAGACTTACATCAAGGATTAATCCTTCCCCTATTTTGCCCCAAAAATAATCTTTGCATGTCCTTGATTAAGTCTTCCAACTACATGGTTTCTACTCGATGTTAGTTTTCGGACTTCTATGGTATCTTCAATGAGGAATATTTTTGGTGGAGTTAGACTGAAAGTTTGTTCACCATCCAGTTATATCCCACCTCCACTGTATGTGATGGATCGTCTCCGCTGGATGTTCTACAATTCTAATAAATTCTAATAAAAATCAATTCGTTATTTTCGTTCCACTCAGTAAATCAAAATGTGGTCAAATACCTACTTGAAGTGAAGTCTACGGCAACTAGTATACTTAGATGGTAGTAATATAAACATGCTCATGCTCATGCTGTCCATACATCTTACCATTCCTATCTGCTTGGAGGTTCCTTTCCTAATTCTTGGAAAACTTCCAAGATTGTTCCAGTACCAAATGAAACCAGACATCTAGAGTCTGAATGAACTTCGACCAATTGTCACTTCCAGTGTTATCCAAAATCTTAGAAAAAAACATGAAAATCCAACTGAATAAACATATCAACGAATAAGATATTATATTTCTTCTCAACCAATCAGGATTTGGATCAGAGTACAGCAGCTGATTTATGAATACTTTATATCACAAGACCTATGAACTAATATATTGAACTGTCAATATTTTGAGCATGATTTTGCTTGCTTACCAAAAATAAAATCACGCTAAAATAACTTTGAGAGTTTAATCCATTTGAATTTATAGGTCGAGTGGTATAAGGCTAGATTATTTCCTGAGTAACTCAAATTTAAGCCAACAACAAATAATAATATTGATAATAAAATTTTTGGGCATCCCAATATGCATTGAAGTAACCTTTATAGCAAAGTTTGCATGTAACATTTCAAATTCTGACGTATTTTCATCGCCTTATTTCAAAATATGTATATAAGAATTCTATAAAAAATCTAGTTTTACTGGAAAACATCAATATAAGATCATTTAGGGCGGGTTGTACGAAGCAAGGTCACCAAAAGTTTAACTGAACTCACTTTAGTTGCTAGGGATTAGCCAATGAAATGTCTAGTTCCTCAGCAACTGAACTTAGTTTATTTGAACTGTTGCTGAACTTCTTTTGTACAACTCAAAATTTTACCTCGCAAAAATACCAATTTTGTACTCGCGGCAAGCTTTCGAATCTGTTAGGCACAGAATAACCTACGTCACACATCTAAAAAAATATTAGGTCCTTTTTATCGAATTTGTATAAAAGCTTTTTTATCAATTTAATAAAATCATTTCAGTCGTACTGAAAGCTTGTAAAACTCCCATGTGCCAATTTTGAATCGAATCGAATCACAAATAAAAAATTCGTCCACCAACTTGGTTTTTTGCGTTGACAAAAACATCATAATTTTTTAACTTGAAAATCCCCATATGCTAATTTTGATTCGAATCGGACCAAAATTACAAATTTCGTCCGCCATCTTGGACCACCATTTTGTTTCATTGCATTGACAAACAAATCATAGTTTCCGACCTTACCACCACATATCAATTTTGAATCGAATCGGACCATAATTGCAAATCATGTCCGCCATTTTGGAGCCGCCATTTTGTTTTTCTCTCAGAAATGTTCCATAATGCATTGTCACCGAATTGATGTCAAAATAGCTTGCAAATACAGTATCATAATTTGGAATACGGAACAGTTGTTTTTCCCGCACGCAAGAGGGCGCCAAAATGAAAAGTTAGGTGGCAAAAATTGACATGGCTGAATTCCTTATGAAATTATCTTTTTAATGATGTGTCACACTTACTACTTTTCCTATTCAAATTGTTTGGGTGATAGTGCCCAAGGGGTGGGGGGGAGAGGTACGACAGTTGAGGTTATGATAGGAAGATGTCCCCCTTGGATTAAAAATCGACGTGTTTTTGCATTTTATTCACAACACATGTGTTTTGAAGATATTCGTTCTGTTTCGTTTTCGGTGCCCCACCCTGTATATCTGAAAAAACCGTAAGAAGAATTTTGAAGAATAATGAATTTCGTGCATAAAAACCAATATTCATCCAGAACTTACTCGATAGAGATTTCGATGGCCACTTGGATTTTTCATTGTGTTTCTAAGGCATGATTGAAGTATGCCAAAATTTTCCTGGAAAAGGACCCCGCACTTTTTATGGGTAAAATGGTTCTCGGTGAAATTGTCTGAAATTTTAGTATATTGTAGTATTCGATGTACTGATTGAACGTGCAGAATCGCAAAGTTCGTTGATGGATACATTTTGAAATACGTTCAAGTTAAAAATCAGTAATTATTATTTAACAATTTTCTCGGGATTTGAGAGTGCCAACTGCATTTATTTTCGTTCTTATCATCAACGTAACTTCATATTACTAAAATCATTCAGATGGTGCAGATTATATCATTATGTACAGAGTGAAAAATAAAAACATTTTAGTTATGTCTTAAAATTCGATGTGATAATGAAATATTGATAAAATTATTTTGACATGTAATATACTATTCTAAGTCCATCATTAATCACAATCCATACATTTCGTACAGGGAGATATATATATTCCAGTGAATTATCATTGTCTGAAGATAGCTGATACCGTATAAACAAGATTCCATTGGGATAATAAGGTGACCATGAAAATTTTCGATTAACTTGGTGAAATTCCTTTATTATTTTTTAATATATTCTCTCCTCAACACTGTCCCAAAAATTCATTTTCCTACTATGACTAGTTTCATAGTTATTAATTGAAAAACTCATTACCATTTGCATGACGAGTTGAAGGAACTTGTTCACGCGTACATTCTACTAGTGCCCGAAATTTTTCACAAATAGTGAAACATGAAAATGTGGAGATCAAAATAAATGTAAAAGAGGGTGAAGATTAGAGATAATAATCACATCAGATATATGAATTTAATAATGTAAGGTACATATTTAAGTGAATTTTGTTGGTTTAAGCTTTGTCGGAATAAAAAACAAACTATCTGGGAAAAGTGAAAATGATTGATAGAACGCTTTTATTTCTAATAGGAGAATTTGAATCTGGGCAGCGACGGTTTTTTCCAATGCGTGTTCCACTCGTATAGAGGGTTCCATGATTTTTATTTTTGCTGGCTATCAATAGAAACATATAGACATCTTTTATATTTCATCAATATAGGTAATTCAATACGTAAAGGTGATAATAATTATCACTGATGGAAATAATTGATTTTTCTTTTTCATTCAGTTTCCGTCAACGACAGAATCAAAATGTACCCGATAGCTGATAGGTTTTTTTTGTTATTGTATGTGGACCGTAGCGCTGCTACGGGGGAGGTGGATTCGGTTAAGACTGTTCCTTGTCACCTTCAGTGATAAGTGATTTCCCGTACCGGGGCCTCATACACGATTGGGCGAGTCAAACTATCCAAGCATTAGGAATTTTATCTGGCTCATGCCTGAGTTGTAAGTTGTGACTGATGTGTCGTATATTCAGTCAGTTCCAATATGGTTGATGGAATTGGATGGATCGTCATTGGTCATCACCCTGCATATAATGTTACATTTATTTTGATCTCCACATTCTCGCGTTTCACTATTTGTGAAAAATCTTGGCCACTAGTAGAATGTACGCGTGAACAAGTTCCTTCAACTCGTCATGCAAACGGTAATGAGTTTCTCAATTAATAACTATGAAACTAGTCATAGTAGGAAACTAAGTTTTAGGGACAGTGTTGAGGAGAGAATGATGAATATATTAAATAATAATAAAGGGATTTCACCGAGTTAATCGTGAATTACAGGGTGATTTCTGAAACGTTGATATTTTGTAATTTTTTTCATCAAAAAATTTCATGATCACCCTATATATTCCAATGAAATCATGTTATTACGGTATCAGCTATTTTCCAAGGATGGCAATTCACTTGAATATACAGGATATGTACGAAAGAACCGGCCATATATTTCACCAATTTTTTAAATCACCCTGTACGGAATGTATGAATTGTTATTAATGATGGAATAAGAATAGTATATTGCATGCCAAAATAATTTTATCAATATTTCATTAAAACATGGAGTTTTCAGACATTACTAAAATGTTTTTATTTTTTACCTTGGACATAATGATATAATTTGCACCATCTAAATGATATTTAGTAATATGAAGGTACGTTGATGATAAGAGCGAAAAAAAAATAAAGTTGGCACTTTCAAATCCCGAGACAATAATTAAATAACAATTACAGATTTTTAACTTTCAAAATCTATCCATCAATGAACTTTGCGATTCTGCTCATTCAATCAGTACATCGAATACTACAATATACCAAAAATTCAGTCAATTTCACCGACAACCATTTTACCCATAAAAAGTGCAGGGTCATTTGTAACTACTGATGAGTCGACTTCCACATCAATCGGCACTGTCAGTTCCCAGAACTGTACACTGATAAAAATACCCGATTAGAGACAAAAGAATCATGCATTTGGATTATTTTCTCTTCTAACAAAGAAATTGTCTTCGTCCCAAATATTTTGCTTTTGAATGAAAATCATTGTTGCTTTTGTAATAAATTTTCTATTCTTTTGGCTTCAAATGCTTTTTAGAGAACATTATTAAATTTGTCTCCAGTTCTGCTTGGTTGACTCTTGTCTCAAAACCATAACCACTTGATACAAGGTCCAAATGTGTTTGGTTGACATAATCTACCTCAGCTATCTTCGCCATGCATGAGCTCGGGTCTACCGGTCTACCCGAAGTTTGCCGATACCCATTTGAATTTGAGCAAGTCGCAACGAGTTGCAGGGTGCAGGTGTCAGCGTATCAGTTCACTGGTCACTAGTTAGCGCCATTCTGCCATTGTATTTTCTTATGTCGAATGTCGATGAGTTGATGTTGATAAATGGTGTTTGCCGGCAAGATTTGTGTTGTGAATAGGTATGATGAGTGAAACCGGTTTAAAAAAAAGTGGTAACGGTGATACTATTCAAAACTGTTTTCGTCCCATGTGTGTACGTCGGACCGTTCAAAAGTTAACAGGGGGGGGGACTATTTACGTCCACACTGTATAATATTACAATGTTAAGCTATAATATGAAAATTCGTCAATGTAGGTAGAAATTTATTTGTTTTACTTCCTTTACGAGTTTTATGATTTTGTTGGTACCACCTAGAGTTACTTTTGTTTTGTTCCTTATTCACCAGCAATACCAATTTTTCCCTGATTTGTGTTCAGTAACCAAAGTAACGTGTTATGTGTTATTATTTAAATAAATGCGTTTTTATTAATATTTGTTTTTCTTAATATCCCTATAAGTTTTTATGAATATTTAAATTTCAATTTTGAATTTGATTTTAACCAATGCAAGTTTGTTGCTTTAAAACTTTCCAAATTTTCACATGAACTATTAGTATCTTTTAAAAAGATCCTCAAGAAATTTGGCCTAGACCATACACATTTTGTCACAAGACAGTTTTGGATCTTTTTAAAAAAGAGTACATTTTTCACTTGAGGACGCAAGGTTTCAAAACAAGAGTTCAACATAAACATAAGATTTTAAATGAAGCATTTGTTGGTTTTATATCAAAAGCCTTTTATTTCAAGACAATGAGATCTTGTCTATTATTTTAAAGCATGTAGTTTTCAAACAATCTCCTAATGAATTTGATCGAAAACTTAGGCTCTTTTGCTTTAAGTTCACATGACTTTGAGCTAGAAAAAAGATGGCATTTCCCTCAAAGCTTTTCACAATTTAGAAAAATAATGATTTTGAGACAAAATCATTTTATATTATGACAAAACTAATGTTACTTGCCTGACATTTACATAACTTTGTGCTAAAGAAATGATGCGTTTGCCTCAAAGAAATTCAAATTTTGGTATCCATGCATTTCGCCCATATCAAATGCTGGGCAAGTTTAAATTCTTTCAAATCAAGGAATCCTTTTTACCTGTGTAGATGGAAGGCTGATGAGAACCCAAATTGAAAGATAGAGGCAAAAAGTAAATTTTTCTTCAAAACTAATGTTTGGTGCGGCACGAGGGGTGTCTCACTTTCCGAAAATTTCTACACCAAATTTTCATTTGAGGGATTTCAATTGGATTTCAGAACTTTTGAACGGATTTCTGGATTTCATAAGAAATTTCAAGATTTCCTTTAGGTTTTCTGGATTTCACCAAAGATTTCTAGATTTCATATGGATTTCATGATTTCATTCGGATTTCAAGATTTCATTCGGATTTCAAGATTTCCTGTACGATTTCTGAATTTCACCGGAGATTTCTGGATTTCATAAGGGATTTCAGGATTTCATTCGGATTTCAAGATTTCCTTCAGGATTCCAAGGTCAAAAAAATGCTGCACACAGTTGGCAGTAATGTATTCAAGCATACGGGTGCAGGTTCATCGAAATTTCATTGCTTTTGGGGAATTTTAGCGCAATTCTTCATTCGTTGACAACCAAATGTAAATGAGAGGTGTGATTTGTTTCTAACAGTATCATTTGCGATTTTTTTAGATATCTAGTGGATATCGGGAGCAAGTTTCCCTTCTTTAAAAATTATATACCAAATAAGAATTTCTACGAGGGGTGTTTCACTTTCGTAATATTTGTACCGAGATTTGTACATTAAATCAGGATTTCTATTGAATTTAAGAATTTCATATACATATAAAAATAGATGGTTACTTACTAACGTGAGAATTAAAATGAAATTGAAACCAAACGGACAGAAAAACATGATGTTAGATGTATGACAATGATGATGACAATTTATATTGGATTACTTATCAAGAAGGAAAATTCTGATTACTGGGTGAAATATTGATATTTTCTTTCAATTAAAAAAGGTAGGTATAAATTTGATCGAGATTGTTTAAATCTGTTTTTTTGTTCATTGATTCTTTATTTTCGTTGATACTTATCATTTCCAGAAAAATTATTTTTGTTTGATTACTTTCAGTGTCTAAAATAATTGTATCATTATAGTTCATTCGATGGTCATTTTAATTTACATGTTCCGATAACAAGAACTCATGTGCCTTATCGGTATCCACGAACATACATTGGCCAAACTTCTTCGGAAAAAATGTTGGCCTCTTCAACATGTTTTCCTAATTCAAAACCCGAAGTTTTAGAAGTAGATGCTACCTCATCCCCTACTTGTTGAGTAGGAATTAAATAATTTTCAATGGTATTTTTTTTTCCTGAAAAATGCCTCTGAACATGTTTATAAAAATTCGAAACTGAGGGATTCTGTGTGTCGCTGATTTGTTTTTGAAAATTTTGATTTCTGCATCGCAAAAGAAACATACAACAAATTTCGAAATTCTTTCTTCATCTTCACGAGCATCTTTGATAACTATTTCTTTTTCCGTAATTTCTGAATATGTATCTTGTGCGACTTTCTTCATTTTCAAAAGTTGTACTATCCACTGCCTAATTAATTTGTTTATTTGATCACTGCCCTCAGCGTTCCCTGTATTTCCAGAGGTGTTTCCGCCATCGTCAAGCGACGAATCATGCGATCCTTGGAGGCTCTGATCGAGAACCTCATTAGGAATAAGACTCGGGACGGGACTAACATAACCACAAGAATTTTTTTGCATTTTGGTTTTTCTAGTTAAAAAGGTAGCATTTCTCTTCTTCCTCATATCCCAGAGAATTTTCTTGTGTCCAGGCAGTATCATGAAATTTTCAGTATTATTATGAAAAAATCCAAAATAATTTTTAAAATTTTTTTCTTCTACTCCAGAATTTTTTAATATATTTTTGAGGTGAGTTCTAGTAAAATTTTCAATTTCCGCGAAATCATCATTTGTTCATTCTTGAAGAGCCTCCGCTGTTACATATCCTGAATACCTCGAAATATTCTTCAGGTAAACTGCTATATCAAATGGAATCTTATCCAGTAAATCTGATAGGATCGTCTGTAAATACAAGAAATAAATATAGTGCTGGCTCTTATCAACTTTTTTAAGTTATAAATTTAAAGAACCTCCCAGAAAAAACTTCCTGGAGCGTCTGGAATATCCTCGAGAATTCTGATAGTTTAATTATTATAATTGGGAATTGTTAGTTTCATCATCGTTATCCCTACAAGTAGTCATTCTGCCCTTTGATTTTCTAGAAACTTGCCAAAATTTCAAGCAAAATTCCGAGCAGAATTCTCTATCGGCGATCGTTTTGAAATATAGAAAAGCTTCTATTTGCCCCTTTTCCTCCTCTCCAATTTTCGTCCCTCACCCTCTCCAGCCCCCTCATTGCCAACTTCACCCTCTCTACCTCACATCTTAACATCTATCTTTCTCTCGATATTTCTCTGTCAATCACAGATTCTTTCACTCACCTCGTCATTCACCATCTCTTACCCTTTCTCTCTTACTTTCAGTTCATCTCTCCCTCTTTCTTTCTCTAGCACGACTCGAGCACGACGAGCATTCTGTGGAGTTCTTTGCCGAGAGAATTGTTTTCGAAAAAATGAGAAATTCAAAGCAAATACAAATAGTATATATATAATAGTATATATAATAGTATATATATACTATCTTGGTTCACACAACGTCCTATGAACATTACAGTTGTTTACTTTTGGTGTGAATCGAGGTGTGAATTTCAAGCTGAAAACTTGTTAATTAATTCACAATCTGATCGCAATCTGAGAGTTTTTCTAGAATTGTTTCAAAATTTCCGTATAGAATCCTTGGAGATATTTGCAAACTGCCTCGCAAATGTGCCATTTCTTATCAACTGAATTTGAAATAATCATTTATTTATGTTTATTCTGAAAAGTACATCTGTGTGTTACATAATATTTAGTTGCATTGTAGCACGCATTTTCGTTGCCCTCCGCAGCTCGCTCCGCTCGCACCATAAGCTAACCTAACAAATGATTAAGTTTTTAATTTTATTTGATACCACTCGAGATTTTTCTTTTGGTGTTTGATATTATGTAGTTTATAACTTTACTATATCCTCACCTCGGTAGCCTCAACAGCCATATTCAATTCTCGATTCAATTATACAATAACTTTTTTTCACAGAAAATGTTTCTAGGCAGCAAACTTTACTGGCACTTATACTGCAATAACACGTTTCTGCCGGTTTCTGCGTCAGTCTTCACTCTTCAACAATCAGGTGGGGCTTTATGTGGGAATCCACGAGTATTTGCGAAGTTTTTTTAAAGATTTTCATATTTCATTAAGAATTTGATTATTTCACCAAGGATTTCAGGATTTACACTTGGATTTCGGGATTGCAAAAGAATTTCAAGATTTCATGAAGATTTCAAGATTTCACTTAGGATTTCTAGATTTCTTGAGAATTTCAAGATTTCTATTGAGATTTCATAAGGATTTCAAGATTTCATTCGGATTTCAAGATTTCACCTGAGATTTCTGGATTTCATAAGGATTTCATAGGGATTTCAAGATTTCATATTGGATTTCTGAATTTCATCAAAGATTTCGGAATTTCAGGTTGGATTTCTGGAATTCAACATGGATTTCAAGGATTTCTGGTCATGTTGTACACCAGATTTCCGAAGTGAGACACCCCTCGGTGCGGCATATTAGTTACTCAAATCGTTGAGCCTCACTTTTTTAGGGGCAACCTTAATTCATGAAAATATTGAGAGTTTTTAAATAACGGTTTTTTTATTTCTTACATGGATTACCGCTGCAAAGAAGAAATGATTTTTTTTTCTAAAAATACGGAGCGCATATTCATGGTACCTTTGAAGTCAGAGCGTGGCCTAACGAACACATTCCTCATAAATGGATAGGACAATATTCAGAAAATCCATGACCTGCAAGATCCCCAGATTTGATGCAATTGCATTTTTCCTTATGGGAGTACCTCAAAAGTGTGGTTTATAAAAATCCGTAACCTCATAATCGGTCTGATTCTATAAAAAGTGGTTAACACGGTGGATACTTTAATAACGTTGTTAACAACTACTTTTATAACCACCCTAGATTTTCCACTACTTATATTTGATATTCTTCAAATACGAAATTTATCAAGGTGGTAATTTTTCACATTTCCACTCAGTGGTAAATAAATACGGAAAAGTTAGTAACTCTTCTTTTTTAAATTATAGTTTGCTATTTTGCTGTTATTTTAAAGTCATCTAACCTCTTTTTTTAAATTTATATTGGAGTTGTAAATATAAATGAGTATTTTAGCTTAGGTATTTTATGACTTTCATTGATCTTATATCCGGGACTGAAGTTTTTTGTAAATAATTACAAAAGTTATATATTTTATATTGGTAAAAGGTAGGTATCCTGGAATGCATACCTTCATTACACAGGATCTCTGCTCATTGTTTTATCTATCTGATCTTTTAGTAGCAACACAAAGTAATGATGCCTCCCAAAACTACACGAGATCTAAGAGTCACCTCAGACCAAATGGAATGTTTGTTAGTTTATATTGCTGATAAAAAGTGAAATTTTGAAAATTTGAAAAATGAAAAAAAGTTATTGGTCGTGGAAGTATAACTAAAATCATCTCAACTACATCTGCATGCAATTACCAGAGCAAACTTGTGGTGTTAGGATAAATGTATTCAAGTAGCACCAACAAATTAAAAATTTGCAACATAAACATACCTCAGTAGACTTAACTCTCTGATTTACCTTAAGATGTAGTGGTATAAAAGTAGCACTTCTACCATGTTGAACAACGTGAGGTTCAAAGGCATCAAAACCTCCAACACCAATATTTTTGGCATGTGATATATCTTTCTGAATTTCAGATCACTAATGCTGAATAGGTTTGTAAGGCTCTATTATTGGACGCTATCTGTCGCTTGAAAATATAATTTTTCTGAAATCGTTCAAGAATGCCCACTTTCTCGGAGCAACTTCAGGCCTCAAAATACGCTAATCTAGTATTTTAGTCCGTTTGCTAAGTAACGAACTTTCCCGGACCGTTTTCGGACCTAAACGGTACGGGAAAGTACTTTTTCTGAAATCGTTCAAGAATGCCCACTTTCTCGGAACAACTTCAGGCCTCAAAATACGCTAATCTAGTATTTTAGTCCGTTGCTAAGCAACGAACTTTCCCGGACCGTTTTCGGACCTAAACGGTGCGGGAAAGTACTTTTTCTGAAATCGTTCAAGAATGCCCACTTTCTCGGATCAACTTCAGGCCTCAATATACGCTAATCTAGTATTTTAGTCTGTTGCTAAGCAACGAACTTTCCCGGACCGTTTTCGGACCTAAACGGTACGGGAATAGTACTTTACGTAACAAGTCCGGAAAATACTGTTTTTTTGGACGAGTAGACCAAATTCTAGGACGAGCGTTAGCAAGTCCTGGAAGTCTACGAGTCCAAAAAAACTATTTTCGGACGTGTTGCATACACTATTTTTTCGGCAATCATGTAGAATAACAAATCAATGAGACGCATTTAGTCTAAGAAACGAAGAGAGGTCGACTTTCACCCATCTGTTAACCGGATGAAACGATACCAAATTAGAATATTTCGAACATTTCAGTTCTTATTTGTATTATATAATGAAACAGAAGATATGTACCAACAGAAACATTCTAATTCTTATTTATATTAATATTTGTATTAAAATTGGAGCATTTCCCGGCCTAGTCCGGGAAGTACGTACTTCCCGGACTAGGCCGGGAAGTGCTACTTTCCCAAAGAAAAAGTGTCCGGGAAGTGAACACTTCCCGGATGGTTGCCGAAAAAGTACTTTCCCGTATCGAAAACGATACGGGAAAATTTTTGCCGGCTTGATTACATTTTAGACAGTTATTGAATTAAAAGCACATTCCCAGACTTCAATACTTGTTTACAATTTACGTTGTCGTTCGGGAATGTATTGCTTTTACTACTAGATATACAATATACTATTTTTCTGTAAGATAGATAAATAAATTATCTTACCGTTGAATTATTTCCTGAGCAACATTGTTAAAAAATGCAACAAATTTCCTGCAATCATTACTGCCATTTTGAATCATGATGATTTATTTTTCCACTCTTTTCCACCAATAAAATCAGGTCGATGAGTTAGTCACTTTATTAATGGTAAACCAACGACAAGTTGTTAATTCTTTTTCCATTTTGACCTTAGAGAATTGAAAAATCGGGAAGTGATTCAAATAATCACTGACCTTCCTTTTTGCCACCGAAATGGCAGTTGTTTAGATAACCACTTCCTTAGAGAATCAGACCGAATATCGACCATATCGGCCAGGTAGCCCAGTGGTTAAAACGACATTGTTTCAATCACTCTGGCTGCCAGTCAGAGGTTCAAACCCTAGCGACTGCTGACATTTTTCTGATCGCCCGGTAAAGTGCTAGGAATCTCACGTAAAAAAGCAAGACCTCGTTAACCCTTAGCTCGCTCAAGTTTCGACTTCGGAGGGCTGCCGTTCTTAAGGGGCCGACAGCTGGTTAACAGTAAAAACAATTTTAACAAAAAAGAATAGAAGAAATAATACGACAACGTAATAATAACATTACATCACAAATGCTGCGAAATATATCCAAAGAAATGAAATCCCGAACGAATACATGTATTGAACGTTGAACATCAGGGTAGACATGTCGAGTAATGCATAATTACAATGTTCCAAATGTATCGAGGTGTTTGGTTTATAATTATTTCACCTTCTCATTTTATTATTCACATTTAAATTTTATCATTATTTTTGTTATTATAATATTATTAAGTGTTGGAAAATAAAAAGTAAATTTTGAAAATTAATAATTTTTGTTTTATTGAAA
The DNA here is from genome assembly GCA_944452925.2 of Chrysolina oricalcia. Taxonomy (NCBI): domain Eukaryota; kingdom Metazoa; phylum Arthropoda; class Insecta; order Coleoptera; family Chrysomelidae; genus Chrysolina; species Chrysolina oricalcia. Next base: position 8,629,166 of record OX101816.2, read on the forward strand.
AAGTGAAATTAATTAAAATTGTGTTGATACTTGGTCCTTTAAATAATAAACAGTTTCTATTTATTTTTTTTTATTGAACAATTTGGTTGAAACCCTTTATGGGCACCTTATCCGGCCTGTTTCACACATCCCATAAGGTAGTGTGGGACTCCCCTGAGTCCGAATTGAATCCCCCTCAGGTATACCAACTAAACACTCCACCTCGTGCGTGGTAGGCTCGTCCAGCCACCCAAGGCTGACCCGATGACACGTAGGCAGATGCCCATTGTATCGTACCATACCACTTTCTCGGGCCATCAGAAAAATTCTGCAGTCGCTGTGGTTTGAACCAGCGACCGGCAGCGTGACTGATTTAAACATTGATGCTTCAACCACTCGGCTACCTGGCCCTGTCTAGATTACCATGTCCTGAAGATATTTCAGTTGCCTCTTATGAAGCAGCTCATATGGCAAATTCACAGATTTCAATTTTTTTCCGAATAAATAGAAATATCTTGCGAATCTTTACAAAATATCATTCAAAATATTACTGTTGGTTTTACCAATGAGTTTATTTGTGAGAAATATATTTACAAATTAAATTTTCTTATTGAAAAAATTGATTTTTGTTTTTGATCTCAGGTTTGTTCAAAACTTGCAAAAAGCTATAAAATGTCATACTGAACAACGTTTCCGAATAACATTTTTCGATATTTTTAAAACAAGTGTGTTTTGAGATTTTTTAATTTCCTGTCAAACACGAAAAGACGAACGGCACTGTACAAGGTCTTTTGGGGTTTCTTTTGATGCAGAAGCGATTGCACGTATCGATATTTTTCAAAATTTATTAATGAAAAAATTCTGCCGGTCACTGTATATCTGTATTTTCTACATTATTATTTCTTTAGTGAGATAAAATACAAAAGGCTGATATTTAGCATAGTATTACCTGCCCGTCAGCTCTTTTTCGCAAGCCTCGCTCACCGCACACTAAATTTTTATCAACAATTTTTGGAACATTATGCGAATAAATGTTTATTAATATTTTACTCTTTTCGATCAACCAGGTGATTCCGTCTAAACCTATATCAATTCAACTCTTTCAAATTTCAATACGATAAATTTCATTCAAAAACCATTCAGTGACCTAGAAAATCAGAGCGATGAATACAAAAGTTTCATGTCCAACTCCGAAATCCGTTACAATTTATGATTTATTACATACACTTTCCGATATCTTTTCAATTGGATCGAAATGAACGTTGAACTGTGATGCAGACAATGAGGGTACATAAAGTGATCCCTTCTCGCGGTAATAACATCAGTCCATTGTGTATGATTTCATTATACTCTCTCAGGAAACTCTGGGCGATAAAATTTTTATTAATGTCAACCTCATTAATATAAATCTTCATCGTCATCTGATTCATTTCGAATTCTTATCTGTTTTTTATTCTCGAATATCGTCGTGTTTTAAATTTATCTCTCTTGATTAATGGGGTCGTAACACGGTAACCCAAAAGGGGTTGAAAAATGACATGTTTATACCACACAGAAATGCGATACACTTTTAAATCCTTGATACGCCTTGTCTCGTATGACGTGAGATATACATTTTGTTTACAGTCTTCCACCTTGTTGGGTATAGGCATTAGAGGATTAAGAACATTTTTAGAAGAAGAATTTGACACATTGAAAACAGTTTCAGCAAAATCTGTGAACAATACTTTTGGGTTTAAATTATTACTCTTTTTTATGGCTTGCTTTGTTTCCAAAAGAGGAAACCAACGAAAAATAAAATTATAGTTGAAAAATAACTCCTTGGTCTATTGAAACTATTTCGAGATTGTTCAAAATTTCACTTGAATATTTTTCAATCATATTTTATCTGTGTTTCTTTCACTACAATAGTATATGAAAAAGTTAACAACTTTTCTACAACTACAGCAGAATAGCTATTTGTAAAACAAGAAAGTGCTACTATTCCTCCCGAGTTTACTGCCCGACAGATAAAATTGTAAAAAATGTATATTTGCTACCTACGTTGACTGAGTCAAAGAAATTTTGTCAATGTGATGATAAATGTGTGATCTAAGAGGATACTACAGGACAGGTATTTTATTGACCGGTGTATTCATATTTAGGGGAATAATCCCCCGTTTCTACTTTAATATCCATCTTCAATGGTGCCTCCCAAAGTTTTTGTGGAGTTAGACAGAAAGTTTGTTGACGTTCCTCTAGTTTGGACTATGTTCGATATCTTCTAACCTAATAAGCTTTGAAGTATTGATTTCAAATTGAAAGTAAATCTCTCTTATTTCGACTATTTTAACCATCTTCGGAGTTGTAACTCGACGTTTTGTCTTTGTTCAGATATCGCAGTATTGATGAAGACAACTTTATCATTCTCTTAAGTTTTCTTTTCAATAATACTTGTTTTTCCTTCAACAACCAAATTTATAAACAAACTTTTGGCACTCCTATGGGTGCAAAAATTAGCCCTATTTTAGCTAACTATGTTATGGACGACCTGCTAGATATGGTCTTAAATGTTCTTCCTTTCAATGTGTTCTTTATAAAAAAATATGTCGATGACATAATTGTAGCCCTTCCTGGGACAGAGACTACAGAAATCTCAGATGTCTTCAATAGCTATGATCCATTTATTCAATTCACCATCGAAAATGAAGATGCTGAATGTAGTGTTCCGTTTCTGGACACCAAATTTATTCGTACTCCCAATAATACAATATTGGTTGACTGGTACAGAAAACCTATCAGTGCTGGTAGGTATATGAACTATTGGTCTTACCATAAACAATCTATTAAAATAAATCTGATCAAGCAAATGAAGCAACGAGTTTTACGTATCTCTTACCCATGTTTTCACCAAAAAAATTTGAAAATTCTCCATAATCTTTTTAAACAAAATTCTTATCCAGTATCTTTATTGTTATTGTACCTCCTCCAGGTAATCAAATAAATAATACTGTTAATTTTGCCAATAATGACATTGGTGATAATAATGTTAATAATAATAATGTTCGCCTGGTAATCGAGAGATTGCAGGTTGGATTCCCAGACGGTGCGATCTTTTTTCATTTTCAGATGTGAAAGTCTGAATGACTGAGGCTCGTGTCGGCTGGGAATAATCCTCCACGATTCACTGTTGCGTTAAAAATTAACAGTGCTGCTCTTAAAGTGGCGTATGGAGTTAGTAACAAGGCCTATCCAGAACACATGGCTAATGACCATATCAGTCGATGCCAAATCACCAAGGAAAAAAAAAATAATGTTTCACAACCTAATATTTTTTACACATCTTTGCCCTTTTTTGCTGAAATCACGCCAAAGCTTTCACGAATTTTCAATAAAATAGGTAATGTAAAAATTGCAAATAAAACGGTCCTTACCATAAATTCCTTATTTTCTGTCGTAAAAGACAAAACTCCTTTATTTTCTCAATCTAAATTAGTATATTGCATACCTTGTTCCAACTGTAGTCATGAATACATTGGTCAAACAGCAAGGTTGCTAAAATACCGTATAACTTCTCACAAAAGTGATAGTAGATTGCATAGAAGAAAGAAGGTAGTGACCTACTACAATTCCACAAAAATTTTAACCAAAGATAGTAATTCTTCAAAACGAATATTCTTGGAAATGACATTTATTCCTCAATCTGATCATTGTTTAAACAAAAGAACAGATCTAAACCACTTGAGTGAAATCTATTCTTATTTATTATTGTTGGACAAGAACCCAAGTGCTCTCAATAACAGCTCCTTTGGCATTACTTAATTTCATTCGGTATTCCTTACACTATTTTACTTCCCATAATTTCCACATTAATTCAAAAAACTTTTTCGAACAATGTTAATAATTTTCTCAACAATTACATGAAATCCATAATTATATATCCTCTTTAGCAGTAATTGCAACTGTACTGGAAACCCCAGCAGCTCAGGCCAATTGTTCTCTTGTTCTATAACTTCTATGAATAAATTTGACTTTGACTTTTGACACATGACATATTAATAATTTTAATAAATTCTAAACCAATAATTTTCTTTTCTCCCACGCTCCTCGTGGTATCCTACAGGTGTTGTCTGCATCTGACAAATTTAAAAAAAAATTTCAATTGTTTTAATGTTTTACATAAATTTTATTAAGTACCCCATGTTACACATGGATTTTGTCTTTTTTAATTCTGTAACATCGTTGTTAAGCAACCAATCTCACTAACATTGTAAGTATAGGACTCTCATCCTCACCATTTTACCATAGTTTCATCCATTTTTGTAGCTCCCTGATGATGATAGTAACCACTGTCGAAATATTGGAAATATAATGTTATAAGAGTACACTTGCGTTTTGCTGCTGTCCCAACTGTCCCAAATATTGTCAAGATTGTTTTTAACTAGTCAGCAATAGACTACCTCTCTTCTCTCTCTCTCTCTCTCTATATATATATATATATATATATATATATATATATATATATATATATATATATATATAAATAAGGATGGATTTAGCGAGGGGCAATATATGAAAATATAAATAAAAAAGTTATATTTATATATACAGTGTCACCGTTAAAGTCAGCATCATATGGGATTTTTTTTATTAGTCAGTTATTGCAAATTTAGAGTTCGTGAACAGTTTGTGCTTTGAAAATTATGCAAAATGACTTTTACGATGTCTTCCTATTCATCGGCTACACCTGTCAAATATGACATTTTTTCTAAAAAAATACTAAATATCAGGTAATTTCTCAATATTTCGAGAAATATTATATGAAAAAGTTGTTTATTTTTAGATTTCCTACCCACCTACCAAATTTGAACCAGTTTGAACAACTTTGATTTTTTTCTCGTTTTCTTAACCTTACAATTTTTCAGCTAATTCAAATTTAGTCAAATCTGAAAAACCAGTTGAGATGTAATACACACATCTGCTGAAAGAATTTTTTTCTGATTAAAATGTTTCTAATTGGATATTTTCAAATAAATACAAATATGCTGAAAGAATTATGTCTAATACTTGATGCAAAGTGGCTCTAGTTTCAATATAGCAAAATTCACTTTAATAATTTTTATCACATGAAGACATTTCAGATAAGTGCTATAACTCTAGAAATATCAAATCAATTTGCCATTCAAATTCTTGCTAAATCAATTTCATACAATTATTCTCTGAACTTATACTCAAAAATTAATCATCAATCAAGGTGCTGTTGAAAAGGGAAGCATGCTATGGAAACAATAGAAGTGAATGTTATGGAAATTGATATAAAGTGTTTGACAGTTTCAAGGTTATGAAACAGTAATTTTTATCAAGTAGTAGATTCAAAATGCTGACTTTGCAGGAAAAAATAGAAATTGTACGCATTTGCGGTGAAAATACAAGTCATAGACAAGTTGCGAATATTTTCAATGGACGGCATCCTGAAAGAAATATTCACCAGTCTGCTGTGAGCAGGATTATCTCAAAGTTCGAATCGACGGGTTCAGTACAAAATTCTTTCAAAAGACCTCATAATCCAAGAGTTTATGATGAAGAAGCTCAATTAAGTGTATGCCTAGATGTGGTAGAGCATGGGCAAACTAGTATAACAGATATTTGTAATAGGACCGGTGCTAAAAGGGAGGCAGTGAGAAAAATATTACACAATAATAAGTTCAAGCCGTTCAAACCAAAATTTATAAACACGTTAAAAGAGCGAGATTTTGACGTACGGTTGGATTTCTCTTTTTGGTTCCAAGGACAACGAGAAGAAAATTCGAATTTTCCTTGTAAAATTTTATGGACAGACGAGGCGACTTTTACCTCGAATGGGGTAGTCAGTTCACAAAACTGTAGGTGGTGGTCAACAGAAAACCCAAAGTTTGTGATAGAATGCCGAGATCAATATTCTTTTAAGACAAATGTGTGGTGCGGAGTCATTGGCCCATATTTCTTCCGGGAAAATTTAAATTCAGAGAGATACTTGCAGTTTTTAAATGATGAAATACGTCAAGTTTTAGATGAAATGCCCCTTAATGAAAGACATAACCTATGGTTTCAATGTGACGGAGCTCCAATTCATAATTCGGCAGGAGTTAAAAGAAATATCTTGGAAGTATTTCGAGGGAATACAATAGGGCGGAATATGGAACAACCCTGGCCACCTAGGTCGCCAGACCTTACCCCACTAGATTTTTTCCTTTGGGGGTATTTGAAGCAAAAAGTCTACAAGCGCAGACCATTTCGAGATGTCAACCACCTGGAGACAGTAATTCGAGACAGTTTTTAACAAACGCTGTCAACGAAGTTTCCAGGCGAACCATTATTTGCATTGAGCGTGATGGAAGACATACCGAAATGTTATAATTGATATACAACCCACGTTGTACATTCTTATCATTTGAATCGCCTTATAATAATTAATAAATGTTTATTGTGAAATAATTGTTCATTTTTCTATTACTACAATTATTTTCAGAGCATGCCAGAGCAACTTGATTCATTTGTAAGTATTACTTCGGAGAATAATTTTTGAAGATTGACTCAGCAACTTTAGGTCTATTGATTTGGAAATGGATTCGAAAATTCAGAACTAGAGCCACTTTGCATCAAGTATTAGACATAATTCTTTCAGCATATTTGTATTTATTTGAAAATATCCAATTAGAAACATTTTAATCAGAAAAAAATTCTTTCATCAGATGTGTATATTACATCTCAACTGGTTTTTCAGATTTGACTAAATTTAAATTAGCTGAAAAATTGTAAGGTTAAGAAAACGAGAAAAAAATCAAAGTTGTTCAAACTGGTTCAAATTTGGTAGGTGGGTAGGAAATCTAAAAATAAACAACTTTTTCATATAATATTTCTCGAAATATTGAGAAATTACCTGACATTTAGTAATTTTTTAGAAAAAATGTCATATTTGACAGGTGTAGCCGATTAATAGGAAGACATCGTAAAAGTCATTTTGCATAATTTTCAAAGCACAAACTGTTCACGAACTCTAAATTTGCTATAACTGACTAATAAAAAAAAATCCCATATGATGCGGACTTTAACGGTGACACTGTATATATATATATATAAGTAGAAAAGTTATTGGGTATAACCCTCAAAATGTTCTGCAACCGTAGACACGTGTTTCGAGCTTAAGCTCTCATCAGTACGGTAAAATCAAGTGCGAAGATGTACAACACTTGGATGTAAAAATAGAAACAAAGGAAGTCAACAACAGGAAGCCAACCACACATTTGTGGCTTCGGTTAGAAGACCTTGTGCTTACAAGGCAACAACTAACGTCGCCACGGAGGCAGCTATAGCTACCAGCGTGACAATCCAAGTGTTGTACATCTTCGCACTTGATTTTACCGTACTGATGAGAGCTTAAGCTCGAAACACGTGTCTACGGTTGCAGAACATTTTGAGGGTTATACCCAATAACTTTTCTACTTATATTTTTATATATTGCCCCTCGTTAAATCCATCCTTATATATATATATATATATATACCGGGTGACCACGAGGTGAGGTACGCCCCCCAATTTTTCTATAGTTTTGAAGATACAGGTTTATTGTATTTCTGGTTCCTTTCGGAATTCTTCAAATCTTTTCATTCGAGTAATCTGATAATTCATCATCTTTCAACATAACAATGTGAAAAGAGTATGTTGCTATTTGAGAAATGGCAGTTGTGAGCCTTTCTTTATGGGTACTAATCCGTTTTGAGGAAATGTTTGATAATTGATGGGAAATATGGTTGCTGCAATTACATGGGAAGCTCAATTTTCAGCTGTATCTTACCTCGAACCTTCCTCTCGTAAATGCTGACGCCGTTCGTCAGTTGTGATGATTTGAGTTTGATGTTCATGGCCAACTTTGTTCGATTGAACAATCAACTGTATCTCCGCCATTTTTCAACCGATTTTCAATTTTGGAGAACAGTGTTATCACAAATTGCGTGTTCTTCCTGATAATGAAAAAAATTGTACAGGGTGTCATTTAAAAAAAAAAGTTTGGGGTCACTTCCGGTTAAACCGGAAGTGGTCAATTTTCGGTTATGGAGTCAAAATATGCGTATTTGAGTAATATATCGACGTGCCAAATCTTCAAAACTATAGAAAAATTGGGGGGCGTACCTCACCCCGTGGTCATATATATATATATATATATATATATATATATATATATATATATATATGTATATATATATATACATATATAAATATAAATATAAATATAAATATGAGAAACTGGATTCATATTTTTGTTGAAAATCTTCATTTTTCAAATAGGTTCTTATCCCCACGTGTCGCAGTGTAAATCCTCAATGGACACTCACTTTTTTCCCTACTAATTACCTGCGATGTTACCTTCCAATGCTTTCTAGAACAACTGTAAATAGACATCAGTCATTCCTCCTAGTTTAGTATAAAATAATTGAACATGCTGTAGAAAAACAAGTAGAATTAATGAAGTACGACAAAATCTGCATAATATGTTTTCAGTCCGCTAATGAGGAAACGATTATATTAATAACTTCATAACTATGCTTTGTTTAACGGGAAACGAGTTTTGGATCGAAGCTATTTTCAAATTATTTTATATATCTTTTGTAACTTGGTCAGAAAAATGAAACACTAATAGGTAGGTATAGAAGTGACAGAAAATTGGTAACATTTTTAACTGTACGATTTTTCATGTACACATTTTTATATCAACTTTCTGGACGTGATTATGCTAAAAACATTATTGATTGTAATTTCCTACTCCTGATAACGTTTTCCATTATATTGATGGTTGAATATATGATAGGATATTTGTAGTATATCACTAAATTATTTGGGGTTTCATCACCAAGTTATTTTCATGGAGAAACCGATCTTATTATCCCCAATCCTAATGAAAAGATAGGTTTCAGCAAGTTAAGATAACGGAGGCAGATATATTATAGTCTCCGAAACATCAAAGTTTTTGTTAATTTGTCCTTTTTCTTCTTATATGCAAATTTCAGGCAAATTAAATAATTTTTTTCAAAACTCAGTAATTTACGGGAAAAATTGATTCATTTCCCATCGACACTTGTATAGCATTCCTTAATTACCAATTTTTCATTTTCAGACTAATATGGAAGGACAAAATTCTATATATTGTTTTGCATTAATCAGGAAAATAATACAAATATACCCGTTTAAATCAAGTGATTGAATAATTTTTCCTCTTCATTCAAAGTTAACGTAAAATTTGCAAGAATCTTGAGATTTACACAAGTAACTAAAATAAGTATTTAGAACTTTTTTTTTATATACAGGGTGTCCAGTAAACCTTGTACAATATTGAACTGGTGATAGACCAGGTCACGACTGTTCAGAATATCGGAATTTCACCTTAGTAAAAATCTCACCGTTCTCGGGATAATGAGCATTTTTTTAATTTCAGGAAAATCACTACCTCACTTGAATTTTTGAATGTCATGTCTACAAATTGAGACCAATTCAAATATCTTTGCTACTAAAGATTACTGATGAGTGATGCTTCCAGACGTACAAAACAATTTTTCATAAAACGATCCAATTTTTCAAGAAATAAGGGTAAAATACCAGATCTGAGATTCACCAATTTTTTTAACAACAGTTTGACATTATTGTTTTATTGTTTGAAACAAACATAATCAGGTGGAAGTGGATATTTATTACAAAAGAATGCCGATTTTGTTCAGACTCTCCCATGGTATGAAACATACGATAATTATTTTTGGAAGGTGTAAAATTTCGATTATATTAGAGTGTGATGTTATTCTGAGCTAAAATCAACTCCATTAGACTTTGTCAGTAATGTCTTTTATCCTATCAAGATGAAATGATTAAATAACTATGCACTGGGAGAATTTTTTCCGCTCCCCCTAGCGGCAATTTAATTACCGCCCGTTTTAACGGGAATTTACCTTCGAGTGGAATTTTGCATACCACGTGTTATATCACCTTGGATATTTACTCTGATCAACTCTGTGCACTTCTTCGATGTAACTTTACGATGTGACATAATTTTACGATGGAACTTTATACAATTTTATATTACTTCCCAACAAAAATTTGCATTAGAGTTTTACATTGTAATATTACGGATTGATTCTCTAACGTAAATAATTTGCAGTGGAATTTTACATTGTAATATTACGATTTGATTTTCTAACTTGAAAAATACAATAAATTTTCTACCTTATTAGCCATATTCAAGAAGAACCCTGAAATACATCGATTTATGTTGTCGAAAAGACACTCTGTGACATAAAAAAATGCCCCTCATCCACCCTCCTCAAAGTGACAGCCACCCCACCAAATTTTTATAATGAAATAGGGGGTCAAGTGATACCTCATTTAGAATGGTATTCAATTGTCTATATAGCCATGCCTATTTTTTTTTATTTTGAATTTTTGCGTCATAACAAAATTAATTTTCAAAATGTTAAAAATTACCAAGAATACTATTAAATTCGCTGTATATTCAATGCACCCTATTTTTTTTTTGGTTCATTTACCAACTCTTGTTTGTCATACGCGACACACAGCTGTATAGACAATTGAATACCCTTCCAAATGAAGTATCACTTGACCGCCTACTTCATTTAAAAAAATTGAGGGGTAGTGGCTGCCACTTTGAGGGGGTGAGGGAGCGGCGATTTTTTTTTGGTCACAGAGTCTCAGGGCTTTTCTTGAAAATAGATAACAACGTAGAAAATTAATTTATCCGTTACTTTAAGACCTCACTGTATATTTTTTTATTGTAGGTAGGTACATTTTATCTTTTATTCAACACACCATGGACGTATCCATCAATTTGATAAATTCGTCTCCAGGTCACCAAAGCACTTCATTATATTATACTCGATTTACGTTTCGCTAATAAAACTAGCATCATCAAGACTGATAATAGTCTCCACAGTATTTATAGCAATAAAGTATTTTGATGAAGTGGAGATATATTGCTGAAATTATTGAACGTTGAACGTTTCCAAAATCCTCAATATTTTTCCATCCACTTCTATACCTTTATTAACCGCTCTGGCTGAATGGCAGACAGATTGACCACGTATTATTTGGGTAAGAATCGTCTTGCACACTTCATGTAGGAACTAGAAAACAATTATTGAATCTGTGGCGTTCAGTCGTAAAACAAAAATTCTATGTTTTATTAGTATATACAGATTCTGTTCTTGTCTTCATTATCATACGATATTTCGTTTAATTATGAACAGTTCTCTTCAATAATTGGAAATAAAACTAAATATCAAACATAAACTGAATATTTAATTCTAGTATAGCAAAAAACTGAAAAAGTTTTCGAATAATACATTGCATATCATAAACTAACATTAATCATTATCAATATATTATAAAGATTTATGGGCTGGTCTTCTTATTCAGTGCAATTGTCCTAAAAACAAAAAAAAGTTATATTATACAACAAGCCACAGGCTTTCCATCGTCTTGTTAATTCTTGAAACAGTTAGGGCAGAGACCAATAAAATTCAAGTTAAATTATCATAGAATATGTACTATTATTCAACAGCTAGATGCTTTCTATTAGGGAAAATGTCATTTTACAATGATGGAACAAGTATTGTGGAAAAACTCGTACGTTGTTTTTTTAATAATTTGAATTTATGGGAGCAAGTGTCACAAATAAACTCAGCAACAGCCAACATTTTCTACAAAAAGTAAGTGTAAGTTAATAAAAAACAACCGAGAAAAATTTATTGGTTTCTCCATAACATGACATTCATTAATCGAAAGTTATACGTTTCATACATATAATAACCTTTCGAAATCAAAAGTTTTGATGTGATTAAGTCATTTTTCATATATAGATACTCAACTCAACATATGATATCGGTGTTTCCCACAAAACACATCGTGATTTTGAGGTTATGTTTCTCAATTTTATCAGATATTTAGATATTATGAAGAAGAAACCTGAATGCAATCTCGTAAGTATCATTTAATGATTTCAATAAAGTTCACTTACCTTGTATTGATGATTCAATGCACAAAATACACTCATTACTTGCAATATCTCAATACCTCAGTTGTACACAAAAAAGAATGAACAGGAACGTGTAGGAGCTGACTTTACCATGTGGATGCGTAATTTTGCAATCAACTCGAAAATTTAGGCCAAGACGGATGTACATTTCAGTTGCAGGTGGATGTTCTAATAGTTGAGGGATATTCACACATAATTATATCGAAAGAAATTATACGCGCTGAATGAAATATCATTTCAAGTGCGTATAGATACATCTTGTAGTTTGAAAATTGAACGATAAAAGTAAGATTCCCATGAATCTGAAATAATGTTCCACTCTAAGCATTGAAAATACATTGCAAATTTTAAACAATTTTCTCATTGTGAGTTATAACGAATCAACTGCTTAGAAGCATTGAATGAGATGTAAAGAAGTAAATACTAATTCAACGTATTTTTGGATCAACATAAACTATAAACCACAATAACGATTATTCAACATCGCACTGAATAATATTACAAAAATGTTATTTTCCATCCACTCGTACGCAGAGATGACATCTTTTCAAGAAGAACCTTTTCAAATGCTTTATAGGTTATAGCCCCCAAATCAGCGATCCTCTGAGCGGCATTGTGCAATCGGATATCGTTCTGCATAAAGCGCTGCTGCAGCAGTAGCACTACCTCCACATTCACCATAAATGTAGAGCATATGCGCATATTCTCGGGGAGTATAACGTGTGTACGGCCTGACAAAGAAATAAATACCACTGTATGAAACAAGCGGAATAATTTAAAAAAACTACGACAGAAGTCACAAGTTGTACAAACAAAATGTGACAGCCACCTACTAGATTTTTTCAATTCTATTTACAGAGATCCATTCGTGCACAATGATGTATTTTATTTTTTCATCAGGGAACTATTGCTTCTACGGACACAATACAGGAGTTACAAAAAGTTTTAATTTTCGATAAGGATTCACCTCCAAAAAAATTTGGCACTTATTTGGTTACTCCCTGTATATCTGTCGGTCTCTGAAACTTCGTTGGAATCTGGATGTTGGACAATTGCGAGATTTATCACATGAATTCGTTTTAATCGGTGTCATGTCGGATAATCGATATTTCATTTCGATAATTTTATTAGGCTTATTTAGGTACATGAAAAGATAACTGACATGCTATTTAATGCTACCAAGCAGTTTATTCTTTATTATTAATAATCATTTCCACAATTTATCTTGATAAAATCGAAATAAAATAATTTTTTCTGAAATCGTTCAAGAATGCCCACTTTCTCGGAGCAACTTCTGGCCTCAAAATACGCTAATCTAGTATTTTAGTCCGTTGCTAAGCAACGAACTTTTCCGGACCGTTTTCGGGCCTAAACGGTACGGGAAAGTACTTTTTCAGCAACCATCCGGGAAGTGTTCAATTCCCGGACACTTTTTCTTTGGGAAAGTAGCACTTTCCGGTCTAGTCCGGGAAGTACGTACTTCCCGGACTAGGCCGGGAAGTGCTCGAATTTTAATAAAAATATTAATATAAATAAGAATTAGAATGTTTCTATTGGTACCTATCTTCTGTTCGAATTTCAATATCTAATACAAATAAGAACTGATGAAATGTTCGAAATATTCTAATTTGGAATCGTTTCATCCGGTTAACAGATGGGTGAAAGTCGACCTCTCTTCGTCTCTTAGACTAAATGCGTTTCATTTATTTGTTATTCTACATGGTTGCCGAAAAAATAGTGTACGCAACACGCCCGAAAACAGTTTTTTTGGACTCGTAGACTTCCAGGACTCGCTAACGCTCGTCCTAGAATTTGGTCTACTCGTCCAAAAAACAGTATTTTCCGGACTTGTTACGTAAATTACTATTCCCGTATCGAAAACGATGCGGGAAAATTTTTGCCGGCTTGTTTACATTTTAGACAGTTATTGAATTCACGCAAACAATATGTAGAATTCCTTAGTTTTTGATAATGCTGATTGCGATTTCTGAAATAATAGTATGTGTACCTCGTAGTAAAAGCACATTCCCAGACTTCAATGCTTGTTGGCCTCGGCTTAACGCCTCGGCCAACAATTTACATTGTCGTCCGAGAATGTATTGCTTTTACTACTAGATACACAATATACTATTTCGGCGTAAGTATAAAAGTTGATGGAAGCCTAGAATAAAACCACGCCTAATTCAATAGAAATCACGTCCAAAAATAATAGTTTGTTTAATACCATGGTAGAGTCTGGAAAAAATGGAATGGAAACTAATAGAAAAATTGGTAAAGAATAGATTAATGAACTTCATAGCTCGGCACAACATTTTAAACCCCCTACAGTTTGGTTTTCAATCCAACAAAAATACAGGGGATGCTGTTTTTCACTTCTTGAAAAATCTTTATTCCAACTTGAACCAGAAAGAAGCGAACGCTGCAGTATTTTGTGACTTGTCAAAAGCCTTTGACTGCGTTAATCATGAAATACTGTTGCGCAAACTCCAACACTACGGTTTCAGAGGACAAAGCTTCAATTGGTTTGAGTCATATCTGAGTGGACGATCTCAAGTTGTGAGGACGAACAGCTTCTCTGATATTGGTTCTGTTAGGCATGGTGTACCACAGGGCTCCGTCCTCGGACCTTTACTGTTCTTGTTGTATTTCAACGACTTGGCAACTATTAAAATCGAAGGTAAATTTACAGTTTTTGCGGATGACACAACTATCCTGTGGCACGACATCAATTTAAATAACCTTCACAATAAAATGGTTCGCGATATTTCTATTGTGCGAGAGTGGTGCAACTCCAATCTGCTTTCTTTTAATATAAAAAAAACGAACTTACTCTCCTTCCAATGCAATATACCAGATATCCCATTAGGAAATGACATTATTGCGTGAAAATCTACCAACAAATTTCTAGGAATTCATCTAGACTGTGATCTCAGTTTTGAAAACCACGTAGATAAGCTGAGTAAGAAGCTTTCCTCAGGGTGCTATGCTTTGCGTGTGATTTCAAACGAATTGGGGGTGGCAACTGCGAAGGTGGTGTACCATGCCCTTTTCGACTCACATGCCAGGTATGGCATTCCTTTTTGGGGAACCTGCAATAAACAGCGCCTCAATATGATCTTCATGCTCCAGAAGCGTGCTATTCGCTATGTTTGTAAAGTTGGACCTAGAGTTTCCTGCAAGGAATTATTCAAAGAACAGAAAATCCTCACCATTCCGTCTCTTTTTATACTTGAAACTGTATGTTTGCTTCATAAAAACAAAACTACATATAACATTATTCAAGGAACCACCCGCCAAAATAATAACCTAAGGCTACCCATTCCAACCTCAAATTTAATTAAGAATTCAATTATCTATAATGCTGCTAAACTATATAACCATCTCCCGACCAGTATCAAAGCCATTGATTCCAATCATTTATTTAGGAGGTCTGTAAAACATATACTTATAGACGAGGTGTTTTATGATGTTCAAGATTTCCTCAATAAAAATACGAGATGATAATTTTTAAAATTTTTAAAATTCTGTTTTTATACATATCTGTTATCCTTGCGTATGTGAATGTTTATGTATAGGTATTTATAAACTTATGTGACATGTATTTGATATAGACATAATTTTTTTTTTTACTAGGCTTTGTCAATAGGATCCTCATCTTCCGACAATAAAGCATATTTTGATTGATTGATTGATTGATTGATTGATTGATTGATTGATTGATTGATATTGAAATGAAAGTCCACTTCCAATCGGTTATGTTTCTTTCAGACAACAATGTCAAACTTTTTTAAAAAAAAATTGATAAAACTAAAATCTGTTCTGTACATCTAAAAGCATCACTCATCAGTAATCTTTAGCAGCAAAGATATTTGAATTTGTCTCAATTTTTATATATGACACTCAAAAATCCAAGGTGAGGTAGCGAATTTCCAGAAATTCTTAGAATGCCCATTACCTCGAAAACGGTGATATTTTTACCGAGGTGAAATTCCGATATTCTGAACAGTCATGACTTGGACTATCTATCACCAGTTTCAATATTGTACAAGGTTTACCGGACAGCCTGTATTTGTATACCTACCTTTTATCTGACTTACCATATGTACCCTATTGTACCAAAGTGGTTCATACATTATTATTATTATTATACAATTGTATCTGAGCTGTATCCTTTCAAAAGAGTACTCTGTCATTATTTTTTCTAAGAAGCAGATTGGCTTGAAAATCACTGATTCACTGTGCCTAGTAAGTTATTTATAAATACCTAAAACTCTTGCACATTCAACTGATTTTTTATTCAAAAAAATTACATTAAAATATTTATATTTATGGGTTTCACGAGTTACAGGTAGAAAAATTGATACGGAAATTTCAATCCGGTGCAGGTATTTTAAAGACCAAAGACATTAACCACTTGCTCACTCTTCATTATGAGTTCAATAATAAAAACTATATGATCATTTTTGGTATAGGTAGACACTTCTCTTCTGATTAAAGTTATATTATCTAAAATCATGCATCCTTATTTCACTTGGAGCTTGGAGAAAGTTTAACATAAATATTTTAAATTACAGATTAGTAAAATCTATATTGATAATTGAAGTTTGATAAATAAAGTTTTGCGTATTAAAACAGGTTGAATGTGTTTTTATACAATGCGGCTTTTTCTTGTCCCCACCCCTGTTAGCTTTTGAACGGTTTGGCGTACAAACATGAAACGAAATCCATTTAGAAAGAGGAGACAAGGGGGGCAATCAAATGAAGAACATTCAAATGGCATAGGAGGTCAAGTGATACATCGTTGAAAAGAGAATGCAATTCTCAGTCGAACGATCATCTTCAGGAACATTTTGAAAAGTGAAAAGGTTATATTCTACTATCTAGATGAAAATTTTCTTATACAAAATTTAAATTGTGTGAAACTTTTTGAAAATATAACTCCTACCCACTTGTCAGAACTTTTTCAGAGTACACAAATTATGAGTACGTTCTGTACAGGGTGTCCCAAATTCGAGCCTCATCATTGGGATCTCGGAAACCAGAAGAGATACGAGGTCGGTTAAATGGAGGCAAAGTTGTGCAATTTGATGCTCATTGAAACGCCGCTTTCATATTTGAAAAATTCCGAATACTTCCGAAGATTTTTGGAAAAAACCGATTATTCGCGATTTCATTTTTATTTTTTTGTGACTCTATTTGAATAGATATAACAAAACAAATTTCACATTCTCATTGCTACTTTTTCTTTTCTACAAGATGGTGTTATCAGATTTTCAAACAGACGTTTCGTATTTGAGCTGCCATCATTACCTTTGTTTTTTTAAATACGGCCCTGGATTTTTTATTATGGATTTTAAAATCTTCTAATGTCACAAAACAAATGATGTATCGCACTTATTCGAAAAGTTTATATTAATAGCATTTTCCATAAGAACTCATGTGTTAGAGAGAGACAGAGAATATATTTTTGGTAAGATCTTAGCAGGACATCGTTATAATAATTTTTTCGAAAAAGAACGACACATCATTGTTTTAAGGACCTCAGAAGCTCCTAAAAATTGATATAAAACAATGTGTGATGTTCAACAATAGGCATGATGTTTTGATTATTCCAAAAAAAGTCAAACAAAAACTATAAAATTGAATACTCAATGAAAGTTAAAGCAAATATTCAAATTGTAATCCACCTGCTTGAATGCATTTTCGTGTCAGTCTGTGAAGTTTATGGATGGCACGCTTAATGGTCCTTGCAGGGATAGCCCTGATCTCCCTTATTAGGTCTTGTCGTAATACTTCAAGATTTTGTGGCGTGTTTCGATAAAGACGGTTTTTGAGAAGTCCCCAAAGAAAGTAGTGTAGAGGGTTAAGGTCGGGGCTTCTAGCTGGCCAACGTACGGGACCTTGGTTTCCAATCCATTTATTAGGGAATAATTCATTTAATAAATTTTTAACACATTTCCCCTTATGAGATGGTACACCGTCTTGTTGCCACCATAGATGATGTAATACGCCCAAAGGTTATTCCATTAAGGAATCCAATATATTGGTCCTTATTAATTCTGCATATCTATTGGAATTTAATTTTCCCTGAATAAAAAACAGGCCAATAATTTTATTGTGCCACATACCGACCCATACGTTAAATGATTGTCGTCCCTGAGGTCTTACTTCTTGATTCTGCCTTGGGTTTTCTATTGACCAATAGTGTTCGTTATGTCTGTTAAATAGTCCATCTGTTGAAAAACTGCATTCATCTGTCCATATAGTTTTATTTAGGAAGTCATCATTTTCATTTATTTTATTTTGCAACCAGTTACAAAATTGCAATCGTATCTTAGTGATTGACTAATATGGATTTTGTAAGGTTTATATCCACGCTTATTTAAAGTTCTCCAAACTCTCATTCGCGGTAATCCAACTTCTTCTGAGAAAACTCTAACTGAAGCTCGAGGATTACTATTGGCCTTAAAAAATAATTTAAAATTATTCATTTTACTTTCTACTTTGTAACAGTTTTCAAACTTACAGTGTTCAAGATAATTTGTTCCTCTTCTGGATCGATTCGTGTTCCATATTCAACCCTTGGCTTAACAAAACTTCCGTACTGAGCTAAATTATTATCAATATTAGCAAAATAACTATGATGAGGCTGCCGTCTTTCTGGATATTCCAACAAATAGCGCTCACAAGCCGTTTTTGAATTTCGATTCGAAATATAATAAATCCTTATCATGTCTCGTTTTTCTTCGTTAGAAAAAGTCATTTTCGTTT
This sequence comes from Chrysolina oricalcia, assembly GCA_944452925.2. NCBI lineage: Eukaryota > Metazoa > Arthropoda > Insecta > Coleoptera > Chrysomelidae > Chrysolina > Chrysolina oricalcia. The sequence goes on from OX101816.2 coordinate 8,647,968, forward strand.
AATAAGCGTTAACGATTAGTGAACGAACAGTGAACTGTCAAAATATTGGATAATTTAAACATTAACAAATTAACTAAGCTAGCCAGAATGCACGATGTACAGCCACTTTGATAAAATGCAATTATTTTTGTAAATATAGCCTAGGGCCTAGAGTTTGAGGGATGACACTTCAATTATATTATTTATTAACCACCCACTTTTATGTTAGTTTTTGAGTTTTATGCAGTGCGTTATTGCAAAAAAAGTTTGTTTTAACTCTATCAAAAATCTAATTTTTGTCTCTCTCTAACTCATGAGTTCTTATGAAAAATGCTATTAATATAAACTTTTAGAATAAGTGCGATACATTATTTGTTTTGGGACATTAGAAACTTTTAAAATCTATAATAAAAAATCTAGGGCCGTATTTAAAAAAACAAAGTTGATGATGGCAGCTCAAATACGAAATATCTGTTTGAAAATCAGATAACACCATCTTGTAGAACAAAAAAGTAGCAATGAGAATGTGAAATTTGTTTTGTTATACTTATTCAAATAGAGTCACAAAAAAATAAAAATGAAATCGCGAATAATCGGTTTTTTCGGAAGTATTCGGAATTTTTCAAATATGAAAGCGACGTTACAATGAGCACCAATTTGCGCAACTTTGCCTCCATTTAGCCTACCTCGTATCTCTTCTGGTTTCCGAGATCCCAATGATGAGGCTCGAATTTGGGACTCCCTGTACATGTCAAAATTGTAACGAAGAAAACAAGAAACAAAAAGCAGGAAATCGCAAGATAATTGTTTCTTGTTTCATGTTTTCTTCGTTGCAATTTTGACATGTACAGATCGGATTCGTAATTTTCTATATTAAGAATGTTTCACAAAACAAGTTCATTTTTACAGTTACTTTGTAAATATTCTGATAAGTAGGTACTTAATTTTCAAGAAATTTCACAAAATTGTATTATTGTATTAGAGAATTTTCACCTAATAGAATATTTCCTTCAACCAGCGCTCTTCTCTTTTCAGAATTTCCTCCTGAAGATGGTCGTTTGGAAATTCCAAATAAAAATACTTTTGCCTATACTATAGCCTGACGGCCAACTCGCCTGAAACAATGACTTCATTTTTACTTTGAATTACTTTATACTTATTTATTGACCTAATCATACAAGTGCATACATCCTCATTTGTATAAAACTTTTTTAACACTTATTAACTAAGTTCTTTTTTAGTAAATACGTGGAATTTTTATCTTCAACTGCAGGGGTTAACAAAAGTTCGAAAAAACAATTTTCCACCGATTTTAGTTTAATAAAACTTACACGAATCATTTAAAAAAAAAACAATTTTATAGTTATGTTCACTGAAATAGGCGGGACATTGTTTTCACCTGATATATTTTCGAGTATTTATAACTGCAAAGTAAGTGAATAAAATTGTAAAAATGACAATTTTCCACCCATATTAGTTCAATAGAATTACTAAAAACTGTTATGAACTAAGTTACCTACCTATGTTTACTAAAAATAGATGCATTTATCATTCATATTTGAATTTTATAATTGCAATGTTTCACCGATTTTAGTTTGATAAAACTAACAAGAATTGTTTGAAATAATTGTTATTCATGCAACAAGTGCAAAAAGTGTTTATTGCACTCGACGTGAAATTGCCCGACAATTTTTGCACAAGTTGCACACCATATTTTTTCTATGTTTGTGCAAAAATCATAAACTGATTCATTTAGGTAGAACTAAAGTGTGAGAAAGGCATTCTTTGTTCAAATGTAGCTGCTAAAAGTAATATAATAATATTCAAAGAAACAAATTTTATTTTTCTTAAATTGCTTTTTCTAGTAATGTTGTATCCCAGTATGTGATGAAATATGATTGACAATAATATAAAATATGCAACCGTTTAAAACGTAATACAATCTCATAGAAAATGGGCTAATTATGGCGTCGATTTGACTTTTATGTTTGTCATGATGACAGAACGCTGAATAAATAACCAGTTTTTCCACTAAATTTAAATATAGTCCAATAATTTTTTTTTAATATCGCCCAGGGTAAAAGGGAAACAAAAACCGAGTCTCTGGCTTCAAAATGTAGGTGACAAATGTTTCCTAATAGGCGTTATCTTATGTCTTTTGCATTTTATTTCAGTTTTTCAATTTCTCTGGTGTTTATTACAATAATTTCATTTAATACCAATTCGTTTCAAACCAGCGCAGCGTAGATTCACCTGCATACCTGCATATATTTCCCACTTCTTTTGTATGCATACGAATATGAACATGATTGCCTAATTAGAACAATTATTTTTAAACAGAGAAATATAACAGGAGTTATAAGGGTAGATCAATGAAACATGTTATGAAAAAGCCACCTCACGATAAGCTATAGTGTAGTGGTATTTCAAAAATAATGACAATCCGTCGTACTTGTCTCATCAAAACCTTTTGCCTAGTTGGCGGAAATGCGGAAACGGCGCCTTCTCGATTGGCAGGAAGAATTGCGCCGCGCTAAACTAGGCGCCGCTACGTTACCTGTAAGCGAAGAATTTAACCACGCCTTCCGATAATCCACGAGCCCGTTCAATTGGCCAGTCTCTCCCCTCCTCGCCTATAAAGCTGCAGTGCGCCGCTCGACTTGCTCAATCCCCAGCTTGACTCGACTCTGTGCGGTAGTCTCTTTTTACTCGTGCGTCAGTTCAGTTCAGTGCCAACTTAGCAAACATGAAGGCCGTCGTAAGTGCAGTGTGTTCCGAAAACGGCGTCGCCTCGCTTGGAAAAGTGACCAAACGCAAAGACATCGAAAACGAGGAGATTCAGATGTACCTTAGCAAATTGAAGGATCTGGTTCCGTTCATGCCCAAGAACAAGAAGCTGTCGAAATTGGAGGTTATCCAGTACGTCATCGACTACATTTGTGATCTGCAGAGTGCTTTGGAGACGCATCCCGCTGTCAACGCTTTCGACGCGGCCTCGGCCCTTAGCCAGAAAAAATCGCAGGCGGCGGCTAGCCCCCGACAGCCCCTGGGGGTCAGGCCTAGCCCCAACACGATCCTCACCCCCTGCGAAGCACCGATTCTGCAGAATATCACGGTGAGTCAAAGTTTTTAATTTAAAAAAAATAACCTATCTACTCAATTATTCAGTCCATAATAAATAATTTGGGAAAGTTTATGCAGCACTTGAAATACAATAAAAAATAATATAAAATAAAACGAAGAGTAATATCTAATAAACGCAGTGTTTATAGTGCTGAGTGAAATAACATGACAAATAAGAAGCTGCCAATAAGTTTTATTTTTCATCACTTTACTTATTTTATTTCTGTTTGAATTTGTTATCAAAGTTGTGTAGTTTATTTTCTTTTATTAATATATTCTACTTGATGTATAAACTCACCTTTAGTTGAAGATTTTGTACGTAATAATAAAAAGTCTCGGTGAAAATTATAATAATACCTGTTCACACAGATATTGTGTAAGGATATACATCAGGTAAAGGAAAATAAAAAGTAATATAAAATAAAACGACTAGTAATAATAAACGCAGTGTTCATATAGATCTAAATGAAATAACAACTAAGAAGCCGCCATTAAATATTTAAAATTTAATTTTCTATCACTTTTACCTCTCTTATTTTATTTCTGTTTGAACTTGTTATGGGAGTTGTAGTTTTATTTTTTTAAATTATTTTATTTTGCTTGCTTATAAATTCACTTTTAGTTAACGGTTTTGAACGCAAAAAAAAATCAACTAAAGGTGAGTTTATTTTCCTACAAGTGGGTTTGAGTACCTGTTGGAAATAAACGGCTTATTATTATTATTATTAATACCTATAGTTGAAGGTTTTGCACGCAATACTAAAAAATCTCGTTGAAACTATAATAATACCTGTTCACTTCTCTTACTTTCTTTCTGTTTGAACTTGTTATGGGAGTTTTGTAGTTTTATCTTTTTATATTATTTTATTTAACTTGCTTATAAACTCACTTTTAATTGACGGTTTTGAACGCAAAAAAATCCCCAATGAAAAATATGTTAGTACCTAACTGTTCAAAAAGAAGTTGGGTCGTCAACTGGATTTTAAGGAGAGTTTATGCAGCAAGTAAAATAAAATAAGGAATAAAATATAATGATAAGCAATAATAAACAGAGTGTTAATAGAGCTCAGTAAAATAACATAACATATAGGAAGCTGCCAATAAAAATTTGGAATTTTATTTTTCATCACTTTTACTTCTCTTATTTTATTTCTGTTTGAACTTGTTATGGGAGTCGTGTAGTTTTATCTTTTTATTTTATTTACTTTCTGTATAAACTCACAACGGCGGTTTGCGGTTTAATTTTTTAGCGATTAGTCAGAACTTTGACAGCCCGAAAACTTCACGGAGGGTTTAACAAACCGCAAACTGCCAAGTATGTTTTAAGATTTTGGCGGATTTTCTGATTTCTATCGGTATTTGATCTGTGGGCAGTTCTGTGATTTAGAATTAGATTACGTCACCTTCATTTAGTTCACGGTATTGGACGCAGTAAAAAAAATCTGGATGATAAATAATATGATAATACCTGTTTACACAGAAGTTGTGTCGTCAACCGGATTTGTATATGTTGTTTTGCAAGACATAAAAAGCCACATCCTCAAAGTCGTTTAGCTGACTAATATCAGGCGAAATAATCGTTTTTATTGCTTGTTTTCATCAACAAGGTTGCCAAACAAAAAATGCCAATTAGTATCGTCAGCGTATACCTTGAAACTTGCCCAATACACACACAAAGTCGAGCATCGGGGTCAAGCCAGTGGTATTTCACAGTTTCGTTCAAAAATGCCAATGTCCCAATTGCATAAAAATGTTTCCCATTACGAACGTTTCACCATTGTTATCGAGGCAGGTGTGATTTTTACATTAAATACGACCCATTGTTTGGAAACACAATAAGTTACATGTCGAATTGATAAAACCTCATCGGTGTGACCCTATATACATAGCATCCGGGATAAACCGTACTGAGACACCTGGGATAGGGATGACGGTTAGCACACATGCAGATGTATTGAACACGTGTGTGACTCTTTCTTGGGAACACTCGTCCCATTGATCAGAGCAATAATGAACGTATTGAGACGAATTCTCCCTAAAGGAGACTTTCTTATCAATTGCCCAATGGCACACATGTCCCTGGTAAATTAAAAGGTCAGCTGTCTGGACTATCACATGTTCGGGGGCTCTAATTAATTTAGTACCAGAGTAACTGCCCCTATATGCGGCAGATTTAACTTAACAGCTGTACCTCTATGTTTTTAATCGCGTTATTCTCGGTTTCAATGTATGTTCAAGAAATAAGAAGACGTCTGTGTGTGTGAGGGGGCGATGCTGTGAACACGTGCAAGCCTGCTACGATTTCCACTGAATAAACCGTTATTATAGCCACGGCTTGCAGAGTGAAATATCTATTGAAACCCACAGCAGATGTGCAATGCGTTTTACTCATGGTGTTTTTCTTCTTGTTACAGACGGCTGAAGCTCTTACGCCATCGGACAGGCAGATATCTTGCTGAACTTCGAATCGCTTTCATCGTCATCATGTTCATCTCATTCCAATTCCCTTGGAGGATGCCTCGAGGTCCGATCCAGGGGACGACTGAATATCATTTATTTATATAAGCGAGTGATCTACGAATGCCTGGTGACTTGGCGTGGAAGTGGGGTGTGTGAGCGGACACTTAGGGATGTACCTGTTATGTTGCAATTTGTTATTTAGATTTTATTTTATTGTTTTGTACATAAAAAAGATAGGCGGGTTGACAACAATCTCATCGTAGTTCTCCTTTGGTACGGGTTTCAAAATTCTGGAATTTTGATGCTTTGCCAATATCACAGATTATTTTTAATAATTTAATTATTTGTGAGTTTGCATTCTGTGATTTTTTTAGTATATAATTGTGTACAAATGGATTTAAAGTTGGAAACGCAATCTCAGATGAGTCATTTAATGATTTGTTGATGATTGTGGATTCGACTATTGTACATTTTTGTTCTAGAAAAACTTTTGTAAATAGTTACCTATATAGCAACTTGATGTTGAAAATTCTATTATTATATAAAGATATTCGATTAAAAATAAATATGATTTTATGTAGATGTTTTTGTTTTAATTAGGTATGGTTGATCTTCCGACAAATTAAAATTTGACATAAATAGACTATTAAAAAAATCAAGCCCATTGGGACAACTGCATAACAATCATTAAAATTATTTTCAACCAAAGTTCTTTAGGAATTCATTCATAAGTTACACTCTAATGAAATGATAACAATTTATTTAAAGAAATTATACCAATAAAAATTTCCAAAAAAAGCTTCTATTAACAATGCAAGATATTTTCAAACAGAAAAATTCAATTTTGATATAGTGATCTTGAGTTATTGTAAATTCCATATCTTAACAGGATTCAATATTTTGCTAAATTTATAGTCATGAATTCTATTCATCATAATACTTGTTTAAAAAAGTCAGTAATTTCTAATTACAAGAAATATGTAGTTTTTTATCAGAAAACTATAACAATGAACTTTCTACTCTTTCGAGGTGTGGTGTAACAATTTTGGATTATGTAATTTCAAAAATTAATACTTTCACTCTTCATCAATAATACCATTGCATTTTTTTTTAATTCGAAAGAAACCGAAAAAGTTCACTTCTTTTATGTAGTTTGTATTTCCATAGTAAATAATTATTCATATATTATATCACAAGACCTAACGATTTAATTGATTAAAATCTCAAAATATCTTGAGCGTGACTTTTCTTGTAAATAGTTGAATGTACAATAATTTGATAAGAGCTTGAGAATTTATTGTACATAAAACTATTTGAATAAATGCGTGAAGCTGAATACACTTGTTGAATAAATGAAGCGAAGTTTTGTATAAAAGTGTATAAATTCTCTTTATTGCAAAGCGCTTTCGACTTTCGTCATCTTCAGTGCTTCATGTCAGGCAACAGGAAGTTTTGAAATATGTAAAAAACATTGTTTAAAATTACAATAACATAATTATTCTGCATAAGAACTAACGAAAAGCATGTTAGAACTCAGACCATGTGGTTATTGTAAAAGCGGTGGGGACAAGACAGAATGTGTCAAGTCAAATGTCAAATGTCAAGGTGAAACTACCAGTACCAACTTGAAGAGTGGACTAGTCAATATTAATTAGGAAGTGTTACCTAAATACTGATTTTACTGATACTGATATTTAGGTAACACTTCCTAATTAATATTGACTAGACCACTCTTCAAGTTGGTACTGGTAGTTTCACCTTGACATTTGACTTGACACATTCTGTCTTGTCCCCACCGCTTTTACAATAACCACATGGTCTGAGTTCTAACATGCTTTTCGTTAGTTCTTATGCAGAATAATTATGTTATTGTAATTTTTAACAATGTTTTTTACATATTTCGAAACTTCCTGTTGCCTGACATGAAGCACTGAAGATGACGAAAGTCGAAAGCGCTTTGCAATAAAGAGAATTTATACACTTTTATACAAAACTTCGCTTCATTTATAAAACTATTTGCCAAAAAGGAAAATCATACAAACACTATTTTGAGAGATTAATCCATTTAAATTCATAGTACGAGTGGTATACGGCTAGATTACTTCCTGAATAACTTCGATTGAAACCAACATCAAATAATTTTGATTATAATGAAATTTTACATTTTCTTAGTTTTTTTACAACTAACAAATACTAAATTCAACATTTTTGAGCATCCTAACAATATGCATTGCAGTAGCCTTTTTATGGCAAAGTTTGCATGTAAACATTTCAAATTTTGACGTATTTTCATCGCCGTTATTAGGTCATTCAAAGGTTTAATAAATTAATGTATATTTTTTTAAATGCTGCCAAGAATTGTAAGAATGAGTGATAAACGACAAAACGAACCCCAAATTAGGAGGACAAAGATTTTATCGCTGTTAAACAGGTCTTGTAATTTGATCTCTTACCTAAACAGAACTTATCCAAAAAATGGTGGTGTCTAATTAGTGTATTTCATGATTTTGGGAAACAACCAACAGTAAGAATCCGAGCTGTTTTTATAGGATAAATTCCTTTTTCCAATAGTTCCATAAAAAATGTGGCATTTTTTCACTGTCATTGCTAAATAACCAAAAATTGTACGTTTGCTTTCAAAAAGTTCCATAACGAAAGATATTTTCATTTTAATAATATTAAAAAACCAAAGTATTCGACAAAATTATGTATCCTACTCATAAAGCCTATTTTTGCACTTGTGAGGTTGTTGTATACATTACTATTCCACAACGAAATGATTTTACCAATCAGTAATGTCACAAGAAAAACTTACATGAAAAAAATTATTGCGAGACTGTTGTACGTCGAACAATTATCACTTATGTCAATTTTTCGAAATAAATTACCAATGGGAAAAATTTTAGTTGAAAAAACGAATAAAAAAAATATCATCGACAACATACAATTGAAATACAATAGTAATCACCTTCATTGACACAATTATTTGAAGGAACAGTTATTAAAATCATAATTGTTATAAAGTTTTATGTGATTTGTTCAGACGATTTTTTCCCAAAATGACTAATTCTGGTTTTGAGGAAGAGAGATTTTCATATGCGCCTTTTTATCGCTGTCAAAAACCTCAGACGTCATCGATTTTATTCTTTCTACAAGCATTGAGTTATCGATATCAAAGTACTTTTTCAATATTTATGGAAGTAATTCTGAAAAAGTTATTCACGGTTATTGCTAACCATCAGAAACATGTATGCGACAAAGAAAGCTTGTTAAAGTGACATCTGATTTTCTGTAGCAACTAATAGCGTATGATTATCTCAATCACTCATGGCTGCACGTACAAATGAAGTCACACGATATGTAATATCAAATTTTGACATAAATCAGAAACTCAAAATTGAAAATGGTTCCAAAATTATTCATCTGAGAAAACAATATGTTTGTACGGGGAATGGAAAAATTTTGATAGAGAATTGATATATTTATTTATTTATTACATAGGTTAGGTTACCCAACAGGACGAGCCCAATAACAGGATAACACACGATAACAATAAAAAATAACAATTGTGTAATCATGAAATAGCAAGAAAAAAAACTTAATCTAGTTTACAGATCTAAAGTAAAAATTATAAATTGGACTAGTTGAGCATAATGTAAGTGGTTAAGAACGGTTTCAGTTTCTTTTTGAAACAGTTAACACCAAGCTTAAAAATGTCCATATCTTCAGAGATCATGGTGTTGATTGTTACCGTACATCTAATCCTTGGAGAATTACCAAAATAATTTGTGGAAAAATATGGATAAAAAATAGTTGTCTATGACGAATGTTATATGAAGAACAGTTTAGGGTAAAGAGTGTTGAGCATTCATTGGAATCTATGAGATTATTAAATATTTTGTAGACGAAATATATATCATTGAAATCACGCCTAAGAGATAGGCTCACTAGGTTATATAAAGTTAGGTTACTTTCAAATGGAAAGTAGTGCCTATACCTGAAGAATCTATAATTTATAATATTGATTATCTTCTTTTGCACAAACTCTAGTCTCTTTATGTATTTTTGATAAGAAGGGTTCCAAACTACACTACAGTATTCAAGGATAGGTTTTATCAAAGTGTTAAACATAATCAGTAACGAGGAAGAATTCTTGAAATCCCTAGTACTTCTCGATATGAATCCGAGAGTTCTTAGGGACTTTCTGACAATTTTTTCGATATGACTGTCAAAGGTCAGTTTGGTATCCAAAGTAACACCTAAGTCAACTATCTCATCTGAAAAGGACAGTTTATCATTGTCAATACTGAGCGAAGAGATGTGTGGATTCGGGCTACGTGTAAATATGATTTGACTACATTTCTTAGTATTTAGTGAAAATTTATATATTTTACAGTAATCCGAGAAGCGATCGAGGTCCTCCTGTATTTCAGTATAATCCGAGATAGAATTTATAGGACAGAAAATTTTCATATCATCGGCATATAATGAGATATTGCAGTGATGGAAACAACTCCCGACATCACTTACATAAATACTAAATAGTAGTGGCCCTACATGGGAGCCCTGAGGTACCCCTGAGGTAACTGGCAACATGTCAGACTTTGTATTATTCAGTGCTATGTACTGAAATCTGTCCTGAACATATGAGGTGAGAAGTCCCAACAGGTAACCATGCACACCGAAATTTCTCAACCTTATTAATAAGGTAGGATGGTGAACCTTATCAAAAGCCTTTGAAAAATCGGTGTACACCGCACAAGTTGAGATTTCCTTTTCCATATTGCTATAAATATCTTGTACATAGGGCACCAGGTTTGTTAGTGCAGAGCGCTTTTTGTAAAATCCGTGTTGAGTAGTGGTGATAGAATTTTTTACCATAAAAAACATTGTCTTACAAATTATGAATTCGAATAATTTACCAAATAAACTTAGCAATGATATCGGCCTGTAATTTGTAGCTTCGTTGATGTCACCCGATTTGTGTATTGGTAATACTTGAGCTATTTTCCAAACTTTGGGATATGTACCTTCATGCAGACATTTATTGTACAGTATGTGAAGAGGTTCAACCAGACTTTCCTTACATGATTTCAAAAATACTGCAGGGAATCCATCAGGGCCACTTCCCTTATTATTATCTAACCGTGACAATGCAGCAAGAATCTCTTCCCTAGTGATTTGTTTTATATCAAAATTATTAGATGTGCTTGATAGTTCCAGAAGGGATGGGGTTGAGTTGGACTCGTATACACTCCCAAAATACTCACCAAATATTTCACAAATAGTGGCACAATCAGTACCATGCCTATCATTGAAGTTTATGTGTCGAGGAAAGGAGCTACATTTCTTTTTATTTGACACAAATGACCAAAATACCTTTGAGTTTGACTTTAAATTACTTTCAGATATAGCAACGTACTTATTAAAATCTTGTTTAATGCATGTTTTAATATTTTTCCTTAATGTAGAAAATTGTTGATAATCAACTTGATTTCTATACCTAATCCACTTATTATAAGCCTTATCTTTAGCACAAATCATTCTGATAGTTCTCAACCAGTGAGCCTTTTGTATCTAATAATTTTGTTATGGACGCACTTCTCGACAATATCATTCAAAACATTGTAGAACTTCTGAACGCTCACTTCAATATCTGTAGCTTTGAGAATATTATTCCAATTGATGTTATCGAGAAAAGTGTTAATTCGATCGTAGTTAGCTTTTTTGAATAACAATTTCTTATAGTTATTGTTTGACAATGATTTGTGATTCAACAGTTTAAGTACAGCCTCCAAAGATTTGTGATGTGAGTCCTCTTTGACAAACGAATAATTACAATGTGTTACGAGCATATCGATTTTGGGGGACATCACCAGATCTAGTATCCTACCGTTAACATTTCTGATATTATTGTATTGTTTGAGTTGTAACAAAGAGAAAAAATTAATAAAATATTCACTCATGGTATCCGTGGCATTGGACGGGATGAAGCTATTCATGTCGGCTTTAGTTTGCCAATTGATATTAGCTAAGTTGAAATCTCCTGTTATTATGAAGGAATCATGACAATTACTATCGAAAATATGTTCGACTTTATCAAAAAATTCGACTAGGTCATGAACTTTTGCATCAGGCGGGACATAGGTACAACATAGTAAAAGCTTCTTACCCCCTTTCAAAACCACAGATATCCAAAGGTCCTCTTTGCCGTTCGTGCACCTGTCCAGTTGTACCACAAGGTTCTATTCTTGGACCTATATTATTCCTCATATATTTCAATTCAATATCCAATCTTAGCCCAGTGAGCTCAAATTATTTGCAGTTATCACAACATGAAATAATCAATGAGATAACAGAAAATATTCAAGCTGATTTAAAAATAATTTCGCTTTTGCTAAACAATCATGAGATGACTATGAATAATGATACATTTTCCTTCATATTTTTGTCGAGAAGAGAATCAAGTCACATCGGAAATTCATTAGTTTTCAACGGGAAAAATATAAAATACTCAGAAACAACAAATTTTTTGGGATTATACATTGATGAACGACTTTCTTGGAAAAGCCATAGTGAAATTCCTCGAAAAAAATATCTCCTATAATAGGTGTTTTGTTCAAAGTTCGATATTACATTTAATTGAAATATCTAAATCTGATAATATATTTCAGATTAATTTATTCAAAATAACAATACTTGAATTAGTATGGAAACTGCCAATTCTACAATTTTGCGTCCACTTAAATCTTTGCAAAAAAGGCTTCATATTAGAGTTGGATAATGAATTTTCCAAATACTTTGGTTTTTTAATATGAAAATTAAAATCCCATTTTTCCACGACATTGCGTTAATTAAGGTTTTACGCACTGCTTAAACATTTTTGAAAAGGACTTTATTTTGCGTCTGATTTTACTCTGAAGTCATCATTTGATAATAAGCAACAAAAATTGGAAACGTCGTAAGATAAAACATTCAATTGCTACAATTTGTCAATATGATGAGTGCCGTAGAAAAAATATGTATGATACCTTTTTGTAAAGAGCTTTTTTATACTTTACGCTCATACAAAAAAATCCTACTTTACGCACTTGTATATTAATTAACTATTATTATTAACGTTTTGAAAGCAAATATCAATTTTTTATTTTTTTGTCAGTGACAGTGACGTTAAGATCAAACGCTACCTCGGTAGAACAGGAATCGGTTTTACGTCTACAGTTTTTTTCTTTAGCAAATGACTCAATGTTTTTGTATAAATTCGTAATTTTTGGTTGCGAAGATTTTTAAGAAAATAAATTGTAATGACATGATGTATGAAAGAAATTGAGAGGTTTCTGAGTTTTCATGGAACCACTTCATACAAAAATTAATGAAATCAATAGTTTTTACAATAACTGATTCAACGATCAGGAAATATCTAGATACCTACCAGAAAAAATTTGAACAATTATTAGGTTGTGAGGGTGCAGCAACAATTTCAATTATTGAAGTCGCCATTAAACATCTATTGAAATTATGGATGAAGAAAGTGATTTTAGTGATACGTTTAATATTCTGGCCGATGTGATGGAGTCAGCGGAATCAGTTAGCAGAACTTCTACCAGTCAAGCCAGACTACTATTCGAAAAAGAATATATTGCATTTGATAGTGTTCTCAGAAAAAAATATTCAAGGTATCAAAACACGTCATTCTTGTTAGTTTGGGAGAAAAATTGAAATCAATGAAGTTGTCAAGCATGTGGTCGAAGTTAAAATCAACTTAAGCTTTTAACAAGAACTTATACAGGGTGTCCGGTAAACCTTGTACAATATTGAAACTGGTGACAGACCAGGTCATGACTGTTCATAATATCGGAATTTCACCTTAGTAAAAATCTCACCGGATTCGAGATAATGAGCATTTTTTAAGTTTCTGGAAAATCACTACCTCACCTTGGATTTTTGAGTGCCATGTCTATAAATTGAGACCAATTCAAAAATGTTTGCTGCTGAAGATTACTGATGAGTGATGCTTTCAGAAGTACAAAACAGTTTTTCAGAAAACGATACAATTTTTCAAGAAATTAGGGTAAAATGCCAGATTTGAGTTTCACCAAATTTTTTTTACAACAGTTTGACATTATTGTTTGAAAAAACCATAACCAAGTGGAAGTGGATATGTATTACAAAAGAATGCTCATTTTGTCCAGACATTCGATAATTAATTTTGGAAGGAGTAGAATTTCGATTATATTAGAGTGTGATGTTATTCTGAGCTAAAATCAACTCCATTAGATTTTGTCAGTAATGTCTTTTATTTTTATCCTATCGAGATGAAATAATTAAATAATTATGAGTAATAACGAATCAACTGCTTAGAAGCATTCAATGAGGTGTAAAGAAGTAAATGCTAATTCAACGTTTTTTTGAATCAACAAACACTATAAATCACAATAACTATTATTCAACATCGCACTGAATAATATTACAAAAATGTTATTTTCCATCCACTCGTACGCAGAGACATCTTTTCAAGAAGAACCTTTTCAGGTTATAGCCCCCAAATCAGCGAATCACTGAGCGGCATTGTGCAATCGAATATCGTTATGCATAAAGCGCTGCTGCAGCAGTAGCACTACCTCCACATTCACCATAAATGTTATGCATATGCGCATATTCTCGGGGAGTATAACGTGTGTACGGCATGACAAAGAAATAAATACCGCTGAATGAAACATGCAGAATAATTTCATAAAACTACGACAGAAGTAACAAGTTGTTCACACAAAATGTGACAGCCACTTACTAGATTTTTTCAATTCTATTTACAGAAGATCCGTTCATGCACAATACTGTATTTTATTTTTTCATCAGGAAACTATTGCTTCTACGGACACAACACAGGAGTTAGAAAAGTTTATAATTTTCGACAAGGATTCACGTCCTAAAAAATTTTGCGCTTATTTGGTTACACCCTGTATACCTGTGGGTCTCCGAAATTTCGATGGAATCTGGATATTGGACAATAATTTATCACAAGAATTCGTTTCAATCGGTGCCATGTCGGATAATCATTTCGATAATTTTATTATTAAGCTTAAACATGAAAAGTTAAATTTATTGACATACTATTTAATGCTACCAAGCAGTCTATTCTTTATTATTAATAATCATTTCCACATTTCATCTTGATAAAATCGAAATAAAATTACTATTGGGCGTAAGTATAAAAGTTGATGGAAGGAAGCCTAGAATAAAACCACGCCTAATTCAATGGAAATCACTTCCTCCAAAAATAATTATAGTTTGTTTAATACCATGGTAGAGTCTGGAAAAAATGAGCATTCTTTTGAAATAAATGTCCACTTCCAATTGGTTATGTTTCTTTCAGACAATAATGTCAAACTTTTTTTAAAAAAATTGATTAAACTCAAATTTGTCATTTTACCCTCATTTCTTGAAAAAAAAACTCACTTTCTGAAAAACTGTTCTGTACGTCTAAAAGCATCACTCATCAGTAATCTTCAGCAGCAAAGATATTTGAATTTGTCTCAATTTGTATACATGGCACTCAATTTTCCAAGGTGAGGTTGCGATTTTCCAGAAATTCTTAAAATGCCCATTATCTCGAAAACGGTGATATTTTTACTGAAGTGAAATCCCGATATTCTGAACAGTCATGATCTGGACTATCACCAGTTTCAATATTGTACAAGGTTTACCGGACACCCTGTATAGGTAATTATTCCAGATCGAAAACATTTCTTAAAAAAAGTGCCGCCCATAAGCCGAAAAAGGTACCTAAACGTTTTCACGAGAGAAGAGGGGACTAAATTTTGGCTTAATGCTGCTGATTTTTTTGGATGAACATAGTTATGGGATTGTCAGGCGCCTATCGACGAACTTTCTAAAATGAAAATACGTCACATGGAGGACAAGGATTCTTATAATAATAATTGTTACATTCCCTGATTTAAAAACGAAAATACAAAGAACATTTTTAGTTAAAATTAACAGTGAACACAAATTTAAACCAGTTGAAATTTGCCGAAATAACAGGTCACTGCGTCATAAGATAGATTTATGAAGTCCTTCGCTTTAAGTTGGTTCAGGGGTTGATATTTTGAGAATATACATCATGTTTGATGTCGATCGTCGACCGTTACTGAAGGCTAGTGGAGCAGTTTGTGGAAGAAAAAGTGAAAATTGGAAATGGTATATTTATTGGTGATAAAAAGAAAAGTGGAAATGTCGAAGTCGAGAACAATAATATTTGTAACATTTTACAAGAAAAGCCTTAGTATTACCAAAATAATTATTTGGAATTAAAAAACAGAATAACAGCAATTGTACTATTAATATAGATCGTATTTGGCTGACCATCGTCAGACAGTGTTGCTAAATGGGACGGGTTCAAGAGAAGGCATAGTGAGATGTGGTGTACCACAGGGATCGGTACTGGGACCACTACTCTTTTTGATATATGTAAATGATTTAACTGAAGTGAACATTAAAGGAAAATTTACAATGTTTGCAGATGACATGACGATCCTATGTCATAACAAGAATATCACAGAGCTTCATAGCGATTTAAGCGCGGATATAGAGAAAGTGAAAGAGTGGTGTGATGCCAATCTTTTATCTTTCAACATCAGGAAAACAAACATTGTATCATTCAAATGTACTCTAAATTATGTCAGTCTAGCTGATGAAGTTATCCCCAGAGTCTCTGACATTAATTTTTTAGGACTACATGTCGATAACAAATTAGCATTTGAAGGTCATATTAGTCAAGTGTGCAAGGAACTAGCTTCTGGCTGTTATGCAGTCAGAATTGTATCAATTGAGCTGTGCATGGCAAATGCCAGACAGGTATATTTTTCACTGATAGAGTCACACCTTCGGTATGGCATTTGCTTTTGGGGTATGTGTTCAAAAAACCGATTCAACATGATCTTCTTGCTACAAAAACGGACTATGAGATATACAGTGTGACACACTTAAGATGAAGACACCCCTGTATTTTAGTCATTTTTGAAAGCAGAGATGTGATTTTTGGTACAGACGTATACCTTCATGGGCCGCACTTTTCGCAATACTCAGCCCGAGTGACAGCTTTAAACCCAGCCTACTGCGATCCCGCGAAAAAGGCAAATTCTCGTTGTTTTGCGTCACGTTGGAGATACTGAAAAAAGTTATTCGAAAAAGTTGCTTAGAAATCGATTTTGACCCTACATACCAAATTTCAACGAAAAATTCGAATTTTGAATTTTTTTTGTAATTTTCATATCAATAATAAACAAAATTTGAATATTTTCATAATGAATATTAGGTTTTTCATTCTTATTCCTACATTATGACGAATTTATTGTGTTCGTAGCTTCTTATTCAGAACCATTAATTGAAAATCGGACTTTAATATGAAAATTACAAAAAAATTCAAAATTCGAATTTTGCGTTGAAATTTGGTGTGTAGGGTCAAAATCGATTTCTAATCAACTTTTTCGAATTACTTTTTTCGGTATCTCCAACGCGACGCAAAATATCGAGAATTTGCCCTTTTTGCGTGATCGCAGTAGGATGGGTTTAAGGCTGCCACTCGGGCTGAGTATTGCGAAAAGTGCGGCCCATGAAGGTCTACGGCTGTACCGAAAATCAAATCTCTGCTTTCAAAAATGACTAAAATACAGGGGTGTCTTCATCTTAAGTGTGTCACACTGTATATGTACCAAGTACCGGGACTCTTGTCGTCCACTATTTTTAGTTTGTAGTTTGTATTTTTATAATGGAAACGGTATGCCTTCTTCATAAAAAATGCAAGAACATATTAGATTGCTCCCCCTCATATAGTACCCGTCGCCCTAACCAGATTTCTCTTTTGAAACCTTCATCTGCTCTTACTCAGAAGTCGCTCATCTACCAAATCAGAAAAATGTATAACCACCTGCCATTTAGAATAAGAGAGATTCGGGATCTCAATAGATTTAAAAAAGAAGTGAACAAGCTTTTGGTTGAGAAGGCATATTATACACTGGAAGAATTCTACCTAGACTCATTAATTTGAAGTGTCAGTATCTGACTTGTCAAATATTGTGAATATTGTGAGTAGTATACTTAGTGTGTATATTTTATTTACAAACCTATAATTATTTTATATTGTTTATGTTTATATTTGTTCATCTCATTATACTATTTTTTATGACCAGACAATGTGATAAATTTGTCTTATATTCTATGTTTATTATATTATTGACCGTTATTTATGTGTATGTATGTATATTATATGTATATATTTAGATGTCTGTATTTATGCTTAAATATGTCTATAACTACATTTTGTAAGTCGACTTCACTGTATGTTTATATATTTCATGTTTATATGAGCGCATTAAATTATTACTATTATTATTTATCGCTTTGTCTATGAGATTTATTGTATCTTCTGACAATAAAGTACTTTGATTGATTGATTGATCTTGTAAAAAATTGGTATGAAGGGAATATGATTGTGATATGTTTAATGAAAAACGATTTAAATGAGTATGAGAATGATGGGATGGTGTATCACCTGTATTTAAACAACGTAGGTCTGTATTTTTTTGCATGCCGAGAAGATTTTTTTTTATTTACTCTTTTCAAAAATAGCCTTCTTTTGACATTTAAAAGTTATCAAAAATGACACATTTTTGACATAAGTATTGAAAAAAGCATTCACTGACTTGCTATATAAATGGCTATACTTTAGTCTAGTTCTCCTTATGTTTATTTATAATAATTAATAGTCAAAAATTCTAATGCGCGCATTCACCATACAGTACGATGCAAATGTATGGAATAAATTCATTATTTCTGAACATAAACATATTTTGGAAAATTCCTCGAACACGTCGATTTTCTTTTCCGATTGGCCAATTTCTAAACCCCATCCAAAATATATAGGTTTATCTGCATTCGAGTAAAAATGAGTTTAGTGAAATTTTTAAATGGGACACCCAGTGTATTTTTCCACATTTTGTTAGAGATCGTCATTACAAATCCAGTAATACCAGGTCTGATGGGATTAGGTCCAACGGCTGCGGAGATATGGACAAAAAACTTCTTTATATGCTCAATGAGTTCGACAGAGACTTTTGACTTTCCGAATCATGTGGAGTCTCAGTCATACTCATTGGACATACGAGGAAGTTTTTTGCCCATATCTCCGCATCCGTTCGACATAATCCCATCAAACCTGGTATCACAGGATTTGTAATGAAGACCTCTAACCAAATATAGAAAAATACACTGGGTGTCCCATTTAAAAATAACACTAAAGTAATTTTTACTCGATTGCGGATAACCCTATATATTTAGGGTGCGATTCAAAAATTGGTCAATCGGAAAAGAAAATCGACGTATTCGAGGAATTTTCCAAAATATGTTTATATTCAGAAATAATGAATTTATTCCATACATTTGCATCGTACTGTATATTGAAAATCGAAGGAAGGTCAAAACACATTAGAGCCAAATATCAAATCATTCAAGAAATAACCCCGTGGAAACCAAAAGAAACCGTTGTGCTCCTACTCTCATAAAGTTTGAGTTTTAGGAGAAGGTGAGATAATAGACCGTCAGATATTGACAGATTTAGGTGCCCCATTTTCACATACAAGCCTCGAATAGAGTTGAAAAGTACATCGATGTTAAGTAAAATGAATGGAAATTTACTAGTGGCTCCTGGGGAGAACATATGGAAAATTCGATTTTCCATGGAAAATTCGATTTTCCATATTTTAACGCGAGCTGTGTTCACCTAATCAATAAATAATAGAACCTGGCTTTGTAATAGCAAAGGCTTGAGTGATGCAGGTGGCTAAATGGTTGAAATGAGGGCGTAATCTTACAAGGAAAAATCGAGATTTTAACAGATTTTCCCACACAAGTCCATCGAAATTAAGAAAACCTACATCGTTACTATACCGGAAAACATAATGGCTTGAGCGCCGCGAATGGATAAGTAGATTTTGTCGTCGGAAAATTTATTGGAAATTCTTTTTGATTTTTCCATATGTTCTCCCCAGGAGCCACTCGTAAATTTCCTTCCATTTTACTCAACATCGATGTACTTTTCAACCCTATTCGAGGCTTGTATGCGAAAATGGAGCACCTAAATCTATCACTATTTGACGGTTTATATACAGGGTGGGTCACGGTCGATGGTACCTTAGACGTTTACGGAGAACGGGACATACGATCATTCTGAAAATTTGGTTTCTCAAGTAGTTGCTCTTGGTCTATCGATCTAGAATATTTTCAGCAATGCAGCGTTTGCCGCTTATACCAGAAAGTAGCATCATCTTTGTTATTTCGAATGGGTCACCCTGTATATTACCGCATTTTTGAATTTGTCATTCCTTTCTGATTATTTCTGCCTCATACTCCCCTATACCTATCTCTAACGGTTTTTGAGATATTGGTTGTTTTCCATATTTTTTATCCAAAACATAGCTCGAATTGAATGTTTATTTTGTGTTTAGTTCATAAAGATCATGTACATTGATTCTGTATAGAGAAGTTTGTTCTGCGTTATACAGGGTCGTTCAAAATTCAGGATCTTACTGCTCGATACGAAAAGGGTTGAAAGTGCGTTTTTTTAAATGGAACATCCTGTATATTATGAAATATTCTGAAAGGTGACTAAATTACATTCGAATCGATATATCATGTTCCTATACCTAAATAGCCAGAATTCCGAGATAATAGCAATTTTCACTTGTAATCTCCCAAGTGCTTGAATTATTGCCGGAAATTTTTCGAGTACATGAACTTTCTTTGAAAATTTCACACCGAAAAATGAATATCATCCAACAATTCGTAAGAAATAACTAACGATGATTTCACCTTAACTATTTATTTTTTTCTTTGAAAATTCATGTACTCGAAAAATTTCCGGAAATAATTCAAGCACTTGGGAGATTACAAGTGAAAATTGCTATTATCTCGGAATGAAAATTCATGTACTCGAAAAATTTCCGGAAATAATTCAAGCACTTGGGAGATTACAATTGAAAATTGCTATTATCTCGGAATTCTGGCTATTTAGGTATAGGAACATGATATATCAATTCGAAGGGAATTTAGTCATCTTTCAGGATATTTCATAATATACAGGACGTTCCATTTAAAAAAAACGCACTTTCAACCCTTTTTGTATCTAGCAGTAGGATCATGAATTTTGAACGACCCTGTATAACGCAGAACAAACTTCTCTATACAGAATCAATATACATGATCTTTATGAACTAAACACAAAATTGCAACTTCCTAAGAATCCAAATACCGAAGAAATAAACATTCAATTCGAGCTATGTTTTGGATAAAAAATATGGAAAATAACCAATATCTCAAAAACCGTTACAGATAGGTATAGGGGAGTATGAGTCAGAAATAATCAGAAAGGAATGACAAGTTCAAAAATGCGGTAATATACAGGGTGACCCATTTGAAATAACCAAGATGATGCTACTTTCTGGTATAAGCGGCAACGCTGCATTGCTTAAAATATTTTAGATCGATAGACCAAGAGCAACTACTTGAGAAACCAAATTTTCAGAATGATACTATTTCCCGTTCTTCGTAAACGTCTAAGGTACCATCGACCGTGACCCACCCTGTATAATAGCCGCACTGAATAAGTCATTTGCCGATTTTGATCGAGTTAAACAGTATCACCAAAAACACGAATGAATTTTTATAAATAATTTTTAAAAATATCTCCAAATAAAGAACAGAAATGTACCAGCTAATACCTCTACCAAACCTTTAGAAATCACTTTGGTCTTTGTTTAAACGTAAGAAACAGGTTTCAAAGTTCATCCCATAAGATGTTACATTATTTTTCTCTAAGATTGCGAATGAAACTGAATCGTTCTGTAACCTTAAACCCAAAGTCACTTTGCTAGTTGAGTTTGTCCAAGAAGATAACTTGAACAGATTTAACCTAGTTTACTATTCTGACTAAAGATAATCGCATATAATATTGAGTTAATATTGGTTGAATAAATTTTATCAATATATTAAAAACAATATTGTCTACATATTGTTTTGCAAAATCTAGAATCAATATGGGCCGTGGTGGCTGTGCTGGTAGAACGTTCGCCTTTGGAGCGAAGGGTCGAGAGGGTTCAAAGCCTCGCATGGTCATCGGTCTCGTGCATGGCATCACACGTTAAAAGGTAAGGGCTGCGTCTTCCCTAGCTCACACAAGTCTCTCGAAGACTTTCGAGGGTTGCGCGTAGGGGTGCAATCGGTTGACGGAAATAACAATTTTAACAATTTTTTTTAACAATAATGAAATTCCAATATTCCTGTCATAACGTTTCTACAGATGAAAAACAATATTGTAAATCCAAATTTGATAGCACATTGATTGATTATTGTTTCACCAATATTCTGCAAATCATATTAAAAGGGTCATTATTTTGAGTTCTTTGAAAATCGGACGATTGGTTTTATTAGATTCAGCAGAAGATATACTTTTCATAATTATTCTTTGTAGATGTGGTTTTGAGGCATTACCCAAATTTAATATTCTATATTTGAGAACCGAATAAACAGTGGTTAGTGCAGGACCTTGGCTGACAATTTTTCTTACTCTTCTGATGGCAAATACCGACCTGCTCAACTTGCTACTGACATTATTTGTATGTTCGATCTACGTTTGATTTGAATCTATTTGACTCCTAACAATCTTGATCCACTACTAGAAATGTATCTTTTAAATATGGTATGATTATTTCTATGACATAACTCTGAGAGTAATTCTTACGGGCGTAGGACAAGTATAGTAAAAACCACGAAATCCCTTTGAATGTAATACAGTACCTCAACACGCTTTATGTAAATCTCACAATCGACAGTTTCTCACATCAAACGCAACATGCCCTATTTCAGATTTCAGTCAATTCCATAACTTACGCCGACTAGTTTACCAAAAGGACATGCCGTACGCTCATACCCAGTTCTCACGACAGGTACCGAGGTACCACAATCACAATCACACGGATCCATGGGAACCGCGTAGAGCGTTGAACTAGTCGAGGAAGTGGTGAGTACACCGTGAAGAACTAGGTTTCGAAAAATCCGGGTCGTATCAGTTTTGCGGCCGCTCGTTCCTTATGCCGTTTCCGTGTATTTTGCGGGCCCACATACGAGTGGTTGGAGCGATAAAGTACTGTAATAGCGATAAGAGGTGAAATGGATGTGCCGTTTCAGGAAAAAGTCGCGATAGGAATGGGTATTTTTAATGTGGGACAGTTTTTATCTACTTTCTATGTAGACTTCGAGCAAATTTTGTTTGATATTCCTTGTTTCTTATCATTTATAATTTTCTAGCATGTATGTGAACTATCTTCCCTTTACTTAACTTGTTGCAATATTTTTTATGCTCGATTTTACTCTTAGAATGAGTGATTATATCATCAATAATTTTATTTACATATGGAATATATTTGTATATTTCTGAAAACTATGAAAAATCTCTGGAGATACAGAAAGACCAAATGGAAGTCTTTTAGAACTGTTGAAATGAATAGTTATTTGTTTTTCTAGGCATAAAAGCACAAGATTTAATGCCGCGGCTGGAAACCAGCCAAGGCATTAAATCTGCTTTTCTGCCGTGTGAAACATATAATTTTTTCTTCAAATTTGTTCCAATTCCACGCAAAATCGACTTTTTCATATTTAAAATGCGTTTCATTATCAATATCCAAATAACTAATAGTTATTTTTGTATCTAGTGCGCGAAATGCTACTTTGGTGATCGAGAACTGATTTTTTTTAATGAGGCGCAGCCGAGTTAAAAAAAAATAGTCGAGATTACCAAAGTATTTCGCGCATGAGATGCAAACAAAATTTTTTCTACAAACGTCAAAAATATTGTTTTAAAATAAGTAATAACTATGAAAAATAGTATTGAACTGGCTTAAATAATTTTTCCAAATCAAGTAATTACTGTAACTATGGAAATAAAATGGCATTTGTTGACAATTATTTCAAAGTGACAGTTCTTGATAATTATTTTGGAGTGACTTTTTAATCGCGTCAATTTCGTGCGTGATATTTATTATTGTAAAAGAATGGAAATTTCGAGCGACGATGAACTAAGCAGTACCCCACCTAACTTGATAGATGCGGCCAATTCCGTAATTTCCAACCTTTTACCGGAGAAATCGAGGCGGCAGTATGAAAATGCATATCAGCAACTTAAAGAGTGGTGTGATGAAGCAAATAAAGCCAGAAAAATATCTCTCACAATTTGAAAGCCTTAATTATTGTTCTACATTACTAAATAAACGATTTCTTGTTTTTTGCTTGATTGAGGAGTTGAGGACCATATAGGTTAGAATATGAAAATCCCGTATAGTTTACATGCAGTGTGCGGAATATATTTCGCACATTACTTCGCGCACGGTGTCATGGTAACGAATGAAAATGAAAAAAAGTGCCACTTCGCATACTGTTGTCAATGCGCGAACCTTGTCATTTTTTGACGTTTGTAGAAAAATTATTTTATCAAAGGAAACTGATCTTTCAAAGAAATTGAACGAATTTTTTCTGCCTAGGCAGTAAAAGTGGACTTTTTCTTTTTTTGGAGAAAAATATAATTTTTTATTATATCTGGCTATGGATTTTGTTTTAATATCCATGTTGATGATACTCAGTAATGTGGTGCTTGTTTTTTCATCAGGTTACAGGCACGGATTCAGTCTCATTTTAGTCTATAGAAATCCCTACTGAAATACTTGTGGAAATAAAAATACAGCTTGACAAATAGTCAATTTGATTACCTACTATAATATAGGCGATCAAACTTCTGTGAAAATAATCAAGCTGGAAAGTTCGAGAAACTATGAAATATAGAGATTTCAGGTAGACATAATTTCGAAGAGTAAGTACTGGAATTTACGATGTTGCCGTGGGAAGGACCATCAAACCAGATGAGAAAGAATACACTTTCACCTCATGGTTGGAAGACCATATCAATGCACAGACAATTATCGTAACTAGAGTGTTCGAAAAAATGTTGTCCTTGATAAGCCATTGCAGTTCATCAGCTGAGATGTTTTCAAAGGTCCAGATCCTATTTGCTCAGAAAACTTATGTTTCTTTGCACGTCGGCTCTCAATCGATTAACATTAAACGCTCTGTTCTAGACCCGACCCTATTTTTTATTTATGTCAACGACCTGCCTAATAGTGCTCCCTCAGCAAAGTATACTCTATTAGCTGACAACACCTCATAAGCCCATTCATATTAAGATTTTAATATGCTGAGGTCAATTACAGTCTATCCTTGACACAATCTTGGCTAATTAACAATAAATTAGTCCTGAATAAAGAAAAGTCTGAGACATTGATTTTTAGCTCAAAACAGCACACAGACTTAAATAGCTCTTATTATGTTTTTGGGTGTCCTCTTGGACGGTAAACTAACTTGGAAAGAACATACGACTTTCGTCTGTAATAACATGTCACGGAAAATATTTCTGATACGTAACCTGCAATATTGCTTGTCACACTCAGCACTGTTATCAGCCTACCACGCACTCATACTGCCCACAATATCTTACGCCCTATTAGTATGGGGAAACTCACCATATGCCTCAGCAGTCTTCTCCATGCAAAGGAAGGCGGTCAGAATCATTGCTGGTTTGCGTTATAGAGATGATTGTAGGTAGGGGTGCTTTCAAACATTTAAAGATACCTACTAACCCTGCCATGTGCCTAAATATACAAACTTGAAAAACTATAGAAAAACTATAGACAAAGGACAATTGAAAGTTCACATTCATACACAACGCGAAACAATGATATGATACATCGACACTATTTGAGACTTTCTAAAACCAGAAACGGAACTAGCTATTATGCAATCAAGTTCTTCAATGTTCTACTACACGATGTCAAGTTCTCGAGTGTGTTCAGTTCAAATCTGTTATCAAGCGATTCCTGTCTGATGATGAGTTTTATGATTTTTATGGGTTCCTATCAACCGATTTTTCACAACTTGTACATTGAGGAATGTATCGTAACTTATTGCTGTTTGTTGAATTTTATTGTGTTTTAACGACAAAGATGGTTTATCTTTTGTTATTTTATATTATTATTTAACTTTTTAGTTTTATTTTAATACTGACTTGACAAAGCACTACTGTGTAATATGACCAATAAAGATCTATCTATCTATCAAGTGATTCAGCAAAAACTCTACTTCTTCAAGTATGACGAATCAGAATGCATATTTACAAATATTACTAAGTTGGAGCAGCTTTGTGTATGATCTCAAATCTTTGGGGGGATTCGATTCCTGAGTGTATGGTTATAACCAAAATTTTGATGATGCTATAGTATTTCCAATATCAATTGCAGAACATAAAAACTCGTTTCAAAGCCTTGCCTACAATTTCGTTTGATATGACCTCATTTAAATGATGATTTATGACTCTTCCAAATATTTTGCATTTTGTCACACGTCAATTGAGGTCACGTGGACCGCGGCGTTTCCTTTGAATCTATACTAAACTACTCAACAGTAATTTCGTCGCACCCCAAAATTTTGACCCTATTAAAATCTGAATAACTTTTTTCTGCATTGAACAATTTGAATTCTGTAAATACTGTTCGCTAGCCCAGTCCTTCAGCTATAATCTCGTACTTCTTCAAAACATAAGATTTTCCGCATAAAATCGCTACAGGGTATTATCTGAAACTGTGCAAAATTTCTGAATTTTCAAAAGGATCCCAAATGAAGAAAACAATCTTTTTTTTCAAATTTGACAGCAGTGGCTTAAAGATGAACTCATTACCTAAAGATACTTTTCGAATTGTCTTATTATCTCTTTTGTTTACAGGGTGATCTCAAATAATTAAGTTTTTGGTTTTGCAGTCATATCTTTTTTCCTCGTCCACCGATTTTCAAAATCTCCGGCTCATTTTGAAGCTGAAACTTTAGACGAAGAGATAAGAAGATTAGAATAGACTCAAGATGAAGATTGAAGATCAAGGGTTTCCTCAAATATGACCTAAATCTGAAACACCCTCAAAATCCGCTTGGGAGGAGAATTAAATGAAAATCAACTTGTTTTCGGAATGATCCATTCTGAATATGTCCAGATCTTTCTTGCTGTCAGTAGTCAAGAATTGTGCATGAAAAAACCCAATTGTAACGGCAGGATTTTAAAAAAAAAATATAAAATCAACCCATTGTTCACCTGAAATGCATGGCCCGTAACCAAGGTAACAAGAATCACATTCAGTGACTGACAAGCCTGACCAGCTGAGGCTCATTCCACAATAGCGGTTTTTTTCTCAATCGTGAAGCATTAATCGTGTTAGTAAGCAAGAACAAGAAAACAAGCTTTATTGAGTTTTTATTGAACAACAACAAAGAGAAAACTTGGATAACATTAGAATTGAAAAATATTTACGATATTCAGTATTTAGTGGGCCCTCCCCTTTTGGCAATTACTTCATTGACCCTTTCCGGCATGCTGTCTATCAGACTATCAATGAACTCCTGTGGTACAGCTGTCCATTCTTGCTGTACCGCATTCACCAAGTCATCCAAATTTTCCATTCGCCCTTCCCTTTCTTTCAATTCCAATTTCATACGACTCCAGGCATGTTCCATCGGATTCATATCCGGACAGAAAGGCGGCCAGTTCATTCGCTCAATACCGTGATCCCTCAAAAACTCGTTGACAATGTGAGCCCTATGCGGTCTCGCATTGTCATCAACGAGAAGAAAGTTGTTGCCGATATTTACGGCGTAAGGGACCACGATTTCTCTCATACATAAATCTCTATAACTCTCACCGTTCATACTCTCTCCTCTCAGAATCACCAATTCACTCCTCCCATTCATCGATATTCCACCCCACACATTCACTCCTCCACCTCCAAAAGCCACCCTCGCCTCCATATTTCCTTCCAAAAATCTTTCATTCCTCCCTCTCCAAACCTACACACGACCATCCTTTCGAAACAAGTTGAACCTACTCTCATCCGTAAACATACACCTATTCCACTCTGCTATTCCCCAGTTTTGATGTTCTTCCCCCCATAATCGTCTTGCTGCTCGATGTACAGGTTTCAGTAAGTGGCAGGCAGCTCGTCTCCTTGCGTGTAATCCAGGATCGTGGATCCGGCGTCGGATTGTCTGACTTGAAACCTGAATTCCCGTAGCATCGATCAATTCACACGAATTTTGGGGGCGGTTGAAGTCCGAGTCCGCCGTACCAATCTTCCAATAAGGCGGTCTTGAGCAGGCGTTGTTCTTCTTCTTGTACCCCTTCTTAGCCCCCTAGGTCGATACTGAATATCCCCAGCGTTAGCTCGGACGTGGGCCCTAACTGTTGTTCGAAGCAGATTGGCAATTTGGAGGGTAGATAATCCTTGTTCCGTCATTTGTGGAATCATTTCCAGCTGGTCGGGCGTTAGATGTGGCATCGATATGATAGTTTTTTTTGCAAACGAATCAAAATTGACGTCTAACCTAGCTTGTCAGTCATTGATTGTGATTCTTGTTACCTTGGTTAGGGGCCATGCATTTCAGGCGAACAATGGGTTGATTTTATTTATTTGTTTCAAAATTCTGCCGTTACAATTGGGTTTTTTCATGCACAATTCTTGACTACTGACAGCAAGAAAGATCTGGACGGATTCAGAATGGATGATCATTCCGAAAACAGGTTGATTGTCATTTAATTCTCCTCCCAACCGGATTTTGAGGGTGTTTCAGATTTAGGTCACCTTTGAGGAAACCCTTGATCTTCAATCTTCATCTTGAGTCTATTCTGATCTTCATATCTCTTCATCTAAAGTTTCAGCTTCAAAATGAGCCGGAGATTTTGAAAATCGGTTCGACGAGGAAAAAAGTTATGACTGCAAAACCAAAAAGTTAATTTTTTGAGATCATCCTGTAAACAAAAGAGATAATAAGACAATTCGAAAAATATCTTGAGGTAATGAGTTCATCTTCATGTCACTGCTGTCGAATTTGAAAAAAAATTTTTTCTTCAATTGGGATCGTTTTGAAAATTCAGAAATTTTGCACAGTTTCAGATAATAACCTGTAGCGATTTTATGCGGAAAACCTTATGTTTTGAAGAAGTGCGAGATTATAGCTGAAAGACTGGGCTAGCGAACAGTGTTTACAGAATTCAAATTGTACAATGCAGAAAAAAGTTATTCAGATTTTAATATGGTCAAAATTTTGGGGTGCGATGAAATTAGTGTTGAGTAGTTTAGTAGTTGCAATTGATATTGGAAATACTATACCAAGTATTCCTTTTTGCATGGGATTCTGTTTGTGAAGATCTCAAAACTTTAAACAACACTACCACTCGACTGTTGTGAGGAAAAATTATGCTGCTAAAAGCTTTCATACTCATCAATCCTCATATGGCTTCAAGAATAAGAATAATGTGCTTATTTGTCGTTTTGCAAGAAAATAGGCCACGTTATTGAGAACTGTTGGTTTAGAAAGAGGAGGGAGAATAGAGATGGCAAGCACAATGATTCAAGTAAAAAAATTAGATGAAAGACTATGGGCATCTGCATTGTCTCAATCGTCAGTGAATCTAGAGTTCATTTACAAGCGTTCACCTGCAACTCCAAGATTAACAATCAAGTGTTATTTTTACGACAGCTTTTATCATCCATTTGTATCGAAAAACAATAGAAGCAATTTATATTTTTCACAATATAATATATAGTATTATTTTGACAATAAAAGCCAGGTGTTCTTGGTATTGAAGTTTTGTGATAAGTTGAAAAGTCTCTGAAAATAGGTAATGAAATATCTCAAATGACACTGACGTAGTCCAAGAATTTTGCCGGAAGTATCAAATAAATTGAAAATAAATGTTTGGCGAATTTCCTCGACGAAGTGGCAAATAAGAGGCAGATATCTTACAGAAAAAACTACTTCCCTATCTAATACCTATACTCATATGTCAACATTTTTCAAGTACTGCGTTTTTTCTACTGAGGGCAGCATAGTAGTGGAAGTCACGCTGTTATGGTTTGATTACGTTATATTTTTGGTACAAGTGTACTCAGACAAGTGGTTAGATTATTCCTCTTATCTAACGTTATAAACATTAAAGTCGTTTATGGCATCATACAATTTTGATAAGATGCCTAATTTACAAATATTTGAACAAGTATGCCGGATTATAACAAAACACGCTTAACATGAGGAAAATTTTCAATAATTTCAGACCAGAAGATATTTCGATTTTATAGTCCGTATATTGAAGGCGCGGGGTAATAACCTCATTTAGTATGCCTAATCCATACAGGGAGGCTCGTGCAAAGAACCCCGCACCATTCTTATGGAAAATGGGTCCCGGTGAAATTCGATGAATTTTTGATATGATGTAGTTCAAGTCAAGCTGATCAAAAGTGTCCATGGGCCCAACTCAATCCTATGGCTAGTTTTCGAGATACAGGGCGTCAAAGTTGGTAAGTGGCCATTTCTTTAGTATATAGTATTGCTTTCAGGAAAACATTTAAAATAAAAATGTATTTTGCGACAGATATTGCTTACCCATACAGCAATACTTCTAGACTGGTTTTTGATAAAAAATATTGTTGGATACAGGGTGAGTCCAGCATTATTCAAAATGAAATTCTCAATCAACCCTACGAAGTGAAGATGTGACCAAACCAAGTATCACACTGATATGCTCATCATTTGAATATGTCATAATTGATAAATTCAACATTTTGTACAGGGTGAGTTAAGATGTGACAGTTTTTATGGTGACATTTTAACATTAGATTATCTAAGAGAACTTTCGATAGGTGTTTATCAAATTCGATTAGCTCCATCTTATATTCAAAATAAACTCCAAAGACAGGAAGATGAGGAAGAATTTCAACTTGAAATGTTAACAAACGTAGACAGAATTCCAGAACCTGGGCTAATCAGAGTAAGGAGTTTCTCGCGATTTAGAAATTCATCGAAGTATCAATTATGGGTTTCGTATCGCCCGCATAACATTGATGAATTCGACGATGCAGAAGAAGATGATGACGATAAAAAAATTCAAGTGTATTATTGTACTTGCACGTCTGGAGCTCGTACGCTAGGTGTATGCTCAATATAATCAGCGTTTTGTGGTTCATGGGATATGCTCGACATGAGCAAAATATTCGCCACCCCTCTACAAGACTCACAGATGTTATATCTGATGCTGCTAATAGACGTCAGCAAGTTAATCAATACAACCTACCGGTGCTCATTGATATCTAATTTATTTTGGCATATTTAAACAGTTTGGATCCAACAATTGATCTCCCTGCTTCAGGTCTACTTTGCTTATTGTTATTTTCATTCTTTTTGTTCATTCAGTGTTTCCTATTCTATTTTTCTTTCAAATATTCGTAGTGATGTTTTCTTTGGAATTGAAATGTTATTATAAATGTATGTTATGTGAGTATTTTCTTTTTTCTTAAATATTCCTGAATTGAAATATCAGTATAAATGCTTAAAATATATCAGATTTTTTAATATTCTTTGTACAACTTTTTTTCAATTAGTAATGATCGAAGGGTCAGTCGGTAAGTAAGTATAATTATCACAGAATATTATTTTAGATGGATCAGTTCAATAATGGTGTCTGGTTTTCGTCGTTATTTCAACATTGGTCATTGCAAATGATTCATCCTGTACATAATGAACATCTTTACCAAACTCTTGAAGTGAGAGTTGATAACAAAAGCTCGATGTAATATGTGGATAACTGAGTTAGTCTTATCTATAAACCTTCAACAACTGGTAGAGAAAAAACTGTTTATTTTTCAAGGTTGGGCCCATGAACACTATTGATCAACTTGACTTGAACTTCATCATATCAAAAATTCAGCAAATCAATTACACGATGAGTTATAAAAAAATCTCCTTTTCGTAATTTTTGTCATCACCTAGTGTTTGTCTCATACTGTATATCAATTTTGTTCAAGAAATATGTTGAATAGTTGGTGGTCAAGTATCCCTAAAGCTCGAAATATAAAATAAAAATATACAAAATGTCACCATAAAAACTGTCACATCTTGACTCACCCTGTACGAAATGTTGAATTTATCAATTTTGACATATTCAAATGATGAGCATATTAGTGTGATACTTGGTTTGGTCACATCTTCACTTCGTAGGGTTGATTGAGAATTTCATTTTGAATAATGCTGGACTCACCCTGTATCCAACAATATTTTTTTATCAAAAACCAGTCTAGATGTATTGCTGTATGGGTGAGCAATATCTGTCGCGAAATACATTTTTATTTTAGATGTTTTCCTGAAAGCAATACTACTTTAAAGAAATGGCCACTTACCAACTTTGACGCCCTGTATCTCGAAAACTAGCCATAGGATTGAGTTGGGCCCATGGACACTTTTGATCAGCTTGACTTGAACTATATCATATCAAAAATTCATCGAATTTCACCGGGACCCATTTTCCATAAGAATGGTGCGGGGTTCCTTCAAATAAACAGCAAGCAACTGTTTTCTTCATTCTCTAGTCCCGGCACAGAATATCGAACTACACAGAAGCGAAGCTAGAGTCGGAACCTTTGATGTTAAGAGGGCAAATTTTGGTAACCTTGAAATCGTTGTTGAGTGAAATCATGCTTCGCACACTGAGAAAAATTACTATGTTCAAGAGAGAACTTGCTACACGCAGCAAACTAATTCAAAACAACATCAGTACTTCATGAAGGAATAAGTAAAGTCTCGTTCATACCCTCGCGAATTTCGCAATTTTTCTGCAAATAAAGTGGTTGCCGACATGGTTCAGCATCAACGATTGGTCCCGCATGACTAGCAGCCATTTCATTCGCAGAGAAATTCGCGAGGGTAGGTGTGAACAAGTCTTAACGGTTGAATGTTTTGATGAATAATTTAAAGAGTCATTCCATAACTTTCTACAAGTTATCCGATCCTTAATAAATAAAATACCCTTACCTTCTCCAAGTACAGTACATTCCCGATAGATTTAGAAAATAACTACTTCCATGGCTAGCACAATGACAGGCATTGAATCAATAAATTTGTCACTGACGACAAACAAATTGTCTCAAATGTAATCAATAATTTTTGGTACTACTGAGTATGGAGATATTATTGAAATTCCATCACGTAAAATTTTGTTACAATTGGCATATATCTAGTTTTGTCGAATTCCTGTATTTCCCAATGTAAAATGTAGCATTATGAGTTATGAGACAAAAAAATGATAGCGTAGTACTTTATGCTGGATATTAAAAAACTGACGTTCCTCAAGCTATTGAGAGCAGGAAGAGCACTGACAGAATGGTTGATGTGAAGCGATGGAAGCGCTTCTATAATGACTGCTTTTGACTGGAATCGACTATTTCCAATTTTGTCGCAAATCCAGTTGTTAATAATAATAATATATTCGGAAAAGGTTTTACATTTACAAGACAGATACAAAAAGTAAAACATAAATTGAATCAACGTCAATCATAAGTTTTAAATAAAAAATTATTCACATATTAAATTATTCATGAATTGTACAGGGTGTCCCAAATTCGAGCCTCATCATTGGGATCTCGGAAACCAGAAGAGATACGAGGTCGGTTAAATGGAGGCAAAGTTGCGCAATTTGGTGCTCATTGAAACGCCGCTTTCATATTTGAAAAATTCCGAATACTTCCGAAGATTTTTGGAAAAAAACGATTATTCGCGATATCATTTTTATTTTTTTGTGACTCTATTTGAATAGATATAACAAAACAAATTTCTCATTCTCACTGCTACTTTTTCTGTTCTACAAGATGGTGTTATCAGATTTTTCGTATTTGAGCTGCTATCATCAACTTTGTTTTTTTAAATACGGCCCTGGATTTTTTATTATAGATTTTAAAAGTTTCTAATGTCCCAAACAAATGATGTCTCGCACTTATTTTAAAAGTTTATACTAATAGCATTTTCCATAAGAACTCATGTGTTAGAGAGAGACAGAGAATAGATTTTTGGTAAGGACCTCATCAGAAGCTCCTAAAAATTGATATAAAACAATGTGTGGTGTTCAACAATAGGCATGATGTTTTAATTATTCCAAAGAACGTCAAACAAAAACTATAAAATTGAGTACCCAATGAAAGTTAAAGCAAATATTCAAATTGTAATCCACCTGCTTGAATGCATTTTCGTGTCAGTCTGTGAAGTTTATGGATGGCACGCTGAATGGTCCTTTCAGGGATAGCCCTGATATCCCTTATTAGTTCTTGTCGTAATACTTCAAGATTTTGTGGCGTGTTTCGATAAAGACGGTTTTTGAGAAATCCCCAAAGAAAGTAGTCTAGAGGGTTTAGGTCGGGGCTTCTGGCTGACCAACGTACGGGACCTTGGTTTCCAATCCATTTATTAGGGCATAATTCATTTAATAAATTTTTAACACATCTCCCATTATAAGGTGGTGCACCGTCTTGTTGCCACCATAGTTGACGTAATACGCCCAAAGGTTCTTCCATTAAGGAATCCAATATATTGGTCCTTATTAATTCTGCATATCTATCGGAATTTAATTTTCCTTGAATAAAAAACGGGCCGATAATTTTATTGTGCCACATGCCGACCCATACGTTAAATGATTGTCGTCCCTGAGGTCTTACTTCTTGATTCTGCCTTGGGTTTTCTATTGACCAATAGTGTTCGTTATGTCTGTTAAATAGTCCATCTGTTGAAAAACTGCATTCATCTGTCCATATAGTTTTATTTAGGAAGTCATTATTTTCATTAATTTTATTTTGCAACCAGGTACAAAATTCTAATCGTCTCTCAGCATCGCCAGGTCTTAGTGTTTGACTAATATGGATTTTGTAAGGTTTATTTCCACGCTTACTTAAAGTTCTCCAAACTCTCATTCGCGGTAATCCTACTTCTTCTGAGAAAACTCTAACTGAAGCTCGAGGATTATTATTGGCCTTAAAAAATTATTTAAAATTATTCATTTTACTTTCTGCTTTGTAACAGTTTTCAAACTTACAGTGTTCAAGATAATTTGTTCCTCTTCTGGATCGATTCGTGTTCCATATTCAACCCTTGGCTTATCAAAACTTCTGTACTGAGCTAAATTATTATCAATATTAGCAAAATAACTATAATACGGCTGCCGTCTTTCTGGATATTCCAACAAATATCGCTCACAAGCCGTTTTTGAATTTCGATTCGAAATATAATAAATCCTTATCATGTCTCGTTTTTCTTCGTTAGAAAAAGTCATTTTCGTTTAATAAGCGTTAACGATTAGTGAACGAACAGTGAATTGTCAAAATATTGGATAATTTGAACTTTAACAAATGAACTAGGATAGCCAGAATGCACGATGCACAGCCACTTTGATAAAATGCAATTATTTTTGTAAATATAGCCTAGGGCCTAGAGTTTGAGGGATGACACTTCAAGTATATTATTTATTAACCACCCACTTTTATGTTAGTTTTTGAGTTTTATGCAGTACTTTATTGCAAAAAAAGTTTGTTTTAACTCTATTAAAAATAAAAATTTTGTATCTCTCTAACTCATGAGTTCTTATGAAAAATATAAACTTTTAGAATAAGTGCGATACGTCATTTGTTTTGGGACATTAGAAACTTTTAAAATCTATAATAAAAAATCCAGAGCCGTATTTAAAAAAACAAAGTAGATGATGGCAGCTCTAATACGAAACGTCTGTTTGAAAATCTGATAACTCCATCTTGTAGAACAGAAAAGGTAGCAATGAGAATGTGAAATTTGTTTTGTTATATCTATTCAAATAGAGTCACAAAAAAATAACAATGAAATCGCGAATAATCGTTTTTTTTTCCAAAAATCTTCGGAAGTATTCGGAATTTTTCAAATATGAAAGCGGCGTTACAATGAGCACCAAATTGCGCAACTTTGCCCCCATTTAACCTACCTCGAATCTCTTCTGGTTTAATAGATCCCAATGATGAGGCTCGAATTTGGGATACCCTGTACATGGTTGTAAATTGATCAGAAAAAGATTCTAACATTTTTTTAAATTTCGTTGATTAAATTAAATTCTTTCTGATCACCTGATTACAGTGACAAGTGCGTTCGAGCAAAATGGCCTTCCTTCGCTTCTGAGGAGTTCAATATTCTGTGGTCCCGGTACAATCTATTTGTCGGATTAGACCATTGTAATGTCATTGTTAAGGGATTTAAAATTCCTACCAATCACTTTTCAGTGGTGTATCTTGGGGTATAATTGTAAATATTTTATGAAAATATTTAAGTTTACGTCAAACATTGCTGTAGAATGTTATTTATTAACAATTAGTTGGTGATAAATTTGAATAAAAAAATAATGGTTTGAAAGAAGAATGATGCAGCTGACTTAAATTATTACAAAAAAAGTGTTACATTGAGCTGTTTCACCAATTCATGTACTTTTTGTAATGAATAAAGGCGATTTATCATTATTATTTGTATGAAGTCACAACCAATTAAAGTTAATTTGTGAAGTTTCAATAAAAAAAAAATACAATAAGTATATTTCTACAGTAGAAAACAGAGTTCTTTGGGAGATCGTTTAGTAACGAACAGTCCTTACCGACCGATTATGAACCCTTTACTCCCATATACACCTACTACGTAGGCTTATTATGGCAAGTACCTGTCAGAAAACAACTACTCCCCTGGCTAAGACCACGACGGGTATTGAATTAAATCTAACAGATACTTGTGCAACGTTCCTCAAAGCATCAGAGGACGCAGGTGCAAGTGCCCTATATGACCAACTAGCAGAATTATCTTTGATCACTGAACTCACTTCAATGAACTAATAATTTATTAATTTACTACCTGCTACACAGCTGAGTACTTTTTGTTTCGTTTGGTACTAAATTGGTTAATGATATTTTTCAGTGTGCTGATCAAATTTCTCACCATGCTTTATTTGAGATAACCGCAACAATTTCACGTTTTTGTGGCTAACTGTTGAAATGTACTTGATGTTAACTGACCCGTGTAAAAAACTTTCTCCGCATAATAATTGCTGGTACTGATTAGTTTCGCATCTTGTTTCCGTATATTTTGTCTTCATAGAGTTATGGATCCATAGAACTACTTCGTCATCATCTATTAAACAACTGTTTTTACCAATTTTGTAGGATATTCCTATACATTCTATGAACATCATGTAGAATGATCAAATAAAATATTGTAATACACCATGGTGGAAGGGTCGAGGGTTCAAAGCCTCGCATGGTCATCGGTCTCGTGCAAGGCATCACACGTTAAAAGGTAAGGGCTGTGTCTTCCCTAGCTCACACAAGTCTCTCGAAGACTTCCGAGGCTTGCGCGTAGGAGTGCAATCGGTTGACAAAAATAACAATTTTATAACATTTTTTTTTATAACATAAAATAGTTATTTATGATAGAAGTGTTGAAAGTGGCATTTTATTTTGTGAGCACTTTTAACAATTTTTTTCATACAACTATTACTGCTAGTAAGAAAGAAAATTCATATAGGATCCATATAATAATTAGAACATACGATCTGTGGATTACAAAGCAGAGGCTCCAGCTACATTCAGTACCTACTGCACTTTACTACTGACTGATAATTTCACTCGCCGTATGAAACCCTTTTTTCCTGCGATATTAGGACCATTTGACCATATTTCACCTGAAAAAGATGAGGGATTTGTCGTTATGCTGTTGGCACCACTTGCTGTCGATTTCAAGTCACCTGTCAATGTCACTTGTCAAATATTTGAAAATGGTGTAATTCTCAATTTTCAAGATATTTTCTTTTTAGATTTGAGCTGTTTGACAGTGTATGAGCATCGTTCCGTTATTTTTATTGTCTATTTGTGGTTTTCAACTTTATTGATTTATAAAATTATTGATGCTTCCCAAATGGTCCCTAAGACATTCTGGGTCAAAGTGTTCTGTGCCCCATTGCAGAAATAGGATAGGTGTTGGCACAAACAGGTAGCAAAACACTAATCAAACACTATCAAAATCAACAAAAATTAACGGAGCTCTAATTATTCACTACAAAACAGCCAAATTCAAGAAGAATAACTTGGTGATTGTCAAAAAATCAAAAAATATTTACTGAATTATGTTTCATATAAATAAATAAAACATGCTAATACTATTACAGTACCGCAGGGTGCGCAAAGGGAGAGAGTATAGACTGCATGTGTTAGATCTATTCCTGACCATTTGGGATCTCCAAAGGTCTGGCAGCCCTACGATGTTTGTAGGTTTATGCTAACCTGGACTAACCCGCCTCCTCCATGTTATACGGGTGGATTTGATATATTTCTCTGTACGACATCAAATTTTCCTTATCAAAGTTTTCAGTTGATTTCCGGAAAAGCAGCAAAAAAACCGGACCAGACATTATGCCTTGGTGTTAATGTCCTTAGGTATAGGGAGTCATCTCATGGTGTTATGAAATTTCATGGAAAAGATCCAATGGCTGGTATATGAACCCACCATGCTTTCATCGCACGTTATGCCGTGATGTTCCAGGCCAAAGGACTTCCAAGAATGAAGTACCGATAGAATTTGTCAGCAAGATTTTTTATGTGATCTTCTATGGTGTTAATACCGGTCAGTTCGCGCAATGCGTACAGCCAAATGTATCTATCACTGTTTGTGACGATACGAAGCACTTTATTTTGCATCCTCTCCAGTCTCAACATTTGAGTTTTGGGGAGGCTGCAGTACACTGGACAGGCATAGGTCATTGCTGGCCTACTAACCTGTTTATATAAGAGTAGCTTGCTCTCCATTGGCAGCTTGGAATCCCTTGCTAACAAAGGATAGGTCCTTTTAACCGCTGCTGCAGCTCGCTGAATTGCCAAGCTGACATGTTTATGGAGAGTAAGCCAGCTGTACACCCAGGTACCGCACTGAGTTGGACTCATCTATCCGATTTCCCAGAGCCCTAAAACCCCCAATATTCACGTTAGTACGTTTCTTTGAGAAATTTATAAGCTTTGTTTTATTAGGATTCATTACTATCTTGTTATTCACTAGATACAGCACGACTAGCCTTTCAAGATGTACTTTTACCATCTTAGCGGCTGCCATGCTGGAGTGTGAATGAACATATATTGCAGTGTCATCAACTTAGACAGCCGTGTTGGTGGCACCATACATTGGGAAGTCATGCATATATAGCGAATACAAGAGTGGAGACAAGCTCGACCCCTGTAGCACACCTACTCCGGCCAGCCTCATTGAGGAGCTGGTTCCATTGATCCTAACCCTGTTGACCAGGTACGAGTCAAGTAATTTTACCACGTGTAAAGGCATGCCTGCCCTTTGCATCTTCATGACAAAACCATCTGTCCAAACAGAGTCGAATGCTTTCTGAATATCCAGCAGGACTATAACTGTGTTTAGGCCTTTCTGGAAGCCTCCTCTCACCCCATGAACAATCCGGGCGACCTGAGAGGACGTGCAATGTCCCCTCCTGAAGCCGAACTGCTCATCGGGTATGAGTTTGAGCTCCTCTTCAAGGCCCACAAATCTGTTCAAGAGGATTCTGTCTATCACCTTGGCAACAGCACTGATCAGTGAAATCGGGTGATAGCTTGCCACTTCTGA
This sequence comes from Chrysolina oricalcia, assembly GCA_944452925.2. Classification (NCBI taxonomy): domain Eukaryota; kingdom Metazoa; phylum Arthropoda; class Insecta; order Coleoptera; family Chrysomelidae; genus Chrysolina; species Chrysolina oricalcia. The sequence continues at coordinate 8,687,163 of OX101816.2, forward strand.
GTCGGGTTTTCCTTGTTTCAGGATCGGCACAATCTCTGATTGCTTTAGGCATTTTGGGTAGTGCGGCCACTTTATTACGCTGTTTGTAATATGCATAAGTTGCACAAGGAACTTCCTTGGAAGGTTCCTCAGTAGAACTGCATCAATGCCATCAAGACCAGGAGCTTTGTGTCTGGGTAGCCTTTTTATCACTTCCCGGACCTCTTCAAAACTATTTATTAGCCTTGAGTAGGCCCGTCTGTTTATATTGACTTCGGTGTTTCGAAGTATTTCAGCTTCCCTAGTAACAGCTTCCTGTTCCTGCGTGACGTCCGAGAACGTGAATGAATGTGAATTACTTCAAATACTTTATTTATTTTCAAATTTATAACAAACATTTGACATTATCGACAGCAAGTGATGCCAACCGCATAACGACAAATCCCTCATCTTTTTCAGGTGAAATATGGTCAATAAGGGACGTCTCGATAATTCGCTGTTCCTAACTTTTGAGCCGGTAATACCACTTTGGCATGGCAACCACGTATCCAAACAACAACGGAGAATGCAATATCTTGCTACTAATGTGAATGTCAGCCTGACAAATTTCATGTCTATCAGGCATTATCTATAACTATTGAAGAATTCACGACAATGGAACATTTTTACTTTGTTGGTTCGTGAAATTATCTCAGTAAATACTACTCGTGCTCATAATACTATCGATAATTCTGCCAGAAATCTTAAACTCGATCAAATTGCTTTGAGGTAACACCACTCGTCCTAAAGGACTCATGGAGTTACCAAGCAATTTGATCTCGTTGATTTCCGACAGAATTACTAACGATAGTAACTGCGAGCACTCGCGATATTACCCCCGAGATAATCTATCTGTGTTTCAAATCTAATAGTAGGCATGACTGTGAGGCAGGTAAAAAACAATTAATAATTGTTTAGTAATAACCACAAATTAATAAAAGTTCCTAGCTTCTTTGTGGTCGTAACTATTATTGCTGCAAATATAAATATAATGGAAGTTGAAATGGATGATTTAGATTCTTCTCTTCCACCAGAAATTCAAGAAGCTGCAAACAGAGTAACTTCAGATCTGTTGCCTGATAAATCAAGAAAACAATATGAATTTACTTATAATGGATTTATCGAAAGGAGTAAAATGAGAAGAAAGTTGAAGGCAAGTTCACTGAAAGCGTATTAATCATTTATTATGAAGAAAAATCGAAGCTATGGATGTTATCCATGCTGTAGTCTAAATTCTCTGATAAAAGCTGAATTGAAAATCAATAAATACGTAGAAATAAGTAAATACCATGAATTGATCGCAATTTTTTCAACAAAAAAGTGTCGGATACCATCCGAAAAAATCGAAAATTCTGACAAGGGAACAAATTGACAGATTTTTAAATGAAGCTCCTGATTCCAAATATCTTGTGGTTAAAGTGACAAACATTTTTGGATTATTAATATAATAAGTAAATATGAGTTTAGAACAAAAATTTAAAAATTGATTTATGAAAATCTGTTTTTTAACTTTTTCGCGTTTTCTGGAAAAAATTTCCTTAGTAGTGCTACTCTTTTATTACGTAATCTAAAAGTAGACGCTTCAACGAAAAAACTGGCGGCTGGCGTGCTTGAAAAGACGAACTTTATCGGTGAAACTTTTCAGCTGAAGATGAGGTCGTTTTTCGGGAATTTGTCGAAAAAAAAAGTAAAAATCTGTATTTCGCTACAAAAAAATCACAGCTCACTTGAAACATAATAAGTTGTATTTCCACAAAATTTCGTGAAAAAAATTTATTTTTGCGCGAGAAAAAAATTGAAAACTGAAAAAATTAGTTTTTCCGATTTTCCAGGAAAATTTGAGGTAATGTGAAAAAATGTTCGAGATCTTTTCATTTTCAACACCTTTGCCCTGTAACTTTTTTCGATAGGAGGTCAACTTTCGTTGTCAATCGCGAAAAACCATGAAATATCACTTTCAACCCCTAAAAGTTCACTCCTCTCCCAGTATAGTCCGGGAGCCAGTGACAGATTTCCATGATCAAGTTCCTCTCAAGCGAAAATTAGTGGAATGCATCAGAGAGTTATATTATAAAGCTTCGTGAACGTCAGCTGCAGTTCCGTGGGGGGGATGAGCGGTGGTAGCCTCCCACACACAAAGAAATGTATTCAATTTTGTTTTCCTACCTGAAAACATGTTAAATTATCGCTAAAGCAATATCTTGAAGAAAGAAAAAATCAGCTGACTATTGCATGGTGTATTATATGACAGCAAGTTGGTCGAACACAAAAAAATTGTACCTTCTTTGATTTCCTCTCAAATAAAATTTTACCTTATATTCGGATTGCGTCAATTTAACATATTTTCGGGAAGGAGGACATAATTGAATATATTTTTTTTCTTCGTGCGTAGGAAGCTACTGTGCAGATCACCCCCCCCCCCCCCCCACCAACGGAATCGCAGCTGACGTTCTATATAATACGACTCTTTGATGCATTCCACTAAATATCGCTTGAGAGGAAATTACTGACCAAATTTTTACCGGGCTCCTGGACTAGTAAGTCTCATGCTGTTCATTTTTTTTACCGCTTTTATATTTTTTGTCGTCCATCAGCACTAGTCTATAAGTGTTACTTTTTCTGATGCCAAAATTCCTTCTTTTACCGCACCTGAACAGGTATTTGTCAATGAAAAGGTACAATGAATTGTCATGACTCTCCAAAACGGAACACCTGCTGCAAATCTGAAATGATTTAAGTCTCCCTAATTCATATCAGTCCGACTACTGGGATAATATTATTCAGCAATTAGCATGCAGTATGCACTGATTAATCTCCTTATTGCAGAAACATTAAGATCACATTTGGACGAGGGACAAATTTTCTATTTTAATGGGCATTTTAATGATGTATGGAAAATGATTATTGCACTATCCAGTTTGAATGAAGCTGTAAGTCAAATTTATTACTCGTAAAAGTAATAAAATAAAGAATACTTCAGAACACAAATGTATAAGTTCTTTTTCTCGATTATTATGGCCTCAGTTACTCATCGATGTATATCACGTTTTTTCTCAGTTTACCTCCCGTGAAATCCTTCGAAAATAGTCAATAAAGAACACTTTTCTCAATATTAAAATGTTTTTAGATCTTTTTCGGTTCAATTAGTAGAACTAGCCTTCGCTGATGATCGGCAAGTACCATGAAAACGGTACGGAGGTGTTTGAATGGAAAAATAATTTCAGCTATGGTAATTGAAGAGCACTGCAAAGTAGTTCTTGTAGAAAACTTTGCCAAATATCTAACAGATTTAATCAACGGCCGTAGGGGGCAGTAGTTGTTTCCTGTTGGAGACTTGACGACGAATACACCTATTGTATAGGTTAAAGCGGAAAAGTAGATTAGGTTATCCATTTTTAATTATTTAAGAAAATAGTCCTCCAACCCATCCACAATTTATTTGAATACAGTGTGTCTCACTTCTCATGGAAACACCCCCGTATTTTCCGTAATTTTATACGTAGAACCCTCAAATTTGCAAGATCGATAGATACACTAGAAATGAACTCACTGCACAAAACGGATCATCCTACATGATGTGCACTGCACGCCAGCAGCGATGGAAAAATGGGTGGTTCCTTCGCTGCTGTCGTGCAGTGTATATTACGTAGATTGACCATTTCCGTGCAGTGAGTTCATTTCCAGTGTATCTATCGATCCTGGAAATTTCATGATTCTACATGAAAAATTACGGAAGATACGGGGATGTTTCCATGAGAAGTGAGACAAATTCGGATTTTTCAGGACTGAAATTTTTTCAGGAAAAACGTGTCTCTGTAGTAAGTTGGTGGTCCTGATCACGAATCTGTAGGAATTTTGAGCCTATTCTGCCCCTAGTATGTTTTACCATAAAAATGGGTTGTTCCATCGCGAGTGGCGGACAGTGTATATCACTTAGGCCAAACCCATTCAGGTGGTAGGTGCATTTTGAGCATTTCCATCAGTCCTGAGAGTTTCTTCATTTTACCTCTATTGTTACGGAAGATACGGGGGTGTTTCCATGAGAAGTGAGACACACTGTATACCAGGTGTCAACGAATCTATTAGACAAGTCATAACTTCTAGACCATTAGGTGTATCAAAATGAGATTTGGTATAGGTAAATGGTATGTGAAGAGGAGAGTTTTCACATATTTTTCACTTTCCGGTCACTTCCGGTTTTCAAATTTTTAAATGGAACACCCTGTATATTGTAACATTTTTGGATTTCTGAGACAATTCTAGATCAGAATGTGACATTATCGAAAGTTTTTATGCCTACTTAATTTTTTCGGAGTCACTTTTGAAATTACATCTAGGTGGCCATGATCGGAAGTAAACTAATCTAAGGACCTCAGGTGATATCAGAATATTACAATCGCGAAGTTTTAGTGACTAGTATGATATATATGAATAAGACAAGTTGGCAAAATTACATTTTCGTGTCTATTATTTTTCAAATGGCGACCATTTTTTGACAAGCACTTTCCGAAAAAAGGATATTTTGACGAATCTAACGATACTAATTTATTTGCGATTGGATCAACAAATTTAACAAATTTAAAAGTAATTTCAGCGATTTTTTTCAATATCCTAATTTCTCAAAATTTTCTCTATAGTAAATTTTCAAAGTGTATTCCTCCTTGTTGAAAACACATTTCAGCTCTTTCAATTGTTTCTCTCAACACATCTCGTAACATTTGTGGCGTTATACTTCTAAATGCCTGTAGAATCCTTTCTTCTAAGATTTCGAGAGTGGCTGGGGCTGTTGCATAGTAGACCCTTTCTTTAACATATCCCCAAATGAAGAAATCTAGCACAGTCAGATCCGGTGAGCGGGCAGGCCACCGTACTGGACCATTGGTTGCAATAACTTGATTATTGAAATGCTCTATTAAGTAATCAAGAACGTATCTGGTATGATGAGGGGGTGCTCCATCTTGTTGGAAGTAAATTTGCCGTAAAACTGCTAAAGGTAGATTATTAAGATGATCCTCGATTTCATTTTGAAGAAAACCTAAGTGCCTAGCCCCTGTTAACTGACCTTGAAATAATATTGGTCCAATAATTCTGTTTCCAACGATACCAGTCCAGACATTGACGCCAAACCTTTATTGAAAATTGCCCTCTCTCATTGCATGTTGATTTTGTTGTGCCCAGTACCGAGAATTTTTCTTATTAAACAAGCCATTCTATGTAAATCGTGATTCGTCGGAAAATAGAATAAAGTTGATGAAATTTGGGTTAACTCTATGATTTTGAAACAACCAATCACAAATCACTACTCGTCTCGCCATCGTCAGCATACAAATGTTGATGTAACTGATATTTAAATGCTCGATATCCTTGCTTTTTCAATATTTTTCTTGCTAATTCGTGACTTATCTGCATTTCTCGACTAATTTCTCTTAAAGAAACCGTTTTTTCAACCTCAACCATAGCAAGAACGTTAATCTAAGTTTCCTCATTTATGATAAACCTCTGTTCTGTCTCTCGATTTCCCTCTTGCCTAAAACGATTCTCAACATACGGAAAAAACTGATGGGATGGATGTTGCCGATTGGTATATCTCTGAGCATACAACTCAGCAGCATTCCTTGAATTTCTGTGACATTCTCCAAACAATAACAACATATCCACTTTTTCACTTTGAGTATACATTATTTTGACGGACAATTGAACCAAAATTTAACGAAAATCAAGAAAATTTTACCTTCTGCTCTTAAAGCTTATGTCACTGTCATAACCTAAGTAAGTGTTCTGTTCTCCAAAGAAGACTTGATCGAAATAACTGCAAAATATTATGCAACATGCCTATCCTCGGCACACTTGACAAAAGTAAATAAATTATTATGAAGTATTTTCCTCAGTAATATTTAATTTATGTTCTTATTTGTAATCCAATCGCAAATAAATTAGTGTCGTTAGATTCGTCAAAATATCCTTTTTTCGGAAAGTGCTTACAAAAGTAAATGAATTATTATCCATGGCACACTTGACAAAAGTAAATAAATTATTATGAAGTATTTTCCTCAGTAATATTGAATTTTTCTTGTTGGAGAATAGTATACAAAACTGTTTTGCAGAAAGGAGCCACTTGGTTGCCGTATTTTTTGACTTAGAGAAAGCGTATGACACAACATGGCGCTTCAATATCTTGGATCAACTCAGGAAATGGGGACTTAAAGGAAATCTACCAAATTTTATTAAAAGCTTTCTCAAAGATCGAACTTTTTGTGTACGAAATCGCCAAGTAACCTCCGAGTACCATACTTTGGAAAACGGCATACCTCAAGGTTCAAATTTGAGTGTCTTACTTTTTGCAATAGCCGTTAACCCAATTGCGGAACTTCTGGATCAGTCCATAGGAAAGTGTTTATACGTTGACGACTTCACCATATTTTACTCTGCACCATCAATGGATCAGATCGAAAGAGTTCTGCAAGAAGCCATAAACAATCTAACTCGAGAAACACTCCACCTTGGTTTCAAATTTTCCTCGTCCAAAACAAAGTGCGTGCACTTTTGCCGTTTGAGATCTCCACATCGAGACCCACAACTCAGAATGTACGGACAGGAACTGGAATGTAAGGAATCTATGAAATTTCTTGGAATGTTTTTTGATAAGAAGCTGAACTGGGACACACACACAAAAAACCTAGCGTCAAAATGCAAGATTGCTCTCAATCCCATCAGAGCTATAGCTAACATCAATTGGGGAAGTGACAGAGAAACTCTTATTAGATTATATAAGGCCTTAATAAGGTCCAAGATAGATTATGGATGTTTTATTTATGGAGCAGCACGACCATCGAGACTTAAGGTACTTGACTCCATACAAGGAACAGCCCTGAGGTTAGCTTTGGGCGCATTTCGTACCAGCCCATATGAGTCACTTTGTGCTGAAGCAGGAGTACCTCCACTCAAATTTAGGCGTGAACAACTCTTGTTTAGTTACTGTTGTGGAGTATCGGCACAACCACACCATCCTTGCTATCCTCCAATTCCATCCGATGGAGAGGATGATATATACACCAGAAGGCCAACTATAACAAGGCCAGCTGGAATTCGCTTGAGAGAATTGCTGATTTCGATTGACTACGATATGCCAAGATTCTACAACTGGACACCAGGCGAAACTCCTCCATGGACCTTGAACATTCCAGAAATGGAACTACAATTAACCGAATTCCAAAAAAGAGAAACAAACCCAAGCCTTATCATAAAAGAACTACTCAGGATGATAGATGGGTACCCAGAAAATCACATCATATATACAGATGGATCAAAAACTGAGACAGGAGCTGGATCTGCTTTTACATGCTCGGGAATTACCCACTCCTGGAGCTTACCTAAAGAGGCTACTGTATTCACTACAGAACTCTATGCCATTTTACAAGCCTTGTGGTATATAGAATTTGCGTCTGGATATAAATTCCTCATTTGTACCGATTCCTTGTCCTCTCTGCAAGCACTGAAGAACCCTTTCAGCAAAAACCCGATGATTCAGATGATTTTCTCTCTCATAAAATGGCTAATGAGTAGGGGAAAATCACCAAAATTTTTATGGATACCCAGCCATATTGGCATCGCAGGAAATGAATTGGCAGACCAAGCAGCAAAAGAAGCAGCCAACGAAGAACAAATCGATGACATTTCTGTTAGACCGGACGACTTGAAGATATATTGGAAACAAACAATATATGGAAAATGGCAAATAGAATGGAATAGATCAGATTCTAAGCTCAGAACTGTGAAACCATCAGTAAAACCATGGGAATACTTACCATTTGCATCCAGGAGAGAACAAGCAGTTATAGCTCGACTTCGCCTCGGACATACCAGACTCACCAACAGCTTTATGCTTAGTGGCGAGCGACAACCTAGATGTGAATTCTGCGGAAGGAGAAAGACTGTTGAACATGTACTACTCAGATGCGAAGAGTTCCGGGAACAAAGGCAAAGGACAGGAATACCGAATGAACTTTCTCAGTGTTTAGCCAATGATAGAAATGCTATACAGAAGACCCTTAACTACATACGAGAAATTGGCATATTCCTCGAATTATGAACATCCTTGATGGATTATGGATTTTAAAATCCAAAGGCCAATAACCACAGCAGTTGAAGGCCTACAACCACAAAAAAAAAAAAAAAAAAAAAAAAAAATATTGAATTTATGTTCTTATTTGTAATCCAATCGCAAATAAACTAGTATCGTTAGATTCGTCAAAATATCCTTTTCTCGGAAAGTGCTTGTCAAAAAATGGACGCCATTTGAAAAATAATGGTTAGACACGAAAATGTAATTTTGCCAACTTGTCTTATTCATATCTATCATACTAGTCACTAAAACTTCGCGATTGTAATATTCTAATATCACCTGAGATTAGTTTACTTCCGATCATGGCCACCTAGATGTAATTTCAAAAGTGACTCCGAAAAAATTAAGTGGGCATAAAAACTTTAGAAAATGTCACATTCTGATCTAGAATTGTCTCAGATATCCAAAAATGTTACAATATACAGGGAGTTCCATTTAAAAATTTAGAACCGGAGCCATTTCCGGTGAAACCGGAAGTGACCAAAAGTGAAAAATAAGTGAAAACTCTCCTCTTCACATACCATTTACCTATATCAAATCTCATTTTGATACACCTAATAGTCTAGAAGTTATGACTTGTCTAATAGATTCGTTGACACCCGGTATAAATGAAATGACTGAACGATTTTATTCACACACAATCTACAATACGATATAATCCAATGATATAGTAGTAAAAACAATAAATAATTAAACTTAAAATAACTTTTTAGAGAAAGCTTTTATTTAAATGCACTAAAAAGAAGATAATAAATTTTAAAGTGAATTAAACCCATCACTTTGTTACATTATAAAATTTGAAATTATATAAAGGCTTGCCAGAATATAACATTATGCTACAGAACAAAATCTTAGTGAAACTTACTCAACCTAAAAATAAAAATTGACATCTCTGTAGGTGATATAGATAGATAGAATAAGGTATGTGGACGGATGGAGCCATAATCGGACTCGTTATGCACCCACCACTGCTGGGAAATGGTTCAGTTTTGAAGGTAGCCTATCTCACAAGCGAAAGAGGACAGCCTTCTAACCGATCCCTCACACTATCCGGGTTCAGTACGATGCTCCAGAGGTGTGCTTCCCGTATTGCTCTGCCACTGCCGGGCATTCCGTGAGGATGTCGGTGGCTGTCTCCTCATCCTCCAAGCACCACCTGCATTCGGTATCATCCGTGATACCTAAAATATTGAGGTGCTTGTTAAGATGGCAGTGTCCCGTCAGGAACCCTATCACTAATTTGATTTCCTTTCTACTCAGTGTGAGCAGAGTCTTGGTCCTCTCAGTAGAAGGGCCTCCGATGTGGAGTTTCAATTGCCTCATGCCCGGTACATTTTTCCATGTATCCTGGAAATTTATTTCCAGGATTTCCTTCATGGTAGAGAAGCACCATGATCTAGAAACTCCTACGATAGTTTCTGGACCAATCGTTGGGCTTTTCGCATCTTGTCTGGCCAAATAATCAGCCTGTTCGTTTCCAGGTACTCCGGTATGATCAGGGACCCAAAGTAGCTCTACTTCATTGACGGCAGATGGCCTTTGCAAATCATCTTTGCATTCAGACACCAGCAACAAAGTGACTCTATATGATGTGAGAGCCTTGATCGCCGCTTGGCTGTCGGTGCATATCGTGATTTGCTAGCCGCGGTAGCCTGTGTTCAGGCGAGTATGGCAAACATTTCTGCCTGAAATACAGTAACAACAGTTCCTAGAGCCTAACAGAGTTCCTCTTTCGGAGATTGGCCGTATACCCCGGTGACGGCTGACTTACCCACCCTAGAGCCATCTGTGTACCAGATGATCCCCTTAGTGGGAATCAGGCGGTGCCCGATCCGCTCCCAGTCCTTCGTATGGCAGGTAACGAACTGTCACCCAGCATTTCAAGAAGGGAACAATCCCTTACCGACTGATTCCATAATCAAGAATATCCATACATTCCCTCGCTCCGCCATTGGTTAGAACTTCTTAGGCGAGCTAAGGCTTTGCGTGCCTCATGTTCGATAAGGAGGTACAAGGGGGGCAGTCCTATGAGCGTTTTCAGTGTCCTGGAAGGTGCCGTCCTCATTGCACTTGTTATCGCAAGACAGGCAAGTCTTTGTACCCTATCTAATTGGATTTTCGACTTGCCAGATGCTGCACCTTGCCACCACACGATGGCCCCAAACGTAATCATTAAGCGTTTGAGAGTCGTGTAGATCCAATATAGAACCTTGCCCAGAAAGCAGCTGTGGCTTTCAGAACTTTATGATCAATATGCTCGTTCCAGTTTAGCTTGGAGTCAAGGATGACGTCAAGGTCTTGACTGAGTTTTTGTATTGCAGCGACCTTCCAGTGACTTGAACATCTAGGTCCCCTGGTTTGCGTTTTCTGGCAAAGAGAACCAGTTTCGCCTTTTCATGGTTTACACTGAGTCCCACCGAACGGCACCATTCATCCACCCCGTTGAGAGCCCTTTGTATCGTGCCCCTCACGAGGCCGGACCCCTGGTTATCGACCAGAATGACAATGTCGTCAGCGTAGGCCTGAGTGTAGTAACCCAGATCTTTTATTTTTACTAGGAGGTCATCCAACACGAGGCACCAAAGCAAAGGAGACAAGACTTCTCCCTGCGGACAGCCCCTTATGGGTATGGCCTCGGTGGAGCTACTTCTAAGAGTTGATCTGGCTAGTCAACGGTTCTATAATATCGGGAAAAACTTGTTAGTGTAATTCTGCTTTAACTTCGTCGATTCCTACTGACGTTTTGTTTTTTAGGTAATGTATAACAGTTTTTACTTCATTCTGATCAGTTGGGCAAAGAAACATTGAACCAGCTATATTTCGATTTTTTTTGGCCTTTCATATGACGTACCTATTTCCGTAATATATTATTTGCCAGAACTTAATAATTGCCAATTTGCGTTTGTGGTTCAAGCAATTGGAAGCTTATCCTCTGTTCGTTATGGATATTTGTTATTTTGGTCGAGACCTTTTTCTCTCAAATTTCACTAACAGATTCCCACAGTTTTATCTGATGAGCTTTGTGAAAGGACCCCGCACAAATCAAATGGAAATGGATCCCTGTCTAATTGGCTGAAATTTGGATATGTTGTAGTTTTTACCCTTCTGATCAAAAGTCTTCATTGGCCCGATACCTAAAAATGGACAGTTATTTAGGTATCGAAAGTCAAAAGTTACAACTTGTGCAAATCTCCCAAGCGATCACATTTGATTTTGACCATTATAATGGCGATGACTTTGTTCAGTTTTGACAGGAATAATAACAATTTCTGAATTGTCAATAAATGTCAAATTTCTACAAAAGCTAATGTTGTGAAGATTCTTATACTCGCATTATTTTGAATAATATGGCTTTTAGAACAAAATGCCGACAAATGTGAAATTGCCATACGCAGACGAGAGCAGTTTAATAGACCATCCAAAGTAAGAGATGCAAATTCTTTTTCGATCTACACTAGTTGCAACTTTTGACCTTCGATACCCAAAAACTGGCCATTTTTAGATCTCGGGCCCATGGAGACTTTTGATCAGAAGGGTAAACTGCAACCTATCCAAATTTCAGACATTTCGACAGGAATCCATTTCTCATTTGATTTGTGCGGGGTCCTTTGAAAATAAAAGAAGTTTATTTTATTGTTTTTCATCAAAGTATTTAGTTCATTCCTGTAGGTACTGTTTATATTTTCTTTTCAAAATATCCTTAATGGGGATTTCTTGATTTTCTCTTGGAACATTTTATCTTTAGTATTCATCTACTGAACTATTCCATTGGTGATCCAAACTTTTCAACTTGTATAATTCCCTTTTATGTCATTCGTACAGTCAGTGACGCAAGTACATGGTTAAAAAAAGTGCTTGTTGTGCGTACTATATCAGGTACTTCAGTTATTTTGGCCTTGTGATGGATATTAAGTCAAGTAATACTACTAAGCCTATTAAGAAACTGATCCTGAGTAGACATTTGAATGACTATAGCATGACTGGATTAAGTCACTACTTACAACATGAAGATTTCTCTGATATTGTTAACGGGAATGACACTAATGAAATGTTCAATATTTTTTATGGAATTATTAATTTTGCTATTGATAAATTCTGTCCATCAAAAAAACAATTAGTAAACAATGAAGGTGAAAGTAAAAATAAGTGGTTTACTAGAGAATCATTTGAGTTACGTAAATCACTAAACAATCTTTACTGGTTAAAGCAGAACCTTACTGATGAAAAACTAGAAATTGAATATAAACTTCTGCTTAAAACCTATAAAAACAGACTAAAATCAGACAAAAAGTTATACTACCAAAAAATTATTGAAAATAAAATAGATCCTACTGAAAAACAGAAATATGTTTGGAAATTAGTTAAAGAAAAAACTGGGAAATATAATAATAAGATAAGAGAAATGAAATTGAATATCAATGGGTCAATTGTTGACAGGGACTTTGATGTTGCGAATAGCTTTGTTAATCATTTCAGCACCTCTGTAAGATTGTTGAACGAAATTTTTTTTAAAAATTGTGTATTGTCCTGTACAAGATGTGATCTGAATAATAGTAATTCATTCTTTTTCACACCTATTACAGCACATGAGGTCTTTGAGATAATATGTAGTTTAAAAAATACTAATTCAAGTGGTATTGACTGTATATCAACAAAAATCATTAAATGTATAGCTCAGCACATTGCACTGCCTCTGTCAGAATTAATAAATATCTCAATTGAAAATGGTCAGTTCCCGGAAGAACTAAAAACTGGACTGGTTACTCCTATCTATAAAAACAAAGATCCCCTGTGTATGGATAACTATAGACAGATAACTGTTTCAAATGTGATTGGTAAAGTTGTTGAAAAGTCTGCTTATAATAGAATGATTAATTATTTGGATAATCACAATATTGTAACAAAATGTCAAAACGGGTTTTACCCTGGGAGATCAACAGAAGGGGCTGTTTATGAATTTGTCGAATTTATATATAAAGAACTTGATAATAAGAAAACTGTTGGGGCATTATTCTTTGATCTCACTAAGGCCTTTGATAGCCTAAATTTAGATTTTGTTGAAAAAAAACTATACGCTTTGGGATTTCGTGGAAACGTGTTGACTTGGCTGATGTCATACTTAAGATATAGGAAAATAGCAGTCAAAATAAATCAAACTCAGTCAAATGAGGCAATTGTTAATCTGGGTGTTCCTCAGGGTTCTGTGCTGGGTCCACTTATATTTATATTGTATATTAATGACCTACCAGCATTTATGGAAGCGAAGTGTAAGGTCATATATGCAGATGATGTTTCGTTTGCAACCTGTGGCAACTCTCCCGAAGAACTGGCAGATAATTTAAATTTACTTTATAATAAATTTACTGAATGGTGTCTGAACAATCATTTAATTCTGAATCACGGGAAAACGGTTCTAATGAAATTTAACATAACAAATGATCCCAACACGTCTTTTGAAATAAATACTGAAAATATTAACATTACGTCTTCCGAGACAACAAAATTCCTTGGAACTTTTCTTGACTCATCACTTTCTTTTCAGACATGTACTAATCATATTTCTAAGAAGATATGTAGCAGTTACTATGCAATCTTACAACTCAAAAATATATTCTCCCAACAACAACTAATGAATATCTACTATGCGATGACATACTCGCACTTATCTTATAATGTTATAATATGGGGAAACTCTAGATTTTCAATAAAATTGTTTATTTTACAAAAAAAAATAATACGTCTCATCTTTGGTATTCATAAGCGAACTTCCTGTAAAGGCTTCTTTCAAGAAAACAAAATTTTAACTCTCCCCTGTATTTATATCTATAAAACAATCCGATTCGTTAAAAATAATTTAAATGACTTTATTAAAAGTGCTGACAAACATAACTATAAGACAAGGCATGGTAATCTTCTTCGAATACCGCCTCATCGGACAACTTTCTATGAAAAGAGTCCATCTTATACAGGTATACAGTTGTTTAATAAACTACCAATCACTATAAGAGAAATCCAAAATCATAATGTATTTAAAAAATCTCTCAAAGATCTCCTGCTGCAATACCCATTCTATAGTCTGAATGAATTTCTGGAATGTAGTTTTTAATACCTTTTTACTATTTATATATTTACCTATGCATAACAACATATTTTATGTACTTATTATATTTTCTCTATTGACTTTTCCAATATCGTGTAAATGATCTGAATGGAATAAAATATTAGTTATTTATTTATTTATTTACTCCCAGTCAATGAGCTGAATCAATCTGTATCATTTTATCACTTATTTTTCAGAACCATCTGTATTGCAACAGAATTTCCTCAGGGGGTGTTTCGGGGGCGAAATAATTTGAGAGTTGGAAATTATGTATATTTATTTGGCCAATCACCCACCAAACCAACTCGGTTTTATCTAACTTTAGTATTCCGTGAAATCTGGAAGACGTACGCCAATGATAATACAATAGTAAGTTAGCATAATAAATGATTACATTACCTGGCTCTAAGTCGATGCACAACACTTTATACAATAGAAGAAATGTTTATTTATTTATTTATTTATATCCAAACAGACCTCTATGATCTAATTACATGGATAATCAAATTTAAGTATACAATATATATAAAAAATAATATTTTATGCACATACTGCACAATGGATCACTACTTAATTTATATCGTTCAGAATATGTCTTAACAACATTCTACGAAATACGTTTTGTGAGGTAGTCCATTCTAAATCAGTAGCAGCATTGAAACTATTCGCTAGTCGACACATGGCCACAATTGGAGCTCTAGCAGATATATGTAACGTGGGGATATTAAACATAGTAAGAGTACGTGTTTTTCTTGGTGGAACATTGAATCTTAACAAAGCCAAAATCTCAGGGGAGTTAATTTTGTTATTAATGATCTTGAATAGAAATATCAAAACCGAAAGTTTCCGTCTGTTTTCCAGGGACAATATTTTAAACTCGTTTCTAAGGTGAACAGTCCTGACTGTGTGGTAATTTGGGTAAACATGATATTTCTTCAACTACAGAAAAAATTTATTTTGTATTTTTCAAGAAGGTGTAATGTCGACATATATTCTCCAAACCAAATATGAACGCCAAATTCCATTTTGGACCTTATTAGACTATAATATAAAACTTTAAGAGCATCTATATTAGTGAAGTGAACTGTTTGTCTAATTATGTATCCCAGCAAGCGATTCGCCGATTTGGAAATATTTCTGATATGCTTAGTGAAAGATAACGAGCTGTCATAAGTAATGCCCAAATCTTTAACTTCTTTGCAACATTTTAAATTCTACTGGGCCATTCTATATTCAAAAATGATCGGCTCTCTTACACGTGTTATCGTCATAGAGAAACATTTTTTTACGTTGAAGTACAATTTGTTAGTCAAGCTCCATTCATAAATATTAATTAAATCTTTTTGTAGTAAAACACAATCTCTAACAGTATGCACCCCCCTGTAAATTTTCAGATCATCAGCAAATAAAAGACATTCAGAATACTTTATTACTGAAGGTAAATCATTGATAAAAGGTAGGAATAAGAGCGGTCCCAGATTGGATCCTTGAGGAACTCCAGAATTAGCTTCAAATTTCCCAGATGCATTCCCATTATGTTTCACTAACGAAGACCTATTTTGTAGGTAACTGCAGATCAGTTTGATAAATCCATCGTTCAGCCCAAAACCATTCAATTTTGACAGCAGTACATCATGGTCTACCATGTCGAAGGCTTTACGAAAATCCGTATAAACAGTGTCCAGTTGATTTTTATTTTCCAAAGTTTCATAAGCGTAATTAATAAAAATAAATAAGTTTGAGCTGATTGATTTATTTGTTACGAAACCGTGTTGTTGAGATACTAGATACTTTCCGACATAATGATATAGATTAAAATATATTATTTGTTCGAAAAGCTTGGCCGGTGCACACATTATTGATATAGGTCTAAAATTTTCAATAAGCATTTTGTTACCCGATTTATAAATTGGCGTAATTATGGATGTTTTCCAAAAGGATGGAAAGACATTGGTATAAATTATCAAATTGAAAATGTGAACTAATGGTTCCTTTAACCAATCACCACAAGCTTTGATGATATAAGGTGGAATTCCGTCTACCCCAGCAGCTTTCTTAGGTTTAAGTTTTTTTATCGCATTTTCAAAATTCTCTACAGAAATAAAATTAATAGCAAAAAAATTATGTCCTTCTGTATTGTTCTTTGAAAAATCTAAATTATAAGACGCTTTTACTGGTGAATATACTGATGAAAAGAAATCTGCAAATGCATCTGCAGTGCCTTGTTCATTAATCTCTACCCCTTTGTGAATAAAATTCCCATAATTTGAATTATTATTTCTTGTATTGTTAACATGATTCCAAAAATTACTTATATTTGTAGACAGATTTTGTTCGAGTTCTTTTATATACTTGCGTTCTTCTAACTTTATAAGATTCTTTACCTGTTTTCTTATATTTTTGAATTTTTCATTATAGACATCAGTTATCGATTTTAATTTCATTAGTCTATGTTTTTCTTTCAACAAATCTTTTATTTCTTTCGTGAACCAGACCGGAAATTTTCGAATATTTTTATGTGTAACAAATTTTGGAACACAATTATCAATTATTTTGTTGCATACTTTGTAAAATTCATCTAAAGCTAGGTTTACATCTGTTTTCTCACATACAACTAAGAGCTGCCTTCATTCAAAGTGAAATAACCAAAGTCAGAATATATCGAATACAAATAAGCAAGTAAGTTTTTTAGATAGTGCCATAAAAACAAGAGATAATACATTCATTTAAGATATACGGGCATTCTTCCTCCATCTATGGGTTGGCCATGGAAACGCTAATAATGCGAGGGTAGGTAACTGGTAAAAAGCCAATATAACCGATTTGGAATAATTACATACACAGGGCGTTTTGCTTCAGTATTTTCTACAAGAATTATTTTGAGAAATGTGCTATAGTGATCTGTGAGTTCAGTTTTTATTATAATAGATAACATAAGATCAATATCAGTTTTGGCTCTAATAAAGATGTGGTCTATACATGATTTTATAGTTTCAGTTACACTTGTAAAATAATTTGTAAGTGAAAGAAATTATAATTCACTCGAGACGTTCACAAATATTCAACTACTGAAATGTCGAGGGAATCATCTAAAATGTTGATGTTTATGTCGCCTAGGAAAATTAAATATTCATATTTTTTATAGCAATTAGTGAGGAAGCTTTTTAACGAGTTCATGAAGGAACTACGTATGGTGGGTTTGTACACAGCGAGAATAGGTACAGATTTTTTTGCAGTGGACATTTATTTTGGTGTAAATTACATTATTTCCATCACTGAGTTCATCGACTTACAAACATAATTGTATCATCGTTAATAATAATATTGTATAAATCTACTCCGACTAGGTATCAGTCTTGTTTCTGTGAATACAATAACTTCTGGTTCATAGAATAATTGAATGAGAAATAAATGAATAGTTTTTTCATTCCTCAAATAAATAATTTATTGAATTCAGATGTACTTTCTTGAAACTTGTAAATCCATAAACTGAATATCACTGGATGATTGACCCCTCATCATGAAGAACAGTGAGTTCATTCCATAATCCCACATACAAATGGAAAGAACATCATCATAAATACGATGGATTCGCCAAAGCATTATTATTATTCCTTTGGTGCAATTTTCTCCTTATCTGGAACCGTTTCAAAACTTTCAGGAAATATTGACACAAATAAATAACTTAACAAGCTAATTTATTTGGTATGTATTTTGTTATTTATCCATATCTGTACAATGCCACAATGCCGACCGACGGGAATCCATAAATCAAGAATTGCATTTTATTTGACGCAACCAGTTATTTCTTGATTAAATTTAAGTAGCGTTTGTGAAATATACGTATACCCTTGATTTATCACCGCAGATATTCGCTAATAATTCCGATTCGACCGACTGTTTTTATTCAACTCTTGGACCACCAAATAAGGTAAACTTGAATCGATGATAATGTAAGTAGCTCACTGAGTGCTCAAACAAAATCAAGTACCCACTTACCGGCGTACATCAACTACACTTGTTGCTGTCGCTGCATACATGGTACATGATAAATACATTTTGAAAGAAACAAAATGTACGTTTCGGTAACAATATATAGCACAAGTTTTATTCAGTTCGAGTATCGACAGAAATAAATACTTTAACAAGCTAGGTTATTTTGTTAGTAGATACTACGTTTCATTTGTGAAACACGTTTATTTTGTTTTTCAAAGTGAAATATAAACCCTTTCGTAACATATAACAGCACCTTCTCAAACTTTCAAATTATCAAGCATGGTGTTCCACAAGGGTATGTATTGGGCCCTCTATTATTTGCCATTTATGGAAATGACTGTGGAGTAATGTGATGACGTTTAAATCGTTCATTTTTCTGCCACTCCCAATTTTATTCCCATATCATATTTTGATTGAAATAAACACAAAAAGAAATCAACCTTGATGACGAAAGTTTCATCACATTCAACTGAATCGATTTCGTCTTCACTTATCCCAAAAAAACTCCCTAACTTATTCTCTCTTCAATATCTTGCCTCAAGATTTCAAAGAGCTCAGTTTGAACACTTTCAAGAGAAAATTTTTAAATGGAGACATTGCTTTCACACATCTCACTTTTGTTTGAAAGTGGTTGACAATGTTTCACTTTGAGTGAGGTTATTCTGGACTTTCATTGTCTAAAAAAGAACAAAGAAAAATTCAATTCTCTGCAATTTTTAATCACGACGTTTCAACTGTTAAAATCTTCAGTCGTTATCAAGTGTATAATGAATAATGAATTATATTATACACTTGATAACGACTGTAGATTTTAACAGTTGAAACGTCGTGATTAAAAATTGCAGAGATTTGAATTTTTCTTTGTTCTTTTTTAAACAATGAAAGTCCAAAATAACCTTACACATCTCACTATTTCTCTTTGGTTTACAGTTAATAAAACTACACAATTCTTGATTCTTGTGCCTGTAATTAAAGTTGTTTGCTTGTTACTTACTTTTAACCTTCTGTTTGCGCTTTAGATTTTCCATATTTTTATGTGTTTTTTATAGACTTAAACCAAATACAACTTGCTACAAACATAGTATATTACGTAACCGTAGTCAAATAAAATATTCAAGATTATGAAAATAATTTATGGGTGGGCGATAAAATGAATCGATCTTCTCCATTAATAATAATAATTTTTAGATTTTGTTGTCCTGTGACTTAGAATACGCAAAAGATCACCGGTTGCATTTATTTCATTCATTTAAAATGCATGGAATCAGTTTGGATGGTTATCCTCCAAGCAAAGAAGACACGCCTACTTCATCACGTGCCGCAGATGATCTATAGAAAGTCTTATACGAAATAATAAGTTTTATTTTACAAAATGGCAAATTGCCAAAACGTCGAAACTTTGAAAGATTTCGGTGGGGGGGAGCAAGCCCACTGCACATCCCCTATTGAAATTTTTGACTGTTTTTTTTTACTTTCGTCAAAGAAATTCTTATTTGACTCGATACAAAAATAAAAAGGAAATTTTTCAAGGTTTTGATATCGGAGACATCAGTTTTGGTCTCCGAAACGTCAACGTAATTTGAAAAAGAGCAGTACTACTGACAAATGTAGCTGTGCCTCTGAGATGCCCGAACGATAAACTGAGAGGGTAAATATTCACTACCAACTTTAATCAAGAAAGACAAGAAAGGAGAGCGGTTGTTCCACTACCCACCCAATATTCTCAGGCACATCTATATATGCCAAACTGTACATACTTATTTAGTTATTTTGAACTTATTATTTTAGATAGGCTAAGTTACTGACAGAATTGAATTATTTTTTCAAGTACAACAAATTTGAAAAAATGCAAAATTGTTTTTTTTTATTCGACAAAGTTCCCGACATCTGTGGTAGTGGTAAATTTTTTAGTGTAATATAATCGAAAAAAATGTGTTGCCATCATAGGCGGAGGTGGCAACGTTTTGGCGAGACTTATGGCATAATATACGTTTCTTTGCGTTTGATACTCTTTTAGATTTTTTTTGGCCGAGTTGGTAAGGAAAGTATTTAGTAAGTAAGTAAATAAATAATTTGCCAAACTTGGAAATGTTCACAAAATTGGTGAACGATAAAGGATGATATTTTCTTTGTTTTAGTCATTTTGCAACTCTTTTGTATTTTTTGTCTACAAAATAACCAGAATTGTTTATAATTTGCATTTTTAACAATGTTGCCAACCTTGTAAGAGGCGCAAATTTTTATAGTTTCATTGGGCATTAAAACAGAACTTTCGTGAAAGTTTGCATTGTTTTGCTATTTTTTACCCGTTCGTGATTTTAAATACTAAAATAATTGACCTATCTAGAAATGATTGAAACTCGGCCTATCTCGATAACTCGCTTATATATTTCTGTTTACTTCGTTGTTAATAAAGACCTTTATTACAATCATCATTCGTGTATTTGCAAATATATCTTTTCTTGTAAAGTTTTTTGATGAGATCGCAGTGAATTCATCACATGGCTCGAGTTAATTTTTACTCTGACAGTGGTACTATGAAGTACGAAGGCTTAGAACGGACATGCGATATTTTTTTCTTAATATCGACAACTCGAAATTATTATTTATTTCGAGTTACAACTCGAAATTAGTATATTCAAAATTAGGCTTCGAGATTGAGAAAAGATCATTTAAATACATGTTAGGAAGTAGTGGGACCAAAACTGTTCCTTGAGGTACACCGTATTCAACAGTGTGTAGGTCGCTCATGATATCTTTGATTTTGACACATTATTTTCTTTCATTCAGGTAGCTGCCTAATAACTGGAAGGGCACACATCTGAATCCAATGCTCTCGAGTAATTCTAGCAGCTGATGGTTACTGACAGTATCGAAAGCTTTTGTCAAGTCTACGAATATACGTAGGGATGGTTTTATTTCATCTATATATTTGACTAGTTAGAATTGATATACAGTTGATTTCCCCTTTTGAAATCCGTATTGATTATATGTGATAAAATATCATTTTTATTAAGGTGGGTACTTGCTTATGAGTGCTTTCAAGATAATTTTAATTTAGAAAATCCTATACATTTGAGAATGCACATGGCGGGAGCCGATAATAATTTTTCCCTAATGCATACTGGTTTAGAGCTGTCTCGGAGTTCCATTCTGAAAATTATTCTAACAATGCGCTTTTGTGCTTCGAATACTCTGTTGAATACATTACTGAAATCCCATGCTATATGATATTGAGCGATAAATGTGAATATGTCGTAGAAAAATAAGTTTTTAGTAGACCTGTTTTATTCATGAATGATTTCATTTGCCTTAAAGCAGACATCTTTTATTTGCAGATCCCATGATAATCTAACATCCAAATAGGTTCCTAAAAATTTAACTTCACTACTAACCTAGAATTCGACAATAACTTGTAGGTCATCTGGAACATTATTTTTTCTATTATAGAAATTTACTATTACTGCTCTGGAGGAGTTTAATATCAATCTGTTTCGTTGACACCATCAGGAGCTGAATCCGAACAGTACATCAATATTTTTCTCTGTAACTGCGATAGTGATGTCTTCCGCAAACATAGTAAAGTGGCAATCTTCCAGAATACAGAGTCATTTGTATACAACAAAAAAAGCAATGGTCCAAGCATTGACCACTGTGTCACCCCGAACTTGATGTCATTGCACATTGATCTAAAATTTTCACATTTTACAGTCATGGTGCGCCCTTCGAGGTATGATTGAATCCATTTGAAAAAGTCATTTGGTAAACTAAGTTGGGTTAATTTTGCCATTAGAAATTCAGGAGACACTGAGTCGAACGCTTTCGTTAAGTCAAAAAATAAAGACATTACGAAGTTATTCATTCAGTAAGTGATATGTTGCAGTTTCAATTGATTTACTTTCTTCTGAATCCATGTTGGTCTTTGGGAAGTATATAATTTTTTTCCAAATAGTTAGTAATCCTGTTTGAGACTATTTTTGCTTTAGAAATGAGCATATCGAAGAGATTTGCCTATAATTTTCGACATTAGAACGGTCTCCTTTTTTGAATAGAGGATTACTAATCCCTTTTTGAAATATTTGGAAAAGTATCCCTGAAAATAAGACTGAGTTAATAGAGGGGTAACTCTTTTTATTGTTTCTATTGACAACTCATCCAATTCAGTAGACTCTTTATTTTTCAATATTTTTACTGTGCCCAGCATTATCGGTTCATTAATAAGATCATTTTGGTAAGGATGAATTACATTGTGATTCCTTGGGAATATAAAAGGCAGTGAAGTGTTTAGCCCAAAATTATTTTAAGTTGCCAATTTGTCAGCAATCTAGAAATTGTAAGCAACCAATAATTCTGCTATTTCCTTTAGGTATGGTAATTTCTTGATCATTGTTACTAAGACTGATTATTTTGTTTGTATGTTTTACTTTTCCTTCCTAATAATTTATTGTGGATTTTGTTGTCGAACTAATTCATTTTAGCCGGAGAATATAATATAGAGAATGTATTTTGGTAAAACATCATCAATATTCATGAATTCAAAACTTCTGCGGGGAATGTTTCTGGATGTGCTATTATCAACGACATAATATTTTCAAAGAAGGATGATAATAATGATAATAATAATGTTTAATTTAAATATATCAAAATACACAATAAATAAATGCAATACATGCAATCGACACTCGAATTTAGACATGAAGATCACTGAAGCTTCAAAAGCTTGTGCGTGATATAGATATAAATAGTAAAATCAGGATGGATTTTGCGAGGGGCAATATATGAAAATATAAGTAGAAAAGTTATTGGGTATAACCCTCAAAATGTTGTGCAACCGTAGACACGTGTTTCGAGCTTAAGCTCTCATCAGTACGGTAAAATCAAGTGCGAAGATGTACAACACTTGGATGTACAAATAGAAACAAAGGGAGTCAACAACAGGAAGCCAACCACACATTTGTGGCATCGGTTAGAAGACCTTGTACTCACAAGGCTACAAATAACGTCGCCACGGAGGATTGTTACGCTGGTAGCTATAGCTGCCTCCGTGAGTACAAGGTCTTCTAACAGATGCCACAAATGTGTGGTTGGCTTCCTGTTGTTGACTCCCTTTGTTTCTATTTGTACATCCAAGTGTTGTACATCTTCGCACTTGATTATACCGTACTGATGAGAGCTTAAGCTCGAAACACGTGTCTATGGTTGCACAACACTTTGAGGGTTATACCCAATAATTTTTCAACTTATGTTTTCATATTAATAGTAAAGTATAGGATAGGCATTAAACAATGATGTTATAACATTGAAATAATCACATAGGTGAAAATATTAAAATCACTTGAGTTGAAACATTAAAATAATCACATGAGAAAAATATTAAAACTAATTACAAAGCATTGCTGGTTTGTTTGTTGGTCAAAGTAGGGTTTTTGCGTCTCATTTCGGTAGGTGTGTGGTCATATTCAAGTAGAGTGTCGTATTTGGGTGTTATGGGGCCTTTCTAATTTTTTTATTGTAGAAACTTTAGATCTATGAGGTTATTTAGTATTTTTCTATCTGTACTGATCATCCAGTGTTTTAAATAGTATTTGAATGAGGTATAACTTTTTATGGATTATAGGTTGTCTGGTAGTAAATATGAATTTTTGGTGAGTGTTGGCTGGCTGTTTTTTCGCAAGTCGTAGTTTTCATATTTCTATTTTTTGTTCGAGTTTCATAGCGGTGTTCGATGGGTATTAACATGATTTCATTTTTATGGACACACATCAGAATTCGTTGGTAAAATTTGGCCTGGTATCAAGAATATTGGTGTCTGAAAAGAGCTTGTCGATGGGATATCTCATGTTCTTTTTTCAATATTATTCTCAGGAGCCATTTCTGTATGATACCCAAGTTATGTATGTTATTTTCTACTGCACATCTCCAACCAATGATCTCATAAGACATCTGCGATTGTACAAGTGCATAATATAGCTTCTCTAAGTTTTCATATCCAAAAATTTCACTAAGTACCTGAATTTCGTGAGTATACTTCTCAATTTATTTTTCACTTGCTCGATATGTAAGTCCTATCTCAAGAGACTATCAATTGTTATTCCTAGATACTTCAAATGATCTTTTTCTTACTAGTGTCGTCTCCAATGTCTAGGGTTCCTAGGTTTGGAAGGTGATTGGAGTAAGATGTAAATAGTAAATAGTATGTATTTTTATTGTTGACTGTTAGTTTGTTGTATTTGAACCAGTAATTTACTTTTATCAAGTCTTATTCTGCTGTTGCTCTCAGATCTGCCCATGTTTTCCCCGTGTAGATTATTGCCATATCATCTGCAAAACTGATAAGTATACCTTCAGATCGTAGTGTCATTAAACTATTTATATATACATTGAATAACAGAGGTCCAGGCACTGTACCCTGTGGGACACCGTAAGTGATAGTTCTAGGGTACATTTTTATTCCTTCAATTTCTACTACTTGTTTCCGATCTGATAGGTTTTCTTTCAGCAACTGGTATGTAGGTCATCTTATGCCGTAGGAGTATAGTTTTTGTAGTAATCTCTCGTGGCATGTAGTATCGAATGCTTCCGATAGATCTCCAAAAATGCATATAAGAGCGATTTTCTTATCTAATGCGTTGTAGATTTCTAATGTCAGAACAAGAATGGCATTGTCTGTACTGCGATTTTATCTACATCCAAATGGGCTATCACAGTATGTTAAATTTCACCAGAAATCTATACTTTTTTCTTTCATTATATTTTCGAAAATTTTAGAAAATAACAAGTGTTATTGGGCGGTAGTTTTCAATATTTCTTTTATTTCCATTTTTGTGTAACGGTTTAATAACCCCAATTTTTAGGCAATTTAGGAATGTATATAATTATGGTGAATATATTACCAAGAGGTCAATAAAATCACATTCACAGTTTGAAAATTGCTTCGATTTTTTGTAGTGTAGAATAAACTTGGATTAAATCAGCGTCATCCAGTGCAGTTCATGCCGCACCGCACTCATTGCAAGGCGGATTGGGACGGACACCTGTGTACATTTGAGATCGTTTGCACTGGATATTAGCACGCAAACAAGGCTGTGCACCGTAGAAAATCGTGTTTTTTACACGTTTACGTACCAAGACGACCTCAATGGGGATAACTTTGTACTGTCAGGTGACTTGATTCAACTGCGGAGTGTCACCCAGCGAACCTTGTAGGACTGGTGCAAAGTCAAATTTTAAATAAGCAAGGTGAGACTGAAAACAGGTCTGGGTTAATAACAATAATAAGAATACTCACATAAATACGCCCAAGGACGAGTCGTGGTAGAGAAAGAACCAAGAATGCATCGAAGGTATTGGGCAATGACACTACAAGGACTACAAAATGAATAACAAAATGTTCCAAAATATTGTAGTTTTTCATTAAAGTATTTAGACCACGACTCTTAAGCTGTATTTATAAACTTGCCGTTCGCCGTTGGAGTTGGCGTTCGCGCTGGCGTTCCCAATTGAAAGTACATAAAGCCGTACCGTAAGACCTTTTATATCTACCGTCGGCGTTGCCGTTCGCCGTTGGGCTGACGTTCAAGTTAAGCTGGATTTATAAACTTGCCGTTCGCCGTTGGAGTTGGCGTTCGCGTTCCCAATTGAAAGTACAGAAATCTGTAAGACCTTTTATATCTACCGTCGGCGTTGCCGTTCGCTGTTGGGCTGACGTTCGAGTTAAATGCATTTTAAGTCGGACGCCAGCGCGAACGCCAACGTCAACGGCGAACGGCAAGTTTATAAATCCAGCTTAAGAGTCGTGGTCTAAATACTTTAATGAAAAACTACAATATTTTGGAACATTTTGTTATTCATTTTGTAGTCCTTGTAGTGTCATTTCCCTATACCTTCGATGCATTCTTGGTTCTTTCTCTACCACGACTCGTCCTTGGGCGTATTTATGTGAGTATTCTTATTATTGTTATTAACCCAGACCTGTTTTCAGTCGGACGCCAGCGCGAACGCCAACTCCAACGGCGAACGGCAAGTTTATAAATCCAGCTTTCCCTTAACTGATAACGTGCCGACTGTGAGACTGCAGCCATTTTTATTTTCAAGGTTTTTCTGAAACAGTTTCGTTTTTCTGCGAATCACGCCACCTAATCTATTAGCTATTGGTGCCCCACCAATCATTCAACTGGTAGTAAATTTGGGTGAACGACGTCTGAGAAATATTTAGTACTTAGTTGAGCACAGTCCATGAGGCGGCACGTTTCAGTTTACGTAAGCATTTCTCGCTACTCAAAGTAATGGCAGGTCCGTCATAACGGGTAGGTACGTTATGGGGATGAAGAATATGACACTCTTTTATGTTGGTATAACGAGACAATTTTTTTTTGAATGATGATAAAAATGTTAAATTGGAACGAAATTTCAATTATACTGGAACAAATGACTTCACCTACAATCAACCTATGGATCGCACTGTATATCTGATAATAAAATTTAAAAATTGTTGAAGATGTATTGATACATTTTATTCGTGTTGGTATAGCAGGTAAACCAGAGAAATCTTATTGTAATTTTTTCACCATTTCTTGTTTAAAAATTCCACAAAGCGATTTTGCTGGGGCAAAAACCGGGCTTTTCATTAACGAACTATCTTATAAAAAGTAGTATAGGTCGTTTGCATCTTTTATTTTGTGTGAAATGAGTCTCTTATTTTTATCTACAGCTTGGCCTAATTCGTAATATTCCTTCAAGTCCCTTTGTGAATGCCTTGAGCGTAAAATCTCGTGACCTTTCAAAAGCATTTCTCCCAACCAGTAAACATGAACGCCCTTCTTGACAGTTGGCAGCAATGTTATTAAGTATTAAAGATCTAACAGGATCCTGAAACGAGATATTATCAATTTAACATCCAATGTCAGCCTGAATGGCAAGTGTTTAATATTTGAACAAGCCAAATAGATTCCACCCTCTTTCTATTCGAAAGGTCGGCACAAAGCTTAAAAGTTGAGCAAATGTTAGATGTTGGATTTGTAATGGCAAGATATATGCGATGTTAATGAACTATGGGGATTCAAATAATGCATGTTTGTTCTTCTTGGGGTGGGCACATTGTAAAAATGTTAATGGAAAATCGATGCTGAGATTTTATTATGAAATCGATATACCTAGCAGTATTTTTACTGTGCAGCAAGAAATGACACTAAGGTAAACACGATTAAATTTCCACAGATTATTGTCTACGCGACATGTTTCGATACACAGTATCTTTCTCAAGCGAATGTAATACATTAAATTATTCTACGTTGAACATTACTTAAATACTCTTCTTATCAATTGAGGTAATTAGGACATACCTATAATAAAAATAAAAATTGACAATACAATTAATTTCAATCGACTAATAATCGACAATAATTAGCACTGACACACCCTTTCACATTCTATCCGAAAATAAAATGAAATATTTAGGAATGATAATTGATCCCCATCTGAAATGGGACTTACACATACAATATACGGTTAATAAGTTGAGGTCAATATTGTTCAAATTCCGAAAACTTAAAAAACTCCTATCAGTGCAATACCTGAAAACATTATATTACTCCCTTGTGGAGAGTCATATCCATTACGGAATAGCGGTATGGGGAGGAGCCTTGAAAACGCATATTCATAGTCTTGAAATTATACAAAGGCAATTTCTCAAAATGATATTCTCAAAAAAAAGGCGATATCCTTCAGATAATCTCTATGCAGAGACTCAAATTTTAGATATAAGGCAAATGTATTTTCTATGTTCTTGTATCAAATATCATGCAACTAAACATAGTGCAGCACTTCCCGCTCCTCAGTATTCTACTCATCAGAAAAATAATTATATCATGCCTCGAATGGTGAAAGTAGTTACCCAACGTTCTTATATCTCTACTTCGCTCCCAAACTTTACAACTCTATTCCTGAAGGAATCAAATCAATTACAAACATCAAATTTTTCATAAATCAATTGAGAAAATATTTGCTACAGAGTCAAAGAATCGATTTATTGAAAATATTCGAGTAGCGGGATCTGAGAAAACTGTTACTAAAATAATTATTACGTATACTTGTCATATACTTGGTTGTTGTTGTTGTTGTTAGTTTTAACGTGAAATTATTTCAAAATGATTTTTTTATAATATTTTATTGTGTGTTATTATATGTGATCATTTTTGAATACTTAGTTATATTTTATATGTTTTTAGCCATAATATTTTGTAATCATATTTAACATGTTATTTGTTCCACATTATCACTATACGAAACAAGTACATATTGATGTACTTATCGTTCTACACGACTTTATTATTTACCAATCGCATTATTATCGAAATTTTATGTACTTATGTTCCTAAATGTAGTGTGCAGTATAATAAAGTTCTATTTATTTATTTATTTATAATTGACAAGGTTTAACTATTGAGGTCCAATTGATCATTTAGTAAACAATTCGAATATTGCAATTTATTAATTTCCAAGAATTCTAAATAATTAAGTCTAATACCCTTATTTTCAACATGAAGGATTTCAAGGAAAAAATAGCGTCATTTTTGAAAAAACAAAATTTTAGAGTAGCATTCAGAACAGATAACACGTTGGGAAGGTTTATGAAAAATAATAAAGATAAAACAAAAAAATCTGAAAAATCAGGAGTTTATAAATTGAATTGTGGATCTTGTTCCAAAGTATATATAGGCCATACTGGTAGACCATTCAATGGCCGCGTACGTGAACACCTTGTGAATTATGTGAAGAAAACTATGAAATCGTTCATGTTGAAAATAAAGGTATTAGACTTAATTATTTAGAATTCTTGTAAATTATTAAATTGAAAAATTGGAATTATTTACTAAATGACCAATTGGACCATAATAGTTCTCCTTTGTTAAACCTTTCCAATTAGTTAAGTAGTAGCTATGTTTTGAGATTTACTGGTACCACGTCAATCCAAAAAATCATCATCATCATAGTTACATTTTACCAAAAAAAAAGATTTTGCGGGAAATAATTTATACATGCTTTACACTTCACACGTTCCTTCTCAGAATCAGGAAAAAGATTTAAAAAGTTTCCATAATTTGCCAAATACTACCCCCGATAGCCCCTATAGCCAACTTCGAATCCAAAAATGTTTCCCATAACTTTCTATATAACAAGTATCATACTGAATTTGGCTAATACAGCATTCTAAGTTAAAAACAGTTTTAATCGCGTAGCTAAAATTAATGTAATAGGGCTTTTCAAGGCAATAATCTGACGATAAAAGTGGCTAGGATAAAATTGTAGATCATAATTTTTTTCTACAAACAACATGAGGCATTGAGCTTTACTTAAAAAACAACCTTCACGTAACACTTCTGCTATTTTTGGCAAAGGGAAGCACAAACGAAAAAGTAACTCAACAAAGAATCGACTTGGAAAACTTGTGTTTAATAATCCCCAATCGGCGAAACAAGAAATTGTAAAGGCTGGAGAGCGATTTACGATTACATTTTGATAAGTTCCAAAAACCGAAAATTCTATAACCACAGGCATTCAACAAATTCGTTGTGCAATCGAATCATGCATACAGCAGCATTCTCACCGTAAATGTTTTATCAAATACAGATTTGGAATGAGAAGAGCATGCACCACACTCAGTGTGGAAGAAAATCAAAAATATTTTATCGCCGTTTCATATCACCAACCCAAGTGACACATATTATTTTTTAAAAACGCTAACATCCATCCAGCATTTCTTATATAACTCAATGATGTATTTATTACAGTTGAATCACACATTTTAGCTAAGTGAAGTGCATATTCGTACTACGTTTGGTTGTATCAGTTTCTATGAAAAACTTTATAAAAATTTTACGGAGCTGCCGTATAACGTTTGTAAGTCAGCTTCATGAAGCAACCGTACTGTAGTGTTTGCAACTGATTCAATGTGATAACTTGTTAGTTGGTTTTCAAACAGAGATATGTAACGGTTCGAAATGGTATATAAGTATTTATAAAGTAAGACATGAACATTACTGATGGGTTACAGTTTCCAACACTTATACTTATGAGTACTTTATGCACTATTATGGCTTTGTTAGAGATGTCTTGAAAAGAGATTATATTAACAAATGATCCAAAATTATATTGTTATGGCTTATATACGAGTTTTCAATGTGGTTTCCACAAAAGCAGTTATAAATTGTTCAAAAAGCAATTTGGGCGTATAGAAATGCTACTTACTTATTTTTCTCGAACAAGCCCACGTTTAAGGAGAGTCTACAGTATCTAAAGAGCAGTCTTTGAATAGCTGACCTCCAGTAGATCTTCCTAGCATCTCAAATTGTTAGTTATTTTTTGTATTTGTCTTGTAATTGTGAGATATCCATATCCGCTATCCGAATCACCGTCTTAACCTTTGTGATTTTGTCTAAAGGAACTCGAGACTCTTTCGTTGTTGTTTTATTTCTGTATAAGTAGCTATTTGACAGGAATCGCTTGCTGTGCTTCGTGGAGTTAACTCTGTATGTTTGACTCACTAATTTTAGCTTCACAAGTTGCTAATGAATAATTTTCCACTGCGTTTCTGTAAAATAGGTCCATGGAAGAAACATTTTTCGAACAATTCTATAACTTTTGTGAAAAAAATTGCAAATACGTGGAGACCGTTTATTAAATAAATCTCTATGTACGTTTCTTGTAGTGGTGCGTACGAGAGTCTCGTTTCCGAGACAAGTCTCGAGACGATACTCGGACAAGACGAGACTTTCATTGGTCTCGTCTCTAGTCTCGTGCATGAGGTCTCGCGTCTCGCAAGTGAATATTTCTACGTGAGGACTTGAAAACCTAATAAAAATATAAATAAACACAATTTTTGATACAACACGTTTTTATAATATTTTCAAAATTAACCAAAAATTATAAAAGTACAAATACTTGATGTTATCTTTCAACAATTGTAATTTTGTCTTCGACTCTTACAATTATAGAGAAGCGAGACGAGAGTCGAGGCTGCCAGACGAGACTTGATACGAGACTTACTATTTCAACGGCGAGACGAGACAAAACTTTAAGAAAATATCCTCTCGTCAGTCTCGTGCGCACCACTAGTTTCTTGTATAAAATACCGCATCTACTTTTATCCTAGGTATAACAACTTTCAGATATTTGGGTTGAACAGCCATATCATAGTAATTTTTAACTACGAGCATCAAACTTCTGAAGCTGTTCACTCTAAATCGGTAAGTATTGGCCAAATTATCAAGACGATACCTTTTATGTAGAGTTTTGAGAGGATGAGTTTCCTAAGGCATTTATATGAGAAAGATTCAATATCAATATCTTCCACTATAGATATGCCAAAAGGAGGCAGAACAGCACGGTCCATTTCAGGAGAGCTGGAAACCTTGAGAAAAAGACTAGATCTCTTTTTAATAAGGCTTATAGAACAAGGCAGTAGGGCGATTACAATGAAACCCTAGCTCTCTCTATATAAAAAGTTGTTATTTTATTTTTAGTCATGTCAAGTAATATGTTAAACCATAGTTTTATGCAAGTTCGACACCGTGTGTGTCAGTCAGAAAATGTTTGATTGGATTGATTATTGCATACTTTAAATCTAATTTTTTATCCTACGTTTATCGGCGTTCTTTTAAGTCATACCCAGTATATGTAATTATTCTTAGTAACCCAGACCATATCCTCTTAAATCCCAATCACGATAGAGAAATGTGTCTGGGGTACTTTTCCTAACAAACGAATCTGTTTTCTGTACACTGATTGAACCACATGTTATCATTGGCAAACAACTGGGAAAATATGGTAAGCAGATTGTGGGAATTGAAAATAACCCGACTTAAAATTAGCCAAAAATACTATTGGAAACATCCTGCCCACAGATTTTTGACTGGTACAGGAGCATTCGATGTCTGTTACATTTGCCTACTATTCTTTGCGAGATTCTTTATCTTTGGCATGTGAGAACAGAACCGAGTAACAAACGCCAATAAATCGGCAGGCAAATGTTTCACAGCCAGCTAGTTTACTCCGAAAAGTTTAAAATACTCCTTGCTTTTGGAATGTATATGTCACTGCGTGGCCACCAGGAGTGATTGGATGCAGATGTGCCTGTTACAAAAGGTTATGCAATAAATGTGGTTTATTTCACTTGTTTTGTTGTTACAGTGGATAATCAGTTCTATCAGCGATCGTATAAGAATAAAAATGTATATTTTAAAAAACTTAAAACACGCTTTCATCAAGCACTAAAAATGATAAAATAATTGAGTTGGTTTGGATTAGTTACGATATAAGTACACAAATACAAGTATCAAAACCAAACGTTCTAAATAAAATAAAGCTATTTATATTACTATACTCAACCTTACGTTTCATAGGTGCGTTCTTTCTTAAAATAAATAATTTTGAAATATTAGTTGATTAGGGTATAAAAAAGTGTTGACAAAAAGAAGGAGACATTTGAAGGAGACATTTTGTGCGGTTTTTTTCTTAAAAAATCATTTTTGAAAATGGTCGATTTTAGGCGTATTCGTCTATTTATGAAACTTCATGGAAAATTTGTTTCATCCTGTTATCAGATAGGTGAAGATTGACCTCTCTCCGGTTCTTTATGTTTCGAATGGGGTCAAAATTTGATTCTCATTTTTCATTTGAAAAGGATTTATGACCCTAACGACCAACTCAGCATTTAGATATTGAATGAATTGTTTTGAAATATTCAGAAATTTGAGTAGTTTTTAATAATATTGCGCCACTCCATCTGTTTGCAGTGGAATAATTGTCATTCAAATTTTGCCATTTAATTAATAAATTCGGCATATACAACTCTATCTTTTGTTACAACAACTTCTGTTGGTTCATCGACCAGTTCACGTTACAGTAGATCAACAAACCTCGATGAAGTTAATGAAATAACGTTAGTCAATAATAATGAAACTGAGGACGAAAGATAAGGGTTTTCAGATGTCTTAGTCAAAGAGCTATCGACGTGGGAGATTTTGGCAAGATTTCGCACCGAAAAGTTGGTAAAAATTAAATAATATGAAGAAATAATAGGTATTTCATAAATAATAAATTCATTTAAATTTCTTGTAGGAATATTATTCAAATATATATCAGGGTGGCTCAGAACGGACCACAAACAAAAATTAGTAGTTGCGAAATAAAATCAGGTAAGATCTTGAATTACTAGGATACATATACAGGGTGTTTCATAATAAATGCGCAAGACTCCAGGATGTGATAGCTCGTCCAAAAATATGAAAAAAAGTTTCTATCAACTTACCCTCTAAAATGTATCTCGAATATGGTAGATACAGGCTGTTGAAATTTTAAAAAAATTATCGTTTTTTGCGAATATCTCTGGAACCGTTTATCGCACAGAAAACAGATTTCGTAGGCATTTTCTACTCATAATAAGCTATGTTTGGTGCGGATTTTTTAAAATTCATAATTGGTGAAGATTTTGAAGGGTGTTTTTTTCTCCAACTTCTACGTCACTGGAAAAAGTACAGTTTTGAGCCTCCTATGTGAACCGCCAATGTTTTCTACACAAAAAAGGTATTCTTGGTCATAAGCTCTATAGTTGACCGTTTTCAAGAAAAATCAATTTTCATGTTGTTTAAATGATGTTTTTTCCTCGAAAAATTGCTTCGCGGACATTTCCAACAATTCAACTGAGTATGATTGTTATTGTTTTTTTTTTTATTTTGCAATTAAGAAGTCAACGTTTGGTTTTGTTACTTGTTTTAACGTTTAAATAAATTTTGTATAATTAGGAAAAAAATTATTTAAAAAAATTTACCATGTTTTTCAACATGAAAGTTGATGTTTCTTGAAAACGGTCAACTTTAGAGCTTATGACCAAGAGTACCTTTTTTGTGTAAAAAACATTGGCGGTTCAAGTAGGTGGCTCAAAATCATACTTTTTCCAGTGGCGTAGAAGTTGGAGAAAACAACACCCACTACCCCTTCAAAATTTTCACCAATTATGAATTTGAAAAATTAAAAAATCCACACAAAACATAGCTTATTATGAGTAGAAAATGCCTACAAAATATGTTCTCTCTGCGATGAGCGGTTCCAGAGATATTCGCAAAAACGAATATTTTTTTTAAATTTCAACACCCTGTGTCTCGAAAATGGTGCATTTTAGAGGGTAAGATAATAGAAACTTTTTTTTTTATTTTTGGACGAGCTATCACATCCTGAAGTCCTGCGCATTTATTATGAAACACCCTGTATATTAGGTACTATCACATGTTTTTTTCAGATCCAGACCCCAACGCTGAACGCAGCAGGAAATACTTCAAAATATTGTAAAAATATGATAGTTAATTTGATTTCAGAAGAATTTGATATAAACTAAAAATCTTGTAGCAAGTATAAACTTCAACAAATACTTAGAAGAAGAGGAGCAGACTTATTTAACTGACCTCCATACAAACGACCCTCTGGATTTCGTTTGGTGAGCTATAAGAATACCTTTACCTAACCAGGGCTTTGAGTTTATTTATTTTTCTTTTTTGAATATCAATATGGATTTTAACGTTTCATATAACGATGGACTGCTGGATAATTGGAAACCTTGTATGAAAAAACTTTAAACTTTTCTCAAAATGTGAAAAACAAAGGAGTGAAAAAATTACTGCATAATCTGACCAAGCCAGACATAAGTGAAGGTAAGTTTTTACTATTGTTAAAATTGTTAAATTGTTAAAATTGTTATTTCCGTCAACCGATTGCACCCCTACGCGCAACCCTCGGAAGTCTTGGAGAGACTTGTGTGAGCTAGGGAAGACGCAGCCCTTACCTTTTAACGTGTGATGCCATGCACGAGACCGGTGAACCGGTGGATCGAACCCACGACCCCACGCTTGCGAGGCGAACGCTTTACCAGCCGACAACCACGGCCCATTTTCATATTATAAGTAAAACACGTTTTTCGTTATTTAAATGTTTATAACAAATTAATAAATGACAGTTGCGAGTCGAAAACAACAGAATATAACCGAATTCTGTCTTCCATATGATGGCAATGTCGGATTCCTACTAGTATTTTTATTAAAAACTCACTCATTTTATGCTCTCTTGCTTGGTGTATTGTATTATTCAACGAATATAATAATCCCTGAAAACCTACTGGTGAACATCTATACATAATCTGAAGTATTCAGAAACGCAAGGAATCATTTGAAACGTCTTATAGAAAAACTTTTGTAAGAAGGTGAATCTCGATAAAACAATCTACTGAGTGAAGGGAAAGGTTGTTACGGGTTTATTTTTCACTATGGAAACCCTTTTTGTTTTAATATAATAACGTCAGGACTTCTGTGTCATTGAGATGAATTTTTTGCTCTGAATGCCACTGTTTCAAAATTATAAGTGGGTCATTGTCGTACATAGCTTTTCTCGGATTTTAGTACCTTCCTTTGCTCTACTAGTTCGAGTAGAAATGAACTAATTTAAAACTAAAAATAAATAGTAACATACCACATTTTGCGGATCACAGTTATCTGTTGAACTATTTTGCGGCATCACAGCATTATTTAATGATGAACATACTTTTGTCACAACTTTATTGCTCTGTGGTTAGAACACAGAACCGTAACATTTCCTCTTGGTTATTGTGTAAACCAGCTTAATTTTTCAATCGGTATTTTGTCCTTTGAATTCCCTTCAACTATCTCTGGTTATTCCAAATTGTATCAATCAACTAGCCAAGTGTACGAGTGCATTGGTTACCGAGCCTCAAACTATGCTTCGTTAGGTTAGGTTTGAAGGTAAGTGGGCCCGTATCAGGCCCTTCACTGCGGCCAATAGCCTATTGTGGCTAACCCTATGGTTATATTTCTCCCAGTGTATCCAATTTCTTGACGAAATTGAGGATTGGGAGAATAATTTACCAGGTTTTCTGGCCTTACTGTCGTATCGCCACTTATTGAGAATCTGGATCTGGCCGCTATAGGGCATGTACACAGAATGTGTTTAGCCGTTTCATCATCCTCCATACATAGCCGGCACTCTGCATCTTGTGCAAGTCCGATTTTATGCATGTGATGTTTGAGTTTGCAGTGGCCAGTAAGCAAACCTACTATAACTCTGAGATTTCCTCTACTGAGTTCAAGCAGTTTGTCAGAGTCCTGTTTTTTCCTTGTACAAGCTATAAATGCTTTGGAATGGACTAGGCCCGATAGACTACGCCAGTACCCGAGTCTTTTATTGTCTGCCCAAGCTGTTATGACATTCTTCTCAGTGCTATGCTAAACCGATTACCGGTTCTGGTCCAGAGAACGTTGTTTCGGCCCCCCTTTTGCTAGTGCGGCCGCTATTTAGTTTCCTTCTAGGCCCGTGTGACCTGGTATCCAGACTGGGGTAACGTTGTTGCGTTGCGCCAGTCTGTTTAAGGTGTCTCTGCAGTTCCATGCTGCCCTAGATTTAAAGCAGTTGGATTCAAGCGCTTTCAGTGCTGCTTGACTATCTGAAAATATTTTTATTGTTTATTTGTGGTGTCGATCTTCTAGCTCCCTGGCACACATTTCGATGGCATATACCTCTGCCTGAAATATCGTAGCTAGTTTACCCATACTGAACGAGCGTTTCACTACTGGGTTCATACCATATATTCCGGCTCCGACGCCTTCCAGAGTTTTGAAACCATCGGTGAACCAACGCTCATTTGCCCTACATAGGTTGGTTTCATTCCGGACCCAGTCTTCTCGTTCAGGAAAAACCACAGTGTAGGACGTGTGAAGGTTGACAGTTTTAGGCATTATGTCTGAGGGCATTCCTAGAATGTTGTGAGCTATTATGCGCTCCAGCATGCTGCTGCCTCTCATGACACATGCCTGCGGTAGACTAATGGCCGCTTGGTAGAGTCTGTATGTTGCCCATCTTGACACTCTCTCCAGAACTATGTGGAGAGGAAGTAATCCAAAGAAAGCTTCCATTGCTGCCGTTGGCGTGGAGCGAATGCTTCCAGTAATCGCCAGGCACGCTTGTCTCTTTAGTCCGTTAAGTTTAGCAATGGCCTTTTTTTATGACCCTTATAAACGTGTTTTGGTGACATGCCCCATGTTATGGTATCCAATATATCCTGAAGGACGTAGGAGATCATCTCTCCGGATTTATCTTTTATTACTAGGACCAGATCGTCAGCATATGCTTGCAGATCAACCTTCCCAAGCGAGAGTATGGCCAGCAGATCATGCACCAGCAGTGACCACAATAGAGGGGAGAGGACCTCCCTGGGGACAGGCTTGAAGCTGACACTTTAACCCTGTAGAGTGGTCGTTAAAGTTCTGTTGTGAAGCATAGTTCTTATCCAGTCACATAGTATCTGGTTCAATCCCCTTAGAGACAGTGGCATCATATAGGAAGTGAGGTAGTGCATTGTTAAATGCTCCTTCTATGTCCAAGAATGCAGCGACTGCCACCTCCTGGTGTACCAGGGCGTCGCTTATTCCCGAGACAAGGTTATTGATGGTAAGTTCTGTTGATTTGCCAGCCTGGTAGGCACACTGGTGAACATTGAGGGGGTGCTTTGTTAGTGCCCCACATCTTACAATGTAAGCAGTATGATATTTTTTTTTTAGTTCCAATGTCTATAATTAGAGATTGTAAATGGGCCAACAAGAATTCTTGGATAGAATACAAGTGAGAGCTTCAGTGTAAATTTAGATACAAGAATTCCACATCGAAGCAGAAGGCGCAACACAATTACCCAAAAATTTATAAGCTGAAAACATTGACCAATAACCTAAGATCAAAATGAATGAATGAGTCGTACAATATATTGTTGAGAAAAATAAATAAGTCACCTTTGTCTGAAAATCACACGAAACCTCATCAACTTTCAAATATACAAGAGCGACTGTGAAAGCGGTGTCACCAATAATCAACCCTAGTCAGACGAATAATTACCGTTGACAGGAAGGCATTTTTATACATTCATTCGACTGGCAGCTAATTCACATTAATATTAGTCTACTAACAACTGAAGAGAATCACTAACGAACCAAAATCAAACCAGAACGACACACCCAACGTTGTCCAACTTCGTATCACGCCCGTTTATCTGGCACCCACGAGCCATGAAGGGATGTACTAATGGTTGTCCGGAAAGGACGTTTAGTGGAAGACATTCACCATGTCAAGACAGGTGTTTCACCGTATTATCATCTAATAGACTATTATTGTTGATTGAGTTTGCTCACATTCATTATTAAACCCCGGCCTCGACTTTTTTTGAATTGCGCAGGTATCCGCTCAGGTGTCAGCGACAAACAGAAAAGATTTCCTGCGACTACTCGTGTACAGGGTATTGGAAAAAGTGGAGTTTGAAATATCGTAATGGCTAAGATCAGGGGCGTTCTAAGGGTTACGGCGCAGTGAAATATTTGTCTCAAAAAATAATCATGTTCAATTCATGTTCGAAAATCTGCCAGTTTGAATTAATAAAATATCCAATATAAGTAAAAAGACATGAAATAATACTAGGTTAATACAAGCAAATGCAATGGTACGGATATCTCATTAATACTTATAAATAGAAACACAGAAAAAAATGTTCATAGGTAATATAATACAGAATGAATGCCAAAAACAAATAACACGATCCCAAACAGGTACATAAAGAACAGAACAGAACAAAAATAACAAAATAAATTAACAAATTCTTTGGTTAGTGGAATTTCTGCTAGTTGATTAATTGAACTCAAACAATTTTTTTTTTATTCACTAGCATCAAACTCCAGCATTATACCACAAGCATACAAAATAATCTGAAACAAAACAATACGGGTACATGAAGAACAGAAAAAAGATAATAAAGGAAATCAAACAAAATCTTGGTTAGTAGCACTGGATAGGTATTCATTATCATTGAATTCAAAAAGACATTTTTCTTGACTTACTCGCAGCAAGATTCACGATTATATGTAAAAAATCGATTTTATCTAAAATCTCTGACTCAATTGGGAACAGACTGAGATTGCTATTTTTGGAATCCTCTAATGAGCTCCTCAAATAATTTTTCACCCTTTTTAATTAAAAGTTAAAAGCTTGCTCTGTGTGTATGTGTTAGATGGGTACAAATCTTGCAAGCTGAATTAAAACCACTTCCTCTCATCCTATGGAATTGAAATTTTACATGGTTCAGTTCCGATGACAATACATTAATGTCGAAAAAATTAAACCTCCTTGCGCCCCGAAAGCTAGATAGAGAACACGTTGGGTGGTTTTGTTGACAGACTTGGACGTCAAAAATTACAGCGGAAAATAAATTAGGTAGGGCTCGCCCCACCTTTACTCGAAAAAAGTTTGAAAACTCGCGTAATCAAAATCGGAAAAATCCCTGAAAATAGTGAAAAATATCTGACCGTCGAATATTATGGTTTAAAAACATTTCAACCCCCTTGTCCCTCCTCAAAAGCAAGATAGAGAACGCAAAGAAATTCGGCAAACGATTAAACAGTTTCGGACATGGAAAATAATGATGAAAATAAACCGATCCTGACACGAATAAAATTAGAAAAACTCGCGAAATAGAAATTGAAAAAGTCCGTAAAAATGGTGAAAATTATCTGACCATTGAATAATATGGTTTCAAAAAAATTTATCCCTCTTCCCCCCTCGAAAGCTAGATAGAGAACGCGTAGAAATTCGAAGAATCTTCCAACATGGAAAATTACGACAAAAAATTATGTCTGCCGGTGGGCTCGCTCCCTGCCCTCTTTTCAATAAAGTTGCGAAAACTTGCGAAAACAAAATCGGAAAAATCCGTAAAAATAGTGAAAAATAGTGAAAAATATCTAACCATTGAACATTATATATAGTTTTAAAAAATGTTTGTCCCTATCTAGATTGAGAAGTCGTAGAAAATTGGAAAATTTCCTGATTGTTTCGGACGAATAAACTTAAAAAAACTTTGTAGAGGAAAGCTTTCATTTAAATGTAATAAGTAGAAGAAAATAAATTTTAAAGTGAATCAAACCCATTATAAAATTTAAAATGATATA
This sequence comes from Chrysolina oricalcia, assembly GCA_944452925.2. NCBI lineage: Eukaryota > Metazoa > Arthropoda > Insecta > Coleoptera > Chrysomelidae > Chrysolina > Chrysolina oricalcia. Next base: position 8,727,439 of record OX101816.2, read on the forward strand.
AAAGCTTGTCGCGAGAATAAATCTTAGGTAGTTTTAAATTTAATTTATAATAAGAAATACATAGACACTTTTCGCGACAAGTTTTTATATCATTTAAAACTTTTTAATGTATTAAAATAATGGAATTAATTCACTTTAAAATTTATTTTCTTCTTTTTAGTGAATTTAAATAAAATATTCAATGTAAAAAGTTTTTTTTAAGTTTATTTATTTCAGTTGAAAACGACCTTTCGCCTGAACAGTTTGTTGCAGGAATACATGAAAAAGTTCTCAAAGCCACATCAATACTTGGATAAGTTGATGTGATTTTTTGTTCTCTCATGAATCTGAGTGATTGCTCAGTAAACGAACACGACTGGTTGAATCCTCCAATTTTCCTAGGGTCTGCTAGCGCCCCTAAAATATGCGGCTCCTGAGGCTTTAGTCTAATCAGCCTTATGAATAAAACGCCCTTCCCTAAGATATGTCAATAATTGCATAAGCAATGATTTATTTCTCACTTTTTGAAAACCTTTTTTTGTTCAAAGATAATAACTACCGGAATTCTGTGTCGAGTGAGACAAACTCTTTACTCTATCCTCCGTTCCTTCAATAGATAGATAGATTTTATTAAGTCTTTTTGCTACAGGTCACGTATATTGATACAGATACATTAAAGTAAATATAAGATGTATAGGTCTTGACATACCTTTTTGGTAATTTTAACCTTCCACAGTCTGAAAATGAAAAAATGTCAATTCAAAGAAATATGTGTAGAGGGGCAATGATCAATTTCCCCGATCAGTTACTGCGTTTAGAAGACGTCAGTAACGTCAGTAACGTATCGTATACTTAATTTGCCTATATGACGAAAAAAATTTAAATTGACTAAAAATACTTCTTTTTCGAAAACTATAACTGAAAAGTCTTATATGTCACAGATAATTGACTTGTTCAGTCACCAACTAATAACAATCAACTTTGATAAAAAAAAATTATGACGATTTCATTGAAAATATGAACAGGATGTTCATAAAGTCAGTTGTGGAATCATCTGCGACTGAAAGTTGGAATTTAGTCGCTATTTTCCATCGTACAAGATAACCTCTCTTGGAAGGGATTCATGTTTTAAAGAGAAACATTCTTAATTGAAAATTGATTCAATACATGACTCCTCTGGAGCACGATGGAAAATAGCGACTAAATTCCAACTTTCAGTCGCAGATGATTCCACAACTGACATTATGAACATATTTTCAATGAAATCAACATGCCATACCTATGACAGGTTTTATGTCTGAAAAATATTTTCAAAGTTTCACCGCACAAGAAATAGTCCAATAATTCCTCATTACAGTGTGAAATTTCTTCTGAAGAGTATGTTTTCCAATTCTTCCGACCTCCCTGATGATCTTAGAAGAGTGAAATAGATTTGTGTCGACCAAAATGTATTGGAGGCCTAGCAAAAGAGATGCAATTCACGCATCAATGGAATGAGCAATTTTCTGTGAGTGATGCTTCTGAATAACATTCTCCCTCATCTTATTTATAGATCAGAATCTCCAATGGAAACTGGACATTTAGTAAATAATCAACTATCTGAATGAAAATGCAAATTTTCACTTTCAGATTTCTTCTCTCAAGTTATATAGGGTCTTTCTCAATATCTATCAGATGTAGTTCAATGTCCAGCGTGGCTTTAGCCGGGGAAGTAGTTGTTTTCTATTAGATATTACAAAAAAGTAACTTCAATTTTATCGTAGGGTTTTTTATGACCTTTACAGCTTACAGAAATCATTTACCAAATTTCAACTCCCTCAATATACATTTCGACAATTCGGTTATTGATATTTCCAGAACAGATACCATCAAATATTCAGGTGTAACAAAGGATAGTCACATGAGATCACATCCCTTTGTCGTCACTCTTTCAATCACAGGCTTTCTTTTGGCATTTCGCCTGCCCCTCTTATGTGATAGAATACATCATCTCCATGTGGACTGCCAATCGAGTTTAGACCAGGAGCTTTAGATAATAGCGCGTTATTTATGCATATGAATATTATCAGCGGCAATTTGTATATTGATATAACCTCGTATGATCGCTTGGTTGTGTGCTGTCTCAATTCAGTTCTTAAAGACTATGCCACTAATCATAGTCTCGTTGCATATTAAAAATATTAGCGTAAGAACAGTTTTCCATTTCAACGGCGTGGGTATAACGATGAGGAGCGAGAGTTGGTCACAAATGTCAACTACGATATTAATAACTCCCAAAGTTCAAGTGACACAGCTGAAAGTGGATATGCTTAAGTGTCCATTGTCTGCCACGCTAAATTAAAGCCTCATTCAAACACCTGCGAAAATAATTCAGCCGGCGTGGACGTCTTATTGTGTGGCTGTCGAAATGATTGATTTTTTCCAGCGTTGCGTTTACTCGCCGTCGCTTTGCTGTTTGCTGGCAATAGGACGTTTCAACAAGTTCCAGTCGCTCAGCTGCGCAGACATTGCACACCATTTGTTATCAAGTCAATTATTAATTCATTAAACATTTCTTTCTTTCTTTTGAAAAGTTTTGATTTGATTTTATGTTTGAAAAATGCGTTAAAATTTTGTTGTAGATATTTCTGTCAAAAAATACAATGTTATTGACTATTTTTTTAAATAACTGTTTTCGACTATTCGTATGAAAAAAAAAATGCCAATATTGCTGAATTTTATTGCTAAAGTCAGACAATGATGTTATTCCAATATTCCTTCTGCCAATACATTTCCCAACAAGAAAATAAAAAAATACCACTTGGAAACCATCTAGATTGGAAGTTCAAGAAGGATTTGTACTGTTCGTGAAGGTCAGCAAATTTTGGTTGGAAATCTGAAATATTTTTAACAGAGTGTAGCTGATATACAACTTGCGATATCCAAAGAATAATTCATTTTGTTGCGTAATACCAGGAAAACGGTTATATAAATTCATTCTAAAACTGATAAAAATTTGGCATTGAAGAAAGTTAATATTCCTATCATCAAACAGATCCATTAGACCTAATTTTTCAATACTATGAGCAGAAAAAATATACAGTGACCGCCAAAAAGTATGTACCATATGGGAAAAAAATTTATTATTGGAGTATTGGAAAAAATATTCTGGGGAAAAGTTTGTGCATGTCCGATAACCTAAAAATCGATTTTGACACATGTCACGTGATCGCTAGAATGGCGGCAAAATGAAAAAAAGGGGTAAGATGGCAAGATATAAAAACAAGTTATTTGAAAAAGTCACTTAGAATTCAATTTTATACACATAAGCGAAGTTTCAAGAGATAATTCAAAAAAATTGAAAATAGCATTATTTTCCCATCTATTTAAAAATATTATTTTTTTTTCTTATGAATAGCTTGACTATATTGAAACATTTGCATTTTATTGATAATGACAAAACTTTCTCATTTTCTCCACACCAGAGGGAACTAAATTGAAAAAATGGGAATTTGTCAGAACCCTTGCTGTTACATCGGTTCGTATCTAACAGTTATATCCGAATTCCACGACCATTGTGATGACATGACACTCCAAAAACATGGTAATTTCCAGATTATAATCAAGTTCCAATGATAATCGTGCATGAGCGTTTCACTTCGCACATAAACTTGAAAATAGCGCGTCAAATTAAAGATTCTTAAAGTTTATGTGCAAAGTAAAACGCTCATACAGCATTATTATTGAAACTTGATTAAAATCAGGAAACATGGTGTTTCTAGATTGCCATATCAACACAATAGTCTTGGAATTCTGATATAACTGTTAGATAAGAACCAATGTAACAGCGAGGGTTCTGGCAAAAACCAATTTTTTTAATTTAGTGCCCTCTGGTGTGGAGAAAATGAGAAAGTTTTGTCATTATCATTAAAATGAAAATGTTTCAGAATAGTCAAGCTATTCATAAGAAAAAAAATAATATTTTTAAATAGATGGGAAAATATTTTAAAAAAATTGCTATTTTCAATTTTTTTGAATTATCTCTTGAAACTTCGTTTGTGTGTATAAAATTGAATTCTAAGTGACTTTTTCAAATAACTTTTTTTGATATCTTGCCATCTTACCCCTTTTTTTGCCTTTGCATTGCAATTTTTTTCATTTTGCCGCCATTCTAGCGATCACGTGACATGTGTCAAAATCGATTTTTAGGTTATCGGACATGCACAAACTTTTCCCCAGAATATTTTTTCCAATACTCCAATAATAAAAATGTTTCCCATATGGTACATACTTTTTGGCGGTCACTGAATGTACATAAATATTTGAAAAGTAAGATATAGATTGCACCTTTCATCTTAAAAAAGTCGATACCTGACTGAAATATCAAAAAAAAAGAAGCATTAACAAAACGAAGAAGTCATTTCGAAGTTAATGCTAATAACGGGTTGGAAATCAATTGAGGATTTCCGGCTTTTCAACTTTAAAAGTCCCCTGTCGCAACGCTGATTTCCTGATGATTCCACACAATTATTGCCGTTATGACATCCATCAGCCCCTTCCGTCCTTTGAAGCAGTACAGTAAGTTGTTATCAACGAGGAGTGCCTTCTTTTATGCATGTCGTCACACCGGATACCTTCGGTTGTTATGGTTTATATCCGTTTCAAAGCGAGCATTTTATGAAAATCTCATTATTTCATTGACTACCTGTTTCATGAATGAAAGAGCTACCTGCGCAACGTGTATATTGGCCTGAGTACCGTTCGGAATGTTTTACTGTTCTCTGGTCTATTTCGAGTACATACAGGAAATGGAAGAATTCCCAGATTTTCGGATTTATTTTCGAGGTGCAGGTGTAACTCGAATCGTCACAAAATATTGTTTGGTCAGTTGTACTTATTTTTACCAGTTTAATCACTTTCTTCTCAAAGACTAGTTGAGTTCATTTGACTGATTTTTTTTATTCACAATATAGAAAAACTCGAAGTCATCTCCACAATTTTTATTAACATCTGGGGTAGTGAGATGGAGAAGCCATCAATCAAACAACCAGTTTATCGAACATGTTTCGAACTATTCTACAATAAAAAAGAAAAACGTAACTATTGGTAATCCAGTAATGTGTAGTGCTACTTACATGGAGAAGAAGAATTTGATATGAATTTATGAAAATAAGTGTCCACACATTTCAACAAAAATTAAATGGGGGTGTATAAAATTCTACAATAAAGAAGAAAATTATGATTATTGGTAATTCATTGAGTTCAGGTATTACTTACATGGAGAGGAAAAATACATAATTAAGATTATAAAAATGTTAAAAGGGAAATCAATACATTCTACCCAACAGTGGGAAACATAGTGACAAGGTTAGATGTTGTCCAACTGACAACATACCCGGAACAATAAGGGGGTTTGGGGGCCTTAAGCCCTTTATCCCAATCAAAAGCAAAATTGGTGATCCACATGGATTAATGATTAGATAAAACAAGTGAAACTACAAGAGGTTAACTGTCAAGTGTCAAGTTCAAAGTCGAAAGCAGCACAGAGAATGACAGGAGAGCCACAGACACAGAACGCAAAATTGAAGGTGCGAAACCCTCCACATAGCAGGTAGTGTTCTGAGCAACCAGGCCTCATGTCATCCGTCTAAGGTCTAAGATAGTAAGGTACAATAATACTTAATATTGTACGTTTACTGAAAAAGCGTGTTATATTACAAATTGACCAACTGTTATGATAACAACGATGAACTTCAAAATTTTTGGTGCAGAGTTTATTTTTTTTTGTAATTCAATTTTGAAGTTTTATCACTCGATGTTATCAAACGTTATTTTTTCGGTTAATTTAACTCAAAAGATGAAGCAATTTTTATCAAAATTTTCAATATTATTTCCTTCATCATGAAATAGACCATTTTTTGAATAAATTCTGTCTAAATAAGTGATTGAATTTTTGTCCTCCATATTGGTTTCCGTTATGCTGTTTCACTTATTCTAACAATTCTTGATAACATTTTATAAAAAAAAAAACATTAGTTTCTCAATGTTTTGAATGACCAAATATTGATTTTTTTTGGTAAAAACTCAATTTTTGACAGAATTCTCACACAAATATTTTGACATAACGTCAGAATTTGATATGTTTACATGCGAAGATTGCCATAAAGACTACTTCAATACATATTGTTGGGATGCCCAAAAATAAAATAAATGTATGATTTGTTGTTTGTAAGAATATTTTTATACAGTTTAAAATTTTATTATCAATCAAACTCTTTGTTGTTGGCTTCAATCTGAGTTATTCAGGAAATAATCTAGCCTCATACCACTCGACCTATGAATTTGAATTGATTAAACTCCCAAAATACTTATTTCATGATTTTGCTTTTCGGCAAATAGTTTCATGTACAATAATTTTAAAATGAAAATATTAATAAATTATTGTACATTCAACTATTTCCCAATCAAAGTCATGCTCAAGATATTTTGAGAGTTTAATCGATTACATTCACAGGTCTTGTGATATAATTATGTTTTTTTACTTTTGAAAAATTAATCGTAGGTAACATAATAGTTGGGCAATTTGTAAAGATGTCATTCATTTATCGTTGTATGCAAACTTCAAAAAATGTATAAAATGGGTAAAAATAAAACTTCACTCAGGTGGCCATGACTTCAAATCCTGACGTATATTTAATGTCGAAAGATTATGCGATGTTTTTCAAAATAAGGGTAATTTACACGTGACTTAAAATCAAGATTTCCAATGAACCTCGTATTTCACGGGTGTTTTCCTATATTTTGTTTGTGCATGCTCAGATCTATGGGATGCACAAACTTTTATTAATAATAAATTCATGTCGAAAAACCCATATTGAAGAGGTTTTCCACATGGTGCGTAATTTGAGGATGACCCTGTGTAACCCTAGTTTTCGGAGTACCAAGATATGCTTTTAAAGAATAAACTTATAAGTTGAATGGATATATCAAGTATGGTATTATCCAAAAATACTTAATTTTTTTTTCAAATACCATAAGGATTATGACAGTATTCAATATATCAAACTGATCAATAATTATAATGGAAAAAATAAAGTATTGGTCATCTAGATGTAAAACAGATATTTGCTGTTCAAGAACAGAGCAGTGCTTTTATAATTTTGTCATAATCAATTCTAAAAATCAATATTTTAAACAAACGATTTGCTTTTTTGTAATAGATACAAGAAATGAGGTACAGTCAACACTAATTTCTATCAATATTAGGTACATGATAATGAGTGGACTTGGACTTCCACTATCACAATAATGAGTTTATATAGAATAAAATCAAAACTTATTCTCACGTGACTTTTTGGCCATGCTCTACTACTGGCAATTCTATCTGAGATTTCGTCTTCAACTGCGGCTGACATTCTGAAAGGCGTTGTGGCAACTGTTGAAATATCGGACCGCTGCACGATTTGAATTAATTTGCGACAATTTGAAATGAGAGTCTATGTTTGCGGGTTGGTGACAGATCCTCAACTAATGAGTTCAAATCATTCTATCCCTATAATGAACATTTGTCGGCAAATACTAGTCGCATATTTGAGCTTCTGGTACAAAAGAATTTGGTCAAAGTTACGATTTTTTCAATTTTCCAGAAATTTCCTAATATTGAAAAAAATGCCAAAAACTAAGTCTAATTTCATCGATCATTTTGAAAAACTATAACTTTTGACCACATCCGAGTCATATTCCAAAATACCTTATGAATGAAAGTTTTTTCTATAATAAGTTAGATGCAAATTTCATAATGAAAAATGTGAGAACATAAAAATGTGAAAAATGTAAGGATATAAAACTATAGAAATGTTACCAAGTTTACAAATTGAAAGTTAAAATTTTCAAATTTTAATGTGTTTTAATGTGTTAATAGGTTGAAATGCCCGCGCGGGCATAAAGTGAAATAATTTCATCAGGAATTCCAAAATCTTCGTTCATTTTGACTTCTAACTTTGACACATATAAAAATTATTGTGATTTTATGACATTTACGTTTGTCAACATTCACCTAGCAACGATAGTGTCTACTGTGATAAAATGGCAGTTATTAATTCAAACTGGATTTTTTTAAATACTGATTTGTATTGAGAGTGGATTGCAATAACGAACTAGTATGACATAAAGTTATGTATGTACCGCGGGCATAAACAGATGTGTATACCCTCGGGAGACTTACAAACCCTCAGGCCAGAGGCCCTCGGGTTCGTAAAACGTCGCCCTCAGGGCATAAACATCTATTTATGCCCTTGGTACATAAATATCTATTATGTCCATTTTACCGGGTTATACCCAGGAAGGTGGTTAGCCATTGTAACTTTTTTGTTTTGGGAGAAAATGGAATGAAATTTGGAGGATCTACATATACTACATAAAACTGACAAATTAGTCAAGTCCATGCAACTTCCGGTTTCACCGATTTTTAAGTGGAACGCTCTGTATATTTTCACTTATTTCTTCTCCACATGACATTCTGAATACATCCCTGTATGCAATTGTCACTTTTTTAACCAAATTCGTTTTTATTTTTGAAATTTATTTTTCAATCCAAAGTGCTATCGGTACTTTCAAATTACTAATTTCAAGCATAAAATTTTGAAAAATACTTGACTGTTTTTGTTCAAAATGTATGTGCCATGTAAATAAACATTTTGAATAGAAATTATTAATTTTTTTCAAATAGCAACATGATTTTATCACGATTAATTTAATACCGCACACTATTGGCACTATTCTGGTAGCCCGTGACCAACACAACTGATAATATAAAATCATTATTTATTTTTACCTCGCTTCTGCAAAAGTAATAATTGTGTACATTATTATTTAAAATACATGTTAGGAATAATGTTTGTTCAAGGAAATATGTTATTAGCTTTTAGATTAATGATTTCGTTTTTTCATCTGTTGTAATGCTTACAGGTTAGATCGGGATCCCACGCCTATTTTCTAAAATGATCAATAACAGGCTGAATCTTCCTGAGTAGCTTCATTTTGCCGAGACGCCCAACTTTTTCCTCTATAAAAATTCTCGATAGTGGTAGCTAATAAAATGCGCAGACGTCAACATGTCGATTTTGTGAGTGTAAAAAAATCATTAATAACAGTTACTTTTTCAGTTGAACCTCGAGATAATTCGATGGAGTACTCGAAAAAATTTTTGTCCTAAAATGGATGGTAGGACTGAAGAGTCCCCCACTCCCAACATGTACCAATGACGTGGTCATAAAAATTCATTAATAACCAACAGATTTTTTACCGTTGCTTGGTTAATATTTGTATAATTGAATGGTCATATTGTCCTACAAATTGAATGGTAGGTGTTCCCAGTCCTACGCTCCGAAATTGTCAATTCAATGGTAAAAAAATTATTAATAACAGGCTGAATCTTCGAGAGTAGCTTCTTTCTATTGAGACGCCCAACTTTTCCCTCTACGAAAATTCTCGAAAGTGGTAGCTAATAAAATGCGCAGGCTTCAATCATGTCGATTTGGTGAGTGCAAAAAAGTCATTAACAACAGTTAGTTTTCCAGTTGAACCTCGATATGATTCGATGAAGTAAAAAATTATTAATAACCAGCGGATTTTTTACCGTTGCTTGGTTAATATTTGTATAATTGAAAGGTCATATCGTCCTACAAATTGAATGGTAGGTGTTCCCAGTCCTACGCTCCGAAATTGTCAATTCTACGAAAATTCTTGATATCAGTAGCTAATGAACTGCGCAAAAATTGTATGGCTAACTGCTAGTATTACCCAAATCTAAAGCTCATGGCTCATGGTGAAACAAACCAATTGAATTAACTTCATTTCAAGGCAGTGAAATCAATCTATTTGACCGTAAGCCACGGGCTTAACTAGCCTACAGATATTTCGACCATACCTTCTGAAATAAAAATTGATCAAAATATTTTGTAAGTAGCACATTTATCCTGATTTTTGATATGATATTTTTTTGATCCTGCCATCCTCATTACGTTGTCTAGTTCACAGATCGATCCTATGGCTAGTTTTCGAACTACAGGGTGTCAAATTTCATAAATCCATTCTGATTGATCGTCAATGATAAACTCAATCAACTTATACACTCGTATGCGTATTCATACACAGGGGAATTGATTATATTATTGACTACCTTGTAGAAAAACAGTTTCGTTTTTTTTTGTATTATAAAACATATTTCTCAAGAATGTCAGTAATGACCAGTCGCTCACTAGTTCAATATTGGATACGATTGATATTTTATTATACATTCAAATTTTTCAAAAAAATCTCAAAATTCAAGATGTGTCACCCTCTAGCACCGAATCTGGTCATACGATCGAGTAGGGTCAATGGAGACTTTTACTCAGAATAGCTTCAGCTACAACATACCAAAAATTCAGCCATTTTCACAGTAAGACTTTCTTTCATTAAATGTGTGCGGGGTCCTTTGATGATAGTTGCACAAATTGTTGTTTAAAATTAATTTTTCCGTTAACCAGATGTCGTTCCCTTACGAACGACTGCCCTCAATAGAGTCAAGGATTAGCGTATTCTTACTTTTTACGGCTATTCCACTTTCTAATTTTACATAGCAGATACATTTTGGCCGAAAACAGTTGAAAAGTTGAATTTTTCTTAAAATTTTAGGACTGAAGTTTGTGATTTGAAGATAGGTACCTATAGAAAAATTTTTTTTTCAAAATGAATAATAAGTTCGTTTAAGTGATACATGGTTATATTCAGTATGTAAGTGGAGACAAAAAAGGAAAAGTTTACTGGGTATCACGGAAGTTGCATATGAAGCTGAATCCCTCGTCAAAAAACGCATTCACAAATCGTTCAAATTTAATTCCATTATCTTCAGGTGCGAGCCACTTTCTGTGGACACCCTATATTTGTTTCTAGATATTGAAGTTCCGTGGGATAACGTGGCGGCTTTTTACATGTTATTTTGATATTTCTTTTCTGAATTATTTCTATTTCTTTTAGGTTCATATTTATTTTAGGAAGGAATTTCCAATCTCATTTGTATAATTCAATAAAAAAAGTTCAGTTACGCTCTTAAAGTATACGCTCATTTTTGTCAAATATATTACGGACTATTCGATTTAACGACGCCACTGTCGATTCCAAACCATTTGTTCAACAAACATGTCATGCCACGTGGCGCCTTATGGCACATTCGATCCTTGATTTCTCAAAGGACAACGTCGAGCATAATAAGGTTAAACAGGGGCACTAGCTCTGGATCAACTCATTCCATTATTCATAATACTGTTACACTATTACGAACGCTATATATTTCATTATGCAGCAGACAAAAGTAGATTGAACTCTGCTGAATAAATTATGGGGCCTTCTGTGAATGATGAACTAGCAGGCAATATCTCCAGAAATTATAACAGAAGTGCAGTTATAGTTTGGTATATTGAGAAATAAAATACCCAGTTGATTATTGCCCCGGGAAAATTGAATTCAAATTGATATTTACTCTGTTTTCATAATTTCCAGAAAAATATATCCAAATCAGCGTGAAATTGTTGGCAAAAGGGGCCTATTTACTAATGGGGCCTCCTAATTGCATTTTTACAAGGAGTTGTTCAATAACTTCTTGTTAATCTAGAGAGTGACTGGCGAAAAGAGCCTAAGCCTTAGCGTCCTTATTTGTTGTTCGATTTCGATGAATCCTAAAATAGTCTGAAAAGCTTGTATCGAGTTATAAATAAAATGTTTTGAGTTGTTTTGATAGCTTGTTATGTTAATTTCAGAACCGATTCTGTCGGAGTTGAGCATTTCGGGTAATTCGAAATGGCGTCCAAGATGGCGCCGGAAATATTGAAAATTTTATTTTAAAGCGATATTAACTTGTGGTGTGTCATTCATTATATATGTTTTTTAGGTCGAGGATTACGAATATAAAGTTCAATGTTACCTACAGTTGATGTGAAAAAGGTTATTGCCAAACTAGGCTGCAATAATCTTTTTCGTTGCAGGTTGTGAGTTAAACTAATCATGATGTTATCCAGCCAGAAAAAAGAGGGATGGGGAAAAGTTTTTCAATAGGGAATATGCAAGTGATTTAAATTTACTTGCTTTTTTACCTCATATACTTTATTGTCTTAAAATTACACCTAAACCATTAGTTTATCATTTAGTTTGTATTTAACTCCATAAAACTTTAATCAAAAAGTGCATAATAAGCGCGCGGAGTTCAAATTTGCGAAACGCATCACCATTGGTCGAAATGAAGAATGACGTCACATGGCACGTTATGAAATTTATCTGTGTTGATATTCATACTGTGCTAGTCGTCTTTCATAGAAAATTTGTTTTTATTTATATATTTGTAGTTTTCCATTACATACTTCGATTTTGGTCTATATAGTGACAATTGTAAATTATCAAGAGGAATGACTGAAAGCGGTTTTGTCAAAGCACAATCCGACAATACCTGAACTGATAAGTAGTAATAGTTTATCAAATGATAGTTTTCCTTTTGTAATTTAGGTGAGGCAGGAATATACAAAATATGTATGCATACAAAACTTACTTTGAAATGATCTTCACAACAATGTAAATGTGATATTGGAGATACTTCGCCTCTTCTCATAACCTTACACCATTGTTTACATATTTTCGCATCTCTTGGAACAGAAAAAAATACTTTACTTGGTGTACTTATAATTGTGTCTTGTCATTCCGGTACTAGACAATACCTATAAAATGTTTTTTTAGCATTTTCCATTATCGTAATAGCGATTAAAACTGCAAACCCCTAACCTAATTAATAACTGTCAATAGTGTCAAAGGCCATAACTATAGAAAGGCATGTTCATTGAAGACTGTTCTGGTTGATCGAGATCACTTTCACATATATGTTCATCTCTCTCTAACACTTGTACTGCATTTGTCTTACTCTTTTGTAAAATATCAACTTCAAACAAGTACAGCAATCAGAGTACGTCTCAACGAATCACATTGAAGAAGAACAACACTGATAGCGCCATGTGATGTCATCCACAGTGCTCGAAAATGGAGGCGTTCAATCGGTATTTTATATATTATTTTAAAAATTAATTCCAAGACTTTCCGTATTTATATTTTTTACTATGTTGTAAAGAAGTAAAAAATTGATTAAACAGATAAAAAAAAAATTATGCATATTCCCTATTGTAGCAAACTAGGCAAGATTGACAAAACGTCTGCTAAAAGGATCGAGTCAATAATAATAAGCAAACTGCGAAACGATGACATTCATGAATCATTGCAACAACATTTTATTATTGGTAATCCTAACTTAGTTTCACACTGCCATCGGACTTATGTCTCAACCTGTGCCGCAAAGACTCTTGAAACCCTGCCTCAAACAGTCCAAAGAAGATGTTTTGCTACAAAATAAAAGAGACTTGCTCTCAGACCAGATTATTTCAATTTTAGGAGAAACTGCTTTTTCTGTGGAGATGAGTGCATAGATCGTGATCCAAAAATCCATATCGCTACAACCCCAACTTTCTTGTTAGGGCAGTAGAGTTTGAGACAGTAATTTCAGAGGTGTGCAATAAGATACACAACAGATGGGCTAAAGAGGTAAAGTTAAGGATTTTGGGAGCTCTAAGTGATTTACATGCGGTAGATGCACGGTACCACTGGAAATGCCACATATTATTTACGAGTGACCGTAACATTAGGGCAGCCAAAACTAAAATATCTTCCGATGATTTGAAAGAGGATGATCTTGACATTTTTACTGAATTACAGTGTCTTGTCTAATTCACAAAATTTGAGTTCCCCTTCTTTCATTTCCCATATTATACTTTATGCACTAGCGGGCGGTAAAGTACACTTTACCGCCCGGTTCAGCAAGCGTAAAGTGGCACTTTACCGCCCAAATCAAATCCTAACACGAATTAGAATCATTTCAGTTCAATAGAGCAATACTCTTTCTAACATTTGTTCATAATCGTTGGCAATTTTTTCGGAGATGATCTATTTATTTGAAATAGATTCTCCAATATAGCACTCAGCTACTATAGTTTCACATTCCTCATATTATGTTACCCTTAATTATTGTATGCATAACGTATGAAACGTGTAGACCATTGCAATACAAGTCAGTATTTGTGATTCGCGCTATAAAACCGCTAGTGCATAAAATTTTGTATGTATCACGTGCGTAAAATGCGTTTAAGGCCTTCGGCGTGAGATGGCCCTCGGCTAACGCCATCGGGCCATCATCCATGCCGCAGGCCATAAACGCCTACTTTACGCCCTTGATACATAAATAACTATTACGTGAATGATTTAACATATATCGATATAGAGGGACAATTCACAATATTTGCAGACGACACCACCATCCTCTGGCATGGTAAGGATAACAAAATACTAGAAGATATCATCAACGAAGACTTGAAAAAAGTCAAAAAATGGTATGATGCCAACTTATTATCTTTGAACACCACAGAGACAGGTTCTTATAATCAATTTCAAATGTGTTACCAATAACGTAGTTCTAGTAAATGATAGTCTCAATAACAAACGAATGAATAAATTCTTGGGGTTGAATGTTGACTCCAAACTAAAATTTGAAGAGCGTATATTTGCTTTAACCAAAAAGCTAGCGTCTGGCTATTATGCAGTGCGAGTAACATGTAACGAATTAGGGTTAACTGCTGCCAGGAATGTTAACTTTGCACTCATCGAGTCTCATTTGCGTTATGGTATTTCTTTCTGGGGCATGTGTGCGAACTATTTGTTCGAAAGAGTTTTTATACTTCAAAAGAGATCTTTGAGATATATGTGTAAAGCCAGCATGAGAGACTCATGTAGACCATTGTTTTCATTCCATAGAATATTTCCACTGGCTTGCATTTTTATTTTGGAAACCGTTTACTTAGTCCGAAGAAAACACAAGGAACTCAGATATGTGACGTCGGTACATAATACCCGCAGCTATTCATTAAATATCAAACTTCCTATTCCTACATCAACTCTAACCAAGAACTCCCTAATCTATGAAAGCAAGAAGTTATTCAATCACCTAAAAAATATTGAAAATGAGCACAAGTTTTGGAAATCTGTCAAAAAGTTCCATATGGTGAAATCTTGTTATAATCTCAACGAATTCTATCAAAACACATAACCTTATAACAATGTGCTCAACGCTCAGAATTTAATTTATAGATAAAAAAAATTGAGTACATATTGATAAGTGGGTGTGATATATGTCAATAATCTTTGGATCGTTATCGTTTTTAGTTTTACCACTTATTACTTGTTATTTTGAGTTCCATTTAAAAAAAGAAATACATTTTTACATAATATGTATAAATATATATTTAGTATTTTAATTTCTATTTTAGTTATAAGATCATGCTTTGGCAGGATTTTCCATTAGTCTGAGTTCGACATGAATGTATTTTTACTTTACTTGTTTTACTTTGATTTTTTTATTGTTGTGTATACACAATTATTTTTACTTATACTTTTTATTTATATTGACTAAGACTGAGTTTTTAATTGTTTTTGTGAGTGTTTTTATATACCACAATTTTACCAACCCATAATGTGTGAATAGTAAGTAAGAAACGCTTTTGTAAATGAGAATACTGTTCTTTGTACAATATAGCTATTTATATAACAAGTTGCAAAATGAGCGTGTTTTTTGCATCAGACGTGAACATTGGAACACGAGCGTAGCGAGTGGTCCAACACGTCGTGTGCAAAAAACCCGCTATTTTGCAATGTGTTATATACATGGCTTTTTGTAATTTCGTTGGAATATTTATTCATATACAATCATGGATTACACTGAATACGGGCATCGGTCAATAACTATTTTAATATTGCTTAGTACTTTACATAGCACGAGTCTAAAATGATGGTTGCGATTCGGTTGCCGGGAAGTCGGTAGCGGAGACACTGCCGGATATATAGCCGTCAGTTGACAGTTGTCATGGATAGATACAAACATATTGAATTACCTGACGGACTGTCTGATTAAATTCAAACGAAAATGAGTGATTCTGATACAGAAAATAATGTGCTAAGTAATATTGAAGCTGCCGCGGAGGAGGCATTTACCTATATTGTTGATAATCGAATAAAGAATGAATCTACTGAGTTGACTGAATTTACTGAAATTATGAGCATCCCATTCATACTTCCAAATGAACATCAAAACTGATTTCCATATTCACACTAGTGTGAATATGAACTCTCATATTCGCACTTGTGCAAATATGACCGTCATTTTGACATTCAAATTGTAAACAAAAAGTCGCCATATTGAAACGAAATTACAAAAAAGTATATTTGATTTGATTTGATTTGATTTGATACCGTTTGCTCATGGTGTACTAAATTTAGCACAACCCATATCACAAAAATTGGCTGTTACAAAAATTTTTCTATAGGCTCAAATATCCTAGAAAAATTCATTTATGATGTTTGCAAAGTATAAAAATGTCATTACGAATAACAAACATACGTGTGTGAAAGGGTTAAATGTCTTGAGCTTAAGCCCAATTCACCTCAATACTCCTCTGTGACCGAAAGAGATTAGCTTTTGAATCATTATAGTGAAAAATTACAAGTATCTGTAAATAAAAAGCTAAATTCGTCTCCAGCCAGGTGGTGCACAAATCATCAAAACTCGCGACCGAAAATAATAATCACGAAATTCTCCCATCATCTGGTCATCTGTTCCCACATTTCATTACCTATTTCGCAGTATCTAAAACACCATCTGCATCTGTCCGGTCTACGATCTATACTGGTATGTGAACTATGAATAAATTGAAAATAGTCATTGTAAACATTGACCATGTGTTGTGAGTCACCTCGTATCCCAATAAGCGTTTACGTCCAGCGAGTTTGAGGAGGCGGCATTAACAGACCCGCACTGTTGACGGACACCCTGTTGAAGTGATCTGCGGTACATCTGTTTTGTTTTTCTACAAGGGATTGTCAGAAAGTTTGGTAATTCATTGTTTTATTGAGGTATTTGTTTTGAAACCGTGTATTTCCAGTTGTCTCAAAAAATATCATCATGATAAATCAAGTCAATCCGATTTGTGGATTTAGGTGATTCATAAACACAGAATACTACCCAAACATCAAAACAATAGTCTGGTATTTAATTGTTGTGTTCGAAAAATATTAGTTGTACGGAAAAATTAATACCAAAAATAAATTAAAAATACAACAAGAACTCTGAATAATATTTTGAAAAAGGTACTGACATAAAATACAGTGCGGCTTTTTTTAGCCCCACCCCCCTGTTAACTTTCGAACGGTTCGACGTACAAACATGAAAAAAAACCGTTTGGCGGGTTTTACCGATACTACTTTTTGAAACAAAAAATATGGTGATTGCTCTACAGGGGGCGCAGGGGACACACCAATTCAAATTTTTTAAATGGCATGGGGGGTCGAGTGTCACATCGTTGAAAAGAGAATTCAATTCTCTTTACAACCATCTAATTTTTTTTGAATTTCGTTAATATTTTTTTTGCAATTCGAAATATCAAATATAAATGCGGATCTAAAACTAGTCATACCTTGATAAATTTGAACGGTTTGTTGTGGAGTAAAGAAACCAGAAACATTTTGAAGGGTATTACCGATACTACTTTTTGAGAGAAGAAACATTGCAATCACGCTACAGATGGCGCTGGGGACACAACAACTAGAAAATTTCGAAAGGCATAAAAATCGAAATTGGGAAAAAATTTCTAACTAAATTCAAAAATATTTAGATGGTTGTGAAGAGAATTGAATTCTCTTTTCAACGATGTGACACTCGACCCCCATGCCATTTAAAAATTTTGAGTTGATGTGTACCCCCTGCGCCCCCTGTGTAGCAATCACCATATTTTTTGTTTCAAAATGTAGTAATAGTGAAACCCTCCAAACAGTTTTTTTTTCATGTTTGTACGTCGAACCGTTCAAAAGTTAACAGGGGGGGGTGGGGACTAAAAAAAGCCGCACTGTATACTGCAAGGTTATTAAGTTCACCCCTTATAACATAATGGTAATACATATGAACGAAGTAGTCCATCATCGAAGTGGAGTTTCAGTGTAAATCACTAAGTAAAAGCCAAAGTCGTCTCCATAATATACACGGTGTTTCTTAAGTACGTGTAGAAAATTTAGGAGCGTGTTGCTGACAACAAAATAAGAAGAGAAGTTCCCGTAAATATATGTCCGCAAGTATTTCGTTTCTGAGATACAGAGTGTCAAAGTTGAATTCTGATTTTTATTTTTTGTGAATAATTTCAAAATAATGTTGATATTTGTGTAAAGTTTGGTATTTGGGAATATTTATTATTTAGTTTGTGTAAAAAATATATTCTTTGGTAGAGGTCACTGAGAGCAACTGTTTTCGAGTTATTGAGATTTGAAATAATCGATGCAAGTAATTTTGAATGACAAGATTTTTTAATTAAAAATAAATTCAATTAGAAATCAGTTTTTTTCACAATTAACATAAAATTTGATTTTGTCATTGAAAAATCATCCCCAGATACTAAACTTTACTCGAATATCACAAATAATTTGGAATTTATTCACAAGAAACAAGTATAAGAATTGAACGTTGACAGTCTGTATCTTAGAAACAAATAACTTGCGGACATACAGTGAAAAGTATGTACCATATGGGAAAAAATTTTATTATTGGAGTATTGGAAAAAATAATCTGGGGAAAAGTTTGTGCATGTCCGATAACCTAAAAATCGATTTTGACACATGTCACGTGATCGCTAGAATGGCGGCAAAATGAAAAAAATTGTAATGCAAAGGCAAAAAAAGGGGTAAGATGGCAAGATATCAAAAAAAGTTATTTGAAAAAGTCACTTAGAATTCAATTTTATACACATAAACGAAGTTTCAAGAGATAATTCAAAAAAATTGAAAATAGAAATTTTTTAAAAATATTTTACATCTATTTAAAAATATTATTTTTTTTTCTTATGAATAGCTTGACTATACTGAAACATTTGCATTTTGATGATAATGACAAAACTTTCTCATTTTCTCCACACCAGAGGGCACTAAATTGAAAAAATGGGAATTTGTCAGAACCCTTGCTGTTACATCGGTTCGTATCTAACAGTTATATCCGAATTCCACGACCATTGTGATGACATGACACTCCAAAAACATGGTAATTTCCAGATTATAATCAAGTTCCGATGATAATCGTGCATGAGCGTTTCACTTCGCACATAAACTTGAAAATAGTGCGTCAAATTAAAGATTCTTAAAGTTTATGTGCAAAGTAAAACGCTCATACAGCATTATTATTGAAACTTGATTAAAATAAGGAAACATGGTGTTTCTAGATTGCCATATCAACACAATAGTCTTGGAATTCTGATATAACTGTTAGATAAGAACCAATGTAACAGCGAGGGTTCTGGCAAAATCCAATTTTTTTAATTTAGTGCCCTCTGGTGTGGAGAAAATGAGAAAGTTTTGTCATTATCATTAAAATGCAAATGTTTCAGTATAGTCAAGCTATTCATAAGAAAAAAAAATAATATTTTTAAATAGATGGGAAAATATATTTAAAAATTGCTATTTTCAATTTTTTTGAATTATCTCTTGAAACTTCGTTTATGTTTATAAAATTGAAATCTAAGTGACTTTTTCAAATAACTTTTTTTGATATCTTGCCATCTTACCCCTTTTTTTGCCTTTGCATTGCAATTTTTTTCATTTTTCCGCCATTCTAGCGATCACGTGACATGTGTCAAAATCGATTTTTAGGTTATCGGACATGCACAAACTTTTCTCCAGAATATTTTTTCCAATACTCCAATAATAAATTTTTTTCCCATATGGTACATACTTTTTGGCGGTCAGTGTATGTTTATGGAAACTTTTTTCTTATTTTGACGTCAGCAACATGCTCCTGAAGTTTCTACACGTACTTAAGAAACACCCTGTATATTTATCCCCTAGAGTAGGAAGGGGGGCTGTTGTCAAAGCAGCTTTGGTGACAACTTTTCAAAGAAGTTTCGTCGACATAATTCTATAAAAAACAAGTTTTCGAGCATAAAAATCTTCAGCTTAAATAACAGGTCAAACTGAAACCGTTGCAGAACATTTTGAGGGTTATACCCAATAACTTTTCTACTTATATTTTCATATGTTGCCCCTCGCTAACCATCCTTATTTGTATTTTCCTGGGTAGGATTGTCACGCTGGTAGCTATAGCTGCCTCCGTGGCGACGTTAGTTGTTGCCTTGTAAGCACAAGGTCTTCTAACCGAAGCCACAAATGTGTGGTTGGCTTCCTGTTGTTGACTTCCTTTGTTTCTATTTTTATATCCAAGTGTTGTACATCTTCGCACTTGATTCTACCGTACTGATGAGAGCTTAAGCTCGAAACACGTGTCTACGGTTGCAGAACATTTTGAAGGTTATACCCAATATATATATATATATATATATAACAGAAAGTTACTTATGACATCTACAGTCACTAGTTGAAACTTAAACCGAAATATGCTCTATTTTCACTTATATATATTATATATATATATATATATATATATATATATATATATATATATATATAGAATTGAAAATATCTTGAGGTTGCAGTCTGATATTGGATTTAAAGAAAACTCTTTGTCATCTTGCCAAGCTTTCGGAAATGTTTATTTCCTTCCTCAGGACAACTACAAAATTTACACTTATATTTTAAAACTGAACAGAGATAAGTTAAAAAATTATAGTAATGCTGATATACCCAGTAGAGTTACTTGATTGTTTCTCATCATATTTGAAGTTGATTGACATTCATTTAAAATTTTATCTGTCTAATATTTTTACATACAACATTCTTTTTTTGATGCTAATTTCTATTTTTACTCAAGTTATGTAAGTAGATTCAATATTTTTTCTCCATTTATTAAATTTTCCTTTTGTAGTTGTCCTGAGGAAGGAAATAAACATTTCCGAAAGCTTGGCAAGATGACAAAGAGTTTTCTTTAAATCCAATATCAGACTGCAACCTCAAGATATTTTCAATTCTACAGTTATAGTCAGTCACGAATTACCTATTTTCATATATATATATATATATATTTATACTTATTGTAATTAGGTATTTTAGTTATATTAAGAGACATTTGTACTTTGTGTTTGTATTATCTATAATTGTGATGAAAATTATTGATGATTTTATAAGACTTGAGTTTTTCAACTGTTTAAATTGAAAGCTTCATATAAATCTATCTATCTATCTAATGACCTAGGCCCGGTAGACTACGCCAGTACTCGAGTCTTTTATTGTCTGCCCAAGCTGTTATGACATTCTCGGCACTGCTATATGCTAAACCGATTACTGGTTCTGGTCCAGTGAACGTTGTTTCGCCCCCCCCTTTTGCTAGGGCGTCCGCTATTTCGTTTCCTTCTAGGCCTGTGTGACCTGGTATCCAGACTAGGGTAATGTTGTTGCGTTGCGCCAGTCGGTTTAAGGTGTCTCTGCAGTTCCATACTACCCTAGATTTAAAGCAGTTGGATTCAAGCGCTTTAAGTGCTGCTTGACTATCTGAAAATATTTTTATTGTTTTTCGTGTGTGGTGTCGATTTTCCAGCTCCCTGGCACACTTTTCAATGGCATATACCTCTGCCTGAAATATCGTAGCTAGTTTACCCATGCTGAACGAGCGTTTCACTACTAGGTTCATCCCATATATTCCGGCTCCGACGCCTTCCTGAGTTTTGGAACCATCGGTTCATTTGCCCTACATAGGTTGGTTTCATTCCGGACCCAGTCTTCTCTTTCGGGAAAGACCACAGTGTAGGACGTGTGAAGGTTGATAGTTTTAGGCATGATGTCTGAGGGCATTACTAGAATGTAGTGAGCTATTATGCCCTCCAGCATGCTGCTGCCTCTCATGACACATGCCTGCGGTAAAAGTTAAAATATAAAATGTAAAATACAAAATGTAAAAGTTAAAACATAAAATGTTAAATTTAAGACGTAAAGTATGAAATGTAGAATGTATAAGGAGTATTTAAAAAACGGTATCATCTAGGAGATATCAACGGACCCGGTAGCTCGTTTCCACACCGCGTCAACCGTCACCCATCGCGTATCTATAACAGTCCGAAACCCCGGCGGCGCGGCGAGTATTTCAGGCGTTGCCCGATGATATGTAGCGGCGTCAAGACGCTCGAGCACGTGCGTCGCCATGTGGTAGTTGACAGACGATCGCATGTGCTGCTCGCTGCCGTTTTGTTTGTCACTGCTACCCCGAAATAACCCGCGTCGGGTAGCAGCTGTCACACCTGGCCGGACATTTTTTGCCGGCCCCGAGCAGCCGCTAACTCTTTTCCTGATTAACTGAAATGCTAATTAATTATTGGGAGAGAACACAGGCGGCGAAAGAAAAACAGAAAAACTGTTGGAAGCGTGCCTAATGTCGATGAAAAAGCTGTTCGGGATTGTTATGCGTCGGATGCGTTAGGATTAGGAGGATTGTCTAACGACTTATTTCGTACGGAGGCGTAAAAGGGTCAACGACTAAATATTTTTCAAATCATTTGGAATTGTCTTATTCTAGAATGCTAATATCATATATCAAAAGTGTTAAAAAAAAGTTCAGATTAGTCCGCAATGCGCATGTGCATCATCAGTGTTTTTTGTAAAAAGCCGGTTTTAGTAAAATATTATTGTACTGGTGAAGATTAACGTACATTGTTACTTTTCACTTTTTCAGCTGTAGATAAACTCAACAAAAAACTACGGAACCGCCCTAAGTAGTCGTTGCGAATTTCAAGCAGGCACTAGATTGGAAAATAAATTGAAAGTACAAGAAACTATGAAAATTGATTTCAGCTAATATTATCAATAATAACAACACAAAGGACCACGCACGTTTCTTATGGAAAATGGCTTTCCGTGAATTTGTCCGAATTTTTGGTATGGTGTAGATCTGAATGCACTGATCAAAAGTGTCCATTGCCAAAAACTCCAAAAATGGACAGTTTTCGAGATATGGCTCTATCAATGTAATTTTTTTTGCATTTTTTGGATTTTGACACATAATCAGTTCACTCTCATACTTAGGAAAAACCGACTTTCAATGATTTCACTGCAGGAATCGTTTGAAAAATTATTCTTTCTTCGTTTCAGATACCGCCATTTGAAGAAATTATTATACTCTGCTCGTCACTGACGATGTAACTGGACTATTATGTTCAATTCCTATAGTCCTGTTTTTGTAGAAACAAAAACTTCTGAATTGCTCAAGGTATCACAGAGTCACATATATTCAACACCTTTCGATAGGGGCAATAGAAAAATAATATTCGAAACACACTGTAGGAACTGAATCTGAGATACCTTTTTTATTAAATAGTTTCCTAGTCGTCAAAGAAATAGTGGTAAATGCAAAATGAGCATATAGAAAATCGTTCATAATGTAGGCTGACGACATAAATACTCGTATCGAATGCAGTTTTTTTATACCGAGTGTTAAATATCATTAGAAACAAGGGAATACATACCCAATAATCATTTCTAATCGCTAATCGAACCGTTAAGGCAAACGGATCCGTGAAAATGTCTGAATATTTGATATGATGTGGATTTCGATGCACTGATCAAGTGTCTATTGCTACAGACTACAAATATGGACAGTTTTCAAGATATGGCCGTATCTATATCTGATTTTTTTCGTATAATCGCTTAGCTCTTATACCCAACAAAAACCGAACTCTATCGATTTCTGCACAGGAATTGACTGAAAAACAGTTGTATTTCATTTCAGATACATTAATTTGGAGAAATTAGCATACACTGCTCGTCACTGGCGATGTAGCTGGGCTATTATTTTATTATTATTTCCGTATTCGTAGAAACAAAAACAAAATACAAAAACAATTAGAAATGATTTTTCAGTATGTATATTTAACACTCGGTATAAAAAAATCTGCATTCGATACGAGTATTCATCTCGTCACCGTACATTATAAATACGATTTTCTAGTTTCTCATTTTGCATTTTCCACTATTTTCCTGATGGCCAGGAGATTATTTAAAAAAAAAATTCAAATCATATTTAGAGTGTGTATCGCATATTATTTTTTCAAATGCCACAATTGAATTGTGTTGGATATAAGTATGTTTGTTAGAACTAGAACAATTCAAGAGTTTTTGTTTCTACGAACACGGAAATACAAAAGTTGAAAATAATAGCCCAGCTACATCGCCAGTGACGAGCAGTGTATGCTAATTTCTCCAAATGAATGTATCTGAAATGAAATACAACTGTTTTTCAGTCAATTCCTGTGCAGAAATCGGTAGAGTTCGGTTTTTGTTGGGTATAAGAGCTAAGCGATTATACGAAAAAAATCAGATATTTATACGGCCATATCTTGAAAACTGTCCATTTTTGTAGTCTGCAGCAATAGACACTTGATCAGTGCATCGAAATCCACATCATATCCAATATTCAGACATTTTTACAAACAGGACTATAGGAATTGAACATAATAGTCCAGTTACATCGTCAGTGACGAGCAGTGTATAATAATTTCTTCAAATGGCAGTATCTGAAACAAAGAAAGAATTATTTTTCAATCGATTCCTGCAGTGAAATCATTGAAACTCGGGTTTTCCTAAGTATGAGAGTGAACTGATTATAGTTTTTGATAATTTCATTGAAGAATTCTCGTGGTATTTCAATATTGCTTTCCGGAAGAATACTTTGGTAAGTAAGAGCAGGTCTCGTAAAATAAAATTTTCTGATCAACTGAACAAAAAACGTAAAGAACTGCATAATCTTGACTGGTTGCGAAAACGAGTTCATAACGATAACCTGAATGACATGTATAAAAAACTAAAAAAAGAAGTAAATAAACAAGCCATCTCTGAAAAGAAACTTTTTTATAAAAATATTATTGATCATTCAAATAACAAAAACAGAACAGTTTGGAACTTAGTAAATGAAGTTAAGGGTAAACGAAAGAGTGCCAATATATCAGAAATTATTTATAACGATGAACATTTAAGTAATCCAAAAGATCAAGCAGCAGCTTTTGGCGAGTTTCTGTCTTCAGACATTCATAAAAAGATTTCTGATCACTTTGGTGAAAATGCCAGCACCAATTGTACCAAAAGTAGTCTTGCCCCTCAAACAATGTTTTTTGCTCCCGTTTCGGAACTAGAAGTCATCGACGCAATTCAACTTTTACCAAATAAAAAATCTACTGGTTTAGATGAAATTCCAATTAACGTTATCAAGCAATGTAAAGAGATAATCGCTCCAATACTCACTTATATTATAAATAGTTCTATCACACAAGGCACATTTCCAACAAGCCTTAAAATAGCCTCCATAATTTTATTATTTAAAAAGGATGACCCTAGTAACATAGAAAACTACAGACCAATAGCATTATTGAGTGTTTTTTCCAAAATTATAGAAAAACTCGTTTTTAAAAGAGTTGAGTATTACTTGAGTTCATTCAAACTACTTACAAATTGCCAACACGGTTTCAGAAAAGGGTTTTCAACTGAAACTAGTCTAGTTGATTATACCGAATATATTAACAAACAATTAGATAGTGGTAATCACGTTGTGTCTGTTTTATTTGACTTGACCAAAGCTTTCGATACGGTTGATAAATCTTTTGTTTCTGATAAGTTGAATGCATTAGGCATACGTGGTTGTCTTAATGATTGGTTTCTCTCCTACCTAGAAAACAGAAAAATTGTCGTGAAAATTGACGACGTTATCTCCAAAGAATATGATATTGATATTGGTACCCCACAAGGCAGTGTTCTTGGGCCTCTAATTTTTTTATTATACATTAATGTTTATGTGTTCATGTATGCAGATGATACATGCATGGTAATAACTGATCATTCGGAACAAAATCTTCTAAAAAAAATTGACAATACTTTTATTGAATTTGAAAACTGGTGTTCTAGAAATAGGCTTATTATAAATTTGAAGAAAACTGTATGTATAGAATATTGCAGCTTGTATAAAACACCTTTGAAATGTTTAATTACATTCAATGAGTCCATTATTGAAACCTCTAAATCGGTGAAATTTTTGGGAACAACGTTTGACAGTAATTTCACATGGGAGAAACAAATTGATGGTGTCTGTAAAAAAATTAATCAATGTTATTATTTATTGACCGTACTCAAATCCATGCTAGACAGAAACACCCTCTTGAACGTATACTATGCTTATGCTTACTCTGCTATCACCTACAGTGTCATAATCTGGGGTCAGGGACGTGATGTGCAAAGAGTTTTTGTTTTACAGAAACGAATTCTGAGGTTAATATTTAATCTACCGTATAGATCTTCATGTCGCGAAACTTTCAAACGCCATAAAATCTTGACAGTCTCTTCAATATATTTACTAAAATTGCTCAGTTACATCTACATCAATAAAGATAAACTAATGAGAAACAGTGACATCCACAATTACGATACAAGACACAAAAACAATTTTGTTTTAGAAAGAAGAAATCACTCGTTTAGTCAAAAAGCTCCCATTAATTGTGGCATTCGATATTATAATAAACTTCCGGCTATCATTAAGGATAGTGAATCCTATAGTATATTCAAGAGACGATTAAAGAAGATCCTTCATGACGAATGTTTTTACAATTTGAAAGAGTTTGAAAGTTACGTTGGTAACAATTAGGAGATGCACTCTTCTAGCAATATTTAAATGCTATTTTTATTATTTACTGTGTATTGTTTTTATTATTAGGTATGTATTAAGTGTTTATACGTCTGTATATTTTATGTAAGTAACCACTCCCATATATATTTATTTATTTCGACAATGTCTCATCTATTGTATAATAGAAAATCAGGCAATAAAGAATCTATCTATCTATTTATCTATGTTTCAAAATCCAAAAAATGCAAAAAAAAAATTACATTGACAGAGCCATATCTCGAAATCTATCCATTTTTGGAGTTTTTGGCAATGGACACTTTTGATCAGTGCATCCAGATCTACACCGTACCAAAAATTCGGACAAATTCACGGAAAGCCATTTTCCATAAGAAACGTGCGTGGTCCTTTGTATTTATAAAATTGGATGCATCCATATTATATAGAAGCTCAAGTTTTTTTTATAGAACGATTCGTGTCAATATACGTAAGTGCATTTAATTTTAATTAAAATAATTTGAAGAGATTAACGTGCTATTTCTACGAATATTTCTGGTTGTGTTACCTCAGTGCAATTTCCGTAATGGGGGTTTATGAAAAAGTGAGACCAGAAGCATTTTTCTTATCAGCAGCAGAAAAGCACTCCCATTTTGACATTAATTCTTTGAGGAGACTCTAATTGAGTTTAGTACTTCTTGTAGGAATCTAGAACTAATTCAAGAATAGTCAGAACTTAATATAAGCGATGTGGCTAATAGTTGAAATACATTTGTTTGCAAATAGTTGTATCACTCACCATGCTTACGCAGACACAGTGTTGGTACGACACTAAGACTGAGTCAAGTCTCCGGTCTGACCAATATGATTAGACCAGCGCGGTCATTTGGTTGACTTGACGACCTAATTAGAACTGTTTGTATGTGACCAATATTTTCAATCATCTGATCGGTCCGACTCATCGTCATACTTCATACTGAACGCGTGTGCCTTGTCCGACCGGTGACTTGACACAGCCTAAGGTTCTATTGCCTTTTTTACATAAATCTTCATGAGGAAAATGTCTGCCACAAATTACAATTTTCTCACTCAAATGTTCTGCATTGGAGTCTCTTCATAAATAAATTAACCAGAATCATGCCTTTTGTGTCAAGCTATTATAATAATATGCTATTTTGTTTTGCTATTTTGAGTAAAGCATAGGTACATAAAAACGTCATCCAAAAATAACTTATTTCCGGTATTTTTCCTTTACTTCCCCACTACAACTCTAAACGTCATTATTTATCAGTAGGAAGAAACGGTTTCATTAGAAAATATCTTAAAGATTAATGCAAATTCACGAATTATGAAATAACCAACGACAACAAATACTACACAAAACGACAAGACAAAATCTGAAATTCAAAAAACCGTCTCTGTCAAGAGTGACGTGACAAGTCTTCCTGTTGATGAAAAAGCACTGTTGCGCGGTCATTATAATCACAGTAAGATAGGGTACATTATTGTATTAAATAAGTATCTTTCTCGTCTAAAATTCGGAGGAATCTATCTCTAAAAGGTTATTTCGGTTTAAAAAGGTCCTGAATGCGCAGACAAATCTCTCTCTTTCAAATGACATAGGTTTCATTGCCTCATGACACAAAACGATCTACCCAAACAATACTGATAACGAGCATGCGCACAATCATACAAGGGTCTCATACGCGACATGCTTTTCGCCAAGAAAATTGCGCGATTAGCATTCTAGAGTGAGTATAAAATATATATTTCTATGGTTTCAAGACGAAACAAAATCTTTCTTCCTGAGAAGTTTTGATCTAGGATTTTCCACTCGGTCAGTCACAATCAGTCAACCATTATTTCAATAAAGAGAATTATCAAACATTGTAATAGTATCAATAACACTAATATCCACAGGCATAACGCGGCGCTACGAGTGTTGTAATACCATCTACGACACTCGTACGGTATAGACAAGACACCAGTGTTGCCTCATGCTCCGGAGGATATTGAGTCCGTTGTGGAGAGAGGTGCCGAATCTATTGGATCTACTCATTCCCCACCCTCAGGCAAATAAAAGCCAATAAGCCTGATGTTGTCCTCCTCGACCACCAAAAATTAAAACGAGTTTTCCGCTCCATGCGAAATGAATATCTTCCGAAAAGAGGAGGAAACACGGACTAAATATCGGAAACTTCTCTTTGAACTCCGCAGGTTCTGTCCAAACCATTCTGTCAAAATGGTGGTTCTGATTATAGGAATCCTTGTTGGAACGATGGACACACTGCTCTATAATTTGAAGATAATACCGGCTTGCCGTAATATGGCAGAAATATTAGCTGCACGAATGTAGAAGGCCGTCATCCTTGGTTCACTTCGACTGCTCAGAACACATGACTCTCGGACCCAATAGTTACTTACCCTACGGACGTAGGGAACGGTTTTTGGGGTAAACGACACCAGCGCGCCCTCCGAATGAGTCGGTGCTCCGGAGACAGGGCCTGACTTGTACATTCCTAACGGAACAAATAATAATAATAATAATAATAATGTTTATATTGCTTAAAAAAGAAGAAGAACAGATGAAATTGATTAAATTGAAAAACTTACAAATAAACATAGAAGAATCACATAAGTATATAACATGTGTTAGCTGTTATAATTCTTTGCGAGACTTTACTATAATAATAAAACTATTTGTTATAAATTACAAAAGGTTACAAATATTTTCCAATAGTTTTTGCAAAACGAACGAATCAGAAGGGAACCCATTAGGACCGATAAGGTTTAAGGTTTAGCATGATGATCAGTATAATTTTTTTAGATTTTTCTAGGTTATTTTCAAGTCTTCAATCCTCTGCCTTTGTGGATGGAGACCTGTACCACGAGGTAACCAGGATTGTTGTTTGCATTCATCTATATACCGGGTGTAGGCGAAAGGTGGCACGCCCCTATAACTTTTTTGTTTTTGAATTTTATGTAATGAAATTTGGAGGATCTGTATAAGACATAAAACTGCATTATTGTACGAATAACTCAAGTTCATGCAACTTCCGGTTTGACTGGAAGTGACTTAAACTTGAGATTTCTAAATGGGACATCCAGTATATTTCCACCTCTTTTGTCTCCATATGACATTCTGAATACAACCATGTATCATTTGTCACTTTTTGTAATTTTTTTTTTCAAATTTTGAATTTTATTTATTAATCTAGAGTGCTGTGGATACGTTCAAATCACTAATTACAGCCGTAAACTTCAAGGAAAAATAAGACGTCACTGTTTTGGTCAACATGTATGTGCTATGTAAAATTTAATTTAGGAAAAAAGACCATTATAGCTAGAAAACGCAAAAGGTTCTGAAAATTTCAGCTGGATGTGGATGTTCTCCTAGTTGAAGGATATTTGCACAACTGTTTTCAGTATAATGAAGGAAAATTTACGCGCTAAATGATATCTATACTATTTCAAATGCGTATAGATACCTACCTCTAGCAGTTTTGAAATTCAACGATAAAAGTAAGATTCCTTTGAATCTGAAATAATGTTCCGCTATAAGCATTGAAAATACTCTGCAAAGGACCCCGCACATTTCTTATGGGAAATGGCTTTCCGTGAATTTGGCTGAATTTTTGGTATGTTGTAGTTCTTGATGAGCTGATCAAAAGTGTTCATAGCCACAAACCTCAAAAAAGGACAGTTTTCGAGATATGGAGCTTTCAAAATGGATTTTTTAGTTTTTTGTAGTATTTGCCCATCAATCGGGAAGCTTTCATTTGTTCCTTGTTGGTATGGAATTTAAATGTTCGGCGCCCAGAACCCGACTGAGGAATGGTATTTCTCAGTTACATTCGGCACCGTCATCAATAATTTTTTTTACACTGCTCCACACTGGACATGAAATGAGGTACTAATTCCAAGATCTATCCAACTCTTCATGCTTCAAGATAACGCCAGAATGATTTTCAAAAAACAACATGTGTTGGGTATTCTCTGGAATAACTGATTCTAGATGTATCTGATGTCCAGTAATATCAAATATGCTTTCCAACATTTTCATAACGAGTCTCAGAGAGCTTTAATTGAGGAAAATGGAAAAATCATAATCATGTATCGTCAGAGATAATAATTCTGATCACTATTGATGTCATTTACATGAAATATGTCATTTATTCCACACAAATCTCGATAATCAGACAATGGTGTGCCAAGACATTTTTATCAGGGTGGCTCTAAAGGATGATAGCATCTCACATCCAAACGAATCCGTGAAAATGTCTGCATCTTTGAGTGGATCATTCAAAATCATTATGATAGTAAAAGTAGCATTCATAATAATACTAATAATAATAATAATGATATTATATAAAAAAATAAATAAACTATCTTAGCAATTTACTGGTAACATATAACTATAATTATAATCAACGAACCTGACACAGTCATAAATCATTTCAAGAATATAAAGGAAAAATAAATCCGCTTCGCTCATAATATTTCAAATGATTTTTTGAGATTGCCAAGAAATATTGTTATTGTTTTTTATTTAATATCATTATTATTATGATTTTTACTCCTACTATTACATTGTTTCTGATTGATCTACCCATTCATTTTGCAAACGATCATATGAGTAGATACTCAATTATAAGTGTAAACTCTAATGCAACATTTATAAAAAAAATAGTATTTTCAAGAATTCGGTGGTAAATATCGAAAGTTCCATTCATAGTTTGTTTCCAAAACCTGAACTTTCCTATTCTACCTGGAAAGTACTACAAAGTATCAAAGATGCAGACATTTCCACGGATTTGTTTGGCTGTGAGATGCTATCATCCATTACGAGCCACCCTGAGGAAAATGTCTTGGCACACCATTGTCAGATTATCGAGATTTGCGAGAAATAAATCACGCCATCTCATGTAAATGACATCGATAGTGATCACATTTGTTGTCTCTGTGAACACAGTATAATGATTTGTCCATTATTTTCATCGAAGCTAGCTGAGCCTCGTTATGAACATTTTGGAAAACATGCTCGATATTATTGAACATTAGATATATTCAGTATTTGTTATTATGGTCTCTCTTCAAAAACTAGCCAACATGTCGTTTTTTTACCATTAAAACTATACTGGCGCTATCTTGTAGCATAAAAAGATGTAAGGAAGATCTTGGAAATAGTACCTGATTTCATATCCAGTGTGGAGCAGTGTATGAAAATTGTTTGATGGCGGTGCCTAACATAACTGAGAAAGACCATTTCACAGTCGGATTGGGCGCCGAACACTCAAATGCCATCCCATCAAGAAATAAGAGCTATCGGATTGATGACTAAATACTACAAAAAATGGAAAAAATCCATTTTCAAATCTCCATATCTCGAAAACAGTCCATTTTTGAGCTTTGTGGCAATGGACACTTTTGATCAGCTCATCAAGAACTACAAAATACAAAAAAATCAGCCAAATTCACGGAAAGCCATTTCCCATAAGAAATGTGCGGGGTCCTTCAAGAGAAAAATTCTCAGTGCAGGAAAAGATAGAGGAATTCTGGCTATCCGCGTGTGTACATCAAGAGACGGCATGTTCTTACCATATAAAAGGTAATTTTTTTCTCCAAATTTACAAATTTCAATTAGTTTTCCACTTCTCTTGTTGGGAAAAGCACCCGCCGGTATTAAAATGTAGGCATTTCTGTAGTCTTTCTTAATACCGAATTGACAGTATTATTGAAACGCATCTATATTTTTTCACAAACTATCAGAAATGTGGAATGTAATAAACTCTTTCTGTTCAAGCTTCAAAAATAAGATACTGTTATAACATATTTTGAAAGTAGAACCTTCAATTAAATTGATACGTCTTTTCTAAATAAATTCCTCAATTTCTTTGAAGCTGACTAAAAATAAAATTATATACATAGGTCACCTACAACTCTGACATGACAACTTTTTGTCTGAGTGAGCGCACGTTGTTTATGTAAAATATCAGACAACTAGCCTCAAAAATCTTGGAAACAATAATAACTGGACATGTTTCACCTGTATTCAAATAAATTATGGCGTACAGTTTTCGACTGCGAAGAGTAAACACGATTTATTAGCAACGTGTTCTACATAAATAAAAACTATTTCGACCAATTCAACTGACAAAGAAAAACAGGCATACCAACACATGTGTTTCTAATCACAAAACCTCTAAATTTAAAGCAACCTAAACTTATGAAAGCAAATATAAGGAAAAGTCGTAGGTGTACGCTTTTGCAGATGCCTTCTGTTTCCACGAGTTCTGGCGTTGTGAAAAATAAAACATAAAAACTACGGTAGTTTGGTGTGTGTTGACGAGATATTCGATCTCATATCCAAAGCAGAAAGCAGGAAATATGACTGCTTTATGAAAATTTTACATTATACTGTGCGCTGGAATAAGTGTTACCCCCCCTATTAAACAGAGCTTTGTAATAATAAGTACTTCAAAAGTAATTACAATTACAAAGTACTTTCTCAAATGAGGAACTAGTTACTTACAGTTACAAAGTACACGTAATAAAAATAGGAATTACTAATTACTTTTTTGTAATTACTTTTCGGGTAAAACAATAAATCATGATAAATTTGAGAACCCATAGTATTTACAATTTTTCAATTATTAAAAGTGTTCAACTAAATGGATTGTATCCCAGTACAAATAAATCGAAATTTTCATTTCAATGTGAATTTGTTAAAAATCAAGTATAACATTTTTAAATGTAAGCATATCAATTGAAAGCAATAAGTACAGTCATTTATAAGAAATGGAATAGGCAACTTAATATTAACACAACATTTAATAGTTTTTTGACTCGGAACAGAAAAGTTAGATCAACACAAAAGTTTGGTTACTTTCAAATTATTTGTATTTCATACACATTATTGTCGTGAAATCAATAGTTTTCAAAAAGGGAAATTTTATAAAAGTTAATCAACGATTTTTAAAATATCATTAGTTGAGATTATGTAAAAAAAAGTATTTGATATAAAATTATTAATATTTTTTACTTTTCATGCAGATTAATGAGGCCGATTTTCGAGATCTGGTTATTGTATCATATAAGTTCTGTGGTATTCCGTGTTTGTGTATGTTGGCAAAATTGTAAAACAACTAAAGACGGATTGACAGAGGTCATTCAAAAAGAGGTGACACAACATGATGATGCATAAAAATGGCGGGTTGAAAATCATGTACTTTATAGTAGCTTAAATACACGAAACCTTGAAGTGTTATTGATCCCTGGATAATACGTAATACATGGTGTCAGGTGCCGTGGATTGAAACGTGGATATTGTATTTAGTACCCTGGAGAGTCATGGAGTCGTTATTCAAAACGCCGGAGCCACTGAATTCGCAAGGAAACGTAGCAGACAACTGGAGAAAATTTGAACAACGGTTTGATTTGTTCATGCTATCAACCGGACTGAGTGAAAAAGCAGAAGATAAAAAAATTGCAGTGCTACTGAGTATCATTGGTGAAGATGGGCTAGATAATTACAACCCATTCACCTTAACGAACGAGGAGAGGGATTCCTTGGCTGCAATCAAAGCCAAGTTTGCAGCACATTGTGCTCCCCTCAAAAATGTGATTTTTGAAAGATATGTCTTCAACTCTATAGTCCAGAAGGATGGTCAAAGTTTCGACAGTTTTGTAACTGAACTGAAAATTGCTGTTAAATCGACTGAATACAAAGACACTGATGATATGGTTTGCGATCGAGTGGTAATGGGTATCCAAGACTAGGGAACTCAAGAAAGATTGCTGAGAGAACCAAAGTTAACATCATAAAAGGCAATAGATCACTGTAGGGCGGTTGAGGCAAGTAAAACGCAAGCTCAAGCTTTCCAAACTGAAGCATCAGTGAATAGAGTGAAATTTAAGAAAACTTTGGGAAAGAACAGTTCAGTCCCTGATAATCTAGAGAAGAAAAAATGTGCCTTTTGTGGATATATGCACACTAAAGGCAAGTGCCCTGCCTATGGGGAAGTCTGTGATGAATGTAAGGGTAGGAATCACTTTGCTAGTGTGTGCAAGAAAAAAGAAAGTATGGCTAAGACATATAGGAAGAAAGGGAAGAAGGTAAATGATGTAAAGGTAGAAGATAACCCGGAAGAGGAGAGCGATGATGAAGAAGAGTTTTACGTAAGCTCGTTGTTGAGGAACATCGATGGATTGAGGTCAGACCCCGAACTTACATGGACGAAGATAATTCATGTTGAAGGTAAACCTGTAAAATTCAAGCTAGATACAGGAGCGGAGGTGAGTGTCATTCCATTGGATATTTTCAAGAGTATTTGCAGCCAGGATAGGTTGAATAATACTCGGGTGACTTTGGTCTCATATGGCAGTTCAGATTTCAAGATTAAACCTATTGGAGAAACTGCACTAAAGTGTACAGTAGATAACAAAATTGAGGATTTACAAATCAGATGTCGTTGCTAGGTTTGTCAGGCTGTCTTCAATTGAAGTTATTGAAAAGAATTGATAGTGTTCATGTTATTAGATTCGAAACTTTATCTGATGTAGTAGGATTTTATCCAAAAGTGTTTTCAGGACTAGGTCAGTTCCCATCTGACCATAAGATTATTTTTAAAAAAGATGCTGTACCTCATCTAGGCAGTTAGGCGTATTCCTCAGGCTCTTCATACTAAAGTTAAGTTGAAGTTGAATGACCTTGAGAAGCAAGGTATTATTCAGAAGGTGGAAAAGCCAACCGAATGGCTAAACCCATTAGTGATAGTGGAAAAAAAGAATGGAGACTTGAGGTTATGCCTTGACCTTAAATTTCTTAATGAAAACATACAACGTGAGCATTTCTTAATGCAAGTAAATTAAGTCACAAAGCCTATTTCACTGTCTTGGACATGAAAGATGGGTACTTTCAGGTTGAGATTGATGATCAGTCAGCAGATTATTGTACGTTTGGTACACCCTTTGGCCGCTACCAATTTCGTCGCCTGCCTTTTGGGATAAGCTCAGCACCCGAAGTGTTTCAAAGAAAAAATTTTGAACTTTTTGGAGACATAAGTGGTGTTGAATTGTATTTTGATGATATGATTATATCAGGACAAACAGAAACTGAACATGACAAAAACTTAAAACTTGTTTTAGATAGATCCCTCAAATACAACATTAAGTTTAATCCTGACAAAATTCAATTCAAATCTGAACAGGTAACATTTTTAGGACAATTATTCTCAAAAGATGGTGTCAAGCCTAGTCAATCTCATGTTAATGCCATTACAAATATGCCTAAACCTGAAAACAGAGCAGATCTTTTGAGACTACTTGGCATGGCTAAGTTTTTAGGAAAATTTCTACCAAATATGTCAAAAGTTACTGCTCCTCTCCGTAATTTGACTCATCAGGACGTTGAATGGCATTGGGTTGATGAACATAACAATTCGTTAGATCAATTAAAACATTTGTTGACAAAAGCCCTTGTCTTGGCATTTTTTGATCCTGCCTTACCATTAGAAATTGAGACAGACTCGTCAAAAGATGGTATTGGGTCTTGCTTATTGCAAAACGGGCATCCAATAGCATTCGCTTCTAGAAGTCTGACAAAGAGCGAAATTAATTATGCACAAATAGAGAAGGTACTCTTGGCAATTGTGTTTAGCTGTCAGAAATTCCATTATTATATATATGGTGTACAAAATGTCAAAGTTCATTCTGATCACAAACCGCTGGCGTCAATTTTTAAGAAAAATTTACAGTCAGTATCCCATAGACTCCAACGAATGTTACTTCAACTACTGAAGTATGATGTAAAAGTGACATATAAGCCAGGGAAATGCTTGTTTGTGGCAGATACTCTATCTCGTGCATTCCTCACTAATCCTAACGATTCACAAGATTTAGAGTTGGACTACGTACAATGTCCATTCGCTCACGAATTATTTGCCCATGTCTGAAGTAAAAAAGAATATATTCAAAGAAACAACTAAGAATGATGAAAACCTCCAGTATATTCTCAAGTGCATTGAAACTGGTTGGCCCACTAATAAAAATCAAACTCCAGTTTTTGCACGACACTTTCATAAGCTGAAGGACGAACTATCGGTTTCTGATGATTTGTTATTTTTCAATACAAAATTAGTAGTGCCTCAAGGGCTTAAAAAAGATATGCTCATAAAGCTTCATGAAGGCCATTTAGGCATTGAGAAGACAAAAGCCCGTGCTAGACAAATTTTTTACTGGCCGCTTATGAGTCATGATATTGAAAATTTCATCAAGCAATGCAGAATTTGTGAAAAATTCGCCAGGAAAAATCCAAAACAGATCCTTCAGTCTTATCCAATTCCAGAGCGTCCTTGGAAAAGAATAGGAGCAGACATTTTTTCCTATGGTGGTAGATCATATCTTGTAGTTATGGATGCGTACTCAAATTGGCTTTTGAAGTGATTTTGTTGAAGGACAAGTCGGCAAATGAATGTATAAAAAAATTTAAGTCAATGTTTTCCAAATTTGGCTGTCCAGAGACATTAGTTTGTGATAATATTCCATTTGGTAGTTTTTCTTTTAAGAATTTTGCAAAAGAGTGGAATTTCAATATTGTACTTCGCAGTCCAAACTACCCTAGGTCAAATGGCCTAGCTAAAAAAGCTGTCGGGATTGCCAAAAATCTATTAAAAAAGTCGTTAGAGGAGGACAAGGATATATTTGAGGCCTTGTTACAATACAGAAATTCACCTCTGAAATTATTAGGGTACTCAACTTCACAGTTTTTAATGAGTCGTATCTGTAAGACCAAATTGCCTGTCTCAGCAGATTTATTGAAGCCCATGTTGTGTAAAAACGTCAAAGAAGGGCTTATAGCAAGACAAAATCGCAATGAAATATATTACAATAAAACTGCCACTGATCTGAAACCTTTAGAACCTGAACAACCTGTAACAGTATTCAATCATGTCAAAAGAAATTGGGAATCTGGTAAGATGTTAAATCATTCTGATAATCCCAGGTCTTATAAGGTTTTGGATAGTCATGGCAATTTGGTCACAAGAAATAGATTTGATTTAATGGAGTCTGCTAACATTTATCGACCTCAACTAACACAAGTGTTTGATTTCAGCTAGCCTGATAAAGGGCCTGAGCCTAATTGTGACTATACCGTAGTGAATAAGAAGAGTAACTCCCACAGTCCTATTGTATCTAAATTAAAGCTGGATAATTCTCAACATATGAAGCTCCCAAATATTCAATCCAGTAGTGAATCCACTTTGTCACAGTCTGAATATGTACATAAATCTAGATCTGGGCGTATTATAAAAAAGCCAGCTAAGTTGAATTTGTAATTTTGTTTATCTTAAAGAGAGGACATGTATCATATAAGTTCTGTGGTATTCCGTGTTTGTGTATGTTGGCAACATTGTAAAACAACTAAAGACGGATTGACAGAGGTCATTCAAAAAGAGGTGACACAACATGACGATGCATAAAAATGGCGGGTTGAAAATCATGTACTTTATAGTAATGCTGAAATAAAAGCTTAAATACACGAAGCCTTGAAGTGTTATTGATCCCTGGATAATACGTATTACAGTTATAAATCACAATACTTTTATATTGTCACTTTTCACTATAACCAGTTTTTCAAAATTACTGTCAGAGAGCGCATTCTTCCTGGGAGTGTTTCCCATAGTGGACCAGAAGAGGGAAGTTCGTCCATGAAATTTCTTGTTTATAGAACACGAGAACACGTGTATCAGGTAAACAAACACGCATTTAAAAGTAATTGTGATTAGAAAGAGTAATTGTACTAATACGAAGTAATTGTAATGACATTATTTGAATAACATAAGTAATTACAAATTACAATTCCTACAAAAATTTCGATCGGACAAGTCGATTTTTGTTCTAATTTTTGCGTTTTTTCCAAAAAAAATTCAAATATACGGGGTGATACTTGTGGGAGATATGACGCCATCGACATTTTTTTAAATGAAAACCCCCTCTTTTCATTGCGGATTCTGAAAAAGCTCATTTTTTACGTACCATAGGCAATTTTTTTTGTTATACGGGGTGTCCGAAAATGATTTAGGCGAGCTCTAGCTTTTAAATCGATTTTATTCAATGAAGTAGTGGATAAATTCGGTAAAATCGTAACGAAATACCTGTTGGGAAAAAATTCTCAAATATGTCAATTTTTACTTTCATTTTTGTTTTTTCTAATATGATTTGTGGTGATTTGCCTAGGTATATGACGTCATCGCCTTTTTTTCAAATGATAACCCCAAATATTTATTGCGAAATATGAAAGAGCACATTTTTTTTTAAACGGCTAAGTAATTAGTAATTATACAGGGTGTCCCAAATCCCGAATTAAATTAAAAGAGTTTGGGAATTAGGACCTGGCAAAATTCACGTATTCTGATTTATATAAAATTCAAAATGTCCCAAATTGATTTACTCACAAAGCGTAACCTAAACCTTCACACCTTCCACTTTCGAGGCAGCTTTGAGTAAACTAGCAAGTAAATCGGAATTATCTAAAAGAATTGAGAGCATATTCGAAAATGGGGAACAAATAGGTGTTTTTTGATAGTCTCTGATCAATTTTTCTCTTCATCACACAATCATTGATTATATACAATGTTTCTATTGGGATTTCAAATTAAGATTGTAGCGCCACCGGTGGCGGACGATGAAGTACTTTCTACGACATTGATTTATAACCTCACTTTTTCTTCCATATAGATTTCATTGTTTACTTTGTTTATTTCGTGTATTGAGTATTTGAAGCGTGGTTTAGGCCCTTTAAACATTGTTAAAACTGTGATTTCGATGATTTTTACCTTATATTAATGTTCATTAAATCAAATAAATGATTATTGGTGTAAGGATTAGTGTTAAGGTGTTAATAGTTACCTTGTTAGAAAAAAGCCAGTGTTGAAATACTTCAATGGTCTTCTTATAAACAAAGACAAATGGCCCAATTAAAATTAAGTTTATTGGAATTTCTGAGGTATGTTGAAGAGACCGAAAGTTCTCGGTGTGTAGTAGAAGGTGAAGAAGTCCTCAATGCAGACCATATAATATTATATGGAAAAAATAAATGGAACTCTTCAGTGAAAAAAGTGTGTGCCCTCTGTCTCCAGACAAGCGCTCTGCAATCCGAGCCTCATCAAGTGAGTGGAGAACTCAGAATTATAGACGGTTATATTAAAATTATGCAAATGTAAATAAGTCAATAAAATCAAGATACCTGCCTACCTTTGTTAATATAATCTTTTTGCTTAAAATAGAGCGAACACACTTTCATAAATTTGCTTATTTGTTTGCCAATCCGAACCTTTAATATCCAGGCTTTTCTTCTTGAGATTAATTCTAGTCCCATCTCCGTTTCAAAATAAACCTTTGGGTCATTTTCCTCGGGATATCTTTGAAAAGTTAATTTCTTTTGGCCTAGGAATTGCAATGTGGCACAGAACAATAACCATTGTAAGACGCCATTATAAGACCGGAAGGGTCGCTTTACTTGTAAAAAGGCAATTTCTCATCACTAAATTAAGATGAAATAACGGTTCAAAGAAAGGCTCTATATTCATAAAAAATCAATGGTAAACAAACGATATGAAAGTGTGGTTAGAAAACAATGTCGCAGAAACTAGTTTACATTAAAGCCACCAGAGTGCGTATTGCTTAGCATGAAATGCCAATATCATCACAATGATGTTTTTGAACTTTCTCCGCCTTCGGGGTCATCAACTTTTTTTTCCATATCCATTTTTGTTTTTGTATGGGATGATTCTGAAAAGAAGGTTCAACAGAGTTACTCAATGAATTTCAAATCAATATGAACCTACCTTCATCATCTTCTTTTTTGGTATCCATTTATATATTGTTATAGGATATGATTTTAAAAGGAAGGTTCAGCAGAGTTTTATGAATTGAGAATAAATATGAACCTTCTTTATTATATAAATAAAACTCGTTGTACAACCTATAACTTGAAACTCATATTTATTTTAACTAGAGGCTGATCACTACCAAACTCGTTTCTATGTGAGTAAATGAAGTTTATTGAACTTCAAAATTCGACCAAACTGAAATTAAGTCCATAGTTTCAGTGTGAATAATGTCAATTTCTACTATGATTCATTAGGGAGTTTCCTTTTTCACACAATTATGTACTTTTGCTACCCTCAAATTCGATCGTAGCGGAAGTAGATACAGTTGGTGTCAAAAAAACAGCTACCTATGTCAAATTCAACTTCTAAGATTAAAACAGTTCTGCCTGAACAATAAAACGCTCCTTGCCTGGATGGCTTATATGCTAATTGAGAATATAGTCTAAATTTGGCAAATG
This sequence comes from Chrysolina oricalcia, assembly GCA_944452925.2. Classification (NCBI taxonomy): domain Eukaryota; kingdom Metazoa; phylum Arthropoda; class Insecta; order Coleoptera; family Chrysomelidae; genus Chrysolina; species Chrysolina oricalcia. The sequence continues at coordinate 8,768,442 of OX101816.2, forward strand.
AACTCATTTCAACTTCCGTTTGTTACGATTCAATTCAAATTATATTCAAATATTCAAATTTATTGCATCCATGAAAAACATTCTTACTAAAAATATAGTACAAACAAAAATTTTTGTCGGAATTCTTCATTTTTTTTTATATAATTGTGATAGAATAATATATTCAAAGCAATCTGAGGTTTTTAGGTTATGTTGATGGGTTTACTCAATACCCATAGTAAGCTCATGATATGCATATCTTTTCTTAACATTGAATAAGCCTGTTTCCTGATATAATAACGCAGTAGAATATCTTCGATTTTTTTAAACATAATTTTTATTAAAGTATTTTGTATTATGTTCAGATTGTGTAGAGATGTTTTGAATAATCCACCCTAGGCTATAATACAGTAACGTGTAACAGTCTCAACCAAGGCGCTATAAACTAACATCATGACTTCTTGTCCTAAGATATTTCGGAATTGATAAAATTTGTAAATAAACTATATGAGTCTTTTCACTGTGAACGTTATATTATCATTCCACCTTAGAGTTTTGTCAATTGTAATGCCTAGATACTTAGTAGATTCAGTTTTATTTATATTAGAACAAGGGCAATTTGGAATTTCTGAGCATGTAGATTTGTGGATGGTTAGAAATGCTTTTTATGCACTAGCGGGCGGTAAAGTACACTTTACCGCCCGTGGGCGCATTATGGCCCGGCGGGGCGTAAAGTAGACAAAATTCTCAAATTGTCTATACTCACACATCATTTCATGCAATTCCTAACACGAATTAGAATCATATCAGTTCAATAGAGCAATACTCTTTCTAACATTAGTTCATAATCGTTTGGCAATTTTTTCGGTGATGATCTATTTATTTGAAATAGATTCTCCAATATAGCACTCAGCTACTATAGTTTCTCATTCCTCATATTATGTTACCCTTAATTATTGTATGCATAACGTATGAAACGTGTAGACCATTGCAATTCAAGTCAGTATTTGTGATTCGCGCTATAAAACCGCTAGTGCATAAAATTTTGTATGTATCACGTGCGTAAAATGCGTTTAAGGCCTTCGGCGTGTGATGGCCCTCGGCTAACGCCATCGGGACATCATCCACGCCGCAGGCCATAAACGCCTACTTTACGCCCTTGATACATAAATAACTATTTCGGTTGATCTTTTTTTGTTGATGAAAAGGCTATAAAATTAGATTTTTCTGTATTCAGACTGAGTAGATTAGTACTTAGCCAATTGTAAATTTGTTTTATACCATTTTCCGCTATTTCATATACTTCGTTCCATGTTTCGCCCACAAATACTACAGCAGTGTCATCTGCATAGGATATTAGTTTTCCTTCAAAATTTGCTATATTATAAATATTATTGACATATAATAAAAAACAGAATAGGGCCAAGAACAGTTCCTTGTGGCACACCCATATTGACTACTAGTGGATCACTGTACGAATCATTTATTCTCTCTGTATTCTGTTTGACAGATAATCTGTGAATATATTCAATGAAACTCCTCTAATTCCGACATCCCCAGTCTTTGTCACAACTGCAGAAACCCCTTCCAAATTGTGTATCTTAGCGTAGATTACGAACTCGTTTCCTAATTCTCCCATAAAAGTGAAACTCGACCGTTTTTGTCTGGTCATCCATCCACCAACAAAACATCGCAGGTGTGAGGAAGTCTATTTCACAGAATCTCACAATATGTAACTTTCAACCGGCCTTATTGGGGGCAAAAAATCAGTGTTATTTAGATAATCTACGAAAGAATCCTTTAAACTCACGTTCTCTCAACTCTTACAAAACCTTTCCATTCTAAAATCAACAGGCTCAGGTGTTCGAATTCAAGGCGGTGTTATCTTCGATAACCATCCAACAATCACGTCCTGACAATAGTTGCCCACTAAGAGTTTGGTCACTCTCTCTCTTGCGAGTTGGATGCTGGACGGGAGCGTGTAAACTGGACTGTGTCAACTGGTTGATTAGCAATTCCCGATGAGGAATTAAACGGTGAGAAATCTGACTTGTTTGTGTTAGAGACGGTGTTCCACAATTATCAGTATTAGGTCCCACCGTATTCATCATTTACATACCACCTGAAAAAACTGGAAGTGACACAAAAATGGATTCTGAAAATTATTTTCAATAAAAGTTACACATACTCAGCTGAGGCACTATATAAGGAAACTAGAGCGTTCGATGCAAGACAATTATTTTATCAGCGGATAATACTAAACCATTATAGGTTTAGAAATACATTCAGGCAAATAGAACGTGGTTATAATACAAGACACAAAGCCAAAACAACGGCTTTACCGAAAGTTGAAAAAACCCTGACCCAAAGATGCTATAATCACATTGGTCCCATTCTATATGCTAAAATTCCTACTGAACTGGCGCTTATTGATGCGTACGGTCTATTCAAAAAAAATTGCTGTTTAGCTTCAGTCTGTCCCCAGAAAAGAAATTCACAGTTTAATCGTTAGGAAAAATACCTATAACTTATGAATTTACTAATGGAAAAAATATTAATATTAACACTTGATTTTTATGATGTGTTAAAGCGACATTGTTTCACAATCACTTTTTGGCTGCCAGTCAAAGGTTCAAACCCTAGCGACTGCAGAACAAGAAAGTGCTAGGAATCGCACAAGTTTCGACTTCTGAGGGCTGCCGTTCGTAAGGGGACGACAGCTGGTTAACGGAAAAAACAATTTTAACAACAATTTTTTTTTTACAATTTACCTGATACTGATATTGTCATGTATTTTATATTATTTTATTGCTAAATATATTATTATTATTATTACATTACCGAAATGATGAATTTTTTAATTTTCCTTATTATTTAACAGCATCATATTCAGACGATATTCTTATTTTGATAACGGGCACATGATGACACGCCTCAAGCTAATAAGCTACACAAAAAAGGCCTACGAAAGAGTATGTTACTGGCTAAAATAAAAACTAGGTTACGTATCATTTAAGATAAAATAATATGCATGCACTGCAAAGGACCCAGTATTATGGCAAATGGCTTTCGGTAAAATTACCTGAATTTTTGGTATGTAGTAGATTTTGATTTCCTCGGCAAATCGGCAGTCCAGTTTTCGAGATGTAGGGTGTTAAAGATGAAAAGTCAAGCTTTCTGCTCAGAATTTTTAACAATTCCGAGAATTGATAAAACGCCTATTTGTTCTGGGAATATCATGATGGTACAATGTCACCGTGATCTCGTTTTCATTACACTTCTATTTATTAATTAATTTTGAACCAACCAGTGTGAGTTCTCTGATAAGAATTGAAGATTCTGTTTAGCCTGAATGAACTCCCTCAATCTCGGTCGAAGTTGACTGACATTTTTTTTATACAGGGTGGTTCGAAAATAGGCGTTAGTCAACCCCTCGTTTTTTAGTTCGGATAGGGGAGAGCATGTCATATATATAGCAAGCATTCTTCAAAGTTAAGAACGTCGTATAGTTATTTCATGTATACAGGGTGAGTAAAAAGAAGAGGTCCAAGTTTCTGAGAAAAATGCTGCTTTTTTCAATAATATCCCTGTATTTCGAAAAAGAATCGGTTAATTTTCATGAATTTTTATAATAAACTTGAAGAGTCCTACATATTGTCATCAATATCGGTCTCCGGACTCGTTTGTTGGCTATATACTTTTGAATGTACGGATTTTATTGATACCTCATATACTCTATTGGAGACCGAAATTGGCTATTTTTGAGCAATTCTTCTTGTTGGCGAATATTCGGAGTAGATGAGTGCGGTAACTATTCCAATAATGCAATACTTATAATCTTGGTGAATGGAATGTTCATCATTTAAAGCCCTGTTTCCGAAGAAACTAGAGAAAATTGAAATGTATCAGAAGCAATAACCCTCTGAAGGTTGGGGCTGATTCTCCATTATTTGAAAGCTGATTCAATTCAAATGGAGAAATATTTTTTATGATTCCTTTAAAATGTGGGGATTCTACAAAATAGGAGATATTTTCCAATCAAGCCGACGAAAACCTAGGAATGGGATATTTGATATTCAATCAAAAAATAAATGGTGAAGGTATTATACTTCCCAAAATTCAACAAGATAGTCCGCGAAAGTAAATATCTACGTTTTGTGGTAATTTCTTCAATGAACTAATTATTAAATGTATTTAAATAATTTTCACAAAAAAATATGAATAAATATGAATGGAGAAACTTTTTAAAGACAAGTTTTCATTGAATTGCATTTAAAAGGAAAAATATTGAATTTTAATATTGACCAATATTCCAAAATTAATCTCTTCGGAAGTGATATATTATATTCTCCATATTCGCACAGAAGCTTTCGAAATAACTTCAGTAATGATCATGGTAAAGGAATTATAAAGTAGGAACCTTTCTCACAATGTTTCATTTTCTCGACTAGTAAATATGGAAAGCTTTCATTTCTTCGATTCTGGTTTGTCAGGCACAAATCTGGCGATCGTTTGACCCACTTCCACTTGTCCAAAGGACTTGAATTCGGCAGGTGTTCATTATTCCGGTGAATTTAGTCAGCATTCAAATAATGGAGAATTAGTCCCAACCTTGAGAGGGTTATTGTTTCTGATACACTTCAATTTTTTCTAGTTTCTTCGGATGAAAAACATTTCATTCACCATGTATATAAGCTATTGCATGATTGGAATAGGTACCGCATTCATCTACTTCGAATATTATTCAACAAGAGGAATTGCTCGACAATAGTCAATTTTGGTCTCCGGTGGAATATGTGGGGTCTCAATAAAATCCGTACATTCCAAATATATAGATGACAAACGAGTCCAGAGACCAATGCTGATATTGATGACAATATCTCGGACTCCTCAAACCGTACATATCAAAAATTATTGAAAATTAACCGATTCTATTTCGAAATACAGGGTATTCATCGAAAAAAAACAACATTTTCTAGGAAACTCGGACCGTTTCTTTTTACTCACCCTGTATGTATGAAATAACCATAGACCAACCAACTACCCCTATTTTCGAACCACCCTGTATGAAAAAAAAATGTAAGTTAAGTTCGACCGAGATTGAGGGAGTTCATTCAGGCACAATTTTTTTTTCCCGCATCAACCATTATTGATTCACCCTATACAATTATTATTTACTCCATTGGATAGCATTTTTTTAGACTTTTCAATGATGTATGACAAGTAGAGGATTGCTGTTGAGTTCTCTTTTACATCATTTTGGTTCCCCCTTCCTTTCCTAGAAACGTTTTTGAGCATATTTAATATCATTTTATATTTGTGATATAATATAGCCCAATGTAAGTTTTTAAATTGTCACACTGTATGTTTTATTCTAGTTATGAAAGTATTCCTTGAAAGCAATTCAGAAACATCTTCAATCAGATGTGTGGTAAATTTTTGTTGAAATTAGTTTCACATTAAATTTTTAGACAAATGTGTTCAATTCCAAAATTGCTTTTTACAGCAATAGACAAGGAATAGTAAGCTAGAACAATACTTCTAATTAATTTTCAGTTAGTGCAAGTAACATTCAGCTTTATTATTTATATGTCCACATGAATATTTAATATTTTTCATTATTGAATATTGTAACTCATCAATATAGGGAAGTTTTTGTGTTCACGTGTCAGGCTTGAAAGACAACTGTTATTGAGTTTTTAGATTTGGCAACGATACGAACATGCGATTATGGTAGAAATGTTGATATTTGGAAAAGCTTTGATGTTGTTAAAAAACTTAACTATGTCCTAATTTTTTCTTCAAGTGTTTAAAAAAAAATTTAAATTATCTTCCGAAGTTTTCATTTAATGTATCCCTTTAGCGTGAAAGAGAAGGTCACTAAATGTTTTGGGGGATTTTTAAATCAATTCTTTCTGGAAAGCGTATAAATGGTACGTGGTATTTTCATCTATTAAGTATATTTTGTCGTATTATTGATGAATCGATAAACAGATTCAAAAACAATTTCAGGAAGATCAAGGAGATCTGATGTATTTTTTAGATTTATATTTCTTTGGTTGTGCTCAGTTCAGAAAAAATTTATCTACAGAAAAATTGTATTTGTATTGTTTAAAATTTAGGAGATCGCCTATTTCCTCACCAAAAAAAAGTTACGACTACTTAGAAAGTTGAGTAAAATTACTCATGAAGACATTAATGTTTAAACTTTATAAAATATTCAAGTTAATACCATATGCTTACGATATATAGAACGGAAAACTGTTGTTGAAAATTTTGAATCTCGTGCATAAGAAAAATGAAAAATATAGTCAAGAACTTTTCAATAACCAATATTCAATAGGGTTTGTCAAAGAGTACTTGAATAGAAATCCATACTTTTCAATATTCAATTCAACAAACAAGTTTCAAGGTGCACCTGAATGAGAGAAATCAATTTCAAACTCAAAAATAATGTTAAAAAATGTATATCCACTGAAGGCTTTTATTCAGAAAATGAATTTTTCGACTATGTTAAAAAAAAATCAAGGCTCCATAGATGAATTTTTATTTATACTCATATATGTTAGTACATTATGTCTGTAACTGTTATGTACTATTGGATATTTTATATACATTTTATATTTATATATAAGTTTGATTTTATTTGTGTAAACAAGTGTGTTTATAACTTCAACGTTGTTTCGACAGGACCTATATCATTGTAATGATCTACTGGTTGAAATAAATATTCCATTCTATTCTGAATGCCAACAGTTGAAACATTGATGAAAACTCATTTATAAATGTTAGTCCATAGCTGGTTAATTTGGCGAACTTTTAATCTTGGGTTCTCAGAATCAATTTGGACCCAGGGTAATTAACCGGCTCCAACCACCTTCTCACAAGTCCTCGTCCACGTAAACAGTGGACGAGGCTGTAGACAAGGGCAGGTAAGCAGGAGTTCAGGTCCGTACTGGAGGAAAGTGTTCGAATCAGTTGAAAATTGTATGTTATTTAAATGCAGTGCCATGGAACATCTTGCACATTAATATAGTTTAAAATAATATCCCCTTCTGAGAGATTGGAATTAGAAAATAGTAATTGTTCACTATTTTCTAACTCCAATCTTTCCACCTTTCACATATTGAATTTATGCTCTTTAGTAGACTTGGTTCCTAAATAGAACTTTTTTCAATTTAAAAATTCTTTCTATATTCAGAAAATCAGGTTTAGCTATGAGCTCTAATCTTAGTCCATTGTTAGCTGAAATATTCATGGCAAATTTTTAAATTACTATTTCAGAACACCCCAACTTCTCAAAAATCTCATTCTGGCACCGATATTTTGATGACATAATAGTACTTTTCAAGGGCACTTTGGATGAACCGAACAATTTTCAAATTTTTTTCAGTTCTTTCAACCCAAGAATTCAGTTCACTATGGAAGTTGAATAAGAAAATAGATTACCTTTCTTAGAGCTCATGATTCACAAATCTGAATCCTTAGATTTCTCCATATATAGAAAATCAGCTTTCACTGACAATATCATATCCTTTCATTCCAACCATCCATACAATTAGAAATTTTTTAACTTTTCATTCACTTTTTCACTGTCTGTTCACGATTTCCCTCAGTGACTCAAATTTTACAACAGAACTTAATATTATCAAACAAATCGCTTATAGTAATGATTTTCCAATTCATAATAGATTAAGTTACAAACTTTAGACTAACCCAACCAAATTTGCTGTCACCAAATAAATATTTCTCCTTATCCCATTTTAGTCCCCTATCATTAAAACTAAAAAATACTTTGCTCAACAAACTTCCAATAATTTTTCAAATTTCTCTTTATCATTTAAGACTACTAATAATCTCAAAAATTTGTTAATAAATACGAAAGATAAAATCACAATCTTAGAAAAGTCTGGAGTTTATAAGTTGAACTGTTCTGATCCTGATTGTAAAGTTTGTTACCTTGGCCAAACAGGCCGCAAGTTCAGAACTCGCCTAGCTGAACATGTTAGAATTATAGACTCCAACTATGAAAAAGAAGAAATTAATTCAAATTCAGTATTTTCAAATCATATTGTGAATGAGAAACATAAATTTTCCACCGACTCCGACAGGTTTCGCACATTTGTGATAAAGTTGCTGGAGACTCTTGAAATTAACAAGGCGATTAGGTGTTCGGATTTTCAATGTATGAATGAAAAGACTCAGGCTGTGTCAAGTCACCGTTCGGACAAGGCACGCGCGTTCAGTATGAAGTATGACGATGAGTCGGACCGATCAGATGATTGAAAATATTGGTCACATACAAACAGTTCTAATTAGGTCGTCAAGTCAACCAAATGACCGCGGTGGTCTAATCATATTTGACTTGACTCAGCCTCATCTAGACAGTCTGCAACTTTTCAACTTTTTCTTCTTCTTTTTTCTTGTTCCACGGAAACATGGGACACCCATATTTTCTCATCCAGTTTCTTTCAAGAACATCCATTTGACAGTTAAATGATTTATAAATTTTGGTTTCGTTTTTTTGGTTGCGTTTTAAATGTACCTAACATTCATAGATCCCTAATATTTGTAGTCCCGAACAGGATGCGGACCTGGTCGTAATTAGGACCATTTGATCGATAAAGTTTGCCAAATATATCAAAAATCAGTTATGTCAATATTTAGTTCTGGTTTCATGCAATCATGGAACACCCATTTCTCTGCCACTTCGAGTCAAGAATTTTTCCTCTGACAGATATCAATTTTTATAACCATTTGTATCTTATCTCTTGCTACACTGCATGTGAAAAATCTACTTTTAAAAATATTTTATAATAATGTTACTAGGGTGGACTAATCATGCCCCCTAACTCTAATGGGCTCCGCATTGAATGTGGCCACGTCGTAATTAGGGCCTGCCAATTCAAGTGATGACTTTTGATAGTTTTGTAGTTTTCCAAACTAATTTAACTTTTCCACCGTGAAATGGTATGTAGTACAATTTATTATGTTGGTCTCAATTCTATTGATCTTTTTCCTCAAATGTCTATGTAACTTACCCCTCTCATTCACTGAATATGAAGGAGTAATCCTTGGAAACATATGTCTGTGTGTCTTTGGACAACATTGAAGATTATTTTGGTGAAAGTTTTTCACCTACCCATCTAGTAATATTTGGTGACCAGGTTAACTTGCTGAGGTTAGGTTTATGTGTATATTTTCCTTTTTAAGGTTCTTTCGCAAAAAGACCTGTACAAAAGTATCACATTTCGCTCTACCCTGGAATATATTGTAGTTTCAACAAATACTCACAGGGTACTGCGATGAGGCTAACAACACTTTTGGAGAAATCGCGCTGTCCATAAGAGGAATTGGACTTCACAGCTTTTTATAATAATTACTAACAGGTAGTAACGAGTAATCGAGTAAGCAAAGTACAGCTTGACAAATATAGCTGTGCCTCTGAATATTGGGTGCGCAGTGGAACAGAACGTGTTGTCCTTCCTGATTAAAGTTGGTAGTAGATATTTACCCTCTTTGTTTATCGTTCACGCATCTCAGAAGCACAGCTATACAGGGTGTTAATTAAGTACGTTGACAAACTTCGGGAGGTGATTCTTTGAAGGTTTTCAGGACGAAATGTTCATATAAACATATGTCCCAAACGGCTTGGTTTTCGAGATACAGGGTGATAAAAATACATTTTTTTCAAGATTTTTTAGAGTTAACTTCGACATTTTCTACAATAATCAGTTCAAATTAGGCAAGTACAATCCATTCAATAGTACGCACGATACAAAATAATGCATTTCTCAAATAATTCACAGGGTCCTCCTTTTTTCAGAGTCAAGCTTTGTTCAACCCTTCAGAATTTTTTTTTCCGCCGCCACTGACATATTATGAGAAAGGAATAATGAATGTTGTTTCATTTAACATCTTTTTGCTCTCTTGATGTTTTTCATTTACTTGTACGGTTCAGGAGTTACAATGAAAATATTAACGCAAACATTTTCCAGTAACGCATAACATAAAGAAATTTGAGAAGCAAATAGTCTAACAAACTTGAAGGGTGATTCTTTGAAAGGTTTCAAGATGAAAAGTTCATATAAACATGTCCCAAGCGGCTTGGTTTTCGAAGTACAGGGTGATCAAAATACATTTTTTAGGAGTTTTTGGAGTTTACTTCGAAATTTTCGACAATAATCGATCCAAATTAGTTCAAATTGGACAAGTACAATCCATTCAATAGTGCGCATGATATAAAATAATTCATTTCTCGAAGTGTCATTGCCACTCTCCAAAGATTAGCGCGTGACGCAATACGTCATTTTGTTCTCATTACACAAATAGCTATTTTCTGCTCGTGTAGAGAAAATGTAATGTTATGGAGCTCCCATACATTTTTAACCATAACTCAGGTTGAATATGTATTGCACAATGTTAATTATGGCAAAATAATTTTGGACATTTTCAATAGTGTTTATTATCAAATACTAGAGCAATGTAACATAAATTCCCTAGGAATAAAATTAAGTTCAGAAAAGGACCATTATTGAAATTGATATGTCAGAGCAGCTGCTGGAAAAGGCCACCGCCAACTTCAATGCATGCGTTTATGCGCCTAACCATAGACTGGCGAACCGCTCAAAAATACCAGGAGTGTTTCTTATAATTCCGCATGACTCCTGTATGCGATTCCTCATGTCTTCTTCACTTTGAACTGGAGTTCGGTACACTAATGATTTAAGGTGCCCCCAGAGGAAAAAATCAAGTGGATTCATATCGGGTGACCTTGGTGGCCAAAGTTGTGGCCCACCACGCCCAATCCAGCGATCAGAATAATTATCTTCTAAATATTGGCGTGCAACCAATCTGAAGTGTACTGGAGCACCATCATGCATAAACCAAATTCCAATTCTTTCCCTCAGTGGGATCTCTTCTAGGAGTCCAGGTAAGATGAATTCAAGAAAATGTCGATAATGGTCACCATTGAGTCTATGAGGTAGAAAATGTGGCACGATAAGGAAATTCCCTACAATTCCAACCCAAACATTCACAGAAAACGTCTCTTGAAAATGGTTTTCAATCACGGCGTGTGGGTTTTCATCAGCCCACATATGATTGTTGTGAAAATTAATAATGGCTTTACGGGAAAAGCATCCCTCATCGGTGAATAACACTTGAGATAAAAACCATGGATTTTCCAACAATTTATTTCGAATCCAAGTGCAAAAAGTTAATCTCTTGTTGTTGCTCTTTTAATATTTGCCATACCAATACATGGGTTACGTTAAACTGTGCTGCAATTTGTCTTGTACTGGTGTCTGGATGCTGCTCAATTTCGTTAAGTACAGCTTCTTCTATCTGAACTGTTCTAACTCTCCTGGGTCTTCCTATGAGAACAGCAGACCTCTTGAAAGTACCCGTTTCACGAAGACGGGAGTGAATATTGATGAACATTTGTGTGCTGGGAATATGACATTGTGGAAATCTTTCTAGATACATTCGTCTGGCGGCACGAACGTTACCATCAGCCATTCCATACATTAAGTGCATGTCTGCCATTTCTGAATTTGTATATTCAACCATTTTATCCAAAGGAATATTGAATGAATCTGCTTTATAGCTTGCACTAATGAAGAATTAACAATGAGACAGTTTCTCAACTTTCGATAACTGTCAAGTTGTTGATATTTAAATAAATGAATTAATATCAAAGCCCACTTTGCTATTTTTATGAATTCAAATTGATTACAAAATTTCTGCGTTACTGCAGAAGAAAAAACAAACCGAAATTTCTGATAAAATAATGTACTCCGTACGGAAACAAAAATTTGTTTGATTTAGTTTTTCGGAGTTATGACCAGAGATTCATAAATGAAAATCAAATGTGTAATGATCTGCGACTATTAGATAAACCCTATTAACTATCTTCCATTACAGGATTACCTTTCGGAAGTTTTTTATGTTGAAAAGGAAACGTTCAATTGAAAACTAAAAAATATCTTTTTTTAAAATAACAAAAAATTTGTATGAGTTCTCTATCAAGACTGATGGGTAAAAACATTTTTAATCAAATATCTCAATGAAAATGCACATTTTTACCATCAGAATCTTCAGGTTGATGGTTAAGGTTTTCCCAATATCTGTCAGATCTAGTTTAATATCCAGCGTACCGCAGTGACGGGGAGATAGTAGTTTTCTGTTAGATATCACAAAAAGAAATCACATCTTTACAATAACAAGCTTTTATTTAGCTTCACTTGTAACTAACTAACAAACAATTTAATAAAAGTTGAATTTGACCCACTTCTAATACTCCGATTAATTTGAAATTTGGCAGGTTTCCGTAATTCCGGTGACAATGCATTAAAAAAATGTTTGTTAAAAAACAAAATGGTGGCTCCAATATGGCGGACGAGTTTTGTGATTATGATCCGATTCTGTTCAAAATTGGTATGTGATGGTTTTTGGGTTGGAGATTTTCAGTTTCTCATAAAAAATAAACTAAAATGTTAAAAATGAAAATTATAAAAAGAAAACATTTTAAAGTTTTTATACAATACACTGAAAAGGCAAAAATAATTCATTTCATTGTTTGATCTAGGTAATCTTGTACAGAAAGATTTTGATACTCACAGAATAACCTACAAAAAATTTTTTTTTTCATTTTCAGTGCATTTGTATAAAAGCTTGTTTGTCTTTATATTTTTTATTGTATAATTTTTATTCATCGTAGATTTTTCTAATTCTGAAAAAATATTTCCATCAATTTACAATAATTGAAAATGTTTAATTTTCAAATTTTCTAATGTTATGCCACACTGGAAAATGTTTAAATTAATATTTTCATTATAGCCCCTGAACCGTACAAGTAAATGAAAAAATGCAAGATATCAAAAAGATGTTAAATGAAACAACATTGATTATTCTTTTCTCATAATATGTCAGTGGCGGCGGAAAAAAAAAATTCTGAATGGTTGAACAAAGCTTGACTCTGAAAAAAGGAGGACCCTGTGAATTATTTAAGAAATGCATTATTTTGTATCGTGCGCCCTATTGAATGGATTGTACTTGCCTAATTTGAACTGATTATTGTCGAAAATGTCGAAGTTAACTCTAAAAAATCTTGAAAAAAATGTATTTTTATCGCCCTGTATCTCGAAAACCAAGCCGTTTGGGACATGTGTTTATATGAACTTTTCGTCCTGAAAACCTTCAAAGAATCACCTCCCGAAATTTGTCAACGTACTTAATCAATACCCTGTATATGTCAAGCTGTAGGTATTGTAAATATGACAATAGTACTGATTCATCACAGATATATCATTTTCATCAAATTTCAAAAGCACAGCTATATTTGCCTAGTTGTAGGTATTGTGGAAAAAAATTTGATTTTTTATTTTATTTTTTTCTAGTGTTATCATCAGAGTTGGAAGGAAATAAAAAATACTTCTTCACAGAAACTTTTTATAAGTTTTCTTGTGATAATATCAGATTTACTTTCCAACGTTTTGTTATTGAAAAACCATCATCATTTTTATTTTTTCAAATACGGCCCTATTTTGAAGAATACCGTGTTTCGTAGTATTTTTTTTCTGAATTCAATGATGTATCACATATGATACTTTAATAACGTTTCAGATCTTTCTCAGCCATCATCACGAATTTTTTTTAAATGTTCAAATGAGGCCTTAATAGGGAATATGCAAGTGATTTAAATTCACTTGATTTTTTTACCTCCGATACTTTATTGTCTTGGCATTACACCTACACCATTAGTTTATCATTTAGTTTTTATTTAACTCCATAAAACTTTAATCAAAAAGTGCGTAATAAGCGCGCGGAATTCAAATTTGCGAAACGCATCTCTATTGGTCGAAACGAAGAATGACGTCACATGGCACATTATGACATTTATCTTTTTCATAGAAAATTTGTTTTTATTTATATATTTGTAGTGTTTTACATTACATAGTGCGATTTTGGTCTAGTGACAATTGTAAATTATCAAGAGCAATGACTGAAAGTGGTTTTGTCAAAGCACAATCCGACAATACCTGAACTGATAAGTAGTAATAGTTTATCAAATGATAGTTTTCATTTTGTAATTTAGGTGAGGCATGTATAAACAGAGTTATCTCCCGCTTGATATACAAAACATTTATGCATACAAAACTTACTTCTGATCAATTCACTTCATGTTAACTATCGAAATACAATGTACTCACATTGAAATGATCTTCACAACAATGTAAATGTGATATTGGAGATACTTCGCCTCTTCTCATAACCTTACACCATTGTTTACGTATTTTCGCATCTCTTGGAACAGAAAAAAATTATTTATCTGGTTTACTTATAATTGTGTTTTGGCATTCCGGTACTAGACAATACCTATAGAATGGTTTTTTAGCATTCTCCATTATCGTAATAGCGATTGAAACTACAAATCCCTAACCTAATTAATAACTGTCAATAGTGTCAATGGCCATAACTATAGAAAGGCTTGTTCATTGAAGACTGTTCTGGTTGATCGAGATCACTTTCACATATGTTCATCTCTCTCTAACACTTGTACTGCATTTGTAATACTCTTGTATATAATATCAACTTCAAGCAAGTAGAGCAATCAAAGTACGTCTCAACGAACGACACTGAAGAAGAACAACACTGATCGCGCCATGTGACGTCATCCACAGCGCGCGAAAATGGAGGCGTTCAAATAGGTCAAATTCAATCGGTATTTTATATATTATTTTAAAAATGAATTCCAAGACTTTCAACCGTATTTATATTTTTTACTATGTTGTAACGAAGTAAAAAATTGATTATACAAATAAAAAATAATTATGCATATTCCCTATTGGAGAAAATATACTGAAATTGAGTATCGTAGAAGATAAAGAAAATCAAAAGTTTGAGTTGACTTGTTTTAGTCAATTTTAAAAAATAACAATTAGTCACACACTTTTACAATTAATTAAATAAAAAATGCCTGCTATCATCAGGAATTGTAAAAAACTGTTCAAACAGATGTCCATATTCTCCAAACATAGATAACATCTTTCAACTGTTGAATTTAAAACCTTATTTAACATATCGGGTGTAATGATTTCGAAAGCTTGAAGAGCTAGTCTTCTTAGTTCCTCTTCCGTTTCGAAAATATGCTGGTGAACCTTATTCTTAATGTACCCCCCGAGAAAGAAGTCTAGCGGAGTGATGTCTGGCGAACGTGGTGGCCAGGAAACTGCTGAATGTGTACCTATCAATTTGTCCGGAAATCTACTCGATAAGTATTCCTCCACCATTTTGGCATTATGTGCAGGCGCACCATCTAATTGGAACCAACAGTTACTAATATTGACAAGTGATAAGTTATCTACGGCTTCTTCCAAATCGCGTTAAAGTATGTGCGATAACGCTCCTTGGTAAGTGAGTCGTGGTAAAAATAAGGGCCAATCAATCGTGTACCAAAAATTCCAGTCCGCATATTAACACGTTGACTGTCGTGCTCATTTTTTCATTTTTGGTATCAGAGCCGAAGCAAAATCGAAAATTTTGTTCCAGAAACCATTATGGACTCTATGTAGGTACAGCCTACAGAAGATAGTATATCGTTGATTTTTTCGGAAATTGAGACCCGGAGTTCAAAAAATTTAAAAAATTCAGCTCGGTCTTATACTGATTTGTCTGCCACGCCGACTCGGTCTGTGCGTCGAATGAGAACAATTTGCAACGCAAACTTGTTACTGAAGCCGTCTTGGTCTGTTTTCGCGATATTATCGACAATAATTTAGACCGATGGCTTCAAGAACAGTTCAATTGGCTCGGTCCCATAGACCGAATTGGCCTGGTGTATCAACCTCAACCTCGGTCTATGAGACCGAGGTGGCTCACCAGAATAATTTTTCCTCGGTCTCGTAGACCGACATGGCAGTCAACGTGTTAAAGCCAAAACGGTGCTGACGTCTACCCATTCGGTGAACCCTGGAGTTCTTTCTTGTCCAATAATGAATTTCGCCGGTTGAAAATACCATTATTGGTTACCATACTCTTGTCCGACCAAATGATTTAATTGGGAAAGTTTTCATCATTTTGGCATTTCCTCGTATACCATTCGCAGAAAGTTCTTCGCCTATCCTCTTCGCCTAACATCATCGCCTGGTCTGAGACCTTGGAAAATTCTAAATTTGTATGGTCGGAATTTATGTTTCTTCAAAATGAAATAATTATTCAGATACAAACGCTCAGCTGTAACAGCATTACTGTGGCAAATGAAACACCATATCAAATTTTCCTCTGGTGAAAAACTACTATCCATATTACAACAAGAGGAAAGCCGGCATTCAACAATCAGAAGTCGTAATGTGTACTGAATGACATTTGGGAGAACTAGACTTATTTTTTGTGGAATTCGACTTTCGTCAAACCCTGCTATTTCGATTCAGACTACACATACCCTGCATAAACTGTAAAATGAAACTTACGAATACCTATTTTGCACATTTTAAAATAATGTTGTGACGTGGTAGGTAGAAGTTTTACATTCAACAATAATAAGAAGATGACAATTCATATTTGATAAACATTTGTTGAAACTGATTTTATAATTTCTCAAAATTGTTAGTCTAAGAGCTAGCAGTTTTTAGAAATGTTATCTCTCTCACTCTCCCGGACGTCATACGGGCCATCTGGCTGGCGGTAGAGGTTGCGTTCATCACTGCGCATCGTACCTGTCCATTACAGGTAATATATTGATTTTTTAAGAAGGTTTCTTTTTTTTTATTAGTTTCATTTAACTTTTTGATACATGAATACATCATTGCCAGATATTTTTATCGTTGTTTAAACTGTGCCAGACGCCAATAACAAAATAAAGAAAAATATTGAATAATATACAAAATAGAATTCAAAATATTTTAGTATGGCTGAAATATATATATATGATGTTTTTTAAGTATCTACGAACCCAAATTTAATTTGCCAAACAATAATTCGGTTGTTAATCCTCCAGCCTGACCGATTTGAAAGTGAAAAATGATTGGGCATGTTAGAAGAGTAAAGTCAGTCAGGCGCTAGTTGCGCAAGCGAGATAAACCACAACAGCCGTTTGCAGCTTTGGCCGGCTGATGCGCGGCTGATGCGCCTGCGCATAAGCCTCACAGTGGATCATGTTCTATGGGGTCTGTGGAATCATGTTAAAAACTGAAGTTGGTGATGATTCTCAGAGTACAATGTGGTACATTTTGTTCCCATAATGATACCACATCACTTTTCACTTTCAAATCAGTCTAGCTGGAAGTTTAACAACCAAATTATTTTTTCCCTTAGGTGTTTGTTTAGCAAATTAATTTTGGGTTTGTAGATACTTTAAAAACATCATATAAAAATTTCAGTCATATTAAAATATTTTGAAAAAATAAGTTATTTTTTAATCAAAATTAGCGTCTGGCACAGTTTAAACAACGATAAAAATATCTGGCAATAATTAATTCATGTGTCAAAGAGTTCAATTAAAATAGTAATAAGAAAAGAAACCTTCTCAAATTATTTTGAAAAATAAATATTTTACCTGTATATGAACGATGCGCACTGATGAACGCAACCTCTACCGCCAGCCAGATGGCCCGTATGACGTCCGGAAGAAAGAGAGAGGTAACATATCTATAGACTGGCCTTACTGAAATTCTTGTTTTTCCGACGTTGCTAGCTCTCATACTATGTGCATTTGTGTACTTCATTGTAGCTAGTGTAGGTTTGTAATTAATATATGGTTGCTTTAGGTGTGTTTATTTTGGCAATAATTACAAAAAGTCAACGTGAACTTTTGATTTTCTTGATCTACGATACCCAATTTTGGTGAATTCTTTTAAATTCAGGTCCGTGCTCAAAAGTTTATTAAAAAATCGTGATGATGGCCTAAAAGGACCTGAAACGTAATGTAATCGTCATATGTGATACATCATTGAATTCAGAAAAGAAAATACTTTAAAAAACTGTATTTTTTAAACAGGGCTGTATTTAAAAAAATTAAGTTCTAAAAAATTAAAAACATTCTTGGAAAAAAATACTTCAATTAATAAAATCAAAAGAGAAAACATTATGAGAAATAGCTGGATCACTAAGGGCCTAATAAAATCTATAAATAAAAAGAATCAATTATATAAAAAAATTAAACGTGAACCTCATAACCTGGAAATAAAAAGCGAATTCAAACAATATGACAAGCGATTGAATACTCAATAGAAAAGGCAAAACAAAATTATTATAAAAATAAAATAGAGGAAGAACAGAATAATCCTAAAAAATTATGGGAAATACTAAAAGAAATTGGCAGACAGAAAACAAATGAAGAAATAAACAAATTAACAGGCGATGATGGGGAAATAACGAATCCTATAGATATTTCAAGTGCGTTAATAGACTACTTCACTACAGTGGGATAAAATTACGCTGCAAGAATTAAAGACCCAAATAAAATTTTTCCGAGGAAAACTACTATAAATAGCATTATGATCTCCCCAATCACTGAAGATGAAATCAAAAGCGTAATATTAAAACTGAAGAGGAAAAAGTCCCCAGGAATTGATGAACTCACATCAGAAACATTAATTGCTTTGGCGGATGAAATCATAGTACCTCTCACTTATATTTTTAATAAGTCTATCTCTACTGGTTATTTTCCATTAAAACTCAAAGAAGCTGTCATAATACCCATACTTAAAGGAGGTAATAAAGAATACTGCAGCCAGTACAGACCTATTTCATTGATATCTGCCTTAGCTAAAATCTTTGAGGGACTAATCAAAATAAGAATATTGGGTTATCTTGATAAGTATACAATATTATCTAGTAAACAGTTTGGGTTCCGGGAAGCCAGATCAACTCAAGATGCAATTGCATATTTGACAAATAGGATTTTTAGAGCCATAGACGAAGCTAAACCTGCAATTTGCATTTTTGTTGACCTGGCAAAGACCTTCGATACTGTCAGCCATGAAAGATTACTAGTTACCTTGAATAATATTGGTTTCAGAGGAAACAGCTTGAAACTAATGCAGAGTTATCTGGAAAATAGGCAGCAATGTGTTAGAAATGGTCAGATATATAGTGAATTCAAAAAAGTAAATTATGGAGTACCTCAAGGTACTATACTGGGACCCAGGCCCGGATTAGCAGCTATTTACGCCCTAGGCCAAAGTTCTAAAATACTCCCCCTTCCAGGAGGTCTGGGGAGTGTGGAATTTTTTGGCATATCTAACTGTAAACCTCGTTTTAGAGCTTCTTTGGGGTTATTAAAATTCCAAAATGGATGAAAAGCAAATATTTGCAATTTGAGTGAGCAGATATTGACGATTGACTAAAAAAATCGTGTTGAAAAATAAAACACATTCACACTATTTAATAAACAGCACTGTGTACAGCGTGATTTACGTAGGCCGTGCATTAGAAGTTTTTCAACTTGCAGTTGGACTAGAAACTTGAAATTTAGTATGCTGACATAATTGCGTTCTACCACAAATGTTTTTAGTCCTACAACTATACAGGGTATCCCAAAAGTCGGTACCAACTTTCTTATTTTAAATGGAAACCTAATTTTTTTGTCATGGTTCGATTGGCATTCTGATCATGACTTCAGGCAACCTAGGTTGTGCTAACTTATTTATTACAGTTTTTGAGATATGTCCATTTTTCTTTAAAAAAATACCGCTGTAGTAGATTACGAAAACACGTATAGCCCGCAAACCGTTCAAAATTAGGAAACCAAATTAATGAAGCAGTTAGCTGGTAGTCCAGGCTAACACCTGATGTCCCATCGACGGTCCCATTTTGTACCATATGGGCGCAGACGATTTTCGAATGTCGCATTATAAAATTGTCAAAAACTCAAATTTTTCAAATGGCACCTTCCATTTTTTTTCTTAACCATTGAAGAGAAAATTGAATCTTAGGATGACTTATTTCAGCTTTCCCTATACCCAAGTTCAACCTATCAGGTTATAATAATAATAATAATAATAACTTTATTCACTTGAAGAAATTTACAATAAAAATAGGTAAGTATAGGTACATTGATTCAGTGAATAAGCGAATCATCACAGAAGCAAAAAATGCTTGTTTGTGATAGGTATCAATTAAATTGATCTTGGTAACGACCATAGAAGCTTCAGGTGCTTGTATATGGCCTGTATGTTGTTAATTAAAATAAGAGTACAGATATTGCTACTGGTAAAAAATATAAAACAGAAGTATGAATATAAAATCAGGGGTAAGAAAATATCACTTAATCTACACATATTTGAATAGCCTAGGAGGTAGTAATCAATTAAAAAATCAATAAAAAACAGACAAAAGTACAATTTTAGATTACACAGACTTCCTTAGTCATATGGTGATAAAGAGAATGTCCCAAAAAAGCTCTCAAGGAGCTTGTCTATGGGCAGTTTCTACCTTATGGACCAGATGGACCTGTATATATGAGTATATGTGTGAAATTCGAGATAAAAATTCATAAAAGAGTTATAACAATAGTGATGGGAGTAAAGAATAGAGTTGTTAAGACATCGTTAATAATAGATAGATTATGGAACTTTACACGCATAATATATACACATATATACACATATATTACTTAAGTATATTTTCGATACATTTGATATAAAATTTTTAATTGTTCAGGACTGCGAGCTTAGACAAAAGTGTAAAATGATTCTTTGAAATGTGAGATATATATGTAGTCAAGCATATAAAGAAATCAAAATCTTTGATAATAAATATAATTCTCATGAGGAGTCAATAAGATTGTGCAAATTGATCCTATTCATAGACAAAATCCAAGCCTTCACTTTCTTCTTGAATAAATTCAAGGAGTTTATTGATTTCATCCAACCTGGTACCATGTTCCTCAACCTAGGGGCAATTCAATTAAAATCAAGAAATGCCTTAAATGGTAATCCTTGAGAAGCTAAAGCTTTTATCACCACGACAACTCTTTGCAATAACATTTGCCAGTAGCTAATTCCTGGATCTATCATTTTAGGTACGTGGGAATTAACCTTGCCCAGTTTCTCTCCTCTGTCTTTTAAATTGATGGTGTTGTTTTATGTGAAAGGGAGTTTTCATGTTCTTTGAGCCTTGTTGTACATGGACATTTTTCCAGTCACTGAAACTATTTTTCACTAAATATGATTCCGATTGTGTTTCCGAATGGAAAAGACGGCTAGGACCACGAAAAACTGCACATTTAGTTGCAGGGTACACAAGCCATGCTCTGCCTTTTTTTCTCCTTTTGCTGAATATCTATAAAAATGAGTACCTGAAAAACTCCGAAAATGGTTACCATACTCATTCTTTGCCTTTGAAAAATTAGCTTCTTTATTTTGAATTAACCCATGTTGGGATACGTAACCACGTAGTTAATTATTTACAACCCAGTTTGCTGGATCAGGATCGACGAGATAAAAACTAAAATTTTTCAGGTTCACGTTCTAAACTCATTTGAATTGGTGTTGGATATTAAAGACTCTCAGTATCTTCCTGTGGTTCAGATTCAAATTTTGTGTCTAGTTCTGATTCTGTTCCTGAAGTGAAAGACTGCATCATATGAACAGAGGTGCTAGGACTAGTACTAGGAGTACTGCAGTCTAAAAATAAGCAGTCATCTGTTTTGGTTTGGTTAGTTTCGTCTTCGCGATCGTCTTTGTCGGGTGAGTCACAAGTTCAAAGTTAGTCAGATTTCCCCGTATCCTGCGCTACGCCCCCCGCAAGCGTGCGCCCTAGGCCATGGCCTAGGTTGGCCTTATGGGTAATCCGGGCCTGCTGGGACCTATACTGTTTACTATATACATAAATGACTTATTTCTCCTACCAATCAAAGGATATATCTTGAGTTTTGCTGATGATACTGCAGTGTTCTACGAAGACAAATCCTAGGATGATCTGAAAAAGAAAATTGAAGGAGATTTTGGAATGGTCACTGATTTTTTCAGTCATAAACTCTTGACGGTAAATGGAGACAAAACTTTCTTTATTCCTTTTTGTAGTAACACAAGCGGACTCCCATCATACAGTCAATTAGATATTACTTCAATAAACTCTCTCATCAATATAAAAATCAGAAAAGATATAAAATACCTTGGAATTTATCTGGACTGTCGCTTAAAGTGGGAAAGCGAATAATATTAACAGAAAACTTAGAAGCCTAATTCCAAAATTCAAGTTATGCCAAAAATTCCGTAATATCAAACAACTGAAGTGCCTACATTCTGCATTAGTACAGCCTCACTTGAATTATGGAATCATTGCATGGGGGGGTTATCGAACTATCTAAGGAACAGAATTGAAGTTACTCAAAAGTGGATTCTCAAAATTATATTTAATAAGAGCTACCGATATCCAACAGACTCCTTATACAATTTAAGTGGCATGCCTGACTTGAGGCAAATATATTATAAAACTCTAATAACACAGCAGTATCGAAGTAAGAACCAGAAAGTCGAACATGTATATAATACTAGATACAAAAAATTTTCATTAACATTACCTACAATAAATAAGACCTTGATTCAAAGAAGTTTTATTTACATGGGTCCAAAACTTTTTAACAAGCTGCCATCTGATATCAAGTCGATACACTCACAAAAAATGTTAAACTCAAAAGTAAAAAAATTCGTATACAAGTTGACGAGAGAAGAAATCCACAGACAATTGGAAATTATTAATTAACTCTTCTATGTTTATATTCGTTCATATTAGTTTATATTAGCTTATATTTGTTTATATCTGTTTATATTTGTTTATATCTGTTTATATTTGTTTATATTTGATTAAATTTGTTTATACACAAAAATGGAACATAGAAACTAAATATATCTAGGTGTATGTGTGCACGACCGCGAGCGGATGCTATATCCATGCGGTTTATCCTATTTATTTATATTCACTGTAAATTTAAATCAAAGTTATTGTAAAATTTTATATTATTTTGTTATTGTGTTTGATAAATAAATATTACTATTGCTATTACTATTACTATTACTATTACTATTACTATTACTATTACTATTACTATTACTATTACTATTACTATTACTATTACTATTACTATTACTATTACTATTACTATTACTATTACTATTACTATTACTATTACTATTACTATTACTATTACTATTACTATTACTATTACTATTACTATTACTATTACTATTACTATTACTATTACTATTACTATTACTATTACTATTACTATTACTATTACTATTACTATTACTATTACTATTACTATTACTATTACTATTACTATTACTATTACTATTACTATTACTATTACTATTACTATTACTATTACTATTACTATTACTATTACTATTACTATTACTATTACTATTACTATTACTATTACTATTACTAAAGAAAGCTTATGAAAAGTTTCTGTGAAGAAGTATTTTCTATTTCGTTCCAACTCTGACGATAATATTGAATAAGAAATCAAAAAATTCAGTTTTTCCAAAATAACTTCAAAATTGAAAATATTTTTTAAATTTCATACTTCCATATAGATGGCCCCTCTGTTACGCAACTTTTTTCCTTTTAACCAAAACTGTATCTATTACCGTTTCAGATATCCCTGTGGTGGACAACATTATCTTGGACTCACTGTATCATTTTCAATGAAATATGATAAGAAGCTAATGTAAAGGTTTCCCCAAACCAACGCGGGAACGCGGGAGCGGGAGCGGGAACGGAATGAATGCAAGACTAAATTGTGTAGTGGAATATGTAAACATACATACCGGTGTGATTATTCGTATTCCGAAATGCACACAAGCAGCGAAATACATTTGGTATGCTGTTTTTCTAGCAATTCCCACGGTTTTCATGTTCCGTTCCCGCTTTGGTTTGACGGAACTTTGAATGTTTAATAGTGTTGTCCTTGCGATATTTTCGAGTCCGGTCCTGTTAAGAGAGCGAGGTGTGCACGAATAGGAATGCGGCATTGCCGTCGTCGTCGAGATTGGAGCCGTGGCGCCGCCGAGTCTGGCGCACACCTGCACTCGACCGGCCACCGGCCACCGTGTGAACCGACCGCCTCCGGCACTGCCTCACCCACATCTCTTGTTCTTTCTCGCTGCGTTGTCTCGACTCTCGACTCGCTGTACCGCAGACTCACCTTTGCCGCCCGAACGAGAGGAATAGCCGGCCGATTTCGATCGAATCGCGTTTTCGATTACCGGCGAACGCGGGGAATTCGCAGGAAAGTGAAGACGATGGGTTCCCGATGAGCAAATTCTGCCATTATAGTCAAATCAAACGGTGTTTTGGCCAGGAAACAAATATAGTAGTTAGTTTCTCATTCGCTCTTTCAGTTTTTTGGGGTGCTGAATCCGAATTTCAACTTTGCTACTTCACTCGGATATGGCTTCGTAACGAAATCGCAAAAAAAAACAAAATTTTCGTCCTTTTTTCAGTTTTTTGCCAGAAAGTCATAAAACTACGAAATTTTCGAGGTTAGACCACTCAATACAAAAACAAAATAAATCAAATTTACTACAAAAAAAATTTCCTACTTTGTGAAAAACCCAGTTTTCTCGTTAGTTTTCCACTTGTTACTCGAAAACTATGCTTGTAACTACAATAATGCTTAGCTTATGCTCAAATGACATTTAGTTTTCAACAAAATGCAAACCATAATCTCTTATTTTGGCCAAACTCATGTTATGCGGAACCCTTTACGAAAAATTCAGTGTATAGACCAATATTATCACATCTATTCATTAAAAACTGTTTACTTGGTCTTTATAACAAGCAATAAAACAGAAGTTATATACCGGGTGTGGATGGAACAATAGAAGTGTCTGGAGAACAGAAAGACAGATCATTTCGAAAATTTGTGGACGTGGATAATCAAACTTGCTCTACCCGTCTAAAATATTTTCATCAATACAGTGTTGCCGCTTGTATCAGAAAGTAGTAGCTACTTTGTTATTTCATTATATAATTTTTGTAATCCTTATAAGATTCCTCACAACTTTCCTAAATAATTTCCTATACCTATCTATGACGATTTCCGAGATAAAAATTATTTTGTCCAATTTTTGTGGAAAACCTGACCATTGAAAAATATCAATTTTTTCCCAATGCAAATTTACAAAATATTGCAATTTGGGTTATAGCTGCATAAGACCATTAAGTATTCTGTCGATGAACTGGATCTCAGTTTCAGCATACAGGTAGGCTCAGAAGTGAGTTCCTTCCGGGGACTCATGAAAATGACTGAGACTCGATCGAGTATCGATGTTTATAATTAATTTAAAAATTTATAAAAATTGTTTTTGTGACACTTTTCATGTAACTTTTCTGTGTGTGAATACCCATACATGCTTTGGACAAAAATTGGATATTATTTATATATAGTAATTAAGAAGACCAAATAAATAGTGACTATTATAGGTCTCGACTGAATTTTGGGTGAAGGGATATGGCTATGATATAAAATTTCAACGAGCTCTAGTGGTTACACGGTTTGGCCAAAACAAGTAATTACTCTGAATACTTTGAAGAAAATTCAATGTAGTTCTATCCCAATCTAAGTTTTTTCTGTATTAACAAGCATATTTTCGTGTAACAAGTGAAAAACTAACGAGAAAACTGGATTTTCCACGAAGTAGGAAATGTTTGCCATTATTCAGCGCGCTCTAGCGGCCAAACTGTTGAACCAAAAATTCTTTTGAGGGATGCTTTTTGTAGAAAATTTGATGTACTTTATTTTTGTAAAAAATGGTCTACCTTGAAAATTGTGTTTTTGTCCAAAAACTGAAAAAATGTTAAAAATTTGGAAGATATTTCCGATTTTCGTTGTGAAGCCATATCCGTGGGAAGTAGCAAATTTGAAATTCAGATTCAGCACCCCAGAAAACATATAAGGGTGTTCAGTAAACCTTGTACAATATTAAAACTGGTGATAGACCAGATCATGACTGTTCAGAATATCGGAATTTTACCTTAGTAAAAATCTCACTGTTTTCGAGATAATTAGCATTTTTTAATTTCTGGAAAATCACTACCTCACCTTGGATTTTTTAATGCCACGTATACAAATTGGGACGAATCCAAATATATTTGCTGCTGAAGATTACTGATGAGTGATGCTTTCAGACGTACGAAACAGTTTTTCAGAAAACAATGAAATGAGGGTAAAATGACAGATTTGAGTTACACCAATTTTTTTAACAACAGTTTAACATTATTGTTTGAAAAAACATAACCAAGTGGAACTGGATATTCATTACAAAAGAATGCACAATTTGTCCAGGCTTTACTATGGTATAAAACATACGATCATTATTTTTGGAAGGAGTAGAATTTCAATAATATTAGAGTGTGATGTTATTCTGAGCTAAAATCAACTCCATTAGACTTTGTCAGTAATGTCTTTTATTTTTATCCTATCAAGATGAAATGATTAAATAATTATGAGTAATAACGAATCAACTGCTCAGAAGCATTCAATGAGATGTAACTAAACGTTTTTTTTAAATCAACGTACACTATAAACCACAATAACGATTATTCAACATCGCACTGAATAATATTACAAAAATGTTATTTTCCATCCACTCGTACGCAGAGACGACATATTTTCAAGAAGAACCTTTTCAAATGCGTTATAGGTTATAGCCCCCAAATCATCGATTCAATGAGCGGCATTGTGCAATCGGATACAGTTCTGCATAAAGCGCTGCTGCAGCAGTAGCACTACCTCCACATTCACCATAAATGTTTTGCATATGCGCATATTCCCGGGGAGTATGAAGTATGTACAGCATGACAAAGAAATAAATACCACTGAATGAAACAAGCAGAATAATTTCAAAAAACGACGATAGAAGTCACAAGTTGTTCAAACAAAAGTTTTAAATTTTCGACAAAGATTCATCTCTTAAAAAAGTATGCACTTATTTGGTTACACCCTGTATATCTGTAGGTCTCTAAAACTTCGTTGGAATCTGGATGTTGGACAATTGCGACATTTATCACAAGAATTCGTATTAATCGGTGACATGTCGGATAATCGACATTTCATTTCGATAATTTTATTAGGCCTAATTACATGAAAAGTTAATTTTATTGACATACTATTTAATTCTACCAATCAGTCTATTCTTTATTATCAAAAATTATTTCCACATTTTAACTTGATAAAATCTAAATAAAATAAATTTTGGGCGTAAGTATAAAAGTTGATCAAATAAATGAATATTTTGGAACCTTAGGTGTAAATACAATTCAAGAAAAAAATAAAATACCCAAACACCAAAACTACGTCACAATCTTAAAATCTTAAAAGCTTACTTTTAGCTCCTGAAGATGCTAACTTTGTTGGCGAAACGCGCGTCGAGTGTGATTGTGACGTAGTTTTGGTGTTGGGTAGTTTCCTTTTTTTCTTGAATAAAAGTTGATAGAATCTTAGATTAAAACCACGCCTAATTCAATGGAAACCACTTCTTCCAAAAATTATTATAGTTTGTTTCATACCATGGTAGAGTCTGGACAAAATGAGCATTCTTTAGAAATGAATGTCCACTTCCAATTGGTTATGTTTCTTTCAGATAATTATGACAAACTTTTTAAAAAAAAATTGATGAAACTCAAATCTGTCATTTTACCCTCATTTCTTGAAAAATGTTTTCACTTTCTGAAAAACTGTTCTGTACGTCTAGAAGCATCACTCATCAGTAATATTCAGCAGCAAACATATTTGGAATTGTCCCAATTGGTATACATGGCACTCAAAAATCCAAGGTTAGGTAGCGATTTTCCAGAAATTCTTAAAATGCCCATTATCTCGAAAACGTTGATATTGTTACTGAGGTGAAATTCCGATATTCTGAACAGTCATGACCTGGTCTATCACCAGTTTCAATATTGTACAAGGATAACGAGTGAAAAATAATCTACTGTATTTTTTCCTGAAACAGGTCTGGAGACGATTTTACTGAACTATTAGTACGTTTTCTTCAAGTTATCTCGTAAATACCACAATACCAGTTACGAAGTATCGAATGAAGACAGGTCCATAGAAAATGAAACGCCTTCGTATAAAGGTCTTCTTCTTCAAATAGTTAAAATAATAATTGAGCAAACTTCTGATGAATTCCTAATCGACTCTGGTATTCTCCAGGGCAGCGTTCTTGGCCATTTAATATTCCTACTGTTCATCAATGATCTACCTGAATTCATATACTTAAAGCTGGATGGTTGGTTCAAATGTAACATATGATCGCCTTCTCATGTACTGTAAGTAACATCAATTGCATATGGATCTGCAGGAAAACGAATATTTTCCCGAAAAATGTTCGATAAAAATTACCAAAAACAAAGTTTAACCCTCCGTATACCCGCCAGTTTTGATTCTAGAAACGTTTGTCATTTGACTTTTTTGATGCACATATTGTGGACAATTCCATCATTAAAATTCAGATCGATACAATGGAAATGAAATTCTGAATTTTTTGAAAAAACGTCAAAATATCAAACTTTGACCCCCTGTAGAATCCAAACGCTGGCATTCAGAGAGTTGGCGAAATGGTAACTTTTGTTCAGGACAGCATGGGATGCTACATCATATTGAAATTTCAGCGATTTTCACCGAAGCCGGTTTTCCATAAGATTGGTGCGGGGTCCAAGTATCCTCAGAATTAAATGTACATATGAATTTGATTTCAAATTGAGATGACCCCTAACAATTGTCGATTTGTCATGAATGGTCGATTTCTCTATGAATGAATCATTGTTGCATAGGCAATCAAACATAAACGAATTCAGATATTATGGACGCTAAAATGGATATTGACTATAAATTTATGTTGCCTAAAGTTGCGGAAACTGCTAAAGTAGCATCTTTAACTTCATTGTCAGAAAAAATAAGAATTCCTTTATTTCAACAAGAGTGAGGTAGAAGGAAAAATATTGTAATTATCTCTCATATTAAAATGCGATTAACCCTGCGTCACCTACGTGGGGTGTGACATACCCCAAATGTTTTGAAATGTCAATATTTCTCTCATTTGTGAATCCAGGTGTTGTGGGTCGCCTATAGCTTCTTAAAACACATTGATCATTGAAATGCTTGTAACCGTTTAGTACGAATCCAACTGCGCTGTGAGTTAGACGTGTCAGAAGTGCTCTTGGGTATACCACACCCCACGTAGGCTCTCGATTTGAATTTCGAAACAAAAATGGTGAGTGCAGAGAATAATATTTTAATTCAATATATAACAATTATTATGAATTCTAGGCAGCAGGAAGCTATGAAAAAGAGCAGGAGTATCTGCAAAACTTATGGAATATTGTTGAGAGTGAGTCTGAGGACGATTTTGTGGATAACGGAAGTGATTCTGATGACGATGAAGATAATGTTAGTCTCAATAGTGTTCACTCAGATAGTGAGAATTTTGTTGAAAATGAGCCGGTTACAGATGAAATTATTATGCCAGATGGAAATGATCATGCAATCTTTATGGGCAAGGATAATACTACCAAATGGTTCAAACATCATGCTTCTACAAGGGTGAGAACTAGAGCTGAAAATTTGATAAGAAAATTACCGGCGCCGAAAAAACATTCTAAAGATGCAAAAACACCATTACGGTGTTGGTCATTATTGTTTGATGAAACAATTTTAGAAAGTATAACTACTTATACCAATATAGTAATCGGTAGAAAATCGGCAAATTACAAAAATCAAACAAGCTGTGGCGAAACTAATACTAATATTAAAGGCTTTATTTGGCATACTGTACTTGGCAGGTGTGTATAAAAGTAGTCATCGCCATCTAAAAGATTTATGGAGATCCGATGGAGGAGGAATAGATATATTCCGAGCTGTTATGTCTTTCAATCGTTTTTCATTTTTATTAATTTGTTTACGTTTTGATAATGTGGATAACAGACAGATGAGGATACAAATTGACAAATTAGCTGCAATAAGAGCAGTATTTGAAAAATTTGTGAGTAATTGTCAAGAAGCCTACTCACCAGGAGAATACCTCACTATAGATGAAAAACTTGAATCATTTCGTGGACGTTGTTCTTTTCGTCAATATATTCCAAATAAACCTGCGAAGTATGGAATCAAAATTCATGCTCTTGTAGATGCTCGCACGTTTTTTGTGGTGAACATGGACATTTATGCAGGTCTTCAACCGGCAGGTGTGTATAATATTAGCAATGCCTCTATAGATGTAATTGATCGATTGGTATCTCCTATATCTGGAAGCAATCGAAATGTAACATTTGATAACTGGTATACTAGTTATCCTGCTTTGAGAATGTTACGAGAGAAGCATAAGTTAACAGCAGTAGGAACCCTTAGAAAGAACAAGGTAGAAATTCCTCCACAGTTCTTGAATAGAGATAAATCACGGCCGATCCGGTCTTCAATGTTTGCGATCCAGAAGGACTATACGTTAGTTTCCTACATTCCGAAAAAGAATAAAAATGTTGTCCTTTTATCGTCACTACATCATGATGACACAATAGATCCTAATAGTGAAGATAAAATGCTACCAGAAATTATTACATTTTATAACCTAACAAAAGGTGGCGTGGATACCGTAGATGAGATGGCAGGAAATTACAGTGTAGCTCGGAATTGCAGAAGATGGCCACTGAGAATTTTTTTCTCCATGATGGATACTGCTGGTATCAATAGCCAACAGATTTATAAGGCAAATACACAAGATTTTAAGAAAAAACGTAGTATTTTTTTAGAAGAGTTGGGCTTGGCTTTGACAAAACCCGCATTACAAGAAAGAGAAAATAATCTTCGTATTTCACGCATTCTTCGATTGAAAATTGCCGAAATTTTGGATGAGCCTATCGAAGCTACAACAAATATAGCAGACGAGCGATATGTACGTTGCCAAATATGTCCGCGAAAACAAGATAGTAAAACTAAGAACCGCTGTGCAAATTGCAATACTGCGATATGTCTGCCGCATGCAAAATTATATTGTCAAAACTGTACCATGTTCGTGGATGAATAACTTTTCGAATTGACCAAAACTTCTTTAGTTTTCTGTTAATTTCTTGTCACCACTTAGTTTTAGTATACGTTTGTTGATTAAAGAGAGAGTTATGTGCCTTATTATTTTTTATTCACTTATTTTAGTAATAAGATGTTTTTTTGTTGCCTGAAATACAACAATTTGGATTTCTGTTGTTTTTTTATGAATAAAAACTATTGGAATGAAACTATTCGTTTTTCTGTTGATACGGTCACTAAAGAAACCATAAGAAATAAAAATATCGAAAAAAAAAACAAAAATAATAATGATAAAAAAATATTAAAATGGGGTATGGCATACCCCACGTATGTGTTCGGTTACAAATTTTTCACGTGGGTGACGCAGGGTTAATGATTTCGAAAATCAACACACTAGTTAATCCATTATGAAATCGGTCCTAACAGAAATATTGACAAAAAATTAAAAAAGCTCTAGCCATCACAAACACCTTTGTATGAGATTTTTCTAGACTGCAAACATATATAGAAATATTTCTCTCTGTTTGCTTTTTATGGTTGAAACAAAGTAAGTTGTTCGCATCAAATTACAGCCACCACACCAAAAATCCCACCCTCGGCGATAGTCGTTCTGCCAAAAATCACGCTCTAATCTCGGCTTACACAGCCATAAACATTTCAAGAAACCCAACGACCCTAAACTATGACCGTCTAATTGACTATTCATTTCTCATAATAACATTTCGGAAGGTAGACACTTGTAGCGTCTAGCACTAATGGCCCAAACACCTGTACGGCCATTTTGGGCATTTAAACAAGTTGCTATCGGCGCCACCCCCCATGGTGGTGCACAAAGATTCGACAGAATCGCCAGACAGGATCAGTTAGTGGGGATTTTGTTGTGTGCAGGTGCGGGTACGACGTCCTGAAAGGGGGTTGCTTTCGAATAAAATAAAATAATTTCTAAGGGCCGGTATTATAAACATCTCTCGAAGTTAACTTTAATTTTAACAGTCAAGTTAACTTCAGCTTTAAAATGGCAGTTTTATAAAAGTCTCATTTCTGAAATAAAAAGAAGAAGAAGGCAAATATGTAACCTACAATTTTTCGCACTTTTTCTTGTGACATTTTCTAATAAATAGTAAAATTGCTATCAATAGATTTAAGAATCCTCCAAAATCTCCGATAACTACCAAGAATAAACATGTTTCATTAAATCTGAGTGTAATTAACGTGTTACTGGCGGTAGAAGATTATTTCTAACATTGAAAATGCTTATAATTGCAAAGTAATTGGAACTATTAGAAATGTTGACTTATTAGTTGGTCTTTGCAAATATTTGCCTCTCTATGTACCCCTTTAAAAAGCATTCAGACTATCTTGATGATTGAAATCCGTTTTAATTTATTTTCAAATTCTATTTCGTTCCACAAGATAAAATGGTTTAACCGATTTCTAAATATACTTCGACCCCGAGGGCCTTCAATAATAATCACAGCATCTCCTTCATCGCCGCTTAAAAGTTCCTCGAAAATAACCAGGACATCGTTTGCTAACATTTATTGCGAAAAAAAAACAATCAAATTGAGTTTTATGCTAAATTATTTACAGAAGAACTGTCGAAAACCACCATTTTCTACAAAGTTAACTTTAACTGATACCACGTCCTCCCGATAAAGTTAACTCCTACATTTTGAAGTTAACTGTAAGATGTGACGTCATTCCTCAAGTTAACTTCTAGTTGTCTGTCAAAATAGTTTTATAATACCGACCCTAAGTATTTAAAACTCGAATCACCTTTTTCGAAGATTGTCGCATAAAAATTTAATATCTTGAAATAGCTATTGTTGGTATATATGTTTAAAACACGAGTGTTTTAATAGTTACTCATGCAACAAGTGTTTATTGCACTCGATGTGAAATTGTCCGATGAGTTGGACATCACGTCGAGTGCAATAAACAACTTTTGCACGAGTTGCATACCATATTTTTTCTACATTTGTGCACAAACCAAAAACTGTTTCTTTCAAGTGGTACTAAACTGTAAGCAAGTCATTATTTGTTCAAATCTAGCTGATAAAAGTAATATAATAGTATTCACAAACAAATTTTATTTTTATTAAATTGCATTTTCTAGTGATGATGTAATCACAGTATGTAATAAATATGATTGACAATAATATAAAATATGGAACCGTTTAAAACGTAATACAATCTCATAGAAAATTGGCTAAATATGGCGTCGATTTGACTTTTATGTTTGTCATGATGACAGAACGCTGTAGCAGAATGACAGATGAGTGCAATACAGACTTTATTGCACTCAGTGCAATAGAGAACCAGTTTTTCCACTCCAGTTCAATAATGTTTTTTATATTTGTTTTGGCACAGAATAAACAGGCGAATGAACATGGCACAAAACCTTTTTTGTAATTTCGTTTCAATATGGCGACTTTTTGTTTACAATTTGAATGTCAAAATGACGGTCATATTTGCACAAGTGCGAATATGAGAGTTCATATTCACACTAGTGTGAATATGGAAATCAGTTTTGATGTTCATTTGGAAGTATGAATGGGATGCTCATAATTTCAGTAAATTCAGTCAACTCAGTAGATTCATTCTTTATTCGATTATCAACAATATAGGTAAATGCCTCCTCCGCGGCAGCTTCAATATTACTTAGCACATTATTTTCTGTATCAGAATCACTCATTTTCGTTTGAATTTAATCAGACAGTCCGTCAGGTAATTCAATATGTTTGTATCTATCCATGACAACTGTCAACTGACGGCTATATATCCGGCAGTGTCTCCGCTACCGACTTCCCGGCAACCGAATCGCAACCATCATTCTAGACTCGTGCTATGTAAAGTACTAAGCAATATTAAAATAGTTATTGACCGATGCCCGTATTCAGTGTAATCCATGATTGTATATGAATAAATATTCCAACGAAATTACAAAAAGCCATGTATATAACACATTGCAAAATAGCGGGTTTTTTGCACACGACGTGTTGGACCACTCGCTACGCTCGTGTTCCAATGTTCACGTCTGATGCAAAAAACACGCTCATTTTGCAACTTGTTATATAAATAGCTATTAAAAATGGTTTTCAGCAAAATTTAATTATTTTTTGACATTTTGTTCAGTTCAACGCCCTACACAATTTTGACAAGTTATAAGATGTGATAAGGTATATGATAAGAGGGTAACAAAGTTGAATAATCCAAAATGCATTGTTATAACATTTTCCATTGAAACATCGCGATTTATTTTTAAGGCAAAAATTTTTCAAATCAAGGGTCAGTTATATTCTCATGTATACGGTGAACACCAACACTAATTACAAGTAATGAAGGGGATGAAATTTTAAAAAAAATTATTGATCTAAACCTTTAAATCAATGACAATGAGTCATACTTAACTACGGTGGGTTTCTTGCAGACATAATATATTGGCGGCTGAACAGTTCGGTTTCCAAAACAATAAGAGTACAAATGATGCAATCTTTGATTTTCTTGAAAGAATGTAAACAAGAAAGAGTCAGCTGTAGCAACATTTCTTGATCTTTCTGAGGCCTTTGACTATGTAAGTCATGAAGTACTCTTAAAAGAGCTCTTACATTACAGATTTCGCGACACATCTCTAGACTGGATCAGATCTTACCTTACTGATCGAAATCAAAGTGTACTATTGAACAGTGTAAGTTCTGACAGGGAAAAAATTGTACGTGGAGTTCCACAGGGTTCAGTTATGGGTCCTATTCTATTTCTGATCTACATCAAAGATATGGCCAACCTAGATATTTCTGGACATCTCACATTGTTTGCTGATGATACCACGATTCTCTGGCACAATGAAGATCATGATGCTCTGGTTCGAACTATTCCTGTTTACGTATAAAAAATCGAAAAGTGGTGTGAGGCTAACGTGCTGACATTAAATGTTTCTAAAACAAATCTGGTCACTTTCAAGGTGGATCTAGAACAAGTATCTATATGTTCTCAAATAATCAAAAGCAAATCCGAAACAAAATTTCTTGGGTTACAAATTGACCACAATCTGAAGTTCGAGGCTCATATAACAGCTCTAAAAAAAAGTTGTCCTCTGGTTGTTACGTTGTCAATATAATATCTCGCGAACTTGGAATGTCATCTTCCTAACTGCATACTACTCATTTAATGAGTCTCACCTACGGTATGCAATTTCATTCTTGGGTCTGGCAGTCTATAGTTTTATTTCAAAGTGTTTTCGTCCTCCAGAAACGACTTTTAAAATTTGTCTTCGAAGTGAAGATGTGTGAATCGTGCAGGCCAATTTTCGCCAGTAAAAAAATATTAACGCTTTATGGAATTTTCATTTTAGAGACAGCTTGCTTGATGCACAAATACAGGGAGAAATTCATTAACTCCAACACGAAATGATTTACACGTGAGGAAAAAAAACTTAACCTCCCTCTTCCCACTTCAACTCTCACGACGCAGTCTTTGATTTATAGAAAACTCGACATGAAAACCTATGCTTATCTCCAAAGTATAGCTTAACTACAGACAAGATCTTGAAATCGAAAAACTGTTATTTCATTCTGGCATGTGTCTCTCACTCAAGTTTTTGATTATCTTCATATTGTTTTGACTAACTTCGATATTTATACAGAAGCCGTGTAAACTACAGTATTCATTTATGATGTACATCACAGTCTAGGTATATCACATTCAAATCAGAGTTAGCTTTAGACTATAGGTATTGGTAGGTTTAGGTAGATTGTTTCACATCAATTGAAGACGAAATGATGAAAACACCAAAAATTATCTAGGTTGCCTGACACTCAATCATTTGAAACAAAACGCTATACTCACATACCCAACGAAAAAGCAGTTTTTATTCAACTCGTAATCAAAATCTTGTCGATACTACTAATCTGAAGAGTAGCACAGGATTTTAAGTTGGGTTTTCTATTTCAAAATGTGATTTTCGATGTTGGACATGCTCGGATGGATATTATTTTTTTGTAATTCATGTTTATGCATACGAGTGTATTCATCCATTTCTATTAACTATCAAATCGTCCCAATTTCGAGAAAGAAATGCATGTCTTTCCAGAATGGGCAGTTTCACTTCCTTGAACGTTCTTCAACGAATGACTATCAGATTTTCTAATTTTCAACAAAGTGCTTCGGAAACTCTGAGAACGAGATAGCAGTCTATTATATTTTCATTCATGTTATTCCACTATGTAACTCATTGTTACTAATTTGAGCATTTCGATTTCGATTTTTTTTTATTTCATCCCCTTTACTACTTGTACGTAAGAAGTGATCGTGGTTTAGAGCGTTTACCTTCCAACCAGACGGCCCGAGTTAGATCCCACCGCCTTTTACGGAGATGAAGTGGTTCGGAATCCACTTTCATTTAAGCTGTCGGTCTCAGATCTCCCTTGCTCGAATATGCTCAAAAAAAAAAATTATTGAGTTTTGGTGCCAACTGTACACATGTGAGTAATACTGACTCTTGATTTGGTAACACTTTTTCATTGAAATGCAGTCAAATAAATCATGATTTTTCTCTGGAAAATACCAAAATAATGTATTTTCAATGTCGGGTCGTTGCTCAGTGGAAAAATACTCATACTACCTGGATTAGTTGAAGGGGATCAAATATTCGAAATGCAAGTCCGCCAACTTTCTCTATCAGTGGTGTTTCCCATAACATTTCGCAACATATCGGAAGTTGAAGGAAGTAGTCCATCCTCAAAGTGGAGTTTCAGTATAAAGAAACGAAGTAAAATTCAAAGTCGTCTCCACAATATACAGTGCGGCTTTTTTTAGTCCCCCCCCATGTTAACTTTTGAACGGTTCGACGTACAAACATGAATAAAAAATCGTTTGGAGGGTTTCACCGATACTACTTTTTGAAATAAAAAATATGGTGATTGCTCGACAGGGGGCACGGGGGGACACATCAACTCAAAATTTTTAAATGGCATTGGGGGTCAAGTGTCACATCGTTGAAAAGAGAATGCAATTCTCTTCACAACCATCTATTTTTTTAATTTAGTTGAATTTTTTTTCACAATCCAAATTCGAAATATCAAAAATAAATGCGGATCTGAAAACTACTCATATCTCGATACATTTGAACGGTTTGTTGTGGAATAATGAAATCAAAAATATTATGAAGGGTATTACCGATACTACTTTTTAAGAGAAGAAACATTGAAATTACTCGACAGGTGGCGCTAGGGACAGATCAACTTGAAAATTTCGAAAGGCATATAAATCGATATTGAGAAAAAATTTCTCAACAAAATTCAAAAATATTCAGATGGTTGTGAAGAGAATTGAATTTTCTTTTCAACGATGTGACACTTGACCCCCCATGCTATTTAAAATTTTTGAGTTGATGTGCCCCCCCGCGCCCCCTTTCGAGCAATCACCATATTTTTTGTCTCAAAAAGTAGTATCGGTGAAACCCTCCAAACGGTTTTTTATTCATGTTTCTGCGTCGAACCGTTCAAAAGTTAACAGGGGGGGGACTAAAAAAGCCGCACTGTATATTTGACCCCTAGGGTAGGAAGGGGAGCCGTTGTCAACGCAGCTTTGGCAATAACTTGTTAAGAATAGGGTTGTATCAACATAATTCTATCAAAAATATGTCTACGAGCTTAGAGAAGTTGACGTTATAAGTCAAACGGAAATAAGTAAAGGCAATAATTACAATTTTGAAAATTGAGATTATTTTTTCATAATTTCACTAATTTCCACAAATATTTTCGTGTGCATCATTCTATCTAATATAGTTCACTTTGTGGAGTCCTTACACAGCGGTTACTTCATTATTAGTCAACTAATTTCAAATCTAGCAAAAGCTAAACCGTGTATTACAAACATCATTCCATGCACACTGACAGACACGAATAAAATTTTGAAAGGAAATAGTTCCCAAATAGTAACAAAAAACTTGACTACGATAGAAAATTCGAGATTATAGACACACCTAATCATTCAGGTTAAATTTTGGATTTTTTTTTTGGTGTTTTGGCATCGACTGCTATGGTCATTAGCCACGTGTTCTGGATAGGCCTTGCGACTAACTCCATGCGCCATCTTAGGAGCAGCACTGTTAATTGGAACGCAACAGTGACTCGTGCAGGACTCACCCCAGTCAAGCCACCAGATTTTGATAATTTAATCGGTCAAATTAAATTAAAAAATCCCAGCCGCAACTGGGGCTCGAACTCCGGACCTTTCGACCCAGAGTCGGACACTCTAACCACTGCGCCACGCCCCGACATAAAGGATTCTTTTTTATTGAATTCGTGGTTGTTTCTAGATAAATCTTCGGTATGCTTTCTAATTCCACGTTTCTAACAATAATATTAAATTCCTGAGCTCAGTTGTGATATCAGTAATACTCAATATCTTTTTGGATAAATCCCAAACAGTTATGTCTTTTGAGTCACAAAAACAAAATAACAAAATACTGTAATATATACTGAAAAGTACTCTCGAGGTTATTTCCATTTCCCTCTGAAAATTGAAATATATTTTTTATACAACCACACTCCAAAACATGCTTTTCTGCATAGTTTTACGTTCGCAAACATGATTATTTCTCACAATAATTGAAATTTGACATTAGTGTACCGCAAAGTGACATTTCTGTGCCAAAATTTTTCAGTACCTAATTTGTAAGCAATACAGTTTTCGTGACAGCAAGGTGAAAGTATATTTTGAAAATTCTGCATTTCGAAGGGATATTCGATCAGGCAACTTCAAGAATGAATAGGTTTATATAATATGAGGGAAATTGTCGTACAAATTCATAATATTCTGAACAAAAATCATAGACATCACTACTGCTGTATCAAATACCCACATACACACTATCATTGCTAGGCAACGGAGCAACATCTATCGAATCATTTGAATGTCAACAAACGTCAAGCATAAAATATTCGTAAAATATTCTTGTCCCGTCATTTTTTAATGAGATTGAACTAAAATGGATAGCGACAGTTCTGAAATTGAAAATACTCCGCCAGAACTAAGAGAACAAGTTAATTCATTGTCATTGAATTTACTACCTTCAACTTCAAGAGGAAAATATAAGAATGAGTCACTGACATTTCATTCCGTCTTATAGTATAGTATTATTTTTAGCAAAAAGGGTGTTGTAGAAAAAGTATAGTGTGTAACACGAGCAGAAATGCAATTTCTCACTCGGTTGAATTGCAGCACTCGCTTGCGCTCGTGCCGCAACTTTTTCAAACTCATAATGAAGCATTTCACTTTCGGTTTGAAACATTTTAGAGATATTCGTGCCCTTTTTCACCCGTTTTCTCCGCCTATGCCCCTTCGTCGGCTTCCAGAGTCCCAAATATGACATTGCAGGTGCGTGTAGTGGAAGACCATTGAGGTAAAGTCGCTACCTCCAAGGTACATTTTTCTTTGATAAACTCACGTGTTTTCTGAACACAAACAGGATATTGGGAATGGGAAAGGTATTCGGAATGGTTTCAAATGGACGGATTATCTTGTATAATGGTCGATGGAATTTATAACAGTTTACGGTCGATAAACAAAGTATTTGAGATATTTTTGCGTTTCTTCACTGAATGAGAATGTCAGAAAAATTATAGATTGGCATAAGCTCCAGAAATTCGACAGAAATTTTGGTAGATAAGACAAAGATAAAAGATAATGTTTATTCATCCCAAGTAATATTCAATAAATGTAATACAAAATATAAAGTAGACTAGAATAAATAATACACATAGAACCCATTAAAACCGATTGGTCGTGCATTTTATAACTTTGATCGTTTATTAATTGTACACATATATTTTAGTTTTCATATCAGAAATAATCTTAAACAAATTAAAGCCAAATGAAAGGTGAGAATCGATTGTCACGGCTAAGTACTTCATTTTTGTCGCCATGCTAATGAGTAATTTCTCGTGGTGTTTCTAAGCAACACAGTTTTCGTGACAGCAAGCTGAAAGTATTTTTCGAAAATTCTGCATTTTGCACGGATTTTAAATTGAAAATCTCATATATTTATCAAGTATGGCCAGTGTTTCTATTCCAATTTCGTCAATTACCATCCGATTTTTTCAATTACTTACCCACATTTTCCCACAAGGTGAAGAACAATTGTGAAAGAATTACTGATGCAATTCATCGGAGTACACTGGTGGACTAGTACAAGGCGAGTAAAAATTTTGACAAATAATGCGTGCAAAATAAGTCAGAAGGGTACCCAGTGTATTCTCCGAACAAAACCCATTGGAAAGCGTCATGAGAAACATGTTTTGGTGTAGATATTTTTATATTTAGAACACAACAAATATTATCAGTTACTCCCAGAAGTGTTGTAGCACGGCTCTGGTAAGATCTACATACTGACTGAGTTTCTGGAAAGACAAACTGATTAACATGTTCCCTCATTTGGAATTTCATAGCTTTGTAGATCAACATTGCCGGGAACCCATAATTATTTTATGCCCATTCAAATAGTTCTGTATTTATTCCATTTCAATGTATTTAGCAAATTTGCCATTCTTTCATTTTTGTTAACTGTATTCATATTATCGAAAAAATCAACATTCACAACATATTTAATTGAATTTACGGTTTTTTCATTGAAAGACTGTAGAAGGTTGAAACACCTAAAGACCAAAAGAAGTGTATCCATTTCAACAACCGTTTTTTTTAAATTTACGTCAATACGTATCGTCAACAAATCAATTTAAGAATTAGCAATCTACAAACAGTTCAATAACATTTGAATATAGAATGAACAGGAAAGGATCCAAAACATTACCCTGATGTATACCTACGGAATTCTTCGGTCAACGTTTTTTTGAACACGATACGTTACTGAAAAAATTCAATAATTTTATTCAATACAATAGTCTTCTTAACGCAGTAACTTATTTGGGCAAATTTATTCATTGGCCTTCTATACTTGTATAGATTTCCTTAATTTTTTTAAATTTTCAGACCCTGGAAGGTTATAATTCTCAAAGTCAATTAACGAATATCCTCCACAATACTAAACTGCCAATCAATAAGCATAGTAAAGGCTGAGACTCAATTGAAGTTTTATGTTTTTATCATTAAGTTTTCTAATATTCTTGTTAAAATTCAAGCTTTATTTTATTTTTAGATTCTGTTTGCACCCTGTTTTATTTCAAAAACTAAGTCCTAAACTGTTCAAACACAGTTATTTCTAAATCCTTCACATGCTGCTCTTTTGGCTGGTCCGACAAAAGTTCATCATTTTAATCTAAGATATTTGGAGCTGAATGCATATTCAGAAAGTAAATTTCTCAGTATTTTAGATTTGCCTCAATTATTGAAGAGACAGGTGAACTTTAAAAAATGTGGTGAATGCGCCAATATTAAAACAATGTATCTTAACTAGGCAGGAAAGGTTCGAAGGCAGTGTCTAGCCTGGTTTTCAAATATTTAGGTTCTGTGATACGTCCCACGAAGATGGGGACAGGATATATCTCGGAACTCGACAGTAGTAGAGAATTGTAATTTTGGGGTTGTTAATTTAAGCAATTGGTGCAGCTTTTTTTGATATTATGTTACCCAACGAGTTTTTTGTTTTCGGTCACGTGACATCAGATTCAAAATTATTAATGGGACAACCCATATATTTTGTCACTTTTATGCTCCTACCGATAAAAGGATTTCAACAAACTACATTTGTGGTCTAAAACGATTAGTTTAAAATCTACAGGTACTTCAAAATCCTTTGTCCCACGACGTTCTTTAATAAAATATGGATGAAAAATATAATTCTGCCTTGTTTTAGTCATCACAAAAAATATAGGACTGCCCAAATATACATGGTGAACCTAAACCTAATTAATTTGGCAATTGCTCGTTTCAGACGTCGTGGAACAGAGGATAATGAAGTACCTGTATTTCTTGAATTAATCGTTTTGAACCACAAGTGTGATAGTTTGTTGAAATTGTTTTATCGGAAGAAACATGAAAATGTCAAAATATACAGGTTGTCCCATAAATAATTTTGAGTCACGTGACCAACAAGAAGCTCATTGGATAACATAATATCAAAAAAGCTGCACATTGCTTCAATTCAGAACCTCAAAATTACAATTCTCCACTACTTTCGAGTTCCAAGATATTCCCTGTCCTAATCTTTGTGAGACACTCTGTATAGAACCGGATATTACTTGGAGGAAATGTACAAAGTAGTAACATGATTGCACGGCCGACATTTTCGAAAATCCGTGCGTACGGATTTGCGTAATGTCGCCTGGATGCGCTCGCATGTTTTGTGTTCTAGATCCAATATTTTGAATCGATCTGTGGTTTTGAAGTGAATGAATTATATGATCTATTCCTATAAGAATTGGTATAAACAGTGAATTCTCAATTCGTTTTGTTCAATTAATGTCCAGCTTGTCCTTAGCAGGGGAATAGATATTACGAAAAACAGCTTCATTTTATTCCAACTATCTGAATGAGAATGCACAGTTTCACTTTC
The DNA here is from genome assembly GCA_944452925.2 of Chrysolina oricalcia. Taxonomy (NCBI): domain Eukaryota; kingdom Metazoa; phylum Arthropoda; class Insecta; order Coleoptera; family Chrysomelidae; genus Chrysolina; species Chrysolina oricalcia. Next base: position 8,810,966 of record OX101816.2, read on the forward strand.
GCATTTTTTCTTTCAAGTTAGGGTCTTTGTACAGTATCTACCTGAAGTAGTTCAATGTCCAGCGTGGCCTTAGCCAGAGAAATAGTTGTTTTCTATCAGATTTTACAAGAAACTAGCTTCATTTTTATCGAATGTTCTTTTCATTTCCAGATGAGTCTTGTTTTTTCAATTAAGAATGTTTCCCTTTCCAAGTTTTGATTTATTTTCGAATTGATAATATGACAACCGCGCATTTTGGCACAACGAAATTCGGGTTTTTCTCTGTTACTCATCCTAGCAACGGTTGTCACGGCATCAACTTTTTGTTAACTGATTTCAGCTAAACTAAACTAAAGCAGACAATTTGGCCACCATGCATTCCTGCAACATGGGAAATGGTTTTTGTTTACTTGTGACCATTGCAACTGTTGGAATGGCAAAGTTTTTACATAACTGATTTCAGCTAAACTATGACTGGCCTAACTTGGCAACCATGATATTCCGTAAAACGGGATTACTCTTCAGCCTAACAACGGTTAACATGGTAACCTTTTTTCCATAACTGATTTCGCCAAAACTCAAGTAGACAACTTGGCAACCGCGCATTTCCGCACCATGGCAATCGTTTTTTCTGTATTCTCGTTACCATAGCAACGGTTGTCATAGCAACCACAGGGCGGTGGCCAAGATGGCAGATTCAGGGTTTTTGAAGAAGGGCTCGAACTCATCCCGGCAGAGCAGTTCGGCTTCCGAAGGGGTCATTCTACGACCTTCCAGGTGGCCCAGATTGTCCACGAAGTGAGGGAAGGCTTTATTCAAGAACTCAGCACAGTTATGATCCTGCTGGATATCCAGAAGGCATTCGATACCGTCTGGATAGAGGGTCTCGTCATGAAAATGTCACGAGCAGGCATGTCTGATTACAGAGTAAAGTAAATGGACTCACACTTAGTCGACAGGACTTTTATGAAGAAGGCCGGAGCAGGAGTGCCGCAGGGATCGAGCCTGTCAAACCTTTGTGTACTCGCTACATTCGCATGACTTTCCGATGTTTAGTAACACGAGCACGGTTGTGCATGCAGATGACACAGCAATGTATGCCCAGGCATATACATGCAATGCAGCCGCGGCTCGGATAAAAGCCCATCTGCAGAGGAAGGTCGTGCCGTACCTGGCAAGTAACAAAATAGTGTTGAATCCGGCCAAGACAGAGCTCATCATATTCACCAAGAGAAGGAAACCTGTATGCGTGGAGCCCTCTGGAGGATTCAGGGCTCCAGGGGTGCACCTAGGGTGCACCTAGGGGTGCAGCAGGACAAAGGATTAACACTTGGGAAATATGTCAGCTTGACAATTCAACGACCTACGGCTGCTATAAAAAAGACATACCCGTTGATAGTCAGGAGTTCCAAGCTGGCCATGGAGCACAAGGTATTGATCTACAAGCAGATCAAATAGATCATCAGACCAACAATGACATATGCTTGTCCAGTTTTCTGCAGCCTCCCCAAGTCTCAGATGGTGAGACTGGAGAGGATGCAGAACAAAGCACTCCGTATCGTCACAGATAGTGATAGATTCTTTCGGTTAGACTCATTGAGAGAGCTAGCCGATATTAAAGAATTTATCAAACAATAGTCTAATAATTTCTACAGACACTTCATCCTTGGAAGTTCGCTGACTAGGGATATAACAGCAATCAGAGCCAACCATAAGAGGCATAAAAAGTAAAGTGGGCTAATTTACCAGGCATTGGATATTTTCCATGAAAATCCAGAAGACCTTGTAACACCAACACATAATTAAGCTGATGAATATTCAAACCAGGTTTTTCCGACAACATCAAAGAGACTTAGACATACAGCATCTAATAGCCTACCAACTTCGAAGGATTCGCCCTAGGGCAGATGTGTGCCGGTATTACCCGCTCTCCGATATCCCATCAAGGGCAGGATAAAACCCAACCCTTCAAAAATGCATTGCTACCCCATCCCAACCCCTCTGTGGCAAGTGATAGTTTTAACATTGTCATTTTATATATTTAGGTGTTGTAATGTTCTATATTATTTTATATTGTAAATTTAATGTTAATAAATCTTTTTTGATTTTGATAGCAACGGTTGCCATGGCAACAGTTTTTCCATAACTGGCTTCAGCTAAACGAAAGTTGACCCAAGAACAGGACGGTACTCAAGTGTAAATCCGCCTCTGCCTTCGTCCAGCAGAAAATTGGATAATACATTATCAAATGTCTTTTCGCTCAATTGAAGAACAAGTGAGTCAGCTCTTTGCGTAGCGTCTAGCGTGCGGATAATCTCGGTGGGGTTGCGATATATGACTTATAGTTCCGGCATTGCACGCGGCGGAGATGTTCCGGTCACGTGGCCGGATTCGGGAGATCGTTTCAGCTGATCATATACTGACAATGCTCGTTAATGGACTTTTACAGGGCTGGTCAAAAGTATTGGAAATGAAATCAACTCTGTCACCCAGTTGTCAAAGGGGAACTGAAAATGAAAGGGAGAACCACAGGCCGATTTCTATTTTACTTATTCTCCTACTGGGAACAAATAGTATTTTTCCTTTCACCAAACGAGTTTATTCACTCCTAGATGCGCATTTCGACAACCAACTTGTTTTCACCAGTATAAATACTGAACTAACAGGAAGTATCCAGGAAGTATTTGTATCAAATAATTTGTTTTTACGAAACTCTCAGGTTTTCTGAAAAAAAAAACCTCAAAAGCAGAGCTTGTGCGAACAAGGGAGATCCAGTTTGAATGGAAGAGGAATCCGAACCACTTCAGCAAAGTGACAGGCGACCGGAGATCGAACCCTAATTAGTATGAATTAATATTGATCAAATCTGATTGATGTGGTCAGATATGATTTGACCCACCCATAATGAAAATAGGTAGTTATTCCTTCAAGGTTCATATTAACCAATGAAAAAATCAACGGCAAGGTTAAAGATTCTGAAAAAAATTTGAGTCATTTTGGCATTCAAATTGAACGATTAGAGAGATGTAGAAGAAAATCTGATGAACAGTTTTCGAGGAAAAAAATTGAATTTTTAGAGGTTTCTTTAAGTTTTCCCAAAAACCATTCATCAGATTCCATTTCAAATAACATGACATATCAATGTAAAAGTAAAAGATGATCACGATTTTTTTCAGAATTTTCAACTCCAATGTTTCTCCACAATTAAAAAAAATCTGAAAATCTTGTTATAAAACAAAGTCAGTTGAGAATAATAGCTTTTGCAAGTGATATTTATATGAAATTTAGAAGACTGAACATTGAGGAACTATTCATACTATTTTTCAGACATAAAATCAAACGATTTATATTTTTAATAATGAATTTCAAAACCTCGGACAAAAAACGGTAAATCGCTCCAGTAAGTGATTCCTCTCTAGAACATGAACGAAAAGACAAAAATAGTTCTGCTATTGTCCACAAGGTATTGCACAGAAATATTGTTACTGTCATATTTACTGTACAGCGTTGCCGATAGTTCTAGGCAGCTATAACCGATGTAATTTGTTTAATTTTTCGAAAATGAAAGTTACGTCGATAGGGGTTTGTCAGTTCATCAGTTGGATGTTGGATTGGTCCTCCTAATGCCTTGGATTCCTTGGACACAATTGAAGAAGTATGTAAGTAATAAGTTTTATGTTTTGCGATTTAAAATATCAGTTTTTGAAATAGAACAGGACGCAAAACAAAATTGAAAAATAGTAATAATAATCATAATAGCGTCTTTATTGTCCATTCCAGTTGTTTTTAAATAACATCATATTATATAAATAAAAATTAACGGTACAATAGGTGAAGTTCAGCTTATAAAGTTGAAAAATATTAATAAAACTAAATTATAGTGAGTTGTTCATATTAGCTGCTTTTTTTTAAATTTTACCAACAATATTGTTATTTGTGCTAAAAGCAAATCTAATCCAAGCAAGATCAAGGACGGACTGACTACATCAATAACAAACCCATGGGCACTGCAACCCCGAATATCAGGAAAACAAACGAAATGAATACAATAAATAATATACAGGTGAACCGTAAAAAAGGGGCAACATCTATGGTCACCATAAATGTCTCTCTAGTTCCTTCTCTAATCTGCTCTTTATAATTAACTTAGAGCTTGCCTAGAACATCAATCAAGCATATCAGCATGTAGGCCCTTGGGTCGTCCTGTGGCTGGCCCTGCTTCCACAACAGTACCAGCTTAGTCACCTTCCACTTTCCTGGAAATTCTTGGTTCTATACCAGATTATATCACTTAGGTCCACAACATTTGTTATTTTCAATTCGAGAACGTTTATGGCCACTTTCTGGAAGAAATTCAGAGATGAAAACGTTTCATTCGTGTTTAAGTACTGCAATAATATGTAATTTACTTAGGGCAAGGATTTGCCCTGCACCGCGTTTCAACCTGACTGGAGTGGATTGCGGTAGACCACTCAAAATCAAGGACAAGAAGATAAGATGGGCTAAAACGCTGAGAGCATATCTGTGTTCATTAGTTCATTTAACAAAAAAGGCTGTTCGTTTGAAACTAGTCTGTGATAAGACCAAAGAAGCCTTTGTAGCGGCCAACATTACAGGTTTACTCCGACAATGGTAGGTATCACCTTTGTTGTTGCTAACGCACAAATAGCGGAACTAGCTAATTTTCTGGCGAATAATCACAAGATTGGGAAAAGTGTTGCCAATTTAGGCGTACGTTGTACTTTATACCTGTCCATTTTCCCCATTTTGGCGGGATATGAGTCGACATAACCTGAACTCTGTTGACCGAAATAGACGCAATTTTAAATTTGTGTCCCACGCATATACAAATTACTTGACTGTCCAGATACCTGCTACTGCAGCAAATGTAACAGCATTTTTTGGTGCCGCTGCTCAAAGGAGTTTCTCTCCGAAATAATAATAATAGTAATAATAACGTTTATTCATTAATATAACAAATACAGTGATATACAGATATACAAAAAAAATAACATTTGCATTTGCAGAAGTATTTCACATGTTTGTGGTGAATATATGCGGGTTTGTCATAACTTATTTAAAAGAATATAAATCAGAATATTACATAATTGTGTTTTAAACATATAGACGTCTTAGATCAGTTTTGATATTTCAAGTTGGCCTCTTCTCTGTTATCGATTCAGCCATCTATCGTTTTGTGTATATTTTATTATCCGTTTCTTTAACAAACGATAAAAGTTGGGTTTTGAAGCGTCTTAAATAAGTTTTTCTACATTCATGCAAAAATCAAAACTTTATTGAACTATATTCAGTGGAAAAAGAAGTTCTTTATTGCACTAGTGCAATAAAGTTTTTATTGCACTCATCTGTCATTCTACTTCAACGTGCTGTCATCATGACAAACATAAACGTTTAAACCTACTACATATTTAGCAGATATTCTGTGAGATTGGCAATAGGTTTCAAACAGTTACATATTTCATATTATTTTGTATTATTGTTATCAGCAAGAGTTAAACAAACAATGCCTTCCCGAGAATAACTCCATAATCAAATCCGATCCGCTTTGTTCTAAACCGTCTACCTGCATACAGCACACTGTCTGTACTATGACCACACCTAGTGATAACATACGCGCTCACGGCTACTATGATTTTGATTTTTATAATGCAATTGTGGTTTCAGTCAAAAATTAATTCTGACAATTAACAGAATTGAAAGTTTCAAAATGAGTAATATTAATGGGAAAATAGATGATAGCGATGAAAAGTACTTCACTACGAAATATTCATATTGAAAATTGCACCAATTGTTCATTCACTTTCAACATTGAGGGTAAAAATAAAGTTTGAGTTAAATTGTTCGTAACGTATTAGTTCCTGTTTCAATGCAAATCGATATTAATAATAAAGTATTCAAGTTGCGCTTTTCATTTTCCTACACCTAGTGCCGCACCTCAATAAATCATTTTTTGCTTTTTGCATGAACGTAGAAAAAATGTTGTATGCATCTCGTGCAAAAATTGTTTATTGCACTCGACGTGTTGTCCAACTCGGCCTAACGGCCTCGTCGGGCAATTTCACGTCGAGTGCAATAAACATTCACTTTTTGCACTTGTTGCATAAATAACTATTAATTGATTATTCTTTGTGGCAGCTGCCTCAATACTTTTGGTGCCAAGTAGGAGTAGTTTTTTGACCTACTGTTTTAAAAGCCATTGGTATACAATATTGATTCTTCGATCTTGTCGCGTATCCATGGTTTTGAGTGGTAAGTTCGTTTTTATTATTATATTGCTGGCATCCTATCTGAATAATATACAGTTTTCTAATATATAATATTTGTGTTTCGGTATAAAGTAGAGAGCTTGGATATCTTGCAGGTTTATTGAGCATCATTTATAGTAATAATTTTTGAGATATTTTGAGGGCATTTAGCTCCTTGATACTCCCCAGCCAATAGTGCAATAATTAAGGTGTGACTCAACCAAACTGTGGTACAGTATTGTTCTACATTTGAAACTCAAAAATGGCCGAACTTGTTTGAGTCGAATTGGATTCTACGAAATTTTTTTGTTGAATATTCCATATGGTGGCTCCATCGTAAATGATTGTCAATGTAAATGTCCACTTTTTTTTCAGGTTCCAATGACAAATGCTATTGGATATATAAATCGTATTTTGGCAAAGATGTTTCATGACTACTAAATGGTTAATCGAAAGTAATCTGCTGTCGAGCCTTTGAGTTTTCAATTTTCAATTTGAGACTGTACCAGTCTTTATTTTTGTAAAATATCAACGTCTCGTCCGCGAAGCTCAATTGGCAGATTGTTTCCTGTTCAAGTAAATAACTATAGGCACCGGCCCCAATGCTGTTCCTTGAGGTACACCACATTTAATTTTGAGCTCTTTACTTACATGCAAATGAGAAACAAGTTGAAGACCAATCAATACTCTCTCGAACAGTGAAAAAATTACAACCTTTTTGGTTTTTTAGAAATATCTCTAAGATTATTCAAGGAATCGTTTTACAATGCATTTTTCACTGAAAAAATCCGGGAAAACCTCAAAAAATAGACCATTTTTAAAAAATTCACAATTTTTATAAATCTGAAAGTGGACAAACAATATAGATAACATGTGGTTCACTGTGCGCAGGATGGTTTCTGTTCGATATGTAGTTTTTGCACAATCGCGTTATAAACAATTTGAGGGCAAAAGGAAGATCACACTTCACCACTGTTGTAGTCTGGCACTTATGTTAAAAAAAACACCGTGCAAGAAGAAATAAACTACTCAACACTAATTTTGTCCCACCCCAAAATTTTGACCCTATTAAAATCTAAATAACTTTTTTCTGCATTGAACAATTTGAATTCTGTAAATACTGTTCGCTAGCCAAGTCATTCAGCTATAATCTTGTACTTCTTCAGAACATAAGGTTTTGCGCATAAAATCGCTACAGGGTATTATCTGAAACTGTGCAAAATTTCTGAATTTTCAAAAGGATCCCAAATAAAGAAACATTTTTTTTTTCAAATTTGACAGCACTGGCATGAAGATGAACTCATTACCTCAAGACACTTTTCGAATTGTCTTATTATCTCTTTTGTTTACAGAGTGATCTCAAAAAATTAACTTTTTGGTTCTGCAGTCATAAATTTTTTTCTCGTCAACCGATTTTCAAAATCTCCAGCTCATTTTGAAGCTGAAACTTTAGATGAAGAGATAAGAAGATCAGAATAGACTCAAGATGAAGATTGAAGAACAAGGGTTTCCTCAAAGGTGACCGAAATCTGAAACACCCTCAAAATCCGGTTGGGAGGAGAATCAAATGAAAATCAACTTGTTTTCGGAATGATCATCCATTCTGAATCCGTCCAGATCTTTCTTGCTGTCAGTAGTCAAGAATTGTGCATGAAAAACCCAATTGTAACGGCAGGATTTTGAAAAAAAATCAACCCATTGTTCGCCTGAAATGCATGGCCCGTAACCAAGGTAACCAGAATCACAATCAGTGACTGACAAGCCTGACCAGCTGAGGCTCATTCCACAATAGCAGTTTTTTTCTCAATCGTGAAGCATTAATCGTGTTAGTAAGCAAGAACAAGAAAACAAGTTTTATTGAGTTTTTATTGAACAACAACAAAGAGAAAATAACTTGGATAACATTAGAATTGAAAAATATTTTTGATACTCAGTATTTAGTGGGCCCTCCCCTTTTGGCAATTACTTCATTGACCTTTCCGGCATGCTGTCTATCAGACTATCAATGAACTTCTGTGGTACAGCTGTCCATTCTTGCTGTACCGCATTCACCAAGTCATCCAAATTTTCCATTCGCCCTTCCTTTTCTTTCAATTCCAATTTCATACGACTCCAGGCATGTTCCATCGGATTCATATCCGGAGAGAAAGGCGGCCAGTTCATTCGCTCAATACCGTGATCCCTCAAAAACTCGTTGACAATGTGAGCCCTATGCGGTCTCGCATTGTCATCAACGAGAAGAAAGTTGTTGCCGATATTTGCGGCGTAAGGGACCACGATTTCTCTCATACACAAATCTCTATACCTCTCACCGTTCATACTCTCTCCTCTCAGAATCACCAATTCACTCCTCCCATTCATCGATATTCCACCCCACACAGTCACTCCTCTACCTCCAAAAGCCACCCTCGCCTCCATATTTCCTTCCAAAAACCTTTCATTCCTCCCTCTCCAAACCAACACACAACCATCCTTCCGAAACAAGTTGAACCTACTCTCATCCGTAAACATACACCTATTCCACTCTGCTATTCCCCAGTTTTGATGTTCTTCCCCCATAATCGTCTTGCTGCATGATGTACAGGTTTCAGTAAGGGGCAGGCAGCTCGTCTTCTTGCGTGTAATCCAAGATCGTGGATCCGGCGTCGGATTGTCTGACTTGAAACCTGAATTCCCGTAGCATCGATTAATTCACGACGAATAAGGCTGTCTTGAGCGGGAGTTGTACTTCTTCTTGTACCCCTTTTTGGCCCCCTAGGTCGATACTGAATATCCCCAGCGTCAGCTCGGACGTGGGCCCTTTGGACGGATCTAACTGTTGTTCCAAGCAGATTGGCAATTTGGAGGGTAGATAATCCTTGTTCCGTCATTCGTGGAATCAGTTCCAGCTGGTCGGGCGTTAGATGCGGCATCGATATGATAATTTTTTTTTGCAAACGAATCAAAATTGACGTCTAACCTAGCTTGTCAGTCATTGATTGTGATTCTTGTTACCATGGTTACGGGCCATGCACTTCAGGCGAACAATGGGTTGATTTCTTGTTTTTTCAAAATCCCGCCGTTACAACCGGGTTTTTTCATGCACAATTCTTGACTACTGACAGCAAGAAAGATCTGGACGGATTCAGAATGGATGATCATTCCGAAAACAAGTTGATTTTCATTTAATTCTCCTCCCACCTGATTTTGAGAGTGTTTCAGATATAGGCCAACTTTGAGGAAACCCTTGATCTTCAATCTTCATCTTGAGTCTTTTCTGATCTTCTTATCTCTTCATCTAAAGTTTCAGCTTCAAAATGAGCCGGAGATTTTGAAAATCAGTTGACGAGGAAAAAAAGTTATGACTGCAAAACCAAATAGTAATTTTTTTGAGATCACCCTGTAAACAAAAGAGATAATAAGACAATTTGAAAAAGGTCTTGAGGTAATGAGTTCATCTTATGCCACTGCTGTCAAATTTGAAAAAAAAAATTTTTTTTCTTCATTTGGGATCCTTTTGAAAATTCAGAAATTTTGCACAGTTTCAGATAATACCCTGTAGCGATTTTATGAGGAAAACCTTATGTTTTGAAGGAGTACGAGATCATAGCTGAAGGACTGGGCTAGCGAACAGTATTTACAGAATTCAAATTGTTCAATGCAGAAAAAAGTTATTCAGATTTTAATAGGGTAAAAATTTTGGGGTACGACGAAATTAATGTTTTAGTTTATAATGAAGATTTCACGGGTCTATGAGAAGAAGAGTGGAGGGATGTATCACAGAAGGAGGAGGACAATTCCAGCACCTTTTATAAAAAAAGTGAAGAATCATCGGATTTTTTTTTATTTTTTTGGTAATGTTTAAGGAAACTTGTAATTTAGATCACAAACCAAATAAATAGCGTTTTCAGTTTTCATTCTCATATAGGTTCCCCCTTTTCTTAAAAATTTTAATGGAATTCAGCGAATTATAAAAAAATAATTAAATTTTTTTCTCGATAACGGTTGTAGATGCGTATAAATTACAGAGGACAAAAAAATTTACAAATAAAATTAAAAAATCATTTCAATTTTCAGAATCCACCTGCAGCTCACCGCAAAAAAGTTTATGAGGATTGACCTTTGAAATAAAATCTTCTTGTAGATTTTTAAAAACTGAAGAAACTGAATAGATGAAGAAAACAAATTAAAAATCTTGAAACTTCAATGCTCTGTAAATCGAGACGAAGAGTTTGCGAACACATGTTTATAGGAAAAAAAGTCTTATTTTGACCTGAATAATACGCTTCTGAAATCTTGATACTGAATTTTGAAACTCCTTGTATATAACCGCTCTGTACATAGTCCTCCAGTATGTGAGTATTCTGCTCAGTATATGAAGCAGACATCCATTTAAGACATCCATGAGAGTGTGGGAACGAATGAACTCTAAAGACGTCCCTGTGTAGGACAAAAAGTTTATGCAGCTGCATTCTGAGTGTGCCTCGAAAAATAGATGAATACTGACTAGTCGTTTGAATGGAATGAAATTACAAGAACAACGCTGATTTTAAATTGGCTCGCAGCTGTGAAGAATCAGACTGCTCGATTAATCAGCCCGAATGATCTAAATAATATATTTTCCATGTTGCGATTCTGATAGCATTATTTTGATTAGTATTGATGGCTGTTCTTCACAAAACGGAATGATCATAAATAAAAATGTTGTCTTGGTCGGAGATTTTGTTATGATTTGAATAGTTATTCGATGATTTGACCCAACTCCCAACAATGACACCACCAATTAGAAAACAGTTCTTGTCTGGCTATTTAGTGCGGTAGAAACAAAGGAGGGTATGCCTTTCTGGGTCCCCTGCTACCGGTCATACGATTTTGCACACCCATAGATGTACAGTGTGCCCCACTTTGAGCAGGGGCGTTTAAAGGGTTATAGGCGCCTGAGGCTAATAATGAATCGACGCCTGTAGCCAGTGAAATTTTTGTCTCACAAAATAGTCGTGTTCAATCTGTGTTCGAAAATCTGTCAGTTTGAATTAAAAACATAATATCCAATATAAGTCATAAGGCATTAAATAATACTGGGTTAAAACAAGCAATTGCAATGGTATATATTTTCAATACTTATATATAGAAACACAGTGGCGGGGATTAGCGCAGTGGTTAAGCGCTCGCCTGGTAACCGAGAGGGTGCAGGTTCGATTCCCAGACGGTGCGATCTTTTTTCATGTTCAGATGTGAAAGTCTGAATGATTGAGGCTCGTGTCGGCTGGGAATAATCCTCCACGATTCACTGTTGCGTTATAAATTGAAAGTGCTGCTCCTAAAGTGGCGATGGAGTTAGTAACAAGGCCTATCCGGAACACATGGCTAACGACCATAGCAGTCGATGCCAAAACACCAAGGAAAAAAAAGTGAAACACAGAAAAAATATGTTCATAGGTAATATATTATACAGAATGAATATCAAAAACATATAACATGGTCCCAAATAAAAATTCACATAAACACATATCCTTGAGTTGGCAAAAATAAACATACTTAACATATAAACAGGTACATACATAACAAAACAGAACAAAAATAACAAAATTAATTAACAAATTCTTTGGTTAGTACCGTTTTTGCTAGCTGATTAATTGAAATCATGTTTTTTTTTTTATAAATTAGCATCAAATTCCACCATTAAACCACAAACATACAACATAATCTGAATCAAAACAATCCAGGTACAAACAGAACAGAAAAAAAAATAGCAGCGGAAATCAAACAAATTCTTTGGTTAGTAGCATTGGATAAGTATTTATTATCTAACGGTCTATGTAACTTGGTGGTTTATGTAAACAATGTAACAGCGAGGTTTCTGGCAAAAACTATACTTTTCTATTAAGTGCCATCTGGGTCGGAGAAAATTAGAAAGTTTTGTCATTATCATCAAAATACAAATGTTCCACTACAGTCAAGCCATTCAGAATATTTTTTTAATTATGTAAAAAGATAGGAAAATATAAAAAAAATACAATTTCAAACTTTTTTGATTTATTAAATTCCAAGCAACTTTTTTCGACATCTTACTATCTTACTCCACTTTTGGACTCTTCTTTTATTTTTTTACAATTTTCCGCTATAGCAGTGGTCACGTGACATGTGTCAAAATCGACACTCACAAACTTTTCCCTAGAAATGTTTTTGCAATACTCCTAATAATAAACTTTTTTTCATATGGTACATACGTTTTGGCGATCACTGTTTATTGGTTTGCTTCACACAATTTGGATTTGGTCATCTTTGACAATTAGCACTCTCTTGGTAAAACAACTTGAACATGAAAAACAAAATGAAAAAAAGCTTTTATTGGTGGAAGCAATTAAAATGTTTTCTTTGAAAATTCAATATTTGGTGAAGTCACCAATGTACTCATGAAATGGAAGCCGTAGTTGATGTAAGTTTCCGATCGTCAAGAAAATGCTCATTTCAAAATGTGAAATGAAATTATTATTCGTTTTTATCCGATATGAAGTTGAGCTCTGATTTTTTCTAGAGGAAACGGCTATCAAAGAATATTGAGCTAAGACATTGATTTGAAATATACTTAGCCAGTCCTATAAATATTAATTTATCGAACGATTATCCTAAGTGGAATAGTATATTTCATTACGAGTTCAGAAAATAGGCTTTTTCCGTGCGTGCGAGACATGTTCCCGTGGGAGGCGAAGCCGAACACGGGAAGTCGTGCATGCACGGAAAAAGCATTTATGGACGAGTAATGAACGATATTTATACAGGGTGGCCCATCGAAAACTTGACATCGGGGTTTTGGGTGATAATATCGCAGATGTGGAAAAACCCTCGGACAGGTCGATTTTAGTTTCGAGGGGGACAGTTTGTTCTCCTACATGCACCACCGTCACGGCAACACTCGAGGTGTGGGGTGAACAACCCCTAAAATTTGAATAGGGAATAATGGTGGAGTGGCACATCTTTTGAAAGCCCGTTAAGTTCTCTATCCAACGGCGTCCCGATTTTGAAGTTGGGATGAACCGTTTGGGAAAAAATTAATTCAGGAATAAACCTGTACGAAAGTTAAGAGCTTACTTGTACGTCTCTGGAAAACTCATTTGCCAGTTTTTGCAATCTATCATTTATTTGCTACGATACTGTGAATGTTTTTGCTCAGTTTTTTTGCGGTACCCATGAAATTTTTTTAATAAAATAGAACAAACAGATAGAGCATGCAGTTTCTGTTTTTCACGTGTGTACTACAAGTGAGTTTCATTCGTGTGTGGTATCGTACGTCGAAATTAAAACGAAACAATGGTGTATACAGTGGCAGAGAGGGTTGCGTTGATTGAACTGTATTATGAAAACAATAGATGTGCGAAAAGGGCTGCGGAACGGTTCCATCAACAATATGGCACTACTGTGTGGCGGCAGTATGTGTCTGAATTAGTATCAAAATTCCGAGAAACAGGATCGGTAGCAAATAAAAAACGGCAAATCGAACCGCCAGTAAGAAATGAGGCGACAACAGTGGCAATTTTGGGCCATGTTGAGGTTGACCATACGTTGAGTACAAGACAGCTAGCAACTGTTTCCGGTATCTCAAGAACTAGCATTCAGCGTATTTTAAAACTACATAAATTCCATCCTTACAAAATTGAATTAACACACGAACTGAATGAAGATGATTTTGATCGGCGTTTACAATTCTGTGAGGTACTAAGTGAGCAGGCGATTGCAAATCCTCAGTGTCTGTTCAACATTTGTTTTAGTGATGAATGTTTTTTTTTTTTAAATGGTGTAGTTAATCGCCATAATTGTCGATATTGGGCTGATTCGAATCCCCATATATTTCATGAGGTACATACGCAATATCCTCAAAAATTAAACGTATGGGCTGGTATTTTTGGGGATCGTATCATGGGCCCCCTCTTCTTAGAAGGCAATCTAACAGGGAAAATGTATCTGGAACTGCTAGAAGACACAATTGAACCAATGTTAACTAACATTATTGAAAATGACCATCATTATCAGGAAGATCAGTTGATATTTCAACAAGATGGTGCTCCTCCGCATTATGCTATGCCTGTTCGGCGATATTTAGATCACCACTTCCCTGGTCATTGGATTGGTAGGCGAGGTTCTATTGAATGGCTCCCTCGATCACCAGACCTGTCTCCCTTAGATTTCTTTCTGTGGGGTCATTTGAAAAGCAGAATTTATGCTACACCACCAGCTTCACTAGCAGATTTACGGCAACGAATCACATTAGAATGTCGCCAAATCACCCCAGACATGCTCTAAAATGTACGAGAACGTTTTCAACAAAATCTGTATCATTGCATGGAAGTTGGAGGTGCGCATTTCGAGCATTTGTTACGATGAGACTAATGTAAGTGAATTTTACTCTTAACTTAATTATGGCTCATTTCCGTTAGAAAACCGTTTTGTTTCGAGAATTCAACGGGCTTTCTAACGATGTGCCACTCGACTCCTATTCCCTATTCAAATTTCAAGGGTTGTTCACCCCACTGCTCGAGGGTTGACCTGACGGTGCTGCCTATAGGAGGGCACAATGTCCCCCTCGAAACTAAAATCGACCTGTCCGAGCGTTTTTCCAGATCTACGATATTAGTACCCAAAACCCCCATGTCAAGTTTTCGATGGGCCACCCTGTATATAACACCTATCCATAAATCAGGAAGTGCCACTGAAGTCGAAAATTTCAGACCAGTAGCAATACTCAGCCCTTTTTCGAAAATTTATAAAAAATATGTTGCGAATGAAGTGCTCAATTTTATGCATACATTCAATCTGCTTAACGTTGACCGACATGGATTTCAAAAAGGCAAATCTACAATCAGTGCAATGATCAGACTTCTGAACACCATTTACGAAGAACTTGATAAAGGCAATAGAGTATTAGGTATCTTTCTTGATCTAAGCAAAGCTTTCGACCTTGTCAATCACAGTGTATTGCTCGGTAAGTTAGAAAATTATGGTTTTAGAGGAATATCTCATAAGTGGTTCAACAGTTATCTTAAGAATAGAGTACAATATGTTCAGGTAGGTGACTCCATGTCAAAAAGATTAGCAAGCCCCGTTGGTGTACCTCAGGGTTCTGTGTTAGGACCTCTGTTGTACATAATATACGTGAATGATTTTAGAAGCCAACATTGTGTAATGTATGCGGATGATACAACAATTTTGATCTCTGAAAATAACTTGTCAAAATCAGTGGCAGCAGCAAATACTGAGATAAATAATGCCCATGATTGGTTCATGGCAAATAGATTGGTGCTTAACACACAGAAAACTTACTTCACTATATTTAGCCATACAAATAAACATTTTGATCGAAGTATGCTAATAAAACCAAAAAATTACAACTCTATAAATCAAGTCAATTTGACAAAATTCCTTGGCATACAAATAACGGAGAACTGTTCATGGTACAACATTAATGAAACTTGCAAAAACAAAACCACAATGCTACTTACTATACGAACTAAGTAAAACTAAGATACTACGCTCGTTTTCAAGCAATAATATCATATGGTATTATAACCTGGGGTGCATCTCATGAAACCAATAGAATATTAAAGCTTCAAAAAAGAGCAGTAAGAAATATTGTTAAAGGTGGAAGAAGGATGAGTTGCAGGAACACTTTCAAAGAACTGAAAATATTAACCGTGTTCTCCTTGTATATCTTTCATGTACTACATATTCTAAAAATGAGATAAACTCCTTCAAAACCTTGGGTGCAGGACAGTATGAAACGAGGAACTCTAATATTTTGGAGGTGCCTGTACATAAACTAAAGAGCACCGAATACTGTCCAAAGTATATGGCTATAAGAATATTCAATTACTTACCTAATTCTTTCAAAGAGTATTCACCGACTGAATTTAAGAGCAAACACTACCTTGGTAAAACGGAAATTCGTTTTAAGCCGACAGTTTTCGTTTGAAATTTTTTAAATTTTTTTTGCATTGCTCAATGTTTTTGTGTAAATTCCGGAACCTCAGTGATTTTTGGTTATGATAATTTTTAAGAAAAAAAATTTAAATGACATGATGAATTGGAAAAATTGAGAGTTTCCGGAATTCTTATGGGGCCACTGAGCCCATACAAAAAATATCTCTTTCTTGAAATCAATGGTTTTTGCAAAAAACGGATTCTACGATCGGGAAATTTATACCTGATTGGCCCTGTAATAGAGAACGGACAGGTGCTGTGTTGCCAATGTTCATCGAGTTCATTATCTCCACCCCCACTCTTGAAAAGTATGCCAACAAACCTGAGCAGGAGGGGATGAGGAAGGAATTCGGCTTTTCGGTGATGGTGGCTCTTAAGAGACAGATAAAGTTAGTTTTGACACAAAAGGCATACTACTCACTGAAAGAGTATTTTGAGGACAAAACTTCATATGACCTTTTATATATTTTTACAATTTTAACATCATTTTAAGTTTTCAATATATCTGCCTTAGGTATAATATGTGACTAGGTGCTGCGTATACCTGTATTTATTTTAATATGTATATTTTTATTTTATTTATTATCAATATTTACTGTGATTGTCAAATGTATATTTTTCATGCTTAGTTTTGTCATTTATTATGTCACGCTATTTTTCTATAGGATCATTTTGTCTTGTTCTATATCATGCATGTATGATATTCAAGAGCCAATAAATTATCTACCTATCTATTTATCTATCTTTCCATTATATCTACCTGAAAACTACAGATTGTTAAGAAACATTTATTTTTTATGATGAAGGAACAAAACCATGTATTATCATTTGAAATATTTATGGTACAAAAATATCCAGAAATTGCCACAAAACAAGCGTTATTTACCCTGTTAGTAAAGAAATATTCAAACAATTTGGGATTTCTAGAGAACTGTCATATTTAATTTTGACTTGTAAATAGGCAGCTATAATGTCACCAGTGCACCGTAAAATTTTCCGTGCGAGCTCACGAAAAAAACCCATTTTCGGTATGCTAAATAAGCATGTAAATATAGTGTTTTCAGATAGGTTTAATGAAAAATTATTTTCAGTACCTGATTTTCTCATGGTTCCGAAGTTTTTCTTTCATTTAACATATTTTCTGAAGACTGAAGACTTGTATTTCAGTTTACTGGTAGAATGAACCACATATCATCAGAACGAACTACAATAATGGAAAATACTGGGTAGAATTGTAGAAATTTGGTGAATGAAAATGATAAAATTATATTAATTTCTATTGCGGAATGTGGAAGATTACCAAATATAAATGAAAAATAGTAGAACTGAGAAAATTGACTGCCTTACTTTCATGGCTAACCTTGTTCTATTGAACGATCAACTGTCTCTCCATAATTTTTAAGTAAATTTTCAATTTTGAAAAATAATTTTGTCACAGATTCGAAGCTCATTGGGATAATCAGAAAAAACATAGAGAGAGAGATTTAAAAAAAAATTGGGGTCACTTCCGGTGGAATCGGAAGTGGTAAAACTTTTTTTCCCATAAGAATGTGTCCTAACTCGATTTGTTTTAGAAATACAGACTGTTCAACGGTTTTCTAGAAAATAGATTTTTATCAATTATTTAAAAACATTTTTGCTGATTTTATTAAAATCTGGCACGCTTATTTGCGGTAATAAAGGCCTTCTTTTGATGTAGTTATAATAAAATGAATTATTATAGTGGCGACCCAAAGGGTAATGTTATTGATATTAGGACAATTACTGTACTCCACTGTTTTTTTTTGTATGTTTAATTTTTTTCATGATTATGCAATGAAAGACAATTTTTTGTGTTTATTTATTTATTTTCGTATCTCGCTTCATTTTTGAGAAACAATTTAAAAACAGTTTCCTTGCATGTAGCAGGAAAGAAGTATCTAAGTAATTGATATTACGACAAATACATTTTATTTTAATTTATTAGCAAACGGGAAAAACATTCACAAAACATATAGGAGTCAAGTCAAGAGATCGTGAAGGCCAAGTTAGGACAACATGATTATAGGAATCAAATATCTTATTTTTGCCTGAAAAATGATCCTAAACGTTTGGCGGTTTAACCCTGGGTCACCCTGTATATTAATGTCATCTAATAAATACAACCAAACTCATATGGAATTATCTATTATTTTTCATTTTTTTGAGATGCATGAACTTTTTTTGTTTATGAATAAGACTCAGCGCTTCAAATACTTTTAATGAAAAAAAATCACATATCAATAAAAAAATTGAAGTAGTTGACAAAATAAGCACAACGGTATTTGTTTTGGTGTTTGAAACGAAATGAAATTTAAATTTTCAATGGTCGAAAATCAAAAACAAAAAAAATGTAGTTTTAATAATCCGTGTTGCCACCTCTGGCCCTTATTCGAGCGTCAATTCGCGTCGCAATGCTCCTTATTTAATTCGCTGATTTCCTAAATTTCAAAATGTATATCATTGAAATCTTCATATCTCAAGTATATCGAAATATATATTTATTTAAATTTCACATATCGTTTTTCGCCTGTATTCAGTTTAGAAAATTCGAATTTCAGAAATGTTCTTCCACAGGCATTCTACGTCACTGTCACAATCCGACAACGTTGGAATCGTGGAGACATTTGTCGATTGTCACTAATGTCATTTAATGTACGATCTGTCAGAACTGAGTTCCAAATGAAGAGTACTTACTTCACATCTTTCGATCCTTTCATATCCACAATCAAATAGTTTGGATTGCGAGATAAAAATTCGTGAATCATTATATAGTTTACGGGTAGCAAATGTTCACTGCTAGCTTTGAAAAAGTGTCTCTCTATTTTCACAAGTCACTAACTGTCAGCAAATTGCAGCGGTTCCACTATTGTCAGATTCATATCAGTACCATCAACTTAAGTCAACAAAAAATATTAGAATCTAGTGAAGACATTCTACGTCACAAGAGTATCATTATTCGAGTTGTTTCTATGTTTCAAAGGTTCTAATTTTTTTATGGCAGAATGTTGGGTTGAATCTTTCACAAGGTAGGGAGCTAATGCAAAATAGTTACTTAAAATAATATTCAGTTCGATTTTGGAGTTTTAGGAAAATAGCGAATTGCCAGCATTGTCTTGGGGGTTGTCCCATTCTGCTAATGCTGCATCAATAAGCTGGGCGACATTTCCTGGATTGTTTCTACGAGCTCGAACCCTTCTCTTGAACTGGTCCCACAAGTGTTCAATAGGATTTAGGTCTGGTCAACATGCAGGCCAGTCTAAAACTGTGACACCTTCCGTTTCAAGTTATTCTCTAGCCACTCTGCTGGTATGGGGAGGTGCATTATCGTGCATGAAGATAAAATCATCCCCAATCGCAGCTCTTCAAAGCCAAACGATTGGTTCTAGCAATAAACAAACATATTATATCTGACCGGTTAAACTCTGTTGAAGTACTAACAATGGAGTTTTTACTCCCAGCATATTACCTCTCCAGAACATTACAGTTCCTCCTCTATATCTTGTGACAGATCTGGCAGCCTGGAGTCTCGCTTGTCTTCTTGGTGCTCTGAGTACCCTAATTCGACGGTCATCTGATCTTAGGCCAATTATGGACTCATCTGAAAAAATAACTTTAGGCCAATTCTCAATTGTCCAGTTTTGGTGTTCAAGGCACCAATTTAGCCAGTTAATTTTATTTTGCCTAGATAAGTGTGAGACCCGTAACTCCCCCCTCATGTATAACCCTCAAGTCTTCTTCTTATGGTTTCAACTGAAACGTTCACTCCTATAGCTACCAGAAGTTGTCGTTGCAGCTCTGGATGTGACACATTGGGATTTCTTTCAGCAATTAGTCCAACATAAGACATACATACAATTTCCGGAGAATCGTGATCTACTGCACACACAACTAACAGGATAATAAATCGCAGCAGTCGTTTCTTCTTTCTTATCATGTTTCTTTACTACAAAAAGCCTCATCTTAAAGTGGATACCAAATTTTTTCATTACAAATAGTTTATTCCAACATACAGAGTGATTCCATATAAGTTTGGTTTTGGGTCTGAACAAATATATTTTGAAAATAAAAAATAATAATAATAATACTTAATAGATTTTATTGATAGGAATATCTATAACAGTTTAAATTACAATACAGAATAGAAAATACAAAATCCTATCAAATGGCAGGATTCAATGTATGACCATGTTATATAGAATACCATGATCAGACGTTGCTCTTCCATCCAACCGTAAAAAGTGTATATACAGTGACCGCCAAAAAGTATGTACCATATGGGAATTTTTTTTATTATTGGAGTATTGAAAAAAATATTCTGGGGAAAAGTTTGTGCATGTCCGATAACCTAAAAATCGATTTTGACACATGTCACGTGATCGCTAGAATGGCGGCAAAATTAAAAAAATTGCAATGCAAAGGCAAAAAAGGGGTAAGATGGCAAGATATCAAAAAAAGTTATTTGAAAAAGTTACTTAGAATTCAATTTTATACACATAAACGAAGTTTCAAGAGATAATTCAAAAAAAATTGAAAATAGCAATTTTTTAAAAATATTTTCCCATCTATTTAAAAATATTATTTTTTTTTTCTTATGAATAGCTTGACTATACTGAAACATTTGTAATTTAATGATAATGACAAAACTTTCTCATTTTCTCCACACCAGAGGGCACTAAATTGAAAAAATGGGAATTTGTCAGAACCCTTGCTGTTACATCGGTTCGTATCTAACAGTTATATCTGAATTCCACGACCATTGTGATGACATGACACTCCAAAAACATGGTAATTTCCAGATTATAATCAAGTTCCGATGATAATCGTGCATGAGCGTTTCACTTCGCACATAAACTTGAAAATAGTGCGTCAAATTAAAGATTCTTAAAGTTTATGTGCAAAGTAAAACGCTCATACAGCATTATTATTGAAACTTGATTAAAATCAGGAAACATGGTGTTTCTAGATTGCCATATCAACACAATAGTCTTGGAATTCTGATATAACTGTTAGATAAGAACCAATGTAACAGCGAGGGTTCTGGCAAAAACCAATTTTTTTAATTTAGTGCCCTCTGGTGTGGAGAAAATGAGAAAGGTTTGTCATTATCATTAAAATGCAAATGTTTCAGTATAGTCAAGCTATTCATAAGAAAAAAAAATTATATTTTTAAATAGATGGGAAAATATTTTTAAAAAATTGCTATTTTCAATTTTTTTGAATTATCTCTTGAAACTTCGTTTATGTGTATAAAATTGAATTTTAAGTGACTTTTTTAAATAACTTTTTTTGATATCTTGCCATCTTACCCCTTTTTTGCATTTGCATTGCAATTTTTTTCATTTTGCCGCCATTCTAGCGATCACGTGACATGTGTCAAAATCGATTTTTAGGTTATCGGACATGCACAAACTTTTCCCCAGAATATTTTTTCCAATACTCCAGTAATAAAAATTTTTCCCATATGGTACATACTTTTTGTCGGTCACTGTATGTTTACAGAAATACATATATACACAATACAAAATAAGTATATTAAAAAATATCAAAATAGTCACATTATATTATTATGATAGTATATATTATTTAAAGGGGTGGGTATAGAATAATAACAGTAACAACAACAATAATAATAACAATAATAGCAGAGATCCAAGTGGATGAATGTTAGATAAGATTATTTTTAGATAAATTTAACATTTAAATCCAGAAATATTTGAGAAATAATGTCGATATCTTAGAATTTATAAGTGGTTATCACTTTTTTTGAATTTTTTTTCTGTTTGTGCCAATTTTCAAACAAACAATACATTTTTGAATTTTTTTTTCTCTCAAACACCATCTTCGCCTTCCTTCGTTTTCAACTGTTCCGTTTTCCAACACAAACGAACGTCTTTCCTGGTATACCGATCAATAAAAGGTAAAGCTGGAGCAGGACCAAAATGCGGCAAAATGAAACAAATACGGTGTACGCTATTAAATTACTCATTTGAAAGCAGGGAATTAAGTTCGGTCGGATGCGCACGTGCTGGCTCTGTATCAATGCACGTGTCTTCGTTAGTTTAATGAGACATTCTTGTTAGGACACGTGTGTGTCTCCCCCGAATTGTGCGGAGAATCAGTCGGGAAAGCCAGGAATAATCCAGCAGGGCAAATGGCTAGCGTGTTGTTTTTTTTTTAACAATAACATTAGAAACATGAAAATAATGAACGGAAGTAATATAGTGCATTTAATTTCCAACAATATTGCACTGTGTATTATTATGATACTGTTTTTATTATTTTTTTTAATTATTGAAATTGAAATGGGTATAATTTTCTCTCACCTTACCCCTTTTACCTTGTCTTCACCTGTTTATTTTTCAGCTCAGTCGGTACACCAATGAAGAGATGATCGACTCTTTCTCAGGAAGGTTGCAGTTGGGCCTTTTTTTCCAGTTATTGATGTCAATTTGTAAAATTTATGAATTTTGTATTGAATACGAGGATATATTCTTAGCATACCAAACAAAATTTCAATGTCAAAGTATTTTATTACTCAACATATTCTCCTCTTAATTGGATACATTTATTGCAGCGAACCTGCAACGTCTCTAGACCTTTCAAAAAAAATTTCCTTATTGCTCTGCAAACCAGACCTCCACAGCTTTTATTACCTCCTCGTTGGAAGAAAATTTACGACCTTTTAAACTTTTTTTTAGTTGAGGAAAGAAATGATAGTCGGACGGAGCATAATCTGGTGAATAAGGGTTTTTTTTTAGTAATTAAATATTATAGTCTCTGTCTATGTGATTGTTCCTTGAGGCACAACAAATGAAATAGCTTGTAACAGAAAATTGTCCAGAGAACTGATCCTTGGAGCACACTACATTGGAATAACTTGTAATAGAAAAATGCCCAGAGAACTAGTCCTTGGGACATACCACATTGAAATTCATTCAGATGTTTACTTCATATCTTAAACTTATCAAGTGTTTGACATCAAGTTGAAACTTTTTAATAATACACCTTGTATAAGAAATTCCGATCTGTTCGTACATCACTATTCATACCGGCAACGTGTAATCACCAAAATCAAGGCAATGACCGATTGCCACATGTACAATATGCTGATTAGTACCTCCCGTAGCGCTCTCATTTGTATAGACCTTCCTCCCGTTGCGCTCTCGTGCACTATCTGCTGACGGGTGCCTCCCGTTGCTCTCTCATTTGTATAGACCCTCCTCCCGTTGCATTCTCATTTGATATCTACTACCACTCCACTTTGAGCCGAAATGGACTTCTTCCAGAGATTAATTGTCTTGATATTTTTTTGTATTTCGAAGGTCTAAAAGTGATCATTTTAATTATTGAAATGTGTACTCTAAAATGGTCTATGTAATTTGGTTGTTTATTGATCGTTAAATCTCTTAAAATTGAGAAAAACCGACAACAAAATTATGATTCAGAGAGTCATAATTTTCTCAATATTTTCAATGATTTTCAATAGTTGTAAAAAAGAATAAAAATGATATTAATAAATTAATTTTGTGTCAAAATATGAGGAATTTAATTTAAACAACTTTTTATTACATAAATAATGAAGAAAGTGGAAAATCATTGAAAATATTGAGAAAATCATTATTCAGAGAGACTTTTCTTCTCAATTTCAAGCGGTAACGACCAAATAAAAGTCACATGGACCATTTGAAAGTAGAGATTACAGCAATTAAAATGATCACTTATAAATATACCTTCGAAATACAA
This sequence comes from Chrysolina oricalcia, assembly GCA_944452925.2. Classification (NCBI taxonomy): domain Eukaryota; kingdom Metazoa; phylum Arthropoda; class Insecta; order Coleoptera; family Chrysomelidae; genus Chrysolina; species Chrysolina oricalcia. The sequence continues at coordinate 8,834,929 of OX101816.2, forward strand.
AAAAAATATCAAGGCAATTAACTCGAACTCGAAAACTCGTTGTCTTCTGATTTCCGAAAAAATCATGCTTATTCGACACAAAAAAGATACAATATACCTACAAATTTTCATCTGGACTGAATCATTTATACGCGAGAAAAAAAATACTGCCATTTGCCATTTTGACGGTTAATTTGAGATTATGTAAAAAGTGTTGAATGAAGAATTTTTCGATTATCTACAACTTTTTCATTGAATGTATTTTGCTAGGAGGTCGGGTTTTGCCGTAAATTACAAAAAAAACGTTTTCAACCCCTAAACTGTATCCCCACACCATTTTAAGTGTTTTCGTGTTTGAATATTCTTTTTCCTAAAAGTTGGAATCTCAACAACATTCTCCACCTGATCCTTGTTATTTATTCTACAACTATTGAATACTATTGAGAAAACCATTTTAAGCGGTTTGACGATCAATAAACCCCCAAGTCACATAGACCATTTGAAAGTAGACATTTCAACAATTGATATGATCACTTATAGACCTTCGAAATACAAAAAAAACACTAGAACAATTGTTCGTGGAAGATAAAGGTATTTTTTTCGAAAAATGTAAGTTACTCGAAAACTAGGATTCTTCTGAAATTCGAAAAAAATAATGCTCATTCGTCACCAAAAAAGACGTGAACTTAAAAATTTTCATGTAAATTAAATCATTTTTCCCCCCTTAAAAAATTAAATACTGAAAAATCGGTTTTTCACCATTTTGACGGTTAATTTGAGGTTATGTTGAAGAGTGCAAAAATTTTCTATTTCTTATCATCTACAACTTTGCCATTGAACATTCTCCGCTAAGAGACTACGTTTCGCCGCAAATCGCAAAAAACCGTTTTCAACCCCTAAACTGCATCCCCATTTCACCATTTTGTGTGGTTTTGTGTTTAATTATTTTTTTCCTTAAAGTTAGAACCTCAAAACAATTTCCCACCTGGTCCTTGCCTGTTACTTTTTTTTTCTCAAAAAGATTGTAGGCACCAGTCTATAAATTTGCCTCTTCAACTCGTCAGTATCAAATACATATTGATCCATTCTGATAACTCACCTTGGGTTAAAAAACGATTGATATACTAACAAAACAACAGTTCAATTGAACAATGCAAAAAAAGAATAACCTCTCATAGATCATCGAGGTAAAGGAAGTGAGTTGATAACTATTTTAGTCGTAGATAAAAAATGTCGGTGTGGTTATCCGCCCATTATTGCCAAACATAGCAAATGATTATTATAAATGAACTGGACCTCAATTTTAATCATTTTTGAAACCACTGCCCACATAGATAAACCTTTTATCATTAGAAGTGAGTATAATGAAAATGAAAGTATTCCATGATTCCTAAACGAATCATGACATCATATTACGACGATAAAGTAAAACTGCTTGAGTCTCATGTAATCTAATCAAATTGTGTTTCTACCATGAAGTTGTGTGGTAGTTTTGTTTACTTTCATTCTATATGTTTTTGAGGTGCTGAATCCTAATCTGAGGTTTGCTAACAAACTTTCGTGACGCAACATTGTAAAAAATGCAAAAAACGTAAAACATCTCATTTTTGTACCCCTGTCAAAAAACTTGACATTTCTGCATCTCTATTGATTCGTAAATGTTTACTTCTTGTCACCGTGAAAAAAGTCTTTTTTTCACAGTGAAAAAAAGACTTTGTTTCACTGTCAAAATAATTCACAAAATCAATATGAAATATTAATTTTGAGGATTTATTTTTAACAGCATCAATTATTAATTTAATTTATTGAAATCATAATTATTAGTAAAATTTGAACAATTACTTCCAACATAGATTCCCGAAGATGTTCCATGTTGTTGCTGATCAGAAACGTTCGATATTTCTTGAAGAGTTGATTCCACAATTTTATCAGATATTTTAATTTGTTTGGAAAATGAACAATTCAATATTTTGTTAGAAATCTCAATTTTGTTATTCAAACTATCTTCTATATATGCTTCTGCTACAGAGGCAGATTTACAGCCACCGTGGCGTTTTATGGATGTAATGTTGCCCCCTGATATGGCCAGAAGATGTACAGAGCTTCTCCTTAAAGTGGACACAGGTCACTTTCAGGAGAAGCTCTTATATTTTTTTTCCAAGCCAGTTTGCAATCAAGCTGGGAATTTCTCCTATTTTATTTATACCCACATGTTGTCTAATACATTATCCTCTCGAATATTTCAAAAATAATCTGTTACTTTTTGTATGAGGCGGTCGTATCTCAATATAATCAGAATTTGAAACAGTAAACGTTCTTCTTATCAGGTATTTTAGCAATCAATATAGATCGAGCATCTTCAATGGCATCAATGGTTACATGTAATAATTCTTCACGGCGACAAGCACCGCTGATACCCAAAGTCAGGAAAACCTACAAATAAAAAATATTGAAATTACTGCTAATCTTACAATATTATGATTATATCTGTACCTTATAAAGTAAAATCGTTTCGTTATCAGAATCTTGAATAAGTTTATTGATAAATTGTGAAAGGCTTTCGCGGCTATCGTCACTTACATGGTGGTTCTTCGGGTTGTAAGGCCGACGTATGTTGAGAGAAGATCTCGACGTTTCGCCAATACAAGTGGTTAGCATTTTCAAGAGAAAGTTTCTGGTTTTTTATGTCGCTGTCAAATGCTTGACATTTGTTATACGTTGTCTCAATAAATACCTGTGATTTGACGTTCTTACATCTGATTGGTCCATAGCGTTAGCTGACATCATAGAATCGTTCGTACCGTTATTTTGTGGGTAGGGAGCTAATTGAGAATTTTTGAGAACTGGAAGCCCAACTTTGTTCAATTTTAGTCCTTCTTCGGTTCTGTTGAAGTTGTTCTGATGTTTCTGAATTTCAATTGCTTCCCGGAAGAGTCTTGGGTAATAGGCAGATGTTGAAGAGATGACTTGGGTTTCTTCAAATTTCACTCTATGGTTATCGTTGTTGAGAGTATGTTCCCAGAGTTACAGATCGTATTGGCCGTATTCTACGAAAATATGAGATTAAAACCGTTTATAAACCTTCAAAAAAACTGAAAGATCACTTTAGATCAGCGAAGGACAAACGAGACGTACTATGCTCTTCTGGGGTTTATCGCATTCCATGTTCCTGTGGAACCAAAGAGCACAAGGCTTGCTGTCGGTTAGGGCACACACAGAAATCCGCTGTCGCAGAACATACTCTCAACAACGATAACCATAGAGTGAAATTTGAAGAAACCCAAGTCATCTCTTCAACATCTGCCTTTTACCCGAGACTCTTCCGGGAAGCAATTGAAATTCAGAAACACCAGAACAACTTCAACAGAACCGAAGAAGGACTACAATTGAACAAAGTTTGGCTTCCAGTTCTCAAAAATTCTCAATTAGCACCCTACCCACAAAATAACGGTACGAACGATTCTATGATGTCAGCTAACGCTATGGACCAATCTGCTGTAAGTACGTCAAATCACAGGTATTTATTGAGACAACTTATAACAAATGTCAAGCATTTGACAGCGACATAAAAAAAAGATACTTTCTCTTGAAAATGCTAACCACTCATGTTGGCGAAACGTCGAGATCTTCTCTTAACATACGTCGGCCTTACTACCCGAAGAACCACCATGTAAGTTTATTGATATCATTCCTTGTTCTTAATGTGCGGGTCCAATTTTGAACACTTCCTTATATCAATACTTTCCTTAATATTCAATGTACTTTTCAACATTGTGCAGATACTCCATAACGTAGGAGGTTTTATAATTTTTTTTTCTCCTCAAAATAGCATATAAGCACATTTTCAGAAACCTTTTTTACATGTTTCTTGTCGCACCGTTCACGAAATTGGTCATATGTTTTCTCATATATTAACTTCGATTTGGCAGGTAACATATTAGATACTATTACGTTCTTTTCTCAGATATAACTGATGGAGTATCACTACTACTATCATAATCAACATCCATATAATTGAAAATAACTTGATATTGAAGCAGCTACGAGCAAACACATCAAACAGTCAAACACGCGGCGTGCCAACACACCGTTTCTATAATAACGACGCAGAAAAACTACTGGTGTGAAATTGTATTGGAAGTATTAATAACTTATTATTTACTTATTTTGGACTCATCGTTTTCAGACAGGAAAAATTTTTGAATACGATTTTACTGAAAACATTGAAAATATTTTCAAGACAACAGTCGTTTAAAAGCGATCACTTATAGGAACAAAAAACCACGTGAAGATGTATTGGAAGTTTTTATTTTTAATATATTTCAGACGATGTAAATTCACATTCGCAGAATTCTTGGACTCAACCTACGTTCACGGCCAAAAATTAACACTCTCATATATATTGAGAACTCGTGAAGAATATACCAAACTTTTACCTTACCCCAAATATTAAAGACTGAAGGGTTAAGATCTGGAGATCTTGCAGTCCACAGATAAGGTCTTTGAATTCCCCACCAAACGGTGATCAAACAAGGATGTCAATTTAGCATACATAGTTATTGTATTGTGCGGTGGTGCCCCATCCATTTGATACCATGAACGTGCAACTCTAGCTAGTGGCAAATTTTCAAGAAACGTTTATACCACATTTTGAAGAATTTCCAAGTATCTATTTCTATTCAAATTTTTATCGTACATAAAAAAGCATAATAATAATAATAAATTTATTATTCATCATATTCGAAATTGACCTTGATAGATAGATAGATAGATAATTTATTTTCCTCTGAATGTTACAATACAGGTACAGCACATTATGGGAATCGTCAAAATATTGATGGACAGTACATTATCTAACAGCATATAGACTAGGTACAAAATAAAAATTATATTAAAACTTGGTTGTAAAATTGTAATGAATACAATATTCAGCTAATGCAAAACTTAACGTCTAAGAGATCTGTGAGAATATTAAATATAAAATTTTGGTACACACTAACATTTTAAAATAAATTAAAAACTGTGATGGGTTGAGAGTTATTCAATCAGGTTATCATCCATGAATTCCTGCACTGAATAGTAACTTTTCTGTTTCAAAAATGCTTATAGATTATGTTTGTGTTGGGTGGTGTCGAAGCAACTATATTCTTTCATGGTACATATTTTGTTGTAGCATTTAATCCCGATATAATTGGGGTTTTCTTGTCCAATTGACAGTCTGGAGAATGGCAGTTCAATGTTCTCCTTATTACGAGTGTTGTGTTCATGGATATCCTTCCTCGCTAAGAGTGGTTTATTCTCATTTTTTATATACATAATAACTGAATAAATATATAGGCATGGTAGTGTCAATAAGCCCAGGTTAACGAAATGATTTTTACATGATGTTGATCTAGATAATTTCAGTATGCAACGTATGACTTTTTTTGAGCGCTAAAGAGTTGGCCCGAGTTATGAGCTTGTCCCCAGAATACAATACCATATGAAAGTACAATGATTTCTTATATAGTAATTGGGACTTTTTAGAAAACTTTACTGAAATTAACGTTGCTGTGGAAAGTTTTTATAATAGGTTTTATGAAATCATGAATACACACATTCCACTTTCCAAAAATTTTAAACATAAATATCCAGTATGGTATCCAAGCGAGGTTATAAAGCTTATTAAAGAAAAGTCCAAGCTACATAGAAAGTTCAAAAACACAGGAAATTTTTATTTTCATCAGGAATTCAGTAGGCTAAGGGCAGATATCAAACAAAAACTAAAAGAAGCATATGCATCGTATTTACAGAATGTAGAAATCAAGTTGAAAGAGGATCCGAACAATTTCTGGGCATTTGTCAATAATAAAAATAGAACTTCAAGAATTCCTGGTAAAATGGTTTATGGAGGGGAACCGTATACTGATCCGCAATCGATTGTGAATGCCTTCGGGAATTTCTTTGAAAGTGCCTATTCATTACCTGTAAACGTAGAGGAAAACTTATTATTTAATTTTGATCATAATACTCTAGTAGATATTAGCTGTGAAACAATCACGGAAACAGAAATCTTGGAAGCTGGGAAAAAATTAAAGAATAAGTTCACTTCAGGGTCAGATAGAATACCATCATTTCTCTTGAAAGACTGCTTAAGAGTATTAGTTCACCCTCTACAAATCCTTTTCAATTTAATTTTGAAAACATCAGTTTTTCCAGAAATTTGGAAAATTGCCAAAGTTTGCCCAATCCATAAAAGTCAAGATCGTAATGCCATTAATAATTATAGACCGATATCAATCTTGAATAACTTTGCGAAGATTCTGGAGACCATCTTGTACAGTCGCATTTATCTGTCCACCAAACATATTATATCTGAATACCAACATGGTTTTATGAATTCTAGATCCACCGTTAGTAACCTGGCTGTTTTTAATCAATATTTGTGTGAAACTTTAGATCTTAGGGGGCAGGTTGATGCGGTGTACACAGATTTCTCTAAGGCTTTCAATAAGATCAGTCATAATATACTTCTTCACAAACTTTCAATAATGGGCATTAATGAAACTTACTTACAACTTTTAGAATCATACCTCCATCAACGCAAACAGTATGTTCATTACAATGGTTTTTATTCAAATATCTATTTTGCAACTAGCGGAGTACCTCAGGGGTCCAATCTTGGTCCATTATTATTTTTGATATTTATTAATGACTTGTGCAATCTATTGGAGTGCAATAGGTTGATGTTTGCAGATGATTTGAAGTTATACGCTACTATAACCAGTTTAGATGACTGTATGATATTGCAAAATCAAATTAATACTTTACACACATGGTGTCTTGAAAATTGCTTGCATTTGAACATATCTAAATGTAAAATCTTAACATTCAGCCGGAAACTCAATACATTACAATTTCCCTACAGCATAGATAATGTCACATTAGAAAAAACTGATACCATTAAGGATTTAGGTGTCTATTTTGACCAGCAACTCACATTCAATCAACACATAAATAGTATTGTTAGTTCAGCATATCGATCATATGGCTTCATTATAAGAAACTGTAAAAATTTCAATAATATTTTAGCATTGACCTCTCTATATTTCAGTTTAGTCAGATCGAAACTAGAATATGGGTCCATAATATGGAATCCTATATATTTTCAATACTCATCTGCTATCGATAAAGTTCAAAAGAAATTCTTAAAATTCCTAAGCTTCAAAATCAACGGAATTTATCCTCCAAGAGGCTGTAATTATCTTGATTTGTTGCATAGATTTGACTTTGTATCATTAGAAAAACGTAGAAATCAGGCTTCTGTTTTATGCTTGTATAAATTATTCAATGGTAAAATTGACTGTCCCGCATTACTGTCGCAAATTAATATTTTTGTTCCAAGAATAACATCTAGACACAACACTACTTTCTTATGCAAAAGAGCTCAAACAAATTTAATGTTAAAGGCACCAATACATTTTATGTGCAGTAATGCAAACAAACTTTCTAGTGTTTGTGACTTCTTTTCTTGCAGTGTTTGTGAACTCAAGAATAAATCTCGTGCGCATCTTTGAATTTTTGTATTTTTTATTTTATTTTTATTTTTTTTTTGTTTTTGTATTCAAATAGGACTTGTGATTGTCATTCATTCATATTTAGAAATTAGTGCTACTAATTAATCTTGTATTGTCATTTATAAAATTGCTCTGTAAATGGGAAACTGTTGGGCAATAAACGCTATTATTATTATTATTATTATTAAAGTACAGACTGTATGAGTCCAAAGTATAGTAATTTGAGGACTTCAATTGATACTGTATTATGTAAGTTTCTTATCACAAAACAATAAGAACTCAATTTTGCTACTGTTTTATCTATGTGGTTGTTCCAAGTTAGTTTTTGGTCTAGGTAGATCCCTAAAAATTTCGTACAGGCCGAGTTCTCTAATGATTTTCCGTCTGTATGAAGAAGTAAGCTATGGTTAACATCGATATTTTTTGTATAAAATTGAACAGCTACAAATTTGTCGGTGTTCAGGCTTATCATATTTTCCGAACACCATTTTGATATGGTTTTGATTGATTTGTGCGACTTATCCTGTATTTCTTGATTTTCCGCTGATAATCAAGTTTGTGTCGTCCGCATAAATAATCGGGGATCCATTTACTTGCAATAGTCTTGGAAGGTCTGTTATAAATATATTGAACAGAGTAGGGGACAGACATGATCCCAGTGGGGTACCAGTGTGTGTTTTCATAGGATCCGATCTTACACCATCTCGAACTGTTGATTTCTGTCAGATAAGTATGAAAGTAACCATTCTAAACATGGACCTCTTACTCCGATTTGGTAAAGTTTATTTTCCAACAGGCCGTGATCAACTGTGTCGAATGCGCGGCTCATATCGAAAAATAATCCCATAATATGGTCTTTTTTATTCAGGGAATCGTGAATATGGGTTATCACCTCATCGAGAGCTGTCATGGTGGATTTCCTTGCTCTGAAGCCGTGCTGTGAGTTATCAAGAATATCCAGTTTTTCAAGATAATGTGGCGAAGTTGCGGGCGATGCCGGACCTGAACAATCACGTAATCAACGAATGACCGTGAACTACTGAGCCGCTCGCTTCGCGAAGAATCTGGTCTTATCGGGGAACGTTTCTAAGAAATATCTCGAGCATTCTAGCAAAATGAACGGTGTATATAAACAGAACCACGCAGATAGAGGATAGTCAGTGAAGTGAAAGTCGAATATAAATACCTAGTTCCGTGATTGTTATGTAAATTAGAGTATTGTGTTATTGTATCATTGTATTTCGTTAAATAAATTATTTTAGTCAGTTAATTAGAGTATAAATCTACTACAATAATCATTGAGTCTTGTGTTGAAGCAATATTCGTATATTTTGCCTATGTGACATTGGACCGCAACTGGTCTGTAATTTTTCCCTTCCTCCTTATTCCCTTTGTTTTTGAAAACTGGAACAACTTTTGAATACTTGAGTTCGTCTGGAAATCTCCCCTCACAAAAACTTTCATTGATTAGAATACTAAGAGGTTGCGATATAATATCCCCGAATGCCTTTAGAACGTGTCCGGGTATAATATCTATTCCATAGGATTTTTTTGAGCATATTTTATTAATAACGGTGAATATTTCCATGGGGTCTGTTAGGGGCGAAATTTAGGAAAGGAGAGCAGTGAATGTGCAATGATGTGTCACGCCTCTAACAAACCCAGCAGCTCAGTAGGCGTGGATTCGACAATAAAAATTGATTTCGATAAGATTGAAATATGGGGTTAATTTTCCGGAGCGCCACGGATTTATCGCTAGTGAAAAATCCGAAACCACCCTGATGGAATGGGACAACCCACTGCACTAATATTACTAAAATATTAAACAATAGATACCTGTGAATGGTATAATAATAATATATAAATATGTAGAGGTTTTGTCTTCCCTTACGCTTAGATAACTTGGACCAGAATAAAAGAAATAGTCATGTCACTTACTAATAAAATATATTGATCGTTACACACCCTGTATGTGCACAGTTCAGCTCACCATACAAAAGAAAATGAAATTAATGAAGTGAATGCTGTGATTGAGAGTATGGTATTGTTTGAATATATCGATATGAAACCTCCAGTGAGGGCTATGCCTGTGACGTCACGATGATAGCTTACAGTTATGGATACTTACGCCTCAGGGGCAGTCTTATTTTAAACTTATCTGATACTACGTAGATATTCTCAAGCATTCCAGTTCACCAATTATTGTGGTTGTAGTTCATCAGTGCCTTGGTGAATACAGGTGCACAGTGGGTATGACACAATCAATCAAAGTACATGTACAGCTGGGACGAATAGCGAAGGAATGCTGAACAACCGATATACAGCGGGACAACCACAGTCGAGCAGGAACAATCACAGTAGTGGAACAGTGGAAAGACAATCGTATAGCAACGAAACAGTGGAACAATCACATTAGTGGAACTCCAATAATCGGTAGAAGAGTAGTAGCAATTGAGCGTAGTGGAGCACTACCAGCGGCGAAGAGGTAACAGTAGCCAACTAGTAGTCGCATAGGAGCAGTAGCAGAGTGGTAACCGCAGAGGAGAAGTAGCAGAGTGGTAACCGCAGAGGAGAAAACCCTAGAATATACAATACCAGTCTGACTTCTGATTACACTTGTATGGGGCCATAAGTAGAGCCCAAATGCAAATACTAACCTCTATTAAGTGGGAGGGTTCTGATAACAGCTTTGATGGTCTGTATGCTGTCTGATAGCGAGTTTCTCGTTCCAGTGGTTTCACACAATGATGAAGTGACTTCTAACCTCAAAAATCCGCAAAGCGAACGGAGATTTCTCAAAAATATATATAGCGTCAAAAATCGCAAACAATATGAGAAACTCTCCTGATATGAATTTTCCAAAGATCCATCAACGATGATCAAACTTTAATTGGAAATCTTCAAAGTAGGTCAGTCACTCATCAAGATCAAATAAGGAAGAAGAGAATATCTCTCAGACGTCAAAGTCAAAACTGTCAATATCTGACAAGGCGCTTTTTTTGTTCGTTAGTGTTCGGTGGGATCAGTGCAGGAACTACCTCGAGCTACTAGGAGCTATGAAAAGAACACCTTAAGAATCAGTGTTGCCAACCGAACCAAGATGAAAACGCCAGCCTCTCAATCTCAGAACCAAACACAAACAAAAGGTCAAGTATTCGAATGTGAAATAGGTACCTCAATGACACAAGATAGAGATAGAGTAGGAATGTTACGGTTTTGTGTTCTAAGTACGAAACAATAGACTAACCATAAGTATGTTTACAAAACAACGCTGTCATACCGCAAAATAGAACAACTGATAACTGTCAATAGCTTAAGGCCAGTTCATGTTCGCTCGAACTAGTACGGCAAAGGTAAGTACTAACATTCGGAACAAGCTATACATGACAACGATCAAGTTGTCATTTTGATACAGTGGCGTACAGAGTGGAAAGTGTATATCAATGACAGAGAATTTCTGATGTTATTGTATTAAAACTGAAAGGGTTTTCTAGTGCAAAATAAACCCGTAACAGGTCTGTGGGGTACAAGTAAAATTACTGAAGTTGGGATGTTATATTCCGCGTTTGACTTTCATTTTTGGGTATGCTGTTTTTTGTTGTTTCGATAAAGAATGAATTAAAAATGTTACTGATATCCTTTTCATTTTTGGTAATTTCACCATTGTTGTTTTTTGCTGATATTTTACTTTTGTTTTGTTTGTTACTATTTTCTTTTATTATGTCCCAGCACTCCCTGTTCACATTATTTGACCTCATTATTCTATCATTATTGAAGGTTTTATTGGCGATATTAACATTATTTTCGTATGATTTTTTGAAACATTTGTATCTTGCTGTGTAAATATCATCATTCAATATTTTTGATGTTTGGGCTGTTTCTCTGACTAGTTTTGATAGCTCTTTAGTTTCTGGTGTAATCTAGTGATTTTTGTCTTTTTTTCATTGGAATGAAGTGGTTTAAGTGGGAAGTAAAATTCGAAATACTGTATGATTTTCTCATAAAATATTTTGAAAAGTGACTATCAGATGCGGTACTAAATAAGTTGATCTAGTCCACCAGCATCAGATCTTGCCTAAAATTCTGAATGTTGGTTTGACTGAATATTCTGCCTGATTTTTTGGAAATTTCGATATTTGGGTTAATGTTCAAAGTCATTATTTGAAAAGTGCGGTCTGATATTTCTGTGTCATGAACTATTGTTGAGTAATTTTGTATATTTGTAAATATATTGTCAATACATGTTTTACTAACCCTTGTAATTCTAGTAGGCTGGCTGATGGATTCACTCAAGTCATATTCGCTGAAAGAATTCAAAAGGATTTTCTTACTATTTTTGTCTGAGCTTGTAGGAAGGATATCCACGTTCGTATCCCCACATATCAAGTAGGAGTAGATTTTCACATAAATTGTTTCCATGAAAGTTTCGAGTTTCTCAATAAAAATTTTAAAATCGGATTTTGGTGATCTATATAATACGCATACTATAGTTTCTCCGTTTAGTGTGCATTTTGCACCACACACTTCGAATACTTTTTCTGAACAGAATTTACTATATTCCAGTTTTTGAAATGTAATGTCTTTCCCAGTGGCGGATTTACCAGCAGGCTGAGTAGGCTGGAGCCTAGGGCGGCAAATTTTAAGGGGCGGCAAATTTAGTTCATAAATTTATTATTTCGGTTTACAAATTAAAAAAAAAAAATTATTATACACACACATAATACGAATTTCGAAAATTGGAGAGAAATTGAAATATTTAACAAAAATCGAAATATTCTCATATACAGTGCTAATTAATAAATATTTCAACATCTTTGCATGAACAATTCCTAAACGCTTTACTAATTATACATTAATGATTATGAACTTTTAGAATATCGCGATTCGATATTATAATCGAAATTTAGTAATTTTTACATATATTCTTCACTGATAACTGCTATAATGTTTTCTCCTTGTACCTAATAATTATGAGATCTGCTTACCCAATTCAATCGATATAATATCGATGGTCTAATAAAAATACTGACTAAAATTGACTAATTTTTATTAAATAAAAAACTAGTTCAATATCTTATAGAGATCATATTAATCAAATAACTGATAGTTAAACGACTGTGACTTGACAATAAAAAAATTCACTCCACAAAATATGAAGTGAGACAATTTGCTCATTAGAAAATTGATACATTTTATCAGTTAATTATTTTATTTGCAGTAAGAAAAAGTTTGGAAAATCCAAATGAGCAGGCCTTAAGCGCTCATGTCGTACACGAATTATTTAAATTAAATGTTTACATCGGTATATTTGATAACTTTTTCGCAAAGCCAACTTTTTCAGAAAATGCCAATCGGAATGAATTAATTATAATAAGATAAAACAATACTCAGCTGCAATTTTTTATTCAACGGCTTCTCTCCAGTTAAACAAGTATATTAAAAAAAAATTGAAGTGTCAGAGCAGAGAAGAGTCAGAGCTAATGAACAAGATTTCGTACGACGATATAATAAATGATTTTGCGAATTCAAAGTCTCGCAAAAAAGTATTGTAATGCTTTTATAATTTAACTTAAATCATAATGCTAACAAATAATAAAGAAAAGATATATTTATTGTATTGTTTTTAAACTGTGAGTGTAATAATAAATGTTAATCAACGTTCGCCAAATGTATGTTTTTTACATAAGCTTAATTCATATTTTGTAAGTATTGTATAGTTTTAAGACATACCTTACCTTACTTTAAAAGTGGTATACGATTGAGATATCTTTTCCTTAAAATAATGTTTTTTGATAATTCTTTGCTGTAAAAATAATCAAGGATCTAACACGGTACCATAGTTCTCAATAATAATAACTATATGGGAAAAGTTGATGTAACGAGGATGATGGAGCACAAATTATAAAGTTGGAATTTTATTGATAGAAAATTGATATGATTGTGGACTAAGATATCAAAATTTAGAGGCGGCAAAAATTGAATAGCCTACGGGCGGCAAATCTATAAATCCGCCACTGGTCTTTCCGTGCAATTAAACAAACACCACCGTGATTATATTCTTCTCGACAGTAAAAGTTCACTATTTTGTAGTTTCCAAAGCTTAGATTTTCCATTCCCGATTTGCACCATGTTTCTGATATACACAGCAGAATTTCCAACCGATGAATTTTTCCTGCAAGTCCTTGTATGTTTATATTCATTAAATTGAGCTTTTTTCTTGTTTTGTTGTTCATATTTACTATTTCGTTGGGTAAGGTCAGGACCACATTAGATTTTTGTGTTAAATTTGGGTCAGGTGGATCCTCATTCATTTTGCTCATAAAAAAAGAGTTTGGACGGGTATTTCCTTCTTCAGGTTGTCTTCTGGTGGTTTGTCCTTCGTTATTTAGAAGGTGTCGTCCTAAGTTGAAGTAGAAAAGATTATATACAACTTTTTTTGGTCAAAAGCTTGACTCGTATACTTCTTGTTTCAACTTCTAGCACCATATGTGGATTTTCAGAAGCCCAAAAATATCGATTTCGCTTATTGTAAACTCCCTGCTGACAAAACTTTGCCCCATCAGTCCAAATTGTAAATTTAAAAGGTTGTAGCTCATGGCGGTGTAAAATGGTTTGTATTGCAAAGTATAAAAGTACCAATCTCGAAGACGCTTCGTATTGAGGCTCAAAAATGTTTTCGACACTAGTGCTAAAATAGTTATTTATGAAACAACTTCGTGAAGAAGGACTTTTTTCCCAATTCAACAAAACACGCGAGTACAAAAAAAACTCTTTAAGAAAATGTATCGTCATAAGTTTTTTCTACGGCAGTGATTATACTGATAAATTGTAGAAACTTTTGAAAATTTTATCCTATGAAGTTTTCAATTTTTGTCGTCAGTTATTATATTGCTAAATTGAAGCAATTATATCATTAATTTGAATGTTTAATGATATGAATTGTCGTCGTATTATCAAAAATGCATAACTTAATGTAAGAACAGTGAGTAAAAAATTACTTCACGCACAGTTGTTGATTTCATGCACAGGTGATTTATTTACGCACTTGTGCGAAAAAGTATTACTTTACGCACTGTCAGCAGTGCGTAAAAGCTGTTTACGCACTATCGTAGGAAAATATGTATAACACGCTACTTTGTAAACGTCAACTTTTAACACTCCTGACAACCATTACAATTATCACTTTTAATGACAGTTATACAAAAAATATTTCATGTCATCAAAAAAGCACAACGTTTTGATCCCAACTGGCTTGAGGGAGTCATGGTCTGCAACATCCGACTCAGCTGAAAAGGTGAGAAAAATAAATAAAAGGGTAGGAAACAAAAAAGTTGAGGTAAGGTAAGGTGAGCCAGGCATAGTTGTTTGTTATGCAATAATTTTCTTTATTTACAAATTTATAAAAACATTAATTCATAAAAATAATATTACAAAATGTGATGAATTTATGTCGATAAACAATGCAACAATTTCGGTACCTGACAATCGAATTATTTCATGACATCACATGCGACTATATTACATAATATTAGTACGATAGTCGTCTAGGCTTCTCCAAGCTTTCTCAGCATTGTGTGGTAATACTTGAGCTTCCCTTTTAAGAAACTCCACAAACTCCTCCTTTTCATCCTCTAAAAACTTGCCAAGCAACCTTAGCGCCTATAAAAAAGAATAAATAAAAAATAAAATTGGTGTTAATGATGATTATTACTATTATTATTATATTTATCCATTCGTTAATGTGATTTGTTAGTAAAACGAGCTAGATGAATCCAAAAAATTCTAAAAGTGATGAAAGAACCACAAAAAATACAAAAGTCAAAAATTGGAACAAAATATTAATGGAAACGATAAAAAGTGACAGGACCGCACTGGTAGAGGGAGTGGTAGGGAGTAGTGGGGAGTGGTAGAGAGTAGTAGGGAGTGGTAGGGAGTGGTAGGCAGTAGTAGGCAGTGGTCGGCAGTGATCACTGCCAAGGGATAATTTCAAGTACATGTATGAAAAATCACAGTAGGAGGCAAAATAGGTCTTTGGATGAGTAATCATAGCAACACCTTCATTCCTGAAAAATTAAATTTTTGAAATATTTTAATTTGTTTTACATGAAAACCGTACCGTCCTTAATTTTTGAATGGAATAGGGAAATGGGCATAATCAATAGGATTACTAAGAATCGACAGTTCTGTTTAAGAAATTAAGGAAATTATGAAGGTTTTTTTCATGAGGAGTGAAACAAATTTAGATTTCAACGTACTGATTTTTTTTGACAACAGAATGGATAAGTAATATAATAAATAATGCAGGTCCCTAATATTGTGTTAATTCGTATGCAACAAATAATAGAAAGCATAAAAAAATAATTATGATTGCTTTGGATATCTTATGGCCATCCTTAGGATATTTTCCGAGGGATATCAGTAAATGATATATATATATATATATATATATATATATATATATATATATATATATATATATATATATATATATATATATATATATATATATATATATATATATATATATATATATATATTTATTTATTTATTATATATATATATATATATATATATATATATATACAGGGTGAGTCAGAATAAGACCGACAAACTCCGACTACAGATTCCTTGCCACATTTTGAGATGAAAAGTTTCTATCAAGGTATGTCCTAAAATGCATCCCCTCTGAGATACAGGGTGTCAAAAGTGCGAAAAAAATTTAGATTAATTTGTTTTTCTCTAAAACTCCAGGAGAAAAAATTTCAAACTTAGTGCACTAATCAAGGTTTATCAACGTGATAATTTGAAGTAATAATTTTCAATTTTCGTAAACCAGTGGCGTAGTTACGATGGTATGTGGTCATATTTTCAATTGACAAATGAGCGTTTGACATCAGTTAAGGCTCATCCATACTCAACCTAAAAGTCATAACATTCCATTTGCCTACAAGTGAAGGTTTCTGAGATATTTGCAAAAACTGAAGATATGTCCTGAGAAGAGACATAACATCCTGTGTGCTATAATCGCATGATGCAACTTTATTATAACTTATGGGAATAATTGTCAACCTCCTGAACATTTTTCAATGTTGGAAGTATTCATAACATAGTACAGGTAAGTCAGAATGAGACCGACAAACTCCGTTTTTTGTATTCGTCATATTATTTGAACGAATTTTCTTTGGACAACTGAATTGATAAATGAGCGTTTGACATAAGTTAGGCTCATCGATACTCAACCAAAAAGTCATAACATTCTATGTGTCTAAAAGTGAAGGTTTCTGAGATAATTGAGAAAAACTGAAGATTTGTCCTGAGTATCAACGTAATTTGCTATGTGCAATAATCAAAAAAAAAAAACAAACCCAACTTCAAATTAATAATACTCCACTCAAATAAGAGTTTAGATCTGAACCAATTTTTGCGAAAAACCGAAGATAAGTACTCTTGATTTGTTGAATTTTATGTTGGAGTATAATTTTTAGAGCCTCTTCTAATTGGTGTATCGAGGAAAATTAATCCATTCAGCATATGGTTTTGAAAAAGAACAAGAAAAAAAATTTGTGTATTTTTTATGCATTGATCAATGGTATACAAACTAGTCTGGAAGATTCGACTTTGCAATTAGTTATCACGAATCGAAAGAAAATAATATAGTAACAGTACAGTCAATTGACATAGTAAGCATCCTCAGAAGCTAAAAGCTGAAGCTAATGTTGGAAGAATTGAAAAGATGGTTCGGATGAGTCTGAATTAGACAGTCATTGTTTCCGGTAGAGACAAACTGATATATCGATACTTACATTAGAGCTACATATGAGTTGAAGCCCGATCGAGCGAGCAGTAGACGTGGTCCTCATACACTGGCCTGCACGTTCTCCGGATTTAACGTCACTGGACTTTTTTTGTGGGGATACCTTAAATCCCTGGTGTATTCGACACCTGTAGAATCTGTGGAAGATTTAACGGCAAGAATTTTAGCAGCATGTATGTTAATACAGGATACACCAGGAATATTCCAAAGCGTGCGACAGTCAATGATAGGAAGATGCCAATTGTGTATCGAACAAAATGGTGGTTCATTTGAACATTTACTTTGAGCCTTTTTTGTTTTTATGTTGTGTACCCTATAAACCGTTTCTATTATTTGAGTAGATATAAATACACAATAACTGTTTTTCTTCACCAAAAACATGATGATTGGAAAATATTTTCCTAGATAATTCAGTATGAAATGACTTTGATAATGATACTCCAACATAAAATTTAACAAATTTGAAAGTAGATATTTACAGTTTTTCACAAATATTATTTTAGGCTTCAACTCTCCTCTAACAGGAATATTATAATTTGAGGCTGGGTTTGTCAGTGGATCTTCCAGAATAATCATTATGTAACAATGTATGGTCACATATCGGTGAATTTACGAAATCGATTCGTTCAAATATTATGACGAATAAAAAAACGGAGTTTGTCGCTCTCATTCTGACTTACCTGTACAATGTTTTGAATACTCCCAACATTAAAAAACGTTCAAGAGGATGACAATTATTCCAATAAGTTATAATAAAGTTGCATCATGCGATTATAGCACACAGGATGTTGTCTCTTCTCAGGACATATCTTCAGTTTTTTGCAAATATCTCAGTAACTTTCACTTTTAGGCAAATGGAATGTTATGACTTTTAGGTTGAGTATGGATGAGCCTAACTGATGTCAAACGCTCATTTGTCAATTCACTTGTCCAAAGAAAATATGAAGGAAAATATGACCACATACCATCGTAACTACGCCACTGGTTTACGAAAATTGAAAATTATAACTTCGAATTATCACGTTGATAAACCTTGATCAGTGCACCAAGTTCGAAATTTTTTTCTCTAGGAGTTTTAGAGAAAAACAAATTAATCTAAATTTTTTTCGTACTTTTGAAACCCTGTATCTCAGAGGGGATGCATTTTAGGACACACCTTGATAGAAACTTTTCATCTCATAATGAGGCAAGGAATCTGTAGTCGGAGTTTGTCGGTCTTATTCTGACTCACCCTGTATATACGGGAACTGTGGAATTCAAAGTCAAGCTAACCGAAACACCAGGATGGACATTTCAGCAAATTTTTGATACGCCACTGTGAATCTGCCGTAATTTGGGGGACCCTAATTTTGAAATGAGTTATAAAAAATATTCTCAGACAAACAATATCAACAATATACAGGGTGAGTCAACAAGATTCCCTTGGTCGATTGCTCCGTTGTGAATCACTGTTTCAATTTCTCATATTTCTTTTACCAAACAGACCATTTAAGACTATCTTCCAAAATTATTCTAATTCATACAGGGTGCATCATTGAAGCGTGTCTGACCAAAGTTGGTCTTTTCCAAATGAATATATTTTCATATATTCCGATCCGATGTTTCATTGGCTGCTCAACGAATTTTTCAAGTTTGAATTCCGTTGCGGCGTTGCTGAGTTATCTGAAAAATATCTATTTTGCAGACTTCTTTTTGAAAAATCTCCTATTTCACGTTTCGAAATATATAGTGGAGATAATTCTGGATTCGATAGTCGAAATGGTAAAGTTAATTGTGAATCTGGTGAATATTGTTTAAATTATACAGGATGTTCGGTACAACAATACAAACTGGGCCATTTTCAAACATCAATGTTTTGTTTTTTCAAATGGAACACCCTGTATATTATCATTCATATCAACTCCTTTTTAATGACTCTTCAATTTTTAACCCGTTTCCGCGATATTGTGATTTTTGAAGGAATTGTTCAATGGCAAATCAACAATCCTGCATATTCTTCACCTACAAGTTTTTTTACAGAAAATACTGACACTCAATGCCATTTTAATTATTGTATCCTTCTTCAAGAGCATTCTTGAAAAATTATGAATAACTAGCATAGCAAAAGAAATTTTGAAAATAAATACTGGGTGTTTCATTTGGAAAAGACCAACTTTGGTCAGCTACGCTTCAATGATGCACCCTGTATGAATTAGAATAATTTTGGAAGATAGTCTTAAATGGTCCGTTTGGTAAAAAAATATAAGAAATCGAAATAGTGATTCACAACGGAGCAATCGACCACGGGAATCTTGTAGACTCACCCTGTATAAAGATGATTCAAAAATCCTCCACAACGATCCTCAATGCCAAACTTCATCTTCCATTCAGCATCCACCTAGTGTGTTTGTTATTTTGTGTGGAAAATTCTGTTATCCTTGAACCACATTTATTTAACCAAAATTAAGCTCTTTTGCACAAAGGCATCATCAAATTTGCTGAAAAAATATCTAAGCAACGTGTTCATGTACCGCGCATTATTCTATTGCAACGAACGTGTTAACTTTTATATGAAGTTAGGCTCCTTAAGACCAGTTACTCAACTATATATCCTAGATCAAATGCAAAAATACGTACATATACATAGTTCAATCTGGAAAGCTTCTCTGTTGCTTTTGGACCGATTCCTGGAATCTTATCCACTGTCTTGCCATTAATAGGCTCCAAGGAAAAATCCCGCATTTTCTTCGATGTCTGCAAAAATCAAATGATAAAGGTTCTTTCCGAACGAAAGGAAGTTAAAGTGCATGGAGAGTGCATTTCTGATATCCCCTCTGATATCTTTCAATATTTCCAACACATAGTTGGAAAGTTAATTTTGTCATTTTTTAAAGAGAAGCTTGGAGATGATTTTCGCTAGTAACGACTTCTGTCAACACCAATCTGAATTTAGAATTCGACAAATAGTTTATTACATTTTTTCACTACAGAAGGTCTTTGAAGTGAATGTTAATACAAATGAGGCTATTCAGAAAATTAAGGTTTCTAAGAACACAAAAGAACTGAGCAGGATCCTAGGAATTGTTACATATGTTGCCAAGTTCATTCCCAATTTAATCAAAGCTCACGGTAAATTTGCGACAACCAGTGAGAAAAGAAGTATTTTGGAAAATATTACAAAAATTCTGATCAACATGCCAATTTTACAATATTATTGTGGCGTTGCTGCAGGCGAGTGCGGACCTGTCGCTTTACTCATGAACAAGACTGCGATCCGAACGAATGTTCGAGAATCTTCGTCTCTATTTTTCGAGAAAGTATGACATCTAGATGCGTCTCGAGGATTCTTGTATAGATTTCCTTCGACTATATATGCGAACCGAAGCAGAGTTGGGGACAGATTTTAGTTCAGCGGGGAGAGAGTTAGATGCCGCGACAGACAGTCTAGTTGAAATAAATAATTTGTGATGTACTTATGTGACATATATTATCAGTAATTAGGTTGTATGTTCATAAAGAAATTACGTAAAATAAGTTAGACTTTAAATATACTACAGTGGTGACAGAGGTACGGTTAAAAAATGAAATACAGATTGTTCGTGTTAGTAGACAGCTTGTGTATTTCGAACAATTGTTTTCGCGAAAAATGACAGTGAGACAAAATGTGTTCGAGAAAAGTTTGCCTGGTCAGTTTGAAGATTGCGGAATTGAAGCAAGAACTTGAGGAGAGGAAACTTGATACAAGTGGTAAAAATGCCGAGCTTCAGGCAAGAATTTCTGAGGGCGAAGTAGCACGGTGGATCGAACAGAGAGTGGCCCAAGAACGCTGATGCCATGTCAAGGAGACCATGCCCAGACGACTGCTCACACTGTCGACGAGCAGAAGAGAAGGGAGCAGCGATTTGTGGAACCACGGCAGTTGACAACAACTGGAATAACATCGAGGTCCAGAAAGACCAAGAAAGAGATCCAGATCTTGGTTTAGTCATCGGTTGGAAAAATAGTAATCAAAGACCGACATAGCAGGAAATCGCAAGGTATTCCCAAGCAGTCAAATCCTACTGGGCCCAATGGAATTCCCTTACCCTGGATAATGGGGTCCTGAAACGTGTGTTGGAGTCCGAAGATGGTGGAAGGACAGACGTCAGATAGTGGTGCCCAAGAACAGAAGACATGAATTACTCCGAGATATCCGTGATGGAGTTGCTGGATGACATCTGGGTGTGACGAAGACCCTGCAGAAAGTAAGACAACGGTTTAACTGGGTTAAATGTCAAATTTATGTCAATGACTGGTGCAGAAAGTGTGCTGATTGGACCTCAGACACGACCCAAGGCCCCGATGCGTCGGTATAACGTAGGTAGCCCATTCGAGCGAATCGCCATTGACATCGCCGGCCCGTTTCCCGTACCATATCACGAAAATAAACACATCCTTGTAGCAATGGACTATTTCAGCAAGAGTACCGAAGCCTATGCCCTGCCCAATCAGGAAGCCATCACCGTCGCGGACGTCTTGGTGAAAGAGTGGATATGTCGATTTGGTGTTCCCATGGAGCAAGGCAGAAATTTCGAATCGAACATGTTCCAATAAATGTGCCAACTGCTGAACATCCGCAAGACGAGAACCACAGCTCTACTTCCACAGTCCGATGGAATGGTTGAGCGGATGAACAGGACTATCAATCGCCACTTGTCCAAGGTAGTCTCTGACCATCAAAGAGACTGGAATCAGTATTTTTTTTTGTTCCTGATAGCCTACCGTTCCGCAGTACACGAGTCAAACGGCCAAACCCCTCCTAGTATTATAATGGTCCCAGAGCTGCGACTTTCCTGCGGCCTAAAGTTTGGGACGCCACCAGCACAGGATACCGCGGGAGATGACTACGTCAGCAAACTCCGGCAGATAATGGAGGACATCCACGAACGAGTCAGTTTGAACATCCAGCGACCGAGTGAAAGCGATTAGAACATCAATGCCGATGCTGGAGGATTTCATGTTGGTGACCTAGTTTGGCTGTACAACCCGAAGCGTCACCGGGGCCTGTCACCGAAATTACAGAATTCATGGGAAGGTCCGTACAAGATCGTCAAGAGTATAAACGACCTGCTTTACCGAATTCACAAGCCACCCAGAGAGAAACCCAGGGTCGTTCATTTCAACAGGCTGGCCCCTCACGTTGGAGTCCATGACCAAGTCCGCACCCTCAGTCCACCAGAGGATGTCATGACGTTCCATAAATTCATGTCCTTATACTCGAACGGACAGAAAGTGTCATACGGGGTAACTCGAGAGGAGCCACGGGACCTTTTCAAGGTACCAGTTGATAACGCCCTAGCACACTGCGTCGCAGAAGACCTTAAATGTCCATGGGCATCGCTGTGGTGTTCTCTAAGAAATTTGGCCAACTCCAAACACTACGGAAACACAATCCAGAGATTGAAGGTGTGCTACAGCTGAAGAAGGGCCAGAGGAACACCTACTACCTGGTGACCAAGAAGCATTCCCAAGATAAACCGTCCTATGAAGATGTCTGGAAGAGCCTCACCCAACTGAGAGATACGATGGTGGACCAGAATCTGGTCGACTTGGCAATCCCAAAATTATCCTGTGGTATTGATGGGCTGGATTGGAGAGTTATAAGAAGTATGTTGGAGACGATATTCCAATCCAGCGGCATCCAGATTTTGGTTTGCTGTAATCCTATTCCTCGACCTAACATGAAGACTGTGGAGTGTTATTTCCATCTCGAACTTCACGATGCAGATATGGGGAATCCTGCAAATATCGACACACTCCAAGGATGACATTTCGGGACGAAATATCTCTAAGAAGGGGCAATGTGGCGTTGCTGCGGGCGACTGCGGACCTGTCGCTTTACCCATGAACAAGACTGCGATCCGAATGAATGTTCGAGAATCTTCGTCTCTATCGTTCGAGAAAGTACGACATCTAGATGCTTCTCGAGAATTTTTGTGTAGATTTCCTTCGACCATATATGCGGACCAAACCAGAGTTGGGGACAGTTTTTGTTCAGCTTAGTGAGAGTTAGATGCCGCGACAGACAGTCTAGTTGAAATAAATAATTTGTGATGTACTTATGTGACATAAATGATTAGTAATTAGGTAATATAGTAATATGGTTGAATAGAGAAAGGAATATTTGAGATTGTTTTTCGATCTCAAAAATTCCGCCAGTATTCATTTGGGAAGAACCTGATCATGAACTACTGGAGGCTATATTCAAAGAATCACTTGTATCCAATTAGGTTGCAACGATTGAGAATAATTATACAAAATTATGATATTCTGGTCTGATACAAACCAGGTATAAAATTAAACTTCGCTGATACGCTTTCCAGAGCTAGTTATATTTTTCAACGTATCGACAAAGCTTTTCAACTAAAAATTGAAGTGTGAATAGAAATTGTTGTGTATATCATAAACTATAATGGTGAAAGTCTCCCACATCTGAACATGAGACCTTCAACTGCAGGAAAAACCAGGAAAAACCTACAGTACCACCAGAGGAGTCACTGAGGTGAGAATGGGTGCATGCAACTATATGAGAATGAAAATACAAACACTAACGCTCATCACCACATCTATGACCCCTTCATTTCTGTCATCTTCTGCCAATCCAGCAGCAGCATTTGGCGAAAACGTACAAGTCCATCAATGATGAGAATGCACGTAGAATCAAAGCAAAAAAAAATTTTAAAAATGATTCGGGTGGAAACAATAAAATATATTTAAATTCAACTATGTTCGATTCATGCTTGAATTATGAGTTTCAAAACCCATCATTATAGAACTCAAATACACACTTTCAGGCATCAAGCACTTACTATTCTTTCTAAACCGAAAAAGTGATTTGATACTTCTAATGCACCTCCAGAAATTCGTCTTTGTTGTTGCAAAGTTCATCTGTTTTTTTCATTTCATTGTTAAACTGATTCGGATTTTCAATGTATGGACGTTAATATGTTAGTAATCGAATAAACGAATTTCTCTTCATTCTTATTACACTCGTATTTCTTTTTTTAATAGACTTTTATTCAGTTTGATTATTTTTCTGACCAATAATTCAGTTACAAACAAACCCGAAATATCATACTTTTCTGTAAACTAAACAATGACCTACAGTTTCATAACTATTCAAAAGACTTTCGTTCTAGCGATTTGTACTAAACATGAATAGTTTTTCGTTTTTTGAATTAATTTCATAAATCTCATATTCTTTATTTCCACCATTAGTTTTGTAAAAAACATTAAACCAAAATAACTATAACCAAATTTACAACAAAACATCGTAACATTCATTGATGTATCTCAATAATCTTATAAAGATTCAGTATGTCGTCCTTCCCGTTCTATACAAATTATAGTCCTTTCATTCACAGACTTTGTGGCATTTGAATGAATAGAGGATTTATGTTAGCACAACATTCCCGAATGGTATTCTCTAAATGTTCTTTGTTTGCAAATGGTCTTTGTTTATACACTTTTTGTTTTAGATAACCCCATAGAAAAAAGTCCATTGGAGATAAAGTCCGGTGATCTTGGTGGCCAATAGTCTTCCCAATCTCGTCCTATCCTAAACACACTGTTTCACTGCTACCGTTTGGTGGATTGGTGCCACGTCAAGCTGACACCACAAATTTCGTCTAACACTTAGAGGCAGATTATCCAAAACTTCAGACAACTGATTCATAATGAAATTTATGCACTAGCGGGCGGTAAAGTACACTTTACCGCCCGGTTCGCCGGGCGTAAAGTGGCACTTTACCGCCCGGTTCGCCGGGCGTAATGTGGCACTTTACCGCCCGTGTGCGCATTATGGCCCGGCGGGCCGTAAAGTAGACAAAATTCTCAAATTGTCTATACTCACACATCATTTCATGCAATTCCAAACACGAATTAGAATCATTTCAGTTCAATAGAGCAATACTCTTTCTAACATTTGTTCATAATCGTTGGCAATTTTTTCGGTGATGATCTATTTATTTGAAATAGATTCTCCACTATAGCACTCAGCTAATATAGTTTCGCATTCCTCATATTATGTTACCCTTAATTATTGTATGCATAACGTATGAAACGTGTAGACCATTGCAATTCAAGTCAGTATTTGTGATTCGCGCTGTAAAACCGCTAACGCCGCAGGCCATAAACGCCTACTTTACGCCCTTGATACATAAATAACTATTTTGTACATGTCTGCGTTCAAGTTTTCTCTAAAAAAATATGGTCCAATTATTTGGTTATGTAATAAACCACACCTCACATTTGTCTTGAATGAATATTGGTCACGGCATTCTATTACAAAATTTTGAGTATTGTTGGACCACCAGCGACAATTTTGGGAACTAACTGTTCCGTTCGACGTGAAAGTTGCCTCGTCAGTCCATAAAATCCTGTAGGGAAATGCGATATCATTTTCTCTCTCACCTTCGAACCAAAATGAAAATCCTACTCGAATATCGAAATCTCTTTCCGTTTTCAACAACGCTCAAACAAACATTGAGTTGTTGTTCTTCATTATACTTTATTGGATTATGTGGTTTCTTGAAACGGTTGTCCACAGAGCCAGTTTCTTTGAATGTTTTCAATATCCTTCCCACGGTACTAAAGTGAATATTTCTTTCTGGATGCTGGTGATTGAAAATACAAGCAACATCTCGATATGACACATTCTCACCATATAAAAGAACGATTTCCACTTTTTTTTGAGCCCTTTATTAGCCGAAATCTTCATGAACAACTTGGAAAATATCATCAATTCACATCCCTTCAGTAAAAATATTCTATACTGGTATAGATATGTAGATGACATTTTAATTTGTTATACGGGAACAAAAAGAGAACTGACTAATCTTGATAATTGGATCAATACTCTACACCCCAATATTACATTCATATCCGAAATGGAAGAAAACAACTCTATAAACTTTTTAGACCTCGCCATAACAAGAATAGACAACAGACACAGCTTTTCCATCTACCATAAACCATCACACACAGACACAACCATCCACAAGTCCTCGTTACATCCTTATCAACATAAATTAGCAGCATACAATAGCATGATACATAGACTACTTAATATCCCTATGTCAGACTCCAACTTCATAAAAGAACTTAATATTATAAAACAAACAGCACATAATAATGGTTATGACCCACAATTAATAGATGTAATTATTAAAAAGAAAGAATTGTCAGTTGCTATCAACGAAGTATACCCCATCCAAAAACAAGAACCAATTAAGTATTGCTCATTAACCTATTTAGGCAAACCCAGTGACAAAATAAAATCATTTTTAACACAACATAATTTCACGACTTCTTATAAAACGAACAATAATTTGAGCAAATTCATCAAAAACAATAAAACTAAAACCGAAAAATCACAAAAATCAGGGGTTTACAAATTAAAATGTGGAGATTGTCCTAAAACATATGTCGGTAGAACCTTTCGAAATTTTAAAACCCGCATACTTGAACATAAAAGATGCTTTGATAACCACAAGAGGAATTCAAATTATTCAAATCACATTATAGATGAAAATCATACTTTTGATCTAAATTTTGAAATTTTGCATTCAGAAAGAAAAGGTCTAAAACTTAACTTCTTAGAAGCATTAGAGATCAACAAAAGAAAAAATTCCAATAATTTACTCAATGACCAGTTAGATTTAAATTATTCACTACTTCTTAATCTCTTTAATAATTAAATGCATCTCTGTGTTGACCCTGAAGGGATCCTCGATAAACAGGTAGCAAGCTACCTGTCTATCATTATGTGTATCATTGTACCGTTCTTCTATTGTTTACCTTACTTCAAATTACTATAAATATGGTTGTACATTTACTGAATTCCATTTTATGTTTGAGAAAGCTGTATTAACAGCGAAACGCGTCACATATTACATCTAGTAATATATTGTGGATATCAAAAAACAAGTGTTTTTTATTTAATTCTGATTTCCACTTTGTCTTGTGTGGATAACATTGTACATAAAACTTTTTGTGAATTATAAATGTAAGAAAATCTGAACACAAAACAACTCGATTTATTAAACGCAATAATTTGACATTAACCAAAACTAAAAATTTGTTTCAAAAGACTACTAAGTGAAAATTTTATTTCGATTTGATCAGTACCTACTATTTTCTTCCCGAGATGTGCAGTGATGTACAGTGAAACTCATTTACAAACTTCCCAGAAATTGAATATTTGGGCTGGGATTCTAGGAGACCATAATGTAGGACCATATTTTACAATTAATCAACAAGTATATTGAAATCTGCGGATTCGTACGTTTTAGATAGGTCGAAGGATAGTTCAGCGATAAATATTTTTCTTTGGACACCTGAATGGCATTTGGAAGCTTCATTTGCACTTTCATCGATCTAGTAAAAAGCTTCTCTAGATTTATGTATGTATCAAGAACTCACCGTGCAATTGATTCTGGCAGGACGATTAGGTAGTCCAGCTCTGTTCAACAACTGAATCATTCGTCGAGTTCTGGGAGCTCCGTTTTCATTATTCGGGCGACTGAAGACATTGGTGACTCTGCCATTAGTGACTGCTCCTCTGGATGAACTAGTTCCGGCTCTTGGGTTGTTATTCACAATAACGGTTCTGCTTGGGGCTCCTCTGCTAGTAGTTGCATTAGAATTCGAATTCTCATTGGTGTTTTCTTGTGAGCCTTGTTGCGTTGGAGTGAGATTTGATATCTCCTCAGATAACGTGGACAATTGAAGTTTCATAACTTCTGAATAATTTTTATGCGATTCTTTAATCCGCTCGAGTCTTCTCAGAATAGCCTCCATTATTTCAGCGTGAAAAACGCTGAAATCAACTTTCCGAAAATAACACTTTTTCTTGAAGTAATCTGAAACATTACAAAAATGAAGTAAGTACTTTTTTCAAAACAAGTTTTTATTCAAATGTACTGAAAAGTAAGAAATAATTTCTTCAGATGACCTACGTTAATAATAATTATTATTATAATAAATGAATCTTTTGTGTCTGGGATCTTTCCAAATATAAAGGAATCTAAAGGTATACCTATCTTCAAAAATAAGGGATCTGCCAGAGATATAACGAACTTCAGGTTAATTTGCATTCAAAATCAATTCTCAAAAATTTTTGAATCAGCTTACTCTCAAAGATTGACAAAATATCTAGAATTCTTCAACCTACTTCCCGATACACAGCGTGGATTTAGGAAACTAAAGTCTACTACAACTGCAATTCAAGTCACATTGGAATGTTTATACAGGGTGTCAATTTGAAAACTTCCCACCCTTAATATCTTCCTTCCAGTAAACAATATGAGTAATCGAAAAAACAGGTCAATTTTATTGTCAAGGGGGACACTTTCACGGACTATTTGTAGCCCTCGTGGTTCAACCCACTAGGAGGGGTAGATGTTACCCTTAGAATTTTAAATGGGAAGGGGGGTCAAGTGGCACATCATTTTGATGGGCGTTCAATTCTTGTTCCAATGGTACCCTGACTTATTATATTGTGATGAGCATTTTCCGAAAAATTGCGTTCTAAACTAACAGAAGTAATTATTAGATCGCCTATACTGAGATGCATTATTGTATTGACTCCCTTTAATAAAAATGGTTAGAAGAGTAGGTGGCACCGCTCCAACCCTTGAATGACAGAAATACATTTATTACGCATGGGATTTTTTATTTGGTGGTTATTTTCCTTCTACACAATAAAATTTAATTTGCGAGAAAGACATTTCCAACATAAAATCTACTTACGCTTATCTTATTAGCTGTTCGAAATGTTGTCCATTTTGCTCTAAACAGTAATACAGTCTGTTTTCGAACTCCCCTCTAACATTACGGAAAACTTCACTAGGAATTGACCGGCATGCTGCTGTAATTCGTCTTTTAAGTTCGTCAATATCAGAAGGTTGTGTTTTATAAACAACGGATTTAAGATGCCCCCAAAGAAAGAAATCTAAGGGTGTTAAATCCGGTGATCTCGGAGGCCATTCAACTGCTCCCCTTCTGCCAATCCATCTACCCGGAAATCTTTCGTTTAACCACTGTCGGACGGGAAGAAAATAATGAGGTGGAGCACCGTCCTGCTGGAAATGTAACAGATCCTCCTGCAAAAGTTCATTACCTTCTGCATCAATTTGAGTTTCTAGCTCGTGAGTTATAAGAGGATCGATAGTCTCTTCAAGCATATCAAGGTACAGATTGCCAGTCAAGTTTTCTTCCAGAAATAATGGACCAAGAATGGCATTTCCAAGAATACCAGCCCAAACATTAACTTTTTGTGGGTGTTGTGTATGCCCTTCCCGAAAAATATGTGGGTTTTCGTCACTCCAATAGCGACAATTTTGTCTATTAACATTGCCATTCAGAAAAAATGAACACTCATCGCTGAAACAGATGTTTAACAGAATATTAGGGATGGTATTGACTCGATGAGACATGATTTCACAAAACTCTATTCTTCTATCATAATCATCCTCGTGGAGCTCTTGAAGAATCTGCATTTTATATGGATGAAATTTATGCATTTTCAATGCTTTTCTTATAGTCTCGCGTGACATTCCCGTCTGTTCTGATACTGATCGTAAGGAGCTCGTGGGCTCTGCAGCAAATGTTCCCAAAACTTCAATTTGAGCTGCTTCATTTAGTACTCTGGGGTTATTTCTTTTTTTATTTGTCACTGAACCAGTTTCGTAAAACTTATTCACCAAATCAAGCACATACCGGTGACTTACATTACAATTTGGATGTCTTTCGATAAAAAGACATGCCGCCATTCGTGCGCACTTTCCAACTTCACCATAAATTACAATCATTTCAATTCTGTCTTGAAGAATGTAAACCATTTTTACACTTTTATACACTTACTAAAGTAATTCCTAAACAGCCCAACAGGTACAACGGTATTCACAATACTACCACATAGTTCAAATTTGCTAACCAATTTTTTGCCGGAAAACAGAAACTTTTTACAGCAGAAGTAGCAAAAAAGGAAGGCTATCTGTACAATTTCTGCGATGACACTTAAAAATTCAGCATTTAATAAACACAACTTTACTACCATCTACGTTTTACTATTAGACTACTTTTTTATGTAAAGTGTTTGGAGCTAATGGCTAATGTTACCCCTAATACCCCTGTATTACTGTTTAGAGCAAAATGGACAACATTTCGAACAGCTAATAAGATAAGCGTAAGTAGATTTTATGTTGGAAATGTCTTTCTCGCAAATTAAATTTTATTGTGTAGAAGGAAAATAACCACCAAATAAAAAATCCCATGCGTCATAAATGTATTCCTGTCATTCAAGGGTTGGAACGGTACCACCTAATATTCTAACCAGTTCTGGCCAAACCATGCATCTCAGTATAGGCATTCTAATAATTACTTCTGTAAGTTTAGAACGCAATTTTTCGGAAAATGCTCATCAAAAAATAATAAGTCAGGGTACCATTGGAACAAGAATTGAACGCCCATCAAAATGATGTGCCACTTGACCCCCCTTCCCATTTAAAATTCTAAGGGTAACATCTACCCCTCCTAGGGGGTTGAACCACGAGGGCTACAAATAGTCATTGAAAGTGTCCCCCTTGACAATAAAATTGACCTGTTTTTTCGATTACTCATATTGTTTACTGGAAGGAAGATATTAAGAGTGGGATGTTTTCAAATTGACACCCTGTATAACTCTCTTGATAATAAAGAAAACTCACTCTGTCTATTCTACGATCTAAGCCGCGCTTTTGACACAATAGATAGGAATTTTTTTATTCATAAGCTAGAGGCTGTAGGTGTCCGTGGGGTACCCCCTGATTGGGCAAAATCATATCTGTCTAACCGTACACAAGTATCAATGTTCAATAACATTAAATCACAATCAAGAGAAACCAGTCTAGGAGTGTCCCAAGGATCAATTTTAGGTCCTTTATTCTTCCTTATTTTCACATCAGAAATAAAAAAATGTTGCGACTCTCCTGATCAAATAGTACTGTATGCTGATGATACAAATATCCCATAACGATATCGACCAACTAGTGGCAAACAGCAATGCCGCTTCTAATGAATATCATGAGTACTGCTCTCAGAATGAACTCAAACTAAATGTTATGAAAACATACTTCATGCGATTTATACCAAGAAATATATCTCCTTACTATGATATCTATTTACATATTCAAGGAAAATCAATTCAAACTACAATACAATTCTTGGGTGTAAAACTAGACCCAAAACTAACTAAAAGAGGAAAACGTCAGTAAAATACGGAAATAGTCAACTAGAAATAACATAAATAATAAAAATAGAAAAATAAAATAACAAACATGAATAAATATATCACAAATTATCTATTTGTGGCATCCATTACAATCTGTTATCAAAAACCACACCTAAAATTTTGTTAGTTGTCCAGATCAGTATTCTCAAACATTTGCATCTCATATTGTTGTCCTACACCAAGGAATAGAGCATAAAATGAGTGAGTTTTTAACAAAAATTCTAGTAGGAAACCGACTCTGTCATCACACGAAAACAGTCCGTAGTTATATTCTGTTATGTTATCGACTCGCAACTGTCATTTGTTAATTTATTATGAACATTTAAATAACAAAAAACTTGTTTTTTCCATTGTTTTGCTTATAAAATGAAAACTAATGAAGCAATCTGGTCGCACCAATGGCATTGTAGATAATTGAAATACGAACAAAATGAAATGTTTTACGAGCCGTTCGGATCATCAGCAACGGAGAAAACTGGACAAACCGGAAAAATTTGCAATTTTTTGAAAAATACATTGCTCCGCCGTTTTTTAAGAAGTAGGATTGGCCTTTCTCATGAAAGTACTTGATCATGTGTTGTTTATGTGTGCACAAAACAAGAGCTGTCGGATCTTTAGTACTGACCTTGAGATAACTTAGTTCAAAGTGATTTAGGCTGTGGTATTCAAGCAATTTTCGATAACTAATATATTAGTGTCATCAGCATATACAATGAGTGGAGGAATTCCCATTATTCATGTACACTAACAAATCATTAACAAAAACTAGATATAAAAAAGGTCCAACCATCTGCGATATACTTTCCAGATCTTATTTCCTCCCCTATTTTTACTACATGTCTTCTATTTTCCAGATAGAAAGTCAGTAAATTCAGTAGAAATCCTTCAACTCCATATCTCCATAGATTTTCCAGCAAAAGGTTGTGGTTCATGCAATCGGACGTACGCGAAAAATAAGAATAATCCCAGTACACTCTTTTTCTTGTCCAAAGCGTATTATCACGTATTATCTGACTGTGAAAGTCACAAAGAGCAATATAATAATTTACCCAAGTTCCTCAAACTCACAAAAAGGTTTAACAGCTTTCAGACAAAAATTGAACAAAAATTTAATAACATTAATATTATTTTATTATTTTGCCTTCCAAGGCAGGAAAGTAAAAACTAACACTTCTTTGAGTGAAAGTGACAGCTATAGTGAAATCTTCCATTCAGTTAGATCTATTTCTCATATGGCTTTGATACAATATAACAATTTACCCAAGTTTCTCAAACTAACGAAAAGTTTTACAGTTTTCATTCATAAATTGAACAAATATTTATTAACATTATTATCGTTAGCAGGAAAGTAGAAGCTAACACTTCTTTAAGTGACAGCTCGAATGACATCTTTACTTCAGTCGTGTTTGACAATATTTGAACAGTATTTGTTTGAAAGAAGCAAGTTACTACATATCCGTAGAAATATACAGGGTGTTTCTTAAGTACGTGTAGAAAATTTAGGAGCGTGTTGCTGACATCAAAATAAGAAGGAAAGTTCCTATAAACATATGTCCACAAGTTATTCGTTTCTGAGATACAGAGTGTCAAAGATGAACTCTTTTTTTTATTTTTTATGAATAATTTCAAAATAATTTTGATATTTGGGTAAAGTTTGGTATCTGGGAATATTTATTATTTAGTTTGTGTTAAAAACATATTCCTGGTAGAGGTCACTGCGAGCAACTGTTTTCGAGTTATTGAGATTTGAAATAATCGATGCAAGTGATTTTGAATGACAAGATTTTAATGTTTAAAACAAATTCAATTAGAAACTAGTTTTTTTCACAATTAACATAAAATTTGATTTTTTCATTGAAAAATCATCTCAGATACCAAACTTTACTCGAATATAACAAATATTTTGGAATTTATTCACAAAAAACAAATATAAGAATTTAACTTTGACACTCTGTATCTTAGAAACGAATAACTTACGGACATATGTTTATTGGGACTTTTTTTCTTATTTCGACGTCAGCAACATGCTCCTGAAGTTTCTACACGTACTTAAGAAACACCCTGTATATATTATATACTTACTGTAGAATGCTAATCCCGCCAATTTTCACGGCGAAAAGCATGCCGCGTATGCGACCCATTTACGATGTGCGCATGCGCGTCATCAGTGTAGTTTGGGTAGATCGTTGCCAAGTTTGAAAATAATTTGGTGTTTCAATTCACAGTTTTTTGTTATGAGGTAATAAAACACATGTCATTTGAAAGAGAGAAATTTGACAGCGCATTTAGGACTTTTTAAAACCGAAAAGAACCTTTTAGAGATAGATTACTCCGAATTTTAGGCGCGAAAGAAACTTATTTAAAACAATAATGTACCCTACGCTACTGTTATTATAATAAACGTGCAACAGTGCTTTTTCATCAACAGGAAGACTTGTCACTAAGATATGTCACTCTTGTCTGAGACAGAGACGGTTTTTAGAATTTCTGATTTTCTCTTGTCGTTTTGTGTGGTGTTTGTTGTCGTTGGTTATTTTTTCGTTCTTTCGTGAATTTGCATTAATCTTGTTCCTGTAAAGACGATTTCTGATAAAGCCTTTTCTTCCTAAAAATAAACAATGAACTGTTTAGTGTTGTGTAAAGAAAAAATACCTGAAATAAATGATTTTTGGTAGATAGTGAATTTGTTTATGTACCTATTTGCTTTGCTCAAAATAGCTTAAATATTATTTTAGCTTGACAAAATATGCATGTTTTTTGGTTATTGTTTTTAAGAAGAAACCCCAGCAGTACATTTGAGTGAGAAAATTGTGATTTGTGGCAGACATTTTCCTCATGAAGATTCATGTGACAATAGAATAATTTGAAACCTAGTGCAGTACAGATCGACAAGCGTAGAGATGCCTCTGAGATGCGCAAATGATAGAAAGCGTGAGTAGATGTGCGACAAAGATCGACTACTGTTTAATAAGGCAGAGCGATTGAGCTCCTGCCCCACTCCAGGGTTTTGTCTACTGCGCACCCAATTCTCGGAGGCATCCTTACGCTTGTCGATCAGTACCAATACTGTGTCTGCGTAAGCATGCATGGCGAGTGATACAACTTTCTACCACACCGCTTATATTATGAGTTCTAGATTCCTACAAAAAGTACTAAACATTTACAGAATTAATGTCAGTATGGAAGTGCTTTTCTTTGATGGTAAGGAAATTGCTTCTGGCCTCACTTTCTCATGCACCCCCATTGTGGAAATTGCACTAAGGTGACTAAGGTAATACAACCAGAAAAAACGATTTAGGGTGGTTCCGTAGGTTTTTCTTGGTTAACTACAGCTGAAAAGTGAATGTGATACCAAAAATCAGTCGCTTCAGAGCGATAAATAATAATAATAACCGTACTCTACTTTCTGATGGCATCTGCTGAATATTCAGGATCATAAATATGTGAAAATATGTATTAAAATCGGCTAAATACAAATAACAGGTATAAGCACAATGAGGTTTCCAACCTTATTCTCCGAGATTCAGAATTAACGTTTGGTAATCTTCACAAGTACCATAATATTTTACTAAAACCGGGCCTGTTACAAAAATCACTAATGACGCGCTTGCGCATTGCGGACTAGCCTGAACTTTTTACAACACTTTTGACATGGGGATTAGCATTCCAGAGTAAGTATATAATATATATTTCTATGTACATATCACATAAAGCAAGCTTTTCCTGTTATACCAGAAAAATCATATCAAAGTGATCAGGAATTAAGGCAGCTTGCGATTTTATCAAAGTATGAAATGATTACTTTGTTTTGCTGACAGCTATTTGAACCGGTTCTCTTTAATAACAAACTTAGAAAAGTGGAGGGTTAGCTTGGGGTGCATCTTAAGGTCGGATCCAAAGAATTACAGACCGAAACATTACACTTTAATGTGTGTTATAAGTTCTTAACGCGAATCTCATTTACACGTACCCTCTTCGCAGTTGATCCGGTTCACGAATAGATATGGAGCAAGAGGGTCAAAGAAAGGGG
Organism: Chrysolina oricalcia; assembly: GCA_944452925.2. Classification (NCBI taxonomy): domain Eukaryota; kingdom Metazoa; phylum Arthropoda; class Insecta; order Coleoptera; family Chrysomelidae; genus Chrysolina; species Chrysolina oricalcia. The sequence goes on from OX101816.2 coordinate 8,870,598, forward strand.
CTGCAAGGAGAACCAGCTCATCTACAGATGTGTCACGCAGGACTCCGTGCAGTACAAGCGTAACCTTTCGATGACCTGGATCGATTACCGTAAGGCATTTGGTACATCACATGCGCTCATCATGCATTTGCTCAGATGCTTTGAGATACTCGATCGAATAGTGAGATGCATTGGACAACTGATGCCGCTCTGGAGGACTCGCTCCACCATAACAGCTGGTCAAGTTAGAGTACAAACATAGCAGGTAATATTTAGAATGGTCGTGTTTCAGTGAGACTCACTCAGCCCTCTTCTCTTCTGCATCTCAATATTGCCATTGTCCGTTGAACCCAGAAAAACCTGTGGGTACAACTGCGGCACCCCCAGCAACCGTAGGCATACAGTCACCCATCTCTTTTATATGTCTCGGGAGAAAGGTTTGGAGTGTCTGTATAACAGAATGGTACTGGATGGAGCCAGTAAAGTTGTTATCAGGAGTTCAGATCCCCTTCTCTGCATGGTCCGCGACTATGGAAAAGCAGAGATTACAGCTCTCTCTGAGGCAGCAACCCGTGCAGCAGATAAAATTGATCTCGTATTCGACTGTGAACGGGCTAACTCAAACTCTGTCACCGAGTTGGAACCCGGCTCACATCAAAGCTTGACCTTTGTCTTCCTCAGGTCAAGTGTGAGACTAAGGGATTCATAAAGGCCTGCCAGTCTTTAGTCTACCGTAGTACCGTAGTCAAGTGATGGGTATAGAGGTCCCTAACACCAGATGCAGAGCGTGTCGTGTGCACCTGAGACCATATTGCATTTGCTGTCAGCATGCCCAGCTAAACGCGGTCTCAGCCTATATCCACAGGCATAACGCGGTGCTAAGAATGTGTTCTACCATCTACGACACTGGAACGGTATAGACGAGACACCAGTGTTGCCCTATGCTCCGGGGGATATTGAGTCCGCTGTGGAGAACGAGAAGTGCTGAATCTATTCAGACTACCCATATTCCACCTTCAGGTAAGTACAAACCAGTAAGCCTGATGATGTCCTCCTCGACCACCAAAGTAGGAGGATTTTCGTCATGTAGTTTTCCGCTCCAGGCTAAACGAATATCATTCGAAAAGAGGAGGAAGAAATGACTAAATATCGAAATCTACTCTCTGAACTCCGCTGGCTCTACCCAAACCATTCTGTTGAAATGGTAGTTCTGATCATTGATGGAGTCCTTGGAGGAATGATGGACACACTGCTCTCAAATTTTAAAATAATACTGGCATGCCGTAAAATGGCAGAAATCTTAGTCGCACGAATACAGAAGGCCGTTATTCTTGGTTCACTTCGTCTGCTCAGAGCAGAAGGCTCTCAGACACAATAGTCACTCACCTTACGGACGTGGGGAGTGGTTATTGGGGTAAACGACACCAGCGGCGCGCTCCGGATGTGTCGTAGCACTGGAGACCTGACTGGGATATTCCTAACGAACAATGAAAAATATGTTGGGCAGCACCTGAAACCTGATGCGCTAAAAAGAAAATAGTATTTTTTTATGCGTAACAGAATCAGAATTTTACCGCGCAAAAATAACTATTTTGTACTAGCAGCTAGCTTTTGAATCTGTCAGGCATATCGTATTTGTATAAAAGATTTTTTATAAATTTTATTCAATTACTTTTGGTCATGCTGAAAATCTGTACGTAAAACTCCCACAACCCAATTTTGAACGAATTGGACCATAACCACAAATATCATATCATTTTCTTTTCTAACAAAAATTCCATAATACATTGTCATCGCAGTTATGAACCTACCAGAGTTCATGTCGATCGGACAACTAGAAGTGGGTCAAAATTCAGCTGCAAGATTTGTCCCATACATACTAACAGGGAGAGTTGAATAAAAGCTTACGAAAAAAAAATTGGGCATTGCATACACTTAAAAAATTGGAAAACCTTGCATAAATTCAAATCCAATTATTCCAACTACATTAATTCACAGTAGATGCTCAAAGTGTTCGCCATGAACTGGCATACATGAGTATAAGTCAAACGACGATTTTTGAGCAATTTATGCAAAATTTTACAATTTATAAGTTCGTACAATGTTAATTTTTTCAGTTTTTGTTGTTTTCGTGAATTGTTCACATTAGTTTTCAAATCAAATTTCATAAGTTGGAATACGGAACAGTTGTTTTTCCCGCAATAGGAAGCCAAAATGAAAAGTTCGGTAGCAAATACTCACATGTCTGAATTCCTTATAGAATTATACCTTTTCAATGCTGCAGTATTTCTTAGTATTTTCCCTATTCAAATTGTATGAGTGACCAAGGGGTGGGAAGAGTGGATACGAAGATGTCCCCTTGGAATTAAAATCGACGTGTTTTTGCATTACATGTATTTTGAAGAATTAATTTTCGGTGCCGGGTCGAATGGAACCACAACTACACATTCCGCCCGCCATCTTGTATTTTGCATCTACAAAAAAATCATAATTTCCGAACCTGAAAATCCCCACATACAAGTTTTGATTCAAATCGGAACATAATTACAAATTTCGTCCGTCATCTTAGAGCCACCATCTTGTTTTTTGCATTGACAAACAAATCATAATTTTCGACCCTGAAAACCACTACTTATCAATTTTGAATCGAATCGGACGATAATTTCAAATCTTGTCCTCCATTGTGGAGCCGTCATTTTGTTTTACCCCTTAGAAAAATTCCATAATGCATTGTCACCAAATTTATGTCAAATTAGCTTGCAAATGAAGTATCATTATTTGGAATACGGAACAGTTGTTTTTCCCGCAAGAGGGCGCCAAAATAAAAAGTTAGGTAGCGAAAATTGACATGTCTGAATCCCTTATGAAATTATGTTTTAAATGATGTGTCACACTCACTACTTTCCCTATTCAAATTACTTGGCTGATAGTGGCCAAGGGGAGGGGGGAGGGGTATGACAGCTTGGATTAAAAACCGTCGTGTTTTCGCATTTTTTCCACAACACATGTGTTTTGAAGATGTTCGATCTGTTTCGTTTTCGGTGCCCCACCCTGTATTTAATACTACTACAAGTTTACAGAACTTTTGGAATTTTTTCAACGAGTTTACACCAAAATTCACGTTAATTGCAATTTTGGTTGCAAACTGAGATCTATTGCTTTCTCGATGTACAGTTGTATTCATAGAAAATGGGTACACTAAAATTGTTATAGTGTAAATCGGGTTTGATTGAATTTGACTTAAAAATAATGTATGGTTGACATTGACAAGCCTGTCAGTGCCAAAACGTTTCAAAATGCCTCGTCATTTAACTGAAATTGAAAAAGCTCAAATAATAGCCAGAATCGTAGATGGGTGGTCAATACGTGCATTAGCAGATTTTACCGGAAGAAGCAAAAACACTATTTTAAGAATTAAGCAACGTTGGATTCAATAGGGGTCTTTGAAAAGAAAAGTTGGTACTGGTCCGGCACGCATTTCCGTCCCTGAACAAGATGATGCATTTCTGGGATATCTAAGGGCAAATCCTTTTGAAACTGCAAGAAATGCTGTCATTGACACAGGATTTCCTGGGTCTCAACCTACCGCTAGCCGAAGAGTCAAAGAATCTGACTTAAAAAACCGCGTAGCTGCGAAAAAAATGATGCTCACAGAAGAACGGAAACAGTCTCGTTTACTTTTCGCCCTAAATTATAACAACCGCGACCATCAGTTTTGGAACACGGTAGTGTTCACCGATGAAAAGGTTTTTCAGTCAACATATAATGGACAAATTCGTGTCTACAGGCCAGACAATACAAGATTCGAAGAACGCTACATTAGCGATCTTGCTTTCAGACCTGGGCGATTTTCAGTAAACGTATGGGGTTGGATAAGTGCTTATGGACTTGGTGTCTGCTGGCGATTGGAGGGAAGGTTTAACGCCGAACATTATATGTCTGTTCTGGAAGATATAATGCTCCCATCTGTTGGACAAATATATCCAAATAACTCATTCGTCTTTCAGCAGGATAACTGCACGGTCCATACCGCAAATGCTGTAAGGGAATGGTTTCATCATAATAATATTGAAGTCTTGCCATGGCCCGCTTACAGTCCCGATATTAATCCCATAGAGAATGTTTGGGGTCTAATTGTAAAACAAATATATAAAAGAAATTTTAGACCAAACAATTCTAATGAATTATGGGAAGTTATCCACGAGTGCTGGGAAGAGCTGGATGCAAATGTTATAGGGAATTTAATTACCTCAATTCCAGGCAGATTGGTTCAAATAGTCGAAAAAAATGGTCATATGACCAAATATTGAATTTTTATAATTTAATTATAAATTATATATTACATTATAATTAAACATTATTTATACATAGTTTTCTGTTTTTATTATTGTTATTGGTTACGTTGTGTTTAAAAATTTGCGTTGTAGAAATATTCTAATACATTAAAATCATTTATCACATTTTATATGTTTTTGTTTTGTCTATCGCCGTCGATAAGAAAAGCCTGATTTACGCAAATATGGCAAAATCTAGTCATAAGACGTACCCATTTTCAGTGAATACAACTGTACCATTGACTTGACCAAAGTTTGAAAACATTTGGAATTATGTATTGTTAAATTTACAATTTTTAATGTCTATCTCTCCTGGCCTATTTTCCAACTGCTCATGATATTGCTAGTTTCCTAGAACCGTCCAAAGTAGTGGCACAGTTGAAGTCTGATAAGTTTTGGGTATCTAGACTTCCTAGACATGAATGTGCGACTGTAGAACTGGTTCAGAACCAAAACAAAGTAAACAAACCCATTGCTGAGGTAAGAGATTACTACATCTTCTAGAATCTTCATGATATCAAATGGTCTATTTTTAAACGATTGGGAAATAATGGCCTAGCTGCAGCCACGCCTTCAAGGTGGTTTCCCGCCAAAATTACCACTCGTAGGTAAGGTCATTCGATGCGATCTTTTGTAATTCGACAAAAGACATCACTAAAACCTTCGCGGTTCTCTAGAGAAACATGTAGGAGTCATAAGAATCTATATTAACTCGCATATCAATTAGTTCAAATCGAAATTCGGTATGAATGCTTTTGAAGTGAGGTTAGGATTTCGACCAGCGATCGAAACATATTCAGCCACTTGTTCTGGCCTGCAGTTAAAATTGAATACAGTTCAAATATAACTTTATTTATAAGTATATATCATTAAAAAAAACTTACCTTGGAATAATCTGAAAACACAGAAATTACTGCAACAATTATAACCGAACTCATGAACACATCACAAATGTATCGCGGGAACAAAATGATAAACAGTAAACAAATACATGGCAGATTGAGTTTCAAAACCGCATGCAAAGATAAAATCATTAGCTATGCGTTTTTCCGCTTATCGCGAAATAGGTATGACTAATACAGGATAGTCGTGAAAAGAATTAAAGAACCTGTGTTAGACCAATCAATTTAGCATTAAAAATCAGTAATGGGAAAAAATAGCAAAATAATGCAAACTTTTACAAAAGTTGTATTTTAGTGCTCAGTGAAACTGTAAAAGTTTCCCCTCTTGTACAACACCGGCAACATTGTTAAAAATGTGAATTATAAGGTATCGTTCCCCATTTTTGCCAATATTTCCAAGTTCGGCATCAGAATAAATAAATTATTTAGATAGATAAATAAACTTCATTTAATTTTTTTTTTATTGTTATTTCCGTCAACCGATTGCACCCCTACGCGCAACCCTCGGAAGTCTTCGAGAGACTTGTGTGAGCTAGGGAAGACGTATCCCTTACCTTTTAACGTGTGATGCCATGCACGAGACCGATGACCATGCGAGGCTTTGAAACCTCGACCATTCGCTCCAAAGGCGAACGCTCTACCACCACGGTCACCACACATTGTCTAAATGAAAACGATTGTAGACAATGTCAAAATAATTATCCCACTGTTAATTGTTTACATATTAGCATTCTAGGCTGGTACCAAAACGCCCGAATCGAATTCTAAACGCTTAAAATAAGAAAAAAAGTAACAGAAGACCAGGTGGAGAATGTTATTGAAGTTTCAACTTTAAGGGGAAAAAATTAAACACGAAAACACTCAAAACGTTTTTTGGAGATTTGCAGAGAAACGAGACCTCTTAGTGGAATATGTTCGAAGAAAAAGTTTATTTTCTTTATTCAACACTTTTTGACATACGTTAAAATGGCAAAAACCCGATTTTTCAGGAATTTTTTTTCTCGCGTATACATTATTTAGTTCTGATGAAAATTTGTAGATATATCTCTTTTTTTGTGTGGAATAATCTAGATTTTTTCGCACTTGAGAAGATTTCTGGTTTTCAAGTTATTTACATTATTCGAAAAACATACCCTAATCTTCCACGAACAATTGTCTTGATTTTTTTTTGTTTTTCGAAGGTCTATAAGTGACCATATTGATTGTTGAAATGTCTACTTTGAAATGGTCTATATAACTAGGTGGTTTATTGTTTATTGATCGTTAAACCGCTTAAAATTGGGAAAAAAATCTCTCTGAATCATGAATTTCTCAATATTTTCAAAGATTTTCGACTTTCTTCATTATTTTTATAACAAAAAGAGTTTATATTAAATGATTCATAATAAAATATTGGAATACATAATAACACTACAGTATTAATTTAATAAAATCACTTCTATTGTTTTCTACAACTACTGAAAATCATTGAAAATATTGATGAAATCATGATTCAGAGAGACTTGTTGGTTTTTCTCAATGTTAAGCGGTTTAACGGTAAATAAACCACCAAGTTACATAAACCATTTGAAAGCAGACATTTTAACAATCAAAATGATCACTTACAGACTTTCGAAATACAAAAAAAACCCAGAACAATTGTTCCTGGAAGATAAGGGTATTTTTTTGAAAAATGTACCTCGAAAACTAAATTGAATTGCTAAACAATCATGCTTATGTGACGCCAAAAAAGACATATTTCTACAAATTTTCTTCTAAATGATATCATTTATAAGTGAGAAAAAAATGAAATACTGAAAATCGGGTTTTCGCCATTTCGACATTTAATTTGAGGTTATGTCAAAAAGTATTGAATATAAAAGTTTTTGATTTTTTTTTTATCTACAACTTTTCCATTGAACATTTTCTGCTAAAAGGTCACGTTTTGCCGCAAATAGCAAAAATCCGCTTTCAACCCCTAAACTTCATCCCCATTCCACCATTTTGAGTGTTTTCGTGTTTAATAATTTTTTTCCTCAAAGTTGGAACCTCAACAACATTTTCCAACTGTAGTGTGTCTATCGATCCTGAAAATGTCATGAACTGAAAAATTTTCAGAGGACAGGTGTGTGAACTGGTATACTAATTAAACACTTCTATTTTCAATATTTTATTCCACAACAAACGATTTCCAACACGACAATTACAAAAACGTCTGAACAACCCGCACAACGGATAGCAACTAACTGACCGTTCTCGATATCATTCCATTATCTAAACTTGATTCACTCATTGCACCATCATCCCATTACTCATTATCGCACTCTGACGTGGTCGTCAACACATTTGCCTGTTCACACTCGGCCATCCTGACCGGATGATGGTCATTCAGCCTTGGAGACCTGAAACAAGTTCCGACGGTCTACAAAGCACAGGGACCAGAAGTCCCGACGGCCTACATGGCACAGGGACCAGAAGTCCCGACGGCCTACATAGCACAGGTACCACAGTCCCGACGGCCCACATAGCCCAGAGACGAGAAGTACCGACGGCCTACATAGCACAGGGACCAGAAGTCCCGACGGCCTTCATAGCATAGGTACCACAAGTCCCGACGGCCCACATAGCACAGGGACCAGAAGTCCCGACGGCCCACATAGCACAGGGACCAGAAGTACCGACGGCCAACATAGCACAGGGACCAGAAGTCCCAACGGCCTATATAGCACAGGTACCACAAGTCCCGACGGCCTACAAAGGGCTTACCTAGTTTTTATGAACGACATCGTAGGAAGTCCATCTCTTCATGTGCTCTAATGCGTATACTCCCCTATATGGATTTCGAGATCTATTTGCACCTGGTATATCGACAACTTCATATCGATCATTTTCAAAAACTTTCGATACCATAAATGGACCTTTCCATTTAGGGACTAATTTGCGACTCGTTCCTGAGCTAACAATAGACGAAATCTTCACCGACACAAGCTCTCCTGTACGGAGCGTCAAAGTCTCTCTTTTGACGATCCTGATTCGACTCAATGTTTCGAACGATTTCATTGCGCAGTTTAGTTACGTCTACCTTATCTTCTTCAACACTTCCTGCATTATTAGGGCCCGCCCTGTACCCCAGAAGTACTTCAGCTGGACTTGTACCGATAGCTCTATTCCATGTATTATTTATGCCCAGTTGAATGTTCGAAATATTCTCGTCCCATTCGTCATCTGCCTTGTTCGCACCCATGGTTGCGAGAGAATCCAGGATGGTTTTATTGTACCTCTCCGCCTGTCCATTTCCCCGAGGCATTCCAACTGCATTTTGGTGGTGATTGATCTGCCTCTCAGCACAGAACTCTCTGAACTTCTTGGAAGTGAACGCTGTACCCCTGTCACTAATTATTCGCTTAGGTACGCCAAAGGTTTGAATGAGTTCTCTCAAAACATCGAGTACATAATTAGTTTTCGTATTTTTGACCGCTCTTATACAAGTAAATTTCGTGAATGCATCAACAATGACCAGTACATACGTATTCTTGTTTGGTTCTGCAGAAGGGGCCAACGTGATCTACATGAACCGTATGAAAAGGTCGAGCAACTTTGGGGATTGGTTGTAAGAATCCGGGTCTTTTTCTAGAAGCAGACTCATGGAACAGACAATTTATACAGGCTTTGACGTATTTAGTAATACATTTTCTCATTTTAGGGAACCAAAATTTACTAGAAACCAACTCGAATGTTTTATCGACCGCAAAATGGCCAACATCGTCGTGGTTGAATCTCAGTATTTGCCAAATACCGTTAAAATAACGTCATTCGATAATACTATGATTTTCAGTTGCAGCTTTTTAGTTAACTGATATGTTATAAGCGAGCATTCACTACCGAAGTCAATGAAACAAAGCTCTCTTTTACCATTAACTAGGATTTCTTTGTGAAATTTGTTTTTAGCACCTTTCCCCGAAATCAGAAATATTTGCTTTGCATTCCTCATACCACTAACATTTGTTGATTGGGCTTTGTTATTCGTGGAAACATTTCTATTTTTTTTTAAACAATCTCGACAGTGTGCCCCTTCTGACGACAATATTGGCAATATTTTGTTATATCACCTTGTATTTGTGAACAGTTGAATTGCCCCACTCGATTACAATTGGAGCATATGATCTCCCTATTTCGGCGATCAACAGCATGATTTGATTTTTGCACAACCTTACTACAGTGTTTCTTTCCTGTCTTTCATAAGAACGCGAACTCGATACTGTCGGTTCAAAAGCTTTCAAGTAAACCGCCAATTTGGAAGGGTCATCGATATTAGCCGCTTTGACGGCAAATTTTATTGAATTGGTGTCAAGACTGCCTACAATTAGGTTAATCTCGTCAGAACCGCTCAAGTTTAAGTTCATTTTTCTGATCAAAGACAATTTATCGAAACAGTATACGAATAAGCTCTGATTTGACTTCGGATGCAAAGCTAGCATTTCTGCCATCATACCGTGAAGGTATCTAGTGGAAGGAAACGTAACAGTCAACAATATTTTCCATTCATCCCAAGTTTTAGAAATAGAAGACAAGCTTTTGTACCAACTTTCTGCAGAACCCTTCAATTTATTTATAGCAATATGACAAATATTCAACTCATCCCAATGATATATGGTTGCATGCTCATCAATTTTTGAAATCCATTCTACTAAATCATCTTTAAGAGGATTAAATTCGGTTCATCTTTCATCAACATACCCAACTTTGAACGATTTTCTCGTCTCAAATTGTCAACTAATTCTAGCAAACCTGCGTTCGTATTAGAGTTCGTAGTTGAAGTTGAGAGTTCCGGCGTGTGATGTCGATCCTCAGGGTATTCTCGCTCTGTTTCTTTCCTACTCGTCGTTCTACTACTTCCTCTCCTTCTTGCCCTCTTTCGACTTCCTTCCTCGTTTGGTGTACGAGATCTTGAATGCCTCCGTTTTCTGTTCCCGTTTTGATCCCTAATATAGCTTTTAGGAAAAATAGGTGGTTCCATCGCTGGTGGCGCGCAGTTTATATCACGTAGGATGACCCTTTTTATGCAGTGAGTTCATTTCCAGTGTACCTATCGATACTGGAAATTTCATGATTCTACGTCAAAAATAACGGAAGATACGAGGGTGTTTCCACGAGTAGTGAAGACACTGCATATAATTGCATACACTACAGCATTTTTAAATCCGAATTGTACAATGTTATGTGGTCTGCGAAGAAGACACACTGGGTTGGTTTTATGTGATAGAATATATGAGGGGCCTCGTTCCAAAGTGTACAATCTCCATTGAGATATTCCACAAAGTACAATCTTCATAACATTTTATGAATATTTTTGGAAAAAAAAATTAATTTTTTTCTAGAACTTCATGAATCATCTATAGATAATGATAACTTTTAATATAATATTCAAATTTCAAGAAGAGTGCACCACCTTCAATTGCGAGGTTTTTCCTGGTTTCTGGAAATTTGTTTGGACTGGAGAATGTACATTTTGGAACTAGTCCCCTCATATCGTTTATGAAGATTATAAACTGAAGTGGCCGAAGAGTTCATCCTTGGGGCTCTTCCAAAGATATAGATTTACACACTGACATGTTATATGTCGGACAGAAATATATGAGTCGAAGTATGCATAAGCTGACCCTCTTACTCCATAGAGTTCAAGCTTATCAAGTAACTGACTGCAGTTTCCTCACCACTTTCAAAGCCCTCGACTATATTTTTAAAGTTTTTAATTAGCATTAGCGGATATGTATGCATAGGCTTATTCCTGATATCTGATTAACTTTTAAGTAGATTTTAATAACTTATTGGATTGTGTGTAGTTGGATATTTTTAGAGCTGTTTGTCGGTACTGTTATTATTTTTTCTTTCTTAAACTGATGACGTCTCTTGTAGACTCTTACTTGTTGGTGTTACTATTGTTTATTTTTTATACTTAAGGTTATTCTTAAGAAACAAGCTTTGTCAATGAGAACAACTTCTTTGGACAATAAAGCATATTTCTCTCTCTCTCTCTCTCTCTCTTGTTTATAACGCGATTGTGCAAAAACTACACATCGGACAGAAAACATCTTGCGCACAGTTGAACCACATAATATTATTTATCAGTTTCCGCAATATTGTTTGTCCCGCTTCAGATTTATAAAAATTATCAATTTTTGAAAAATGGTCTATTTTTCGAGGTTTTCGCGGATTTTCTCAGTGGAAAATGCACCGATCCGGTCATATGAAAATCCGTTTTGTAGGTTCTATAAATCTCCACAATAGTTCCATTAACTGTAAAACGATTCCTTGAATAATCTTTGAGACATTTCCAAAAAAAACAAAAAAGTTGTAATTTTTTTCACTATTGCTTGTTTTAAAGAATTCCACAAAGCGATTTTGCTGGGGCGAACACTGGGGTTTACATTAACGAACTACCTTATAAAAATAAGTATAGGCCATTTGCGTCTTTTATTTTGTGTGGGAAAAAATCTCTAAAGCTTGGTCTATAATTGTCAGTGTCAAAATACGATGTCAATTCTGTTTTATTGATGATTTCAAAAGTCTTGCCTGTTACTGGAATTATTGAGACTGGTCGTTGATTTTCTGGCAGATCAACGTTACCTTTTTGAAGATCGGTATTAATTTGCTTTTTGAAAAAAATCAGGAAAGACTCTATTGATACGTAAAAAGAGTAAATTGAATAAATGTGTGAGTGGGTCTGCAAAAATATCTTTTATGTTCAAATTGTTCAAATTGTGGAAGTTATAGCAGCTGGTGTTTCAAAAAGTCAGATGCATCAAGATCCTCATCTTTGCAAACAGGAAAAAATAATTTTTCGGCAACCATCCGGGAAGTCTTCTCTTCCCGGACACTTTTTCTTTGGGAAAGTAGCACTACCCGGCCTAGTCCGGGAAGTACGTACTTTCCGGACTAGGCCGGGAAGTGCTCGAATTTTAATATAAATATTAATTTAAATCAGGATGGATTTATCGAGGGGCAGTATATAAAAATATAAATAGAAAAGTTATTGGGTATAGCCCTCAAATTGTTGTGCAACCGTATTATATTTTTATATATTGACTTCCTTTGTTTCTATTTTTACATCCAAGTGTTGTACATCTACGCACTTGATTTTACCGTACTGAAGAGAGCTTAAGCTCGAAACACGTGTCTACGGTTGCACAACAATTTGAGGGCTATACCCAATAACTTTTCTATTTATATTTTTATATATTGCCCCTCGATAAATCCATCCTGATTTATATTTTCCTGGGTAGGATTGTCACGCTGGTAGCTATAGCTGTCTTCGTGTCGACGTTAGTTGTTGCCTTGAAATCTCAAGGTCTTCTAACCGAAGACACAAATGTGTGGTTGGGTTCCTGTTATTGACTTCCTTTGTTTCCATTTTCACATCCAAGTGTTGTACATCTTCGCACTTGATTTTACCGTACTGATGAGAGTTTAAGCTCGAAACACGTGTCTACGGTTGCACAACAATTTGAGGGCTATACCCAATAACTTTTCTATTTATATTTTTATATATTGCCCTTCGATAAATCCATCCTGATTTATATTTTCCTGGGTAGGATTGTCACGCTGGTAGCTATAGCTGTCTCCGTATCGACGTTAGTTGTTGCCTTGAAATCTCAAGGTCTTCTAACCGAAGCCACAAATGTGTGGTTGGCTTCCTGTTATTGACTTCCTTTGTTTCCTTTTTTACATCCAAGTATTGTACATCTTCGCACTTGATTTTACCGTACTGATGAGAACTTGAGCTCGAAACACGTGTCTACGGTTGCACAACAATTTGAGGGCTATACCCAATAACTTTTCTATTTATATTATTAATATAAACGTAGGATTTTTGTCAGTTGTCTAGGGGAAATGAGTTCAAAAGGCCGCCGGATAGTTTAAGAACAGGAAAACACAGTTTATTTACAATGCTGGTGAATTGGGGAAAACAATAAACTTCATATAAATCTTTCAAGTAGCTAATCATGAACAGGAGACAGCCACTGAACGTCTTCACGTCTTTTCTGGATTATAATCGTCGTCTCAATGAATAAAACAAATCGCGGCTCTATCTGTCTTATTTGACTCTTCTCTGTGAGGTCGTCGTTTCTCACCATTTACATCTTTGGTTAAATCTTCTTTCAAGCATCTCGACATCTGTTTTGAGTATGTAATTACTGTAGCTGTTTATTTAGATTCGTTTAAATCAAAGTTGTATTCTCATCTGTAATTCTTCTATATATCTTCATTCAATTCACTATTTGAAGCATCTCTGATGATTTTCAATGAGTTAATAGTATTTCTCATTTCTCTAGATCTCTTGTTAAAGAAGTTAACAGGGTATGGTAAGTGTATGCCTGGTTGGGCAATCAGTGGAAACTGTTTCTCTACTAAAAAGTTCAAAGTACCCATCAGTATACGTATACATTGGTTTGGATAAACACTGATGAACTCAAAGGTTTCCTGTATATCATCAAAAGTTTTATAAAATCTAAAATGATGTTCATGTGACCAATGCAAACGTATTTCTCTAAAGCAATGCATTAAACAATTTAAAGGCTCAGCGTCAGCTCCTATTGTTGTTTGAGTGTGACTGCTGAAAATGCGGGGGACTGGCTGAAAGGCTGAAATGGAATACGTAATGGAATGGCTCGGGGCGGAAACGTTGCTAAGCAACAAATAGTACAGGATCCTGTCCCCAACATGGCCGCCAAGATCAATAAGTCAAGTCCTTGGAGAACGCGATTCACGAGAATATGCGATGCTGCTTTCACTTACAGGATGGACGGTGGAATGATGCAATTTATAGCAGGTTCAACTGATTTTTGGTTGGCGATGATCAAGATAATGGAATGTTTCAGTATTTATTCTTCCTTGGATATCTTCACCATTTGTATATTTTCAATGAATAGTTTTTTTAGATCAAAATTATATTATTATCAAAAAGAAGGTAATACTCATGAAAATGATGATGATAAAGTGAAGAGCATTTGTGATGCACAGTGGTAGAAATCTAGAAGCCAACAGTGTTACGATGCAATGGTTGACGGAGGACTGAAACTAGTAGATACAGCATATACTATTACGTCTTTATTTAGCAAAAAATACTAATTTACAAAGTCACAGACTATACCTAAGTATACTTGTAAAATTGCACAAAATATAAAACACTACACTACCAGTAAAAAATAACAATCACACTTAGAAAAATAAATCTATCTAATGAACATTACCTCTAAAATTTGAGGTAAGGCATAATTTCCGCTAATCATTAAACATCTAAATTATTGTTTTCTATACAAAATGTGAAGAAAAAGTTTTTGGCGATTTCTTATATTCATAGTTCAGTGTAATATTTCTAGTACTCATACCTAAAATGTTTTCATCACTCACCTTGGAAAAAAACGTAGTAGATTGGATTTACTCTTAGTCGCTGCTTGCAGTTCTTCTTCCATTCTCTTAGAGACAATTATATCAAGTTCCTTGTCGGACTTTGATTGTAACTTATAATTACGCCACACTTCGTAATCTAACTTCTGTACATTTTGTACTTTCGTATTTGTATGAGATTTTTTAAAACTTTCGAACAATTTTCTATATAACTTTGATTTGTCTATTCGAAACAACATCTTAATTAAACACTTCAACTTTGGCGAAAGTGGATCAACGGAAACACAAACATTAAATTGCTTTACTTTGCTTACAATACGTCAAATCTTCAATCGTACAGAAACGAAACAATAGATTGACGGAAGAAATTAGGACAAGTGAATATCGCGCGGTAATTTCCCACTCGGTTCTAAGTACCTAAACGTATACATTATTTGCGGGAATCCCCGAAAATGCGTTTCGTTTTCAAACATAGACAATGTCTGGGTTGCCATTTTGTGTGTCATCAAAAATAAGCAAAGCACAGACCTCCGCCTCCTTATAGTGCTTACGTTATACTTGAACGACGTCTTCTGGTAATCTTTGTTCAGAAAACAGAAGGTAAACCCTAACCTGAGATTATCATGGTTTGTTGATTTAATGTATTATGGTCTGGTGTTTATAGCATGAAAACTATCACCAAGATAAAGAAGTGTGGTTTTGTACTGAGTATATACTTTATTGCTTCTGGGAGCCTCTGGAGTTATGAGGAATCAGAGAAATAGAAAATATGGCGTTAAACCTATGCTGAAATTGCGAAGCAAAGGACCCCGCAGACTCCTTATGGAATTTGGGTCTAGGTGGATTTTTTTGAGTTTTTGGTATGATGTAGTCCATGTAATTCTCTACCAATGTAACCATTGCGCCAACCCAAAAAATTAACAGTTTTGATGCTAGGGGGCGTTGAAATCACCCCTTGCGCAGAATAGACAATTTTTTTTTGAATCCGGTAATAACATTTTCACTTGTTTCATTGTTGCTAATGTTGCACAATATTGTGCTGTTTTATAAAAAAAATTCATACCCCCCTTCTTCTCCCCAACTCCTATTATGAAACGCAAAAAAAAAAATTGTGAGTGCCTTTAAATGTATGCCTTTTTTATGATTATCCCCTCTCCCCCCAAGAGGAACAAACCGAAAAAATTTCGGTGGATTTTTGGATATGATGCAGTTCAAGTTATTTTGATTAGAAATTAATTGGGCGACAAACCCTGAAAATGAATAGTTTAGATGCTAGGGGGCGTTGAAATCATACCTTGCTCAGATTGTAGAGTATTCATTACTATAGATCGAAACAATATCTCTACGTATTTTCATAAAAAAATCTAAAACGTCCCCCTTACCCCAACCCCTATTCATAGCCAATTCCCCCGACTACTATTACGTAACGCAAAAAAAATTCTCGATTGCCCCAAAGTGCACAAAACCAAAAAAAATTTGGTGGATTTTTTTGAATTTTTAATATGATGCAGTTTAAGTTATTTTGAATAGAAATCAAGTGGGTGACAAACCCCAAAATGAATAGTTTTGATGCTGAGGGCGTTGAAATCATACCTTGCTCAGAATGACTATTAATTATTATAGGCCGAAACAATATCTCTACGCATTTCAGTTTAGTATACTATACAATTTTGTAATTTAAAAAAAAAATGTTAACTTTCCCTTTACCCTCAACGCCTATTTCCAAATACAAAAAAAACTTATTCAGGCACCACGTCAAATTCAAATTGTTAATTTTTATTTATTTTCAAGATCTTCGCCCAATTAATTGATATTCAAATAACATGAACTATGCCCTACTAAGAAATCAGCGAAATCCACCAATATTTTTTTGAAGGAAGGAGATGGTGAAATTAAACAACTGTACGATTTCCTTAATTTGAACTCATTAAAACATGTATTTTGATAAAGCATTCACTAGTAGTCGAGATTAAATTATTTCGCGTTTTAAAATAGGGGTTGGTGGTAGCGGGGGGGTTTATATTTTTTTTATAAAAAATTACACAATTGTTCGGCATAATCTAAACTAATAGTTAGGGAGGCGAGGTAGCTAAATGGCGTAATTCAACGGCGCCGTCGAGACCTATCACAATCGAAAGATAAAATAATTTCGAAAAGAAAAGCTCATATGGTAAAAACCATTTTAGCGGTGGGTTTCGCGTGTACGGTTTTTCAAAAATGTTAAAAAAAACCGTTACTTGGGCATTCTCGAGAGCGTCAGATATTCATACTACGTATGCCCCAAGTGCCTCTGATAACAACGGTATACTAATCTGCCGGTTTGCGTGGTGGGGGTAGGCATATAAAGTAGTCAAAAATGCAAAAAAAAAAATTTACCCGAGCGCGTCAGATTTTCGGAAGGGGTGTTAAGTAGGCCCCAAGGAAGCTCCCTTTAAAAAAACTGACGATTTCGGCGTGACCATAAGTTACAATGAATTTTTGAAAATGCAAAAAAAAAAAGTTTTTTTGAAATACTCGAGCGCGTCAGATTTTCATAGGGGAGGTTTATCTCGGTATCCTGAAAGCATATTTTCTTAATCTGACAAAAATGTTGGTGGGTTCTCTTAATCTGACCGGAAAGGTTTTTTGGTTTCTTTTTTTCTTTTCTTTCTCCTTGATAAAACGGGGAATTTAAAAATGACAAAGCGATAGTTATAACCAACGTAAATGAAGATGAAATGTAGTACGAATTGTGTTATTTATTGTTTAAAAAAATGAAATTATATAAAAATTGTATAATAATTGTATTGTTATGTATGATCTTTACATTTTTGCTCAATACAATTCATCTTCTTCTTCTTCTTCACTGTAACTGTCATATTGTGGCTCCTCATCCACAATTCTTTCCTGCCGAGTGCCTGCAACATCCGTAACAATTATTTCTATACAGTAATTTTGTTGAGAGAATATTATAGAAGTACAAAAATTTACCTGAATCAAGCGTTTCGTCATTGCTGTCCTCAGTGTCATTCTCGTTGCCCAGAATACCCAGAATGCCCAGAAAACCGGGAGTTTGAGTTTTTATGATCAAAAAGTTTTAACTTTGGACAAAAATGTAAAGAGACCTTTTTTGTGTAAAATAAAATTACCTTTTTTGTTTATTTAAACTTTTTTTTTGGAAAATGTATCGTTCGCGACTTATATGCCGCAACGCGTTTTTCGGAAGACGAAATGGCTCCTCCACACTTCCGGTCACGCGGAAACCGGCAGATTTTGTATTTTTAGTAAGTTTTAGATTATATTCTTCAAAAAAAAAAATGCGCTCGAGAATGCCGGATTAACGTTTTTTTTTACAAGTTCGCGACCCTATAACTCGGTGGCGTCAATCACTTATCGTCAGATTAGTTAAATTTAGTCTTAAAACACTAAAATCAACCCCCAATATCTTAATCTGACGCGCTCGAGTATTTCAGACTATCGATTTTTTTGACTAATATGATCGTCTATCCTAGGCGCGCGTCACTACATATAGAGCTAAATACTTTACAAGGCTGTTCTATTAGGTCCAAGGTATCTCTCATATCTTAAACTGCCACGCTCGAGTATTACCGAAAATTCCCCTATTCGCCTCCCTAACTATAAAATACGTAAAGATATTGTTTCCGCCTATAATAATGAATAGTCTATTCTGAGCAACGTATGATTTCGCTCCCTATCATCAAAACTATTCATTTTTGGGGTTTGTCACCCAATTAATTTCTATTCAAAATAACTTGAACTGCATCATATCAAAAATTCAGAAAAATCCACCGAAATTTTTTCGTTTTGTGCCCTTTGGGAGGAGGGGGGTTATCCATAAAAAACTGCTATTTCTCTTATTCAGGCATATTTGAGAGCATTCGACGATAAATTATTTGAGACACTCGGGAATTTTTTTTGTGTTTCGTAATAGGAGTTGGGGAGTAAGATTTGAAAAGCTCTTTCAGTATATGAAATCGAATGATTAAAAAGAGTTCTTTGCATAAACTCGGATGACGTCCAAAATATTTTCTCTCTCACCTTTTTTTTTACGAAACTCCCAGGTTTTCGGAGAAAACCCCTCAAAAGCAGAGCTTGTGCGAGCAAGGGAGATCCGGGACCTACAGTTTCAATAAAAGTGGCATCCGAACCACTTCAGCTCAGTGACACACGACCGGGGATCGAACCCGGACCGTCTGGGTGGAAGCCAAACGCTTTAACACCTCGAACACTTCGCTGCATCTCTTGTCATATATGAACGAAAACTAGCTGACCATTAGTAACCATTCTGCTTCGATTCACAATTTATTATTATAAAAAAACACACGAAAATATAAATCTACACAAGAAATTACTCAAGGACAAAACATACATCTTTCTTCTTTGAAAGCAATCAGGTGTGAGCAGAGATTTTTGTATGTGACTGCTGTGAATCTTCCCCAGGGAAAGACCACACATGTACTGTTTCTAATTTATGGATGAAATTAAGTTATTAGTTGAAAGTTGGCCATCTTTCTTAGTTTTAATGTTAATTTTAATTGCTTAGTTTCTTGCAGGAACACGTCCATTTCAGTATATTGTATTATATTCGTAGTTTTAGTTTTAATAGTTATATAAGTAACAAGGAATGTAAAGACGTGTTAACATTCGAGGTGAGCGAGTACGAGTCGAGGCAAAGCCGAGGCTTGTCGCTTGCCGAGGATGATAACAGTCGATACATTCCGTGTTACTCATTACGTTTTTCCCACTGCTTGTTGACATTTCTCAAAATTTGCCTGAATTGAAGTTTGTTTTCTTACCCTTCCTTCACGATTATTCGTTCGCTATTTCATTCTAAGTTGCTTGTGCGTGTAACTAAGTTATCGAATAAGCAGACAACAATAATATTCAAAAGGTCTCATAACCTAAAAATTGATATGAATGAAGCTGAAGGTATTACTTGTCAAAGTCAAAGTCATTATTACCCTAGGCATGTAAATGACACTATTAAGTTCCGTTGTCAAGATGAATTAGTAAACGAATGATATAGGCCATTTACCTGTTTTGTTGCTAAGCATGTATGGACTATTTACAATGTCGGCAGCGGGAAAATTTATTTAAGTTTAGATTTATGCTTGCATGAATCCACCTATAGTGTTTAAATTGTTCACAATTTCCTTTATTTGTGTTTTTGGAGCAACAATTAATTTTGTAAATCAGTTCTTTCAGTTTTGTGTAAATATGGTCAGACCGAAAATGTGAAATCAACTTAAAACCCTCTTGTCAAACCAGGCGAATGTAATTTCAATACGTGGTGGAGGAGCCGGGAAGTCATTTGAGAAGAAAACTATCTCCAAGGGGAACTACCTATACATCGTTTTCTTTCATTCCAGGGACCTTATGTTTGAGTTCGCGCGATAAATTTCGAACGTGATATTTACATCGCCAAATATTCGCATGTGATACTCTTCTCGTTCGATACGCTATTCCCGAACTAAATGCGATACAGAGTTGGTCGGTTTCGAAGGGTGTGAGGGAAGTCTTAGCTTGGGTCACGAATTCAACCAATAGCTTAAAGGTATTTGAATCACATGACGTGGTGCGTCACGTTGACAACTGTTATGCTTGTATTTCTTGTGTTGTTTTACTAATCAATCGATTAAAAATATCTGGTTGATTTAAAGCATCAATTACTTTATCAAGGCACATTGAAACATGATTTACTGAATGCTTCGTGTATATTGGAAGCTGAGTCTAGCTGGTATAGCTGCCACTTGCGAGGAATCCAAGACTTATTAAAACATTCATATAAGCATGTTTTATTATAAATCACATTCATTTACCTGCCTATTTAGACTGAAGGTAACTTACTTTTGTCTCAATATTTATAGCTGACTCTCTACTTCCCTCCTCTATATAAGGAGACACTATTCGAATCAACTCATGAATTAATACTTTTGATAAACGAAGCATTCTAACAAATTGTCTATCTCAAAGTTTCATTACGAGGGTAGAAGGGCCTTCGCTGTTCTGCTGCTCCCGCAGCTTCGTCTACTACTTCTGCAATAGCGATCATTGCAATTTAATCAAAATTTGCCATTTCATAATATCACGAGGTTAGGATTCAAGTCAATTATTAGCTGCTTTCCATTTACCGTAAGGAGCTCCTCAGAGCTACCCAGAGCGTATGACCATGCGTTCCATTTAGTTGCCCCTCGAGCACCACCCGTTTTATTGGTGCATGAAGCACAAGTAAACAAAAGTCTAAACGCGAATACACAGTTTTTTGGCGAAAAAGTCAGTGATAAAGTAATTTCCGATCTCAGAGGCTTGAAGCTCTGGGGCTTAACACTCCTAAATGGAAAACACCTATTCCGATCGATAATTCTTATCGCATGCTAAATATCCGCTCGTTGTTTTATGGTCGAAAATTATCGCTTGTGATATTCGAACATACCATTTTTGGAGTTTCCTTCGATAAAGTGCAAAAATCGCATGTGATATTGCATCGAGTAAACTCAAACATAGGGTCCCAGACAGTCAGAAAATAAATGCACGAAGAGCGACTTTCGAAACCTGCGAAAGCTGTTGAAACTTTCAATATGCACGTTACTGAAAGTAAGTGCTTCCAGAAAAAGGCGAATGCAAAAAAGTATAGGGCGAACACTTTAAAAAACAATGAAGCCACTAATAATATCTTGTTTTCTTCTACACTATCTGAAAATGTTCAGTGTTAGCCTCGTACGCCTAGGGCCGCATACAAGTGGTACACTTGATGCTTTTGATAATCGATGATGATGATTCTCGTCCAATAAAAAGATGAGAGAGTACACCTACCAAAAGACACCAAACTACACAATTCCCAACTCCAAACAATAGAAAAAAAATGTATACGACACTTGATAATAAATTAATGTTATCATATATTTTTTAAATTCAATTTAACAGATTAAATTATTAAAATCTCGTGGCTCGAATGGGGTGAGTCCTTCACGATTCACTGATGCGTTCCAATTAACAGTACTGCTGTTAATTAAAATAGATAGATATATACAAACTGTCTACAAGGAAAAATAATTTGAATACGAAGTGAATAATCTTTTATAGACCGGGATCCCACGCCTATTTTCAAAAATGTTTAATTACAGTATGAATCTTCGTGAGTAGCTTCATTTTGCAGAGACGCCCAACTTTTTCCTCTACGAAAATTCTCGATATTGGAAGCTAATAAACCGCGCAGGCGTCAATCATGTCTATTTGGTGAGTGCAAAAAAGTCATTAATAACCGTTAGTTTTTCAGTTGAACCTCGAGATAATTCGATGAATTACTCGAAACAACTTTTGTCCTACAAAATGGATGGTAGGACTGAAGAGTCCCCCAACATGTACCAATGACGTGGTCATAAAAATTCATTAATAACCAGAGGATGTTTATACCGTTGCTTGGTTTATATTTGTATAATTGAATGGTCAGATTGTCCTACAAATTGAATGGTATGTGTACCCAGTCCTACGCTCCGAAATTGTTCATTCCATGCTTAAAAAAAATGTATTACGAAAAATGAGAAATAAAACCTTCTATGTTTTATACCACTTCTATTTGTAACAAACGTTACTGCAGTCTACGATGGAAAATAGCGACTAAATTCCAACTTTCAGTCGCAGATGATTCCACAACTGATTTTATGAACATCCTGTTCATATTTTCAATACAATTAACATGCCATACCCATGACAAGAAATAGTCTATCAATTCCTCATTACAGTGTGAAATTGCTTCTGAAGAGTATGTTTTCCAATTCCTCCGACCTCCCTGATGATTTTAGAAGAGTGAAATAGATTTTTGTCGACCAAAATGTATTGAAGGTCTAGCGAAAGAGATGCAATTCAGGCATCAATGAAATGAGCGATTTTCTGTGAGTGATACTTCTGAATAACATTCTCCCTTATCTCATTCATAGATAAGAATATCCAATGGAAACTGGACATTTAATAAATAATCAACTATCTGAATGAAAATGCAAATTTTCACTTTCAGATTTTTTCTCTCAAGTTATATAGGGTCTTTCTCAATATCTATAAGATGTAGTTCAATGTCCAGCGTGGCTTTAGCCGGGGAAGTAGTTGTTTACTGTCAGATATTACAAAAAAGTAACTTCAATTTTATCGTAGGGTTTTTCCATTTCCAGAGGAGTCATGTATTGATTCAATTTTCAATTGAGAATGTTTCTCTTTAAAACATGAATCCCTTCCAACAGAAGTTATCTTGTACGATGGACAACTGACTTTATGAACATAATTTTTTGGAATATTAATGAATTGCAATCCCAAAGCTGAAAATACGAGTCCGCAGGACGAGTTGTATTTTCTTGCATTGGGATTGCGAATGAATTGATATTCCAAAAAATTATAGGTTATTAATCATACCACGAATTATATTTAAGACGACAATATATCGATTTGAAAATTGTTGAATTGCCTGGTAATTGATTCTTTATTTCTGGCCGTATTCAACGGAATACTCTTTTCCACTGCTTCATCTATGATAACAATAGCCATTTGCCCCCAACGATCGCTCACATTGATTAAGAAATATAACTAGTCAAAACACAAATTTTTGACGTTTATAATTTAAATCATTATTTTCACTTGACAGCTAGTAAAACAAAAACTAAGCAGGTTTATCACCGGGGGTAATACCACAAGTGCATTGAAAATTACCGATAATTCTGAAAAAAACGTGTTTTTTTTTAAACTGCACGAGTTTATTTTTTTCGTTGTTTCAAAGCATAAATTGCCCGACTCCGAAGGAGGAGGGCAATTTTTTTAAACAACGAAAAAAATAACCGAGTGCGGTTTTTTATAAAAAAAACACGTCACTACAGTGCAATTATCGCTGTGAGCCAGCGGTAATTGCATTCCTCTTGTGGACGTTTTTACACGTGAGGGAAATTTCCGTGAAAATACAGCGACAAGCTATATTTTCACTGTAATTCCGATTCTATTGGCTGAATTTCAAAATTTGAAATAGACTGATTGGTTGTTAAGCAAGGAGATATACAGGCCGTTTCTTTTATCATGTGGTAACATTGCTATATTCTAAACCGTAACAGATACGAAGACGATTAAATGGGAGAAAAAGTAACTATTGTGGAGAACAGTACAATGGTCAAAGAAAATTTACAGGGAGTCTTGCATTTCCCGAGTTATACAGGGAAAACTAAAAATGCTGTTATTTGTTTTTTACGAATAGAATTGTTATTTCTGAAAATATAAAAAAATGATAAAAGAAAGTTTTAATGTATTCTAAATGTACTATAAAAATGTAACAATGAATCTTTGATTAAACGTTTCGTGTCAACACGGCCACCATCAACATTTCTTTTCAAATACGGACCTGTCTGTTTTAGTACAAATATTGATAAAGCGATAAAATCACAATTCAGTGGTACATCACACTTGATATTTTTATAACGTTTCATTTAAAATAACTAACGTCATCAGTGACAACAATTTTTAATTACGGTCCTGTCGTTAGGTCGTTTATGGATTCCACAAAACCTAACTCTCCGATATAAAAATTATCAGTGACGCTTTGAATAAATGTATCTATTAAAATTATGTTTACACTATAATAAAAGATATCTGTAGTTTCAGAGACGAACGATAGCAATTTACCTCGGAAATAAACTTACTTAAGAATAGAAGAAATCAAACAAACAGAGAACAATTTATTTCATATTGAATTTTTGAGTGAAAATAAAACCAATACAGAAAATGAATTCTTCATGATAACCTACATTAAATGCTCGAATAGCCGACCTCTTTGTTGAATGCACATAAGTTGTCTGTCCACACAATTTCTGTGGCAATTTTCTAGCATGATGGGTGTAATGCTATTACATGCATTTCTTATTTTTTGTTTGAGATGGTCGATATCTGTACTAGTTGTCGAAAAAACTTTATCCTTTATGTATCCCCAGACTAAAAAAATCTAAAGGAGTCAGGTCTGGGGATCGAGCTGGCCAGGCAATTGGTCCATTGTTTACAATCCATTTTCTTGGGAATATTGCATCTAAATGGGGCACCGTCTTGTTGAAAATATTGTATTTCACGGCGGATGTTCAGTGGCAATTCATCTAAGTAGCCATCAAACTCATTGGATAAAAAATGTAAATACATTCCACCATTCAAATGCTCGTCGTAAAAGAAAGGACCTAGTATGTTTGTTCCCAAAATTCCCAACCAAACATTTATTCCGAACCTTTCCTGGAAATTGGTTTCTCTATGTAAATGTTCATTTGTATTATTCCACCTATAATGGATGTTTCTGTTAAACCATCCAATGTTGGTGAATTTTGATTCGTCCGTCCATATTATTTTATTACAAATATTTCCAACTTCCCTATGTCTACGTCTCAACCACATCGCAAATCGTACTCTCCTTCCGTAATACCTTTCATTGGGTTATGAACTTTGCGTATCCTGTAGCATTTGTATTTGTTCTTTTTCAAAATATTTCTGGTAGATTTTACAGAAATCCCTAGTTCGTGGGCAATTTCTCGTAAAGAACAATCTTGATTAGAAATATTTTTGTAACTGACTAATCCTAAATTGAAAAAAAATATTTTCGTTACTTTGTTAATCTTTATGAAGTAATATTTGCTTACCTAAAACATTTATTTGGTTCCGCATACTTCCAGTAACAACACATTTTCTAGTTTTATTTCTATCAAATGCACCACAGTCTCTCAAATTTCTTTCTAATCGTCTAAACATTTGAATGTTTGGAATACGACGATTTGGGTATAGCTCACCATACATATTTTTGCCAAAAGAGGATTTCTATTTGATTTTGCATAAGCAAATAGCATATCAGTCCTTTCGTCATTTGAATACATCTTTGATATGACTGAGTGTATAAACGACTGACAGTTCTTAACACGTATCAACAACTCATTTATTTGTCCTGCCATAGAAACCAAGCAAAGCCTACTTGTTTAAAAATGGTAAATGAAGTGAGATGCTATTTAATTGTATCATATTACACAATAGTCGTATTTTGACCAAAAACTAATATTTTCGTTACTTCCAGGATTGAGAATTATAGAAATATTCAGTATGATAATTGATTCAGAAGAAATCAGCCTTGAAACAAGGATTTCTGTAATACAAAAATGCCCAAGAAGGAAAAATACGAATGTTCGTTGTGTTGGGGTATCTTCTTATCGAAATTATTGGGTGAAGTCTGAAGTATGCCAATAGTTGAATAGGTTTTGAAGAAGTGAAAATAATTTACAAAAGAACTAACGACAGGACCGTAATTAAAAATTGTTGTCACTGAGGATGCTAGTTATTTTAAATGAAACGTTATAAAAATATCAAGTGTGATATACCACTGAATTGTGATTTTATCGCTTTATCAATATTTGTACTAAAATAGACAGGTCCGTATTTGAAAAAGAAATGTTGATGGTGGCCGTGTTGACACGAAACGTTTAATCAAAGATTCATTGTTACATTTTTATAGTACATTTAGAATACATTAAAACTTTCCATATAAATTTTTTTATATTTTCAGAAATAACAGTTCTATTCGTAAAAAACAAATAACAGCATTTTTGGTTTTCCCTGTATAACTCGGGAAGGGCGAGACTCCCTGTAAATTTTCTTTGACCATTGTACTGTTCTCCACAATAGTTACCTTTTCTCCCATTTAATCGTCTCCGTATCTGTTACGGTTTAGAATATTGCAATGTTACCACATGATAAAAGAAACGGCCTGTATAGTCAATGAAATCAAAATACAGACATTTCGCAAATTTATTAGTTTTCAACTTTATGAACATCCTGTTCATATTTTCAATGAAATCAATAAAATATTCAGTTTGAACAAAATTTTCGTGATTAAACATGGATGAAAAACTTTCTTGGAAAAGACATGTTGGAAATCCTAAAATTGGTTATTTGTTAAAAATTCGATATTACATTGCTTTGAAATATCTTAAAATATTATATTTCATTTTAATTTATTCAAAATTACATTATTTAATATCAGTATGGAGAACTACCAATTAAACTATCTTGCGCCCACTTAAATCTGTGCAAAACAAAGGTATCAAATGTATTTTGAAATTCTCATTCCTTGAATGTACATCCCATTTATATGCTCCAAACCAGGGTTCCTTGATAGGGGGGTTATGAAATGTCATCGATTTCGTCATTGGAGGGAAATTAGGGTGGCTATCCTGAAATTGGAGGCGCCAAATTTGAATTACACTTAAATATCTCATTTTGTTGGATTGAATTTGAAACCAATCGGTGGGAGTAAATTGAAATACGTGCGAGTGGTTAAAACATATTTGTATTAATATATTCCCTAGTTCGCACAAGTATCTCGAAGACTTCTGAGAGTTTCAAAGTTGACGAAAATAACAAAGAACCCCGCACCATTCTTATGGAAAATGGGTCCCGGTGAAATTCGATGAATTTTTGATATGATGTAGTTCAAGTGAAGCTGATCAAAAGTGTCCATGGGCCCAACTCAATCCTATGGCTAGTTTTAGAGATACAGGGCGTGAAAGTTGGTAGGTGGCAATTTCTTTAAAGTAGTATTGCTTTCAGGAAAACATCTGAAATAAAAATGTATTTCACGACAAATATTGCTTACCCATACAGCAATACTTCTAGACTGGTTTTTGATAAAAAATATTGTTGGGTACAGGGTGTGTCCAGCATTATTCAAAATGATATTCTCAATCAACCCTACGAAGTGAAGATGTGACCAAACCAAGTATCACACTGATATGCTCATCATTTGAATATGTCAAAATTGATGAATTCAACATTTTGTACAGGGTGAGTCAAGATGTGACAGTTTTTATGGTGATATTTTGTATATTTTTAATTTATATTTTGAGCTTTAGGGATACTTGACCACCAACCATTCAACATATTTCTTGAACAAAATTGATATTCGGGGTCACCACGGAGTGGGCGACATCTACATTTCGAAATTTGTATATAAAACTCCGGGAAAACAAACATTCTGCCATAAGATCGTGTGTTAATAAATTAGTGATTATTTCTTTATCATTCTATATTTGGTTCAATTTTTTTGATTTAATGGAAGAAGCATAGCTTCAGGATCACGGGCCATTTTCCGTTCAACACTATTGAAAAATTGCAGCCAAATGAATTTTCACAACAGGCATTTATATAAAAGCACTCCAAAATTGAGGTAGAAGTAAAATTCAATAATTAAAAAAATATCAAAAAGTCGTCAACTGTCAAGAAGAGATAATTAAATGACATTTGCTTCGTTTTCCCGGAGTTTTGGAGCGCCACCTGGTGTCAATGGTGATCTCGAATACAGTATGAGACAAACACTTGAACTTCATCATATCAAAAATTCAGCAAATCAATTACAGGATGAGTTATAAAATAATCTCCTTTTCGCAATTTTTGTCATCACCTAGTGTTTGTCCCATACTGTATATCAATTTTGTCCAAGAAATATGTTGAATGGTTGGTGGTCAAGTATCCCTAAAGCTCAATATAAAATAAAAATATACAAAATGTCACCATAAAAACTATCACATCTTGACTCACCCTGTACAAAATGTTGAATTTATCAATTTTGACATATTCAAATGATGACCATATCAGTCTGATACTTGGTTTGGTCACATCTTCACTTCGTAGGGTTGATTGAGAATTTCCTTTTGAATAATGCTGGACTCACCCTGTATCCAACAATATTTTTTTATCAAAAACCAGTCTAGAAGTATTGCTGTATGGGTAGGCAATATCTGTCGCGAAATACATTTTTATTTTGGATATTTTCCTGAAAGCAATACTACTTTAAAGAAATGGCCACTTACCAACTTTGACGCCCTGTATCTCGAAAACTAGCCATAGGATTGAGTTGGGCCCATGGACACTTTTGATCAGGTTGACTTGAACCACATCATATCAAAAATTCATCGAATTTCACCGGGACCCATTTTCCATAAGAATGGTGCGGGGTTCTTTGTAAAAAATTTTATAGGTTCTGAATGTTGGTCGAAGTTGATAATAATTATCAAATTGAATGAACTGATGAGAAAGTAAATTCTATAGAACGTAATGAGCCGTTTCATAAAATGAGAAAAGGTGGAAGGATCACATAATCTGAGATTTGAAATAAATTTCAAAGAGTCAAAGACTAATCTCAATATATCTGTTGTAACACTAGTTGAATAAATTGCACCCTTCAAAGAGAAATTCTTTTCATGTCCAATGAAAGAAATCAGAACAACTCTCTTATGTTGATATTATTCCAGAACCTCAGGTGCAAGAAGAAAGTGTGATTTGTAGTATGCTTGATTTTATTCTAAAATGTGTGAATGTTAAATCGGGTAAATGATTAAAATGATTGATAGATAAATATCTATTCGTCCTTGAAGTTTACTCAAATATAAAAACTTATCAGACTAGTCACTGTCATTCACTCTGCCTCGTTCACAACACTAACTCACATTTCATCGACAACATTTATAATATTTGTGATATGAGTCAATGTTTCATTTTATAAATTTCGGTAACATTTATACATTGTTTCATAAATAGTAATTTATAATTTTTTATGTAGAAAAAATTCAACATTTCTATATATCTACCTAAAATTCTAATTAAATGGCGAGTGGTAAAATTGTGCATATCTAATATTTTAAATAAAGCTGAACATATCATTTGTTTTTGCAATGTTCCATAATAATTTTGATGGTTAATTTTGAGTTTGGAAATTTCTTACACTTGGTAATGAGAACTTTTCTTTTAATTTTATTTCTTCCTTCTGATGATTGTTGTACAATATTGTTATTGCACAGAACTTTTCAATGAGTTTTTCTCGTTCTTTGTAAAGTTGTTGGAAACAAGGGGTGGAAGGAGACTATGAATCCTCATATGAAATGGCATAAAGACCTATTAATATCAATAATTTCATACCATTATTTGAAGGTAAACGATCGGCCATGGGTATAGATTCTACAAAGTATCTATCTATCTCCACAGTGGACAAACCAGATTTTTACCAACACGTCTTGGTAGGAATAACTAAAAAGGGACAACAACATTATATCGTAATGTCATAGTAAAAATATTGGCTTTCAACAGTTTCTATCCAAAACCAAATTGAGTTCTGTTTCTCATCAGAACAGTTTGAACTCACCGCTGTTCTAAGCCTTTGTCTTGACTTCTCATGTAGGACAGATTCTTGAAGATTGGTTTCAAAATATCTATTATTAAAATGGTCTGATCAAATCCTGAAAAAATCAATAGGTACCCATACTACAGAAATTGATCCATTGCTGCTTTACTGTTCTTGGGGAATATATGGAACCACAATTTATCATCATAGTATGATGTACGAGTATTGCTACAATATTAAACAAGTAATTAACAACTAGCAATAGAAAATACAAGAATGAGGCATAATATTTTATTACGATTTATCTCAGCCACGGGCTTTAGTAACTTTATTTATTCGCAAATTGACGTATATATATAACCAAAGTTACCAATTTCAGGATAGCCACCTTAATTTCCCTCCAATGACGTATTCTCTCCCTTTCCTCAGTCTTCCTCTTGTCTAAATGCTCACTTATTTCATAACCCTTTCCTATTACAAGAACCCTGCTCCAAACAATCTTTTGGATATCAATTCTTTGTATAAATTTAAAATATGTATATTCATACATTCTGGTATCAATAAAAGGAAACATTCACCTCTGGAATTTCATTCAACCGATACTATTCACATTCATGAGATTGGGAGAACATTGCAAAGTAGTTCTTGTAGAATACTTTGCCAAGAATCTAACAGATATAATTCAATGGTCGTAGGGGGCAGTAGTTGTTTTCTGTTGGAGACTTGCCGACGATTATACCTATTGTATAGGTTAAATGCAGAAGTCTGGATTGCTTAATCCATTTTATTATTAGTTTAATGGGCTTCTGCCAAGTAGTGTCATCAAATATTTTCTTCTGTATTCACATTCACATCGGAAAAAAATCAATTTTATATAATGGAATTTTGATATTCATCAATATACACAATAATTTGAAAAATATCACACGAAAAATCGTTCCAAATTACATTTGAAGAAATACTCATTGCAATTATCCTTTTTTAAACTGATGCTAACATTTGCAACTTGAAATTTTCTTGTTTATTTTATTGGTTATAGATTTAGGTCCCCATAATAAACATTCATGTTTCTTGGGGTCAGTAATGATTATTATGACTGATTTCAATTATCCTCATTTTGTCACGCGTCAAGTACTTACATTACGTTTTTTTTTCTTTCTGTGTTCAAGCATATGAAACTAAACATTTTCATAACAAGTACGTAGAGAAAAATAAATATTTCTAAAATTGAACTGAATATTTTTCATGCATAGCTAACAAGCCGTTACTGTACACTGGTGTTGAGAAAATGTACCGTCATGAAAAAAAGTTTTTCTACAAATCTGGAACATCTACAAAGATATAAAAATTGATAGCAAAAAAAATCAAAGGCAGGTATTAGTCCATCAGATGTTCAAAGTGACGTCCATTACTTTCAAAACACAACTGTCCCCTGTTATAACAATCTGAGTGCGTATTTTTTTTTCGGAGACTCGATCTGTTCAACGTCAGACACTCAATACGTGTTCTGTTCTTGACGTTTCCAAAATTTGTAAGGGCTTTAACGAAAACACATTCCTTGAGATAGAACCAGAAATAAAAGTCCAGTGGGGTAAGATCTGGAGAGAAAGCAGGACATTTAACTACTACTCTACTTAATTAGGATGAAAATGTAATGGTGGATTTATGCAACAATCATAAGTCATAAGTCTTAAGTCATAAGGAAGAATATTCGTCAATGATTGGTTGGTCCGTATATTCCAACCAATCATTGACGAATATTCTTCCTTATGACTTAAGACTTATGACTTATGATTGCTGCATAAATCCACCATTAGAATGTATGTTTTATATGGATGAAATCAGAAAGACAGCTTCTATCATAATTTACAACGAAAAATATGACAACCCATTTGAAAGGAAAAAAAGAAAAATACTTTTTTGTTTGTTAAACGAGACATTATTACAAAATAAAAACTGTTGTGGAACTCAAAGAAAGATCCACAAAAGTTTCGAGACTCCGTCCATCTCTCAAATATGAGTAAGACCTCCCAATTCAAAATAATATTAATATTACTCACATTGAACAACGCCATTAAAAATGTAATTGATGAAACAATAATGTTTTTTTCAAAGCTACAGATTTTTGTCAAGTATCAATCTTAAACATCGGAATATAAATGTGTATTATTAAAATCAGTATACTGTTAACGCCCCCCCCCCGCGTTAATTTTAGTATTAGTTAAATTTAATATTTTTTTTTTCTCTTTTCTTTGTTTCAATTATAATTGTTACATGTTCCATTCCTCGTTTCATTGAGAATAATCATGAAAACAATCATTACACAATAGCGCGTACCAATCGAACCCTCGGTATATACGGTATATACCAGGCAACAGCTCTGATCGTGCCGGTTTTTTTATGTTCTCTCGGTGTGCTCAACTACCGCAAAAAATCACATTGTGTCCAAATCCAGAAACAAAAACTACAGTCCATTTCCAACTCCTCCAGAAAATCGATGACCGCCCCTCTCGAGAGGAAATCTACAAGAGGACCAGGAAGTCCAGGTAGGTGCAACTCCCGGGTTCGATTTGGCGTTCATATCGCATTTTAATTTAATTGTACATCGTACAATACAATTTTGAAAAATAAAAATGCGACTGGATGTTATAAGTGATTTCTAAATGTTAAAAGCAACAATTAGCCACTTGGGAAATTCAACGTTCACATATTGACAACTGTTTTACAATTCATGAGATGTTTCGTCCCCGGACACTTGAGAATCACCAGAGTTTTACCCAAAACGGCGGAACCACTTTCGTGCATGTTCAATTGGGAATTCCATGCATTTTTCATAGTGTTATTGGTAATGGCCATTACGTTCGTGCAGCCCCTTCAATAGGGGTTGATGGATTGAAATCCAATTACCAGAACGCTTTTCTTGCATTAGACTATGAATGAAAGAGTAATTTTATCCAACATGCTTCTTATGAATATTTCGTAGATCGACAGATATTGGGGATGTTACACGAGAGGGTTGGTGTGTTGTGATTACGACCAGCTGTACCTAGTATTAGCGATAGGTAACACTGAAATAATCGAGTCCATCTGTTATGCTAAAGAACCCGATTTTAGAAGGATACCATGAACTTAGCCATAATTATTCACGAAAATTGAAAGATAAAACTTTCTATGTTTTCGTACCACTTGTATTTGTAACTCACGTTACTTTAGTTTCAACATATACAAACATTATCAGACGAATACTATAATATTAATAATATTCATTTCGAAAATCACATATACTCAAAAAAGATTGATTAGGTACACATTCAGAACGAAATATTCGTCATAAAAATATGATATCTAAATATTTAACAAAGAGGCATTTAAGTAATCTTGTACTATACAGGGGGTCCCTCCGGGAACTGCATCGATCAATATATAGAAAACCAAAGGTGGGCTGAATTTGAAAATTTGGGAGTTCAGTTTTGTTGATATCCGGCTAAAATATTTTGAAGATTGTGGCATTTCCGGTTGTACCGTTTTCGTAATAATTCAAATTTTAAGTTGAAAATTGCGTTTGCAGACAAAAAATATATTTTTTTTTAATTTCTGGACATGATCATTTATTTTCGATTTATTCGTAGAAGAGGACCCAGTAGAATTTCGATATCAATTCGATTAGAATTATACAGGGCATTCACCAGAAAATGGTATAGATCCGGTTGAAAAAGTTATTGTCCATTTTTTCAAATGGAAACCCTCCAATTTTATATTCTCATTCGATTCGGTATCAAAAATGAAACTAACTTTGAATAAGGTTATCTATGCCTACACTCAACAGTTTTCGAAATATTGGCGAATTAACATGTGCTTCTGCTTCTGCGGATACCGAATAGCAAATATATCACATGTTCTTGAGATAACCCTATTACTTTCGCCATAAATAATGAATAGATTTAAGTAATCTTCATTCGAATAATTCAAACGAGCCGGCATGATTGATTACAATGACATTTTCGTGGCAGTTGATTGTTTCCAACGCAACTGCGGGCGCCATTGCCAACTAAGAATAAGTAAACTCAAGAATACGAGATTTTCTGGAACTGAGACATGTTAATTCGCCAATATTTCGAAGACTGTCGAATGTAGGCATAGATAACCTTATTCAATCTAATGAGAATATAAAATTGGGTTTCCATTTGAAAAAATGGATCTATATCAGTTTCTGGTGAATGCCCTATATAACTCTAATCGAATTGATATCGAAAAAAATATTTTTCGTTCTGCAACTTAAAATTTGAAATATTTCGAAAACGGTTAGACTTGGGTATGAGACATTATACATGAAACATGTTCAGAATCATGCGTAAAATCTAAAACCTTAATAATATATAGGGTATCCCATCTAAAATAACGAAGTTGGGGTCCACTTCCGGTACAACCGGAGGTGCCACAACCTTCAAAATATGTTTGCCGGACAGCACTTATCAACAATTGTGAACTCCCAAATTGTCAAATTTGGCTCACCTATGGTTTTCTATATGTTCATCGATGCAGTTCCTGGAGGGACCGCCTGTATAAGGTTCAATATTTCAGAATTATGTGAATTTCATTTTGGAAATGGTGTCGACTTTCTATCTGTCAAATATTCTCAGGTAATTTATTGAACAATTTCATGTAAGACCATTTTGCACCCCTTTCTGTAACAGTCAGTCTGTGAATAGGATATAATAATATGTAATACCTGTCTCTATTATTCTATGAATGTGTTGGTTAATTTGAATTGAAGTAATCCTTATTATTGAATAGAAACATTAAACATTCTTCAGTGTGTATTGCAGCAACAGTTAGAATTTTATTAGTTTTGAAAATGCTTCTGCAAGAAGCTTTAAAACTAAATTCTTTAATAGTTCTCAGTGCCATTTTTTGCCATATGAATTTTTTTTACTGAGTTGCTACTACCAAAGAAAATTTAACCGTATACAAGAAGAGATTCAAAATTTGAAAAATAAATGACTTTCAGAACATATTCACTCAAGTACTGTGACATTACCCTCAATTTATAGGAGACTGACTTTAATTTTTTAGTAAGTTCTCCTATATGACTTTCCCATGACAGAGCTGCATCTAGTTTACCTGAAAGTTTTGTTTGGCATATCATTTATAAACAAGATTAATATTATTGGACCAATTATACTACCCTGTGGAATTCCCATTTCAAGTTTGGAATATAAAATAATAATAAAGGAATTTCACCGATTTAATCGTGAATTACAGGGTTATTTGTGAAACGTTGATATTTTGTCATTTTTATCATCGAAAATTTTCATGATCAACCTGTATATCCCAACGAAATCATGTGTATACGTTATCAGCTATCTTAGGAGGATGATAATTCACTTATAATATACAGCATATGTACGAAAGAAAAGGCCATATATTTCACCAAATCAATCAAATCACCCTGTACGAAATGTATGAATCGTGAATGATGATGGAATAAGAATAGTATATTGCATGCCAAAATAAGTTTATCAATATTTCATTATTACATCAAATTTTCAGACATTACTAAAATGTTTTCATTTTTCACTCTGTACATGATGATATAATCTGCACCATCTCAATGATATTCAGTAATATGAATGTACGTTGACGATAAGAACGGAAAAAATGCAGTTGGCACTTTCAAATCCCGATAAATAATCAAATAAAAATTACTGATTTTTAACTTGTATTTCAAAATCTATCCATCAACGAACTTTGCGATTCTGCAAGTCCAATCAGTACATCAAATACTACAACATACTGAAAATTCAGACAATTTCACCGAGAACCATTTTACCCATAAAAAGTGCGGGGTCCTTCGTCCAATCTTTGAAATGCTGTATCTCGGGAAATGCTTCTATAATTTAGAGGAGTACCTTGCATATGCATTCTAGTCGTTCTATACTTAATATTCAATATTCTGTTTTTGATTATACTGTGATATTATAATATATTTTACATGTTATTCTGTTATATGTCCTTTTTGTAACTTCGAAATTTTATATTGTTTTATCTTTATGGGAGATTTTCTCCATAGGCTAATAAGTTAGGAATCAACACTGTAATACTTTGACTTTGTCGACAAATGTTTTCATTTAGACAATAAAGTTTATTTATCTATCTATCTATTACGCCGTTTTATTTCTTGCTGGGCCATACGGAAAAGAAACACCAACAGAGCAGAGAACAAAAAACAACTTACTCCATAAGGAAGAGTATGCTACCGTACATTAAGAATGTCACAGACATGATTGGCAATTTGGTGGCCAAACCAAGGTATCAATTGTGTTCTAACAAATAGAAGAAAGAGAGGAACGCCAGCGATACAGTGACTTGCACGAATGATGGAAAACAGAGCTATTGGCGAGGAAGAATGGAGAGACAGTTTTAGAAAAAAATCGGAAAGAATTTATAGCACATAAATTAGACATTAAAGAGAGTACTTGAGAGTAACGTTTGAAATAGCCCACTTTGAGGCTGAAGGTTCCGCAGTAAATACTAGATTGAAGCTTTGTTTGAAAAATGATAAATAACGATTGAGAAGAAATAAAGTTGAAAGCAGAAATTCGCAAGATCATCGATTTTTTTTTTAAAATGAAACCATAGTGTTGACATTCTAGATCAATAATCTGATGGACATCCACACCCTTGAAATCACCTCATCGTATCGTCCTGACATGAAAACGCAATCTGTCGTCAAAAGACCAAACTCGGCGGTGTAATAAAAGCCCCTGCAATGAAGTCATATAAAGATAGATCTTTCGCCCTTATCCACCCCCGATGCTAGTCACTTATATAAGGGTAGTAACCCCAATGAATACATCCAACTCATTACGTGGTCGTGAAGTCACGGGGATTGCGTAAACAGAGAGGGGATTGGGAAAAACGATTTTCCGAAGTTTTCCGATTGCAAAGGAACGGAGATAGCCGAATTATTCTTTTCGTAGCGAGGCCCAAGGCCTTAATGACTTATTGATCGCAGTTGTAAGCTGATTGCAGTCGGGGATAAGGAATCCATATAACTAGTTCACTTCGAAAAATGATATGGGAGCAAAGAAAATGTAAGCCAGCGACGAAAATTGTGTTTTACTAGAAACAGCAGGACACATTTTCAAGTTTAATGTTAGTATAATAGACCAGTGCTGGTGCATTTTTGAGATAAAACATTATTAACAGCATAAGACCTACTGAAAGTGCAGCAAAATATTGTTCGAATGACGGAAGAAATAAATTGGAATATAAAAAATGGAGAAGATTGGAACGGGGGGAACTTTTATAGGTTGAAAGCGATTTTTCACGGTTTTTAGAGAATTGCAACAAAAGTTGACCTCTTATCAAAAAAAAATGAAAAGCAAAGTTGTTGATAATGGAAAGATCTGGAACTTTTGTCCATAACATTTTTTCACATAACCTCAAATTTCTCGGTAAAATCGGAAAAACAGATTTTTCAGTTTTTAATATTTTTCTCGCCTATAAATCTATTTTTTTTCCACGAATTTTGGTGGAAATATAACTTATTATGTTTACAAGTAAGCGGTAATTTTTTTGTAGCGGAATACAGATTTTTCCTTTATTTTTCGACAAATTTCGAACAAACGACCTCATTTTCAACTGAAAAGTTTCACCGATAAAGTTCTTCTTTTCAAGCTCGCCAGCAGCTAGTTTTTTAGTTGAAGCGTCTAGTTTTAAATTATGTAATAAAAGAGTAGCACGGAATGAAACCAACCTATGTAGGGCAAATGAACGTTGGTTCACCGATGGTTCCAAAACTCAGGAAGGCGTCGTAGCCGGAATATATGGGTTGAACCCAGTAGTGAAACGCTTGTTCAGTATGGGTAAACTAGCTACGATATTTCAGGCAAGGAGCCAGGGCGCTGGAAAATCGACACCACACACGAAAAACAATAAAAATATTTTCAGATAGTCAAGCAGCACTTAAAGCGCTTGAATTCAACTGCTTTAAATCTAGGGCAGTATGGAACTGCAGAGACACCTTAAACCGAATGGCGCAACGCAACAACGTTACCCTAGTCTGGATACCAGGTCACACAGGCCTAGAAGGAAACGAAATAGCGGACGCCCTAGCAAAAGGGGAGGCCGAAACAATGTTCACTGGACCAGAACCGGTAATCGCTTTGCCTATAGCACTGCCAAGAATGTCATAACAGCTTGGGCAGACAATAAAATAATCGAGTACTGGCGTAGTCTACCGGGCCTAGCCCATTCCAAAGCATTTATTACTTGTACAAGAAAAAAACAGGACTCTGACAAACTGCTAGAACTCAGTAGAGCGCATCTAAGTTATAGTAGGTTTGCTTACTGGCCACTGCAAACTCAAACATCACATGCATAAAATCGGACTTGCACAAGATGCAGAGTGCCGGCTATACATGGAGGATGATGAAACGGCTAAACACATTCTGTGTACATGCCCTGCAGCGGTCAGAACCAGATTCTCATTGTTTGGCGATACGACAGTAAGGCCAGAAAACCTGGTAAATTGTTCTCCCAATACATTCTTCAATTTCGTCAAGAGATTGGATATACTGGGAGAAATATAACCATAGGGTGTGCCACAATAGCCCATTGGCCGCAGTGGAGAGCCTGATACGGGCCCACTCACGTTCAAACCTAAAACCTTACAACTGTGGAATTTTTTTTTTTTTTTCAGAAAACGCGAAAAAATTAAAAAACAAATTCTTTATACTAACACTGTATGAGGCGCCGTTTGGGTAAAAAGTGTTTTTGCAAATTTTGTGCCAATATATTTATTAGTTCCGATAGATTTAGTTTTTACCAACACAATATATTTACGTTTCAAGCGTTGCAAATATATTAAAACCTGAATCCCATATTTTTATAAATTCGATCTATTTTACATCGTCAAGAGATGGCGCAACCGACGCGATTCAATACACTCATTAATTTTGTCAGTTCTAAGCTATTTGACTTTGAATAATCCAATGATTATTCAAAACAACTAATGAAAAAGTATTCTGAGAATATATTCTGGCGACTGCGATATCATTCGGCCGCTAAATTCTCGAGAGTATAATGAATCGCGTAGGTGGCGCCATCTCTGGACAACATGAAATAGATCGATTTTATAAATATTTGAGAATCCTCGTTTTTATATGTGTGGAACGCTTGAAACGTAAATATATTGTGTTTGATCAAAAATAAATATATCGGAAAACAAGATAAAAAATGTTGCCACAACTAATAAATATATTGACACAAAATTTTATATATTTGCAAAAACACTTTTTACCCTAACGGCGCCTCATAAAACTGCGTCCCAAAATTTTGATAATACCCCTTTATGCAACAAAATAAACATTTTTTTAAACGGTCGTATGAAAATGACCGGTCAATTAAATGCAATAAAAATTATAGTTAATTCAATTCTCGATGATATTACGCTGGGATATTCAAAGAATTCTCTTGAAAATACTTTCACAAACTGCCAATATCCGCTCGACAAACACAGCATAGAAATTCTCAGTAGTTTCGAACATGCTTTGCTACTAATGATTGTCATTTGTTCATGCTCTGTATGCATAAAGAAATTAAGCGGTGGGAAACTTTTAAACTTTTCAAATGCTTCTGAATAGTTTTCCTGCCTTAATGATTCCACTCATCGAACGAATGGGCATGAAATATAGCTACGAGATATGATTCCTCGAAAGAAAAAATAAATCAATGGCGTTTAATTGAATACTATTAATAAATTAAACCACTGCTGGAAAAGCATGCATCGGGTATTTCTATTCAAAACTGGAAGTTGTATGTGAAGAGAGAAAGAAGAAACTAATGAACACTATTTTTTCACTATAAAAACACTTACTGTATGAGGAATAGGAAGGGAAGATTAAATTTACACAATATTTTCAGGATACCTAGTCCAACGGAAAATTATATCATTAATGTTCTCATGTGAAGGAGATGATTGTATCAATAAAAATTCCACCCACTCTGTGCAGATCGATGGACAGAGAAACATCAGACAGAAAACTGCATTATAAGTAGAGCTATAAACAAAGCACAGTGCTTAGTTCTCGTGAAAGCACTTCTATGCTCGTAAGCACTGTGCTCCCAAGCACTTTGTTGGACCAGTGCTTAGTGCTTCGAAGAATTACTCCAAAAATCTTGGTGTTTAGTTTCTGAAAATTTCACACTTCGCTTTTTTAGTCAATCAAAAAATTTCTGGAAATTTTTATCCTCCAGGGTACCCTGAGCGAAATTAATTAGGGGAAATTTTTCTGTCAAATATTTGACGTATTGTGATAGTTGACATTTTGCTTTTATGTACGAGTGGAATTTTATTTCTCATATGAAAGGAGATAATTTTTCATAATTATATATTTACTAGATTTTTCGAATGTGTCTGAAAATATTTTGAGGGCTCCTTTCATCTCAACAAAGAATAGGTCCATCGATAAAATAGCTATTTGTATTACTAGGGAGGAAAGTGCCACTTTTCCTCCCGCAGGATGTAGTTTACTGCCCGACGCGAAGCGGAGGGCAGTAAACATCCAAGGGAGGAAAAGGCACTTTACTCCCATGTAATACATATGATTTTTCCTCCTACCCACTCAATTAAACCTTTTTGTGACTTTGTTTGCAAATAGACCTATTCTTACTTGATGGAAAGTATAGACAATACAGTCATGTGTATCTGAGAATCTGCGGTGGTGCAATGGCTAGCGTCTTGGGCTTGTAATCCGAAGGTACCGGGTTCATCTCCTGGCAATTACAACTTTTTTTTATTAAGAACGTTATTTTACTTTTTTCTTGTTAGTGATTTGAATTATTGGACATTTAGATAGCTTATACGCTTCGGATTGCTATTGAGTGATTTTCCCATAAGTAATGTTATGTGCCTATTTGAATGAAGTGTCGATCATTTTTTTTTCTAAGAGCTGCTCTTGTAGAAAAAATAATGTGTGTATTTCGAGCACAAAGTGTCATTGTCGTTCTCCAAAGATTAATCTCTTTGTCGAGCAACAATCAATCACTTTGCGCTCTAAATACACAAATAGCTATTAAAGAACTAGAGTAGAAGTAACATTCATGTTCGATTTTTACCAGAATACAGGATATATAAGATGTTCTAGAAATTACGGAAACAATTTGATTATAATAGATTCACAAGTTTCATCGTTTACAACTTATTTAAAATGAGGGGGAGGAAAAGTACTTTCCTCCCTAGGGAGGAAAAGTATGAGTTTCCTTCCTGGTTTGAGGTGTGTACTTTCTATAGGGGTAGGAGGAAAAAATTATATCAATAAAATGTGTACCTATACTTGACTACATGAATGAATAATTGATTTCTCATTTTTGTTTTCTTCCATATTGCATTTTTTATACCACTAGGTAAGTTAAGTAGTTATTTCAATTATGTGTGACTTATTTTATTTTCACAAACTTCTTCGCAATAGGTATGCATAGGTAATGTATATTTTTGTTGTTTTTCCATTATTTCTTATCTAATTAAAGTATTCTCCGCAATATTATTCTTCTGAAATCTTGAAAAAAACTTCATTTACAACAAACTAGAAATATTGAGACTAACTAGTTAGTGGTAAATATAGGTAAATATGGGTGCGTCTAACAGCATGCAGCGACTGCAGCCTAACTTCTCGTAATAGTCAGCTGACAGGTCTTTCAGCCGCTACAGATAAATGAAGCGTTTTCTTTTCCGCTGGATTTATTTGAAGCGGTTCAGTGGTCTGTAATTTGGACCGTCTAGTAGACTTGTGAAGCGCTTTTATACTTTAGTGAAATTGTCAAGCTGTGTGTATGCTTCAATATACTTGAAGGACGAAAATTTGTATTTCATTTATTTTAAAAATCGTAGCAAAGCGCTTTCGACTGTTAAGTCATCATCAGTGCGTACTCATCAAGTCCATGGACCAAAGTGAAATTTAAAATTTTACATAATACGAAACATTTAAAATTGAACAATTTTCATCCTGTTCAAGGATTATTCTGGATTCAGATATGGGATACTACATCATGTCTGTCTGAATGTTCAACATCCGTCAGATAGAGATCGGCAGATAGATAAATAAATCAAACCGTTTTGAGGGGAAGAGAATCGGAAAATTTTCAAAATTCAAAAAATACCTAACTGGTTTGGAAAACACGAGAAAATTCAATTAAAAGAGTTTCGAATTGAAAAATTATTTTTAGCGACCCTGTATAATTTATGGGTATGAGAATGGATCAAAATAATCACATATTTTCCTATCAGATGGCATTATGATTATTTCCTCTTCAATTCCATTATCGTGAACACAGTGATGTTTTGGTTTGCATATGCAGACAGCATTTTTTCGTCGAAAATAATCACAAATTTCAAATAGTTGGGAGTCAGAAAATAATTAGAACTTGAGCAATCTCACTCTGACACAATATTATCCCTTAATTGGAGATCCTATAATCTTTTATTTAATTTTATTTTTGCTGAAAATTCAGATTCATGCTGTATGTTACTATATTCCTAGAACTAAGTGCTTTCCTGAAACACTTCCAACCACGTACAGAGCAGTCGAAAGAATCTCAGAAACTTACATTATCTAAATGGATTTTGGCTAGGGTGAAGCCCTTGGAGGAAATGAATTGGATTTCTTGTAAAACGTGGCTTCCATTAACTATAATTGAGTTAATTAGATTTTCCGAACATTGGCTTCCATGAAATGAGTCATGAATCCCTGCAGCACTGATACAGGGAAAAATATATAACAATTTCTAACCTAACAACACACTAGATATTCATTTGCTTTGTTAGCAGAACCATGTCACTGATCGAAGTATACAATGTTCAATCCAACAAATTTATTTTTTGATTTGATACTTCCATTGTACCACATAAACACTGTTACACTCTGGACACTCAATCTTATAAACTCCAGATTTTTCCGTTTTGTCTTTTCCATCTTTGGCATTGAAAAGGAAATTAGATAACCTGGCATGCAGCCTGAATAGGAAATGTGCAAGTGATTTAAATTTATTTGATTTTTTTTACCTCCGATACTTTATTGTCTTGACATTATACCTAAACCATTAGTTTATCATTTATTTTGTATTTTACTCCATAAAACTTTAATCAAAGTGTATAATAAGCGCGAGGAATTCAAATTTGAGAAACGCGTCACCATTGGTCGAAACGAAGAATGACGTCACATGGCACGTTATGAAATTTATCTGTATTGATATTCATACTGTGCTAGTCGTTTTTCATAGAAAATTTGTTTTTATTTATATATTTGTTATGTTTTCCATTACATAGTGCGATTTTCGTCTAGTGACAATTATAAATTATCCAGAGCAATGACTGAAAGTGGTTTTGTCATAGCACAATCCGACAATACCTGAACTGATAAGTGGTATTAGTTTATCAAATGATAGTTTTCCTTTTGTAATTTAGGTGAGGCAAGTATAAACAGAAATATCTCCCGCTTGATATACAAAACATTTATGCATACAAAACTTACTTCTGATCAATTCCCTTCATGTTAACTATCGAAATACAATGTACTTACATTGAAATGATCTTCACAACAATGTAAATGTGATATTGGAGATACTTCGCCTCTTCTCATAACGTTACACCATTGTTTACGTAATTTCGCATCTCTTGGGACAGAAAAAAATACTTTATTTGGTGTACTTACAATTGTGTTTTGGACAATACCTATAAAATATTTTTTTTAGCATTTTCCATTATCGTAATAGCAATTAAAACTGCAAATCCCTAACCTAATTAATAACTGTCAATAGTGTCAATGGCCATAACTATAGAAAGGCTTCTTCATTGAAGACTGCTCTGGTTGATCGAGATCAAGGAAATTAAACAATATCTGTATAGGATGGTCCAATCCCTATGCCGCAATGTAATCCTTTCCCCACCTGCTTGAACTGTCAAATGACGTCA
Source organism: Chrysolina oricalcia (assembly GCA_944452925.2). Lineage (NCBI taxonomy): Eukaryota > Metazoa > Arthropoda > Insecta > Coleoptera > Chrysomelidae > Chrysolina > Chrysolina oricalcia. Next base: position 8,914,338 of record OX101816.2, read on the forward strand.
CCTGATACCTTCTGTCAATATCACTATCTCACTCTGTTTACCTTCCGTTCTTTTCCTTTATCCTCCTACAACTACAATTCGTTTCGTATATCCATTTTGTTGATGTTGATGAAAATTAGGAAAATTGGAAGTGTTGTCATTTCAAAGCGAGAAATCATAGTTTTCAGTCTTTAAGTTAATCTGTGGTTGCGTATAATAGTTTTCTTCCTGTACTTCAGAAAAATACGTGTTTGTGAATTGAAATAATCCGCTCTCCCACTAGGTAAGTTTATAATATATTTCTCTATAATGAAATTCATTTTCATTCAAATTATGCATACCTCCTAACATATTCATTAAACATTTCCGTTGTAACAAAGTTCGAAAAAAAACCGTTTTTGCACTTCAAACTATTAACCTGTTTACCAAACCAAACCCACTTGTCCCTCGGAGTAACATATAGAAAGAGTTTGAGCATGAACAAACTGACTATTAGAAAAATACATGTTGATTATGTAGGAATGTTTTCACCGAAATTGTATCTTGCAAAATAAACATATTTGTACATGAACTTGTGAAATGGTTCATTGGAGATTAAAGGTACATTTCGGAAGATTTCATGACATTTTCCAAATGAAGTTTTATTTAATTTATTGGTGTTCTTTCAGGTGAGAAACTTTCACAATGCCTGGAATGATTTGTGCTGTTTTTGGATGTTCAAACAATTGGCAGTCAGCTAGAGAGAAAAAAATACCTATATTTTTTCATGCATTCTCAAAGAAAAATGATTTCGTTTCAAGAACAGTGCGAGAAGAATGGATTAGGAGGTGCAAGAGAGCTGATTCATGGAATCCTGATACAAGCAGGATTTGTTCAGCACATTTCTCTGAAAATGATTATGAGAGGGATATGCAAAATGAATTATTAGGTAATTATTAATAATTCCTTGCTCTTTCCTGTTACCAAGTGAATTGCTTTGAGAAATTGAAGTCTTGCAAATTCAGACCTAATATTTAACAATTCATTGTTCGGTTTATGTGCTGTAAAATCATTAACACTTGACATATAATAATTACCCGAAATATTACAGTGAAGAATATTTTTATTAATGCCGAATCAAACTAATCACATGTTTTTTCCAGTAATATTAATTACTATGTTATTTTTTGCAGATTTACCATTGAGAAGGATATTAAAAAAAACTGCCATTCCAACTCTGAATTTGCCTGGTCCTGAAATGAAGATGCCAAAGATTGTAACGAACGTTATAGATAGCTTGTTCCAGGCCAACACCGTACAAAAAAGTTTCAGAGAAGCCACCTGTTTCTTGGCTGCAAGGTCTACAATAAATTAGATCAGAATATTAAAAGTGCCTCTAATATAAGTTTATTCAAGAAATCATTGAAAACCCATTTAATAAATAAGAATATCTACTCTGTAGACGAATTTCTCTCATAATTCGTATGTAAAATCTTAATAGTTTATTTTCACTTGATCAATGTCTCCACTGGTATTTTTGTTTTAAATTTAATTTACATTTATTCTATATTCTAGACGTTTTCTTTGTTATTGTACAACTGTACCTTTCAACAAACGAAATAAATTATATTATTATTATTATCTGCCAGTGGAAATTACAAACATTGCTTCGAAGACTATATTAAAAAAAAAGTTGAAAAAAATTGTTGCTACACAGATACCTGGTCAACAAGTATGCTGATTCAGTAATATTTTCTTCTTTGTTAAAATATTTATTCTTACATTTTATCATTATTTTGTTATAAGACTAACAATAAGAATGTACTGTAGGCCATATCACCAGAACTTATTCTGATTATTGGCCAATTATTTGTTAATAAACAAATAAAAAAATGTGTTCCAGCCTCTTTCTGATATTATTGAGAAAGCATTGGAGACAAAAGTGACATCATAAACAAGGTGATATCATTCAAGTTCGATGGTAAAATTTTCAACTCTGGAAGAATCAGAATTATCTTCCGTGCTGCAAATTTGAGTGAACTTATCAGTGGTACATGCAGAGAAAAAACAAAAAAGTATTGGAAGATCTAATGTTAAAGCCAAGCTCATTATATTAGCATCAATAGAATTTGAACAGCTTCAAAATATAATTTGTTGTAATAAGACTGAAATGTGGACATGACTGACAATAATTCATGAGCAGAGGTCTGCAGTATCCAACGTGATGCACAAATAACTATCATTTGTATGGAACTGAAGCATTGCAACACAGATCAGCAAAATCGAAGCCATGTATCAGGTATTAGCCGGTAAAGATGATAAAGTGGCCACAGTTTTGGGGAGATTAGTAAACAAATATAGTTCCTTTCAACTGCCTAGGAGTCATACGAGTCCCAACAAACCTTTGAGAGTCGTGACTGTCAGGTTGCTGAAAGAAGAAATGAGGCTTTCTCAAATCAATGAACTATCATCTGTGTTTGCAGCAGTTAATATGAGATAGCTAACAACACAGGAACTTTCATGTAGAAATTAAAGGCTGGTATATTTTGTTCGTTGGTTTTCCAAGTACTAGTGGTTAACTTTTGTTAATGTAGTGATATGAACGTTGCATGTACCGGCCATGACCAAAAATAGTGATAGTTCATAACAAAATAGTCGAGTTTTTCAAAGAATGTCAATTTCCTCTTGAAGCTGTTCGAAATCTGTTGACATCGATATCATGGGCATGGCTTTAACTTTAGAATATTCAATATTCCCATTCTTTTTAACGATAACTGTGCAACACTTCCTTTTTTTATTTTCAATTTCACATTTATCGATATGATGACAGTTATCAGTTATGACATACATCAAATCATAATTGACAGAAGGCCTCACGTGACGTCACAAACTGTTGACCTTGGGATGATAAAATGAGCCGATTGAACCATCCTATACAGATATTGTTTAATTTCCTTGGATCGAGATCACTTTCACATATGTCTAACAATTGTACTGCATTTGTCTTACTCTTTTATAAAATATCAACTTTAAGCAAGTAGAGACGTCATCCACAGCGCGCGAAAATGGAGGCGTTCAAATAGGTCAAATTCAATCGGTATTTTATATATTATTTTAAAAATTAATTCCAAGACTTTCAACAGTATTTATATTTTTTACTATGTTGCAACGAAGTAAAAAATTGATGAAACAAATAAAAAAAAATTATGCATATTCCCTATTATGCTTCTACATTGTTCTTTTTAAAGAATTCCGCAATAATCTCTGTTCTTCTCCCAGTACGTCAAGGATACAAAGCTCTCTGTTTCTAATTGTTTGACCTGGGGGTATATTAATTTGTACGAAAATTTAAGAAGTTTTTTTCTGACTAACTTCTGAATTGTGGCTGCGTTGAAACCATAATTTGTTCCATGGTATGATTGTTTTAATTTCTCTATCTAGATCATTAGCAGATAAAGGCTCTGTGTAACATGGAATTGTATGCTGCTAATTTCTGACTATTGGGATGGAAAGAATCACTTGGGATTGTAATGTCTGTGTAGCTAGATTTTCTGAATAAATTAAACTCAGATTTATTATGATTATGCCTGATAGTTTCATACGAGGGTGGATCGTAAGTGAGGCAAATGCGAGTAGATCTTGGGTTTCAGTTCAAATAAAGGAATTCAGTGCAATCAGAATAGTCGATATAATCATTCAATATTTTGTAAGTGAACTCCCTCCTAATAAACATTTTATAGAAGTATAAATTAAGTTCTTTCACCAGTTTTTTGTACTTGTTTAATTTTTGCGACGTATTTCTCATAAAATGGATTCCATAAACTCATGAAGTATTCTAATTTCTGCCTCAGTATTGTTTTGTATACAGTTATTACAGACTCACGATAACGAAATTCCTTCGTATTTCTCAGAACGAACCCTAACAAGCGCATGGATTTTCCACCGGTTGTATCCAAGTATGAGTCAAATGTTAGCTTTTTACTCAGGATGATTCCAAGGTCAGGGTGGTATTATTTCGTTGTTCCAAAATAGATCATTCGAGTGGTAATTGTTGCTTCTTGAGAAAACAATATGGTGGCATATAGAGTCTCAGATCGTCAGCGTAAATAGCTACTTTAGCAAATCTAATGATGTTTTCAACATCACAGACGAAAACGCTTAACAGAATGGGGCCTATATGGGAGCCCTGGGGAACCCCTGAGGTGATAGTAGTCCCACTGGAGTTGAAATTGTGCCTGGTGTCTTTCCTTGTAGGAAGTCAGGACATCCACCGAAATTCTTAAGTTTGGTTATAAGGGTAGGATGAATGTTTTCGAGAAATCGGTGTACACATGCCGAATGACCGCTTTCCATAATGTTATTTAAATTTTCTATGAACGGTGCTGAGTTGGTAATAACGCTTCTTTTCCTATTTAAAGCCGTGTTGATAAATGGGGTAATAATGTCTCTGAACATAAAAAATATTTCTTCCGTCAAAATAGATTCAAATATTTTTCCCAAAAATATTTAATATTGATATAGGCCTATAATCCTCTGCCTTTGTTTTATCACCTGATATGCAGATGGGTATAACTTTTGCTGTTTTCCACTGTGATGGAAATACGTCTTTATGCAGCAGTTTCAACCCCTTACCGCATACTGTGCCATATTTGGCACATACACAAAAATGTTTTATTTTTAAGTTCTCTATAACAGTTTAAGACATAAACTCAAGTTGTCTCATATTTGACACACTCACTTTTCTATCTCCCAACCTCTAAATAGCCTCCACCAGCTAACGCGTACATTTTATGCATAATTTAGTGTATGCTGACGACACGCGATAACCTGTTTGAGGTTAGTTGGAAGTTGAATAGTTTCGAGATTTTGGTCTGTTTTGTATGTAGAAAATTATTTCCATTATGGTAAGTGTTTAGTGTGACCACAGGAGTAGTGCAACACATTTTTTACATAAATACGAGACACAAACTGCATTTGTTTACTTGTGCCATATTTAGGACAATATGACATAAGAAGTTATATTTGGTAACGGATTTTTTCTTTTTCAGATACATTGTAAGTAATTTTATAGTACTAAAAATAAACAAAACCGAAAAAATTAAGATTTATACCTACCACTTTCAGAATTCAAACTTGATAATGCAGAAGTTTTGGCCAGAGCTTATACTTCAGAGAGAAAAAAAGTAATGCCAAGTACTAGCTTACAACCTCAACCTTATCTGAAAAAAAAATCTTTTTCGCAGATTCCAGCACAAGAAATAATAACGGACAACTTGAACCATTTGCCAATAGTAAATGAAGAACGAGAGAAGTTCAAATATCCAGATTGTAAGGGAAAATCCCAACTATCATGTAGCAAATCTTTAGTATTTCTATGTCTGAATAAGGATCGCAATTGTTTTAATAAATTTCACACGGAATACTGTATGTTTTTTACTTTCATATCAAGATATAATTTATTTTATTCTAGTACTTTTGGATTTATTTTTTGAAATTTGTGACAAATCTGGCACTTGTCAAAAATTTACAATATTACTGTTTTCGCATTTTATGCCAAATTTGACATTCATTTTATCAAAAAAATATTTTTTTCAGTGTTTCTTACCATACATTCTATCATATATATTTTTATGACACAAAAATAAAAAATCATGCAGTTTCAAGTCATAAGAATGTTTGTCAATGATTGTTTGGAATATTCTTCCTTATGACTCAAAACTTATAACTTGTGATTGCTGCATAAATCCAACATCAGTGTCTGAATGAAATGTGGTGGTAGACCGTCAGGGCCTGGCTCTTTTTTACAATCGAGATCGAGTTTTTTGGTAATAGTGGTGATATTGAAGGCATGATTTGTTCGCTCCTTAGCAACCATACAAGGAGTCTGGTCACTTTCAAAAACCCCACTAGAATAATTCGAGAACATTTCACAAATTGATTCTGTCCCCTTGTAAGGTACATCGGAGTAATTCATTTGCATAGGCATATTTTTTTATTTGACATATGACCAGAAATATTTGGAGTCATTTTATTTTGATTCCAGTTTTTCAATTTCCGTTAAAGTATGTCTGAATTGTCACTAACCTTTTTCTTTAGATCATTAACAGGATCGGCAGGATGACGTTTCCCAAGAGTTAATTACGCTCTAGAATAAAATTAACTCAGAAAATATCAAACCACTGCAAAAGAACGAAATAAACAGTTTTGAACCTAAATTTATTCGTAGGTTTTAATTCAACACTTCCTGTAGGCAATGAAGAGCTTCGAGACCATTTAAAATCCCTTTTTAGCAGGATTAAACCTTATGCATTTCTCGATCTTATGCATCCATCACCGTCTGGCAATACATTTAATGAAAGTCACTTAGGCAAATCGAATCGAACTCATCACCCACAAAACGTGATTCAGCTACCACTGTTTATGGCATCAGCAGGAAGGAGTGCAGGAAGAATCCAATCTTCTCAAATGGACTGTCTTCCGGTGTTTGATTGGACAGATGTTTCATATGATTCACGATAATCCACGCAAAGGTGTCATTCATTTAATGCCTTTTCCATTCAAGATTACGACTTATGGGCAGCTATTATCTATTAATTTGCTTCGGACTGTTTTCATTGTCGAGAGTAATTAAATTTTACGTTTCAAGATAGAAACCGTTATTAACTAGTTAATGATATTTTCCAATCAAGACAAGCGCCGCTCTAGTAGGTGTCATTATAGTCTAAGAACTGATGACGCTCGTTTCATGAAGTGTTTGATGCATCATGAAACTTTCTGTCAGTAACGGCCGTTTGCACCAATTTGAATTACAATTTGGCTTAACTGATCAAGGATTAATTATTAACTAATAATTGAATCAACATGATAACTATCGGCCGTTTGCACCAATTTGAATTATTATTTGGGTAAACTAATTGAGGATTAACTACACTGGCATGCAAAATTAACCGGACAAACAAAATTTTGTTCAAATTCAATCTTAAATGACTTTTAAACCTTTTCATCAATTTCGATAATTTTTTTGCCAAGTTGTAGGTACTTTCATTGTTATCATTCTCTACTATCGATTTTGCAGAAAGTTCTTAAAGATTTGTCGTTATACATGTTATGATAAAAGGTGCACTTTACCCCAACATTTCTGAACACCCTGTGGAAAAATTTGACTACTGAATGATAGGTCTTCTTACGAGATTTTAAAGCCTGATCTTTCGTCAACAGTTCTTTTTTTGATTCACATCAATAACTGCATTCTTAGAGAAAAAACGCATTTTTAAAAAAATCCATGCGATTCGTAACCATAAAAAAATTTTATTCAAAAAATAACAGTGACAACAATGGTAATTAATTGGTATCAAAATCGAGTGTTTCCTCCCCGGGCTTGAATAACAGCTCTCATCCTTTCTGGCATAGACTGAATTAAACCAGCAACTGCGTCTTGCGGTATTTGCTTCCACTCGTTTACCAGCGCCTGCTCCAACGCAACCACAGTTTGAAATTTTCCATAGTTCTGCCTAAGCCTTCGTCCTAATTTGTCCCACATATGCTCTATGGGGTTGAGATCCAGACTCCTTGGCGGCCAGTCGAGTACTTGGATACCAACATCATTGAGGTATTGCCTAGTCATTCTGGCTATGTGCGGCCGAGCATTATCTTGCATTAGGAGAAAATTTTCTCCTATAAAGGGCATATAAGGGACTACATATTGTTCCAAACACTCCCTGATGTATCTGTCAGCATTGAGGCTCCCTCCCCGTAGCGAAACAAGATCTGTGCGGGCTTCCAAGGAAATACCGCCCCATATCATCACTCCTCCACCACCAAATTGAACTCTGGGAAAGAAACAACATTGAGCATAGCGTTCTCCAGGCCTTCTCCACACTCTTTGACGACCATCAGGTGAATATCTCGTAAAACGAGACTCGTCTGTGAAAAGAACATTTCGCCAATCGTCCATATCCCAATCTGCATGAGTTCGAGAAAATTCCAAGCGCTGCCTTCGATGACTTGCATCCAGTAGGGGACCTGTAGCAGGTACAAAAGATGATAGGTTTTGTTCCTTCAACCTTCGCCGTACTGTGTTAGGTGAAACTACATGAACATCTTCCAATCTTCGAGCCAAAGCTGTAGCAGGAATTGTTCTTTCTCGAAGAACTTGGAGTCTCAAAAACCGATCTTCAACTGCGTTTGTTGCTTTCCGTCTTCCCTGTCCAGGTCTTCTTAAGTACGAACCAGTTTCTCTGAATCTTTCTATCGCATCGGATACTGTACTGCGTGGAACAGCAAGTCTATCTGCGATATATCGAATGGCACGACCATCATCTTGTAAAGCTACAGCTTGCGCTACTTGTTCCGGTCTCATTTTTTAAAAACTTTCTCGTTAGCGGTATACCTCCGAAACACAAATCACCTAGAGACACAACCACCTTAACATACACTATAAAGCAAATAAATCTGTGAATATTTGTTGACTACTGCTTAGCAAAAATCTTTTTGACAAGCCATAAAAAATGCTTAACTGAAACTTGTCATAACAAGCAAAGCCAACTTAAAAAAATCGCTTGTTTATGGTTACGAATCGCATGGTTTTCTTTAAAAATGCGTTTTTTCTTTAAGAATGCAGTTATTGATATGAATAAAAAAAGAACTGTTACGAAAGATCAGGCTTTAAAATCTCGTACGAAGACCTATCATTCAGTAGTCAAATTTTTCCACAGGGTGTTCAGAAATGTTGGGGTAAAGTGCACCTTTTATCATAACCTGTATAACGACAAATCTTTAAGAACTTTCTGCAAAATCGATAGTAGAGAATGATAACAATGAAAGTACCTACAACTTGGCAAAAAAATTATCGAAATTGATGAAAAGGTTAAAAAGTTATTTAAGATTGAATGTGAACAAAATTTTGTTTGTCCGGTTAATTTTGCATGCCAGTGTATTAACTTATAATTAACATGGTAACTGTAGATTAAACCATGTGGTGCAAATATATTTTGATTTAATAGTGGATTTAATTTTAACTAGAATTTAACTAAAATTCGTGCAAACGGCCGTATATAGATCAAACCATATGGTGCAAAGTTATTTTGATTTAATTGTGGATATAATTTTAACTAAAATGCATGCAAACGGCCGCAAGTTGTGATTATTCGTTCTGTTAAATTATATACCTCATAGAGGTGTAGAACATGTCAAATAAATAATGAATAATCCTGAATATAGTAACAATGATTAAAACAAAGTATTAATATGATTTGTCATTTCATACTGTTTATCATAAAAGACATTAATTAAAATTTGCCAGACTTGTCAAATAAAAAAATGAATATTTTTGTTCATATAGTGAAACCATTAAGACGAACACATATTTATATATACACATTCAAAATGTGTTTTTTTTTTCGTGTTTTGCTTATAAAGTGAAAACAGCCAATCTCCGCCATTTCCATGAAAGGATTGAATCATGTGAACTTCAAGTGTGCACAAAACAGGCGCTATCGGACCATTAGTTTTGGCACAATTGCAATTTAATTTTTTTGCAACGTGCCTGGACGCTGTAGTGATAGTCCGATTTAAATTTCTCAAACAGATTTTGAAAGTAAAATTATAGTACCACAAAACGCTTGCAAACTTGACTGAAAACGGCCGAGCCAGCGTAAGCGGTCGAGTAGTAGGAGAGACCGGGAGATGAGGGGTTTCTTCTAATGAACGGGTTACGTGATGAAACGCTACCACTTACAAATTATTTTAGAGATCGATATCGTATAATAAAACGTAATGGAAATACTTCTGGTAAGTTTCTAGCAGCCTCAGGGGTGCAACAGGGATCTAACTCAGATCCATTGCTCTTTCTTTCATTTATTAATGATCTTCCACACAGTGATTAATTACTACAAGTGTCTACTTTTTACTGATGATCTGAAAATCATCTTAACAAATCCAAACAGTCAGAAAATGTGTAGCGTTTCAGAAATATATCAATGGTATATTTGAGTGGAGCGCAAAATTCAAATTAAACTTCATTATAAGTAATTGCTCTGTCATTACTATAAGACGGCAAAAATATACCATTGATTTTGATTACAGAATTAATGTTGAATCATTGAGGAGATGTATGGGGGTGAAAGATCTTGGGCTCAAATATAAAAATAAATTATCATTCTCTCCCCAGATTGAAACTATAGTAAAATTGGCAAATAAAATGCTATATAGGATTTATAATAAGATACGAACTATCAAAATTCTTTTTCATTCACTAGTGCTTTCTAAATTGGAGTTTGCTGTATCATTTGGCATGGTGAAAGTCAAGCAGTACTCGGAAGATTAGAAAATTACTAAGATACTTTTGTATTAAGAAAAATACCACATTTCACCAGACTATCAGATCACGCCAGCTTCGTCAAGAATTCAGAATAACTTATCTGGAAAGTAGAAGAAATTCAATGCTGGTGTTATTTCTGTATAAAATAATCAATAACCAAATGAATTCTTCCAAAATGTTGTCCTTGATATCCTTTAACGTCCCTTCACTAAGTGCTTAAACAAAGGCAACGTTTCATATACCTTTAGTTTGAACTACCACAAAAGCTCCCCTCGTAAATATTCTTCGTGCAGCCAATAACATCAGTTCTGTAATAACATTGGATTGGATACATTTCTAAATATAGTATTTGATCATAAAGTCTTGCTAAAAAAGGTTATTAAAAAAAGATTGAATACGTTCTCTGAAAAACACTAGCAATTGTCGGAATCACAATACAGCTTCAGAGAGAATAATTCAACCCAGGATCCAATAAAAATACTAACAAACACAGCTAATTTATAAATGTCTGGATAAATCAAAACCGTCAATTGCTGTTTTCATAGACCTAAGAAAAGCCTTGACAACGTCGATCACAGTGTATTGTTGAATCTCCTAGGTGATCTCTAATGAACTCTTCAAAAGTTATTTAATGAATAAGGAGCAAAGGGTAAGAATAGGAGAACATGAAAGTGGAGAGGAAACTATTATGTGGCGTGCCTCAAGGGACGGTGTTAGGGCTAATCCTATTCAACATCTATTTGAAAAATATTTTCTTACTAAATACTAACTCCAACATTATAAGTTCAACTGATGGTTGTGTAGATTGATATAAATGTTTATTGCATATTCTCCTTGTTTGTTCGATCATTTTGAAATGTTATCAGATGGAACACCCTGTGAATTATCAAATGAATGATCAGTCGAGAGTTTTCCATTAGGGTCAACGATACCAGATTAAATGGGTACGTTAAATGTAACATATAGTGTATTGAGATATAGCCCATCATTTTCTCCATATTACTTTTATACTGAATGTGCGACTAGAGGCTTGGTTGACCCGTTAGGAGGAGTAACTCTACAACACTCTTTGAGTATCAATATAATAATCGGATATATATATATATATATATATATATATATATAGTTGTTGCCTTGTAAGCACAAGGTCTTCTAACCGAAGCCACAAATGTGTGGTTGGCTTCCTGTTGTTGACTTCCTTTGTTTCTATTCTTACATCCAAGTGTTGTACTGATGAGAGCTTAAGCTCGAAACACGTGTCTACGGTTGCAAAATATTTTGAGGGTTATACCCAATAACTTTTCTACTTATATATATACCGGGTGGCTACGGCAGTATTGCCTACGGAATATCTCAGTTATTGTATGAAGTAGGTTTGTGAAATTTGGAGCGTCGATATAATGACATAAGAGCTAGAATTTGAGCATATTGACATGTCGAAGTTAACTTCCGGTCTGACCGGAAGTAACATCAACTTTCTTATTTTAAATGGAAACCCTATTTTTTTATTTTCGCTTTATTCAACATTCAATTCCCTTTCTAATGACATATCACAAGTTGGTATCTAACCAGAAACTAGATCAGAAAAAAATTATTATTGAAATTCACCGAGTAGGCCGTGGAAGCAAAATGAAAGCCAAAAATTGAAAAGTTGGCTATGGAAACCATACGTCACTTGATAACAGTTGCTACTACTGTGATATTTTATTTTCATTCGTCGGCGTTATAAAAAGCCGCCAAAAAAAATATTGGAAAAATTGGGAAAAAAACAATACTCTGTAGGTTCATAACTTAAATAGGAACATACAACTTTTTCTTGCCTGTACTATTCAGCATAACCATTCCTTTCTAATGATATAATAGAAAGTAATGTTTTGAAATGAAATACCAAAAAATCCAATTATTATTCTTCAAATAACGAAAAAACAGATTTATCGAAAAAAAAAAATCAAATTGATAGGATTAAAGATAAAATAAATTCAAAACAAATGTTCGAAATGCATTCCCTCAGCGTCAATACATTTATTGACTCTGGTGATATTTTCATGTAAAACGTTTCTCAACATTTGGGGCGTGATATCTTGGAAAGCTCTACGAATTTTTACTTCTAGCTCATGTAGAGTTATAGGCTGTGTGGAATACACCCTATTTTTAAGATGCCCCCATAGAAAAAATTCGCACGGAGTAAGATCAGGTGACCTTGGTGGCCACCTGACTGGACCATGGGTTGTTATAAGTCTCTCTTGAAAGCGATTTTGAAGATAATTTCTCGCTATTCTTGAATTATGCGGAGGGGCGCCATCTTGCTGGAAGTACATTCTCTCAGTTAATTCCGCTGGTAGGTTGTTAATGAATTCCGAAATTTCATTCGTTAAAAAAATTAAAGTATCTCTCTCCGGTTAGTTGGCCTTGAAAAAGAATGGGGCCAACAATATGAGTTCCAACTATTCCTGCCCAAACATTCACACCAAATCTCTCCTGGAAGCCGCCTTGTCGAAACCGGTGCTCGTTTGCTATCGCCCAGTACCTGGAACAAAAGACCGTTCACACTTTTAGCACTTTACACTTCGACTATCGACAATAATCAAAATAAAGTACAGTACCTACCTTGTATTATTCCTGTTAAATAATCCATTGTTGGTAAATCTTGACTCGTCCGTAAACAAGATATAATAGTTAAATAGGTGATTCTCAGCATTTTGTCGAAGAAACCAATAACAATATTCCAGGCGCCTTTCACCGTCATTTTCATACAAATGTTGATGAAACTGATACTTGAAGGATTTCAATCGATGTTTTTTCAAAATTTTCCTAGCAGAGTCCTTACTTATAGCTAATTCGGCGCCAATCTGCCTTGAGGAAATTGTGCTATCATATTGTACTAAAGCTAATACATTAATTTCAGTTTCCTCATTAATAACATATGCTTCTTGGTCTTCGTGAACATCAGGCTCAGTTCTTAATTTTTCTTCAAGCCACTGGAAATACCTTCATGATGGTTGCTGCCTCCCTGGATATCGCTCTAAATACAATCGTTCAGCGGCATAAGAATTTTTTAAACATTCACCATAAATGAGAAGCATGTCAATTTGTTCGGTTCGTGAATAACGTGGCATTTTTTGAATATTCCACTAACTGATTTCGATTTCCAAACCCTTTTAAAATGGCAGAATCAAAAACACTATTTCGAACGTCAAAATAATATGGAAAGCAGCGTTCGTGACAGCTCTCATTTGTTTTTTGTTTCATTCCAAAATACATCTTAATCAGCCTACTTCTTAATATTTTGGTTCGAATGATTATTGCAATGGAATGATTATTCTGAATAGCACAAACATCGTCCATAGGTAGATATTAGAATATCTATGGACGATGGCATAGACCAAGTACGTTTATGTTCCTATTTAACCTAGAACCTACAGGATATAATTTATAATTCCACATTATTTTCAATTTTATTTTTGCGTATGGCGATAATCTGTTTTGTTATTTGAAGAATATAAAAAATTATTTTCTATTATATCATTAGAAAGGAATGGTTATGCTGAATAGTACAGGCAAGAAAAAGTTGTATGTTCCTATTTAAGTTATGGACCTACAGAGTATTGTGTTTTTCCCAATTTTTCCAATATTTTTTTTGGCGGCTTTTTATAACGCCGAAAAATGAAAATAAAATATCACAGTAGTAGCAACTTTTATCAAGTGACGTATGGTTTCCATAGCCAACTTTTCAATTTTTGGCTTTCATTTTGCTTCCACGGCCTACTCGGTGAATTTCAATAATAATTTTTTTCTGATCTAGTTTCTGGTTAGATACCAACTTGTGATATGTCATTAGAAAGGGAATTGAATGCTGAATAAAGCGAAAAGAAAAAAAATAGGGTTTCAATTTAAAATAAGAAAGTTGATGTTACTTCCGGTCAGACCAGAAGTTAACTTCGACATGTCAATATGCTCAAATTCTAGCTCTTATGTCATTATATCGACGCTCCAAATTTCACAAACCTACTTCATACAATAACTGAGATATTCCATAGGCAATACTTCCGTAGCCACCCGGTATATATATATATATATATATATATATATATATATATATATATAGAAAAATTATTGGGTATAACCCTCATAATGTTGTGCAACCGTAGACACGTATTTCGAGCTTATAAGCTCTCATCAGTACGGTAAAATCAAGTGCGAAGATGTACAACACTTGGATGTAAAAATAGAAACAAAGGAAGTCAACAACAGGAAGCCAACCACACATTTGTGGCTTCGGTTAGAAGACCTTGTGCTTACAAGGCAACAACTAACGTCGCCACGGAGGCAGCTATAGCTACCAGCGTGACAATCCTACCCAGGTAAATACAAATAAGGATGGATTTAGCGAGGGGCAATATATGAAAATATAAGTAGAAAAATTATTGGGTATAACCCTCAGAATGTTCTGCAACCGTAGGGTTATATCCTTATATCCTTATATATATATATATATATATGTTCGGAAAGGTTTCCGCGGTCAGAAATATGTACATTACTAAGTTCATGGGTTGAACCGCGTTGAGAGTTTATAACTCGACGTTTCGGCTCCTGCTTTGGAGCCATTTTCAAGAGTGTGACTGCGAGGCCTCTATCTGCCTACTCCTCGAGTCGTGGTCTTGAGAGATATCAAGGTCTCAACCTACCTACTCCTTGATCTCAAAAGAGTAGGCAGGTTGAGACCTTGATATCTCTCAAGACCACGACTCGAGGAGTAGGCAGATAGAGGCCTCGCAGTCACACTCTTGAAAATGGCTCCAAAGCAGGAGCCGAAACGTCGAGTTATAAACTCTCAACGCGGTTCAACCCATGAACTTAGTAATGTACATATATATATATATATATATGCTGAATACTTGTTTCAAGGAGCAATAAATGTTCCAGTGACTGTAAAACAGTCGAAAACAATCCTTTAGGAACTCACTATACCTTTGTATAGATTGTATGGCATATGTCCGACAGAAAACAACTACTTCTCTGGCTAATACCTCGACAGATATTGAATTATATCTGTCAGACATATGTGCAAAGATCCTTACTTTGAAGGAACAACTTTGCAAGAGTTCTCAGAGACAGACAGCAGGACACCGCCTGATCCAAACAAGGAACCAACTGCAGACCGGTTTCGGGATGAAGTCCCTCATCAGTGCAGTCCTGGTTATCACGGTTGTATACACGCGGGGGCCCGGTGCCCGTCATCGTTCGCCGGGATGAACACTGCAATCGCTACAGGATCCACCACGGCAACAGATTAGAGAGCGCTCCAGAAGGACATTTCGGATGCGAAATGGTATATGCTGAATACTTGTTTCAAGGAGCAATAAATGTTCCAGTGACTGTAAAACAGTCGAAAACAATCCTTTAGGAACTCACTATACCTTTGTATAGATTGTATGGCATATGTCCGACAGAAAACAACTACTTCTCTGACTAATACCTCGACAGATATTGAAGCGATTGCAGTGTTCATCCCGGTGAACGATGACGGGCACCGGGCCCCCGCGTGTATACAACCGTGATAACCAGGACTGCACTGATGAGAGACTTCATCCCGAAACCGGTCTGCAGTTGGTTCCTTGTTTGGATCAGGCGGTGTCCTGCTGTCTGTCTCTGAGAGCTCTTGCAAAGTTGTTCCTTCAAAGTAAGGATCTTTGCACGTATGTCTGACATATATAATTCAATATCTGTCGAGGTATTAGCCAGAGAAGTAGTTGTTTTCTGTCGGACATATGCCATACAATCTATACAAAGGTATAGTGAGTTCCTAAAGGATCACCTGCAATGTATGTCATATTGATGACTGTTCAGATCTTGATTAGGCAGAATAGTGATTATTATCCAGGATAACGTTTCGTGTTGTTTAACAATGGAGAACAAATGAAAGTTTTCGAGGGCCTCTAGCGCCAAAACTAGCCTATAGAAAAAGTTGTGCCCACTGAACCTTTTGTTTGAAATGACTTGGACTATAACATATCAAAAATTCAGCCAATTCGAGAGGGGGCCACTTTCCCTATTAAAGTGTGCGGTATCCTTTAAATAATCTATATCTGTCATTTATTTTAATTCCATCGCGTCAAATATAGTATTTTCAACATCACCAAATTAGTCCATTACAAACCAAACGTATTTAATTATATACATTTATGAATTGTAATATTGTACCAATTTTTAAAAAGCCTAATTAGTTAGTTACTAATTTATTTTATTATGTTGAATTTGAATTTGAGTCATATCAGTAATGTTTCTATTCAATATTTATTGTTGAGTGTTCATCCCCCTCCAAAACCTCCAACTTCAAACGTCCTTCATATAATGAGTAATATTTACTTATTTAGTTCAGTTCACATATGTGAATATACAGTAGCATTCAAAAAGTACGCAACAAATGGCCCCTATCAGATATACTGAGTGATTTTCATTTTATTGAAAAAAAGCATTTTTCAAAATAAGCGAAAATCAAAAGTTGAATTTTTCGGAAAATAAGTAACATTTGGATGAAATTTTCGGAAGAATACTTTTCATGGTCAATGAACGTATGTAAAATTGTAAATAACAATACTGAACATGACTGTAAATAAAAGCAAATATTACTATTATTACTATTCCTTCAAGCGTTCACTGTATAAAACTGTATTACTGTTCTTTCTCGTAGCCGACACGATAGTATCAGATCTTCGGATCAAAAGTGAATAATTAGCTACTTTCAGTTCATCAATTAATCCTAACGAGCTCTCATCAGATGAGATTCAGTTCACATTTCCTGTTTCGTTATTGCTCCATTTCACCATCAAAACATGCAATCGTCGTACGGACGCAATACAATAAAACAACAAGAATCTGATTCGTGTAGGTGGAAGTCGTGCAAAGTGAAAGTTCGATTGTACAGTGGATAATAGTTGGGACATACCGCCAAAGGGTAAAGTAATGATGTATATCGCATCTCGGATCTTTCAGGTGTCTTCCTTCTTCGGATCCCGTAAGGATTTTGTTTGGCTGAAATTCTTCTATTAAAAAACTGAATCCAACAATAACCAAGTGACAACGGAACAAAAAAAAAATGTAACCCCTTCACTCTGATTTTTGGCATATTGATTTATTATTGATATAAGCTTTAAAATATAAGAGATGCAGATTCTTAACTGTTCAGATTTTTCTATTATAGCATGCAAACTGTAGAGATAACCATGAATTGTACTAACTACACCGGAAACAATTCGATCTTCACAAACTTCATTTAGTCACGACCTGTTTCGCAATAGCTTATTCAAGTGGATATACAAGTTAAATAATCATTTATACCAGGTGTCAACGAATCTATTAGACAAGTCATAACTTCTAGACCATTAGGTGTATCAAAATGAGATTTGGTATAGGTAAATGGTATGTGAAGAGGAGAGTTTTCAAATATTTCTCACTTTCTGGTCACTTCCGGTTTCACCGGAAATGGCTCCGGTTCTAAATTATTAAATGGAACACCCTGTATATTGTAACATTTTTGGATTTCTGAGACAATTCTAGATCAGAATGTGACATTTACGAAAGTTTTTATGCCTACTTAATTTTTTCGGGGTCACTTTTGAAATTACATCTAGGTGGCCATGATCGGAAGTAAACTAATCTAAGGAACTCAGGTGATATCAGAATATTACAATCGCGAAGTTTTAGTGACTAGTATGATAGATATGAATAAGACAAGTTGGCAAAATTACAATTTCGTATTATTATTTTTCAAATGGCGACCATTTTTTGACAAGCACTTTCCTAAAAAAGGATATTTTGACGAATCTAACGATACTAATTTATTTGCGATTGGATCAAAAAATTTAACAAAATTAACAATAATTTCAGCGATGCGCTTACATTTTTTTCAATATATAATATAAATTAGTATCGTTAGATTCGTCAAAATATCCTTTTTTCGGAAAGTGCATACAAAAGTATATGAATTATTATCCATGGCACACTTGACAAAAGTAAATAAATTATTATGAAGTATTTTCCTCAGTAATATTTAATTTATGTTCTTATTTGTAATCCAATCGCAAATAAATTACTATCGTTAAATTCGTCAAAATATCCTTTTTTCGGAAAGTGCTTGTCAAAAAATGGTCGCCATTTGATAAATAATAGTTAGACACGAAATTGTAATTTTGCCAACTTGTCTTATTCATATCTATCATACTAGTCACTAAAACTTCGCGATTATAATATTCTGGTATCACCAGAGGTCCTTAGATTAGTTTAGTTTCGATCATGGCCACCTATATGTAATTTCATAAGTGACTTCAAAAAAATTAAGTAGACATAAAAACTTTCGAAAATGTCACATTCTGATCTAGAATTGTTTCAGAAATCCAAAAATGTTACAATATACAGGGTGTTCCATTTAAAAATTTACAACCGTAGCCATTTGGAAGTGACCAGAAAGTGAAAAATATGTGAAAACTCTCCACTTACCTGTACCAAATCTCATTTTGATACACCTAATGGTCTAGAAGTTATGACTTGTCTAATAGATTCGTTGACACCCGGTATACCTCTTCGCTATCACTGATAAGAACTAGCTTTTCCAGGTAAGTACTAATCAATTATAGTTAGTCTAACCCCTATCATAACGACATTAATGAAATGACTTCAAACATTAAGATTGTAATAATCTCTACTTCCAAGAAAATAAATTCTACAAAGGTGAGTTATTCAAATCAAGTTGGTTGCTAAGCAATATGTTTGAAATTTTAAGTCTATCAACTTCTAATGATTCTAAATGATTCAACTTCAATCTTTTATTTTCTATATGTAGAATATTGAATTCTTCGTCAAAAGTCTGATTTTCTTCTGAAAGATGATTCGAGTATGTTGAATTCGTTTTCTTGGTAACATAACTCACATTATGATGTTTATGAGTGCGACTTTTAAATGTTCTACCAGCTTGTCCAATACACAGTATATCCCTAGACCAGTGGGGCAGTTAAATAAATATCTTTCGAACCAATAGGAATTTTCAAAATATTATTATTTCACATCATATTGCATAATGAGAACTAACTTCAGAAATGATTATTTTTTATACGAGGGGCACAAGAAAAGCTCACATCAGTTTTTTTTTAAATGGAACACCCCATATATTTCAACACATCTGAATTCTCATTTATTTGGGCTAATTATTAGTTTCTTATTTTTGAAAATCCGACAAGGCGTTGCAAAGCTATACCAGTTTTTCTTTAAACTTTAGACTTTTTCAAGACAAACCCATCATTCATACTACCAAGAATTTATGAAATCATTCAAGGCTCTTGGTAGTCGTTAGCATATTCTATCATATGAAATACTCATCTCCTTCGAAATTTATACATGGTGGTCAGAAAAATGATATGATTTTCACGAAATTCAAACTTTCCTCTCATCAATTTTTCAAATCGTGCACCCTACAATATGCATCATTTTATATCCCATTGGTGGTTCGATTGCTTATGGTCAATAGTTGTTAAAGAGTGATGTGAATTCCATTTTCAACAAATTCGAATTAAAAAAACTGCACCAAACTATTTATTCAACTGTACTTAACTACTAAACAAACAGTCTAAAAAAAACTGTCTTGACGAATAACTAGGCATGATAATATTAATATAAATGTTCGAATTGCCAACAAAATTTTAATCAATTAAGATGACGTGTTCTATTGACATTCCACAAAATTTTTCTTTCAATATGTTTGTAATTTTTACGCATATTTTTTATCATATAATGCAGTAAATGCACACAACCTCATGGACACTGAGTAGTTTTGACTCCACTGATTGTTTCATTGTTTACTATAATTGAATAACTTTGTAGCTTTCCCTGATGATGACAATAAACTTTGTCGAAATATTGGAATAAGTGTTATAAGAGTATACTTCCTGCATGCTGCGTACCCAACAAGGTCATAGCTTTTATATCGAGTTATATATCGTTACTTATTGCTGCTTGTTGAATTTTATTGTGCAAGTGTTTTTATCGACAAAGATTGTTTATCTCTAGTTATTTTATGTTATCATTTACTTTTTTAGTTTTATTTAATTACTGATTTGTCAAAGCACTATTGTGTAATATGACCAATAAAGATCTATCTATTATTGGGGGTCAATTTTAGGTAAGACTACTTCGATATCATGAAAGTGTGCATTTTATGTATTACATTCCTCAAACCAATAACTGGGAAGCCTGGCATAACTTCTTCGTATATGAAATTCCTGCAATGAGTCATGCAGTTCGAACGAATTCCGCGTTTCTATAGTATCCAATAAAATCCGGCCACCCGTAAGGAACACTGTCATTCCTTGTACTACAAATATTCATTAGATTCACCCTAACACGAGGGGGAGCAATAATAAATCGCAGCGGAAGATGACTGTTAAATTTTTATTGATCAGCAATAACGATCCTTACGATGCTTTGCGCAAGGGTCATATTTCCGAACGTTTCCAACTGTATTTCGTCATTCTTAGATTGTTCGATGGTTCTTGTTGCCGCCTTTTGGTCGACCGCCCCCTTTTAATAAAAGCTACTAATGAAAGTGAGCACTATTGATAATTAGATTGCTGAGTCGTCCCTTCAATCTATCAAGTTTTGTCAACCGGGAATCGTTCAAGTTTTTTATTGGATTTCCTTATATAAGCGAGAGATTCTTCAGGTTTTCTACAAGCTAGTGGCGCATACAGTACACGAAACGAAACGAAAGTTCCACAGCTAAACAGAACTAAAAATATTCATTTAACCATCAATGGTTGAAAAAATCACAACTTTTTTGTTTTTTTGCGAATATCTCAAAAAGTATTAAAAGAATCATTTTGCAATCGAGAGAACTTTTATAGAGAATTAGAAAACCTACAAAATGGTTTTTCATACGACCAGATCGATGCAATTTTTAATTGATAAAATCCGAGAAAACCTCGAAAAAGAGACCATTTTTCAAAAATTCATAATTTTTATAAATTTGAAGCTGAACTAACAGTATTGCGGAAACTGATAGATAATAACATGTGGCTCAACTGTGAGCAAGATGGTTTCTGTCCCATGTGTAGATTTTGCACAATCGCGTTATAAACAATTTAAGGGCCAATCTTTCTAAATGCGCCGATTTAAAGGAAATCGTCATATTCAAATTCTGTGAACGGTATTTGGAAGTAGAAATCAATATCTACAATTAGTATATTTTGGATTTTCACCTGAGAGGTGGGAAATGTGTTGAAAATGTCACTGAAAGTTAATCAAAACGCCTCAAAGTGCGTCCGAAGTCACCCGAAGTCGCACTGAAGTTAACTCAAGTTGAGTTCTGAGTTCTGGCGACTTTGGGTGTACTTTGAAACATTTACAGTGACATTTTCCACACATTTCCCACCTCTCAGGTGAAAATCCAAAATATACAAATTGTAACATTTGCCCTCAAAATGTTTATAAGACGATTATGTAAAAACTACACATCGGACAGAAAACTTCTTGCGCACATTTGCGATTTTCTC
The DNA here is from genome assembly GCA_944452925.2 of Chrysolina oricalcia. Lineage (NCBI taxonomy): Eukaryota > Metazoa > Arthropoda > Insecta > Coleoptera > Chrysomelidae > Chrysolina > Chrysolina oricalcia. The sequence goes on from OX101816.2 coordinate 8,936,154, forward strand.
AGTGGAAAATGCACCGATCCGGTCGAATGAAAATCCATTTTGTAGGTTTTATAAATCTCTACAAAAGTTCTATTGACTGTAAAACGATTCTTTGAATAATCTTTGAAATATTTCTAAAAAAAACAAAAAAGTTTGAATTTTTTTCACTATTGCTAGTTTAAAAAATTCCACGAAATATCTTATGAAAATTAGAATATGCCATTTGATTCTTTTATTTTGTGGGGAAAAAAACCTCTATAGCTTGGTCTATTATTAAATCCTGAATTTGGTTGAGAAAAGGTCAAGATAACTGAAACCACTATAATTCTTTGGTCGACGTTTCGACTTTTATAAAGTCATCCTCAGGGCACTACAATAGGGATTATAATTATTATTCTAAGTGAATAGTATAAGCAACCTTTACAATTAGAATAAGTGATTGAGATCTTCGAATGGGTTAAAAATACATACACATTTTGACAATGTATGTTAGAATAAAAACTTGAATTTGACATGCAAATAAAATAATTAATTAAAAGTACAATATGAGTTAAAACACGAACACATTTAAGCAATAATTGGGTCCAATTATGTGAAAATAACAACTTAACTGACAAACAACGAGAATTTTAAAATATTCTGTAGAAAACAACAAGTACTCACATGGAAAATAGGTTCCTATCATAGTATTTAAGGGACATTTATATAAAAATATTGATTCCTCTTGATTCGATATAAATATTGGTTTATATCTTCAGGTAAAATACTTGGAGTGAGTGTTGGTTTCTGTATGAAATTATTTCATTGAGAATGAAAAGTTTCGTCTTTTTTGAACGGATTCATGATTTCTTTCAGCTGATAAGGTCTGGGTAGGTGCCATAGGCGTGCAACATTTTATTGTTATTGTGGCGTTTTAAATTTATTTATCAAATATGAATATGAGTTGGGTAAATATTGAGTATCTGTTTTTTTGTTCGTATTATTTTTGTATTTTTTTATGTTGATCATCTCCTGTATTCTCCTTTTTCTGTAGTTCTTTTGTTTTCCAAGTATTTTTGTATTTTTGAATTCGAATTTGTGTAAATTTTTTTTCTGAATGTTCAGCTAGACCTGTTTTATTTGTTGTTTTTATAAGGTTTCCGGGTCTTATGCTACGTTCGTGTTCAGCTATTCTAGTTTTCAGGTACCGTCCTGTCTGCCCTATATACGCTTTATTGCATTCTGCGCAAGGAATTTTATAGACTATGCCACTTTCTAATTCTTTTGGAGTTCTTGATTTTGGTTTGGTGAAATATTTTTTCACGGTATTTTCATTTTTGAAAGCAATATTAAAAGGTGCATCATTGAATACCTTTTTTAACTTTTCTGGCACCTACCCAGACCTTATCAGCTGAAAGAAATCATGAATCCGTTCAAAAAAGACGAAACTTTTCGTTCTCAACGAAATAATTTCATACAGAAACCAACACTCACTCCAAGTATTTTACCTGAAGATATAAACCAATATTTATATCGAATCAAGAGGATTCAATATTTTTATGTAAATGTCCCTTAAATACCATCATTTTATTATGACAAGGAACCTATTTTCCATGTGAGTACTTGTTGTTTTCTACAGAATATTTTAAAATTCGTTGTTTGTTAGTTAAGTTGTTATTTTCACATAATTGGAGCCAATTATAGCTTAAATGTGTTCGTGTTTTGACTCATATTGTACAATTAATTAATTATTTTATTTGCATGTCAAATTCAAGTTTTTATTCTAACAAACATTGTCAAAATGTGTATGTATTTTTAACCCATTCGATGATCTCAATCACTTATTCCAATTGTAAAGGTTGCTTATACTATTCACTTAGAATAATAATTATAATCCCTATTGTAGTGCCCTGAGGATGACTTTATAAAAGTCGAAACGTTGGCAAAAGAATCATAGTGGTTTCAGTTATCTTGACCATTTCCCAACCAAATTCAGGATTTAATAACCAGTTGGTCTATTATATTGACAAATTGTAGCAATTATTGAATGTTTTATCTTATATGAAGTTCTCAATTTTCGTCGTATTTTCAAATGATGATGCCTAAGTAAAATCTGACGCAAAAAACCGTAATTTTGAAAAACGTATGAACAGTGCGTAAAACATTACGCAAAGTTGATGATTTTACGTACAGTTGATGATTGTACAGCTGAAGTATTGCATGCAAAGTTATTACAAACAACGCCAAAGGTACCACACTGGATACAGAATTCGTTTTTTGAAAACATGGAGAGTCATAGGAGTAGGTAAACTTTTCGGAAAGGCCCAGCGTTGCAACCAGTGTTGCTGCTCCTCAAATCTTAGGTACTTACTAGAAATTGCATAAAATTGTACTAGAGTCAAGACAATTGACGACTGGACTGATATTGAGTATAGGACTCACTAAAGTATAGGAAATACTTGACCGTGTTAATACAGATCTAAAAATTGGTTCTTGCATCCCAGCACTACTCGACCAAACCAATTTTTTTCTAATTTTGGGCCTTAAAATCGATCATCGCAAAAATTCAGCGTCTCCTATATGCTCCATTTTGTGCTCCTTTACTTTTTATGGTCTTTACATCGGGAAAATCGGAGTGGAAGACTTTTTTAGTTGGGCCTGGCTTCAGGGTTGACCAAAAGAACAAATTGAAAAAATTGCGGGAGTTGCTAAGTTGAAAAATCGAAAACTGTACTTGAGTTCAATCCTAAGTGTTGCATACTGGGGTAGTTGGGTAAAAATAACGAGACTTGATGATGATAATGTAAACTTCTATTCACTTTCCAATTTCCAATAATAATGTCGTGAAAAATATATTCATATCGAGCTCCGATAGATGTAAAAAGAAGACAACATAAAAACCAGTCGACAGTAATAGAAAAACATTGGTAGGTATTTCTATCTGCGATAAAGTACAGAGACTGGACAATCGTATTAATAAATGATATACTAGGTGATCATATATTAGGATATCAATATATCACACTAAGCTTCCACATTTTGCACGGAGCTTCTTCAGATGCCAGAAAACGTGATTTCCAAAGGAAAGACTATTCGGACAATTTTTTACCCCTTCCCACCCCTTTGAATTTCATCTATTTTCTCTGTTTATTCCTGGTATTGTTTTTCGTTTGAAAATTCTTCACATTTCTCATATCAACCAATAGATAAGGGTTGTTCGCCCCCTCCAGCTCAAATAATATATTTGAGGGAGGAAGAGCACATAAAAGAACTGCCTAACTGTAGCTGCATAGTGAGGAGATGCTCCGCTACCGTTCTACTCTTCTATTTTCCATGTAATTTTAGTGTTTCAAAGGAAGCACCACCTTGAACAAGAAGCGTTGACGACGCGACGTTCGGCGTAGACAATTTCCGGTATAACCTTTCGGGTTTTTCAAATCAAGGTATTTCGCTATGATATAAGGAACACTTCCTATGGTATTTTTACCTAGAGGTAACTCAATGCATTTATTATTTCTGTAGGTTAAAAAAAACTATGTTGTTTACATCCTTTTGGTCGCAGTGAATGTAATTTAACTGTGCTCAAGACTCCTATTTCGCTTTTTTCAACAATGGTGAAACTTTTTGAGGTGCAGGTCTTGGTTTCTGGTACTTACCTTGATCAGTAAAACGGCTCCTGTGTCTTCAATGTGATCAATTGTCATCTTGACCATTTCATCGCGTCTTAAGCCTCCAAATACGCCCATTACCAGAACAACTTTATGTAGCAGAAAAGTATCATCTTATGAAAAGTAATACTTGTCCACCTTCCAACACCTTTGATTTTTTAGGAATGTATCCTTTTGATTTAAATTTCAGAAAGGCCATCAGTTGACTGAATGCTGATATATATTAATGTTTTCTTTAACAATCAATGTTGTTTTCAGTTGTGAGTATTTGGTCCATAGACTATTTGCACTATATTTTTCAGACTGAAATAATGTAAAATAAATAAAAAATATTAATATTTTTCATGATATAAACTCACCAGTTCCTGGAAGTATGCCATTTCATTTCCGGTATTCACTGTGTTTTCATCTTTCCATTTCAAAAAATGGTCATACTCCTCGTATAAGTATTTGGATTTCACAGGCAGTAAATTTCCTAACGCTTTTTTAGCTTGGAGCGTCACATTCTGTAGGACCTCCATAATTATTATGAACACAACCGTTTTTAGTTTCCTCTACTAACAAACTGGTCAATTCTTACAAAAATGCAGCGCAATTTTATTAAATAAACATCCCTTAGCAACCTCTTCAATGTTTCCATGTTCAATGTTCAGTCTCGTGAGCCTTTTCAGTTGACCTACTGGTTGCTTGGAGTTTGATGATATGCTTGAGTGATGAGATGCTTGTGATTGACTGATAATGAATGAATTTGATAGTACACAATGACGTAAATTGAATATATTTTCAGTTTATACAACTGACATATGAAAATAATTTATTGACAATTCGATCTCTGTTTTGTTGATTCTCGTCGTCAGTCTGATTTTTTATCCAACCAATTAAAGTTCAACACGACATGTTTCACGCAATTGTCAGCTCCTAAATAATACAGTGTGAAACAGTACATGCCGCCCCCCTTGAAAGGATCGGCTTTCAAACCAATGTGAATGACTACGAATGTCCTTAAATTTCACATTTTCAAGAGTTTATTGGCAATGCACAAATTTTAGATACTGGTCTTTTAAAAATTCCAGTAGCGGTTTTCACATTCACTACCCGAACTATTTTGTCTTCACCAGGAAACACTTCGATGATACGGCCCATTTTCCAACATAACGGTGCTGTGTTGTCGTCCTTGAGCAGAACCAATGTTCCAGGATTGAGGTTCAGATGAGGTTGTCGCCATTTTAATCTCTCTTGTAGATGGTTGAGGTATTCATGCGTCCAGCGTTTCCAAAAATGTTGTATTTGTTGCTGAATGATCTTGAAATGGGATAAACGGTTGGTTGAGATGTATCTGAGGTCATCTTGAGGTAGGGTAGTCAATGGCTCGCCAATGAGGAAATGTGCAGGTGTTAGAGGAAAAAGGTCATTGGGATCATTAGACAGAGGGGATAATGGTCGAGAATTGAGGACTGCCTCAACCTGAGTTATCACCGTGTATAGGCCCTCAAAAGTCAAATGTGAGTTACCAACGATCCTTTTTAAATGAAATTTTGCAGATTTGACACATGCTTCCCAGAGACCTCCAAAGTTGGGAGCATGTGGTGGTGAAAAATGCCAGTTTATTCTATTCAAAGTAAGGTATTCCTTGAAATGATTATTATTTTCAAGATTTGATAAAACAACTTTCAATTCGCGTTCAGTACCAACAAAATTGGTACCATTATCACTATAGATGTCAGTGCAAACACCCCTTCTTGATACGAATCTTGTAAGACATTTCAAAAATGACTCCGAAGAAAGATCGTCAGATAGCTCAAGATGAGCCGCCTTTGTAACAAAACATATGAAAATACATAAATAGCATTTGACGATTTTTCTACTCCTGATTTTGCCATCTTTGATATGAAATGGTCCAGCAAAGTCTACGCCGGTTGTTGAGAAAGGGCGTTGAGGTTGTAAACGTGAATGCGGAATATCTCCCATTTGATATTGACTTTCTGTAGGTTTAGACCTGAAGCAAGTTACACATTTGCGTAAAACTCCGCGAACAGCGCTACGTCCGTTGGTCGGCCAAAAATTTGCTCTAACAGCCGCCAGAGTGGCGTGTGCACCTGCATGAAGATGCCTTAGATGTTCATGCCGAATTACCAATTTTGTAAAATTACCCTGATGTGGTAACAAAATCGGATGTTTCTGGTTATAAGAAATGTTGGAATATTTCAGCCTTCCACCTACTCTAATCAATCCGTTTTTATCCAAAAATGGATTCAGTGACATAATTTTACTACTTGATGAAATGTGTTTTGATTTTCTCAATGATTTCAACTCTGAAGTGAATGAGTTCTCTTGAACTAATTTACAAATTGTAATGAGAGAATTGTCAAGTTCTGATTTTGATAACTGACCTGAAAGATGAGCTTCAGAGTTTGTGATTTTTGAATTGTTTGCAAATCGCAGACAATAAGCTAGGACTCTCTTAAGTTTTGTGAATGAGGAAAAACGATTAATGATATCAATATCTTGGGTTTCTGTTAGTGTAATTAAAGTAAGATCGGTTTTCTTGAGCTCAGGAATTTCTGAATTAAGTAAAATATCAGCTTTGGGCCAAAAAGATCTTCCTCGAGACATCCAAGTGGGACCTTTCCACCATATATTGCATTCAATCAATTCCTTTGGATTTAGACCTCGTGATATAATATCCGCTGGATTCGATTCAGAGGGAACATGACCCCATTGATTAATATTTGAAAATTTCTGAATTTCAGCGACTCGATTGGATACAAATGTTTTAAGTTTATGTGGTTCAGTGTTAATCCACGCTAATACAATACTTGAATCAGTCCAGTATTGAATGGACTCAATGTTGTTAGGAATAGCTTTGAGAACCTTTTGCGTAAGCTGAATACCTAGTAGGGCTGCGCAGAGTTCGAGCTTGGGTAGTGTTACCATTTTGAGTGGAGCAACTCGGGACTTTGCGGAAACTAAATGAACATGAATTTTGTTGAACTGATCAATTGTTCTAAGATAGCAACAAGTTCCATAAGCTTTTTCCGATGCGTCTCCAAAACAATGCAACTCAATGTAAACAGGGTTCGGACAAATAATATGTCTAGGAATGTTCACTGAATTTAAATGAAATAATTGACTTGAAAATTCGAGCCATGAATAATGCAAAGTGACTGGAATGCTTTCGTCCCAATGTAGACCTAGTCCCCAAAGTTTTTGAATGATAATTTTGGCTTTGATAGTACAAGGACCAATGAGACCTAGAGGGTCAAAGAGTTGTGCTACTGAGGATAGTATTGTGCGCTTTGTGACACTTGATGCTTTATCATGAAAAACAGTATACTTGAAAGTATCTTCTACTGAGTTCCATGTTAAACCTAGCGTTTTTGTGATGCTATTATCAGAAATGAAAAATTGTGATGATTGAGATTTGACTCCGGCAATGTTTTCTAAAATCTCACAGTTATTTGAAACAAACTTTCTGAGATTGAAAGAAGCTGAACTTAAAATATGAATAAGTTCTGATAAAATCTGCTTTCCATTTTGAATGGAATTGAAACCTGTCAACAAGTCATCCACATAGAAACTGGACTTGATAATTGCACTAGCTTCAGGAAATTCTGTTTCATTATCAATTGCTACTTGAAACAAAGATCGAATACAGAGAAATGAAGCACTAGCAGTGCCATAAGTGGCTGTGTTTAATTGATAGTGACCTATTTCTTCAGATGGATCAGAACGCCATAATATGCGTTGCAAATCACGTTGTTCAGGTTGTATATTTACCATCCTGTACATTTTTTCTATGTCAGCTGTTACCACGTACTGATAGGTTCGAAATCTAGTTACTATTGTGAATAAGTCGTCCTGAATAGTAGGACCTACTTTTAAAACATCGTTCAGTGAAATTCCACTAGAGGTTTTAGCCGAACCGTCAAAAACGACACGGAGCTTTGTAGTACTGCTGGCCATTTTTAGTACGCCATGATGAGGTAAATAATATGTTATATTTTGAAATGAGTCATTCTTTGTATTTAATTTTGACATATGTCCAAGCTGTTCATACTCGGTCATAAAAGAGACATATTGTTGCTTGAAATCATGATTTTTTGATAGTTTTTTCTCGACAGCATAAAATCTCTTGAGTGCAATGTCAAAAGATTCACCAAGTTGATTTATGTTGTCCTTGATAGGCAAACGAACAATGAATCTGCCTGAATTGTCGCGAACTGTAGTTTTAATAAAATGTTCCTCGCATTCTCTTTCTTCTGGAGAATATTTTACTTGTGTTTGACACTCTTCTATTTTCCAAAAGCGCTCCAGCATATTTTGAATATTTTCATTCTGTACTGTAAGATTACACACTGAACTTGAAGTGTTTGCATATGACATTGGCAAAGGTCCGGACAATATCCAACCAAGCCTTGTTTTTTGTAAAACAGTATGATTATCAAGTAAATTTATACGTCCGACACAAATCAAATCCCAGAAAATAGAAGCTCCAATGAGCAAGTCAATTGGACCGCTTTCATTGAACCTTTCATCCGCTAAAGTTATATTTTGTGGAATTTTAAGGTATTTTCTATCAAAAGATATTGCGGGCAAGTCTCTTGTAATTTTATTAGATATCAAAAATGGTACATTTTGTAACACGTACGAATTTGTTATCGATTGTATAGTAGCCCATGTTTTGTGAAGTACGGACGTTACGTTTGAACCAAAACCTTCAACTGAATGTGTAACTTCAGATAGAGGAAGTTGTAGAATTTTGAATAATTTTTCAGTCATGAAGTTTGACTGTGAACAGTTGTCGAGAATAGCTCGGCATTTATGAGTATTACCATTTTTATCCATGATGAGTACCACTGCGGTAGAGAGCATAACATATGATTCGAGCTGCGTATTCTCTGAAGAGCAAGCAGTAAGAGTTGATTGTGAAATGTTAGGAACAGATTGTGAAGGACCTTCGGTATTTGGCGAAGGCGTCTGGTTAGAAATACCAGCAGAATACTCTCTGTCTAAATGCAAGAGAGTGTTGTGCCGAAGAGAACATTTTTTACAAGAATAAGGATTTTTACAATCCCTTGATGAATGATTCATTCGTAAACAGTTGCCACATGCTTTAAGTTTTCTGATTTCGTTGATGCGTTGTGGTACACTAAGTTTCAGAAAATTTGCACATGTAAAAATAAAATGATCCTTTTGGCAAAGAATACACACTGGATCTGTGGTAGTAACATGCGCTGTACTTGAATCGTGGAGAGTTCTTTTGACAAAGTGTTTCGGCATTGAATGACAAACTTTTTTGTTCGAATGTAAACCCTCTAAGAGTTGACACCTTTGATTTAAAAATGAAGTAAATTGTTTGAATGTAGGTAAATCTGATTTCAGATTCAATGCGTGCTCCTCCCACTCACGTTTTGTGGTGGAATCTAGTTTAGATGAAACCATATGGATGATGAGTGTGTCCCATTTGTCTACGGGCAATCCTAAAGATTCAAGACTTCTTAAATGTTGATTGACAGTATCAATTATATTTCTAAGTAGAATGTGAGACTCTTTTTGTACACTCTGTAGATCAGATATTGCGTTCAAATGTGTTTGAATTATAACCCTCTTATTTTGATACCGTTCGCAAAGGAGATCCCACGCTTTATTGTAATTTGCTTCAGATACTTCCAATGCTATCAAGACATTTGCAGCTTCACCTTTGATGCAAGATTTCAGGTACCAAAATTTTTGAATATTGCTGATAGATTGGCAGTCATGAATCATGGCTTTGTAAGTATCAGAGAACTGAAGCCACTTTTCATAAGAACCATGAAATTAAGGTAAATTTAATTTTGGCAACTTTGCATTTGTATTTTGTGAATAATTTAAAGAATTTGGAGGATTCGTATAGAGGTTTGCAACGACTGGAGGTAATGTAAATTGTTTTATCAACCGTTTTGCATTGCTAACAGTTTTGAAATAAAAGTTTTCAAGTTCTTCCCTCTCAGTAAGGTGATCCTGAACTGTAGTGTTTTTGTCTATCATTTCTAACTCTGTTTGAATATTTTCCAGTTCATTCCATAAAGGATCCATCTTTTCTAAGCGCGTACATAATTCTTCTAATGAAGTATTATCTTTTACGGTTTGTAAGAATGCTGAAAAACGTGTGATATGTGCCTTGATACTACCGCGTTTGTAATGTAAAGTTTTGATTTGTTCTTGTGCCATTTCAACAAATGAGAACCAATAAGCAGCAATAAACGGGTTGAGAACACAGGAAGGATAATTGAGGATAGAAGGAAAGCGAGCCTTACTTGAATGTTGCTTTGTTGATGATACCTGCTACTTTCCCAGTCTTGATTGTCTTCTGAAATTCCACCAGGAACTAATACTTGATAATGGTAACTGTTTGTTGTAAAACTGTTATTGAATAGTGATTGATTTGAAGGACCTGATTTAACGAATGCTTCTTCTGCTGAGTGAACTATTTCGCTTGATTCATATCCTGCTCGAAGCGGCCATGTTCAGTCTCGTGAGCCTTTTCAGTTGACCTACTGGTTGCTTGGAGTTTGATGATATGCTTGAGTGATGAGATGCTTGTGATTGACTGATAATGAATGAATTTGATAGTACACAATGACGTAAATTGAATATATTTTCAGTTTATACAACTGACATATGAAAATAATTTATTGACAATTCGATCTCTGTTTTGTTGATTCTCGTCGTCAGTCTGATTTTTTATCCAACCAATTAAAGTTCAACACGACAAGTTTCACGCAATTGTCAGCTCCTAAATAATACAGTGTGAAACAGTACACCATGGCAATTGCATAGAAGCTCACTTGTGCTCAGTTGCTGACCAGAACGCAGTAAATACTATGAAAAGAAATGTATGAAGTGAACAATGTCGTTTAATATAATTTGTTCGTGAAAAATTAAATCTTGTATGCACCACGAGCGTTACTAGAATCTAACGCCCATCGGGCAACATTCATCCCTCGGTCCGAAGGCCCTCGGGTGAATGTTACCCTCCGGGCGTTAGGATCTATATAACGTATTTGGTACATAAATAGCTATGAACTGTTCATGAATAACACTGGTTCTGAATAAGAAATTTAATATTGATGTAATGATTATCGATACATCCTGTACAATTAATATTCATACCATTGAACTTTTCACTGTAACGTGATTTCAATTTCCCTGTCCTATCCTAGAAACGGTTATTTTAAGTTTTTCAAAAGATCTGTTTCAGAAATATAGCTAATTGTACGTTTTTAAATTTTCACACTTTATTCAAATTATGGTGGAATTGCCAGGTTAAAAATAGTTATTTAAGTAACAAGGAATGTAAAGACGTGTTAACATCCGAGGTGAGCGAGTACGAGCCGAGGCAAAGCCGAGGCTTGTCGCTTGCCGAGGATGATAACAGTCGATACATTCCGTGTTACTTATTACGTTTTTCCCGCTGATTGTTGACAATTCTCAAGATTTGCCTGGAATGAAGTTTTTCTTACCATTCCTTCATGATTATTTGTCCTGCTATTTCATTCTAAGTTGCTTGTGCGCGTTACTAAGTTACCGAATAAACAAACAACAATAATTTTCAAAAAGTCTTGTAACCTAAAAATTTATATAAATGAAGGTGAAGGTACTACTTGTCAAAGTCAAAGTCATTATTACCCTAGGCATGTAAATGACACTATTTACATTCCGTTGTCAAGATGAATTAGTAAACGAATGATATAGACTATTTACCTGTTTTGTTGCTAAGCATGTATGGACTATTTACAGTGTCGGCAGCGGGAAAAACTATATTATCTTGCAATGACGAGACAATAAGTATTATAATGAATTCTTTGCTACAAGATGATTACTTCGGCATCATGAAAATTCATTTCAATTCTTAAGAAAACAGTAATTATAATAATAAATAACCTTTTTCAAGATTATTTATTTCCTGCTCAACTAAATCTAAAATTTTGAAAGGTACTGTACGAGCTTTCAGGAAAACTGGTTTTGTATTTGGTTTGAAAGTCAATTTAGCTTGAACTCCATTGATTTTTGACAATCCTGGTTCGAAAATAGGTTTATATTGTTCAAAAAGTGAATTCAATTTCTCCTGTCTACTTAATGGCGTAATCATATTCAAATTATTGAAATCTATACCCAATTGTCGAATCCATTCCCTTCCTAAGAGTGATTGTCTATCAATATTGGTTAGATAAATATTTAAATTCAAACATTTTTCATTGTATTGCACGGATACTGTAGAAAATCCCAAAACTTCCAAATGATTGTTGCAATATGTAATTAACTTCAAGTCAGTTTCAAAAATTGGAACATTTGGAAATTTTGAAGTGAAAAATGTCTTTCCTGTCAAAGTGACAGCTGCACCAGTGTCTACTTCAAATGTAATATCCACATCATTAACTTTAAGATCAATAATATATTTATCTCTGAATCCTTGATGTTCAATTTGTATAGCAGTATTTCTATCTGATTCTGAATTTGATGTACTTACTGAGGTTGAATTAAGTATCTCCTCAACTGAATTTGTATGAGTAGTCTTTTTGAAACAAACCTTTTGTAGATGACCCTTCACTCCACATCGTTTGCATTGAATATTTTTGTCCAGATTACATTTTGTAGCAAAATGACCACCACCACACCTGAAACATTTAACATTGTTTGAATACTTAGAAGTATTTGCAAGCATTTGAAAATTATTCGAGTCTTTGTTGATTTTGGGATGGTGAGTCTTCTTTGAATCTCTGGATGTCGATCCTAGATAACCAATAGAATTATTTTGGCTACCGTGTAATTGAATTGCATCCTTCTCTGACAGTTCCATACTCGTAGAAATTTCGACAGCCTTGTCAAAATCTAATTTAACTGATTCCAGGAGTCTTGCTTGAATCCTTCTGCTTGATAAGCCAAATACGAATTGATTTCGAAGTGCAGTTTTCAGATAATCACCAAAATTACAGTTAATACTCAACTTTTGTAAAGAAGCCGCATATTCTTGCAAACTCTCGCCATTTTGCTGCTTCCTCTGGTAGAATCTAAAATTTTCAGCTATCTCCAAGGGTTTTGGTGAATAGAATTGCTCCATTCTCTCCGTCAGTTCAATGAAAGTTTTCTTGTATGGATCCTCCGGTGAAACTTTATCACACAATATTTCGAACGATTTGGAACCAATGTAGTGCAATAGATAAGGTACCCGTAATTCTTGCGTAACTTTGAATACTGTGAATGCTCCTTCCAGTCGTTGCAACCATCTACGAAACTCCATTGTACTTGGATTAAATGGTTCAATGTTGAAAGAGGTTTGTACTAACAATTCTGCCATGGTTGTAATTATTGTAGAACTCAATGTACACGTGGTTCTTTTCAAATCCTCGTCGCCAACTGTTGTATTTGTATTTGTATATTCTCAAGATCAATAAATTTCCAATTTGGATCTCAAATTCTCTTTTTTATTTCGTAACTATTTACAACTAGATGCTCCACTCCCCCTGTCATCCTGTCATATCTATCTCTATGAAAATGAAAACAATATACAGAATGTGAACTATCTAACATACTCAACCACGATACAAATTTAAAAAAAAGAGTTATTTATTGTTCGAATGTTTTAGATAGCATTTTATCCACGTAAGAATATTTAAACGTGACGACGTATGAATGAAACTTATCAAATACAAGCTTTTGTTCACAATTACCACATTTGGAATGGAATTATTTGAACTTTATTTCAAAAATATTCCTATTAACGTAACGTGACAATTTGTATCAGACTTAATGGTTAAGATGCGTTGTTTATTGTTTAAAACAAAAATTGTGAAAATTTAAAAAAAAGAAAGTGATTGTGTTCCTGAAGACACTCAAATCGCAACTCCAGACAATTATCTCCTGAGAAATCCAGAAAACATCGAATTAAACAAATGGGGATTTACCAAAAACTATTATTTATGATTTTTTAGGGTTCAAATTTAGGCGTTAGTTTTTGGAAAATATAACTGGATTTTCAATATTACCATTGAGTACTTTTTCTTGATCTTGAGTTGATTTATTTTGGATGCATAGTACAAATTACTATCATCAGCACACGTCTCTGTATTAAAATGATCAAAAGCCTCTTAAAAATCTGAAGAGTAGATAACAAAAAACGACGGGCCAAGGATTGAGCCCTGCAGGTCTACATGTGAGACATTCACTTCATCTTTCATCTTCACTTTATTTTTCAACATTTTGCTGTGAAGCTCGTTGGACGAAAAGAATAAGAAAACGAAAAATTTCCTCATCCCATGTACCAAGATTCTCTCCTAACAGTTTCTTGTTTTCTGTAATAAGATTTTTGAGCCCACTGATTTTTGGAAAACATAACATTTTTTAAATCTTCAAGATTAATAACATAGTTAGTGTTGAATCTTTAGGTTCCTTTTTTCGAATAAAATCTTTCATTAGACAGACATCAGCAACACGACTTGTGGTGATATTCCGGGAATTGTTTCATTATTTTCGGAGAGTGGACAAATGAAGCACATTGTTCATATGAAAAATTTATTGCATTAAAAGCCTTATGACATTGCTATAAAGTGAACCACAGAATAATTTGACACAAATTGTAAATTATTTTTGATTTTGAAACTAGGGTCACTGAATCCTAAAGGGCTTTGGCCTTCTTACCGAGTATGGCCAATGGGTGGAGTCTAAATAGTTCCAATGTTCCAAAAACACTACGAAAATTAAATCCGATGTTTGAACTAGTGACACATGTCAAAAGTCAATTTTTATGTCATTGCCGTCATTGGAAATGTTTTCAAAAATAGTTTTAGCAGATTCACAGTAGAGAAAGTAGATTGTCCCAAGTCCCAAAATCTTCTGATGAGCCCTGCTGTCACTGATCCAACTTAGGAATATGTTGGTTAATTTTTTTACTGATACAAATATTCCTTTCTTCTGAAAGTGAAGTACCTATTGTGCAGTGAAAACCTGCAAGAATACCGACAAAAGTCGTAAATTATATTGTATTCGCAGAGGTGAGTTCAAGATCATTTTGTTTATAAACTGGTAATTAGTAGATTGAAGAATACATTTTTCCCATTTTCCTCACTAGAGACAAATACAGATTATATTTTCATTCAATTTTTTTTTTCAGGATTGTAACAAGAAACCATGAGAAAGAAATGGCTCTCAATATCATCAATATTGAATAACTGAGTGTAAAATTGTGACTGAAATCGACTACAGCTAAATTAAAAAATAAACTTAAGAAATGAATACTTAACAGATGACTTCAATTCCTATAAAATAATAACAATTATTTTACCTTTGACTGTTTTTGCTTTGATATGACTTATTTACTAATTTCATAAATTATTCTCATCAATTGTTCAATTTCTTCATCAATTTTTATTTCATATGTATTGCTGTTAAACAATTTATGTAAAAATGTAATCTCTCTCTTAACAGAAATGTTTCTTGGGATCAATAAATAAAATGTGTGCAGTATAAGTATAACAATTTTCGTGTTCACTAGGACTGACAAATATTTTCTGAATAGTTCAGATTATCAACCCATTTTATCAATTTTCAGATACATTTTGGAATGAAAGACCCAAAAATGGTCATTGAATAATGTGGCCAATTCTAATAAGCACCTAGAATGGAAAAGTTGTAAATTGCAAAAATGGAACCTTTTCTTTCGAACAAGATTAAAAATTCTATATTGTTGTTTATCTTGAGAAAATTGGTTAGACCATAATATAAAAGATAGTGTTAGTATATTGGTAATCTCTTTAGAACAGCTGTTTCATTGAAGTGAATGGCTATATTTTTTGTTTCAACCATACCATATGGAGGTCATAATTCACTATCTCAAGAAACTTCTTATTTATGACAGGAATACAAAAAAAAAGAATTCATTAGGTATATGAAGGAATTTTCATAATTATACAAACGAGAATGTACAAAAATATAAGATTATACATGGGTGAGTCAGAAATGCAGTATTTCAATCATGTCAATATTTTTTGGATGTTTTGTAATACCTATATGTCTGATAGGTATTAATTTTTGCCTTAAGTTTTTTGCTAAAGCTTGATTTCATCTGAGAGGCATTCATCAAATATATTTGACACGTGTTATGTTCACGAATGCTAGGCACTTCTGTAAGATTCAAATTCGATAATTGATATTATTTGGTTTTTGAGTTATTAGCAGTACCTCAAATTGATACCCAATTTTGAAAATTTGTATTAATCAAACTATGGTCTATATTCACTAAGAAGTATTTGGGAGAACAGTAATCTCTAATTTTGAATAATGAAACCATTAATAGAGAAGTTTTTATAAAGGGTTTGTAACTCTGTGGATATATTTAATCAATCATTGGCAACTTTTACACATCATTCTGAAAACAACAGTAGGTTCTGCCCTTCTAAAAGAAACTCTTGTGCTGCAGCAGAGATGGTCGACGGCTGAATCTCCATGTTCCATAATGGCTGGTGGTCGGGCCACAGAATATCGGGGCCGTGTCCGAAAGTCGACGCTTTTTTGTAATTCGAGTCAATTGTACACCTGACAATTTCAATCCATGAAAAAATTTGAATTGATATGTATCCATTGAAATTGAACATGATATCCATAATTTACTTATTTGACATTCTGACTTACAAAAGAAACATAACCCAACCTTTTTTTTCAAAATTATCGGTTATCTCTCTCTTATAACCCTTGCTTCCTAATTAGCGCTTTTGTGGGTTATTTGGAACATTGGAACTATTTAAAGAGATTGGAACTATTAGACTCCACCCATTGACCATACCCGTAAGATGACCAAAACCTTCTAGACAATGCTTCTAGGATTCAGTGACCCTATTTGAAATCGCATGCTAGTGCCATCTTTGAGTCAGAAGCTCCAACTCTGATTTAGGAGTTACTTGCCATTTTCGATATGATTTGGTTGAAATCCTGTTTTCATCTTTATGATATCATAACACACCGTAAACCTTTACAATAATTGGATCATTTGCATTTACTTTGTTGCCTCAAATAATAAATTGGTTTGTTTGAATTCAGTCTTCAGTTTGATGATGGATTACTTTATGATCCGTTACTTTATGCCACTGTACATTTCTATCTTGTACTAATACGTATGATTAATTGCGAATTCTACCGGTTATCGATATAATAGTACGACGGCGTATTGGCGCAATCCTACCGGTATAATTTTTTATTGAAATTTGAAAATTCTAAGATTTTTTCTTAAAATTTCGACATTTTTTCTCAAAATTTCGACTTTTTTTCTCAAAATTCTGACTTTTTTTCTCAGAATTTTGACTTTATCTCAAAATTCTGACTTTTTTTCTCATAATAATTTTGAGAATAAATCTCAAAATTCTGAGAAAAAAAGTCAGAATTTTGAGAAAAAAAGTCGAAATTTTGAGAAAAAATGTCGAAATTTTGAGAAAAAAAGTCAAAATTTTGGGAAAAAAAGTCGAAATTTCCAGAAAAAAAAACTTAGAATTTTAAGATAAAAAGTCAAAATTCTGAGAAAAAAAGTCAGAATTTTGAGAAAAAAAGTCGAAATTTTGAGAAAAAAAGTCACAATTTTGAGAAAAAAAGTCGAAATTTCCAGAAAAAAAACTCTGAATTTTAAGATATAATCATTGTTTATATAGAAGATCGTTAGTCAACCTTATGGGATTATAATTGGATCAAAATGGATGCGACATGTAGATGGCGATAGTGAGCTCGCATCCAAGTCATGTCGTAACTTCAGTGATCTGGCCTCCAAGTCATGTCGTAACTTGATTGAAACAATGGGATAGCATTAAAATCAGGGTTTTTTAAGGAACCTGCATTAAAATGACGTCAAATATTCATGTTTGTAACTAATCACGCTAGATGGCACTCGCGTTTGCGTCCAACACCAATTACACAGGCATTGACTATCTTACTTCTATACAGGGTGTCAATTTGAAAACTTCCCACCCTTAATATCTTCCTTCCAGTAAACAATATGAGTAATCGAAAAAACAGGTCAATTTTATTGTCAAGGGGGACACTTTCAAGGACTATTTGTAGCCCTCGTGGTTTAACCCCCTAGGAGGGGTAGATGTTACCCTTCGAATTTTAAATGGGAAGGGGGGTCAAGTGGCACATCATTTTGATGGGCGTTCAATTCTTGTTCCAATGGTACCCTGACTTATTATTTTTTGATGAGCATTTTCCGAAAAATTGCGTTCTAAACTAACAGAAGTAATTATTAGAACGCCTATACTGAGATACATGGTTTGGCCAGAACTGGTTAGAATATTAGGTGGTACCGTTCCAACCCTGTATTAGGGGTAACATTAGCCATTAGCTCCAAACACTTTACATAAAAAAGTAGTCTAATAGTAAAACGTAGATGGTAGTAAAGTTGTGTTTATTAAATGCTGAATTTTTAAGTGTCATCGCAGAAATTGTACAGATAGCCTTCCTTTTTTGCTACTTCTGCTGTAAAAAGTTTCTGTTTTCCGGCAAAAAATTGGTTAGCAAATTTGAACTATGTGGTAGTATTGTGAATACCGTTGTACCTGTTGGGCTGTTTAGGAATTACTTTAATAAGTGTATAAAAGTATAAAAATGGTTTACATTCTTCAAGACAGAATTGAAATGATTGTAATTTATGGAGAAGTTGGAAAGTGCGCACGAAGGGCGGCATGTCTTTTTAACGAAAGACATCCAAATTGTAATGTAAGTCACCGGTATGTGCTTGATTTGGAGAATAAGTTTTACGAAACTGGTTCAGTGACAAATAAAAAAAGAAATAACCCCAGAGTACTAAATGAAGCAGCTCAAATTGAAGTTTTGGGAACATTTGCTGCAGAGCCCACGAGCTCCTTACGATCAGTATCAGAACAGACGGGAATGTCACGCGAGACTATAAGAAAAGCATTGAAAATGCATAAATTTCATCCATATAAAATGCAGATTCTTCAAGAGCTCCACGAGGATGATTATGATAGAAGAATAGAGTTTTGTGAAATCATGTCTCATCGAGTCAATACCATCCCTAATCTTCTGTTAAACATCTGTTTCAGCGATGAGTGTTCATTTTTTCTGAATGGCAATGTTAATAGACAAAATTGTCGATATTGGAGTGACGAAAACCCACATATTTTTCGGGAAGAGCATACACAACACCCACAAAAAGTTAATGTTTGGGCTGGTATTCTTGGAAATGCCATTCTTGGTCCATTATTTCTGGAAGAAAACTTGACTGGCAATCTGTACCTTGATATGCTTGAAGAGACTATCGATCCTCTTATAACTCACGAGCTAGAAACTCAAATTGATGCAGAAGGTAATGAACTTTTGCAGGAGGATCTGTTACATTACCAGCAGGACGGTGCTCCACCTCATTATTTTCTTCCCGTCCGACAGTGGTTAAACGAGAGATTTCCGGGTAGATGGATTGGCAGAAGGGGAGCAGTTGAATGGCCTCCGAGATCACCGGATTTAACACCCTTAGATTTCTTTCTTTGGGGGCATCTTCTGATATTGACGAACTTAAAAGACGAATTACAGCAGCATGCCAGTCAATTCCTAGTGAAGTTTTCCTTGCAGGTTGGACCAATTTGAGATGAAACTAGATCAAATCAATATATTTTTGAAAAAAAAAACATACCCCAAATATGAGATTTTGCATTTGTATTATTTAAATTGAAGGAAAACCTTGCAGGTCGGAGTGATTTGAGATGAAAGTAGACCATATTAATACATTTTTGACAAAAAACTTCCATACCTCCCAAATATGAGATTTTGCCATAGTATTATTTAAATAAAAGAAATACCTTGCAGGTCGACCAAAATCATTGCAGGTTGGACCGATATGAGATGAAACTAAACCATGTTATTAAATTTTTGACAAAAACTCTCTTTTACCCCAATTCCAAATGTGAGATTTTGCCTTAGTATTATTCAAATTGAAGAAAAACTTTGCAGGTCGGCCAAAATTCTTGCAGGTTGGACCGCTATGAAATTTATTTATTTATTAATATAGTCTAGCTTTATCTCATATCGATCCAACCTGCAAGGATTTTGGCCGATCTGCAAAATTTTTCTTCAATAGAGATTTCTAATTAAAATTGTTGTTAAAATTGTTATTTCCGTCAATACCCTAATAGAATGAGATCAAAGTTCTTAATTTTTACATCCTTGTTGCCAGGAGGCGTACTCTGTGATTGGTCACTATAATTGCAGGGAGTTTAAATGTAATTTTCAACTGTAGCTGTCTTGTCATTCAAACTCCCCGCCATCATAGTGACCAATCACAGACCGCATCCCCTGTCAAAAAGGAAGGAAAATTTAAGAACTTTTGTCTCTTTTTATTAGTGTGTCCAAAGCCATTAGAAATCTCTATTGAAATAATACTAGGCACGATCTCATTTTTGGGAGAGGAGTTATTTGAAGATTTTTAAGTGTATTAATATGGTCTAGTTTCATCTCATATTAATCCAACCGGAATTTTGGTCGACCTGCAAAGTTTTTCCTCAACTTAAATATTACTAAGGCAAGATCTCAAATTTGAGAGTGGACATATGTAAGTTTTTTGTCAAAAATATATTAATATGGTCTAGGTTCATGTCATATCGGTCCAACCTGTAAGGATTTTGGCAGACCTGCAAAGTTTTTATTCAATTTAAATAATACATTGGCAAAAACTCATATTTGGGAGTGGGGTATGGAAGGTTTTTGTCAAAAATGTATTAATATGGTCTTATGTCAGCTCAAATCTGTCCAACTTGCAAGGAATTCGACCGACCTCCTGCAAGGTCTTTCTCCAACTTAAATATTGTTATGGCATTATCTCTTATTTACGATATAGAATTTTTTTGTCAAAAATGTGTTAACTTGGTCTAGGTTCATTTCGGATTTCGGCCGACCCGCAAGGTTTTTCAACTTAAATATTAATGTGGCAATATTTCATATTAGAGCTGGGGAATAGAATTTTTTGTCAAAAATGTGTAAATATGGTCTAGTCTCATTTCAAATTGGTCCAACCTGCAAGGACTTCGGCTGACCTGCAAAGTTCTTCCTCAACTTAAATATTAATATTGTACCTAATATCTTCTATTTGGAAATGGAGATATGAACTTTTTGTCAAAAATGTATCGATATGGTCAGGTTTCATTTGTACATGGTCAACTTGCAAGAATTTCAGCTGACCTGCAAGATTTTCCTTCAATTTTATTGTAATAAAGCAATATATCATATTTGGGAGTGGGGGTATGAATTTTTTTTGCTCAAAAATGTTTTTATTTTTACTAGTTACATCTCAAATCGGTCCAACCTGCAAGGATATTTTGACCTGCAAGGTTTTTGCACTGAGAACATTTTGCTGACCTGCAGACCTGCAAAATAGTTACACCCCTTTTTCCACAGGCATTGACTAACTATCTTACTTCTATTCAAACAATGCTTCATGCTTCTATGATTCTGCGCAAAAGGTGCGATATCTCTATTTATTTTGTTGAACTGTCTTTCTTGCTATAAGCGGTTAAGTATCTATTGTAGTAGATTTATACTCTAGTTAACTGACTAAAATAATTTATTTAACGAAATAAAATGATTCACAATGCTCTAATTTATATAACAATCACTCTACTATTTATATTCGACTTTCTCTTCACTGACTGTCCGACTGTCCGCTGCGTAGTTCTTTTTATATCCGACGTTGACAATTCTGAATGCTCCAGAATTTTCCATCGAATCGCCCAGACTCACCGCGGCGCCCAGATTCTTCTCGGTGCAACCGCATCGACAGTCTCCCGCGGTTGGTCGCTAGCTATACGTGAGAGTTCAGGTCCGGCATCGCCCGCAGCTTCGCCACATTGCCCCCTTCTTAGAGATATTTCGTCCCGAAATGTCATCCTTGGAGTGTGTCGATATTTGCAGGATTCCCCATATCTGCATCGTGAAGTTCGATGAAAATAACACTCCACAGTCTTCATGTTAGGTCGTGTAATAGGATTACAACAAACCAAAATCTGGATGCCGCTGGATCGGAATATCGTCTCCAACATACTTCTTATAACTCTCCAATCCAGCCCATCAATACCACAGGATAATTTTGGGATTGCCAAGTCCACCAGATTCTGGTTCACCATCGTATCTCTTAGTTGGGTGAGGCTCCTCCAGATATCTTCATAGGACGATTTGTCTTGGGAATGCTTCTTGGTCACCAAGTAGTAGATGTTCCTCTGGCCCTTCTTCAGCTGTAGCACACCTCCAATTTCTGGATTCTGTTTCCGTAGTGTCTGGAGTTGGCCAAATTTCTTGGAGAACACTACAGCGATGCCCCTGGACATTCGAAGATCTTCTGCGACGCAGTGTGCTAGGGCGTAATCGACTGGCACTTTGAAAAGGTCCCGTGGCTCCTCCCGAGTTACCCCGTGTGACACTTTCTGTCCATTTGAGTATAAGGACATGAATTTCTGGAACGTCATCGCATCCTCTGGTGGTCTGAGGGTGCGGACTTGGTCATGATTTCCAGCGTAAGGGGCCAACCTGTTGAAATGAACGACCCTGGGTTTACCTCTGGGTGGCTTGTGGATTCGGTAAAGCAGGTCGTTTATCCTCTTGATGATCTTGTACGGACCTTCCCATGAATTCCGTAATTTCGGTGACAGGCCCCGACGACGCATCGGGTTGTACAGCCAAACTAGGTCACCAACCTGAAATCCTCCAGCATCGGCATTGATGTCATAAGTCGCTTTCATTCGGTTGCTGGCACTCGGGATGTTCAAACGGACTCGTTCGTGGATGTCCTCCATTCGCTGCCGGAGTTTACTGACGTAGTCCTCTCCCGCGGTATCCTGTCCTGGTGGCATCCCAAACTTTAGGTCACAGGGAAGTCGCAGCTCTCGGCCCATTATGATACTAGCAGGGGTTTGGCTGGTCGACTCGTGTACTGCGGAACGGTAGGCCATCAGAAACAAATGGAGATACTGATCCCAGTCTCTTTGATGGTCAGAGACTACCTTGGACAAGTGGCGATTGATAGTCCTGTTCATCCGCTCAACCATTCCATCGGACTGTGGATGTAGAGCTGTGGTTCTCGTCTTGCGGATGTTCAGCAGTTGGCAGATTTCTTGGAACAGGTTGGATTCGAAATTTCTGCCTTGGTCCGAGTGCAGCTCCAAGGGGACACCGAATCGACATATCCACTCTTTCACCAAGACGTCCGCGACGGTGATGGCTTCCTGGTTGGGCAGGGCATAGGCTTCGGCCCACT
The DNA here is from genome assembly GCA_944452925.2 of Chrysolina oricalcia. NCBI lineage: Eukaryota > Metazoa > Arthropoda > Insecta > Coleoptera > Chrysomelidae > Chrysolina > Chrysolina oricalcia. The sequence continues at coordinate 8,959,056 of OX101816.2, forward strand.
TGCTGAAATAGTCCATTGCCACAAGGATGTATTTATTTCCATGATCTGATACGGGGAACGGGCCGGCGATGTCAATGGCGATTCTTTCGAATGGACTACCTACATTATACTGACGCATCGGGGCCTTGGGTCGTGTCCGAGGTCCATTGCTGGCAGCACAAACAGCACACTTTCTGCACCAGTCATTGACATCAACTTGACAATTGACCCAGTAAAACCGTTGTCTTACTTTCTGCAGGGTCTTCGTCACACCCAGATGTCCTCCAGCAACTCCATCATGGATTTCTCGGAGTACTTCCTGTCTTCTGTTCTTGGGCACCACTATCTGACGTCTGTCCTCCCCACCATCTTCGGACTCCAATACACGTTTCAGGACCCCATTGTCCAGGGTAAGGGAATTCCATTGGGCCCAGTAGGATTTAACTGCTGGGGAATATCTTGCGATTTCCTGCCATGTCGGTCTTTGATTACTATTTTTCCAACCGATGACTAAACCAAGATCCGGATCTCTTTCTTGGTCTTTCTGGACCTCGTTGTCATTCCAGTTATTGTCAACTGCCGTGGTTCTACAAATCGCTGCTTCCTTCTCTTCTGCTCGTCGGCAGTGTGAGCAGTCGTCTGGGCATGGTCTCCTTGACAGGGCATCTGCGTTCTTGTGGCCACTCCCTGCTCGATGTTCGATCTCGAAGTCAAATTCTTGGAGTCTTTCGATCCAACGTGCTACTTGGCCCTCGGGATTTTTGAACTGTAGAAGCCATTTAAGGGCTGCGTGGTCGGTCCTCAACAGAAATCTTCTCCCGTACACGTATTTGTAAAAGTGTTCTACTCCCTTGACAACAGCCAACAGTTCTCGTCTGGTGACACAGTAGTTACGCTCCGGTTTACTGAGAGTTTTACTGAAGTAACCGATGACCTTCTCTTGCCCATCCTGGATCTGGGACAAGACAGCTCCAAGTCCCACGTTGCTGGCATCCGTGTCCAAAATGAATTTTCCACTCGGAAGGGGATAACTTAGAATCGGTGCATTGATCAATGCCCCCTTCAGCGTCCTGAACGAGTCTTGGCATTCTTCGGACCATTGGAATTTTGTTTGACCTTCCGTGAGCCTGGTAAGTGGTTTAGCGATGTTGGCAAACCCCAGCACATATCGGCGATAGTATGTGCACAAACCAAGGAAACTTCGTAGTTGGTGTATGTCTTTCGGGATAGGCCACTCCTTCACTGCTTTAATCTTCTCGTCATCCACTGCTACTCCGCGCCCAGAGACAACATGGCCAAGGTAACGTACTTCTTTTTGGAGCAGGTGGCATTTCTTGGGGCTCAGCTTCAATCCAGAGTTTCTTAGTCGCAGGAATACCTCCTCCAGGTTTTTAACGTGGTCTTCGAACGATTTGCCAACTACAATGATGTCATCGAGATATACCAGACACGTCCTCCATGAGAGTCCTTTCAGAACCGTCTCCATCAATCTCTCGAATGTTGCTGGAGCATTACAAAGTCCGAATGGCATGACGGTGAAATGCCACAGTCCTGAGCCGATGGTGAAGGCTGTCTTTTCTCTATCTTCTGGAGCCAGTTCTACCTGCCAGTATCCACTCTTCAGATCAAGGGTCGAGAAAATCGTGGAGCCGGCCAACGTGTCTAGGGTGTCATCTATTCTCGGAAGAGGGTAACTGTCTTTCTTCGTCACGTTGTTCAGTTGACGATAGTCTACGCAAAAGCGTGTTGATCCATCTTTCTTCTTCACCAGAACGACTGGAGAGGACCATGGACTGTCGGACGGTTCAATAACTCCATCTTTCCCCATATCACTGACTATTTTGTCAGCCTCTTCCTTCTTGGCAAGAGGAAGTCTTCTAGCTGATTGTCGGATTGGTCGAGCGTCCCCAGTATCAATTTTATGTTGGACTACATTCGTTCGACCCCCTTTTCCTTGTCCGGTATCGAAGATGTCTTGGTACTTCTTGACTAATTCTCTCAATCTGGGCTGTTGGGCTGGTTTAATGCCCTTGGAAGAGATGGTAACCAATTTTTCCAGTTCCGCTGTCAGGTTGTTGTCTTGACTAACAGTACCGTGTACACTCCTGATCACAGAGGAAATTGACGAACAGTGCCCCAAAACAGTTCCTTTCTTCAAGGTCACTGGGTAATAATTGACATTCATTACCCTTACTGGCACAAATTTATCAGCACGCAACAAAGTCTTGCCTAGTGCAATACCTCGTCCAATTTTCTCATCATGAAGCTTGGGCTCGAACATCACCACGCTTCCATTGCTCGCACCTCCGTCCAAGCGAGCCTCCAGTATGGTCTCAGCCCTCTCGGGTACACTTACATCTTCAACCAGCAGAACACGAATCATCTCTTCACTTCTTCCATGTAGCACCAGCTCTTCTCCGTTCACACGTAGGACGCCATCTTTGAAGTTCAATTCAAACCCTCTGGAATTCATGATGTCCATTCCAATAATTGCGTCGTCCTCAATGTCCGCTACTAATGCCCGATGTTTCACTTTTGTACTGCCTAGAATCAGTTCAATCGGTAGCTCACCATGTACAGTGGCCGGCTCTCCTGTTGCTGTGCGTAGCTTCCAGGATGTTAGTTCCATTCTCTCTGGTGTTTTAATAAAAGCAGGTCCAAGGATTGTCCTAGTCGCACCTGTATCCAGCAGCATTGTGCAAGGCTTGTTGTTGATGAAACCGTCTACAAAGGCTCCTTTGTTCTGTCGTTGGAGGACAGCGACATATGCATTGTTCACCGGGTCTTTCTGAATAGTGGCCGACGATTGCCCCTTCTCAACAACCTTCGTTGGTCTCGACCTCTTGAGGGTTGGACATTGACTACGCACGTGTCCAAGTTTCCTACAGTTCCGGCATCTCACTAGTCTTCTCTCAGGCAACATTTCCTTCACCACCTTTCTTATGGCAGCTTCCAAGTTAGCAGGCTCCTGTGGGTCTTCTTCAATAACTCGGACTTTACTTTGGCTTCTGCAGGATTGCTTCGCTGCCTCAAATTCCAAAGCGCGTGCCAGTGCATCCACGAGATGTGTTGGACGAGCTAGTGTTAATGCTTGTCTCGTTTCCTGGTCACGAAGTCCATCTAAGAATGCCTGAACTGCTAGTCGTTCCATTACCTTTTCTGGTGTAGCTGGGTATGCAAGGCGAACCAAGCGTGCAATGTCGGCTTCAAATTCCTGTAGGGATTCGCTTGACTTCTGGCAGCGGTTTTTGAGCTGTGAGTGGTATACATGTTCTAGATGAGTCTGTCCATACCGTAATTCTAGATGTTTGATCAGCTGCTCGTAGTCCTCTTGCTCTTGTGCCGTGAGGGTTTGTAGAATATTCGTTGCTTCTCCACGCAACGCCAGTGTTAGTGCCACAGCTCTATCTCCTGCATTCCATCCATTCGCCTTTGCTGCAGCTTCAAATTGTCGGCGGTAGTTTGCCCATGGTGTTTTTCCATCAAACTGAGGTGGTTTCATAGAGAGTTTTCCTGTTTCTGGACTGATTTTTACATCTTTCAAACCATTTTGAACATCCTCTAAGTTCAAACTCAGTTCCAGTACTGAATTTTCATTGACAGATTCTGTGGTGTGGGTAGTGTCAATTTGCTTTTTCAACTCACTGATTGTTTCTTTCATTTTGCTGATTTCTTCCTCGATTCCGCCTCTGATTTCATCACTGATTGTTTCCTTCAATTTTCCCATCTCTTCCTCAATTTCATCTTTGATTTTCTCCATCTCTGTCTCGACAGTTCCCATTCTTTCTTCTAATCGGCTCGCCACGCCACAAAGTTCTTCTTTCATGGTATTCGAATTCTCTAGCAGCTTTTCTTCCAAATTTCTCGAACTTTCTTGAAATTCTTCTTTCAGACTATTCGAATTTTCCAGCAGCTTTTCTTCCAGATTTTTCGAACTTTCTTGAAGTTTTTCTTGAAGTTTTTCTTCCAGATTATTCGAATTTTCTAGCTGCTTTTCTAGCAGCTTTTCTTCCAGATTTTTCGAACTTTCTTGAAATTCTTCTTTCAGACTATTCGAATTTTCTAGCAGCTTTTCTTCCAGATTTCTTGAATTTTGTTGCAGTTCTTCTTTCATTGATTTGGAATTTTCATCGAGTTTATTCATTATGGAACCCAAATCAATTCCAGAAACTTCGAATAAAAATGTTTCTGGATCCTCGCCCTCTTGGAGTAATCCCTCAGAAAGTCTTGCCTGAAGCACGGCCTTTTTACCACTTGTGTCAAGTTCCCTCTCCTCCAGTTCTTGCTTCAATTCCGCAACCTTCAATTCAACCAGGCGAACTTTCCTCGAACACATTTTGTCTTAGTCTATGTCTCACAGTCTATTTCACGGGTCACCAGTCTATTATTATTATTATTTTCTATCTCACACAGTCTATTTCCCGGACACTAGTCTATTACTATTATTATTGTCTATTTCACACAGTCTATTCCACGGCCACCAGTCTATTATTATTATTATTGTCTATTTCACACGCGAAAATAATTGTCCGAAATACACAAACTTTCTACTTACACGAACACTCTGTATTTAAAGATCGCACTTCTAACACCAATGTAGTAGATTTATACTCTAGTTAACTGACTAAAATAATTTATTTAACGAAATACAATGATTCACAATGCTCTAATTTATATAACAATCACTCTACTATTTATATTCGACTTTCTCTTCACTGACTGTCCGACTGTCCGCTGCGTAGTTCTTTTTATATCCGACGTTGACAATTCTGAATGCTCCAGAATTTTCCATCGAATCGCCCAGACTCACCGCGGCGCCCAGATTCTTCTCGGTGCAAGCGCATCGACAGTCTCCCGCGGTTGGTCGCTAGCTATACGTGAGAGTTCAGGTCCGGCATCGCCCGCAGCTTCGCCACACTATTTTAACTATTTTGGCAATATTGATCGATTTTAGGAAAAAACCCAGGTAGCACATCATATCGGCTGAATCTTGGTTCCATATTGGGCCAATATAGATATATTGTAAATGAAAAAATGATATTGGTCCAATATGGGTGAATATTAAAAAAAACAATATTATACTAATAATATTGGTGAAATATTGGTTGAACCTGTTTTGAATGTAGATTATCACATGTGATATTGGGTCAATATTGGTTGAATTATTTCTACCAATATCGATAACACAATATTGTCTATATATTGTTTTCCACATCTAGAATAAATATTGCAATCCCAATATTCCAGTCATGTCGATTCTAGGTATTAAAAACTATATTGTATTTCCAAGTTTGATAGCACATTGGTTGAATATCATTTCAACTTTATTTAACAAATTGTAATAACTCATATTGGGTCAATATTGGTTCAATGATATTTACCAATATCGATAAAACAATATTGTCTTCATATTGTTTTCAACATCTGGAATGAATATTGCAATCCCATTATTCCTCTCATATCGATTCTAGGAACGAAAACAATATTGTAAATCCAAATTTGATTACACATTGGTTGAATATTATTTCGCCAATATTCCACAAATCTTATTAATTAATATTAGGTCAATATTGGTTCAATAATATTTACCGATATCATTAAAACAATATTGTCTCCATATTGTTTCCCACATCTAGATTAAGATTGATTTTGAATATTGGCCGAATATTCAATGAAACATAAAAATTATATCATGATCAAACCTTGATAAAAATCCGCTAGGTGGCTCTACATATAGAACGTCTTCTAAAACTATAAATATATTAAATACTTCCCATAATATATTTTCAAGACAGCTTACTCAGGGGTTTTCGCGATCAAAAAGCAGACTCTGGTGACACCTTGATCAACTAAAAGACATTCAATAATTTACCAAGGTATATTTACTTTCACCATCAATATATCCAAATGATATTGTACCAATATCGAGATATGTTTTGAGGCCATTATTGCATCAATGGAATGAGCGATTTTCTGTGAGTGATACTTCTCAATAACATTCTCCCTTATCTCATTCATAGATAAGAATCTCCAATGGAAACTGGACATTTAATAAATAATCAACTATCTGAATGAAAATGCAAATTTTCACTTTCAGATTTTTTCTCTCAAGTTATATAGGGTCTTTCTCAATATCTATCAGATGTAGTTCAATGTCCAGCGTGGCTTTTGCCGGGGAAGTAGTTGTTTTCTGTAAGATATTACAAAAAAGTAACTTCAATTTTATCGTAGGGTTTTTCCATTTCCAGAGGAGTCATGTATTGATTCAATTTTCAATTGAGAATGTTTCTCTTTAAAACATGAATCCCTTCCAAGAGAGGTTATCTTGTACGATGGAAAACAGCGACTAAATTCCAACTTTCTGTCGCAGATGATTCGACAACTGACTTTATGAACATCCTGTTCATATTTTCAATGAAATCAGCTTCAAAAATATTTCACCAATACTATTTTTGAAATGTCTAAACAATATTCGACCAATTAATATCGCAAAATGTTCACATTTTACTTCTCGACAATATAACGTTTGAATATTGTGCCAATATTGTACCAGCGATATTGTACCAATATCGCCGAATATTTTGAGGCCAATACGCTCCGAGAATATTGGGCCAATATTACTCAAGTAATATTGGACCAATATCGCCGAATGTTCACATTTTTTTTCTCGCCAATATTGTATTTCAAATATTTCGCCAATATGTTCACAATATTGTACCAATATAGGTGTGCTACTTGGGAAATTGAGTTTTGTGCTATTCTTGATTGTTCATAGTTGCAGAGATCAGAATGATCAAATACATTGAATAATGACTGATGTTTGTTTTTTTTTGGGTTTGAGGTCTTGAATTAAAGAAAACTCTATTTCTTTACAGCCAACGTTTCGTCAGTTTATTTTGAAATCATCAGGGCACTGTAAGATATGAAAAAAGGTTGATGTTTTTAAATTTATAAACTTTAGAACATTTATATAAGATTTTTTTCCGGAAACGACCACTGAACTATTATTAGTCAACAGATAAACCTTAAGAAGAAGAAATTGGTATATTTTACTTACGAAAGGATGAGTCTTCCGCGTAATACGTATATCTATGTCCTACTACCATATTAGGTCTGAATCACGTGTAACAGACAGAATAGTTCGATGTAAAAACGGGTTACAAACAAACAATACACAACACCAGACACGTTAAAATTTGAATAAAATACCACCTTACTTGGGTGCATGCCAAAATCGAAATGATAAAAGAGCAGAATGTACAAATGAAAAAGCAGCAGAGAAAGAAAAAAGTTAATATATAAAAACTAAACACAAAACCCAATGCATATTACCAAGATCTATAGTATCTGTGTGTAATATGCATTGGATTTTGTGTTTAGTTTTTATATATTTTTTTTCTTTCTCTGCTGCTTTTTCATTTGTACATTCTGCTCTTTTATCATTTCGATTTTGGCATGCACCCAAGTAAGGTAGTATTTTATTCGAATTTTAACGTGTCTGGTGTTGTGTATTGTTTGTTTTTAACCCGTTTTTACATAGAACTATTCTGTCTGTTACACGTGATTCAGACCTAATATGGTCGTAGGATATAGATATACATATTACGCGGAAGACTCATCCTTTCGTAAGTAAAATATACCAATTTCTTCTTCTTAAGTTTTATCTGTTGACCAATAATAGTTCAGTGGTTGTTTCTGGAAAAAAAATCATATTTCAATGTTCTAAAGTTTATGAATTTAAAAACATCAACCTTTTTTTATATCTTACAGTTCCCTGAATATGTCAGAATAAACTGACGAAACGTTGGCTGTAAAGAAATAGAGTTTTCTTTAATTTAAGACCTCAAACCCAAAAAAAAACAAACATCAGTCATCATAGGAAAAGGTCGTTAAAACTTGCACATTGAATAATATTGTAATGCATACTACTTTCATTTGAATATTTATTTATTCCATTTTTATCAATTACCAGCAGTATCAATAATGTTTTTAATCAACTAGTTATCATTTCAGATAGACACAATAACACTCTCCCAAATAACAATATCCAGCAATATATGCATTGCCAACACATAGGCTTTCACAGCTATTGCATTCGCACATGGCTCCAACAGATGATTTAACATTAAATTCTTGTTGAAGATGGACGGAAACCATTGCACCTGAAACCAAAATAAATACCTACTCATTTTTAACTAAATTCCATGCTATCGCATTCAATTTGAGAGCGTTATCAGTTTCAAGGTCTCAAACTGTATTTGAGCTTGAGCTGCTTGAGCATGATTTAATTGTAAATGTTTTCTCTTTATCTCCTTTAAGCTGTTTTTTGTAGTACTACTTTTTGAAAATCGTTTGGTCCGTTTTGAAAACTTTTTATTTAGTTTAGCGTGTTGAAAAGGGAAACATTTTCAATTGAAACAAGCATGACTCCTCTGGAAATGGAAAAAACCTACAATAAAAAACATTTTTTTTGTAATATCTAACAGAAAACCATTACTTCCGGGGCTAAAGCCACGCTGGATATTGAACCTGAATTGAAAGAAAAAATCTTTCAGACAGATATTGTGATAAGACCCTATATAACTTGAAAGAAAAAATCCGAAAGTGAAAATTTGCATTTTCGTTAAGATTGTTGAAATTGAAAGAAGCTAATTTTTTGTAATATCTATCAGAAATCAATTACTTCCCCGGCTAAAGCCACGCTGGATATTGAACCTAAATTGAAAGAAAAAATCTTTCAGTAGCAGATGATTCCATATCCTATTCATATTTTCAATAAAATCAAAATGACGTCGTTTTTAAAACGAAATGCAATATGAAATTTGGAACGGTTTAAAGCTGTCAGTTGTTTTTTTTATTTATTTGTTGTTTTGGTTTCGAGTTTTTAGGTGTTGATTGTTGAAGTAAAACTGGAAGAAACCATGTTTTTCGTTCAATCTTACGCCATTCCAAAATTAACAGGGGCTATAAAAGGACATACTGTATACATTTGTAAATAAGTGAATATGGGAATTTTATTGAGAATAACCGTTTTGTTATAAAGGGGTAAAATTAACAACCCTTATTATGTATTGAGTTATAACATTACGTTTTCATGGAGTTGAATTTGATGAATTGAAAATTGCTGTAATATTTCTTAATTTTTTCGTCTCTTATTTTTTTTTCAATAAATAGTTTTGAGGCAAAAAAAATAAAATACAAAATAATGTATGGAATATATGTATAATACGTATCTCTTAAGGGGTTGGACTCAGACATTGTTTTATCCGATAAACCCTCATAATTTGCAACGAGGAATTTCCTCCTAATTTTTTTCGTATCAATTTATCAGCGCCCTGTATATTGAAAACATTCGACAGAATTTCTGAGATGAACCAACTGAAAATTAAATTTTCCGTTTAATTGAAAAACAAATTCGATGCCAACCACCACTTACTATAGAATATATTTTTTGGTATGTTAAGCTGGCACAGCCGTTTCAGCACAATCAAAAAAACCTAATGCCGCATTTTTTAACTGAATAATAACTATTTTCTAACATAACTCCTACTATTTTTTAACTCAAGTGGTTTCGGAGAATAAGGGGTTGTGCTAGCTTAACGTTTAAGATGGCACAGCCGTTACGTAACTTTTTTTCCGCTTAAAATATTCAAATGATTGGAGTGCTGGATTTTTTTACTTTTTAATAACTTCCGGGTGATATACAAGGAGTTTCAAAATTTCGATTCTATGGCAAAAAACAAACAAATATTCGAATTAAATTGCATAAATATTACAATTTGATTCCTTCATTCTCTTACTTCCACAAAATGGAACACTGAGGTGATATTACTTGATATATCATACATATGTCCGATTGTGGTGAAAAAATTTACAGTAGAAAGTATTAAAATCGTGTCCAAACGCAATGAGACCGAAATCCTAGTCATATCACCATCTTTCTTCTTTTTCATTTTCTAACTTCAACTGAACTGGTTGGGATGAAATATGTTTTCTTGAATGCAAAGAGGAAATTTACTGTTCAATATTTCACCCAAATGATAAGGATAGAAGGAAAAATTAACCGCGAAAATATATTAACCATCTTCGAAACAAGATGAAACTGAAAACAACAATCAGAACAATCATTGGAAATAATATACAATTTTACATTATATTCGCTCCTTATGAAATACCCTGATATTATTTTTTATTGTACACATAATGAGAAAAGATTGATTAAATATGAAATATCGCAATCTTTCGATTCTCCCATTTTCCAACTCCAGCATAACGACCGATAAATGCAAATAGGTGTAAAAATTCAACCCGTGTAATCTGAGCAGTAAGGAAAATCAGCTGAGGAAATGCTTTGACAGTTTTCAAAACATGATGAGACCGAGAGCATTACAATTTTACCATTCTTGTGCCCTCTGATTTTTTAACTCCAGCACCACCATCTGAAAAGGAGATACAGGTATGTATTACTTATATTCGGCCAATAAGAACTGACCATTTCTCCATTATTTTGCCATCTGATTTTCTAACTCCAATTGTGGTACAGGGGTGTATTTCATTATATTCGGCCTATATGATCGAACTGGAATGAAAATTTCCCTGGTTTTCATTTATAATGCGTATAATGCAAAAGATTTATTAACTTTTAAATGTCGCAATTTTTTTCATTCTCCCATTTTCTAACAGCACGATGACCGATAAATGCACGGATGGGATGTAATCATCAATACTCACGACCTGTTATCTGAATAGCAAATGAAGTTCCCTTCAAAATCATTTTTAACCTTGTCCTCTGATTTTCTAACTCCAGCACAAAAATCGGAAATAGTGATATAGGGAGGTATTACATTATATTCGCCCCATATGAACTGATTGGAATGAAAATTTTTCTTGAGTTCATTTTAGATTGTAATGCTATCGGTCTCATCGCGTTTTGAAGCCGTTTAAAAATATTTTCTCAGCTGATTTTCCTTACTGCTCAGATCACATGGGTTGAAAATTGAAGAATTGCATTTATCGGTCATTGTGCTGGAGTTAAAAAATGTGAGAATCGGAAAATTGCGAAATGTCAATGGGAATCAATGTTTTCGAATTACGTGAACATTAAAATGAATTCAAGGAAAATTTTCATTCCAGTCAGTTCATATGGGCCAAATATAATGTAATACATCCCTATATCACTATTTCCGATTATTTTGCTGGAGTTAGAAAATCAGAGGGCACAATAATGGTAAAATTGGTATGCTTTCGGTCTCATCAAGTTTTGAACAAGGTAAAAAATGTTTTTGAAGGAAACTTCATTTGCTATTCAGATTACAGGTCGTGAGTATTGATGATTACATCCCATCCGAGCATTTATCGGTCATGGTGGTGTTAGAAAATGGAGAATGGAAAAATTGCGACACTTAAATTTAATCAATCTTTTGCATTACACAGTCATTTAAAATGAATACCAGAGAAATTTTCATTCCATATAGGCCGAATATAATGAAACACACCCCTGTACCCCAATTTCTGATGATTGTGCTAGAGTTAGAAAATCAGATGGCAAAATAATGGAGAAATAGTCAGTTCATGTGGGCCGAATATATACATACCTGTATCACTATTTCAAATGATTGTGCTGGAGTTAAAAAATCAGAGGGCACACATAATAATGGTAAAATTGTGTGCTCTCGGTCTCATCATGTTTTGAAAACTGTTAAAGCATTTCCTCAGCTGATTCTCCTTACTGCTCAGATTACAGGGATTGAATTTTTACACCTAATTTGCATTTTTCGGTCATTGTACTGGAGTTAGAAAATGGGAGAATCGAAAGATTGCAATATTTCATAGTTAATCATTCTTTTCTCATTATGTGTACAATAAAGAAGATTATCAGGGTATTTCATAAGGAGCGAATATAATGTAAAATTGTATATTATTTTCCAATGATTGTTTAGAAAATGGTTAATGTATTTTCGCGATTAATTTTTCCTCCTATTCATATTTGGGTGAAATATTGAACAGTAAATTTCCTCTTTGCATTCAACGAAAATATTTTTCATCCCAACCAGTTCAGTTGAAGTTAGTGAATGAAAGAGGAGAAAGATGGTGATATGACTAGGATTTCGGTCTCACTGCGTTTCGACACGATTTTAATACTTTCCACTGTAAATTTTTTCACCATAATCGGACATATACAGGCCGTTTCTTTTATCATGTGGTAACATTGCTATATTCTAAACCGTAACAGATACGAAGACGATTAAATGGGAGAAAAGGTAACTATTGTGGAGAACAGTACAATGGTCAAAGAAAATTTACAGGGAGTCTCGCCCTTCCCGAGTTATACAGGGAAAACTAAAAATGCTGTTATTTGTTTTTTACGAATAGAATTGTTATTTCTGAAAATATAAAAAATCGAAAAGGAAAGTTTTAATGTATTCTAAATGTACTATAAAAATGTAACAATGAATCTTTGATTAAACGTTTCGTGTCAACACGGCCACCATCAACATTTCTTTTCAAATACGGACCTGTCTGTTTTAGTACAAATATTGATAAAGCGATAAAATCACAATCCATTTTCTTGGGAATATTGCATCTAAATGTTCCCTTACTATTGCTGCATTATGGGGAGGGGCACCGTCTTGTTGAAAATATTGTATTTCACGGCGGATGTTCAGTGGCAATTCATCTAAGTAGTCATCACACTCATTGGATAAAAAATGTAAATACATTCCATCATTCAAATGCTCGTCGTAAAAGAAAGGACCTAGTATGTTTGTTCCCAAAATTCCCAACCAAACATTTATTCCGAACCTTTCCTGGAAATTGGTTTCTCTGTGTAAATGTTCATTTGTATTATTCCACCTATAATGGATGTTTCTGTTAAACCAACCATTGTTGGTGAATTTTGATTCGTCCGTCCATATTATTTTATTACAAATATTTCCAACTTCCCTATTTCTACGTCTCAACCACATCGCAAATCGTACTCTACTTCCGTAATCCCTTTCATTGAGGTGATGAACTTTGCGTATCCTGTAGCATTTGTATTTGTTCTTTTTCAAAATATTTCTGGTAGATTTTACAGAAATCCCTAGTTCGTGGGCAATTTCTATTTGATTTTGCATAAGCAAATAGCATATCAGTCCTTTCGTCATTTGAATACATCTTTGATATGACTGAGTGTATAAACGACTGAAAGTTCTTAACACGTATCAACAACTCATTTATTTGTCCTGCCATAGAAACCAAGCAAAGCCTACTTGTTTAAAAATGGTAAATGAAGTGAGATGCTATTTAATTGTACCATATCACACAATAGTCGTATTTTGACCAAAAACTAATATTTTCGTTACTTCCAGGATTGAGAATTATAGAAATATTCAGTATGATAATTGATTCAGAAGAAATCAGCCTTGAAACAAGGATTTCTGTAATACAAAAATGCCCAAGAAGGAAAAATACGAATGTTTGTTGTGTTGGGGTATTTTCTTATCGAAATTATTGGGTGAAGTCTGAAGTATGCCAATAGTTGAATAGGTTTTGAAGAAATCAAAATAATTTACAAAAGAACTAACGACAGTTGCTAGTTATTTTAAATGAAACGTTATAAAAATATCAAGTGTGATATACCACTGAATTGTGATTTTATCGCTTTATCAATATTTGTACTAAAATAGACAGGTCCGTATTTGAAAAAAAAAAATGTTGATGGTGGCCGTGTTGACACGAAACGTTTAATCAAAGATTCATTGTCACATTTTTATAGTACATTTAGAATACATTAAAACTTTCCTTATAATTTTTTTTATATTTTCAGAAATAACAGTTCTATTCGTAAAAAACAAATAACAGCATTTTTGGTTTTCCCTGTATAACTCGGGAAGGGCGAGACTCCCTGTAAATTTTCTTTTACCATTGTACTGTTCTCCACAGTAGTTACCTTTTCTCCCATTTAATCGTCTTCGTATCTGTTACGGTTTAGAATATAGCAATGTTACCACATGATAAAAGAAACGGCCTGTATATGATATATCAAGTAATATCACTTCAGTGTTCCATTTTGTAGAAGTTAGAAAATTAAGGAATTACATTGTAATATGTATGCAATTTAATTCGAATATTTGTTTGTTTTTTGCCATAGGAAGCGAAATTTTGAAACTCCTTGTATATCACCCGGAAGTTATTAAAAAGTAAAAAAATCCAGCAATCCAATCATTTGAATATTTTCAGCAGAAAAAATGTTACGTAACGGCTGTGCCACCTTAAGCGTTAAACTAGCACAACCCCTTTTTCTCCGAAACCACTTGAGTTAAAAAGTTAGGAGTTTTGCTAGAAAATAGTTATTTATCAGTTAAAAAATGCAACATTAGTTTTTTTTTATTGTGCTGAAACGGCTGTGCCAGCTTAACATACGTAATATTTTTGCTAATAGAGAGAGTGTGAAGATACTAAATAACTCTTCAGTAAAAGCAATGGATATTTAGAACAAAATAAGAGTTTTACTTACCTTCCTCGCCAGTTGTCATTTTTCCGCCAACATCTCCCATTACTGCTAAGATTAGTGCTAGAATGACAATGAAACATAATACTACAACCTTCATTTTCGAAAAATCTAGAGAAATATCAACAGAATATTCGTACTGTTATATTACTATTTGTCTAGTGAACATAATCATTTGAAAGTCAATTATTTATAATAGACAAACTCAAGTGTCTCAAGTGTCTTTTTTTTCGAATTGAAAAGTTACTAATCTATCAATAATACTCCTGATTAAAAAATCAAGATTAAAAGAGTGGTAGCTCTACACATGGGTTTCGCGAGTAAATAGTTCAAGGTGAAACTTAGAACGAAAGTCCAATTCTACAGATCAGTAGTTGCTATGCCATGCTATGACAGGGCTCGTTCTTCCAACGAATAGCAAAGCTTTGGAACTCACTGCCTCGGGAGATGTTTCCTGAGTCATACAGCTTGTAGAAATTCAAAATGATCACCAATTCGTACCTAGTCTCCCACAATTAGTGAATAGATCATCTGATCCCGCCCCCTTGTCTCATTTCATTCCAATTCAAACGGATTTTTTTTGTCCAGAGTGACTTCCAAGATTTCCTTTTTTTTTTTAAATTGTAACAGGTATAGCAAACACCCCGTAAAAGATATCACGTTCAAAATTCGCATGGAGTCATTCGAGACTGGTCCGAATCGAATGCCCCAACCAAAATTCTGCTAAAAAATGCCTAATCCGTTTTCTCGATTTTTGTCGTGCAGTCTGTGATCGTAGTAGGTCGTGAATAGGTGATTGATAAAACTTTTTCACCTGAGAAGATAGAGCATTTTGAAGTACATATTGGAATGAAAAAAATCAATTTTCTAAAATCCACAGAAATACGGGAGTGGGGCTTAGCAAATTGCAACACACTGTATATAGATCGCGTTAACTCTTCAAGACATATGACCGTCAGATAGTGACACATTTAGGTGCCCTATTTTTGCATACAAGCCTCGAATAGGGTTGAAAAGTATATCTTTGTTGAGTAAAATGGAATGGGGAGAACATAATACGGAAAATTCGATTTTCCAGAACAGAAATAAAAGGAGTATGTTGCCCTTATTTTCACGCGAGCCGTGTTCACCTAATCATTAATTAATAGAACCTGGCTTCGGAATACCAAAGGATTTAGTATTGCAGGTGACTAAAGGGTTAAAATGAGGGTGTAATCTTGTAAGGAAAAATCGAGATTTTAGCAGATTTTGAGTACGCGAAATTAACAATTAAAAAACAGGTATAAACAATGAATTTTTTTTAAAAATCTTAATTGACAATATTATTAATTATTGTATAAAGAATTTTAAAAAAGTATCATTTATATTTTATTTATTTTTTTTATATATTTTTCATGGGTCGAAAGTACCCAAATTTGAGATTTTTCGAACCTTTAGAAATTCATATCTTTAAAAATATTAACTTTGTCGTAAAAAGTCATTTGACCTTTTTTATTTGTATTTCAATAAAGAATATAAAAAAAATTGTCTGGTTGAAAACTAACAATTCCTTGCAATTGTTTAAACAATTTCGGTTTAAACAATATGGCACGGGGTTGCCCCATGGCATCATGCATTTATATCATCAGTAGGGCCATTTGAAGAGGATCGCATGAAAAAATTGAGGTGGAATAGTTTTCGGTACTCATGCGCCGATTCCTCCTGGACTAATGTAATATTCAACACCATTCGAGGCTTGTATGCGAAAATGGGGCACCTAAATCTGTCACTATCTGAAGGTCTGATACCGTGTATGTATTTAATAATACAGATATTGATTGATGGAATATTTGGATAAATATGTTTTATAATAATTCAGATTCTCAACACCAGAGTATAAATAAAGCTACAGGGCAATTCAAATTCGACCCCCACCATTGGGATCTCCTAAACTACAGGAGATACGTCGAAGTTTAAATTGGGGCAAAATTGCGTATTCTGGTGCTTAACAAAATACTGTTTTGAAACTTGGAAAATTCCGAGTATTTCCGGAAATATCGGGAAAAAACTGAAAATCGGAATTTTCGTTTTTATTTTTTTCTATCGTTATTTGACAACATAGCTCAAAACCAAAAGTACATTTTCATTGATACTTTTTTTCAGCTACACGTTTTCATGATCAGATTTACTATCCGACGTTTCGTCTTCTGGCATTCATCATCAACTTTTTTTTTCTGTTATGGGCGCCATATTGTTTTTTATACAGAAAAATAGTGAATCTCATTCTGATTTCATTCATGTATAATTTGTTATGATTTGCACTTCTGAAACCACAGATATAAAAAAAAACAACTTCATCGAAAAATTTTGTTTAATAAACATTAGTTGACAGAACTCACTAAACATCATAAGTTTGCACAAATACTTCAGTCGAAATGTCCTCATTCTCAAATGAAGAAAAACGAGATATGTTGAAACTTTATTATAAATTTGATAGGAATAGTACGAAAACAGCACAAATTTATTTTGAATTATATCCGGAAAGACAACAGCCGGTTAGAACATTATTCGGAATTTTGGACAAACACTTGGCTGAGTACGGTGCGTTTCAAAAAACAAAAATGAAATATGCAAGCAGAATGGAACAAAATATTAGACGTAACTTATTAGCTGAGGTAAAATAATTGTTCATTCCATATTCGAAGAAGTATAATTATTTTTGATACTTTTTTAGATAAATGCAGATCCTTCCAAATCAACACATCAAGTCTCGGCAGAAATGGATGTGCCACAGAAGAGCGTTTGGAGGGAATTCAAAAAAAGTGGTTAGAAATGTTATAGGATACATATTTCACAAAAATTACATCCAGGTGATCCTGAGAGAAGGATGGAATTTTGTAACTGGCTCTCGAATAGGGTGGACCCTACAAACTTCTTGAAAAACATTATTTGGACCGACGAAAGTACTTTTTTCGTCGACCTCTGCAAAAAATGACATTTTACGTACTAATTTCCGGACGAAAAATCGACTATTTTTGAAGGCAAGTACTTTTCGTCCGCAAACACTTTTCGTCCGCAAACTCTTTTCGTCCGCTGTGGTCACTATGATACGGCACGGTACGAGAGCGGCGATTGAGTCATTTTCGTAAATCCACGTTTTAATTAATACATAGGCGCCTGTGACAATAACTGTCATTTGCTGTTGTCAAATTAATTATTTACGAAATCCGCTAGATTTTACGTGTGAATTTAGACCGTGGTGTGAATATTAGTGTTCATAATAATCAAGAATTGATCGAGTCTGCAGTTCGAAGAGTTGGACGTAGCTGAGGCCAGCAAACATGCGAGTACTTACTTTCATAAAGGTATGTAGAGGTCGACGAAAAAATGTAATATGCACCTCGGCGAAAAACTGTCTACTGTCTCGCCTGCTTGCTATCCTCGGCTGCGCCTCGGCTATCAATTTGCAGGCTCGACTATAATAGACAGTTTTTCGTCCTTGGCACATAAATAACTATTTCGAACTGTGTTGTTTTTAATAGAAATAATGAGCACATTTGGAGTGAAAATAATCCACGACACTTCAGAGAAGTCAGACCACAAGTTCGGTTTCGTTTGAATGTGTGGGCTGCAATTTATGACGACCGAATACTTGAACCTCATTTCTTCTTTAATACTTTGAACGGGGAAACCTATCTTCGGTTCTTAAGAAACGAATTCAAAGAATATATGGATACGTTTCCCCTTGTTAATTATAACAGCTGCTGGTTTCAGCATGACGGGGCTCCTCCACACAATAAAAGAGCAGTTTGCGAATATTTACACCAAAGATTTCCTAATAGGTGGTTAGGAAATTCTGGACCAGTGAGGTGGCCGGCAAGGTCACCTGACCTTACAGTTTTGGATACTTTCTTGTGGGGCACTTAGATGGACACAGTAGATGAACTTAGAGACAATATCATCACGCAATTCAGGTCTATCAGAAGAAGGGATATTGTTAGGGCTGTTCTTAATTTGAGACGACGAGCTCGGTTATGTATTCAAGAAGAAGGCCATCAGTTCGAACACGACAGGTATTGAATTAAATCTAACAGTATGTTTTGATTTGTACAGGGTGACCACCTGCAGACTAGTTTCGAGGTTGTTGCCTCTCATCAGTACAAGGGTAGGTCAACACAGACAGCACTGAAGCCATCTGTTCCCGGTCAAACCAGTACACACTCTGTCAACTTGGATACGGAAATCGGAGGACAATTGCCTCATCCGGCTAGCTCAAGAATCTCCAAGTGCAGCATCGTCGCAATTATCCAGCAACTCCGGAATTCTTCTTTCAGGATCAGTCAGGAACAGTACGAATTCTTTCTTAATGTCGTTGGTGTTAACCAACGACGTTTCATCTATCTAGGCCAGGCCGCAGATTTCCAGGAGGAGCTATGACCTGGCCAGAAATACTTTTAATGCTACTATTTACATTTAGAAATAGTATATACAAATGAGCCACCCGGGCTACCACTCGGTGGGACAACTACACTCTGGTCTGTGGCTCCCGAATGCCGGATGACTGGTTTTTCCAGCCCACCATGCACCCCCTAAGGTTGAGGCCCGGAAGGATGAACTCCCCAGCACTCGTACGTACTCGAAAGCTCACCCCCCCTATCCATCACCGCCGCTCGTTAAAGCGGTTCCTCATCCTGATGACTGGCGATCAGCAGAATAAAATCTGACCGTTTTATATGGAGTGCCCAGCCAATTCTCGGCTTGAAGCTCCCTTATATCTGACATGAGTTGACTTTTAAAACAATGACTTTACTTTACTGTGCATGGTGCCCCCATCTTGGTCGGTTCTTCTTGGTATCTGAAACATAAAAGCATGATTAATCGTTATTTGGTGCCTGTTGAAGTAGACGTTGGCGTCGCCGAAGGTCTCGCCTCCGCCGTACTTTTCAGGGGTGTCGTTGTCTCCTTGGTTTACTGGACGTCTGTATTTGTCTCTGTCTCTGTCGTCTTGCTCACGTCTGTTCTCGTGGAGCTCCGTGAGCAGCGGGTTCGTGTGGGTATCTACTCTGTCTAGAGTAGTCCCCACATGTTGTCTGATCAGTCTGTCGATATAGTCCGGGTGGATGTCTAAGTCTCGATATATGAACCTGTTGGGCATATATTGTGGTGCGTCTGTTGCCGTCCTCAGGCAGACGTTGAAGAAGGCCTGTATCTTCTGCCTATAACTGTTCGCGCACTGCCCCCAAGCAGTGGATGCGTACAATATGATAGGCAGAAGAATTGTCTTGATGAGGCGTAGTTTCAACTCGAGGATTTTTCCAGCCAAAACGGGTGACAACTAAATGCGTGTGCACGGAGGTACGGAAATCGGAGGTGAGTACCTCATCCGGTAGGCTACTCTCCGCACACAGCATCGTCGCAATCCAGCAACTCCGGAACTCTTCTTACTGGATCAGGCAGGAACAGTACGAATTCTTTTTTAATGTTGTTGGTGTTAACCAACGACGCTTCATCTATCTAAGCCAGGCCGTAGATTTCTCAAGGAAGCCATGACCTGGCCAGAAATACTAATCACACCAGAGCCATCCGGGCTACCACTCGGTAGGACTACTACTCAAGGGTCTGTGGCTCCCGGACAACTGCCTAAAACAGTCGAAAAGGAGCTCTTAAATAGTTTTCGTGTACATTTGCTTCGGCCAATGCCGAAGCAAAGTCACTGGTGGGCGGAGCCTATCAGGACTCCGCTCCGAGATATAGTCTCAAAGTTAAAATTTTATTTTAGTATTTCTGGCCGAGGTTCACACGGGCTTCTTAAATAGATAAACTGAACATATTCTTCGGCCAATGCCGAAGCAAAGACGCTGGTGGGCGGAGCCTATTGGAGCTCCGCTCCCAGATATACTCTTCGAGTGAGATTTTATTTTAGTATTTCTGGCCGAGAATGACAACTCCGCTGCTTGGTCAACTCTGATTCACGCGATGAAGCATTTTCTAGGCCGCTCCACCTAGCGAGCAGAGGGAGAATACTGCGAATCTCCGGGTTAAGAGATTTATGTGAAAAAAACAGAGTTCTTTGGGAGATCGTTTAGTAACGAACAGTCGTTGCCGACCGATGATGAACATGGACGATTTTATACGCCCATGATGATGAACCCTTTGCTCCCATATACTCCTACTACGTAAGGCTCATTATGGCAAGTACCTGTCAGTAAACAACTACTACCCTGGCTAAGACCACGACGGGTATTGAATTAATTCTAAAAACGAGTCTTATTATTGAAATCAATTTATTTAGAGGCATTTTTGGAGTTGAATTCAAATTAATTCAAAGTACTTATATTCGATTACCTACTCTTATAGACAATTAAGATCAAGAATTATTTTACTTCGAATTAACCTTGAAGACAACTGTAAAGGATGAGATGGTTCCTTCTCATCATACTTTTTGATGTTGCATGGGATGACACGTTTTTGAGAGGTATGACATCCAACTGTCTCATATCGATCAAGTCTCACGACATTAAGACTCCTGAGAATTGCTGGTAAGGGGGCAGCCGTTTCACGGTAAGAAGTTTTGAACAAAGAAAAATAGCGAATAAGAGATCGATAAGAGCAAGGAAACTATAAAATTGAACTTTCTTTATAATTTTCACCTTGAAAAATTTACTCGTGTAACTTATCTGTAGAGCACCTATTCACTTAATCTTTTCTTTTTTTCCGGTTACCTTTTAACGATATAATCGATTGCAATAAACAGGAAAATTAAACTTGAATGGAAAAAAAACTAATCAGAAATATTGTTGATAGTTCGCCACTTGAGTTGGGACACTTGAGTTTGTGTATTATAAATAGTAGAATTTCAAATGATTATGAACAATAGGCAAATAATAGTATAACAGTACGAATATTCTGTTATATATTTCTCTAGATTTTTCGAAAATGAAGGTTGTAGTATGTGTTATTGTCATTCTAGCACTGATCTCAGCAGTGTTAGGTGATGGCCAACAAAAGACAACCGACAAGGAAGGTATGTACGAACTTTTTTTATCTCAATATCCATTATTTTACGCGGTTATTTAGTATTTTCACCTGCTCTATATTAGCAAAAATAACTCCTATAGTGATTGCTGACATCCAAATTTATTTTCAGTCAAAGGAAAACTGTAATTCTATTTTCAGATATTTTATCTCAGAATACTTCTTTCAAATGTCTTCAATATACAGAGTGTGAACATTCACTTAGGAAATGTCATCAAAAAATTGAGGTACTATCTGAGCAAATTCCAATACTTATATGAAAAAGTTTCTCGAAATTAAACATTTGAAAATCATGTATTTCGCATTAATTCAAACTCACTTTTTGTATGGAATAATAGCTTGCAGCGGTGTAACGAACATTTATCTGAAACATCTGGAAACAATGTAGAAATGATTCCAAAAGATAATATTGGGAAAAAATTATAGGCACCCCAGCGATGAGTTGTACAAAGAAGCAAAAGTGATCGACATTAGACAATTTTTTTGTTCTATCCCTTGCTATGTATCAGAGTAAAAATTTTGCAAAGTTTGGTAATGACAGACCATAGGTATCAAACTAGGTATAGGAACCAGTCTGTTGTCATAACTAGAATGTTGAAAACAATAAGACAAAGAAGCCTCCTATATCTTGCTCCAAAAATATGTATATATTAAAATTCCAACTTAACTCCCTCATGATGTTCAAATCCAAGCTCAAATTATGGTTACTAAATAAATCCCGTCAAGAGATTAAAAAACTCGTAGACCTAAAAAACAATTGAACATTGCCACCACTATTCCCCTCACCACAATAATCATCAAATGATAGATGTAGAATTGTATTTGTAAATTTTTTATTTCTAGCTTTATAAATTTATTGCATTATATAAATTGTATCGCATATTTGCTACTGTGAAAATAAATCTGAAGTTTGTATAAAAATACTATAGGCAGGGTCTAGGGCCGGCTCTAGCGGGTGTGCGAGGTGTGCACTGCACACCATCAGGCCAGAAATGGGCGCCAAACGTAAGGAAAACGATACAAAAATTCCTACTTTCAAATAAAAATATTCATTGAAAAATTGACATGCCGCCGAAAGGGGGTCGGGACAGGGACGTATAAAGAAAGTACGGAATATAATTCCTTCCATCTTGAAATCCTTTGTCGGCACGCGCACGATTCCATAATGCGTTTGCTGCAGTCCAATTGGCCTATTTTTTTGCTCACTTTGCAGGAAGCCCTTGGAATTTTTGATCTTTACAATTCGCATTTCGCTTTTTGAAACCCGCCCAGCGGCACGAGCTTATTTTCATTTACAGTCGGCTTTTTTTACACTTAGATAATTTGCTGTAGGGGTTTGAGTGGAGTGGTATATTAGACAAAGTTCAGGGAATATATAAAGGTTGTCATTGACATTGTCTTTTGATCTACTTCAGTAATTCAGTTATAAAACTATAGGGTTGAAATTTCTCTAGAGATGAAAAAGTTATGAGACTTTGTTGCGCTTGAAGGAATAATATCATAGTACGCAGCGCTCTAGTGTGTGACGTCACGCCACATGAACGAGGCGACTGGTATTCGCAGTTTAGCACAGTGCTTACAAATTGATCGGTGTACACTTGCGCCGTTCATTATAGTTCATTACTCGATGACTGAATTTGAAAAAATATCCTACAAATATTGTATTGTGCCTATGTGTAAAAGCACGACAATTAAAAACCCCAATAAATTGTTTTTTCATGTACCAAATGACATGAATAAAAGGAAGAAGTGGTGCAAACTAACGAGGCGTGACCTAATTGAACCCAAAAGTACTACATATGTCGGAGACCAAATACGTTCCGCACTAAAATACGTAAATTTAAATAATCCATATATCAGTCATGTATTGATGGAATAAAATGAAAAAAACATTGATTTACTAGTTCTGATCTATATTTTAATTCCATCACTAAACAAACTAGTCAATTGATAAATTCGCCAAGTTGAAAAATCTAAAACTGCTCCCAAACTTTGCATGGAGCTTCTTCAGGTACTAGAAATCCTAATTTCCAAAAGGAAGACTTTTCAGATAACTTTTCACCCTTTCCCTCCCCTTTGAATTTCCCCTATTTCTGTTTTTTCCTGGTAATCTTTTTCGATTGAAAATTTATCTCATATATAATTCAGTGTATAAACTTTAATAAACTTACCTCAACTAGTAGTTATTGATAACAGGAATATATTTCCACCCACATATAAGGGCTATTCGCCACCGCCGGCTCAAATAATCTATTTGAGCGAGGAAGAGCACATAATAGTTATTTATGCACTAGCGGGCGGTAAAGTACACTTTACCGCCCGGTTCGCCGGGCGTAAAGTGGCACTTTACCGCCCGTGGGCGCATTATGGCCCGGCGGGCCGTAAAGTAGACAAAATTCTCAAATTGTCTATACTCACACATCATTTCATGCAATTCCTAACACGAATTAAAATCATTTCAGTTCAATAGAGCAATACTCTTTCTAACATTTGTTCATAATCGTTGGCAATTTTTACGGTGATGATCTATTTATTTGAAATAGATTCTCCAATATAGCACTCAGCTACTATAGTTTCACATTCCTCATATTATGTTACCCTTAATTATTGTTTGCATAACGTATGAAACGTGTAGACCATTGCAATTCAAGTCAGTATTTGTGATTCGCGCTATAAAACCGCTAGTGCATAAAATTTTGTATGTATCACGTGCGTAAAATGCGTAAAATGTGATGGCCCTCGGCTAACGCCATCGGGCCATCATCCACGCCGCAGGCCATTAACGCCTACTTTACACCCTTGATACATAAATAACTATTATGTATCAAGTGAGTAAAGTGATACTTTTTTTACGAGTAGGAAATGATGACGCACGACGCCGTAGGCGGAGTGCTGCAATTCCTACGAGTAAAAAAAACACTTTACTCACGAGTTTCATACAATATTTTTTCTACAACTGTCAAAAAAAGAAAACCAACCAATGTTTTTATACTATTTATTACCTACTTTTCATCCTCATTCAATTTATTTCAAATTACCAAAACAAAAAAAAATAAACCACAGAAATACAAAAAGACAGAATCAATTTTTCCATCCCAGGGTTCATTTCGAAAAATTGATGTTGAAAACACAATTAATTGCATTATTGCCAATGGAAATTCTTTCAAATATGCAATCAATTTCGCATATTTGCTTATGTCAATATTATTATGTATTAATATCGTGACTTCAGTTTCGAATAACTGGACCATAGAGATGAACATTTCATTTTCTTGGATTTATCTTCGAAATAGGCGAGCAATACTCTCTCTGTAAAGCTTCCAATCCCTTTTTTTGACGCCATGTTAAGAAAGACTCATATTCTTTCAAATACGTCTTTTTCTGGTAGCAAATTCATTACTGCTGCTTTCGCACTATCTACGATCTCCTCTGGTGTGGTGTTTAACTCATCATCTCTTTCCATTTTCGTAGGTACTTGATTCGTAATTTCGAAAGATTGTGAGAGATGCAATTTACTAAAATAAGTACTGTCACATTGACACATTCAGGATTTCGTTGTTATTCTCATCAGTTTGTCAGTGTTGTTGCCTAGACAACCGTTAAAAAAGTGTACTTTTTTTAACGCTTTTCCGTGTAATACTGAAATCGTAATTTGATCTCAAAATATTCATATACTGAACTCAAAACTACACAAAAAAGTGCACTTTTTTGACAGTTGTAGAAAAATGAATTCTTTGGCATTGGGGTCACTAACGGTTTATAAATAAATAATGTTATAAACAATTCTTACAAAAAAACAAAATAAAATTATGAACAAATTATCGAAAATGATTTTGGTGTTAAAAATTATTTAGGGAACAATTCATTCTCTCACGTTCAATCAGTTACAGCACTCTTCTTGGTTACAAATTACTGATTGATTATTAAAAGTGTAAATATATCCTGTAATTTTTTTTTTTTTAGGTGATTTGCCTGAACCTTGTTAATACCATCTATTTAATTTTCAGGTGCAATGGTTTCCGTCCGTCTTCCGAAACAAATGAATTCCAAATCATCTGTAGGAGCTATATGCGACTGCAATAGCTGTGAAAGCCTATGCGTTGGTAATGCATATATTGCTGGATATTGTTATTTGGGAGAGTGTTATTGTGTCTATCTGAAATAAAATAAATTTCATTAACAAGTTGCTTAAAAAAATTATTCACATATACTACTGTTAGTAATTGATTGAAATGTAATAAATGAATATTTAAATGAAAATAGTCTTCATTACAATATTTTTCAATGTCTTTGATTTCAGATACGATTATTGTAATCATCTGAATGTTGGTTTGGTCAGTTACAACCATCTGTAACTATTTGCTTCGTTCTGTTCTCATTTTAGATAAAGAAAAAAAATTATGAAATAGTTTTTTTTCTAACTGATCGTTCGAAACAACTTGAAATCTCATTCGGCTGTCACCACTAAAATTTCTGATTTCATTGGTTTCCAAAATTGAACAAAACCACAACAATATGAATCATCCAAACAGTTTGAATTTAAAATTCGAATCCACCACTAATAGTACCCAAAAAAAATAAGTTTAGCATTAAACTGTAGGGTGAAGTGGGGTAAGTGTGATCAGAAAAACGATAGTTACACTTTAAATTATAATATCAAGAGACCTACAAGTTATAATTTTTTGATTTTTCACACAAATACTACCTAGGTATCTAATCGTTAAATAACTGAAGTAATTTATTTTCTTTTACTAGCTACAGTGCATTTTTTTAAACAAAAATAATAAGTTATGTTCGCTGATTACACTTACACCAGCATTTGGGGCAAATGTAATCAGGGTTTGTAATGGTAATATGCATCGTACGCTAGAGTATTTGGGGCAAGTGCAATAAAGCATGAAAAATGCAGTTTCAACAAAAAAAGAGAAAGAAAATGCCCAATATCTCAATTTATAAGGATGTTATAAGCTTTTTTCTGCAATGAGTACAATTCTAATCTTTGTCTTAGAAACGTTTATTGAAATATATGAACATAACAAACAGTACAATTTAGTTTCTCCTTTTACTTTACATTATACAGGGTGTTAATTAAGTACGTTGACAAACTTAGGGAGGTAATTCTTTGAAGGTTTTCAGGACGAAAAGTTCATATAAACATATGTCCCAAACGGCTTGGTTTTCGAGATACAGGGCGATAAAAATACATTTTTTTCAAGATTTTTTAGAGTTAACTTCGACATTTTCGACAATAATCAGTTCAAATTAGGCAAGTACAATCCATTCAATAGGGCGCACGATACAAAATAATGCATTTCTTAAATAATTCACAGGGTCCTCCTTTTTTCAGAGTCAAGCTTTGTTCAACCCTTCAGAATTTTTTTTTCCGCCGCCACTGACATATTATGAGAAAGGAATAATCAATGTTGTTTCATTTAACATCTTTTTGATATCTTGCATTTTTTCATTTACTTGTACATTTACTTGTACGGTTCAGGGGCTATAATGAAAATATTAATTTAAACATTTTCCAGTGTGGCATAACATTAGAAAATTTGAAAATTAAACATTTTCAATTATTGTAAATTGATGGAAATATTTTTTCAGAATTAGAAAAATCTACGATGAATAAAAATTATACAATAAAAAATATAAAGACAAGCTTTTATACAAATGCACTGAAAATGAAAAAATAATTTGTTTCATTTTTTGTAGGTTATTCTGTGAGTATCAAAATCTTTCTGTACAAGATTACCTAGATCAAACAATGAAATGAATTATTTTTTCCTTTTCAGTGTATTGTATAAAAACTTTAAAATGTTTTCTTTTTATAATTTTCATTTTTAACATTTTAGTTTATTTTTTATGTGAAACTGAAAATCTCCAACCCAAAAACCATCACTTACCAATTTTGAACAGAATCGGATCATAATCACAAAACTCGTCCGCCATATTGGAGCCGCCATTTTGTTTTTTAACAAACATTTTTTTAATGCATTGTCACCGGAATTACGGAAACCTGCCAAATTTCAAATTAATCGGAGTATTAGAAGTGGGTCAAATTCAACTTGTATTAAATTGTTTGTTAGTTAGTTACAAGTGAAGCTAAATAAAAGCTTGTTGTTGTAAAGATGTGATTTCTTTTTGTGATATCTAACAGAAAACTACTATCTCCCCGTCACTGCGGTACGCTGGATATTAAACTAGATCTGACAGATATTGGGAAAACCTTAACTTTCAACCTGAAGATTCTGACGGTAAAAATGTGCATTTTCATTGAGATATTTGATTAAAAATGTTTTTACCCATCAGTCTTGATAGAGAACTCATACAAATTTTTTGTTATTTTAAAAAAAGATATTTTTTAGTTTTCAATTGAACGTTTCCTTTTCAACATAAAAAACTTCCGAAAGGTAATCCTGTAATGGAAGATAGTTAATAGGGTTTATCTAATAGTCGCAGATCATTACACATTTGATTTTCATTTATGAATCTCTGGTCATAACTCCGAAAAACTAAATCAAACAAATTTTTGTTTCCGTACGGAGTACATTATTTTATCAGAAATTTCGGTTTGTTTTTTCTTCTGCAGTAACGCAGCAATTTTGTAATCAATTTGAATTCATAAAAATAGCAAAGTGGGCTTTGATATTAATTCATTTATTTAAATATCAACTTGACAGTTATCGAAAGTTGAGAAACTGTCTCATTGTTAATTCTTCATTAGTGCAAGCTATAAAGCAGATTCATTCAATATTCCTTTGGATAAAATGGTTGAATATACAAATTCAGAAATGGCAGAAATGCACTTAATGTATGTAATGGCTGATGGTAACGCTCGTGCCGCCAGACGAATGTATCTAGAAAGATTTCCACAACGTCATATTCCCAGCACACAAATGTTCATCAATATTCACTCCCGTCTTCGTGAAACGGGTACTTTCAAGAGGTCTGCTGTTCTCATAGGAAGACCCAGGAGAGTTAGAACAGTTCAGATCCATCCAGACACCAGTACAAGACAAATTGCGGCACAGTTTAACGTAACCCATGTATTGGTATGGTAAATTTTAAAAGAGCAACAACTTTATCCCTATCACATACAGCGTGTTCAAGCTCTTCTGCCAAAGGATTTTCCAAAGAGATTAACTTTTTGCACATGGATTCGAAATAAATTGTTGGAAAATCCATGGTTTTTATCTCAAGTGTTATTCACCTATGAGGCATGCTTTTCCCGTAAAGCCATTATTAATTTTCACAACAATCATATGTGGGATGATGAAAACCCACACGCCGTGATTGAAAACCATTTTCAAGAGACGTTTTCTGTGAATGTTTGGGTTGGAATTGTAGGGAATTTCCTTATCGGGCCACATTTTCTGCCTCATAGACTCAATGGTGACCATTATCGACATTTTCTTGAATTCATCTTACCTGGACTCCTAGAAGATATCCCACTGAGGGAAAGAATTGGAATTTGGTTTATGCATGATGGTGCTCCAGTACACTTCAGATTGGTTGCACGCCAATATTTAGAAGAGAATTATTCTGATCGCTGGATTGGGCGTGGTGGGCCACAACTTTGGCCACCAAGGTCACCCGATATGAATCCATTTGATTTTTTCCTCTGGGGGCACCTTAAATCATTAGTGTACCGAACTCCAGTTCAAAGTGAAGAAGACCTGAGGAATCGCATACAGGAGTCATGCGGAATTATAAGAAACACTCCTGGTATTTTTGAGCGTGTCCTCGTATCCATTATATCGTTTCGTGCTCTACTACAGGGTGTACAAAGAAAAATCCAATTTTATTAATTTTGAACCAACCAGTGTAAGTTCGTTCATGAGAATTAAAGATCCAATTGAGCCTGGATGAACTTCCTCAATCTCGATCGAAGTTTACAGACATATTTTTTTTTTATACAGGGTGGTTCGAAAATAGGGGTGCGTCAACCCCTAGTTTTTTTAATCGGATAGGGGAGAGCATGTCATATATATATATATATATATATATATATATATATATATATATATATATACATACTACTATCTTTAGCAACTCAGGAAACATGCATCCACCATACATTAAAGACTCAGGCGAATTACAACCTCAGTATACTGACGCCACAATGTCATCCTGAATTTTTGCCTCTACTGAACACTTTTTTATTACCAATTTCCATCACTAGAAGCCTCTGATGCGAGCTGAACATGTTGGTTTGTCAGAATTTTTTACATTGTTTGAGGTAAAGTAGAAATCTGAAGAAGAAGAAGAGTTTGCATGAGGCGGTAATGTTAGAACTATGATGAAACTTGTATATATTAGTTCAGCATTCTACCACGTGTGGCGTACACGTCATATACCTACGGAATATATTTTATCTGTTTCAGTAATGTTGCGAACTCACTGATATGGCAACATGGCAACGATTATTACTAATCTCATTCTTGGACAGTTCAAAGCAGGTATGACTTCTTTACGCGGGGAAGTTGGGAATTCACAATAGACTGAAAATAAAGCCTGCATATTATGGATGTTGAAGAAATTTTTTTTCGGGCATTTATGAAGATATCGTACACGTACAGGGTCATTCATTAAAAATTATCTTCCATTTTAATTTTATTAATTCATATAAAAAACATGTACTGATTTTTTTTAATAGTAATCAAGAACACAGAAAGTATAAAATAGATATTTACCATACAAGATCATGAAGTAGGACTTTTTTGTATGAAAGTGAATTTTGTTGAATGAGGCAGAGTCGAAGTTCAACAAAGCACGCGAGTGCAAAGAGTTGTTTACAAAAATGTATCGTTAAATGTGTTTTCTACGACAGCTATTGTATAGGCAAATTGCAGCGATTATATCATTAATTTGAATGTTCAATCTGAAGTCTTGAATTTTCTTCATGTTATCAAATCACTTCCGAGTAAATTGTATGCAAAAACTTTTTTAAAAAATTGAATAATATATGAATAGTGTGTAAAAAATCTCTTCATGCACTGTTGATGTACTTACGCATAAGTGATTTTGTACGCACTTCTGCGAAAAAATATAACTTTACGCCCTGTGGAAGGTGTGTGAAATCTTCGTTTACGCACTGTCGTAGGAAAATGAATGTTTTCACTTGAACACTCAACATTTGAAAAGTTTAATAATTACTAGTTAATAAAACACTTATTGTCAAATCGTTTATTAATATACAGGGTTAGTCAAATGTATGGACCCGCCCATTCTTCTCAGTTAAGTTCGGATGAAAGTTGAGAGGTATTTCGCTCTGCACCTTTCTATGGATTATGATATGACCTTATGACATATTTTTAGTATCGACAGAAAGCCTGGTTTTCTCTCATTTTAGTAGTACTAATATTACTTTTACTATCTCGATAGGTACAGTGTGTTTCGTATTTTTGTGTCCACCGCTGTAATTCACTTACCTATTGCTTAATTTGTTCAAACATTTTTCTTGAATGTAGCCAGTGGGATATTTTAGGCGATATGGTTATTTGATTCAGACAGTGGCGTACGTAAGTTTTTATAAAAAAAATGTTCTTTATGTGCTACATTGACAGTTGTTTCATTCAAAAATTTGTTTTCAGGACTGATAAATGATGGTATGTAATAGCCGCTCTACAAATGTTGTCCGGCAATCTTCTTTTTCATTCACAGAATACAAATTTTTTGAACTATTGCAACAAATGATTATTTCTGTTTTTTTTTTCTCTTACCTTCTATTTAGGAAAAATTCAGGATTATACGTACGTATACCTACGTACGCCTCTCTCTGAATCAAATTGCCATATCGCTTGAAATATTTAACTGGCTGCATTCCCCGATTGAGAAATTTTTTCATCAAATTAAGCAATAGATAAGTGAATTACCGAGGTGGACACAAAAATTGGAGAAGCACTGCACCTATGAAGAGAGTTAAAATAGTATTAGTACTACTGAAATGATAAAAAAAACAAGCTTTCTAGAGATACTAAACATGGCATAATGGTTCATCAATGACCAATGGCACATCTAAAAAATATTTTTTCTACTCCCGTATGTGAATTACTAACGTCACACATCGATAAAAATGTGTAAAGCTTCAATTCACGAATCGGTGTGTGAAGTGTTATGCTTTTCTTATGGGATTTATTTCACGCACCGGTGCCATAAGAGTCTATACAAATTCACACACCGGTCGCTGGTCTAGGTAGCGGTGGCGAGAGAAATTGACAAATATGACAGTTCCCGCAGAGTGAAGTTCAGAGTTACATCAGTTAATAGACCGTAAATAGTAAATAATTACCCTCTGAATTAATAAATAGTACGACGAAATTTTGATTTAAACCGATTAGCCGTGTATTTCACGGAAATTCCTGATGGACAGATTTCCTGATGGAAGAGAAAGTAAATGTACATTTTGACAATTTACAAAATTGCAATATAACTGTTCATAATAATTATTATTGTAATAAAGAAAATTAGTCCAATTTTCCTTTATTTCAATCTCTAAGTAAAAGGTCGTAGAAAAAGTATAGTGTGCACCACGTGCGTGAAGACTTTTTTACGCTCGTGCGGATTGTGAAACTCACCTGCGGCTCGTTCCACAAACTTCCACACTCGCGTAAAAAAGTATACTTCACGCACTAGATACACAATATACTATTAATTCATAAAAAGGTTCCTTCAACTTTCATCCGAAGTTTTTTTCGATAACCCTCATATTAACTAACATTTGAATATGTATATAGAAGTGGAGTAACAAACCACTGTCATTCAAATTGTCCTAAATTAAAAATAGTTGAAAGTGAATATTTACTTATCACTTACTATCTTTGGCACCTCAGGAAACATGCAACCACCATACTTTAAGGGTTCAGGCAAACTACAACCTCGGTATACTAACGCCACAATGTCATCTTAAATTTTTATTGTTTGCTCTTCACGAAAATATATCAATTTTTTTCTCACGACGGCTATAGTATAGGCAAATTGCAGCGATTTTATAATTGATTTGAATGTTCAATCTGAAGTTTTGAATTTTCTCTGTATTATCAAACGACTTTTAAACTTTTTTCAAAACTGGGTAAATATATGAATAGTGTGTAAGAAATTACTTCACACACTGTTGATGTTTTTAGGCACAGATGATTTTTTACGCATTTTTGCGAAAAAGTATAACTTTACGCAGTGTGGACCGTGTGTAAAATCTTAGTTTTCGCACTGTTGTAGAAATATTATTTTTTTATTGAACACTCATATTGAAAAGTGTTTTTATTGAATCTTTTGATCATACTTAGCAGGAAAGTTGAAATCCGATGAAAATGAATTAATAGAAGTATATAGTAGTAACAATTTCTAGTTAAAAGAACATCTTGAATATTATTTCAATAATAACTTGGTCATGGGAACTGAATATGAAAGAAATACATTCTATTCGCTTATTTTCCATTTTTATATTTTATAGTTTATGAAAATCAACTCCTTGCAGTCAACATCATTTTGTGGGCTCTTGTTGATTTGTCCATTTTCAATTTCCACCAGTACCTCACACAAACAGACTTGAAAGTATTGGACGCTGGGTAGCTAGGGGATTCCCACAATAACACACTAGCAATAGACGTGGCAACAATGCCTGACGTTATAATGTATCGTATATGAGTTTTTAATGTTCACATTTCGGATAAAATATACAAAACTGACGTGATAATGACAGTGATTTGTGAAGAGGTGCCAAGGTACTATCAATAGTGAGAAAACGTATTTTATTATTCTCATATTAGTACCATCTGATCGGTTGAGGTGGGGATAGGGCTGTTCGTGATGAATATACATGAGCCAAACTCAGGCTATACTTGATTCTTCAACAAGACGCTGTAAGGTATTCGATCTGGTTTGACGTCTTAATGTTCATAGATGTAATATATATATATATATATATATATATATATATATATATATATATATATATATATATATATATATATATATATAGAAAAGTTATTGGGTATAACCCTCAAAATGTTCTGCAACCGTAGACACGTGTTTCGAGCTTAAGCTCTCATCAGTACGGTAAAATCAAGTGCGAAGATGTACAACACTTGGATGTAAAAATAGAAACAAAGGAAGTCAACAACAGGAAGCCAACCACACATTTGTGGCTTCGGTTAGAAGACCTTGATGAGAGCTTAAGCTCGAAACACGTGTCTACGGTTGCAGAACATTTTGAGGGTTATACCCAATAACTTTTCTACTTATATTTTCATATATTACCCCTCGCTAAATTCATCCTTATTTGTATTTTCCTGGGTAGGATTGTCACGCTGGTAGCTATAGCTGCCTCCGTGGCGACGTTAGTTGTTGCCTTGTAAGCACAAGGTCTTCTAACCGAAGCCACAAATGTGTGGTTGGCTTCCTGTTGTTGACTTCCTTTGTTTCTATTTTTACATCCAAGTGTTGTACATCTTCGCACTTGATTTTACCGTACTGATGAGAGCTTAAGCTCGAAACACGTGTCTACGGTTGCAGAACATTTTGAGGGTTATACCCAATAACTTTTCTACTTATATTTTCATATATTACCCCTCGCTAAATTCATCCTTATATATATATATATATATATATATATATATATGCTGAATACTTGTTTCAAGGAGCAATAAATGTTCCAGTGACTGTAAAACAGTCGAAAACAATCCTTTAGGAACTCACTATACCTTTGTATAGATTGTATGGCATATGTCCGACAGAAAACAACTACTTCTCTGGCTAATACCTCGACAGATATTGAATTATATCTGTAAGACATATGTGCAAAGATCCTTACTTTGAAGGAACAACTTTGCAAGAGCTCTCAGAGACAGACATCAGGACACCGCCTGATCCAAACAAGGAACCAACTGCAGGCCGGTTTCGGGATGTAGTCCCTCATCAGTGCAGTCCAGGTTATCATGGTTGTATACACGCGGGGGCCCGGTGCCCGTCATCGTTCGCCGGAATGAACACTACAATCGCTTACAGGATCCACCACGGCAACAGATTAGAGAGCGCTCCAGAAGGACATTTCGGATACGAAATGGTATATGCTGAATACTTGTTTCAAGGAGCAATAAATTTATGTTGGATAATCCACTTGAAATTTTCAAGTCCTAATATCTAGAAAACGGTTGCTTACAGCGACTTGTAACAATGGTAGCTTTTTTACGTAGATATGATAGAGAAATGGATTTTTTACTGAAAAATGTGCTAGAAGAACACTCAAAAAAATTATGGATCTTCAAAAAAGAAAAAGACGTGTAGGTGGCGCCCCCTACGAGTAAGAGAAATAATAACATCAGGTTCGAATTCGACACCTCAAAAACCTCTTATTACCTAGTTTCGTTTAATTAAGTTCAGTATTTCAAGAGTTATTTGAAAAAAACCAAAATAAAAATAAAACTTCAACACCCTGTATCTTGGAAACGAAGCGTTTCCGGACATATATTTATTTGGGCAATTCATATTAGAATATTGTGAGGAATCACCTCCTGAAGTTTGTCAAAGTACTTTTGAATGGCCCTGTATATTTTTATCCTTTGTCTTTATGTGTTTTTGTTTTTATTTGCTTGTACTGACTTTTCTATACAGTTTTTTTGACTGTCTTGAAGAAATAAACGTTTATTTATTTATTTATTTATTTATTTTTATTTATCTGCGACTGAAAGTTGGAATTAAGTCGCTATTTTCCATCGTACATGTATTGTTCAATCTTCAATTGAGAATGTTTCTCTTTACAATAAAAAAGGTATTTCAGTAGGCATCTACCATTTTGCTCATTTTTTATTCTCTTCAAACTTATCCTGTTTTGTAGTACAAATGTTCTGTTTAATAAATACTTTCAATGTGATTTTACATTCTAGCAATGTATTTTCACACGTTAAAAGTGTAAAACTAAACGGTAATTTCACATCCTGATGTTAGAATGTGTTGGTACATGAGGATACTTTACGGATAATTGAATATGCACTGTACTTGTCCTAATTATCATAATTATACGTTGTGGATCACGGTAAAAATTCGGAGAGTTTTCCAAGATATCACTCCCTAAATGTTGAGAAACGTTTGACATGAAAATATCAACAGAGTCAATAAATGTATTGACGCTGAGGAACATTTGTTTTGAATTTATTTCATCTTTAATCCTATCAACTTTAATGTATTTTTTTGATAAATCTGTTTTTTTTGTTATGTGAAGAATGATAATTGGATTTTTCGGTATTTCATTTCAATAAATTACTTTCTATTATCATTAGAAAGAAATGGTTTTGCTGAATAGTACAGGCAAGAAAAAATTGTATGCTCCTATTTAAGTTATGGACCTAAAGAGTATTGTTTTTTCTCAATTATATTTGACGGCTTTTTGTAACACTGATGAATGAAAATAAAATATCATAGTAGTAGCAACTGTTATCAAGTGACGTAGGGTTTCCATAGCCAACTTTTCAATTGTTGGCTTTCATTTTGCTTTCACG
Organism: Chrysolina oricalcia; assembly: GCA_944452925.2. Taxonomy (NCBI): domain Eukaryota; kingdom Metazoa; phylum Arthropoda; class Insecta; order Coleoptera; family Chrysomelidae; genus Chrysolina; species Chrysolina oricalcia. The sequence continues at coordinate 8,995,035 of OX101816.2, forward strand.
GCCTACTCAGTGAATTTCAAAAATAATTTTTTTCTGATCTAGTTTCTGGTTAGATACCAGCTTATGATATATCATTAAAAAAGGAATTGAATGCTGAATGACGTGAAAAGAAAAAAATATGGTTGCTATTTAAAATAAGAATGTTGATGTTACTTCCGGTAAGACCGGAAGTCACCTTTGACATATCAATATGCTCAAATTCTAGCTCGTATGTTATTATATCGATGCTTCAACTTTCACAAGCCTACCTCATACAATAACTGAGATATTCCGTAGGCAATACTTCCGTAGCCACCCGGTATATATGATACTATATTACAGTACTGATGGTGTGACAAAATTACGATATATATTGTATTGTTATATTTTCCAGTTGTTGACTATTGTTCTGAAATTACTTAAATATACCTACTTTTTCAACTTTTGACAGAAGAATGAAGCTGGCATAGAGGCTTTCATCGCCACATTTTCAACTATCAGAATTCTCCTGTGGTTTACCCGTGCAAACCTCTGAACGAAAAACTAGCTATCAGATTTACTTCGGAAGCCAGAAAGTTCCTTATTTTATCATTATACCCAGAATGAATGGAAAGTTGTTAAGGACGTGCATTGGGATACAGAACTCATCCCTGTAGACAACTCATTCAATAGGCCAATCTACCGCTAACACCTACCTCCATGTTTTTTGCGATTTAACGGTTTCAACATGTTCGATATCAGAAAATATGAAAAATTTGCATCGAATGGGAAACACTTCAATTTCGAAACGATGTTGTTGAGATGACTGCTGATAAAGGCTCATTGTGTTGATTTTTGAATTCAAGGAATAAACACTTGGAACTAGTATAAATAAACAATTTTCAAATATTTGTGCATAGTAAGTTAAAGAAATTGTAGAAATATTAAGTTTATATACTTCTCTGTTATAGAAAAATGAAGGTTATAATGAACGTAATTGTCATTCTAGCTATAATATCAGCTGTGTTAGGAGCTATTCCTGAAGAAAAAAAATCAGACGAGGAAGGTGCGTAAACTCTTTTGATTTCATGACCTTTATTACAGACACTAAAAACCTACTAAGGTTTATTGACTGTGCTAATTCGCAGCTTTCTATAGGGTGTTTTACATCATTAAAGCAAAATCTTCTCCCATGGGTTCATACCACGTTCATACCTGATGAAATTATAAAATTCTCTGAATGAAAATACAAATTAAACTCTTTTCTCACAAATGTGGAAACAAAAGTTCATACCTTTCATTCAATCAGTATAAAAATCAATCGTTCTAACTGAATTCTATCTCACGTTTCCGAAAAGTTTTGGGATGTACATAAACATTTTGAAAGGAAGGCTTTCTATGCCAACTAAAAGGTGGCTGATTTGACATTTTTACATGATTTTAATTTTGTTACCCACAGATTATTTACAGTTTCCCTGTAGCTGGCTAGTTGGCCGTAAGCTATCTGGCTAGTTGACCGTCTGGCAAAGGTTCACGGTAATAAAAAATGTTGAATGGTGAATAACGAAGGAAACATACAATATATTATTCCTTCAAAGAACATTTTCAAATGTAAATGTTTACGTATAAATGTATAATAATGTATATTTTACACTAAGCACTAAGCCCTTCATAAAGTGCTTAAATTAATAAGCACTGATTTAAAAAAGTGCTGGTAAACACAATGCTCATGAGCACAAAATGGCTTAGAGTGCTTAAGACAAGCAGTAAGTACTGTGCTCGGCACGGCTCTGCAACCATACGCGCTCCTGCAGCATTGCCACATAGGTCATTTGTTTAGTTTTTCTTGATTTGTCCTAGTTTTCCACTTATTGGACAACGAATAGACACTCTCCGTTCTACGACACAACCCATTTCCTTCAGAAAATTCAATTGACAATCCTACTAGTCCTAGGTCCCACAGTTACAGACATTTGATGAGCACTGGCAATCGTGGGCGTCTACATGTTGCTTGCATATCTATATTAAATTATCGTATGATTTTAAAAAATATGCTGTTGTCTATATTTCAAGTTCTTTGCTGTTTTTACAGGCTTTTATTTAACTTGCTTTGTTCTTATGTCTGTCTTTCAGGTTCAAAATAATATACAGATATTTGATAAACATTGGCAATCATGCACGTCTCTCTGTCACCCATCAAAATTATCATCAGTTTGTTTTGCAATAATAGGTGTACAGGTGCACTGCATATATCTATTAACTACGAGATATATGGTGCACTGATCCTATTTTGATTTTGACCTCCCGCGAATATTGTGATATGATTGAGAATCATTCGACACCAACATTTGAACATCTACTTCAAGTTTCATTTGATGCTGTTTTGTGTTGTGCAAAAATCATTTATGTTTGCAATTCCTTACTAGGACTGGGTATCATGCTAAAAACTTTATTTCAAGCAACCAGCATCAGTTCCACATTTTATACAGGATAAAATAATAGTTATTTATTGTATATGTGTCTTAGATATCATTTTATTTGCGCTCGAGCGTTTAAATTTCTTAAGCAAATAAAATGTATCTAAAACACGCATGCAATACATTGTTTTATTCACAATCACATTCATTTAGAATCAGAATCGCGGAAATTTTTCATCACAAAATGATTTGACGTTTTGCTCTGACAGCGGCTGTCACCTCCTCAAAAATCATTGAAATAACATACAAAAATATCGGGAGGTGTTGAATGGTTGCTATGTATTTTCGATTGTTTATCGACTCCATTTGTAAAAATTTGTGAAGTTGGTGAAAATAAGTAAAATGTGATTGATATTCAAGATTGTATTTTTCATTATTCCACTAGTGGAATAAAGTAATTTCATTATTCCACTAGTGGATAAAGTGGTACTTTATACGGTTCATAAGTGTGGATAAAACTTCAATTATAAGGTCATTGTGGATAAAGGGATTTTATCAGACTATAAACGTGTCTACATCTAAGGAATGCGCGTTCTCACACTTATAAAAATAAAGTTTTCCTTCTAAATATACAAATTTAGTTTTCTACTGCTTTTTGAGGGGAGAGTGCACTGTCCAATTTTAGGTAAAACTTCGGTTAGAGCAGTGACCCATTAAATATTTCAAAAAAAAGTTAACTCACGTTTTTCGGTATATTTTGTTGTGTTGTTGTTTTTCACAAATCAAAATTATGTTATTGCAAACACACAAAATTCGTCCTTCTTTCAATCAAAACACCACACACACACACACTCCTATTTACTTGTTTTCAACACTTTTTAGAGAACAAAACTATTTTTTTTTATTCAGCCTTCTTCAAAACGTAAACAAATCATGGTAGGTACTCATTTTAAATTGTTAATATTTCTCGCTGGCTCTCGTGGGCTCTCGGCTAACGCTGGTTTTTCGAATTCAGCCCATGATTTTTTCACCTTTTGATGAAGGGTGTGACCAAGGAGACTAAAATTTAACAAGGAGTGTTTGATTCCCATAAGACAATGGGGACACTAGTAGAAAGACATGAAAGAACATTTGTGACGAAATGTGACGTAGCAGGACGTGTCATGGCCGCCGTTCTCTATAGACAGTGACGGACTAGCTCTTGGTATATGTGAGTTACTGCTGACAGTTTTGTTGCTTGGTTCGAGTTCGACTCTGTACTCATATCCAAGTACGTCACTATGACGCGTTGATGCTACAAGTTTTCTGATTGGCTAGAGCTTATTAAACCCTCCTTGTTAAATTTTAGCCTCCTTGGGGTGTGACGACCATTTCCAGTTGTACCGGCATAATTTTTTTTTTCTTTGGTGTTTTGGCATCGACTGCTATGGTCATTAGCCACGTGTTCTGGATAGGCCTTGTTACTAACTCCTTGCGCCACCTCAGGAGCAGCACTGTTAATTGGAACGCAACAGTGAATCGTGCAGGACTCACCCCAGTCCAGCCACGAGATTTGGATAATTTAATCGGTCGAATTAAATTTAAAAATCCCAGCCGCAACTCAGGCTCGAACTCCGGACCTTTCGACTCAGAGTCGGACGCTCTAACCACTGCGCCACGCCCCGACATTATTGTTATTGTTATTATTGGTTGAGCCGTTATTATGGTTGTCATCATCATTGTGTCCAACTCCTGTGCAGTGTAGAAACATCCTGTGCATATTCATTTCATTTAGGGTTAGGTACGAGCAGGTACCGCTCCCTGGATTACTTGCGTAAACAGATAAAAAAAATTGTAAAGACGGTGTAGAATGAATATTTGAACCGTTCGCATATGCTTTATTTTCGAGTGTTAACAAGACGGAATTTTTTGAATGAATAATTAGTAATTTTTTCGCTGAACAGTGCTGAAACCTTTTAAATAAGGGTATGTATGGTGTTTTTATTGGAGGAATGAAAAAATATTGTGTTTTCAATAACAGAAATTCGATCTGTCAAATAGACCTGTATCTTCGAAAATAGTCGTGACCGCCAAAAATGTCTTTTGGATTTTTATAGAGGAGACCGAAATACGTCAATTCGTATTTTTTTTTGAAAATTGAGTAGGTCCCTCATGGAAATTTTACCTAATTTTACGTTAGTGTCCGTGGGTCTGCCTGTAAAAACAAATAGTTATGGAATATTTTTTGCGACGCCGGAGGCACTGTAGCCACAAGAAGGTGTATTGTGCTCCTGATAATGTATTTACACCCACCCGCCTATTCCTGTGTTCCTTACTCCTATTTATAGGTATAGCTAAAAGATCTATAAAGAAAACATTCATGAAAATATATATTCTTTCTTCTAGGTAAAATGGTTTCTATCCGTCTACCGAAAGAAATGATTCCAAAATCTCCTGTTGGTGCTGGATGTGAGTGCAACAGCTGCCAGAGCTTGTGTCTCAATCATCTATACATAGCTGGGTACTGCTATGTGGGACAATGTTATTGCGTCTATTTGCAATAATATATGGATTACACAGACCAGATGAATCAATGCTATTGTATCTAAATAAGTTAATACAACAGATTACATTGTGTAGATAACTGAAATCTGAAATTGATGATACATGAATGCTTAATATTACTTATATAAAAATTGTAAATAAATATTTCAACGCAATTTTTTTTTCTGAAATCGTTCAAGAATGCCCACTTTCTCGGAGCAACTTCAGGCCTCAAAATACGCTAATCTAGTATTTTAGTCCGTTGCTAAGCGAACTTTCCCGGGCCGTTTTCGGACTTAAACGGTACGGGAATAGCTATTTGTATTACTAGGGATGAAAGTGCCACTTTTCCTCCCGCAGGATGTAAACATCCAAGGGAGGAAAAGGCACTTTACTCCCATGTAATACATATGATTTTTCCTCCTACCCGCTCAATAAAACCTTTTTGTGACTTTGTTTGCAAATAGACCTATTCTTACTTGATGGAAAGTATAGACAATACAGTCATGTGTATCTGAGAATCTGCGGTGGTGCAATGGCTAGCGTCTTGGGCTTGTAATCCGAAGGTCCCGGGTTCATCTCCTGGCAACTCTTTTTTTTTTCAAGAACGTTATTTTACTTTTTTCTTGTTAGTGATTTGAATTATTGGACATTTAGGTAGCTTATACGTTTCGGATTGCTATTGAGTGATTTTCTCATACGTGATGTTATTTGCCTATTTGAATGAAGTGTCGATCATTTTTTTTCTAAGAGCTGCGCTTGTAGAAAAAATAATGTGTGTATTTCGAGTACAAAGTGTCATTGTCGTTCTCCAAAGATTAATCTCTTTGTCGAGCAACAATCAATCACTTTGCGCTCTAAATACACAAATAGCTATTAAAGAACTAGAGTAGAAGTAATAACATTCATGTTTGATTTTTACCAGAATACAGGATATATAAGATGTTCTAGAAATTAAGGAGACAATTTGATTATAATAGATTCACAAGTTTCATCGTTTACAACTTACTTGAAATGAGGGGGAGGAAAAGTACTTTCCTCTCTAGGGAGGAAAAGTATGAGTTTCCTCCCTGGTTTGAGGGAGGAAAGTGTGTACTTTCTATAGGGGTAGGAGGAAAAAGTACTTTCCCGTATCGAAAACGATACGGGAATATTTTTGCCGGCTTGTTTACATTTTAGACAGTTATTGAATTCACGCAAACAATATGTAGAATTCCTTAGTTTTTGATAATGCTGATTGCGATTTCAGAAAAAATAGTATGTGTACCTCGTAGTAAAAGCACATTCCCAGACTTCAATGCTTGTTGGCCTCGGCTTAACGCCTCGGCCAACAATTTACATTGTCGTCCGGGAATGTATTGCTTTTACTACTAGATACACAATATACTATTCTTTCTGAATGAGTAATAAATAGTTACCTACCATTGAGAGGTGTCATAGGGAAGGAATGAGAACCTAGAACACCGTGGCTATATTTTTTATTCATTTCATCTTGACTTTGTTATCATGTCTGATAAAGTGCTAATAACCCGAAACATTAATAAAAACCTCATAGTTTTGTCTGTTGCAATATAATAATAATATTAAATGTCTTTATTGTCAATAAAAAGAAAAATACTACATTTTTATGAAGTCTAGCCTAAAGCTATTCTACTTAACCAACAGCTATTCTACCCAACCACATATTTATACACAACGGGCGTGTTATGTCATGAGGTCAATAAAATCGAGAATAATAATAATAATATTATCCGGGGGATATTGAGTCCGTTGTGGAAAATGAGAAGTGTCGGATCTATTGGATCTACACATGCTTCACCCTGAGCCCATAAGCATGATGTTGTCCTCCTCGATCACCAATTAATTAGTAGGAAGATTTTCGACCTGGAGTTTTCCGCTCCAGGCTAAACGAATATCGTTCGAAAAGAGGAGGAAAAACGGAGTAAATATCGAGATCTACTCTTTGAACTCCGTGGGCTTTACCCAAACCATTCTGTTAAAACGGTGGTTCTGATCACAGGATGAGTCTTTGGTGGGATGTTGGACACACTGCTTTCGAATTTGAAAATCAAACCGGCTGGCCGTAATTTCCCAGGTAGCACATCATATCGGCTGAATCTTGGTTCCATATTGGGCCAATATAGATATATTGTAAATGAAATATCAATATTGGTCCAATATGGGTGAATATTCAAAAAACAATATTATATTAATAATATTGGTGGAATATTGGTTGAACTAGTTTTGAATGTAGATTATCACACGAAATATTGGGTCAATATTGGTTGAATAATTTCTACCAATATCGATAATACAATATTGGTTATATATTGTTTTCCACATCTAGAATTAATATTGCAATCCAAATATTCCAGTCATATCGATTATAGGGGAAAAAAACTATATTGTATTTTCAAGTTTGTTAGAATATTGGTTGAATATCATTTCCACTTTATTTGAGAAATTGTAATAACTCATATTGAGTCAATATTGGTTGAACGATATTTACCAATATCAATATAACAATATTTTCTTCACATCGTTTTTAACATCTAGAATAAATATCGCAATCCCAATATTCCCCTAATATCGATTCTGGGAATAAAAACTATATTGTATCTCCAAGTGTGATTACACATTGGTTGAATATCATTTCGCCAATATTCAACAAAACTTATTAATCAATATTGGGTCAATATTGGTTCAATAATATTTATCGATATCGTTAAAACAATATTGTCTTTATATTGTTTCCAACATCTAGATTGAGATGAAATTTGAACATTTGCCGAATATTCAATGAAACATATTGAAATTATATCATGATCAAACTTCGATAAAAATCCGCCAGGTGGCTCTACATATAGAACGTCTTCTAAAACCTACGAAAGTATATTAAATACTTCCCTTAGCTTGTTTTTAAGACAGCTCACTCAGCGGTTATGGCGATCAAAAGGCAGACTCTGGTGTCACCTTCATCAACTAAAGGACATTTAATAATTTACCAAGGTATATTGACATCCACCAATATATTCAAATGATATTGTAACAATATCGATAAATATTGTACCAATATCGATAATTATTCTACCAATATCGATAAATATTCTACCAATATCGATAAATATTGTACCGATATTGATAAATATTTTGAGGCCATCATTGCTTCAAGAATATTCCACCAAAACTATTTCTAAAATATTCAAACAATATTCGACCAATATCGCAAAATGTTCACATTTTACTTCTCTACAATATAACTTTTGAATATTGTGCCAATATTGTCATAATATTGTATCAGCTATATTGTACCAATATCGCCGAACATTTTGAGGCCAATATTAGTTCAAGAATATTTCGCCAATATTATTCCAGTAATATTGGACCGATATCGCCGAATGTTCACATTTTTTTTCTCGCCAATATTGCATTTCAAATATTTCGCCAATATGTTCACAATATTGTATCAATATTTTACCAATATACCGGGTGATTCTCCAAGGTGGCTCACCCCTATAACTTTTTTATTATTGAAGATAGAAAAACGAAATTTGGGGGTTGTGTATTATAGTTCAATTTACATTTTTTGACATATTAACTTGCTTTATCGTACTTCCGGTTCGACCGGAAATGAGCATAACTTTCGATTTTTAAATGGGACATCCTATATATTTTTACTTATTTCGATCGAGAATGACATTCTAAATCCAACAACACCTCACTTGTCAATATTTGACAAATGAAGTAATTTTTATTTCAATATTTATTTTTCGATCTAGAATGCCATGGATCGTGTGAATCGCCTCATTCTTGATCAAGTAACATGGGAAAAGTACGACTTTGAGGCTTTTGAATTCACAGTCGCTGTAAGAATTATTCAAAAGTCTCAAATATGAATTTTTCCAGTTAACGTGAATTTTTCAAATGGAAAGGGGGTGGCTCGTCGGCTTTTTGTGAAAGATCATTTTCTTACGAATAATTTGATACCCCACACTTTCACTTTATTTTCACTATATCTGTGAACGATTGCAAGAAGCGATTATACCCAATAACAAATAATACGTATTCGGTATACTTATGCACTAAGTCCTGTTATTCTAGTTATTCGTGACAAACAATTGAATTCACAGTCGTTTTAAGAATTGTTTAAAAGACGCAAATATCACCATTAGTCCATTAAGTTTCTAAATTTTCAAAATGACCCCCTCCTTGATCACGGCAAAGTTCAACTTTATCAATTGTTGCGCGCACCACATTGTTTAGCTGTTCCGCAGTAACGTTCTGGAATGCCACCCTTACTTTATACTCCAGTTCTTCACGAGTAGCTGATGTTGTATTATAAACCTGATTTTTAATTGTTCCCCAGAGAAAAAAATCTAGTGGAGTGAGATCTGGTGATCTAGAATATGAAAAAGAAATAATACATTATAAAAAAATATGACATCTCAAGAATGTACCTCGCAGGCCACTGAATAGGTCCATTGGTGCCAATCCACTTTTCTGGGAAGGTGTCATTCAGATGTTCTCTTACGATTTGGGAATTGTGAGGTGGCGCTCCATCTTGTTGAAAATAGATATCAACTTGGGTAGCTAGTGGCAAATCTTCAATGAAATCATTTATTTGATTTCTAAGGAACTGCAGATATTTTTCCCCAGTAAGTTGTCCGTCGAAAATTATTGGGCCTAAAAGTTTTCCTCCGATAATACCCATCCAGCAATTGAAACCAAATCGCTCTTGAAAATTTCCTTCTTGCATGAGATGTAAATTTGTTTGTGACCAGTACCTTTTATTATTCCGATTAAACAGACCCAAGTTGGTGAATCGAGTTTCATCTGAATAAATAATTTTAAATGGAAAACGTACATCTTCTCTGTATTTAGTCAAAAACCAGTTGCAATAAGTTAATCTTCGGTTGTGATCGTTATCGTAAAGATGTTGGTGTAGTTGGTACTTGAATGATCGATAATTATATTTGTGGAGAATTCTCCAAACGGACGAATAACTTATATCACACTCAGAAACAATTTGGCGAATTGACGCCGTACAATTCACTTCAACATAGGCCAACACGTCTACTTCTTTTTCTTCACTGACGATGAATTTATTGGCATTTTCTTCTGGTTCATTTCGCATTTTCTTTTCCAGTTTTGGAAAATAGTGCCGAGTGGGATGGCGACGATTAGGGAATCTCTGAGCATAAATTCGAGCTGCATCAGATGCATTCTTTTTTGCTTCTCCGTAAATTAGCAACATGTCAATTTTCTCGTTTCTAGTATAATTTTCCATATCAAATTATGAACTATGCAACAAAAGAATTTTTGAAAGTGACAGCATATTCATTGGCCTATTTGTTTAGGTATAGTCCTAGCAACAGCTTCAATTGTTTGTCACGAATAACTAGAATAACAGGACTCAGTGCATACCGAATACGTATTATTTGTAATTGGGTATGGTCGCTTCTTGCAATCGCTCACAGAAATAGTGAAAATAAAGTGAAAGTGTGTGGTATCAAATTATTCGTAAGAAAATGATCTTTCACAAAAAGCCGACGAGCCACCCCCTTTCCATTTGAAAAATTCACGTTAACTGGAAAAATTCATATTTGAGACTTTTGAATAATTCTTTCAACGACTGTGAAGTCAAAAGCCTCAAAGTCGTATTTTTCCCATGTTACTTGATCAAGAATGAAGCGATTTACACGATCCATGGCATTCTAGATCAAAAAATGAAAATTGAAATAAAAATTACTTCATTTGTCAAATATTGACAAGTGAGGTGTTGTTGGATTTAGAATGTCATTCTCGATCGAAATAAATAAAAATATATAGGATGTCCCATTTAAAAATCGAAAGTTATGCTCATTTCCGGTCGAACCGGAAGTACGATAAAGCAAGTTAATATGTCAAAAAATGTAAATTGAACTATAATACACAACCCCCAAATTTCGTTTTTCTATCTTCAATAATAAAAAAGTTATAGGGGTGAGCCACCTTGGAGAATCACCCGGTAGGTGTGCTACTTGGGTTGGCAGAAATCTTAGGCGGACAAATGCAGAAGGTCGTCATCCTGGGTTCACTTCGTCTGCTCAGGGCACCTGATTCTCGGATCACATAGTCATCTTACCCTATACGGACGTGGGAGTTATGTTATGGGGGTAAACGACACCCAGTGCGAATTCGGATGTGTCGAAGCTTCGGAAACAGGGCTTGTCTGGGATATTTCTGAAGATAAAAGTAATAATGATTATTATTATTTTGAGTTTGGAGTATTTTCACAACAGAATGGTGTTGGATGGAGTCTGTATAATGTCATCAGGAGTTTGGATCCTTTTCTGTACATGTTCCATGACCACGTAAACACAGGGATTGGAGCGTTTCTCTTCAAAGGTTCTCATTTTTAATACCAAACGGCGTGATCCGAACTTCTGTCCCCGAGTTGGAACCCGTTCTTGCAAAAATCCCATATAAAGGCCGCGGAATATGGAGTTCTGCTGCATCTGCGCACAGGGATAAAAGTATACATATGAGATCATCTTCAAGAACTTCGAAGACCTCGGCTTGAGTCTCGTTCATATCCTCGCGAATTTCGCAATTTTTCTGTGAATAAAATGGCTGCCGATATGGTTCTGCATCAACGATTGGTCCGGCATGACTGGCATCCATTTTATTCGCAGAAAAATTGCGAAATTTGCGGGGGTATATGAACTAGTCTTTATCCAAAAATTTTACCTACGCATTTCTTAGGTAAATAGGCATAATGGCCTGCCAGGATGGTGTATTCAACACATTGGTCTACTGTAGCCGTGTGATGGGTAAAGAAGTCCATTATATTAGATGCATATATAGGGCATGGCGTGAGGTATCTGAGACAATTATGCATTTGTTGTCAGCATGTTAACATAGATAAAACACATTACTTACCATTTTGTTGTAATTCAGCTGGAACACCTCCATTTGATCAATTGGTAATCAGGACAGAAAACCCCTTCCACATTCTGCCCGAAAACAAAATAAAATATCTTGGGATAATAATTGATATTCATATGAAATGGGATTTGCATATAAAATATACTGTAAACAAATTGAGAACCATATTATACAAATTCAGGAAACTCAAAGAATTACTACCACTGAAGCACCTTAAAACATTGTATTACTCTTTAGTTGAAAGTCACATTCGTTATGGAATAGCAGTGTGGGGGGGAACTTTGAAAACTCATATCCACCCTATCGAAGTAATGCAAAGACGTTTTCTGAAATTGATATTTTCTAAAAACAGTAGATATTCCTCTGATGCTTTGTACTCTGAGACTCAAATTCTGGACATAAGACAATTGTATTTTCTATGTTCTTGTATTAACTATCACGCAAATAAGCACACAGCACTGCTCCCCCTTCATCAATATAACACTCGCCAAAAAGATCATTATGTAACACCCCTGATGGTTAGGGTCGCTGCCCAAAGATCATACTCTTACTTCGCTCCCAAACTGTATAATAGTATACCTGAAACAATAAAATCATTACAAAATATCAATCGCTTCAAAAAAGAACTAAAAAAACATATACTTCGAAGTAAGAGAATTGAACTACATAGAATATTCGAGTAGATAAGGAAACAAAAAAATAAAAAAAGTTACCTACCTTTGCTGTATTATCCACTTGGTATTTTGAAATGATCTTGTTTTCATACATTTCATTCCTTATATCAAACTTTATATACTTTTTAAATTTTTTTATAATATATGTTTGTACTTTTTATATAGTTTATATGTGTATATGTGTATATGTGTATGTATGTATGCGTGAAAGTGTCTGTATGTGTATATTTGTATATATATGTTTGTTTTTATGAGTCAATATGATGACTATAATTTCACATTTTATATTTAGATTGAATTTAGAAATTTTTATGTTTACACATTTTGTCATGTAATTGTTTATTAGGTTTTCTTCTCGAAACAAGTGTTTCACACTTATCGAGTATTCATTTATTCACAATTAATTATTAATATTTAATTGTATTGTACCATGCAGGTGTGTGAATAAATATTATTATTATTATTATTATTATTATATGTCCGGCATATGCGGTCTCACCCTATATCCACAGATATAACGCGGCTCTACAAGTGTTATATTACCATCTACGACAGTCGTACGGTATAGACGAGACACCGGTTTTGCCTTACGGTCCGTGGGATATTGAGAAATTCCGGATTTACTGGAACTATTAATTCTCCACTTTCAGGCAAATACAGGCCAATGAGCTTCATATGTAGTCCTCATCAACCGTGAAAGTAAGATGGTTTTCATTATAAACTGTTTTCGCAAGATGTCAGAAGTCACAGCCGAAATTAAGAATGCAGAAGGCTGTCATTCTTCCCAGTCAACACAGAATGGTATCAGAGATGATATTGGGATTCACATTCACGTTTCAGATCACTCCAGTGAATCGCAAAGTAACTTCCATTATTATCGCATAAACGACTATTCGGTGCCCCGTTGGTCAGTTCGAGACATCAAAATGTTATGCAAAATGTGACTCGAAATTAACCCAATGTGACATTCCATTTATCCTTCCGAATCGAATGCACATTGAGACCCTTTCGATGTAACAATGTGAAATTGAATGAACTGGTGGGTTCTTATTTAAAAATGCGCTTCACTTTCTGATTCTCCTGTGTGTGTTTCAAGAATAAAACAAAGCTCAATATCTATCAGATGTAGTTCAATGTCCAGCGTGGCTTTTGCCGGGGAAGTAGTTGTTTTCTGTTAGATATTACAAAAAAGTAACTTCAATTTTATCGTAGGGTTTTTTCATTTCCAGAGGAGTCATGTATTGATTCAATTTTCAATTGAGAATGTTTCTCTTTAAAAGCTCACCATGTTCCAACATAAATAGAAATTATTTATTTATTTATTTATTACACGGGAAGAAATACCCATTTACAATACAATACAATATAAAATACTAAGAAAAATGTGTAAAAACATTAAAAAAATATATAACTACCTATATCTAACAGTTTTGCACAGTAACTAGACAAAACAAATTAAAATGAAATGAGCAATCAAAGTTATAGAACTTGAACTACATAGTAGCTCTCTTAATTTGCCAAAGCGAATATGAGAAAATATCTATAGCCCTTGATTTGCCTGTCGCAGTAATCTAATCATCCCTATGTTCGCACCATAATTCGATCGATGTGCACCAAGGAAAATGTGCTATATTCACGTAGTGCCCTAGGAGGTACATATACTTATTTTCTTGTCGGCGAAATCAGTATATCTATCCTGAAAATGCCAGATTCTGTAAATCTGAATTTACCTCTCTAAGTTTCTGCTCACCGTTCCAGCCCTTGAAGGGATGCGGTTCTTAGTTCAAATAATAATTGGGTAATGTTAATACACACGTGTGATTTAACTATTGAAATAAAAAGAATCAAACTGAACACCACACACTATCAGAAGTACCAAGGAAGTGCCTATATAATATTAAAGAATGGCGTCGACCAAATACATGCAAATTCTACTTGACTCTTGACTTTCGACTCGATAAACAACTCTGGCCATTTTGTGTAGTTATGGTGATGTCATGCTCAATTTTGTTACCAACCTATTTCCTTCTATACCGGCAAAATCACAATGAAACCAAACTTCATGTTAATTAATGTACTTTGCATTTTTCTTCACATTTTATGCCTCAAAGCGACACTAACGAGAAGAAAATTGTGAACAATTTCATAATATTTGGCATCACTAAGTGGTAACAGTGATGTCTAAATGCAACTCATTTTGTTGCCATAAAAGTGAAGAGCACACACAAGACAATCAAATTGCTTGGCAGAGCAATTTCTTTTTTCTGCGTTTGTTGCAAGAAGAACAAAGGGTTGATTTCAATTATGAGAAAATGTGCAGTTTCTCTATTGACTCTATAAGTTCTCTGAATCTATCTTCTGGTATGGTCAATGGGTTTGAGGTATCTCTAATTACACGTTTTTGTCTTCTTTAGTACCTCCTGCAAATAATTTATGAATTTTTTTAATCACCTACAAAACAAAAATCTCACTGTTCTTTATTATGGAGATGTCTCATTATTAACAATATAAAGTTCAAGTCCATTTTCAACTTTCAGGTTATTTCAATGCACTTTAGTAGTCCCCAACTACTATACTTAAATTATTCAATATTCAATGTCTATTTTGAAACCCATTTAAGTCACCATAATAGCATTCATTGAATAATATTCAATTCCTGAAATATCTAGTACATAATATTGATAGCAAGGGTGCACCATGATTCCAATTAGTATGAGTCTTGAAATGAAATGATTTTAGACAGCCATTTTATTTCTTAACCTGACGATTTCCATGCTCCGTCCGAAAAGATGATGATAAACGGACGATATATCGATATTTACTCTTCGAACTCCGCAGGCTCTACCCAGGCCATTCTATAAAAATGGTTGTTCTTGGCAGTGTGATGAATTCGCTACACTCTCGAACCTTAAAATCATACCGGCATGTCGCAAGATGTCAAAGAAATCATAGCCGGAAGAATGCAGAAGGCAGTCAACCTCGGTTCATTACGTCAGCTCAGGGCACACGATTATCAGACCTAATAGCTGCTCACCCCCTAGCTAGTTTGTAAAGTGGTTATTGGGGTAATGATGAGGCCAGCGCGCCCTCCGAATGTGTCGGAGCTTCGGAGACAAGTCCCGACTGGAGATTTTTAATTAAAATAAACAGTATGGTAATACTAATCTCCCATTCTCTCTCATATATTCTTCACCCTCAGGCAAATACAAGCCAGTGAGCCTTATGTAGTCCTCCTTTGCAGGAGGGGCTAAAGTTAGGACATCGCACCAATGTTGTCATTAATTGTTTAAGATTTGAATTATCCACACGTAACATGAGTAATTTTTTTAGTATGATCTAACCAGAACAAACTAACCTTACGTAGACATTTGAATGCGTGGAAATTGATAACGATAATTGCACCATTATTTCTTGTGAAAAAACATTTCGGGTGGAATAATTTTGTAGTATATGATCTAACCAGAACGAACTAACCTTACGTAGTCATTTGAGTGCGTGGAAATTTGGGACATCGCAGTGGCAGATGTACGAAACGACGATGAGAAGCCGTCATTAATTAATTCAGTAGGTAGGTTTTTAAATTACCCGCCAACTTTCACAAAACACAGCCCCTCTTCTACGAGAGTAGGATGATTTAACTTCAAGCCGCCATATTGTAAACACTCTTATGTGCGTTCCAGCTTTGCCTCTGCTCGTACTCGCTCACCTCTAATGTTAACGTCTTTACATTCCTTGTTACTTAAATAACCATTGAGTGATGAATTCATTTACTTATCATTATTTAATTATCATAAATTTCCTTCATCATTGATTAATTGTAAAAATTTCGGACCACTAGCTTCCGTTTATCGGACGATTAATTTATTTATATTCATTCGGTTACCGGACGACTAGACACTTCGGATCGGGACTATCAGTAATCAATTGGCAACACTGACAATTATCAATATTTGCCGACTTGACAGTTTGACATTGGACAGTTTAGACACTAGACACTTTTCACTTTCTGAGTTGACAGTTGTTCAATAAATCGATTATAAAAAAATGTCAACAGTAGCATTATACTTTTATTTCATGCTTTGATTTTTGATCAAACTTCCCAGTTCTATTCAACTACGCTGGGTTGGCTCGCATGGATAAGCGGATATGAAATAATTATCTCAAGCAGGAAATGTAGGTGAAGTAGAATTGAAAACAATTTTTCTATTATAAAAAGTTAGTAGTTCTGTAACATCGAAATATTTCGTCAACAGAACAGTGTCTGAGAAGCGGCTTGGTCAAAATGGATCTTGCTGAAACTATGAAAAATGTTCTTGCGAAAGGAATTCAACAAACATCAGTTAATGATCTTCCATCTTCAACTGCTATGGGTTTTCCTGGTACTGGTTACGTTACAGAAAAATTATACATGTTGCTTCAGTTATATCTACAAAATAAAGGTTGGAATCCTTCTGTGGAACTTCTGCAATGCTTCACCGAGCTGAAAGAAACCTCCATGCTTCCCAGTGCAGCTTATTTACAGTAAGTAAAGATTCAAACACTTTTTCATCAGTTGCTTAATCCGTACACTTGTTCAAAGCTCTTTGTTTTTCAATGCTAAATTATAAGGAACCATTCAGATTCGATTGTGTTAACCTAAAAAAACTATTGGGTGCCAAGAAACAACTTACAAATGTTGAAAGGCGGAAAGGAAATTAAATAGTTAAAGCATTACAACTTTTTGGAAGAGAGAAATCTTGACTGGAGTATTTGTCAACCATACATAACTAGATATCTGGTAAGTTCACAGATGATACCACAATCCTGTGAACAGTAAGAACCCTTATGAGTTTGTTTATTTATTTACGGATTCACCATTAGAAACAATATAATTACAATTATAACAGTGAACTTCTACTCTAAGAAGTTACATATTTATATAAGTCAAAAATAATATTAGTCTAACCTAATGTCACTATAAGATATTTTTTCAATTCACTACAAGTTTACAAGAGGGTCGACCATAGTTAGTGCTGTGAGTTTTTATGCAAAAAAGTGGAGGATTTCTAACATTATCTCATCTGACTTAAAAAAAGTGAAGGCATCACCAATACATTATCTTTTGAATCTATTAGATGCTACTTAAAGAAATTTCATTTGATATTGATTGGTTTGTAATGTTCTTCTAGATGTTCTGTTACTATATGGAATACTGTTTTGGAGAGTATGTACTTCAACTTTACCTAATGAATTGCCCTTTTTTGGAGAAGGCATGAGATATTTAGCATTTAGAATCTTCAATGATTATCTGACTATGAAAAACTAGGTAATACACAGTGGCGGCGATAAGGGGCCAGACGTGCGGGGGGGCAGCTCCCCTTTGACCTCTTTGCTAAAACTTCTACTTTTCTAATTGCTGCAAATGAAGGAATACATAACACATATTATAACAAGAAAATAGTCACCTGTACATTTAATCAAAGTTCACCTGTTCATAGAATTCTGTAAACTTTAGTATTACCATCATTGCTTATTTAGCAGTGTTTATTCCAGATCTTTTATGAAAGTTTACACACCAAATTCAGATTTCTCCGTCAGCAAAAAAGTGTGTTTGTTTTCTCTTCACTCGCCGATCTGATGAAGTAGTAGTACAAGAAATTAAAATCTATTTGTGGCAGACTTTGCAAATTATGACATTTATATTATCCAGATTGGCAATAAAATCATATACCGAAATATCGCAAATTTCTAAGAAAAATGCACACTTCTTATAATATTTTTTCTTTGGAAAATGTTTTAATATAAAATAATAAATGAGTGTGTATTATGTCTGGTATTTCCAGATTTTATTGCCACATGTATTGCCAAACAAAATTTGGCGGGGGGGGGGGGGGGGGGGCGAATCCTACCGCCACTGCTAATACACTAAAATAAAGTAATATCAACACACTCTTCTCTCCTCACATGAACAAGTATTATATTATTAAAAATCACTCTGATGAGAAAAACGTCGTTAAAGTAAAACTGTTGGCACAAAACTGATTCCCGTCTCATCAAGGCATCAAGGTAGTGTTTGCTCTTAATGAATATATGCTCAAGTGTCCAACCCTTAAAACGAAAAATTGTTATCAAAATTAATTTCTACTATTTTCGGAAAGTGTTCCGGATCTTGAACTGGTTTTTGTCTTTTTTCTTCTATTCTGTCATGACTCATGGATCCCAAAATCGATTCGGATTAATTTGTTTGTGTTCTGAGATCCATTGCCCACACCTATCTCACATTTTTTAAAACTATACTAGAAAACAGGAATGTGTCCCCGTTCTGAAATATTGTTATTTGCAGACAAACATTAATATCCTAGAATCTAAGTGACACCTACTCCGAAATTGAAATTTTTCGTTTCCTTTTTTCTAGTTCGTAATTGAAAATGCTCTTTTTTCATCCCATTTGAAAACGTACTCCTAGCGACTCTGGCGGACATATGCATCCTTACTTCACACAGTTCAAACTTTCACCGTATGGGGGCTCTTGTTGTGTAATATAGGGTCACTGAATCTAGAAGGCCGTGCCGTCCTTACGGGTATGGCCAATGGGCGTGGTCCAATACTTGAAATATTCAAATAACCCACAAAATCACCAATTAGAGAGCAAGTTTTGTGGGTTATTTGAACACTGGATCTATTTCAAGTACTAGACCACGCCCATTGGCCATACCCTAAGGACGGCACGACCTTCTAGATTCAGTGACCCTAGTGTAATATAGGGTCACTGAATCCTAGAAGGCTTTGGCCTTCTTACGGGTATAGCCAATGGGTGTAGTCTAAAATAGTTCCAATGTTCCAAAAACATCACGAAAATTAGGTCCGATGTTTGAACTAGTGACACTGACACATGTCAAAAGTCAATTTTTATGTCATTGTCGTCATTGGAAATGTTTTCAAAAATAGTTTTAGCAGATTCACAGTAAAGAAAGCAGATTGTCCCAAGTCCAAAAATCTTCTGATGAGCCCTGCTGTCACTGATCCAACTTAGGAATATGTTGTTTACTTTTGTTACTGATACAAATATTCCTTTCTTCTGAAAGTGAAGTACCTATTGTGCAGTGAAAACCTGCAAGAATACCGACAAAAGTCATAAATTATATTGTATTCTCAGAGGTGAGTTCAAGATTATTTTGTTTATAAATTGTTAATTAGTAGATTGAAGAATACATTTTTCCCATTTTCCTCACTAAAGACCAATACAGATTATATTTTCATTCAAACTTTTTTTTCAGGATTGAAACAGGAAACCTTGAGAAAGAAATGGCTATTAATAGTATCAATATTGAATAACTTAGAGTAAAATTGTGACAGAAATCAGGACTACAACTAAATTAAAAAATGAACTTAAGAAATGTATACTTAACAGATGATTTCAATTCCTATATAATATAACAATGTTTCACCTTTGACTGTTTTTGCTTTGATATGACTTATTTACTCATTTCACAAAATATTCTCATCATTCCTTTTCCAATAATTGTTTGATTTCTTCATCAATTTTTATTTCATATGTATTGCTGTTAAACAATTTATGTAAAAATGTAATCCCTCTCTAAACAGAAATTTTTCTTGGGATCAATAAATAAAGTGTGTGCAGTGTAAGTATAACAATTTTCGTGTTCACTAGGAGTCTAGGACTGACAAATTTTTTCTGAATTGTCCAGATTATCAACCCATTTTATCAATTTTCAGATTCATTATGGAATGAAAGACCCAAAAATGGCCCTTGAAAAGAGTGGCCAATTCTAATAAGCACATAGAATGGAAAAGTTGTAAATTGCAAAAATGGAACCTTTTCTTTCTAACAAGTTTAAAAATTCTATATTGTTGTTTATCTTGAGAAAATTGGTTAGACCATAATATAAAAGATAGTGTTAGTATATTGGTAATCTCTTTAGAACAGCTGTTTCATTGAAGTGAATGGCTATATTTTCTTGTTTCAACCATACCATATGGAGGTCATAATTCACTATCTCAAAAAACTTCTTATGATAGAAATACAAAAAAAAAGAATTCATTAGGTATATAAAGGAATTTTTATAATCATTCAAATGAGAATGAACAAAAATATAGATTGTAAATGGGTGAGTCATAAATGCAGTATTTCAATCATGTTAATATTTTTTGGATGTTTTGCAATACCTATATGTCTCATAGGTATTAATTTTTGCCTTAAGTTTTTTGCTAAAGTTTGATTTCATCTGAGAGGCATTCAGCAAATATATTTGACACGTGTTATGTTCACGAATGCTAGGCACTTCAAGATTCAAATTCGATAATCGATAATATTTGATTTTTAAGTTATTAGCAGTACCTCAAATTGATACCCAATTTTGAAAATTTGTATTGATCAAACAATGGTCTATATTGACTAAGAAGTATTTGGGAGAACAGTAATCTCCAATTTTGAATAATGAACCCATAAATGGAGAAGTTTCAGTGTTTTTATAAAGGGTTTGTAACTCTGTGGGTATATTTAATCAATCATTGGCAACTTTTTCACATCATTCTGAAAACAACACTAGGTTCTGCCCTTCTAAAAGAAACTCGTGTCTGCAGCAGAGATGGTCGACGGCTGAATCTCCATGTTCCATAATGGCTGGTGGTCGGGCCACAGAATATCGGGGCCGTGTCCGAAAGTCGACGCTTTTTTGAGATTGAATTGTACACCTGACAATTTTAATCCATAAAAACAATTAGAATTGATATGTATCCATTGAAATTGTACATGATATCCATAATTTACTTATTTGACATTCTGACTTACAAAAGAAATATAACCCAACTTTTTTTTCAAAATTATCGGTTCTCTCTCTCTTATAACTCTTGCTTCCTAATTGGCGCTTTCGTGAGTTATTTGGAACATTGGAACTATTTAAAGAGATTTTGACTATTAGACTCCACCCATTGGCCATACCCGTAAGAAGGCCAAAGCCTTCTAGGATTCAGTGACCCTACTGTAATATTTCTCTAAATCTGTTAAAATCACTCGATGTTCCAGAAACAACCACCAGGTGCGCTACTGTTTGAGGGAATATTCTCGACATCAAGGTCAAATTGTGTTCAAATTGAAGAGCAATTTCAAATCTTAAAATTTCGGAAGCAAATGGGATTTAAGAAATTATTTTTACTAAATGTAATTTTTGAGACCCGAATCTATGCAGAAAACCCATAAAATAAAATCACGCGTGATCCCTATTAAAAGTCATGTTAAAATGTTCGATGGCAGCCTTTGAATATTCCCGATGAATTTTAAGCGATACGCCATATGCTTGTGGTTGTGATTTAAGAAAGTGGTAAGGGTGTTATTTTCTAGTACACAGAATACATCTCCAAAAGGCATTATGTAATATGGTTGGTTATACAAAATCCGTTATCCGATATGACGTTAAATTTCGTACGAAATAATTTCCAATTTTCATCACTGTCTTTTCGTCCAAAAAGTGCTATTGCTTCTTTGTTTATTTGTAATTTTCAATAAAAAATACAAGACAAAATTATTAATTTTCCAAATATAAAATGGATTCATTTCTTTGGTACTTATGTTGATTTCCAATAAAAATCAGAAAACGGGAAAAGTGAGGTTAAGAACCATGCGATTTTCGGAAAAAAATAAAACTATTTCAACTCATATGAAACTTGTTGGATGAAAGTTATAATGTTTCGCATGAAAATTGGCGCGAAAACAATTAAACCAATCAGAAAATTTCATACCATCGGATCGTCGGTAATAGTATGCGTTTTTCGAAAAAACACAATTTTCGAAATATTGAAAAAAATTAACTGCCGTAGGTGCACTACCCTCAGAAAGAAGTTTAGAGGCATTCCTTTGCATGTGCATCCTTCAGGAATAATCTCTGAATCCCAAACAACACAGGGTATTCATTTCATTTTCTTGATCTTGCTCACTCCAACCAATGTTATCAAAATCACATTCCCATTTCATTCATAATACCTAAGAAGGTATCTGAAATGAATGAAATATACAATGGCTCTTTCTATCCAAAAACTGCCGAACTAAGAAATCGGTAAAAATGTTGGTAAAGTAGAATTTATTGCCCGCCATATGTTTGAATATGACCATTCGCCGCCCATTTCATATTAAAAGTTAATTTCCCAAACGAAATTGTCTGGAAATTTGCTTTCAATCGGAAGTTATACTTTTTTATGGACATTTCGTTTGAAATAAAACAGAAGCAAGTATTGGCTTATTTCCTTCAATTGCCTACCAAAAAAATCTCGATTTTAGAAATGAAATCAATATATTCAGTTTTTGATTCCCTACATAAGTAAATTTGAGATATCCAACTGTAACCGTTTCTCAATGCCACTTTAAATAAAACTACACGACATTGAACGCCCACCTCAAGTTTAATACTTGTACCATAAAAGAGCTGTCACAGTAGTTTTAACTAAACGTAAAGGAATAGAAACAAAAAATTAATCGATATCTATAATTTCAATACCATCCAGTGACATATCCCTTTGGATATAGGTAAGATTGTAATACCTATCAATCTTTGACTCGAAATCTTGATACTGAATTTTCATTTTTCAATGAGACATCTATAAATTTAAATTCAGGTAATGAAATTGATTGTTTTTGCCATGTGTGGGATTTCTATTGTTTCAGAATGATGGCTTCTAGAGTTACTCTGGATTCACAGGGCAGGCTCATATTACGCGAGAATGGAAAAATTATTTTACCATTCGAACACTTTGCAAATGCAGTAATGTTGAAACACATGAATGGGCCACATGGTCTGCATTTGGGAGTCGAAGCAACAGTGAGAGCTGTAAGTATCAGTAAATAATTTTGTTGATTTTTATATAAAATCACTAAAAACACAATGGTTTCGAACTATATGATATTATTATAAAGGGGTATTGCACCATAAATGACCAAATCCGCCTTCGCACACAGCCATCGTTTTGACAATCGGCTGTTAGAGAAATCATGACATTAATTATTGTAAGCCATTACAGTTTCCTATATCATCTGTAGTAGTTGACCATTTTATGTAGAATCAGTGACAATCAGTTTTGCAATAAATATGTTAGGCATATTTCTGAGAACAGAGAGTATTATACCCCTTCACCAGACAAGTAATTTGATTCCTAGATGCGCATTTCGATAACAAAGTTATCTTCATTGGGATTACTAAACTAAGTGCAAATCGTCATACCAGTCTTATTTATATCACATAATTAATCACCATGAGGTAATCTGTGTACTAGGAAGTGACCCTACCTGATGGACAGGTACAACCCCACCCAATAAACAATACAACAAAGGCACTTAATTATTCCTTTACTGGTATCAAATCATATAGTTTGGAATTTAATGAACCATTATCATTATTAACCCTTGCTTAATAATGATAATGGTCCGTTAAATTCCAAACTATTTGATTGATACCAGTAAAGGAATAATTAAGTTAAATAAATGGATATTTTGGAACCTTTGGTGTGAATACAATTCAAGAAAAAAGAAACAACCCAAATACCAAAACTACGTCACAATCACACTCAACGCGCTTTTTGCCAACAAAGTTAGCATCTTCAGGAGCTAAAAGCAGCAAGCTTACCTCTACCTAACCTCTAGTTTTGGTGTTTGGGTAGTTTCTTTTTTCTTGAAGAATAATTAAGTGCCGTTGTTGTTTTGTTTATTGGGTGGGGTTGTACCTGTCCATCAGGTATGGTCACTTTCTAGTAAACAGATTACCTCATGGTAATTAATTATGTGATATAAATGATACTGGTATGACGATTTACAGTTAGTTTAGTAATCCCTACTGATGAAAATA
The DNA here is from genome assembly GCA_944452925.2 of Chrysolina oricalcia. Lineage (NCBI taxonomy): Eukaryota > Metazoa > Arthropoda > Insecta > Coleoptera > Chrysomelidae > Chrysolina > Chrysolina oricalcia. Next base: position 9,019,365 of record OX101816.2, read on the forward strand.
ACTTTGTTATCGAAATGCGCATCTAGGAATCAAATTACTTGTGTGGTGAAGGGGTATAGTACTTTTTGTTCTCACTGAGTGACACCACGGGCGTCCAATATCCCATTTTCGCATATTTCTGAACTCATCAGTACTGAATCTTCAATTATATATCTATAAGAAACCTTCACAATTCACTGGTACGAGGATGTATTGAAAATTCTTAGCCTATGGAAGCAAACAAAATTTGAAAGGAAAAGTATTTTATTATTCCTCTTAATTTATTACATTTATTACAACGAACCTGCAACGCCTATAGACCTTTTAAAATGAATGTTTATCTTGACCTTTCAGAAGTATACATTCCTTAACACTTTCACTAATTGCAAAATATTCTGCAAATGTCGTTTAATCAGCTACAGTTATGGACCGCTATTTCTTAGATTTACAACTTATAGCACTTCCTGACACTTTGAAAATATATTCAGTAAAAGATATTCTACCTACAATACAAGTACCATGATCAGCATCTGCATATGCTTCTAGGTGACAGTTAGTAGTTTTACAAAAAGTGATACCTAAATCAACCGTCTTCTTCAGGGGCCAGGTAGCCGAGTGCTGATCTTTTCAATCACTCTGGCTGCCGGTAGAAGGCTCTAACCCTAGCGACTGCAGACATTTTTCTGATGGCTAGGAATCGCATGTAAAAAAGGAAGACCTCGGTAATTCTTGGCTCGAACAAGTTTCCACTTCTGAGGGCTGCCGTTCGTAAGGGGAAGACAGCTGGTTAACTGAAAAAACAATTTCAATTCAAGTATCTCAAAACTATCTTTGCAGCAATGAAATGTTCTTCGGAGTTATGGCTATTGAATTGACTTAAATAACTAACAATAACTGAAATATCTGGCCTTGTTGCAACTGCAAGATACATTAAAGCATCAGGAAGTTTTTGATGTTGTGAATTCTGTCCAACAATTTGAGGTTTATCTAACTTAAGGCCATTTTCAAAAGGTGTACAAATAGGTTAGAATTTTTCATTTCAAATTTTTCAATCATATCCTTGGTCCAATAATAAAATTGTCTTGGTCTCATTTAAGATTATTTTGTTTTCTGTTACGACTTACTCTCATACCGAAAAATGTACATACAGGTCCTAAATCCTTAATTTTGAAACATTTAGAAAGTTTTACACTCCTAATAAGTTATTGATAGTTGCTATGATGACGCAATATATTTTTTTATCCATGGAACCGATCTAGGCTAACTAGATATCAATACATCCTCAGTCCTACAACATATTTTGAGTTGGGACTTTTTGTCTCAGAAAGTATTTAGAATCGGTATGAAATTCAAAATAGAGAAAGAATCAGGTTTTTTTGGTAAAACCTTTTCAAGGAAACATTTTAGGACTACTAGAGTAGTTTTCTTTGTTCAATAGATCTTTGAATATTTCTTGTCGGGATGGCCCTTCTGAGCATTATTTACTAATTGTACTCGATATGATGAACTAACTATTCATGATCTACTTCAGGCCGAATCATTGACATTTTTGCTGTTCAGGTTATGGAATCGTACACAATCGGTAGGGAGAATTTCGGGATGGAGAAGGACTTCATCATAGACGTGGTGCAGAATTGTCCTAATCCTGCTTGCCGTTACTATAAAAATCAAATGGAACTCACTCAGAAAACTTTACAGCACTTGGCTCCAAGTTATTTAGGCGAAGCACAACCAAACAATACTGATATGAGAAATAGTGAGTCATTGATTTTTGTAGAGGTTGTCTGGTAGCCTTTGTTATTACCTACCAACTATTTGACTTGATTATAGTACCTAAGAGTCTTTCTGTAATGGGTAAACTTTATTTTGTCCTGCTGATGTTGTTCTGTCTTAAAATGGTCATTGAACAGGGTTCCCTGTGATGCAAAAGTTGAAGGTCCGCCTTTATACTTGATATACGAGGGTAGTCCCAGAAGTACCTGGCCCAACAAAGAAAACACGAAAATTTTTGGAAAAAATATATTTATTTTTCACCGTAATCTCCTTTTAGTTCCACACACTTTTCCCAGCGATGTTCAATAGTTCGACACCCTTCTTATAATAAGAATCGTCAAGCTCCTCAAAATAGTCATTAACTGCCGACGAAACCTCTTCATTGTTGGAAAATCTTTGACCACCGAGCCATATTTTCAAGTCTGGGAACAGAAAATAATCCGAGGGGGCCAAATCTTGCGATAGGGTGCATGAGGTAGCAATTCAAACCTTAAAACATTAATTTTGGCCATTGCAATAACGTATGTGTGAGCTGGTGCATTGTCTTGATGAAACAACACTTTCTTCTTAGCCAAATGCGGACATTTTTGCTTGATTTCTTCGCACAAACGTTGCAATAAGTTCGCATAATACTCGCCGTTGATAGTTTTTCCTTTTGCAAGATAGTCAATGAGAATTATCCCACGCGCATCCCAAAAAACCGACGCCATGACCTTGCCTGCAGATTGAACGGTCTTTGCCTTCTTTGGAGCCGGTACTCCCTTTTCAGTCCATTGTTTTGATTTTTCTTTTGTTTCGGGTGTGAAGTGATGGACCCACGTTTCATCCATGGTTATGAAACGGCGCAAAAATTCGATGGAAACATCTTCACGACGCTGTTTTTGTCCAAATTTTCAGTTAATATGCGATGTACCGCACTTTTTGAAATTCCTACTTTCTGCTAGCTCGCGCACTTTCAGTTGACGATCATCCAGTACCGCTTTGTGGATTTTCTTCAACATTTCTGGAGTCGTTACCTCATTTGGTCGACCACTGCAATGCTCGTCTTCGCAGGTCGTACGGCCTCGTTTAAACTCTGCTACCCAATATTTTACTGTTGATAACGAAGGAGCAGTCTCACCTAGAGTAGAATCTAGTTCAGCTTTTATATTGGTTGGGATAAGGCCTTTCAAATAAAAGTATTGTGTCACATAACGACGACCAATTTTTTCAATGTTTACAAATTCACTGAAAACGTTTACTATTGATGGCTGCCAAGCAAATACTAAACAACGTGGCGTCTTCAAAGTTGAAACATATGCTGTGTGGATTGTGTACTTTCTTATACAATGGTATTTTTCAAGTGATACTATTCAAAATGGTTTTTGTTTCGTATTTGTACATCAAACTGTTCAAAAGTTAGCAAGGGGGAGGGACTAAAAGAGCCACATCAGGTTAATTTATACTTTTAGATTTGCTAACATAGTCGCTCCATTTTGGGCAAATGGCTAATTCACTCGAAACATCTTGATTCAGATGACATATCTCAAAGTGTTGGATTTTGGGAGCAATGTTTGTGAGTGATTATAGTGGTATGTTGAGTACATTCATTTCGGACTTCCTTCGTCTTATAATTTGTATAAATCACAACGTTTCAACTGCTTATATCCGCAGTCATCTTCTGGTGAATACTGACAAGTTTCAAAGGCTTGTGGATTAATATACCCGGTAATCTTAGTCCATTGTTTTGTTTTCATGGCTGGTAATCTCAATTATTATTGGGTTAATTTACTAGTTTCTACCTGTTACCTTCTCATTGTTATTAGGGTGATCTTGACCTTTTCACGGGCTTGAGGGTCCTTCGGCGATGGCAGACCTGGCCAGTCCGACACTAATCAAAGTCATGTTCCATAAGTGTGTTATTATTTTGTTAAAGAAATCAAAATCATAAACTAAACCTTCAAACATCAATTTAGGATTAAGCGCAGTTGACTTGACTGGTCAAACCAATTTGGAAGTCAAATCAAACCCTCCGATGCTGGAGAGACCAAAATCCGTAGCTCCCACCCAACAACAGCTCACTGCTGCACTGATCCAGCAACAAAATCGAGTTATCGCCCAACAGAACATTGATAAGCTCAATGCAAACCTGGAAAAACAACGTCAACAGATGCAGTTACAACAACAAATGGATATGGCAAAAGGTCAGCAGCAAAAGCAACACTTTGATTTGCCGCTGATGGATCACAAGCTAACGGATTTTTTGCGTGCCAATTTGGAGAATTTAGAAGGTATTATTCTATTAGTATTACCCACAAAATATGCAAATGATGTACTTTTTTTAAGGATTTTCTGCTGCAAATAAAGATCTGTTGGCCCTGCACAACGGTGCGTGGGCACCTGCTCCTACTATGTCGGCTCCTACAGATAACAAAAACATGTCTGAAGGTGGTCAAGAGAAAATTGTAAGAGCATTCGCTGAAGTGATGAAAAACATGTCCCGGATGAAAACTTATGTTCGTCCTGCCATGTGCAAACCATATGGAAAGCAGTCTGAAGCATTACAGAAAAGTAAGCAACTTCTTCATGCTAAATAAAGGTTCTATAACTATAATATTATAAAGTGAAGAGAGTGTTTTTCTATTTAATTTCGAGAGTTCCATCATTCGTCGACAGCTGTTTCGTGATTTTTCACTAATTAGGACGACTTTATGGAATATCTCGAAATTAATACGAATCCACTCTGAAATCAATACCTGACGGCAACGACAGTATATAACAAAAAATAACTTGTGACATATACAGTCATTAGTTGAAACGAACCAAGAAATCCAAAGTTAGATGAATATCTACTCATTAATCTACTCATTATTCAAAATTCCATGAAAAAGCATTACTTAATTTTTATAAAAAGGTGAATAAACGGTATCATTATAACCGCGAAGTTAAAAACTTCTTGCGAGAAATTTCAGGTAAGAATTTCATGTAGGTATATGTTTTGTAAACTTTTAAAATTCAACCAAATGATAATAAAAATAAACTACCTGAGTAAATTGAAGTGAAAGAACTCATGAAATTAATTTCGATGAGACTCTTGAATCCATTTTTTCAATTGTTTTTTAAATGAGAATAATGACTTGATCCCTCTTATATGATTTGGAATTAAATCATAGTAAAATGGCAATAAATATTTGAAATTTTTTTGAGATCTTGTTTTTTTAACTTTATTTTTCACTGTGACACTATTTTTATTTCTTGTATTATAAATATGATTATTGAAGTTTATATTCGTTTTATGTTTGTAGATATAAATCATTATGTTGTATCCAAATAATTGTCTAATATCCATTTTCTTTCATTCTTTGTGCAGTTTTTCACTTGGATATAAATAATTTCTACTATACAGGGTGTTTCATAATAAATGCGCAGGACTTCCGGATGTGATAGCTCGTTCAAAAATATGAAAAAAAAGTTTCTATTAACTTACCCTCTAAAATTCAACATTTTCGAGATACAGGGTGTTGAAATTTAAAAAAAAATATACAGTTTTTTGCGAATATCTTTGGAACCGTTTATCGCACAAAAAACAGATTTTGAATGCATTTTCTACTCATAATAAGCTATGTTTTGTGCAGATTTTTATTTTTTAAAATTCATAATTGGTGAAGATTTTTGAAGGGGTAGTGGGTGTTTTTTTCTCCAACTTCTACGCCACTGGAAAAAGTATGATTTCGAGCGGCCTACTTGAACCGCCAATATTTTCTACACAAAAAAGGTACTCTTGGTCATAAGCACTAAAGTTGACCGTTTTCAAGAAAAATCAACTTTCATGTTGAAAAACATGGTAAATTTTTTTAAATAATTTTTTTCCTAATTATACAAAATTTATTTAAACGTTAAAACAAGTAACAAAACCAAATGTTGACTTCTTAATTACAAAATAAAAAAAAAAATAAAAAAAACAATAACAATCATACTCAGTTGAATTGTTGGAAATGTCCGCCGTTAGCTTCAATGCACGCAGCATTTTTTCTAGTAAAAAACGTTATTTAAACAACATGAAAGTTGATTTTTCTTGAAAACAGTCAACTTTAGAGCTTATGACCAAGAATACCTTTTTTATGTAGAAAACATTGGCGGTTCATATAGGAGGCTCAAAACTGTACTTTTTTCAGTGGCGTAGAAGTTGGAGAAAAAAACACCCACTACCCCTTCAAAATTTTCACCAATTATGAATTTGAAAAACTAAAAAATACACACAACACAAAACATAGCTTATTATGAGTAGAAAATGCCTACGAAATCTATTTTCTGTGCGATAAACGGTTCCAGAGATATTCGCAAAAAACGATTATTTTTTTAAAATTTCAACACCCTGTATCTCGAAAATGGTGCATTTTAGAGGGTAAGTCAATAGAAACTTTTTTTCATATTTTTGGACGAGCTATCACATCCTGAAGTCCTGCGCATTTATTATGAAACACCCTGTATATGATTTTCAAAAACCCTTTCTGAAGAGCATCAAGATTTCTAAGGTGGGATTTCATGACTATTAATGAAGAATAAAGAATATCAAGAGTTTTTATGTCCATGAATGTTTTGAGATACTTGAATTTTGATAATAAACTTCACAATTTCCTCAATAGGAATTCTATTTGTTTATCCCATTTAAGCATAATCCCTAAATACTTGATACTATCTGTTTCTTCTATTCTACTATTATTATAAATTATTAGTGGCCCTATGTCTGGGAGAGTATAATTATAAAATGCGAATGTCATATATTTCGTTTTTTCAAAGTTTATTGTGAGTAGGTTATAAATAAACCAATTTTTAATCTTTTCAAAATCTAATGTGGTCTTAGTCTGTAATTCAATCCAGTTTTTCCTCCATATAATATAACTGTATCATCTGCAAAACTATGAATTTCATCTATAATAGTATTAATATAAAAAAGGTCATTGAGATAGAGAGAAAATAGCAGTGGTCCCAAAACTGTCCCCTGTGACACAACAAATTGAAAGATTTTTTGTTCATTCCTAGCTTCATCAATTTCAACATATTCAGTTTCAACTTGTGATTTTAGATGGCTCAAGTCACCTTTTGTTATATTACCGTCAGGTATTAATTTCAGAGTAGATTCGGTTTAATTTCGAGAGATTCCATTAAGTCGTCCAATGACCGAGAAATCATGAAACAGCTGTCGACGAATGATGAAACTCTCGGAATTAAACCGAAAAACACTTTATTCACTTTACATTTTGTTTTTGTTCCTCATAACGTATCAGAAGCTTGATTGAACCTTGGGTTGGTCAGAACAACAAAATTGTTGGCTGCCTGTCAATGAGTAGATAATCATTTAACTTTGGATTCCTTGTTTCATTCCAAATTAAGTTTCAACTAGTAACTGTAGATGTAAAAAATTACGTTTATACTGTGAACGGTGAGTAAAACCTTATTTTATGCACTGTCATAGAGAATAGTATATTAAAATATAAGTGAATAAAATGGTCTTTCAAACACGCGCGATTTTTCGCAGTGCTCGAAATAGAGCAAGTGTTTGAAAGACCAGTTATCCACGAGTTCTTCACGCCATTTTTTTATTGGTACCCTTTGAAATCATAAATACTCGCAAAAATCTAATGAAAAAAATATAAAAAAAAATATGACATTTCATCAAATGGAAGGGAAATGTAACCAGAAATAAATGAACGAGCTGTCTTGCATTTGTTAGTAATACTTCATTTGACGTTACAAGGTACTCCTGTCGGATCAATAATTAAAAAATTGTCATTCAGACTTCACGTTTCTCGAGTTGTTGATGTTGCCAAGGTAACTTTAAAAAACACGCGTTTTTGAAGGTTCGATTTAAACACGCTGCGGCGTGCTTGAAATTGGTAAAATGGGGCATCAATAAAAAAAGAATATTTTGACTTTCAATTCCATCTTTTGATTTTTAATTTATTGTTAATATTGAAATATGTTCATAATCAAAATAAAATTTTCGCCCAGATTTGCTAATTGACACAGAATCAAATATCAGTGAAGTTGAGATTAATATAATAATAATAATAATAAAGTTTATTCACCAAGAAAAAAATTACAAGAGTGTGGATACATTATTGAAGTAAATAAACAAGTGGTACCACAGAAGCTTTGGTTCCTAGGGAACCGTCGCTTGTACGTGGTTTCATGTTGTGTATGTTCCATCATAATAAGTAGGCTTCATTACTGAATAAACAAACAATTTGAACATATAAAAGTATATAGATATAAAATATGAAAATGAAAAAATGTGGGATTGTGAAAATGTAAAATTGTAACAATGTAAAAGTGTAAAAATGTACAATACAATACTTTATTCATCACTCGAATCTATCATACAAATTATAGAATATAAAATATACATAGATTATTGGACTAGTCAAAAAATTATTGTTTGTTACAATTTAAAATTTCAACCTACATTCAACATTAATTATGATGCACTGTAGTGTGCATGCTTGAACAATGTAGGAAAGATATGGAGCTCAGTTATAGGAATATAATTCGCTGCCATAAATCATGCTTATAAAAATTCATCAGTAGAGTAAAATGTATTGCATAGCAGGTAATTTGATAATTTATTTTTAAAGCTAGTGTCTATCACACCGAAAAGATTTTGGAATTTATTGTAAAATTTTATTTGTTGATAAGTATGTGAGTTTTGGCTAACCGTGAGTCTGGAGTAATACTGATGGAGCTGATTGCTTCCCCTATTTCCATAATTATGTAAATCACTTTGTTTCATTAAATTACTATTATTGTTCCTCAAGTTTATCAACAAGTTATACATGCAAAGCGATGGTAGAGTCATGATTCCCAATTCCACAAATATGCTTTTACAGGAGGTTTTAGGGTGTGCTACCTTCATGCAGCGTAATATTCTTTTCGTGCAATCGCACGCGAAGTCAGTATTTCGCGTTCTCAGCACAGTCCGCGAAATTTAATTTCGCGGCCGTTACCCATAGCAAAGGCCGCGAAACCAAACGTCACTTTCAAAAATGTTTTCAGACATCGTCTTAACATTCTGTTTGTCACACCAATCTTTAAACTCGCCGTAACATTTTTTGTACTGCCGTTTAGATTTTTCGGGTATTAAAACGGAAAGCGCCGAATTTACAACGCTTTTGAGTTCAGGAGGAGTGGAAGGTACTGAAATATCGCTATCAGTATCAGACATTTTGCGTTTTGACAAGAACTGTCAAAATATTTTGTATATATTGAAACATATCATTTCCATAGCACACGGTGATATTGTTAAATAAATTGAACTGCTGTAGATTTTAGAGCAATAATATATTTATTTACAACTATCTATTTTAATAATTTTAACGATTGCACGAAAAATAGTGTGTATGCCATGGCCGCGAAACTTTTTAACGACCTCAAGATTATCTTGCCTCGGCCGCAAGCGGCCTCGGCGATAACTGTTCTTTCGGTACGTTAAAAAGGTATTTCGCGGCCTTAGCATACAAATAACTATTTTGAGAATAAAGACTTTATGTATATGTGCTGAGGAGCCCCAGAATATAAGTACATACGATATAGTTGCTTGTACCAGACCAAAATATGCAAGTTTCAAAACATTCATTGATACAGTGTTCCTCAACTGTCTGATTAGGAAACATATCAAGCTCAATTTACAAACAATGCTATCCACGTGTTTTTCTATATGACTAATATTTTCATCATAAATGACATGAAGACTGTTTTTACGTCATTTATCCGTTAGTCCGTTACGTATACAATATTGATAAAACTCGTTTGCACTTGAGTTGGCTTCAGATACCGAGTTGCATGTTTTGCTATCAATTCCAAAACTAGTATCATCTGCGTACGCTACTATAAGACTTGGAATTTTGCAAGATTCCCTCAAGTCATTCACAAATAGATTAAATAATAAGGGGCCCAATATAGATCCCTGGGGTACCCCAACCTTCACAGCAACTGCTTCAGATTTGGAATGATCAATGACTACTACTTGCTTCCTATCACTTAAGAGCCACCATCACCGAACAGTCAAATTTCTTCCTCATCCCTTCTACCTATAAGGTTTGTTGGCATACTTATCAAGAATAGGGGTGAAGATAATGAATTCGATGAACATTGGCAACACAGCACCTGTCCGTTCTCGACTAGAGCGCAAATCAGATAGAAATTTCCCAATCGTAGGATCCGTTTCTTGCAAAAACCATTGATTTCATGAAAGATATATTTTTTGTATGGGCTTGTTGGTTCCATGAAAATGCCGGAATCTCTCAATTTTTTTAATTCATCATGTCATTTAAATTGTTTTTCTTAAAAATTATCATAACCAAAAATCACTGAAGTTCCGGAATTTACACAAAAACAGTGAGTAATGCAAAAAAAATTGAAAAATTCTGAAACAAAAACAGTGGCGACAAAACGGATTCCCGTTTTACCAAGGTAGTGTTTGCCCATAAGTATGAATCAATACATTTACAGTTATTTGCACCGGTTCAACTTAAGCTCACCTTTCGACTTACCTTACATTACGATTTTGGTTTGCACCGCTATTTGAGGACAACATAAGCCTTAGTCAAGATAAGCCTCAGATTTTCCAGGCTTAGGTTTCACTTAACGACGTAACCTCACTTCTACACGAATTAAGTATTTTCCTATTTTCTTGATGTTTGAAGTATTTTGAGCAGTGTCTGGATTTGCTTATGTGTTTGTATTTTTGTGGGAATCTGATTGTTCAGGTTTGAAACAAATCGTCACGCACAATATTAAATAACAACGACCTAGAATTTAAAATTTGAATCAAATTTTTCCTAGACAAGTGTACGAGAGAGGATATCATTTGCATATTTGACGAGCTTACATTTTTTCCTAGATTTAGGGTGACCAAACCTGCAGCTCTCTTTAATTAGTACTAAACCTGATTGAGGCTGAAATTGAATATCCCTATGATGTGAAAGTATAAAAATCATTTTCAGATTCAACACTGTACCTACATCTCATTACAAAATTTCTATTGATATATTGTTGATTTATATTACTTATACGAACTTGAAAATATTCTGTTGCTTTGTACTGCAGGAATGGTATGGCGAGTCTTTTCAAATTTTCTTAAGCTGGATTTATAGATTGTGTCGCAGCCGCTTCCGCTGCCGTAGCTGTTGCCGTAGCCGCTGGCAAAATTATGACCAATTTATAGTTCTATTTCGTGTTCATTGAGCGCCAACTGTTTTCCTTCATGAACATATTTTTATAATTCTTGTCCTTCAGATTATATTGATGTGGAAATCCTTCTAATATGTTTAGGAATACGCCTACATTAATATCTATATTTTCCTCATATTCTATTAAAATAAATTTTTGCTTTCAAAATATGTAAACAAATACATAACCTAAATTATGTGACATTTCGTTCATTTTTGACAAGGACATTTTGAGTTTCATGTCATTTTCCGCTGCCGCTGCCGTCCAAGATAAAAGTTGGTTAACTACCGGCTGCAGCGAATCTACAGGGTGTATAAACACATGCATGAGCAACGGCACATTTATCTTCGTACGGCAACGTCAACTGCAACGACTGCGGCTGCGACTCAATCTATAAATCCAGCTTTTCATCCAAAATTGTTAACATCTTTATGTCGTAACATTTTGGATGACTAATCTGTTTACCAAAGGTAAGTCAGATCAGGTTAGGGTGGCTAATTACGCATTTTAGCTAATGTACACGCAGCTCTCTTGGTTATATTGTGGCTAGTTTTCCCAGTAGAGACTCATTTTCCAAATCGCATGCCATACTCCCGGCAGCCTTTCAAATTAGACAGAACTGACAGCGCAATGTGCATATTATTGAAAACTTTTCGTTGTTTAAACGTCTCGTCGTTGGTTACGTGTTCATCTTTGCGTTGTTGCCAAACATTTTCAATACTCAGCTAAGATTCAGGCCAGGAGTCAACGGTGGAAACCATCTTTACCTTAAGGTGTACCTTGCTGATCCTTCACTTAACTGAGTTTCTTATTAAGGAGAACCGGTGCAAATAGCCGTTATTAGCGTTGCCTCGGATTCCTATTCTATTTAGCTTTTCAATTATAAGGTAATGATCAATATTGTCAAAAGCCCTACTGAGATCAAAAGATATAGCTAATGGGGTTGGACACCCAGTAGAATGAAACGATTGCAAATTGGTCAGAAGTATTAGTCTATGAAACCGTGACTAGACCTATTGTTATGTATACCTAGTGTCAAATAGAGCAAAATTAACGAAAACTTGAAAGTTGAATTGTTGAGAACCCCGTTCGGATAATGATTCAAGAAGCTGTGGGTAAGAATATTTGCCCTCTCCAATTTGTTTTCTTGCTAGAACACGACTGATGATTAATTGTTTTTCTAGCTCTCATGGATACTGTTCAACTGATACAATCACTGCGCAGCTTCTTGCCTCCCCCGCACATCCAAGTCAGTTCTTGGAAAAATGAGGATAAGCATCGCTTTGAAGAATCCTAAATTACTTTTACAAAGAAATCTTCAGGATGTGGTTTGAATAGTGCATGTTCTGACGTGTTTTTCGAAAACAAATTGCAAATGAAAATTTGTCCTTGTTGAAAGCTGCAGCATCACAATGTTAATGATCCTGGAGGTGAAAATTGATTATCAGAATTTCGCAAAATTCTTAGTCACAAAAATGTTGAGTAAAATTGTGCAATTTCAAAATTGTATATCAGAATCATACAATGTAGCAGTTGAGTTCCAGAGAATCATTTTCTGATGAATAATGGTCAAAATATGAATGAACAGATAATTCTGATTTATCTTGCATTTCCTTTATTGTTGAGGTGAACAATAATTTGAATATAATTTAATTGATGGTAGCTTAGAATCTCAAAAATCCTTCAAAAGGATATCAATTCGTTTTATATGTTCCTTTAGTAGTATGATTATTTTGCACATCATTAGCAAACAAAATCTAGTCATTTTTGGCACGAGGTAGAAAAACAAATCAAGTCACTTATCCAATCTTCCAGTCTCGATTGGGATTTAACAGTACAATTATTATCTGTTATTGAAATGAGTGGAAACTAATGACTCTTAATTATTGTATAATCATTTCGTATAAATACTTTTAGGTGTTATTACCGAAAAATGTTATCAACTTGTATGATTATTTCCTAGTTTAACAAGCAGAGGAGTGTTTTTTGCTCGATGACAAGGATAATAATTATACAAACTAAGAGGTATAGAGTAGACTAGGTGAAGATGATGCCAACTTGCAAAAAATGTATGCTTTTCAGTAGTTAGTCTGCTCCAGCTCAAGAAAACTCAATTGGAATTGACTCAAATGAATAAACCAGTTTTCTTGTTGTTACACTATTTTTTTAGTAATTCTTAAGATATATCACATAATATATGAATATTTGGATCCTTTGGAATACAATTGAGAAACTTACAAAAATACCCAAACACCACTTCACACACGTTTCGTCCACAAAGTCAATATCATCGAAGCTGAAAGCTTTCAGCTGCAATGATGCTAAAGAACCCCTCACGAATTTGCTGAAATTTTATGACTTTATAGTGGGATGGCAGTGTAGTCAAAAATCACCTGTCATTCGGAGGTTTTTGAATACCCTGAAAGTACTTTTATTCAAAAATTCAATAAAAATAATAATCCATGTTTTATTAATTAAAACTCTGCCAGAAACCTCAGATATAAGGCACAATATAAGCTTTCATTTGAGTAAAAGAAATTTGAAATCGGGGAGATATGATCGTTTCAATGAAGTCAGGATCCGCCACTTTGGATTAGCCGCCATTTCTATTAGCTATCACTTTGAGATGGCAATCATGGTTTTTGTGATCCTAAAGTCCCATTAAAACTTTTGCGTGAAGGAAAATCAGAACCCTCAACTTATACCAAATTCTTGGCTGGCCAAGCGTTTACTTACTAAAAACTGGGAATCTAGAGCTTTCAATAGAAAACTAACTAGAATTTTTGCCTTACATCTTTTATATTTTTGTTTGATAAACGCTTTTAATTTGTGGGAGTTCGAAATAAATTTGAAGGTTTAAAATAAAATATATCGACCATAGTGTAGAGAAATAGGCCGATTATTTTGTTACTTTATTCTTCCTATACCAGTCCTGCAGATTTTTCTGGTAATACATTTTCAGTTGCCTTTTGAGCACTGTTCAGGGTATTTGAAACAGATAAACTGCAATAAAATTTAAGATTAATAGGTATGAAAACATTAATAACAAACACTTTTTACCTTGTAAAAAAAATCTGTTTTATAATATTCATACTAATAAATTAATCTATAACATGTAGGTACTTTTGCTATGTGTTCTGTGATATTATTAAATTTTAGAGAATGGCAGTTTTTCTAATCCACTTACTTTTACAAAAATCGACATCCACGGTATGTTTACTTTTAATTAAATCGATGACATTTAAAGAAAATTATGATCATAATAAAAAAAACATGAAATTTGTTGCACACTAAATATAAGCAAAAATAATTTACTTGCCTTCAAAAATATAGCATACGTGGTAATTTAAAATGAAACGTTTTATTTGATTTGTACAATTTTTGAAATATTTTGGACTGAGCCGAAAGCGTGGTCCACAAATCGAGCAAGTGTGCAGAGGTTTTCAAAAGAGTTTTTTACGAAACTTTGTATACTACTGTAGGTAAAAAGAAACCTCAGAAATAAAGTGTCCGATCAACAAAACCATAGAGCCGTGACAGTTGCTTTGGAACTCAGCCAACTTGAAACATTGCAAAATTTTGACGCTTTTAGGAGAGAAAAAAACACAGTGAACGAGAGATACGTGCGGAAAGTATTTTGCACACGGTGTGTGCAAAAAAGTACTACCGCTTTCGGAGCGAGTTGTCCGTGCTCAGAACCTCATTTTCTGATGCAGCCGTATGAAATATTATTTAAATCTACAGTTTTCTAACGACCCGTTCCACTATAACATAAATAAATTTCAGCCAATTAGTCCGGAAGCCTTCAATTTGTTTTCGTGTGGGAATCTTTGGCCGTAGTTTTGGTATTAGGTTTTAGTTTTCTACTCATCTGACTTGGAATATTTGTTGAAAGTGTGTATACTATATCCAAGATTGTATTTGTGAAGAATGTTTCATAAGAAAACGCATGACCTTAGAATTAATAAGTATCCAAAATACTTCATATTGTAACTTGGTAGCAATCACGATAATATCTGACCATGATTTACCATTGTAGGTTGAACGACCTCTAGTTATTTGGTTCATAAAACTCAACAGTCAAATTTATGTATAGTTTTGTGATATACATTGTACTTATGCAGTTCGTGGAGATTATTTAAGTTGAATAATTGAGATTATTTACATAGATTCTTAATTTCTGCTTTTACCAGTACAAATTATAGCACAATTTCCAGGTATATTTACATTTTTTAAAGCATGTCTTCATTTACAAAAATTTATATATCAATATATCATATATGACACTCAACATGACAATGTATGTAGTTTTAGAATAGTAATAGTCTTCTAATTTTAATTGCTGTTCTTAGAAAAACGGCAAGGCAACAATGGTATTTCAAAATCTAGTCGTGGAGAATAAAATTCTTCCACCCAAAATTCCTGCTGTGATATTCGAAATCAGTCGTTCGCTATACAAGTCAAGTCATTTTGATTGAAGATATACATGAACTATGGATGGCCCACCAACATGAACATTTTATTGAGAGGTTTCACCCAAAATGTAATAATTTTTAGTAGGAAAACAGCAGTTGTAGATCTGAATTACTGTGAAGACTGTTGGAAACTCTGGTCTTGATAATATTTGTGAACAAATTGGCACGCACAAAGACTATGCACTGTTCAAGAATTGTTTTAGTTGGTAACATGTGCTTCCTATGAAGTAAAACAAGGTTGTATCCGAATCCGATAGATGGCTTGAAGTTTTGATATAAAAGGGAAGAGTTGACCGTTATAATCTATACTTGAAAAACTTTACGCTTTTTCAAAAACTCGTTTATAAGTTGGTGGGTGCTAAATCATACCTTACCCTCACATTCTAAAAATGTCCAACGTACGTATGTCCCTCAAGATATGTGCAATCCTGTTTTGAAAAGCAAACTTTCTAGGACACACGAGTAGACCCAAATCTCAAGTTTGTTATCGGATAGTCTGAATATGACTTGTTTTGCATTATTAATATAAAATGTTCCATGTCCACCTTGCCAATTTCTAGTATTATTTTGCTTTGGGCTTTATTCTATTATATGTATACTGAATAGATTTGCAGTATTTTGAAGTATGTGATAAATGTTGATTTTTCATTCTGGTGTAACCAAGCTTTAGTGCAATTTCGAAATAAATTTTTTCAAGTGAATGTTTTTTTTTACTTTACCTTGTGGGCAAAGTCAATGAGTGCAACTGCAGGGGGTGATTCATTAGGTCATTTTAAGAAGAAAAGTTCCCATGAACATATGTCCGGAGTTGCTTCGTTTCTGAGATACAAGGCGTTGAAATTTATAAAAAAAAATGTAATTATAATATCATGGATAACCTGAAACCGACTTGGTTGAAATTTGGTACATTTATTTGAACTAATAAGGCGCTCATTTAGCCCAAACTAGATTGAAATTATTTGGTACAGTGGGGTATTAGTGGGCACCACAGCCAACAATATTGTAAAAAAAAGGCACGCCACTGACTTTTTTTTTCATAATATTGAGTATTCATTTGTATCATCAAAGTTAGTAGGTGTCAAAGAAGTATTCATGTATAGTTTTCATATATTCAAGTTTTTTTTGAATCAAGCATCGTTTTTTATGTCAAACTCTGTCTGCAAGGAAATTCCAGCTGCTCCTCCAGATCAGTAAGTTGTTAGAGACCATCATCAACAAGTTTTAACTTTTATGAAACGAAAGAAACACTGTCTTATTTTCACGACCGGTTTTGGGTTTTATCCCATTATCAAGTATAAAAAGTAATACAATTGAACTCTAAAACAGTTATACAAGAAGTGCAGGAAAAACGGGATTGAGAGGTAATTGAATGAAATTAAATGAACAGGGGTGAAACGATATAAATTAAATACTGGAGGTTATGGAAATTACCTGAGTCGTCAAAATTATAAATTCAAAAGTGGAGACGTACATAAATCGAGTTGCTCGTTGAAGTTTCTATATTTCGGGTTTTTAATTGATTTATTAATTTCCATGGCTTCTAACAGATTCACTACAGATTCATTACATGTGTGTAGGATTTTGAGATTATCTTTACTTATCTTGTGCTTGGATTCTTGCAGATGTTCGTGCATTGTTGAGTTTTTGTCGAAACAGACGTGTTCACGGAGCCTTATGTCAAAGTTTCTACCGGTTTGGCCTGTATATACTGCAGAGCATTCCCCGCATTCTAATCTATATATCCCTGATTTTTTCGTTCTATCTCGTTTAGGTTTTGCATTGAACAGAATTCTGCCTAAATTATTATCACTCATGAAAGTTGTTGATATTTTGAAGTTAGAAAAATAATTTTGAATGTTTTTTGAAATTTTTCCTGATTAATTAATGCTACCATATTTACGTGTATTGTGTTCTTCGATATTTGGTTATAGTTCACTGATAACCTTCTTATGAGTTTTACCTGATATTAATTTCTCTATTAAAGAAAGTGGTACTTGATTGTTTACCGCAATTTGTTTAACATCATATGATGTCTAGTTCATCCTGGTATCAGGTAAAGGGATTGCAGAAGCTCTGTCCAGTTTCTTTAATAGAGAAATTAATAACAGGTAAAACTCATAAAATATGAGTGAACTATACCCAAATATCGAAGAACACAATACACATAAATATGGTAGCATTATATACTCAGGAAAAATGTCAGAAAACATTCAAAATTATTTTTCTTAATTCAAAATTTCAACAACTTTCATGAGTAATAAAAATTTAGGCAGAATTCTGTTCAATTGTTCAATGCAAAACCTTAACGAGATAGAACGAAAAAATCAGGGATATATATTATATAGATTAGAATGCGGGGAATGCTCTGCAGTATATACAGGCCAAACCGGTAGAAATTTTGACATAAGGCTCCGTGAACACGTCTGTTTCGACAAAAACTCAACAATGCACGAACATCTGCAAGAATCCAAGCACAAGATAAGTAAAGATAATCTCAAAATCCTACACACATGTAATGAAGGGAGGAAAGTGAATCTGTTAGAAGCCATGGAAATTAATAAATCAATTAAAAACCCGAAATATAGAAACCTCAACGAGCAACTCGATTTATGTAGGTCTCCACTTTTGAATTTATAATTTTGACAACCCAGGTAATTTCCATAACCTCCGGTATTGAATTTATATCCTTTCACCCCTGTTCATTTAATTACCTCTCCATCCCGTTTTACCTGCAAACTCCTTATATAACTAGGTTTTAGAGTTCAATTGTATTAGTTAGTTTTTATACTTGATAATGGGATAAAACCCGAAACCGGTCGTGAAAATAAAAAACTAGTGGAAATAAGAAATAAGTGTTTCTTTCGTTTCATAAAAGTGATCATGAATTTCCACAAAATAAACAAGTCATCAATTACACAAATTAGGTAAGTTTTAACTTTCGAGACTTTGCTCTTGTTTGACTTTTTTCAGTCGCACAACACCTGAAGTATATTATTTACATAAAGGCATCAAATGTTAAAAGGTAGGGGCTGGGTCTTTCCTAGCACGCACAAGTCTCTCAAAGACTTCTGAGGGTTGGTTGTAAGGATGCAGCCGGTTGACGGAAATGTTAACAGTTAGTGTCACAAATTACTACAATACCCACCTCCATCCATTTACTTCCCTCTGCAGGCCCTCCCTATATATCGTATTTACTTTTGCCGATAATTGCTCCCATGTCTGTTTCACAATTTCTGGATCTAATACAAATCAATTTTATTTTCTCGAAAGGGCTAATTGGTTCTCTTCATTGTCAGCTGTTTGATTGAAGTGTACTACGACCACCCGGGGTGGTGCTTTAGGTTTTCCTGCAACTGAAAAGTCGCCCGGAGCGCCACGGCAAATAATAATAGCCGTCCTCTACCCGCACAGGCTATGCCTTTGGGTACACTCTTGTGTTTATGAGGGAGTATTATTATTATTTCGTTGAGAAAGGCTCCTAGTCGTCTTGAGATCCCGCTGCTTCTTTATTAGGTTTTGCTGTGGTCTTAGTAAATTCTGGATGAAAACAATCAATATTCATTATAGATGATTTGAAAATGATCGTTGATTTGCGAAAAACTTATAGAAATGTGTTTTCAAACTCAAGAATCGACAAACTTTATCGGTCACAAATCAATAATACTGTAAACCATGTAATACTGTTATTACCAGATTTTGTTCTTACGATATCGATTCTGAAGATGCTTTAAGTAAGATTTTACCGTTAGAATTGTCGTTAGCGAAAATATCGCCATCGTAACGATATCGTATTCTAACGACAATATATCCCCTTGCTTAACAACCAATCAGTCTATTTCAAATTTTGAAATTCAGCCAATAGAATCGGAATTACAGTGAAAATATCATATATCTATTAACTACGAATATGGATAATAAGGATAGCCTATGTGATGCCAAAAAAAATGAGCATCGACTTTGTTTTTTCATCTTTTTCTAGCGTGCATGATTCGGTAGCAGCAATTATCGAACATATGAGAAGCATATCTTTTCTAACATAACCTCATAATATGGATAAGTTTACAGAAAGCAAGTGTAGAGATTGTGCAAATTATAAGAGAGGACGGCACTATATGGGTTTTATTCCTGAGAATATGACACATTTTATAAATTTCTACATTTCTAGATTCATGCCTGAAGGAATTTACGATCGCCGCGTTATACTTGGAGTTCGTGTTTAGGAGGCAAAAAATACATCACTACCAGCAAACTATTTTTCTCGGCAGTTATGATGCCGATGTGGAACGAGATTTAGCTTTTCAAACAACTGTCTGTCACATACCCAATCCATATTTCTTCAAGTTTAGTGAGTTTTTATCCGCTTTTGGCAGAAAATTTATTGATGAAAATCTAGTAGCAGGTAACAGACATTGTGTTACAAATGGATCAATGAATCGTTTTTTTTTAATGGCACGAAGTTTAATTGACCGTCTTGCATAATTCTCATTCTTCATTTATCCACATTATAATAATGTTAGCCCATTTTCAATATCGGATGTAAGATGTCTAAAAATCCGGCTGTGTCAAGTCACCGGTCGGACGTACAAGGCTCGCGCGTTCAGTATGAAGTATGACGATGAGTCGGACCGATCAGATGATTGAAAATATTGGTCACATACAAACAGTTCTAATTAGGTCGTCAAGTCAACCAAATGAACGCGTTGGTCTAATCATATTGGTCAGACCGGAGACTTGACTCAGCCTCATGATACTACAATAGTATCATGACTCAGCCTTAATGGGATGGTTGAAAATGTCAAAAGAAGCATAACCTTAAAAATGTATGACATTTCTCGTGATTCAGAATTCGGCATGCGAGGCATGCGGAATAGTTTCCCAGCCCCCGTTTGAGAAAAGGTAAGGTAGATATTTCTGGCTTCAATTTGATAACATTGCGTCTTATGGCGTGTTATCAATATTTGTAGTTAATAGATATATGGAAAATATAGCTTGTCGCTGTATTTTCACGGTGATAAACCTGCTTAGTTTTTGTTTTACTAGCTGTCAAGTGAAAATAATGATTTAAATTATAAACGTCAAATCTTTGTGTTTTGACTAGTTATATTTCTTAATCAATATGAGCGATCGTTGGGGACAAATGGCTATTGGTATCATAGATGAAGCAGTGAAAAAGAGTATTCCGTTGAATACAGCCAGAAATAAAGAATCAATTACCAGGCAATTCAACAATTTTCAGTTCAGTTCAGTATGAAGTATGACGATGAGTCGGACCGATCAGATGATTGAAAATATTGGTCACATACATACAGTTCTAATTAGGTCGTCAAGTCAACCAAATGACCGCGCTGGTCTAATCATGTTGGTCAGACCGGAGACTTGACTCAGCCTTATTCAATATGAGCGATCGTTGGGGACAAATGGCTATTGGTATCATAGATGAAGCAGTGGAAAAGAGTATTCCGTTGAATACGGCCAGAAATAAAGAATCAATTACCAGGCAATTCAACAATTTTTGCACAAACAGGGGTTATATTGTCAATGCGAATACCACAATTGTGGAGCTGGCTGATATTTTGAAAGATTATGCCTGTAATATGACCCCAATTTTTCTTTTTGGTATTCACGTTGTTAGATTTTGATTTCTGTGAATTACTTCAAATTAAAATGGTGACACGATTTTTCTTTATTTCAAATCGATATATTGTCGTCCTAAATATAATTCGTGGTATGATTAAGAGCCACCATCACCGAAAAGTCTAATTTCTTCCTCATCCCTTCCAGCTCAGGTTTGTTGTCATACTTATCAAGAGTGGGGGTGGAGATAATGAACTCGATGAACATCGGCAACACAGCACCTGTCCGTTCTCGATTACAGCGCCAATCAGGTATATACATTTCTCGATAGTAGAATCCGTTTCTTGCAGAAACCATTGATTTCAAGAAATAGATAATTTTTGTATGGGCTCAGTGGTCCCATAAGAATTCCGGAAACTCTCAATTTTTTCAATTCATCATTTCATTTAAATTTTTTTTCTTAAAAATTATCATAACCAAAAATCACTGAGGTTCCGGAATTTACACAAAAACATTGAGTAATGCAAAAAAAATTTCAAAACAAAACTGTGGGCTGAAAACGAATTTCCGTTTTACCAAGGTAATGTTTTTTTGGAATATCAATTAATTGACAATCCCAATGCAAGAAAATACAACTCGTCCTGCGGACTCGTTGTATTTTCAGCTTTGGGATTGCAATTCATTAATATTCCAAAAAATTATCGGTGATAATCATACCACGAGGAAAGTGATGACGTCACAAATGTCATTCTTGTCAAAAACTGATTCCAAACAAATCTCCGTAGAATTTAAATCAGCTTGTCAACTCCACTGAAATCATAGAAATAATATATATCTATGACTGAAATATACTTTATAATAGACCGGGAGATAGTGACAGATTTTGAGACACGATTTTACTCAGTATGCCTTTTGGATGACAGTATTGTCTGTATATCTCCATGATAATAATGCATGAATCAAAGGGTTGTCGTGGGTTCTTCATATTGAAATGATAGTAATTATTATTATTATTCGGGTACGATTTTAATCAGGCTGCCATGTGTTTCGTGATGATATAATAAAACTAAAATACTCGAAAAACCATTGGCAGGCCTTTAGGGTGGTTCCGAATGGCTGGTATGGTCACGTGAAATTGTATTTGAAAAAAGGAATTCTCCGCCTATACTAATGGTATTCCAATGGTTTTTAGAGTATTTTACGTCTATTATTTTATTACAAAACACATGGCAGCCTGATTGGAATCGTACCGAAACACATAATTTTTCGAAAATATTATTATTATTTTTTAATATGAAGAACCTACGACGACTCTTTCATTCATGCATCATTATCATGAGGATATACGGACAAAACAAATCATCTACAGAGAATGTCACCAAAAATTCTTTGGAATCAGTTTTTGACAAGTATGACATTTGTGACGACACACTTTCCTCGTCTATTTACTGAATAGCCAGCCTCTTATCTTTTGCATGGAATGAGTGAATTCCATTGGTAGTTAGTTTGGCGCAAGATAACAAAACACTATCCGTAGACGAAACCACAGACCAAGGAGACTAAAATTTAACAAGGAAGGTTTAATAAGCTCTAGCCAATCAGAAACTTGTAGCATCAACGCGTCATAGTGACGTACTTGGATATGAGTACAGAGTCGAACTCAAACCAAGCAACAAAACTGTCAGCAGTAACTCTCATATACCAAGAGCTAGTCCGTCACTGTCCATAGAGAACGGCGGCATTGACACGTCCTACTACGTCACAAATGTTCTTTCATCTCTTTCTACTAGCGTCCCCATTTTCTTATGGGAATCAAACATTCCTTGTTAAATTTTAGTCTCCTTGACCACAGACCTCATTCTGTGGACAAGACTGACAAGTGACAAGATTTATATTTATCTGTCATGTAGCTCAGCTGATCTACGATCTACGTTCAAAAGTTAATTTCTGTGTGAAAAATGAAATCACATATATTTAATATTACTCGTTTACACATAAAGACCGTAGGATCAAGGAAATATTGTCGCCCTGCATTAATTTTCAAAGAAGATTTCCGCAAAAATCATATCGAAACTAATGTATTTCAGAAATCAATGCTCGGTATTGGCTCTGCTGTGGTGTCAATTTTTGATCCACAACGTGGAGACATGATTGCTTGTTTAGGAGAAACGACTGGTGCACAATCCGCAAAATACATGTTGAACTTGATGAAAGAATCAAAAGAAGGTTCTGAAATACTCAATGAAAAACCAAGAATAAATACAAGAACTGTTGACATTAGTTATTTGGAAAGTTTACCTGAAGGTACCCTAGGAAAGACGTACAGCGATTTCTTACTCAAAAATCAAGTCACACCAGACTCTCGGATGCCTGTTCAATTCGTTGACGACATAGAACTGGCTTACGTTATTCAGAGATATAGAGAAGTTCATGACTTGATCCATACTGTACTACAAATGCCAACAAACATGCTTGGTGAAGTAACAGTCAAATGGGTGGAAGCTATCCAAACAACACTACCAATGTGTATAGGCGGAGCAATTTTTGGTCCAATTAGATTGAAACCCAAACATCGTCAACTGTACTTAAGTCATTATTTACCCTGGGCTCTGAAGACCGGAGCGACAGCCAAGTTCTTGCTGAACATTTACTTTGAGAAAAGGTGGGAACAATCCCTCGATGAATTTTATAGGGAAGTTAATATTAAACCATTAGAAATCATTAAATAATTGAAGTCAGTATTGGTAATCCAAGGAAAAGCTTTATTTGTTGTCCCATTTCAATTTATTTACTAAATTTGATTTACAGATAAATATTCATTGGTAGCACATAAATAGAAAATGTAAAACAAAGTACTTAGTATGTATGTTCGGAAAGGTTTGCATTTGCCTACAGTTCTAGGATTATCGGCATAGACTGACAAGATTCTATTTGGAGTGCAGAGTCACTAGAGCTAAACTCTGCCAAGTAAAATAAAGTCTATCATAAACAACAAAGAGTAATGGGCCAAGAACAGACCCCTGAGCAACACCACTTATAGCTAGTCTGTCTGAAGAAAGAGAATGTAACCCTAAATCTGTGAAAGTTCTATCTGTTATGTAACCTAACCTAGTCTCATTAAGACCTGTACGTGCAAACTAAACTAAAAATAATTAATTTTTTTTTAAAGAAAATAATTTCTATAGTTCTATTTACCGCCATAACTGAAATAAATTTCGGAATAAAAAATCCAAATACAAAAATATATTAGATCTTTTCAAATTAAATTTGACTACTCCACTGCATTTGTCATAATTTTAAACCTGTGTAACAGAAATCACATGAAAAAATAATGATGATAGTGGTCTGATATGAGCATTGTACACTACAATGTTTCACACTTGTGATATACAGTACGATCATTCAAAATATTTCGATAGGTAACGTAATTTGAAATTTAATTATTCTAATTTTTTTATGAAATTTCGGTAACACCTATTTGAAATTATGCAAATGCAGTGACGTGGTCCCATCTCTTTCCAAAAGATCGCAAACACATTTTTTGCGACGAAATAAATTCGAAGACCTTGAAATTTTTTATTCATTTCGAATTTATGGCACTGAACTAATACTATTGATGCTCTATTGAAAATTATTATTGAGTTGTATAGAAAAATATAATTGTTATTATCTATTTTGAATATATTTTGTTGGCCATTTGTGTTTTTATCCCCTATTCAAAATTATCTGTAACATTCTTGAAACATTTATTTTGTATGATATTAGAAAACCGTTATGAATCTTTAACATTCAGAAACACAATACCACCTGAATATATGTCATTCCCTATGAACCTCGAGGTTTTAAATGTATTCAGAGCGCAAAGTGATTGATTTCGACAAAGAAAGCTTTGGAGAGGCAATGATACTTTGTTCTCGAGATACATACAAGATTTTTTCCTACAAACGCAGCTCTTAGACATAAAAACGATCAACACTTCATACAACATAGGCACATATTATTACCTATGAAAAAATTAACACCCAATAGCAATCCCAAATGTGTAAGCTATCCAAATATCCAATAATTTTAATCTCTAAAAAAAAAGTATCGAACCCCAGGTCTTCAGTTTACTAGGCAACAGCGACGCTAACCTCAGCAACATCTGTTACTTATAGTGCTTTGAATTGTCTGTAATTTCCATCATGCAAGAATAGGTTCGTTTTCAACAAAAGCTGTGGAGATCGAGCGTTTTTTAAATATTTTCGGTCTAGAACTAAAAAGCTGTCACAAAATGACATTTCTGGGAAAACGTCAACTGCGTTGAGATCAGGAAAGCGTCAAAGGCTACTTTGGTAAACGGTTGTAGAAAAATACACAAATAGCCATTTCAGAACTGATGGTGAGGTACTGTACAAAAACCTTGGACTCCAGCAGCTTCCAAGATTAAACTGAAGATTCAGATTTAAGAAATTAGTTGATGATCCTAGAAGAGCCAAGAAAACTATATTCAAGAAACACATCACAAACATCAGATTTGTAAGACCAGGAAAATCAAATGATACACAGAATGTTAAACATTCTTTACATATTTCAGTACATTTATGGCAGTCCACGTATAACAAACATAATGTAGTGAATGGAATTGTTAGTACAGTGTGGTCAAATGCAACGATTGCAAGTAGCAAGACGGCATCGCCAGCAAGACGGACAGCGCTACGCTTCGATAAAGTCGTGCGATAGGTTTTCATGTCCCCACGGCTTTATCAAAACTTGAACGAAATTCTGCATTTTTTGACAAGTGTCTCAGCTTCATGCAACTTCTGGATTTACCAAAACTTTCAACTTTTAAATGGGACACCTGGTGTAGTTTAACTTCTGTTGTTTCCATATGATATTCTGAATACAACCATGTAAGCTATGGATTCGTTCAAATCACTAATTTCAGTTTTAAATTGTTGAGAAAAATAAAATTTTACTGTTTTTGATCAAAACGTATGTGCTAATTTTTTCAAATAGCAACATGGCGGCTTTCCCGATTAGGAAAACGAGCATTTTCTTCCGATTAATTTGATACCACACACAATTAGGTTTCAAACAAACTTCCATCAAAAAACTTGAAAAGATTAACGAATTACATTAATCGATATTGGACCTAATGATCTCTGTAATAATATGCTGCAAAAATGAAAAATTCTACCCTTTTGCAGATGATACTGGAACTCTGGAAAAGACAGCGGTATGAATAGTACTGTCCATCCCAGCATTTTTAGGTAGTGTCATATGGTACCCCATCTGATCTGCCTGACAAAAAGGTAGATAAAGCAGACAACTCGGGGAAGCATTAAAAAGGAATCTTGGTTGAGAAAAAAAATTGGTACACTTGATTATTTAGAAGCGTTTTATTGGACACACCTCAACCAATGTGATGAAAAAAAATTTATAAACAGTTTTTACCCTAGTTGGGTTGCTGTTGCAGTTTGAAATTTCCAAAACAACTGCATGTTATGAAAAATTTTATGATGAACCTACTCATGGTTTTTTCCAATTACATTCAGAAGACTTGTGAGTTATTTAGTATTCTTCAGTGTTGTTTATCCTCACCTTTCCAAGCGATAATTGAATATGAGGAGAATTTGAACCCATCCATGAGAGCTGGAAAAAATCAATCATCAGTTCTTGTTCTAGATATAAAATAAATTATAGAAGGAAACCATTTTTCAGATAAGATCAAAGCTTCTTGAATCATTATCCGAAAGCCACACAAGAGGCTCTCAAGAATTCAATTCTCAGGGTATCATCATAATTTTATTTGTAGACCTAGCAGGTTCATTACAATAATTCAGATGCTTGAAATCTTTTTTTTATCATGGAGAATCATGGAACATGATTTATTTCTGATATTACCAGCTTCTAAGGGAAAACAAGTTTAACTTACTACTATTCATAAAATCAGTAGAAATGAGATTTACATCAGTAAAATTCCAAAAAAATAAGGTTAAAATATTGAAAGATTTATGGTTGAAATTTTGATTTAAAGAGAAAGGTTATTAAGTGTATCAAACTTAAATCATAATTGACTAGGGCAGGAAAGAGGCAAAAACTATCCTTTAATATTTGTATTTTTTCTTTTATTTATTATTCAAATGATTGTTCGGGTCTATTTTCAGCAAAGGTCATTAAAAAAATATTGGTTCTTTTTTTGAAGTTGTATTCATATTAATTGTGATCCTTGGACTATAAACTTTGTGCAAAAGGTAAGTCTTAGTACATAATTTATTATTTATAACAGTTAAACAAAGTCTCAGACCAGTTATCAAATATCATAACGGCAGTCACAACTCAATGAATTTTCATTAAGAGTTAATTTATTTTTAGGTGGATAAGGCCTCATCCATAGCTAAAATTTTATCATTTTTATACTGCAGTAAGAACCTTTTACAAAACTGAATTCAATAGAATTTGTCGACTTCTCAGTAATGGAACAATAATACGTCATTTAGATTATCAGGGCAAAATGATTTTTGTCGTTTTTCCTCTGAAATCATTAACTATATCCTAACTTTCTTTTGATGGATTTTTAGCTTCCAATATTCTTTTCTTATAATAACTATCTTTTGCTAATTTAATCAACCTAGGAGGTGAAATTGACTATTTTATAATTTATTTACACACCTGCATCACATCTTGAACTGTTCTGTAGAAACTTACGTCCTGTCTACATGTTTTTATACTCTGTATTGCCCTATTTCAATTTATTTTATTTATATTTTAAATTCAAGACATTCATGATTTGTCAATAAGAATTTATCTCCAACAATAAAGTATATTTTGAATTGAATTGAAGGTTGATTTTAACTTATTCTGTACAAAAGAACCCACCTTCAGAAACACTGTTCTCTGTATTTCTCTAGTTTTAGTTTACTTTTTAATGTATCTTTTTATTTATAGACACTGTCATTTTAAGTAATCTACAAGTCAGCTATTATAAATTATATTTATTTATATTAATGAATAAATGAAAATCACATATAACTTCTGCTTTAATTGGACAGGATTCGAGATTCTTGTTTTGTCCACACTTTTATTTGACTTACTTTCACCTGATCTGCAATCACCCAAGGCCTTGTTGGATTTTCCTCAACAATTTGTTCTTCCCTTTCTCACATTTTCATGTTGTTAACAATTCATGCCTTTCTTGATGTTCATCCAAGTCACCAGTATTCTTGGCCCATTAAATAAGATTACCAAAAGTTATGGGAGTAAGATGGACCTACAAGGAAAATCATTCTCTTTATAACCAAGATACAGCAGCCTCACTTAGATGACACTACCTCTAAATAAGCAACATACCTGTTCATTGTTTTCATACATGTTTCAAACATTTGTGACGGAAATTATTATTAAATTTTGATTTGTTTTCAATAGCAATAGTATTGACATTGATCTTATCATGTGTATGGACATTACTCAAATCACAACTGGAATGTTTGTGAGTTCTAGTATTCTTCAAAGAGACATTCATCTTCATTTTTCCAAGAGCTGGTTGAATCCATAGATGAGACAAGAAACTGTTGTGATTCAATCAGGTGAACCCTGAAAGCTAGAAAATAAAACCATAATTTCTTGTTCTGGATAAAAAATACATCAGAGAGGGCAAACAATATTCAGATAAGATCAAAGCTTCCTGATTCATTACCCGAAAGCCACACAAGAGGCTCTCAAGAATTCAATTCTCTAGGTATCATCATGATAATTTTGTTCCATAATAATAGGTCCAGTCACGGTTTTCAAAGATAATGATGTTAGTAATATGCAGATTTAGTAGTATCCTGCTCGTAGAATTTATGAGCAGGATGATATATTTTTACAAATGTATATTCTATAAGGGCTCTATATTTTGTCATGGTAAGGTCAATTTTAGAGTATTGCAACATATGCAGTCTCATATTAACATGATTTTTTAATGACTCACATTTGAGTCACTTGTGATAAACTGAATAAGCAGTAATTTTTCTAGTAGGCTGCTGCCCACGAATTTTAAACGCTTAAAATGAGAAAAAATTGGCAAGGACCAGGTGAAAAATGTTGTTGAGGTTCCAACCTCAAGGAAAAAAAATATTTAAACACGAAAACACTCAAAATGGTGAAATGGGGATGCAGTTTAGGGGTTGAAAACGGTTTTTTACGATTTGCGGCGAAACATGACCTCCAAGCGGAAATGTTAATAGAAAAATGGTAGATAATAAAAAAATCTGAAAGTTTTGTATCCAACACTTTTCGACATAAACTCAAAATTACCGTCAAAATGGCTAAAAACCGATTTTTTAATATTTAATTTTTTTCTCGCGTATAAAATGATTTAATTTAATGAAAATTTGTAAACATACCTGTCTTTTTATGTTTGAAATGAGCATGATTTCTTCGCAATCTAGAAGACGACTAATTTTAGTAATTTTCGACCCCTCATTCTTTCTTTACTACTTTGCTAGACAGTAGAAAGTACAAACAAAAAGAAAAGACGGAAACTGGCAGTTGGCAGGTTGGCACACAGCATTCTGACCAACTGACCAGTGTTGCCAACTAGGTGACTTTGCCAAGAATGGAGGATTCCAGCAAAGAGACTAAAATAGTGGATTTGTGCCACGGAGACTAAAATTTAACAAGGAGCGTTCAATCCCCATAAGACAATGGGGACACTAGTAGAAAGAGATGAAAGAACATTTGTGACGAAATGTGACGTAGTTGGACCATGTAGTTAATATTGATATATGAGTTGGACGTGTCCTGGCCGCCGTTCTCTATAGACAGTGACGGACTAGCTCTTGGTATATGAGAGTTACTGCTGACAGTTTTGTTGCTTGGTTCGAGTTCGACTCTGTACTCATGTCCAAGTACGTCACAATAGCTGCTTTCCTTTTAACGTAAGGAGCTCCTCAGAGCTACCCAGAGCGTCTGACCATGCGTTCCATTTAAGTGGAGCTTCAAGCACCGATTGATATTCCCCTTTCCCCTCGAGCACCACCCGTTTTATTGGTGCATGAAGCACAACTAGACAAAAGTCAAAACGCGAATACATAGTTTTTTGGCGTAAAAGTCAGTGATAAAGTAATAGACGAGGAAAGTGTTTCGTCACAAATGTGATACGTCAAAAACTGATTCCAAACAAAGAATTTTAAATGACATTCTCTGTTGATGATTTGCTGCTTTGCTTATTAGTTTGTGTTTGGTTGTTTGGATTTTGTTTTTTCAGGCGAAAGAAGTTGAAAAACCTCAACGGAAACAATATTGGAGTTATTGGAAAGGCTGATTAAAATTCGACGGAAGTTTGTTTGGAATCGTTTGGAATCAGTTTTTGACAAGAATGACATTTGTGACGTCATCACTTTCCTCGTCTATAGAGGACTTCGGATAAGGATTCAGTGATGCCACCACACAACTTTTGGCTTTAAAACTACTGGCACGTTTTTCGGCATTTTTTCTTCATGACAGGGTTCCTGGCACCCTCAGGAACCCCGTAATATGATTGAAATTGTTCATAACGACGGAAATATTGAGATTTTCCATAAAATACAAAACACTAGGGACTTTAATTTTGTTTAGGGATTTTTCTTTCAAAATGGCGCTAAATTCAAAACTAGAGCTAGAGTTTTGTTATTGAAAGAGGTATTGTGTAGTCTAGGAAGTGCCGGATAAAGCCACCGTGTGGTCCGTAGAAAATGTGAACAAGAGGCCCTTGATTTGCATTAAGTATTAAAGTATAGAATATAAAAGAAAACAGCACATTTACAATAAGACTTTCCGTGATTTAATCAGAGCAAATTTGGAGATAACACTCGTCAAATCAATATTTCTAAGTTAATCACCGAGGGGGAAGTAACTAGCCATTTTTTGTACACCTAATGAAATTAATGCAGTAATTAACTCTAATGAAAAATAATTACCATTAATGATGTTATACTATTCATCGGAAAATCACTGATTAAAATCCGCGTCTGCTCAGCGATCACCGAGGCGGTCACTTACCGATTGTAAGACGGCATAAATTTGCCCATTGTCTTATGGGGATTAGACTCCTGTTAAATAGTTTAGTCTCCTTCAGGGTTCCTTGATAGGGGGGTTATGAAATGTCATCGATTTTGTCGGGCATATTGTTTTCGTCATTGGAGGGAAATTAGGGTGGCTATCCTGAAATTGGAGGCGGCAAATTTAAATTACACTAAAATATCCCATTTTGTTGAATTGAATTCGAAACCAATCGGTTGGAGTAAATTGAAAAAAGTGCGAGTGATTAAAACATATTTGTTATTAATATATTCCCTAGTTCGCACAAGTATCTCGAAAACTTCTGAGAGTTTCAAAGATGACGACAATAACAAATTTTTAACATTTTTTATAGATTCTGAATGTTGGGCGTAGTTGATAATAATTATCAAATTGATTGAACTGATGAGAAAGTAAATTCTATACAAAGTATTGAGCCTTTAAAAAAAAAGAAAACATGGAAGAATCACATAATCTGAGATTTGAAACATATTTCAAAGATTCAAAGACTAATCTCAATATATCTGTTGTAACACTAGTTGAGTAAATCGCACTCCTCAAAGAGAAATTCATTTCAAGTCTAATAAAATAAATCAAAACAACTCTCTGATATTATTCCAGAACCTCAGGTGCAAGAAGAAAGTGTGGAAGGAGGCTGTGAATCCTCATCCGAAACGGCATAAAGACCTATCAATATCAATCATTTCATAGCACCAGGAATAGGATATAATGAACAAACCATTATTTGATGGTAAACGATCGGCCATGGGTAAAGATTCTAGCAAGCATCTCTCTATCTCCAATGGAACTCCAAGTGCTTCTTGAAATGTCATAGATTGATAGGATATCACAATGGACAGACCAGATTTTTACCAACACGTCTTGGTATAGGAATAACTAAAAAGGAACATCAACATTATATCCTACTGGCACAGCAAAAATATTGACTTTCAACAGTTTCTATCCAAAACCAAATCGAGTTCTGTTTCTCATTAGAACAGTTTAATCTCACCGTTTTTCCTAAGCCTTTGTCTTGACTTCTCTTTTATCATGATACTACAAAAGTATCATGCTCTTTTATTAAAATGGTTTGAACAAATCCGGGCAAAATCAATAGGTAAGTTACCCATACTACCAAAATTGATTCCATATCTGTTTTACTGTTTTATTCTTGGGAATATATGGAAATTCAATGTATCATCATGGTATGATGTAGGAGTATTGTTACAATATCAAACAAGTAGTTAACAACAGTACAGAATACAAGAAATGCATATGATTTTATTGTGATTCATTCGAACCACGGGCTTTAGTAACTTTATTTATTCGCAAATTGACGTAAATATAACCAAAATTACCAATAGACGAGGAAAGTGTGTCGTCACAAATGTCATTCTTGTCAAAAACTGATTCCAAACAAAGAATTTTAGGTGACTTTCTCTGTTGATGATTTGCTGCTTTGTGTATTAGTTTGTGTTTGGTTGTTTAGATTTTGATTTCTCAAGCGAAAGAAGTTGAAAAATCTTTACGGAAACAATCGGACAAGCTGATTTAAATTTGACGGATGTTTGTTTGGAATCAGTTTTTGACAAGAATGACTTTTGTGACGTCATCACTTTCCTCGTCTATTTCAGGATAGCCATCTTAATTTCCCTCCAATGACGTATTCTCTCCCTTTCCTCAGTCTTCCCTTTGTCAAAATGCTCACTTATTTCATAACCCCTTCCTCTCTCTCTCTCTCTTTCGTTTATTGGCCGTTACTTCCAGTGAGGTGTAATTGGCCAGCTCTCCTCCCATAGGTAAACGGGAATCCGTCCCGTCCCGGCCTGGTTACCGGCGTAATTACCGGGAGCTTCGTCCGAAGGATGGAAAAGGTCTTGCTCGAAGCAATTTCTCCACCCACAAAAAATTTTACTGTTTTTTAAGATTTTTTCAATGCACGTGTTACCACGACATGTGGTATTACGGCGAACTTTACAAACATTTAATAAACTTTTTTCAATGCACGTACTGATTCAATGACGGCAGACATCACAACACATACTACTTTTCAAAAAATATTCAAAATTAAAACTCTATAACCTGACTTCCAGCACGAGGCCGCCATCCGACCTCTACCGCTGCCGGAAGTCGAATCCTTCAACCCCTTCCTATCATAAGAACCCTGGCCTCCTTGGGATTCCAGTACCCCTATTGGCCCTATTCAGTGTTGCCACAAATGATTTTCTGGTTGAAACCTTTGACATTTTTAGACCTTTTCTGATATGGTGTAGGGTCGAAACAAATACAGTTTTCAATTATAAAAAATCACGAGTGTTCCCGGATACATGAATCGAAGTAACTCATGAAATAGACAAAATAAAAATATCCTAGGGAATTTTATCTGTCATTTTGAAAAACGTACTAGCGTAAAATTCCCTATTTTTGACAATAGGCGTGTTCCGTTTCATGCATTTAGGACATAATGCGCATATGACCGTTCCGTTTCCTACATTGGGAGCGCATTGACACGCCCACTTTTATATTCCCCTCTTTGGCCTTAGTGCATGAACTACTGCCCGTTTGTCTAGCAGCGATGAATTCGATCCAAGTTGGATCTGTCAAACTCAAAAGTCAAAAAAGTTTAAATTTGATGAAGTGTCAAGTATCGTGCATTATCACATTTACCTGATTTACCGTAGAATGGAAGAAAAAATCGTCAATTCATTTAACATCATTCGTCGCGGTCTCATGCCAAAACCACGAAAGTGCAATTTGTTATTTATTCGAATGAGAAGAGTTTTAAGAATATTCGTGCTTCTTGCTTTGAAAACCTACGTAAGTTTTCACATTCGCGAATTCACTCTCGTTCACAGTAAACAATCTGATAGCACTTTCGTGAGTTTGGCATTGAAAATTTTGGTAGAAAATTAGTATTTTACATATTGAAGTCAGAACCCTGGAATTAGCATATTCGTGGTTTTGGCGTGGGACAGACGATATTATCTTCATAACTATCACTTGTATCAGAATCTGAGCTACTCTCATTTTCACAAAGCTCGCTTCCTACTCTTGCCATTAACACTTTCGTTCTTCTACCCATATTAGGTAATTTATTTACTAGATTAACAGATTTGTTTTTGTTACATAAGAATTTGGTTGACTGATAAAGTGATAAATGTCAACATCTGCGGGAAACGG
Source organism: Chrysolina oricalcia (assembly GCA_944452925.2). Lineage (NCBI taxonomy): Eukaryota > Metazoa > Arthropoda > Insecta > Coleoptera > Chrysomelidae > Chrysolina > Chrysolina oricalcia. The sequence goes on from OX101816.2 coordinate 9,053,576, forward strand.
CATGCACCACCCAAGCAAAAATCGTTCCGATTCAACCCTCCAACGTCAATGTTAGGCTGAGTCAAGTCTCCGGTCTGACCAATATGATTAGACCAGCGCGGTCATTTGGTTGACTTGACGACCTAATTAGAACTGTTTGTATGTGAGCAATATTTTCAATAATCTGATCGGTTCGACTCATGGTCATACTTCATACTGAACGCGCGTGCCTTGTCCGACCGGTTACTTGACACAGCCTTAGTTGAAACGGAACGCTTGATTATGTCTGCAATAGTGAAGCGATGAATGCATGAAACGGAACACGCTTAATATCATCATTAGTACTTTAGAGGCCCAATTGTACAGTCCGGGATTAAGCTTAGCTCAGCGTTAAGCTTAGTTCAAATTTCAATTTCAGTTGTACAGAGCAGGTTCAGTGCTGAGCTTGGTTCAGTGGCTGTCATTTTTCATTTTGTAAACTCAACTTTAGTTGTGGATTTTGGTAGTAGCTCAAACCGAGGTTTGCTGCGTCAAACGTTCAACCTTCAACCTCTCAAGTCTGGGAACTGGTAGCACTGATGTCTGATTGTTTAATGCTGTAAACTAAAACTGATTAAAAGTTTTATCTTTTTTAATTGATATTTATTTTTGTTCTAATCGTTGGGTGCTGAAATAATAAAATAATGGATCAACAGCTAGATGATATTCTACTGGAACTAACAGATGATGAAGATTTTGTGGAAGCAGTAGAAGTAATAGTAAACGCTAGAAGACAGCCAAAGAACTATAGAGATAGAGTCGATCATTTTGTAAAATGGAATGATGAGGAATTTGTAGAAGACCAACATAAAATATTGTTTCTTGAACTGCGTTTAGTAAACCCGAGCTCAAATATGGAGTATACAACGGAAAAAAAAATTCTGAACCCGGTTCTTCTCTGAGCTTAGTTCAGTTGAACCTGGGCTTAACCATGACTGTACAATTGGGCCTGATTCGTATATCCGGGAACATCCAGAATTCTTTCTAGTTAAAATTTTCATCGAATCCGACCCTGAAATATATCAGAAAAGGCCTGGAAAATGTCAGTCAATTCAACCAGAAAATCAATTCTTGCAACACTGGATATGGGCACTGGAATCGTCCATTGCACTGCATAAGCGCTCTGAGCCTCTTTCTAATTGACCCATTGGGTAGCTCCGAGTAACTCCGATGAGCTCTTGAAGTGATCTCACAAACCACGAAAGAACATGTTTCTAATAAATAACATGTATTCCTGTCAGTGGAACTGATTCTGAAGTGATTTCAGGGGTAGTATAGGGGTAACAAGCTCTCAGTTGGGAAGCGCCCCTTAGGTCACTGTACTGGCGGTAAGTTTAAATGACAAGACAAGAAGAAAGCAAAATGTGTTGAAAATGCATGAATTACTAACCAACTCATTCTAACCTGACTGCTACCTCACGTAGACAGAAAAACTAGACAAGATTATTAGCGATTCAAAGTCTATTCATCCAAAATTGATTATTACAAAATTAGTCGGAGCGCTAATGGTTTACCGTGCATTTCAGTGTAGTAATAAGTATGCCGCTCGCTACATCGCAGCGATTAACTTCAAAGCACAGTTCTCAAAATTTTACTGACGACTTTAGCTGCTTTTCATTTGTCCCATTACAGTATTAGTTGTACGAAAACACTGACACGACACAAAAAAACAAGTGGGGAAAGTACTTTTTCTCACTCGTGAGAAAAGTTGAGCTTTCCCCACCAGTATTTGCGTTGTGCCATGGTGTTGAGCAATTTATTAAAAAACGATCATTGTCACTCCTCATATGTTGTGTTATGTTTAGAATTGATTGGTCAGGGAACTGTATCTTAGCAAAGCATGTAAATAATTCATGAATGAACTAGGTGAGTATTTACCTATTTGGAAAATTAAAATAGATTCAGAAGTAATCTGTGATGTATATAGAAGAGGCATTATTTTATTCACAGTGACTGATGGATGAAGCATATTATAGTGTCTGTTACATCATAAAATAACTCTCTTTTTTTAGAGAGCCTTCACACTCTATTGATCTTGGATACAGGGATGAGATTATGAACACTCGGTACGAGAGCTGTCACGATACGTAAGCTAGAACGATGTATGTTCTCGATTCGAAACAAAATCGAAATTATGAAATTTCTTTGAATAGATAGAATGGAATTATATCTACCATGTAGACCATTGATATCGACTCAAGTTGCAATATATTTGGAATTGTATTGGTTTTCATAATTGATAAAATCTGACATATGTCAAACTCATTACGGATCGAGGCACCCCTGATACAGAACACTAGTGTGACTGTTCTGTGTCTACGTGGCTCCTATTTGAGTTATTTATGCTCATCCTGGCCGAATGTTCTGACGGCTATTGCCAACCATGTCGATGTCAACTAAACTTAAGAAGAAAAAGAAACATGAAACATTAACATTAATGAAAATTGGAAATGGACGCGGTTGTGTGATGCCAAAGAGTGTGTATCAAACATTCAAGTATAAATTTGTGAATTATTATTGTAGCTTTCAATTTTTATTATTTTTAGGCTTTGTGTGACGATCTGTTGCCTGCAGTAATGTTTATGTAAAGGTAAACATACCACTTTTTCTATAGAGAAATATGTATAGAACCGACAAAATATTCATGAAGAATCCAGCAACTGCCGGGGCGAGAGTATATGTAGGTTCCCTGGCCAAAACGGTGATCGCCAATGACCTGGAAGAAAAATTCAAACAGTATGGAAACATCATAGGACTGTCTTTGAATTCAGGTTTTGCATTTATTCAGTATGAAAATGAGTATGAAGCACAAGCTGCCATACAAAAAGAGAATAATAGTATGATATGTGGAAGAAAGATTATAGTAAAGCAAGCCCTTGATAGGGCAAAACCAGGAATGATGCAAAACCAACCACCACAAAGAGGTCCACCACCTCTTGGAGGAGGTCCACCTCTTGGAGGTCCACCGGGTCCACAGCATAGACAAGGTCCACCTCCTGGCCCTCGACCGGAAATCTCTCCAAAACCTAATAATGCTCCCTTACTACCAAACCCTCACCAAGGGCCTCCTGGTCCTAAAATTCCTCCAGACTCTAAGTTCAAGCCAGACAATGAATCTGAATTTGTAGATGATGTTATGGAAGATGATAGACCAAATATTCGTCCACCAGGACCCCCTCAGCATATTGATGATAGAGGCCGAAAAGGGATTAGAAAAGGTGGAAGGGGAGGATTACGAGGAAGGTCTAATGAGCGTGATAGATTGAGGTTCGAGCCTCCACCTAAGATGGATATGTTTAGAGAACGAGAGCCATTTTATGGAAGGGATAATCGGGATTTTCCACCTCCCCTAAGAGACAACTATGCACCTCCAATAATTGAACCTCCTCCACCAGTTGTAGAAAAAAATGATTGTGAGATTATTGTTGTTTCAAAAGCTCTCACGTAAGTAGACAGAACTATAGAAATTTGCCCATAGTAGAATATTGATATCAACATGATTTATTTTTGTGTTTTGTGAAGGCATGTCAATACATTTATTTTTGATTATTGATAAATTGAATACATTATTTTTCTCAATTAAATATCAAATGTTTGAAATTGCTGGTACACTGCAAGAGGTCATTAGATACTATAGAAATGTTTGGTAAAAGTTTAAACTTTTATCTTGTATTTTTAATAATAATGTTTATTTGCATAAATATATACACTGTTAACATAGTTTTTGAGAATATAATAAGGCGGATTTATGGTAAATGTGACAATTCCTTACAAACAAACATGCAGGTCCCCACTAAAACCGAAGTTGTGTGTGTGTACTTATTTGTTGCTGAAATGCAACATGTATAGATACTACTGATACTAGCCTTTTGGATGCACTCATCATAATGGACGATTCCAGTACCCATATTCATTCAGTGTTGCCAGAATTGATTTTCTGGTTGAATTGACTGACATTTTCCAGGACTTTTCTGACATGGTTCAGGGTTGGAATGGATACAATTTTTAATTAGATTCCTGGATGTTCCCATATATGCGAATCAAAGTACTAATGATGATATTGTCAAAAATAAAATATTCTAGGAATTTCACGCTAGTACGTTTTTCAATATGACAGATAAAATTCCCTAGGATATTTTTATTTTGTCTATTTCATCAACACTCGTGATTCTTTATAATTGAAAATTGTATCCGTTTCGACCCTGAACCGTATCAGAAAAGGTCTAAAAAATGTCAGAGGTTTCCACCAGAAAATCATTTGTGGCAACACTGAACAGGGGTACTGGAATCGTCCATTGGCAGAATAGTGTCAATAGAGATTTAACTGGCTCCAGTGTTGCCAGACCTGAAATCCTAAATGATCCAATGGCTACCCAAAAATTATCCTATTTAAAAAAATTGAAAGTGAATTTTTAGAATGCATTAGCTTTCAGGAATAACATAATTATCACATGAACTTCTGACTCGTTCATAGACCAAACTTTTTCCTTATCTTTTACTTTTTAGAAAGTGACACAGTGGGTCTCAGTAATAGCGTTCATACAACTTCTAACGCCCGTGGTTCACGGACAAATACAGTTTGATGAAACTGCCTGAAGGGACGTCATTTCCATTGGTCTGTTTCACAAACTGTTATTTGTTGTTGAAAATGATCACTTGTCACCTTTTGTAACCAATTCTTTTTATTTTGAAATTTATTTTTTAATCTAGAGGGCTATGGATACGATCACCAATTTCATCTCTAATATTTTGGGAAAAGTTGTATTTTTCCAAAAAATTTACTGTGGAATTTAGTAATTTCAACGTATCATTGCCCTCTAGATTAAAAAATATAGAAACAATACACAATAAACAAGAGAAGCGAAATTATACCGGTTTTCCCACTTAAAAATCGAAAGGTAATGTCACTTCCGGTAAAACCGAAAGTTGCACTTGTCGAAATATGCAGTTTTACCTCGTATACAGATTCTCCTAATTTCATTCTATCATCTTCATAAACAAAAAATGTATAGGGGCGAGCCACTTTCCGCGGACAGCCGGTATATTTATCATGAAAATATTTTTTGTTTTTCATTGCAGAGCTGACAAAGTCAAAATGGTCAATTCATTCTTTTCTATTTTATAAATCACTTCTACATCTAAACTGTTTTTTAGTGAATATGCAGAATTCATTGAACAGAAATTGAAGAATCAAGGTCTTGTAGTTGATCTACTCTTTCCAAATGAAGATGTTCCGATTGGAAAGGTATTGGCCAACATTTCTAGTAGAGGATGTCTGTATGCTATTCTTGTAATGCCAATAAACGAAGAACACAGGAGTCTGACCTTGAATATCCTACATGGACTTTCACAGGGTATGTTAGATTTCATGTATTAAAGTTTTTTTTCATTTTTTGTTAATTCACTGAAGAATAAATATCAGATAAAATTTGTAAATTTCAGAGCACAGGAATATGCCCATTGATGATGCTATGATATTGATATCTCGAAATTTTGAATCTTACATGAAAGGTGATCTTGCACCGCTAGAACAGCCAGGTCAGATGACATTACTCGATCGTCACCCTAACCCCATGCAGGTTTGTGAATTATTTGTTACTTGGTTCATTCATAACATTATATCTGACTACAAGTTGTGGGCCAATTTTTGAAATTACTGAATTATAGGGATACATACAATTGGAAATACTTTGCGCCTGGATTTTTTATTATTTACCCTCCCCCCTCCCACATATTTTTTTCGGGCGCTTCGCTCAGGGATTTTTGAATATTTATCCCCCCACCTCCCCCAAAATTTTCCACCAAAAACTCAAAAACAAAGCGAGATTTCGAAAAAATGTATATAAGCAGTTTGATTGTCCTCGAACAGATCTACACAAAGATCCCATAAAATATTTTCAAATCTTGAAAAAAAATTGGGTTTTATTTATATAAACCCAAAACTCGGAAATAAAACAAAATATCGAAAAAAAATTATATAAACAGTTTTATTTCCTCAAACAGATCTACAAAAAGTTCTTATGAATTTTTTTCATACTTTGAAAAAAAAAATTTGAGTTAATTTATTCTCTCCCCAATTTTGGTGTTTTTAGGTAAAGTTGTCCTCGATTTTGTTTTTGCATTTTAACTTTTTTCCTGATTGGTGAAACAGAAACCCAACGGTAAAAACCCCACCCCTCTAGCTCTTACCATTCTCGAGATAGCAATTTGTAAGTCCTTTGGGCTGGATTTTGGTCCTATGAGCCGGTTTTTTTTGCCTTTTCACTTTCAGATTTTTGTTCTTTTACCCCTCCTGCCAAAATGTCATAGTTTTCGTATTATTGGTGTCCAATTATAGTTTTAATCGCATTAAAGTCGTTGTATTCATATAACTGGTGTCCAATTATAGTTTTAAACGCATTAAAGTCCTTGTATTCATATTATTGGTGTCCAATTAAAGTTTCAAACGCATCAAAGTCATTGTATTCATATAACTGGTGTCCAATTATAGTGTTAAATGCATTAAAGTCCTTGTATTCATATTATTGGTGTCCAATTATAGTTTTAAATGCATTAAAGTCGTTGTATTCATATTATTGGTGTCCAATTAAAGTTTTAAACGAATTAAAGTCGTTGTTCTCACATAACTGGTGTCCAATTATAATTTTAAACGCATTAAACTCGTATTCATATTATTGGTGTCCAATTAGAGTTTTAAACGCATTAAAGTCGTTGTATTCGTATAACTGGTGGCCAATTATAGTTTTAAACCCTTTATAGTCGTTGTATTCATAAAACTGGTGTCCAATTATAGTTTTAAACGCATTAAAGTCCTTGTATTCATATAATTGATGTCCAATTAAAGTTTTAAACGCATGAAAGTCGTATTCGTATAACTGGTGTCCAATTATAGTTTTAAACGCTTTATAGTCGTTGTATTCATATAACTGGTGTCCAGTTATAGTTTTAAACGCATCAAAGTCGTTGTATTTATATAACTGGTGTCTAATTATAGTTTTAAACGCATTAAAGTCCTTGTATTCATATTATTGGTGACCAATTATAGTTTTAAATGCATTAAAGTCATTGTATTCATATTATTGGTGTCCAATTAAAGTTTTAATCTCATTAAAGTCCTTGTATTCATATTATTGGTGTCCAAATAAAGTTTTAAACGCATTAAAGTCGTTGTATTCATATTATTGGAGTCCAATTATAGTTTTGAACTAATTAAAGTTGTTGTATTCATATTATTGGCGTCTAATTTTAGTTTTTTAAACGCATTACAATCGTTGTATTTAATGATAAATAAAGAGGAAATAAAATCTTCCAATTTACACAAAAAATATATACTTGTAACGTGCTTACAATTGTTTCGACACACGGTGTCATCATCTGAGCGAGTTATCAACTAAAGAAACGTCAAAATCACCTTCTTAAATATTAAAATAACATGCATGAAATTTCACTAATGACAATTGCAGGTATGAAATTTCCTAATGACATATAGCTTGGATTAGGGAGCATTTGAGTAGTTACTAGTGAGATAATTAATTATAGGTGAATTGTACAGGTCAATTTGGTCATTGAGAACTAAATTGCTATTGTTACATAAATGTTTCTTGATTTCTATGGATTCTAATATGTTTAATTTTTGACCTTTAGGTTGAATACGCAAAATTTCAGGATTTTGTGTGAAGTTATGGATATTGTCAATAAGGTGGTTGGCATAGTTTGAGTCCTGTTTATTTAATCTGTAACTTCTCAAATGCTCACCGAATCTTTGATTAAAACTACGGCCTGTCTGGCCTATATATAATGCATTGCAATCCTCACACTCAAGTTTGTAAACCCCCGACTTCTTGAATTTATCCCGTACAGACTTTGCGTTGTTAATAAAAGAATATAAGTTATTGTTGGTTTTGAATGCAACATTTATATTCCGTTTCTGAAGGAAACGGGATATTTTGTTCGTATGCTGACCAAGATATATTAGACATGCAAAACGTTGATCGGTTTTTACTTTGATATGCGGGTATATTAAATTTAATATACCCGCATATCAATATACCCGCATATCAAAGTAAAAACCGATCAACGTTTTGCATGTCTAACATATCTTGGTCAGCATACGAACAAAATATCCCGTTTCCTTCAGAAACGGAATATAAATGTTGCATTCAAAACCAACAATAACTTATATTCTTTTATTAACAACGCAAAGTCTGTACGGGATAAATTCAAGAAGTCGGGGGTTTACAAACTTGAGTGTGAGGATTGCAATGCATTATATATAGGCCAGTCAGGCCGTAGTTTTAATCAAAGATTCGGTGAGAATTTGAGAAGTTACAGATTAAATAAACAGGACTCAAACTATGCCAACCACCTTATTGACAATAACCATAACTTCACATAAAATCCTGAAATTTTGCATATTCAACCTAAAGGTCAAAAATTAAACATATTAGAATCCATAGAAATCAAGAAACATTTACGTAACAATAGCAATTTAATTCTCAATGACCAAATTGACCTGTACAATTCACCTATAATTAATTATCTCACTAGTAACTACTCAAATGCTCCCTAATCCAAGCTATATGTCATTAGGAAATTTCATACCTGCAATTGTCATTAGTGAAATTTCATGCATGTTATTTTAATATTTAAGAAGGTGATTTTGAAGTTTCTTTAGTTGATAACTCGCTCAGATGATGACACCGTGTGTCGAAACAATTGTAAGCACGTTACAAGTATATATTTTTTGTGTAAATTGGAAGGTTTTATTTCCTCTTTATTTATCATTCATGATGAATTTACACATATTAAATGCCACCACGATAGAACACGTTGTATTTAATTATTGGTGTCCAATTATAGTTTTAAACGCATTGAAGTCGTAGTATTAAAAAATCCCTAACAATTTTTAGGCCCTTCAACTGCCGAGCTTTTCGCGAATCGGAGCACTACGCGCTAGAGTTCCCCAGTTGAGTCGTACTATTCAAATCCCTAACAACTTCCGAGCCCTTCAACTTCCGAACCCTCACTTGTTATTATTTTACAGATACTCATCAACCTAGTAGCGGAAAACCGCCAAATTTCAAGCACTCAGTACGATAAGCTGATCAAATACCTACAAGAAAGGAAAGAACTGCAGGTCGAATATGAAGTGGCAGAAGGCATCATTCCAGGCGAGGAAGCAGATCCCAAACAAGCTGAATTGCAGAATCGTATCATGAACATTCTGAATAAAAACGCAGATGCTCCCGTTCCTGCATCAATCATCACTCCAGATCCGGTTCCTACCAGTGAATCGACACCAATTTTGAAAGATCCGACGGTACAGAAAGCATTGGATAGTTTGATGCTGGGGGATATGTTCAAAAGCATTGCTACATCTGTTTAATAAGTTTATCTCAGTTTATTATGATTAAGATGGAATATTGATGTTGTAATTTTGACTTTTTTATCAGCTTACTTTTATAATTACAAGGATAGTGTTTAGAAAATCTAATGTTTTATCACTTCTAGTGCTTGCTTCAAGTATACACTTCAAGTCTGTTGAAATACAATTTTTCAATGAAAAGTTATGTGAAATATGTTCGTGACTCATAATGTAGTGAAATGGACAACTAGGGATTGGTTTTATATTGACTTGAAATGAGTTTGAATATGCTAAATGGAAAAATAATCATTTTTGAGTCATAATAAATGAATAGAGGAATCTTTAAATATTGCATTCATTTAATTTCTCTAATGGCTTTCCGTTATTATGTTATTCTCACCCTGGGCAAATTTCTCCTGTTTCCTGATTAAATTGTTGGCGCTATTATTGGTCATTACCAATCCTCCCCATTTTCTTCAATCTTTTGCCCATTCTATACATTTCTTTCATGGGCACTTCATTTTCCCTTCTACGTTTCTCTTCCTTGTTGTTTTTTATGAAAATAATTTTTGAGTTTGCCTTCATCCCATTTCCTCCATTGTTTTCCTTTCTCCCTTAATTTCCCTTAAAACTCTTCACTAACAAATGTTTAGTTTACAACTTTAGAATACCAAATTCATAGAAATAAGATAAATGCAATGATTAGAAGAGCAAAATCTCAAAATGTCAATAAACAGTTAGAAGAGTCATGAGGCAATCCAAAGATAATGTATTGAATCATTGCATGAGAAAAAATAAAAAATTGATCAAAATAGAGATATCATCTAAAGTGCCTTCCTCCTCATAAAAGAGAACAACCGCCTCTCCGCTCACAAGCGATTCAGATGAAATTGAGGACACTCGTGAATCATCATACTCGTGCCACGAACCAGCATATGGATGTCTACAGTAAGCTGTGTAGTGTCCGCTGTTGGTTGTCCCACTATGATTACACAATGCGTACAGACTGTAGCGACATGGATGCACGTTATTTGCTGCGTATTTACTCAAGTCCAATTCCTCTAAAGGAAAATCAATGGTGAAATTCAATTTCTCTCGGAATCTTTCTATGGGTGAAAAACGAATAAAATGGATAACTAACATTTTTGGGGATTTATGAATTGATATGGATTTCGTGCACTTCCTTCTTTTGTTGCACTTCGCACATATCGGCTTCTCGTCTCCATCCAAAGTTTCTTCCTCTGTGATAGTCCTAGTTGGCCTGTTCTTTGAGGTATTGGTAGGGAAAGGTCCCAGAATGGATCGAAGGAAACTGAACAGTGACCACAATAAGAACATTTCACAAATATAGCTGTGCCTTTGAGATGCGCGAAAGATAAACAGAAAGTGAAATATTCACTACCAACTTTAATCGCGAGGGACAAGAAACGACACCGTCAATATTCAGAAGCACAACTATACTGTAAAGGGAAACATTCTCAATTGAAAATTGAACCAATTCATGACTCCTCTGGAAATTGAAAAAAAACCTACGATAAAATGAAGTTACTTTTTTGTAATATCTAACAGAAAACAACTACTTCCCCGGCTAAAACCACGCTGGACATTGAACTACATTTGATAGATATTGTGAGAGATCCTATATAACTTGATAGAAAAAATCTGAAAGTGAAAATTTTAAATTTTCATTAAGATAGTTGATTATTTATTAAATGTCCAGTTTCCATTGGATATTCTTATCTATAAATAAGATCTGAGAATGTTATTTAGAGGTATCACTCACAGAAAAGCGCTCATTTCATTGATGCGTGAATTGCATCTCTTTCGCTAGGCCTCCAATACATTTTGGTCGACAAAAATCTATTTCACTCTTCTAATATCATCAGGGAGTTTGGAAATCATACTCTTCAGAAGCAATTTCACACTGTAATGATGGAATTGTTGGACTATTTCTTGTGCGGTGACACTTTGAAAATATTTTTCTGACATAAAACCTGTCATGGGTATGGCATGTTGATTTTATTGAAAATATGAACAGGATGTTCATAAAGCAGTTGTGGAATCCAGGGCCGGCTTTACATGTTTGTCTGCTAGTGTGCAAATCCCAAAGTATTTGGAATTATATAACTGAAAGCTGATACGATAAAATCAAACTATTTGTTTTCAACAGTTTTATTTCCAAAAAAGAATACATGATATGTATAATGAAAATTTAATTTAACAAATCATTAACATAACTAAAAATAAATTATGAGATAATAATAATAATAGGGCGGGGATTAGCGCAGTGGTTAAGCGCTCGCCTGGTAATCGAGAGATTGCTGGTTCGATTCCCAGATGGTGCGATCTTTTTTCATTTTCAGATGTGAAAGTCTGAATGACTGAGGCTCGTGTCGGCTGGGAATAATCCTCCACGATTCACTGTTGCGTTAAAAATTAACAGTGCTGCTCCTAAAGTGGCGTATGGAGTTAGTAACAAGGCCTATCCAGAACACATGGCTAATGACCATAGCAGTCGATGCCAAAACACCAAGGAAAAAAAAAAAAATAATAATAATAATATTTTATTGATCCATTCAGACATTGACAAAAAATGTATTGGACAAGTCAATTTGTATAGGACATACACATAATATAAATAATCACTGTACAAAATAATCATATATTACACTAAGGGTATAAAGACATACTATTTACTACTAATGACTCACTCAAGACATCAAACACATTGATCCAAGTAACAATCTGACATAAATTCCTCAATGCTATAGTATCCTTTGGAGGGTTGTATTGACTTCACTCTCCCTTTGAATTTTTTTTTATTGAGATTTTTCATCATCTCCGGCAAGTGGTTATAAAATATTATGCCCTGGTAAGTGGGGATCGTTCAAATTTTGTTGTGTTATGTTTCGGGATATACAGAAGATTTCCATTCCTAGTGGGATAATTGTGGTATTGTGAATTTGTTTTGAGTTTGGAGTAATTTTTCCTTTATGTGCATTAGGCTTTCCAAGATATACAGGCATGGGAAGGTTAGATAAACAACGATAACCGAGAACGAACTCTGGAAATAAATTCATATTTTACCAACAGAGTATTCAGGTTAAGTATAGATAATATAAAGAACACACAAGGAGAAATATTATCGCAATTCACAAAAATTATACTTAACTGGATTTGTGAGTAGAAAAAACTCTGACTAAATTGCTTATATTCAAAGTATCTAATAAGTTTGGTTCTATTGAGCTAAACTAGACAATCTTTCTTGGGTCATTGTCGACCTCAAATAATTTTTTATTATTTTCAATTTCTAAAAAGATCTCTCCTGTTGCAACAGATTTTTTTTTTGTTAAAATTGTTTTTTCCGTTAACCAGCTGTCGTCCCCTTACGAACGGCAGCCCTCAAAAGTCGAAACTTGTGCGAGCCAAGGATTAACGAGGTCTTACCTTTTTACGTGCGATTCCTAGCACGATCCGAGGAGAATATCGAAAGGAGGTCCGTAGGTCACCCATCCAAACCACGGCCACGCATAGCATTGCTTGGCTTCAGATATCGGTGAACCGGCGCTCTCCGTTCGAGCTATCCCCGCGGATACTGGCAGTGTTAGCAAAATTCTCAAAGCAACCGTGTAATTTGAAAACAAATGAACTAAATTATTTGTGAAGATATATTCCAAGATAGTGTGGGGATCATTATTTGTAATATTTTATCTGAAAGAGTTTTGTACAGTGATAATTTCTTCGTAAAGTTCTAGGCCATCAATGTCTGGATTCTCTTATGTTGACTAATTCATTGTGGAGCTATTTGCAATGTTTTAATAATCCTTCATGAATTCTTGAATAAATTGACTACCTACGCAAATGAAATAGTTCCAGTCACTTTACTTACCATATTATCTTTCCACTTCTAGTTTTCAATTTTTCTTCTTCAATGAAACACAAACACCGGAGGTGGAGACCATGAAACGAACTGAATTACTGAAGTAGATCAGAAGACAATGTCAACGACACCTTTATATATTCCCTGAACTTTGTCCAACCCACTCAAACCCCTACAGCAAATTATCTAAGTGTGAAAAAAGCCGACTGTAAATGAAAATAAGCTCGTGCCGCTGGGCGGCTTTCAAAAAGCGAATTGCGAATTTTAAAGATAAAAAATTCCACCGGCTTCCTGCAAAGTGAGCAAAAAAATAGGCCAATTAGGGACTGTAGCAAACGCATTATGGAATCGTGCGCGTGCCGACAAAGGATTTCAAGAAAGATAACCAACTAATGGAAGGTATTATATTCCGTACTTTGTTTTTACGTCCCTGTCCCGTCCATGTCAATTTTTCGAATAATATTTTTATTTGAAAGTAGGAATTTTTGTATCGTTTTACTTACGTTTGGCGCCCATTTCTGGCCTGATGGTGTGCAGTGCACACCTCGCACACCCACTAGAGCCGGCCCTGGGAATCATCGCTATTTTGCATCGTACCAGATGGAAAATAGCGACTAAAGTTTATCTTTCAGTCGCAGATGATTCCACAACTGACCTTATGAACATTTTTATTTATTCATTTATACTGATTACAGACAGTCATAATCTAATTACATGTAGCAGTGCGAAAGATATAAGCGACTACAGCTAATAAAAGTAAAATTTTGTCAAATGTATAAAAAATATAAGGAATAGAAATATCACAACATAAAAGGGTCAAAAATATCATACAATAGGTACAATGAACAACAACAAGGAACATCCTGTTCATATTTTCAATAAAATCAACACTATACTGTTCTTACATCTCGGTCTGTCATTGTTCATATTTTTTTACTATAGCATGTAACCGGTTTTATGACTAGTTGATAGGTATACAAGGCCGTGGCCAGGAAAAAATTTTGGAGGAATCTATTTTTGTTGGCTTGAGAAAAATATTGCGAACTAAGCATGGCCGACAAAATCTCGTGATTGGCTTTACCAATATAGTATCATTACATTGATATTCAATATGAGTTTTTACTTTTCAGATAATTCATAAAATAGTATTTGAAACTGCTTCTATTAAATAGAAACGCCGTTAGATCTCCATCACAATAAGATTCAGTCTTTTGTTTGATAGTGTTTGAAAATGTTTCAGTTTGAGTAGAATTTTTATAGATTTCCGTTGTCTAGAAAACAAGGAAAATTAATTATTTGCATTTGTTTGACTCACGACGTCTCCTACTTCCGTATCAAGAGTGTGAATGCTACAAAGATATCTTGTTATATAGCAATTTGTGTCATTAGCATGCTAATAATTTGCCGACTATGAGGTGTTATAACCCTATGGTAGGTTAATTATTCTCTGGTCTGGTCTGGTCATCAATCTCAATAGATGGGAAAAAGTACCTGCTGCGAGACAACAATGCTTCATCTATTTTGGAAGTTTTAGGTGCACCAATCCTAATTGGTTTACTTATGGCCCGTTATTTTGATAGACGGCGCTTGATACAGAATTTTATTCAAATTTCAACTGATCTTTCCACACATTCCGAATCTCTATGCTCGGTTGACTGAACACGTCATTATTCAGAATGTGTGCAGACCCTTTAAATTTTATCTTTTACCAATGCTCTTCTTTATGGATAACGACGGCTTCAGACCATTTGATATTATACTGACTTGTTCAGACATGATCTGCTATCGACTTCGATGGTTTTCCACGCTGGGTAATTTTCTTGTCTTCACCGATTCTGACATTTAGTGGCCTCTTAGTTTCTTCAACATAGATGGTAAGTACCACACGTCAGTATACATTAAATCAACGCATACCGGACAAATACCTGAATTTGGAATCGAACCGCCATGAATCTAATTTCGGTAACACGCATTTAAAATTATTGTGAAGCCAGTGGCGTAATCAGATTTTATTTCAAAAATTGCTAATACTTTTTTTGGTGACAAAATAAATTCGAAAGGCCATGAAATTTTGAGTTTATTTCGAATACATGGCACTGAACTAAAACTATTGACGCTCGTGTCCGTTAAAAAAAAAAACTTTTGAATCGGATAATAACGATTTTGAAGTCGATAACTGCTGCGAATTCTATTTCGACAACCTACAGTTGAGAAGTTATCATATAAATCTGAAATAAACATGCCCTGTTGGTAACTGATGTAATAGATTAGGTAGCAGTACTTCATTCTGGAGACCCAAACTCAATTTAACAAATGCAATTATTATCGAATGACAATTTTTCAATTTTCATTGCCAATTATTGTCAAATGTATGTTATTTTGTAACTCCGTTTGTTAGCTGGTGGATTCCAGTTAATTTGGATACAGTGAAAATTTATTAATACCATTAGCCCAACAAAATGGGGGGGTTTCACAGCAAAAAAATTTGTTAGTTTTTCTCAACGGATTTACATGTAGTTTTGATTGCTGAATCCGATTTTCAACTTTGCCCCCTCAGTAATAGCGAAAACCTCGGTTTTCCCTTATAGCTAACGAACGATGTTTTTTGATGACTATTCCATATAAAATTAAAGTAAATTAAATTTAGTTCAAATATATCGACTTAATTCCTATGATGTTCGAAACTGCCCTAGAGCGCTTTTAACAACTATTATTCCCAAGAAACATAGGCTGATTATACTAGGGAAATATTCAAAATGAAAAATAGTAAATAGATGAACAGATTTAAAAAATATACAGGGTGTCAATTTGAAAACTTCCCACCCTTAATATCTTCCTTCCAGTAAACAATATGAGTAATCGAAAAAACAGGTCAATTTTATTGTCAATGGGGACACTTTCAAGGACTATTTGTAGCCCTCGTGGTTCAACCCCCTAGGAGGGGTAGATGTTACCCTTAGAATTTTAAATGGGAAGGGGGGTCAAGTGGCACATCATTTTGATGGGCGTTTAATTCTTGTTCCAATGGTACCCTGACATATTATTTTTTGATGAGCATTTTCCGAAAAATTGCGTTCTAAACTAACAGAAGTAATTATTAGAACGCCTATATTGAGATGCATGGTTTGGCCAGAACTGGTTAGAATATTAGGTGGTACCGTTCCAACCCTTTATTAGGGATAACATTAGCCATTAGCTCCAAACACTTTACATAAAAAAGTAGTCTAATAGTAAAACGTAGATGGTAGTAAAGTTGTGTTTATTAAATGCTGAATTTTTAAGTGTCATCGCAGAAATTGTTCAGTGACAAATAAAAAAAGAAATAACCCCAGAGTACTAAATGAAGCAGCTCAAATTGAAGTTTTGGGAACATTTGCTGCAGAGCCCACGAGCTCCTTACGATCAGTATCAGAACAGACGGGAATGTCACGCGAGACTATAAGAAAAGCATTGAAAATGCATAAATTTCATCCATATAAAATGCAGATTCTTCAAGAGCTCCACGAGGATGATTATGATAGAAGAATAGAGTTTTGTGAAATCAAGTCTCATCGAGTCAATACCATCCCTAATCTTCTGTTAAACATCTGTTTCAGCGATGAGTGTTCATTTTTTCTGAATGGCAATGTTAATAGACAAAATTGTCGCTATTGGAGTGACGAAAACCCACATATTTTTCGGGAAGGGCATACACAACACCCACAAAAAGTTAATGTTTTGGCTGGTATTCTTGGAAATGCCATTCTTGGTCCATTATTTCTGGAAGAAAACTTGACTGGCAATCTGTACCTTGATATGCTTGAAGAGACTATCGATCCTCTTATAACTCACGAGCTAGAAACTCAAATTGATGCAGAAGGTAATGAACTTTTGCAGGAGGATCTGTTACATTTCCAGCAGGACGGTGCTCCACCTCATTATTTTCTTCCCGTCCGACAGTGGTTAAACGAGAGATTTCCGGGTAGATGGATTGGCAGAAGGGGAGCAGTTGAATGGCCTCCGAGATCACCGGATTTAATACCCTTAGATTTCTTACTTTGGGGGCATCTTAAATCCGTTGTTTATAAAACACAACCTTCTGATATTGACGAACTTAAAAGACGAATTACAGCAGCATGCCGGTCAATTCCTAGTGAAGTTTTCCGTAATGTTAGAGGGGAGTTCGAAAACAGACTGTATTACTGTTTAGAGCAAAATGGACAACATTTCGAACAGCTAATAAGATAAGCGTAAATAGATTTTATGTTGGAAATGTCTTTCTCGCAAATTACATTTTATTGTGTAGAAGGAAAATAACCACCAAATAAAAAATCCCATGCGTAATAAATTTATTCCTGTCATTCAAGGGTTGGAGCGGTGCCACCTACTCTTCTAACCATTTTTATTAAAGGGAGTCAATACAATAATGCATCTCAGTATAGGCGTTCTAATAATTACTTCTGTTAGTTTAGAACGCAATTTTTCGGAAAATGCTCATCACAAAATAATAAGTCAGGGTACCATTGGAACAAGAATTGAACGCCCATCAAAATGATGTGCCACTTGACCCCCCTTCCCATTTAAAATTCTAAGGGTAACATCTACCCCTCCCAGGGGGTTGAACCACGAGGGCTACAAATAGTCCGTGAAAGTGTCCCCCTTGACAATAAAATTGACCTGTTTTTTCGATTACTCATATTGTTTACTGGAAGGAAGATATTAAGGGTGGGAAGTTTTCAAATTGACACCCTGTATAATAAATTGTCAAATCGGATTCATTTTTTAAAATACTGTTTCAATTTATACTTGAATTTAAAGGAACATTTCATGTTTTTCAATGTGCTTGGTAGTTTATTATAAATGAGTATACCATTATGCATTAAACCTTTTCTTCCAATTTCAGTCCTAATTCTATAAGTCTGCAATTCGTGAATGTTTCTTGTTCCATGATTATGAATTGGAATGTTGTCATGAAGATTTAAACTTGTATTTTTCTTTTTTATTCTAAGTGAATAAATAAACATACTCCCAATTTATAAAGAGAATCCAAATTTAATAAATTTTTTGGTCTATATAAATTTTCAGTAGGTTTTAGATGAGGTAATTTGTATATACATTTGATTGATTTGTTCTGAAGTTTTTTAAGTGGTTTCAATACAGAAGCTTTAGCAGATCCCATATAGAAACTAAATACTGCAATCTGGAATATATGACACTGAAATAAATGTTCATCAAAATTTTTCTTTTTAAGTACCCTCTAATTTTGTAAAGAATGCCAATTATGGGGTG
The DNA here is from genome assembly GCA_944452925.2 of Chrysolina oricalcia. NCBI lineage: Eukaryota > Metazoa > Arthropoda > Insecta > Coleoptera > Chrysomelidae > Chrysolina > Chrysolina oricalcia. The sequence goes on from OX101816.2 coordinate 9,072,106, forward strand.
ATATTTTTTTACGGTGTTTTTGCCAACTGAGGATTTCATCAATATAAAGATCCAGAAATGTTTGTATATTATATGATTATTTTTAAATTCTATATGTAAAAAGGTATTTCTCATTATTTTTGTCGATATGAATATGTATGAGGATTTAGATAAATTCAGTGTTAATTTATGAAGTTGTAACCATGAGAGTATTCGCGATCACCACGGAGTGGGCGACATCTACATTTTGAAATTTGTACGTAAAACTCCGGAAAAACAAACATTCTGCCATAAGATCTAGTGTTAACAAATTGTTGATTATTTCTTTGTTGTTCTATATTTGGTTCGATTTTTCGATTCAATGCAAAAAGCATAGCTTTGATATGACTGGTTAGTCAAAAAAAATGTGTTCAGTGCCGCAGCGCAAGAGTTATTCATCTGCAAATGTGTCCATGCACTTTTTTTCCAGAAACCAGAAATTAGTAAAAACATGGGGAATTAGAATGAAAATCGGGAAGCCAATTGGTAAATATATGTGAATTCTTAATTTTGGAATATTTCATACCTAACTAGTTAGAGAATTTTTGTTTGTAATTGGTGTGTTACTCCACAATAATATTGGAAAAAATACTAGTTTATGTTTAACACAACAAACTTCACAATATTTATAATTTACAATAGTACATTGGTAACAAATAATAAACTGTAAAACTTTCCGTATATTCAAGAGCTCCGCTCTCTTTGCTCGACTCACTAATACTGTCTGGTTCATTCTCTTACTCAATTGAAACATCTGGTGTTGTAACAGGTCTCCACAATTGGCGTTAATCTAATTATCTTCTAGGCACAAGAGGCAAAACATTAAAACGATTGATCAAAAGGGGTCATTCCATATAAAAAAATTCCAGAAACTAGTTCATCAAGGAAACGAAATGAATTTGGTAGACAAGTCCGAAAACTCGTTGCTCATCAACATTCTCTTCCTCACAAAATAAAACATGATTACTGCCTCCCCTTTGACTACTCTTTCCGCTTATATACTGAAATATCAGCCAAATACATCTTCACCACAGACACTCGAAAGTTGAAAGTTAGAAGTAGAAATGCGATAATAAAATTCACGTCAACAACTGTCAACTCATAGCAACTCATTGCTTTGTTTTCCCGGTAGGGTCACTGAATCTAGGAGGTCGTGCCGTCCTTACGGGTATGGCCAATGGGCGTGGTCTAGTACTTGAAATAGTTCCAGTGTTCAAATAACCCACAAAACTTGCTCTCTAATTGGTGATTTTGTGGGTTATTTGAATACTGGAACTATTTCAAGTATTGGACCACGCCCATTGGCCTAGATTCAGTGACCCTATTTCCCGGAGTTTTGGTGCGCCACCTGGTGCTAATGGTAATCGCGAATTCTAGAAATATACTTTATATCACTTTCAATGAATTTTAGATCTGGTCCAGAATAAATGATTGTTGTATCATCTGCAAATAATTTGAGAACACCTTTCAATCTCAAAAGAGAAATGGAATTGATATAAATCAGGAATAACACAGATCCCTGTGGCACACCATAATTCACATTTTTATGCTGACTCTTATTTTCTCCAATGCACACATATTGTTATCTATTGGTCAAAAAGTTTTCAAACCAAGTAAAAACGTGCCCTATGACACCAATTTTATCAATAAAATCCCATGGTCAACAGTGTCAAAAGCTTTACACAAATCGAGAAACAATATGGCACATTTTTGACCACCATCAATTTTTTTTTTGTACAAATGATATTACATCTTGTACCGCTCTTTCTGTATCTCTGGATCTACGGAATCCATATTGATGATCAAATAGAATATTTTTCTATTCTAAATACGAGGGCTGTTTGGTAACTCCGTGACTATTTGAATAAAGAAAAAAAAAATTGGCAAATAAGCGTTTTATTTTTCAACATAATCTCCTTTTAGATCAATACATTTAGTCCAGCGTTTTTCCAGTTTTTTCATTCCTTCCAAATAATAGGTTTTCTCAAGGCCCTCAAAATAGGCGTTTGTTTCGGTTATAACCTCTTCATTCGACCCAAATCTCTTACCACCCAGCCATTTCTTCAGGTTTGGGAAAAGAAAATAGTCGCAAGGGGCTAAATCTGGAGAATATGCTGGATGGGGTAGTAGTTCGTAGCCCAATTTATGAATTTTTGCCATAGTGACTACACACGTGTGCACTCGTGCATTGTCTTGATGAAGCAGCACTTTTTTTTTCGCTAAATGTGGTCGTTTTTGCCTCAAATCAATATCGAATCTGTCTAAAAGCTCTGAATAATATTCGCCGTTGATCGTTCTACCCTTCTCTAAGTAATCTATATGAATGACACCGCGTGCATCCCAAAAAACTGTGGCCATAACCTTGTTGGCTGACAGACGCACCTTAGCCTTCTTTGGTGCACGTTCACCAGTTGACACCCACTGTTTTGATTGTTCCTTGGTCTCTGGGGTATTGTGATGGATCCATGTTTCGTCTACGGTTATATAACGGCGTAAAAACTCGCCCGGATTGCGATTGAACTTTGCCAAACACTCCTTTGAAGTGGTCACACGGTTGCGCTTGTGGTCGAGTGTGAGCAATCGCGGCACCCATCTCGCGGATAGCTTCTTCATGTCCAAATATTCATGTAAAATGTGATGTACTCGCTCAGTTGAGATGCCTACAGCCTCAGCTACCTCACGTACTTTTATTCTCCGATCGTCCAATATCATTCCATGGATTTTATCGACGATTTCTGGCGTGATGACCTCTTTTGGGCGACCTGAACGTACGGCGTCACTTGTGCTGGTACGACCACAACGGAACTCAGTAAACCACTTCTTAACCATTGAAATTGATGGTGCAGAGTTCCCATAGTATTTATCAAGTCTTTCCTTGGTTTCAGTTATGGTTTTTTTACGCAAAAAATAATGCTTAATCAACACACGAAATTCACTTTTTTCCATTTTTGTTAAAATTCACGAGGTTGTCTGCTTCTAATTGCTGTCAAACACAAACCAAATGTCGCAGCTTGCTCAAAATTTGACAGTAGTCTATTGAAAGATGGTGGTTGACAGCAGCAGTGTTGCATTTAAAGTTACTGCGCGGGAAATTTAAAAAGTCACGGACTTACCAAACAAGCCTCGTACTCAAAGAGCCTACAATTAACGGCTTTTTCTAAAATTTCTGAAAAGATTGGAAGTATGGATATAGGCCTACAGTTATTTAAATCAGTTTTTTTGCCATTTTTAAATATAGGTGATACTAAAGAAATTTTCATTTGATCTGGTACTATTATGGCTGGTTCATGGACCAAACTTTTACTTTTGCTTTCTGTTTTACCTTTTCTTTAACTGTAATCATTAAAATTGACCTTTCTTGTGACGCATGCGCTCCATTGACAAATGTGGGGTGCCTTGATATCATACATTTCTGTTTTCTTGATCATTTCTTTTTTATAATGTTTATTCCTACTATTGAACATTCAGTGGAACTGCTGAACATTCTCAATTATGGACCATATCCATTCATTATAAGATATAAAAAAATGTAAATGGTAAAATACAGCACTTGACGAATAACAAGAAGGAACAGGTGAATAAGGCTATCTTAGCGCATTGACACACGCACAGAACGTAAAAATAAATTTACTTTAACGACCCTTAAGGCAAAAGTTGAGGCCTACGAGCTTTTGTTAATGTAAAAGTGAAGGCATAAATTAGATACATTGTTATATGAATTAACCAGTACTTATAATGTGTGAAAAAAATTACTATAAAAGCCGTTCAGACTTTATATTTATTACAATACATAATATAAAACTGTTGAGAGAAAACGGAATTTTTTCCTGGAAATATCAATTTCAGATCTGGTATATCTTATGATTAAAGCAAAATTAAGAAATTGTTAGGTCTTCCAACTTCTACTTACTTCAATCTAAGAATTCAGCTTCAAGTTTCCTACATATATGGAATAAATTGCCTTTCTGACCTTCGATAAAATTATTATTTTTATTATTACATTCCAACATAAAACTCAAATTGCAGTCGAGACATCGTTTAGTTTAAACTAGATCAAAACTAACTAAGAACACATTTTGATAATATACTTTGCTATATATTTGTATAAAGATATATCAATTAAATTACAATTTTTGGTAATTCGAATATAACTCCCGAGTTTTATAACACAACGATGGTACAGCTGTATCAGATCACGAACTATTTTATAATTATTTGCACAATCTGCTTTTATGAATATTCATAGAAACAAAAACCCAAATTTCACTCACTAATAATAGTCCATGGACAAAGGAGGCATTATTGGCACAGTTGAAAATTTTAATCAGTTCCAAAATCAAGTGGTAGGTTCCAATCCGATTTGTTTTAAATGTAAAAAGATTACCGCTAATTTTAATTGATTACCATATTATTTGATATATCCAATAATTCATATTTAGCTGTTGAAAAAAAAAAACCTTGTACCATTGTCTAAAGAAGTATAGTCGGTCAACCTTATGGGATTATTATTGGATGACGATGGGGTTTATTAGTAGATGGCGCCAGCACGATTGCCCCCAAAAAGGAGACAAACGAATGAGATGGAAAGTGTCGTAGTAATCGCGTAAAGTGAATAATGAATGGACATTATTTCGTGTTTTTGATTGGCTCAGTGTCCGTTCCACCTGCCATTTGCAATTTGCATGTAAACGAAAGAGCAAAGTAGCGAACTTTCGTGGTGTTTGGCATTTCATTGTTTTTGTCTTGTTAGGTCTCACAGTCAGTTTTCGAATTCACCTAGATATTTTCAGGGTGATTTCTCTTGACTAATGTTTAGGGGAGGATGTCCAACGTTCATGATGACAACCGATGATTGGTTTATGAAGGTGATAATGCCATTTCCGACAGTTATCATATTATTTTCTGTTTTTATTGAAAGCTTTTATTTAACTTGCTCTGTGTGTGTTAGATGGGTACAAATCTTGCAAGCTGAATCAAAATCACTTCCTCTTATTCTATAGAATAGAAATTTTTTGTGTTGGTTCAGTTCCGATGACAAAACATTAATGTCGAAGAAATTGTCCCCCCTGCCCCCTGAAAGTTAGATAGAGAACGCGTAGTGTTTCGGAAGTTTTATTGACGGATTTGGACGTCAGAATTAACAGCGAAAAAAAAATAAGTAGGGGGGGGCGCCCCCCTTCTCTAGAAAAGTTGGAAAACTCGTGAAATTAAAATCGGAAAAATCTCTAAAAATCGTGAAAATTATCTGACAGTCGAATGTTATGGTTTATAAAAAGGAATTGTCCCCCCTCCCTCCGTCCTCCGAAAGCTAGATAGAGATTTGGACGTCAAAAATTACAGCAAGAAAAAATAGATGATGGGGGTACTCGCCTCCCTCTTTTTTCGAAAAAACTGGAAAACACGCGAAATTATAATCGGAAAAATCTGTAAAAATAGTGAAAAATATCTGACCGTCGGAAATTATGGTTTAAAAATTTTGGCCCCTCCTTTACCCCCTCAAAAGCTAGATAGAGAACGCAAAAGAATTCAGAAAATGTTTCAACAGTTTCGGACATGGAAAATAATGATGAAAACAAAAATAGATCTTGGGGCTCGCCCTCCTTTTCTGTCACAAAAAAAAATAGAAAAACTCGCGGAATAGAAATCAAAAAAATCCGTAAAAATAGTGAAAATTATCTGGCCATTGAATAAAACGGATTTAAAAAAATTTACCCCTCTGCCCCCCTCTAAAGCTATTTAGAGAACACGTAGAAATTTGGAAAAATTTCCAACGGTAAATTAACAGGCAAGCGACAGTGCAACAATGGCGCATTGATTGAAATGAACAGACTAAGAAACATATTCAGAGAAAACTAAAAAAGAAATAAATAAACAAACTTAAAAAACCTTCAGATAAAAGCTTTTATTTAAATGCACAAAAGCGAAAAACCCATAATTTTGTTAGATTATAAAATTTTAAATGATATAAAAGCTTGTCGTGAGAATACATATATACTTTATGACTTCATGACCAATATGCTAAAGAAGATGAAATAGTTATTTATATATGATACAAAAATTCGTAAATTAGGACTTTTTTATGAGCGTGGAAACACGTGAGTACAAAAAAGCTCTTTATGAAAATGTATCTACAATTGTATTTCTACGCTTGTTATTATATTGGCAAATTGTAGCAATTGTTGAGTATATTTTTATTCTATGAAGTATTCATTTGACGAGTAAAATCTGACGCAAAATACTGTCTTTTGGAATTATATGAACGATGCGTAAAATATAACTTTACGCACATTTGATTTTTTCACTTACGTGTGCTGAAAAGTATCACTATAGGCTCTGTGGACAGTAAAACCATAAATATTTCCATCTCCCCGATGATCGTGCATGGTCAGTAAACTATATTTTTTTCTACAACCGCTTACCATAGTAGGTAGCCTTTGACGCTTTTAGATCTCAACGCTATAAGCTGATGTTTTCCCAGAAATGTCATTTTGTGACAGCTTTTTCGCTCTAGAGCGAAAATATTGAAGAAACGGTCGATCTCCACAGCTTTCGTCGAAAACGAACCTATTCTTGCATGATGGTTAGTATAGACAATAAATTCATAACACTCTTAGGAACTGTGGTGGTGTTGGGAGCGTAGCTGCTATTAAGCTGAAGGCCTGTGATTCGATCACGACATAAGTTTTTTTTTTCAAGCAAGAGTTATCTTGTTTTGTTAGAGCTATACATTATTGGATATTTGGATAGCTTATTCATTTGGGATTACTATTGAGTGTTATGAATAGTTGGACAATAAATCACAAAAACTGTTCGCTATCTTGTTTTTTTCTCTTGTGAATGTCGTAATGAACCTGAATGAATTTAATGGACACCTGCCAAATTTAAAGATGATTGGATCAGTGGAATTGGCTCAAAATTTCCACCGAAGTTTTGACCCCGTTATAGACAGTAGATACCATACCTGTTACGTGTGAGTGAAACTAAACAAAAGCTTGTACAAATAATACTGATATATTATTATTTACCTTCCTACCTTATTTTTTGTTTTACCTTCAAGCACTAATGAATATTCTTTATGTGTTTTCAAAACATATCAACTGCGATAGAATATCGTAATAGAACATTTTTTGTACCTATACTTAGACATCATTTTTCAGTAAGAATATTGCTATATTACGTGTTTCATTATATTAGGCTTAATTGCAGCAATATAAAATTACCACTGATCGTCATCAGACATTCGAAGCATCCGAATGCAAACTTTGGCTCGCCTTTTATTCTGCTAAACATCTTACCAATGACAATATTCTGCACATTTCTGAATGAAGCAAATGAAAACTGGCGTTCTATTTGAAAAAGAGACAGAAGTATAGTTTTGCGGGCCATCCGATGACGGCGCCACATTACTGGATACATTTCCAATGTTTCCAGTAAAATAGTATAGATGTCTCAGGTGACGGCCATCCAATGCATTTTGTACAGGGATTGTTTGACTATTCTTCTTTAGGCAATGCTTGTACTCTTGAGTTTATTTTATGACTGGAATATATATGATACCAAATACATACTATCTTTGAATAAATGATTATTTTTGGTTTTACAGAAGTATTTACACATGTTTTCAGTTTCCCAACTTTAATCCAGCATTTTTAGCATTTACAAGTTGTTTCCTTAGATTTTCAACATTACCGTAAAAAACAATTACAATCAATTTTAGAGATACTCTTTTACCAATCATGCCAAATCACAGTTGCTAGTAAGTTAGAATTGATGTAAAGTTCAATATAACAGGAAAACTTATTTTTAATTTAACCCCCCCGGGAAGAACCCATGAAAGAAATTCTGCAGGTATATTAGTGGTTCAGATATTTCCATAGTCTTCAGTAAAAATTTCCGTGGATGGTCTTTCTGGTCGTTCCAAAAATCAAATTACCGGTAGACGATAAATGTTGACGTTCATTTAACAGAAATTGGAACAAGCCATTGTTAATATCTTTTAATATAAAAAGATTGGAAAACTTCCAATTATTTTTTTTGAAATCAGTAAATTCTCCACTGAAATAATAAGAGTTCAGTAGCCCACTACTACTCCCTTAAGAGGCCATGAGCGCAATTATATTTGTGGCGCTTTTAAGGGTAAAAGAGTCAATTGATAACTCTAAAACGGTTCGTCGTATCGATTCCCAACAAGGACAGGATTCTAGAGGACATTCAATTCTAGGTACGTGCTGTAATAGAAATTGAAATTTCAATCCACTTTTTCACAAAAAAAATCTCAAAAATGTCCCAAAAATGCAGTTACTTTGAAGCAAGTTTTTGGGTAGATGAACAAATAATTTCAAAAAAACATTACAGCACGTACATAGATCAACGTTTTAACTTTCCTCTGATACCAAATTTGTTTCGATTGGATGAAGATTGCTTCAAGTTTTAATGGAAGAGAAATACCATTGCAGCTTCCTCGATTATCTGTAAAAAGCATCGTGAGGTGCTGCCGCAGACGTAGGTACATAGAATCGAACGTCCTCTAGAAGCCTGTCTTTGTTTGAAATCGATACGGTGAACCGTTTTTGAGTTATCGGCTCTTTTACCAAAAAAACCGTCCCTAATATGATCGCGCTCATGGCCTCTTAATTATTGCTACAGAAAATGTACCACTTCATTCGGTTTTGATGGATCATCATCAAACTCAAATCTAGAGGAAACCATAAGTAGATTTTCCATTTCAATTACATTCAAACATATGATAGGTGCAGAAAAACGAAACCTTGAATTTCAATCTTGATGACATTTATCACCCCGTAAAAGTAGTTAGGTTAAGGGAAAGGTAACCAAAATAGATAACTGAAAATTGACAGTGATTTCAAGTTTATTTAAACATCTATATTTCTCTAGTGATTTGGAATGTTAGATTCATTTATTTTTGCAATCATCAACGAAAATTATAGGATAAATGACCAAAAAATTAAATCAATTTTCTACAAAATAAATTCTTTAGAATAATGAAACAGCACCATGAAATGCCACGGGCTTACGATAATGTGTGATAGAATTATAGCATGGATCAAATTAACGGAATTATTCACGATCAATTGATTCAAATATAATTCTATTTTAAAGTTTATCGTTATTACTGGTTTTGGTTTAATTCAACTCTATCAATAATGCCCTTTTCAAAGGAAATTGTTTTGTCCAAGGGCTACACAAGATGTTTCTCAAATATCTAGCCCATACCCAATCCATTCTACAATAAATAAATTTAGAGTTACAAATGTAGCACACCTGAAGCAACTTTTAAGCTGCAGTCCTCAACTTGAACTAGTTTTGGCCTGTTACATTAAACGACAAAGCTAAAAGACATGCTCGCACCCAACTAAACGTTTAAAAACCTCATAGTTACGTTCAAATCAATGAAACGTAAAATTCGGTGAGATATCTCAGAAACAACTCCAGTAAGTAATCTTCAGTTTGGTCAAATCAAGGTAAAAACCAGAAAACATTTGTCATTAAAAAAATCCCCGCTGAAAACACAATTTATAACAAATCACCAAAATCTCCTCGGAAACAAAACAGCTATGCTCGCATTGTAATTACACCTAAGAATCATTAAAAACTGTCTTCACTATCATCCGGCAAACCGTTAAAATTAAGAGGCCCGAACCTCTGCCCCGAATTACTTTCCGACTGGTATTCATCAGGAGCAGGGGAAACAGGAGAATCGATCTCCGTTGTGCTCCTTCCAATAGCGGGATCGAAAGCTTCCTTAATTTGACTACTGGCGCCTTTCGGATCCAAATCTGTCGCCCAACTAAAGTGCATCAGAGCCATATCCGTATTGCCTAACTTTTTGTGAACCTTTCCTATTAAATAGTAAACTAAAGATTCTTTTGGTACGATCTCTTTGAGCTCCTCCAGTTCCTTCAACGCTTCCGAGTGCCTCCCCAGAGCGAAGTAGATGGACCCCCGGTGAAACTTGCAGAGGGGACTCCTGGAGTTGTTGGCTATGGCAGTGTTGAACGTGGCCAAAGCTTTGTCAGTCTCTTTGAGGGCGTGCTGGACAACGCCTATATGGCAGAGGATGACACAGCTTTTGGAGTTTATTGATAGAGCTTTGGAATAGTTCATCTCGGCTAGTTGATAACGTTCCTGCAACAAATGAAAAAAATAGAAATTGTAGAAAAATGTATTTTTCTCATGACTCAAAACTGAGAGAAGCTGTTTAAGGGTATTCATCCCTGAAACCATTTCTTTTCTTCTGACTGGTGAAGTGTTGTATGCGTGAAGAAAGATAAAAATAATTTAAAAAAATATTCTTCAAGTATTAAATGAATGAAAAAATATTATCCCTCATTGTTGGTAATTTTTGAACAATGCCACCATCAAAACAAATGAATATTTTGATGTTGTTTCATTTCAGTATTGAAGTATATCATTTGGTTGGTTGAACGACTTTCTCCTTCTCGATGTTTCCTTTTTTTGTAAATAATTCTTCAAGAATGTGTTGTTTTCGTAACTAATAAAGATTTGGTTCGACCGACTACTAGCGAAAACTAATTATTACTTACAATAGGCAAGATTACAAACGCGTAAATCTGATTAGAATGTGCATATGACTGAAATACAGCTTTTTTTACTTGATGGAAATTCATAGTATATGATAGTAAGGTAAACACGATTAAATTTCCACAGATTTATTGTCTACGCGACATGTTTCGATACACTGTATCTTTTTCAATGTAATACATTAAATTATTCTACGTTGAACATTGCAATTGAGGTAATTAGGACCTACCTATAATAAAAATTTAAATTGACAATACAATGTAGGTACCTGTAAATCTCAAAACATAGCTACTACTTAATTAATTGAGAAGGTTTAACAAAGGGGAACTAAAAAGAATTAAATATCATAAAACAGATAGCAGCTAACAATAGAAATCAAGTCAAATTAATAGAGAATATTTTTGCTAGAAAAATACATAGAAAGGTTATCCAAGAAGTGTACCCCACTATGAGGAACCTTGACAATAATTACAGAACTTTAACTTATTCAGGACCCGTTTCAGAAAAAATTGCGTCATTTTTAAAAAACAAAATTTAAGAGTTGCATTCAGAACAGATAACACGTTGGGAAGGTTTATCAAAAATAATAAAGATAAAATACAAAAATCTGAAAAATCAGAAGTTTATAAATTGAATTGTGGATCTTGTTCCAAAGTATATGTAGGCCAGACTGGTAGACCATTCAAAAGCCGCGTACGTGAACACCGTATGAATTATGAACTAACACGCGGTTTTGATTTTAATTTTAATGTGTTAAAAATAACGGCAAATGTTTCTGAATTATATATCCCAGTGCCTGTGCAGATATTCCCACAGAATATTTCAAATCTTCATACGATCTTCCTGTGACAAGAAAGCGAAGAGTAGCCGTTAAGCGTTCCTCTGGAGTAATTGCTCCTCTCATTGGAGTATTTTGTTTTGTGAGAGACTCTCTTACTAACCTACTAACAGGTCGTATGTCTGTACATCTATTCTCAAATAATTCTTAAAGTCGCCAGGGTAATTTTCTCTTAGCTCTTTCAATAGTGGAGTCTGGCTAAATTGTTGTTTCTTGATTAAATAACTTTTCACCCGTTTAGAGCGCAGCTTTCTCACACCAGTAGTTGCCATCATCTCCATATAAATCATAGCACAAGCGAGAGCCCGCTTTTTTCTATGGCTGAACATTTATATGTCACTTTCCTGCACAAAACTTTCGTCAAGTCAAAATTCCACAGATACGGTTTTTTTGGTTTTGAACGTGAGTGGGCCCGTATCAGGCCCTCCACTGCGGCCAATGGCCTATACAGATACGGTTAGATCCCCGGTTCAATCTGCAGTTTTGCGGACACTAACACGCAGTATTGTCTGAGGCGGATCCATCTATAACATTCAACCGCGCATTTTTACTCTGCGTTTGTGGATGACAACGGTTTTAATACATGGCAGATAAAACCGGCAGACTAATCCATGGCGACAGATCGAACTGTGTGTGTATGGCCAGCTATTCTCTGATGAAAGATTTCTTTTTTCATGATTGCTGTAACGAAATGTTAAACCTACAAGGAGGACATAAGAATAAAAAACTTCAAATAACACCTATTGCTAGTTTCTCCGAATATCAAACATATCGAATAAAAAATACGGAACTGAATCGATTTTTTAAACGCATTGTATTGTTATTAGTTATTAGAAGACGACGATGATATAACATATGACACATCCGAAAGAACATTCAATTCAATTTATTTTTCCCGAGAAGCATACAGTTTATAAGAGGAAAAAAAATCCCATAATGCAAATAACATGAAGGTAAATACAACATTAAGAATCGATTAATAAATAAAATCACGAAATCAGAATCAGAATGGATTCAATGGAGTAAGTACTTCTTTAGATTATTTTTGAATCGCAATTTACAATGCGTTTTCAAAAAATTTGGAAGTTTATTGTAAAATTTCACACCATCAAGATGAATTGATTTCTTTCCAATATTTGTTTTAATTTTGTTAACATATAAATTTTGCGCTTGTCGGATCAGGTGATTGTGTTGATCATTATTAATTTTGAAAATTAAAGTGGAATGTTTTGTTATTCTTAACAAGATGAATGAATGTGCAAATTTTCAATTTATATAGGGAATGTAAATCCAGTAGCTTTCTCGGTTTGTACAAGTTTACATGGAAAATTTTTGTGGATATTTCTGGAAAATTATAAAATATTAACGGATGATATAAATATATCCAACCAATGCAATACTATTATATGGAAAAGTCTATTTTTAATTAACTTTGTCACACAAACCGTTTTCTCTTTACCAAACCTCGCAGGGCAACTAAGCAGAAGGGCGGGGCCAAGAAGACACCAGCCTATAGAAGTCGCCGGTTACGAAACTAAGTGGGAATGTTAGTTCAGCAAAGCAAAGTATCGGGTTTCATGTCGATCTCTATTTTTAAAACAAAAATTTTTAACAGTTGTTGCAATTTTCATACTTGAAACTGTGTGTTTGATATACAAGCATAAAACAAAAATCACTATTGGTAGTTCTTCTAATCATATTACAAGATATTTCAAGACAAAATAAGAATTGAAATTGCCAATTCCTAAAAGTACTCTAATCAAAAATTCAATAATTTATAATGGAAGTAAGATGTTTAATCACCTTCCATTAAACATTGGAAGTATCAAATAACTTTTTAGGTTAAGAAAGGATGTAAAGTGAAGACACATATAAAAATATGTGTCTTCGGACTGGCATTACGTTTTGTAATTTTCGTATTATTTTCTTTCATTTAACTTTAACCATGCTTGGGCATTGAACATAGTACCCACATTTTTCTTATTTAAGTTTCCTCATCTTTCAACATTTAAATATAAGGAGTGTATATTACGATCACTCAAAATCGGACTACACAGGGGGCCTAACTTTTTTATTATGAAAAATAAGGAAGAAATCCAGAAAAAAAGGTAATAATAATGATATTTCTCTAGCAAAATGCCAAAATAAATTTAAAAATGGCCGTAACTTTTTTATTTGAAGAGATAAAGGAAAAAGTTATTCGAAAGAAAATGAGCCCCGTCGAAAAAGAAGATAAAAAATGGAAGAAAAAAACAGAAAAACAAAGGTGTTTGTCCGTCTGTCTGTAGCATTTGTTTTTAACGCTCTCATTTCCGCACCCTTCGAAATATCGCTTTGAAATTTGAACTGCGTCAATAACTCGAGGATTTCATTGCTCCTCTTCCTTATTTTTTTGATCGGAAAATCCGGAAAATTTTTACGGCGTTTTTTCGTTTTTCCCAACTTCCCTCGATACAGGTCAGGCAAGTGATTTGATCTGTCTCATTTTCCTCGAAAGTATACTCCTATATGCCCCGATAGAGTGTATAGTTTTTGAAAAGAATCGGAAATGCGTATAGGTTTTCCGGGGGATTTTCCGAAAAGTGAAAAATTCGAATAAAAACCGAACTGATTTTTTTTTAACGGAATTTTAAAGGATGTAATAGATAGAGCTCGGATATACAAACAAATAATTATACTTTGAAATTTTCCAAAAAATTATCGGAAAACTGTGAAAACTTGAGAAAACTGAATAAAAAAACTTGCTTTTTTGAAAAAACTAAATATACAACAAACGGTTGATACTATCACAATTTACCAAGTCAACTTTTTTGACCGCCTTGAGAAAATCTACAAAAAATATTCAGGAATTTTTTCATAAAAATCAATGGCCCAGGAAATATTTTAAAAAATGGAAAAATTGAGATATTGACCGTACTAATCATAAAATTGGAATTCGTAAAATCGCCTCGAATACGTCTTTACGAACTTTACTAACGCTATAAACCGTTTTTCTCCGACACCATTAGAAAGTGGAAAAATTATGGAAAAATTTTTAAAAAATTACAAAGTGTGTATTTTGTGTCCAAAATCGTCAAAAACTCGAAAAATAAACTAGATATCACAAAAATGTAGATGAAAAGTTTTATTGTACTTGAAGAGATCTACAAAACCGTCCTATAAATTTTTTCCATGTCTTGATGAATAAGCTCCATGTCTTGATGAATGAACCTAAAAAAATTAACATTTTTTGACGGGACTTCGAAAAAATTTTGAACAAAAATAAGAAAGATACTCAAACAGATTAACAAAAGTTCTCATAAAATTTTTTGATATCTTGGAAAAAAAATTTTGAGAAAGTAAAAAATTGAAAGACATCAAGAAATGGATTCGAGCAATTTTATTGCCTTCGAACTGATTACCAAAAAGATCGCATAAATTTTTTTCATATTTTGAAAAAAAAATTAGATGTGGACTTAAAAGAATTTTCTGTTTTTTTTTGTTTTTTAAACACCAAAAACTCGGAAACGAAACGATATATCAAAAAAAATTATATGGACAGTTTCATTGTACTCAAACAGATCTACAGAAATTTTTTTGAAATTTTTGCATATCTTGAGAAAAAATATTTGACATGGGGACTTCGAAGAATTATCCGTATTTTTTTAATTTCAAACAAAAAAATTTCGAAAACTGAACGAGATATCGAAAACATGTATATTAACAGTTTTATTGTACTCGAGAAGATCTACAAAAAGTTATCATGAAATTTTTCCATATCTTAAAAAAAAAAATTGTGGGACTACTTTTTTCAGTTTTTGTTTTTTTGTATTATTTGATAGTCTATTAGAATTACAATTTGATTACTGCATTTTGTCATTGATGTACATTCAAATTTCCCTATACCAGAACTGAGTGGAAATTATTTCTACAATAATAAAATAAAAAAAATGTGTGTTATTTTTTTATTGACAATTTTATGGAAAGTTCAAATGATTTCATCATCACTAACTACAGCTACTTACCTGTTTAGAGTAAATAGTTCCGATACCAAACCAAGCATTATAATGCCTTGGATCCAGCCTTAGAGCATTCCTAAAACAACTCATTGCTTTATCCAGCTCCTCCGTCGTTATATACTCATGCCCTAATAAGGTATACGCATAAGGAAAATTGGGATCCACTTGGACAGCTCTCTGGAAAAATTTTATAGCTGTATCGTGTTCCTTGTGGAGGGAGAAACAGTTCCCGCTCACACACCAAGTAACGGGTGAATTTTTGTTGGTGCTAATCAAATCTTGGGCTAGAGCGGATAGGGAAACTTCTTTTTGTAAATGCCAGAGAGCTGTGGAGTGAACGTCCATATATTCGAGGCGATAGGGTTCCTTATCGTGCACTTCGCTGAAGTATCTGTTGCTCGATTCGTAATCAGATTGCTCAAAATACGCTAAACCTATGAAAAAGAAATGTAAATTAGCTGGGCAGAAACACATCAAGAAGTATAATCTATTTTCCCGAGAATTTATGAAACACTTTCTTAATTTCTTACATAGTTTTCAAAATACTTGAATTGAGAACACGCTATCGCAAAAATTTAATCTAATATTAACCTTAGAAAAAGAGAGAAGCTCGTTTTTCCGCTTTGTTTACGTTGGAGAGTTTAACATTTTTACCGATAACACAGAAAATTCAGTCAATGCTTGTTAGTTACTTGTGTTAATGTATAATTCGTATATAATAATAATAAATGATTTATTGAAAGGTACACTACACTAAAAGGTACAGCAATGAGCGTATGTCCTAACAAAAGGCAGGATTCAATTCCTGCACATGATTACTCATGGCAGGGATTGCTCTTCCATCCAACCAGTAAAATTAACTCGTACTAATTAGATTGTGATTAATAACACATAATACAGCAATACATACATATACAATACATAATAGAACATATAAAGCAATTTTACTGCACCCAAAAAAAATCAAAGACTTGCCATATAAATACAAAAAAAATACTATTCACATACAATACATAACAGAATATGTTAAGCAATTTAACTGCTTCCAAAAAAAATCAAAGATTCACCATGTAAATACAAAAAAAATGATCATGTATTCGTATTGTGTTATGAAATACAGGAAAAATGTGCACTAAACCAATTGACGGATTTGACATAATTTCAACATAGTTCCTTCCCCTGATGTATATCGACTCTATATTTTAAAATGTAACAGGATGACTTGTTTGGGTTAAATATCGAAACTAGTAGTTGATGATCAGTAACCAATTTGAATTTACGTCTATAGTGTCAAGTATATAAAATAATAATGAAATAAGTCAAATCAATTTAAGCAAATGCGAAGTTTGAAGATCTCTCAACCTCAACTTCTAAATTTTAAAATTAAAACACTCAGTATTCATAATTCCATAGTTTCATTTTCAAAGTTCATAGACATCAAAATTGATACAATTACCGGATACAAAAATTTAAAACAGATCGAAACTCACAAACTTGCACAGATAATGTAAGCACTTTTATGCGGTACAGCGATCTGACAATGCAAGCTAGCTTAATTTTTCTTTATAAATATACCTATTGGGCAGGTCAAGATTAATTCATTCTTTATCAATTATTCAGTCTCTCGTCATATAGTGTTGAAGTCAGTTCAAAATTAATTATTATTCAAAATTATGTTTTACATCTCCCCATCTCTGGCTCTGTTGGTTGCCGCACATTGTAAGTAATTTTTATATTTATATTTTTTATAATTCATTTGCCTGCTTTTGTAGCAGCTTAAGTCGTTTACTTTACTTTTTTATTTCAATATATGTTAATTTATTTTTAAAATGAGTTCTTTCATTATTTGGATGAATGTGGGTTGGGTAAATACAGTTTAAAATCCTCTCGAAAAAGTCAAGCGAGTTTTGAGTTGCGACAATAGCAATACTGAAAGAATTTATTACATGCCCAAAAAATTGAAGTCGCTTCTTTATCTATTTGACTGTTTCTGTTCTATCTTCGTTAAACTCCTTGAAGAAAAAGCAATTGGATGTTTACCATCTGTAAAAATATGTGAAAGAACTGCTCCCAAACCTTTGGGACTAGCATCGGAGGGTAGTTATTTTTTTCACCTTTTGTCTATTAAGTGGAGTCTCAACTAACCAGGGCCTTAGATGTTGATGGATCTCCTTGCTTATTTATTATCATTATTCTTTTAATACTTACCTAACAAGCAATATACCCAGGAGGTGTTAAACTGATTTGGTGGCAGAGAGTTGAGACGTTCAATAGCAGAGGAACAGTCAAACTGCGACAGATCCAAGTATGCTTGCCCAATATCTCTCAACAAACACATCAGTCCTTCGGCACTTTGCTTTTGCAGGTTCATCACTTGCTGCAAACAGTTTTCAGAACTAATATTAGACATTGCACATTTTTCTGTTTTGGCTTCAGCCAAGGTTATGGTTTCGTTTTTCTCCTTTTCAGTTTTGTTCCTCGTATTCAACTCAGTATAGTTTTTATTGAGGTTGCACTTGGCCATCCTCTGTTTGGTTTTCCGTGATGGTGATTTTGGCGTGGCAAATTTGTTCCTGTTGGGCGATTTGTTGTTTTCTTTGACTGAATTGTTGCTGAACAACCTGGAATATAATTAAAACCGGAGCTGTTGAAGTTTGACTGAAAAAATATGAGAATTTGTAAATATACCTCGAGCTACGTCTAACGTTTTGTCCAGGTTGTCCTGCGAGAGGTATTGTGGGCGTTTTCGTTACAGGGACATTTGTTGACTGGCTAAAAACTGGCTTACTGTTCTGAAATATGGATTCTTTACGATTAATGAACTGGTCGACTTGAGCTTTAACTCTCTTGGCAAGCGATTGATGATGATTGTTAGATTCTGTTAGTGTGGGAGTAGACATCATACCCGGCGATCCGGTGTATTCACTTTCCAAGTCATAAAGTTGACCAAAACTTGGCTGAGGACTCTAAAAAAAAATTAAAAAATTTCCTCGGTTTCATATCCATATCTGCCACAATAAATATATATATATATATATATATATATATATATATATATATATATATATACTTTATTGTCAAAGATATCAACCTTATTGACAAAGCATGTACTTCAATAATATACTAGGTATAACAGATGTAAATAAAATAAGAGTAAAAATAAAAACATACCATTTTATGTTTTAAAGAGAAACATTCTCAATTGAAAATTGAATCAATACATGACTCCTCTGGAAATGGAAAACCCTACGATAAAATTGAAGTTACTTTTTTGTAATATCTAACAGAAAACAACTACTTCCCCGGCAAAAGCCACGCTGGACATTGGACTACATCTGATAGATATTGAGAAAGACCCTATAGAACTTGAAGAAAAAATCTGAGAATGTTTCTCTTTAAAACATGAATCCCTTCCAAGAGAGGTTATCTTGTACGATGGAAAACAGCGACTAAATTCCAACTTTCAGTCGCAGATGATTCCACAACTGACTTTATGAACATCCTGTTCATATTTTCAATGAAATCAACATACCATTTTATGTTGTATCTTTTATTTTAGACATGAACAAAACGTGGAAAGAAGACTTATGAGATATTAGCAATCCACTTGAATTGAATGAAATTAATTTTAAGTATTTTCGCCTATCGTGAAATTCAGTGAGAATTTTAGTTGAAGTTTTGAGGCCCATTTTACAGCAAGGAAATCTAAGTAATGTGTTGTCTGTTGAAAAGAAAGGCAGTGGAGTTTAAATTTGAGTCGGTAACATGTACTTACCAACTCATTTATGTAAATTGAAGATTTTGAGTACACATGCACGAAGGAAAGGACACCATATTCATTTTGCTGTTGAGCTATTTGGTTTAATTAGAATCATAGCAGAGATAACTGATGCAATGGTCACAAATTTGTTAGATGAATATATCAAGTTTCCACAAACAGCAGAAGAACATCAGGCTATAACGGCCAGTTTTTCGAACCTGGGATATCCTAGCTCCCATTAGAAGTAGTAGTTATATTTATTATGGGAAATATCCTAATCTTACAATAGAAATAATGAATAATAGTTCCACAGATTTTGATAAAATTCAAATGTGAATAGAAAAAACAGTAATTGAAATATAAAGGTACCTAGTAGAAAATACATAGAAATAAGAACATCAAAAATTTAAAAATATCACAAACAAACATTTCACAAGTTATTTTTTTGTTGATATGATTATTTAAATATATATTAAACCAACTAACGCTCTAAAATTCCAACAATTTACTTTTAAACCCTTTCACAGTATTCTCCTCTTTAATGCCATGTGGTAAATTGCTAAACTCTCGTAGCCCCTTAAAAAAAGATTTCATACCACCACCAGTGTGATTTCTAAATATATGAAAATTCGCATTTGATCTTGTCTGGTGTTCATTTATTTGATTATTATGAACAATAAGTTCGTTAAAATATGTTGGTTGGAGCCCTTTTGTTATTTTGAATATGAAAACCATTGTTAAAAAAAACAGACGATTTTAAATTGACAGCCACTGCAGCAATTTAACATTTGATCAATGGAAGTAAAACGACTGCATCTCAAAATGATTCTCATGCCACCATTTTGAAGTTTTTTAAGTTGGTAAACAAACTCCGTTTTGGTTTATTAAATGCATTAAAGTTGGGCAGTACTCAAAATGAAATATTCTGTAGTTGATAGTCAGATTAAGGTTCCGTCAAACCAAAGCGGGAACGGAACTTTATAACCGTCCGAATTGCTAGAAAAGCAGTATACGTAGTAAACCATATATATTTCGTTGCTTGTATGATTTTCGGAATACGAATAATCACTCCGGGATATCCCACTATAGAATTTAGCCTCGGATTCATCTCGTTCCCGGACAACTTTAGATGCAAAAAGCATAGCAAAACCTAGAACCCCTTAAGTGGGGTGTCATCCTTCAACTTGATAACTCGGAATTATTATAAATCCGACTTCAAAACTCAGAATTAGTATAATTCCGAATTCACAACTCGGAATTAGTATGATTCCGACTTTACAACTAGGAATTAGCCTAATTCCGACTTCCCAACTCAGAATTAGCCTAATTCCGACTTCACTACTCGGAATTAGCCTAAGTCGGAATTAAGCTAAGTAGGAATTAAGCTAATTCCGAGTTGTAAAATCAGAATTATACTAATTTCGAGTTGCAAAGTCGGAATTAGTGTAATTCAGAGTTGTAAAGTCGGCATCAGGGTAATTCCCAGTTTTAAAGTCAGAATTATACTAATTTCGAGTTGCAAAGTCGGAATTAGTCAGCATCAGGGTAATTCCGAGTTTTAAAGTGAGATTTATACTAATTCCAAGTTGCGAAGTCGGAATTAGGCAAATTCCGAGTTGTGAAGTCGAAATTATAATTTTTATTCATTTGTGGCCCTTCTACGCATTCGTAGGTACAGTGGTTGTATTTTCTCTTAAATATAACTTATCTGAAATTTGGATTTGAATCATGATTCAAATGGAAAAAATCAACAGTGGTTGTATTTTCTCTCAATTATAACTTATCTAAAATTTTGATTTGAATCATGATTTAAATCATTTCAACCCTGTGTGATACATCATTAAAAAATCATTTCAATTATCTTTCCAATGCTGTCTTGTTTTTTGAACAAGTTTTTCACAATCATTAGAATAAAAATGGTATGTTGGAACATCACTGAGGTGTACAATTCAGGAAGTGAAGAAGGAAGACCACTGAATAACATAAAAGTCAAAAAAATCTCTTGAAAAATCTTAACAAATATTCAAAATGCTGCTCTTGACAATGAGAGTTTATTTTGATACTTATTTCATACATTATCAAATATTTCTTGGGTGAATTCTCTTTTTTTAACATGGGGGGCACAACTTACCTCCGTATTTATTAAGTTATTTAATTGAATTTTGTTTCATGTTTGGTTCAACAAATGAAATTTCTTTTAGTGAAGTAACTGTTTACTCACACTTGTGCATGAATCCGTTCTGGATCTCCAAGGTTTGATTTTGGTAGTTGATACTGATGATAGAGGCCAAAACCCTGACATACTCAATGGCTGAGCCAATGGGCTTTCTTCTGGGGTACACAGCTGCTTTGGATTAGTGTTCAAATTGATAAAACTTGGTTTACCATTATTAAATAGAGGTGATGGAGTATTTACAAACAACTCTTGACTATCTGGATTCGAAGTACTATTTGTTATAATAACACTTTCTACATTACTAATGCTGTTGCCTTGGCACATCGAGATATTTTCCATATTATTTATTTGAAAGATGGTTTGGGGGTTGGGTTTATCACCAATTTTGCATAAGTGTTCAAAACATGACCATAAAAAGGGGTTGAGTTTCAAAGCCTTTTTCCATGCCTCAACTGCTCTAGTTTTACGTTCAGTTTTGGCAGCTATTTTTCCAAGAAGCATCAGAGCAAAACTAGCTTGATCTCCAAACTCATTTACAAGTTCTTCATCTTCCAAGTTATTTCCTGATAGAGTGTTTTCGAGTATAGAAGCTTCTGCCTCTGCATACCTGAAAGAAAGATACCACTAGAGTCGTTACTGTACTTCATCGTTCACTTACTTTTCAAGTTCATATGCACAGATTCCGAATAAATATCTGCACTGAGATGAGCTACCCGCTTTATCTTTGAGGGTGTGATAAGCATGATCCTTCTGGCCATTTCTGAAGTAAGCTGTAGCCAGGAGAAATAGGCTTTCATCCGTTTTGACTAGAACAAATACAAACAATAATTTTCAAGTTTCTGTTAACTGTCAAGCGTTTACCTTCATTATAGAGACGTTCCGACAAGAATATCGCATCTGCATAATCATAATGGTTCAAACAGTGCCAAATGGCTGCCTGAAATCAAGAATACTACATTTTTTGGAATTTTTGAAACAAAATTGAAGAAACATTACTTGAACAGGCTCTTGCACGATCATCGTCTTTATCCTGATAGTCGATCTTTACTTTGTAACCATCATTTCATGTGATTTGGAAAATATAGTGCTGGAAAAAAATTATTAATCGCCTTTTTTAATGATTTCTTATTGTATTTGTTTCACAGAAATGATAGAACAATTCGACATTTCAATATTAATGTTTTTGTTTGTTTTTTACTGTCACGTCAGTCACTTGTCAGCGAACTCATCATTGTTGCCAATTTTCCAGTTTTGTTGTAATTACATTTTTCGTCGTTATTTTCGATTCTCATTTTTATTTTCGTTTTGAGTATGTGTGTGGGTTTTTCATTTGAATTATTGTGGGCACGATCTATGAAAATAACTTCTTTTCGAATATTATAGATGTATGAAAGCGTAGAAGCGCCAGATGTAGGGATTTTTTGTAATTCCCAGAGCTAATGGTGGATTTATGCAGAAATCATAAGTCTTAAGTCATAAGTCTTAAGTCATAAGTCTTAAGTCATAAGTCTTAAGTCATAAGTCTTAAGTCATAAGTCTTAAGTCATAAGTCTTAAGTCTTAAGTCATAAGTCTTAAGTCATAAGTCTTAAGTCATAAGGAAGAATATTCGTCAATGATTGGTTGGTCTGTATATTCCAACCAATCATACGAATATTCTTCCTTATGACATAAGACTTATGATTGCTGCATAAATCCACCATAAGAGGGACCTATAAATTGTATCTACTAATTTGATGCATAAAGGCTCGTTCATACCTTTGCGAATATTCGCACAATTTTTTTTGCGATTCGATTCAACGGCGGAAAACGATGAAGAAGTCTATGTATTTTTAAAATATTTGGGGTTAGATATTACTAAGTTACCAAAAATAACATGATATTTCATCATTCACCTCAATCTCCGCCGTTTGAGTCGAATAGCAAAAATATTGCGAATGTTCGCAATGGTATGAATTAGTCAAGAACGTGAAAAATAGAATAAAACAAGTATGTCATTGGTATTTTTCATGCTTGGTCATGGGGATTTTTCAGATTTTTAATCTGGCAACACTGCACGCTACTGAGATTGCTGAGTTGCAGTAGTGTTCTAATTTTAACTTTTTTGTTTATTTTTATATTTCAATTTTTGTTTTTGTGAAGAAAGGTCGATAGGTTATGACTGTTATGAGGAATAATAAGGGCTAAAGTGTAGAAGAACAGAGGACTGAAGAGTACACGTTTTTTGAAACTTATGAATCCAATGAATAAATGTATACATTCAGTTGTATTCTTCACATTTTCTGCGTTACCGATCCTTCTAACCTACATCCTGAAAAAAAAGTTTAAGGGTGCTTTGAGATCGAAAAGTACAGATGATTTCTACCATCAAATGATATTTATAGATACGAAAAACTTCGAATGCAAGCAACATTTGCTGGATAAAAAAGATTGCGGGGAAAATTGCTCCTTCACTTATCAGAAAACTTTGCAAAACTTTATATCCAGTGCCAAAGTTAGCATATGTCTTTGCGTTTATATGTTGACGCTAAAACATCTCAATTATGCATTGATTCAAGCCCACAAGAGAGGCGTTAGTGTTAGGATAATAACTGATAACGTTATGCTGCAGACGAAACCTGTCCAAGTGAACTTTGAGGGATTGAGAGAAAATGGTAACTAAGAAATGATTCGGTAAAGTTCTAGTTTACAGTAAGTAGCTTGATTCCAATGTAATATTCAAGATTCTTGAACATGAATATTCAATAAAAGTTTGTCTCAAAATTACTAAGGGTGGATTTAGTCAACTTCAGCATAAGCATTATCATAAACAAAACGGTAACATCAAAGGTTTTTAGCATAAACTTAACATTATTGTATAAATAATGCCATTTGATATAACAGATTCAACTTTCGCTAAGCACAATTTTAAAATGATGTTGACTAAATGCACCTTAAAAGTACATGCAGAGCGGTAACTTGGCAAACATGTAATTCATTAGCTTGAGGATGATGTATTATCGAAATTGAACCACTTACTGTAAACTAGTATTTTTTCATTCAGTAGTCCAATAATATTTTATTGTCTTCCAGGTATTTTCTACAAAGTACAGTCTTCCAAGCGTGGTATGATGCATCACAAATTTTGCCTAATAGACAAGGAGGAAGAGGAACTTGCCAAAATGTTTTTTGGTACCCTCAATTTAACTTCCCAAGGACTTGTTTCAAATTTTGATACTGTTATTCTAACCAACAATATTAATATCATTCAGAGGTACAACGAAGAGTTCGAAGAATTATGGAGTTTATTCGACGAATAAATTTGGTGTACATTATAATTTTTTATTGGATGAACTGTGTTATTAAAATAAATTGATCTTAAATATTTTATTCACAATAAAAAAACAAATGACCACAGGATGAAAGGTCTATTTACACTTTTCAGTTTCATAAATAATTATAAAATCAATTAGATACTGATTTCCTAAGTAATTCCGATAGGGCTAATTTTGAGCTAACCCTAATATTATTCCTCTAGCTCCAAGTCATTTAACTCGTCATCGAGACCATCTAGGTCTTCTTCAAGGAAAAGGTTCTCATTAATGGGCACCGCTGTTCCTGAGGCAACTCCGCTAGAAGTTGCTTCTTCCGGCTCAACTTCTTCAGCTTTAAACCGATCTTCTGTTGCTAGGGTACCCGAGCCATCAACCTGTGAAATAAAACATATTAATAATATTCTGACATTGGCCAAGAAAGAAATTGAACTGATGACCATCGAATGACGTGTTTCAGCCAGGGTACTTTTTTTTAGGCAGGCACTAACGTAGTTGGTGGAAATGTCTACTTATGGAACCCCTTCCTATACCGGGAAGCAGGGAAACTAATACGAAGTCCAAAACCAGTGTACAGGAGGTCAAATGGTTTAAATGAAACAAATATCAGTACTTCACAAAATTTTCCAATCAAAAACAGAGAGAGTTATGTAAGAAGGAGCAATACCTGCATATAAAAAAAATGTGTGAAAAACTTATTAAACTTTTAATATCTTCAGCAATCCATTCTTTGAATGAGAATAAAATTATCAATGTATTCTCTACGATTTCACTGAACAGGTCCTGACGTTACATGAGACGGAAGTCGATTTCGACACGGCATATAAGGTATGCTGTGATGTCGAGTTTCAACTAAACGCAGCCAGTATCCTTGCACAACCCTGGTTGCAATTAAAGCCTGCGACCAGTGGGTAGAATGATTGGAGTCATAAAAACTGACCCTGGGATACCTTATCTACATCTGACGCTGCACTGGGCCTCCCACCTTGCTCTAGATTGGGATGTCACTCAAAAATAACTGGCGCCCGAGATAATGTTGTATTTTGGAGTTAGTTCTGGTTATAGGAATTAACCAAGATCAGATAGCCGAAAGCGTCATTTTAACGTCCGACGTCAGAGTTACCTAAACAACGTTACAAATTGGCGCCCGAGCAGGGACCTGAAATTAAGAACAACCGAAACCTGTCATTTTGATAAGTGAACAAAAAATTCGAGCGGCATTTGTTGGGTTTTTGAGGTCAGCGAATCGATTACCGTCATTCCCGAAACGTCTAGACTTACCGTTTAGGAGATAGGAACCTCTAAACCGGTTAAACGAAAAACGTATAGGAAAACTAGAAGAACCGCCCTTAGGAAAACCTTACCGACATGCAGATGACGATACTCGTATATTTCAGAATGCCGTTTCAAGTTTGTTTATGAGCACTGTAAACCTGACAATATACTGTTATGACAGATTCAATGTTTATACACCTTTAAAATCTGTCATCGTCCCGTCACATTGCGAATAGTGGCCTAGTTCTCAGACTCTTATAGTTTTAGTAACTTAGCAACATTGTCGGTTTACCTCAGAAGTAATCTGATCAAGACTATTGACTTAAAAATATTTTCTGCATACATTTATTTATATGCGTTATGTATTTTAGCATATTTGGAGCGATAACATTTTCTCGTATCTTAGCCTATTGAGGTTGGGGTTCTTCTCTGGGCTGCTAAAAACCCTAACATCAATCCAATCGGAAAAAAATTGGGGAATAATGGATGAAAAATGCTGAAACACAAAGTTATACCTTTAAATTAAAATCATTTATGACAGAACTTCGGAAAGCCTCGCGGAGTTTCATAATCTTACTCTAAAGAACACGAAACGATGGGTGATGAAGAGATCCGATTATAAAATAAATAAGATGTAGTTCATTCTTACTGCTCTTGAAATTACCTAAGTCATATGATAACAAAACTGTTCGACCCACCTCTTGTACATCCTGCCCCAATACATCCAAATTGATCTCCTTGTAAAAAGCAGCATCTTCTTCTGTTGCATAAGTAGAAGAGTCAAACAGCTCGTCTCCTTCTTCCATATCGTTATCCATCGCCAGCTCTGGGTTAAAACTGAACATCTCTCTTCCTGACAGTCCAACTTGTCTCCCAGCTTTATAATCAGTACGTTTCTTATCTTCATCCTTCTGGGCCTGATCTTTCTTTTCTTGGATTTTTCTTTTCTTCCACGCCAAAAATGTTTCTAGAGTGACTTTCGTTTGTTTGGGGCCTAGAGCTGCCCGCTCTTTCTCAATGAGGTCATCCAGGGTTATTTCATTTGCTTTGTCTTCAAGTCTCTTTTTATCCTTCTTGAGGACAAAGCCTGGAGGTAAGGCGTGCCGATATATGCAGCTCTCACCTACAGGACATTGCCAAAACCAACCGTACTTGGATTTCTCGACGGCTTCTAAAAAGTGCTTGCAGATCTGGAAATAGGTAAAAAATGGTGAAAATTGATTAAATAACTCCAAACAAACATTCATCAAATTAAAAACCAATAATTGATTTCAAAATTTAATTAACTGGAACTGTTTCACTGTAATAAATTTACTGCATTTACATTAAATTGTGTACTTTTACGAAAAATCCTGTAGTGTTTTGAAAACAGATAGATTACACCCTTAAGCGCAACCCTCGGAAGTCTTCGAGAGACTTGTAAGAGCTAGGGAAGATGCAGTCCTTACCTTTTAACGTGTGATGCCATGCACGAGACCGGTGAATCGGTGGATCGAACACACGACCCCACGCTTGCGAGGCGTACGCTTTTACCAGCCGACCACCACGGCCCATATCATTGTTACATTTTCAAAACATGAGCGACAAAATATATTTTTTGGATTGACTTGGCTGTTACTTGATGGAAATCCATAGTATATTACACTGAGGTGAGTTTACCAGGTTTTCTGGCCTTACTGTCGTATCGCCAAATATTGAGAATCTGGTTCTGGCCGCTGCAAGGCATGTACACAGAATGTGTTTAGCCGTTTCATCATCCTCCATGCATAGCCGGAACTCTGTATCTTGTGCAAGTCCGATTTTGTGCATGTGATGTTTGAGTTTGCAGTGGCCAGTAAGCAAACCTACTATAACTCTAAGAATCGCTCTACTGAGTTCTAGCAGTTTGTCAGAGTCCTGCTTTACTATATATTATGTTGACTGTTTGTGTACATATTCTTAATGTTTTGTTGTGAATTGTGTCCTACTGCATTGCATTTTGTGTTTATTTAATTTCAAACCTACGTTTGTATGACTTGTCTCATGTCATGATTCGAAGAGATCAATAAAATCTATCTATTAAAAAACAAGCAAATTATATAACACAAATTACTCACTATGTCAGTTGTAGGCATTATACCAGATTTCCCTTGTTTCTTTTCTATTACTTCCTTAAGTTTGGCTTCATCCCAATTTTCCATGGTATCCTCTTCTTCCCCATCATCTCGACTATCAAAGTACATGGATCGTTTCTCAGCCTTCTTTTCAACTGTCAAGTCATGGGAGAATTTACACCTGTCACCTTTCTGGCATTGTCCCTGCTTGAAGAAAGCGCAAACAACAGATTTTGGGTCGATCCCTGAAATGGTTTGAGTTGAAAAACAAATATTAAAACCATAACAATTTTTTCACAACCAACTAATAGGACATTATTATTTCATGGACTTGGGTATATCTGATAATCGAATTTTCACCATAAACATCTTTAAAATTAAACCCAGGAACTCAACAAGTGGGGTGGTTACCCATTAATGTTGGAATTAGCGAAAGGGCGAGCAATTGGGTTCAGGTAGAAATAATTTCATTCAAGAGGTCAGAGCGCGATCATATTTGGGGCGCTTTTTAGGGTAAAAGATTCAATTGATAACTCAAAAAAAATATCCCAAAAATGCAGTTAATTTGAAGCAATTTTTTGGGAACTCTCAAATATAATGTATGTAACTATAAAAAAGTTGAATTTGGTTGCTTAATCTCATATAATTGCAAAATAAGAGAAAAACAGTGACATACAATGATTTTTACCATAAATATTAATCAGGTAAACCTCTGTGAATCAACTAGAATTAGAATTTAAAGTTTAATTTCACGAAAAAGAGGTCCCTTGTAACTGCTAACAAACACACCTAGTTGGCAAAAAGAATTATGACTTATTAAAGAAAACCGATATTTCATTAAAAGTGTGACATCTCGTTTCTTGGAAACGAAACAAGGTTAGGACACAATGTTTATATGAATTTTTTTCATAAAATAGTACAAACAATTACCAACTGAATTTAATGGCATCTTTTGAGATACACCCTACTATAATGAGTACATAGTATCAAAATCACTCAAGATCGGTTTCATTCACCAACAGATCTTTAGTTTAAATACTCTCAAATTGTAAACTGTTTACTGGTTGAGTCCTTATCGAAGTATGGTTCAATAATTTGGTGACATCAAGTCAAATAATTTTTATAATTCATTTCAGAAAATGAAATTATAAAAAAAACAAATTAAAGTCAAACAAAATACGTTCCTTAGGATTTGAGAATATAAGTTGGGTTTGATATAAGTTTAGACTTCTTGAGAATTATAGAAACAAAAAAATTGTAAATTAATTATTTACCATTTTACAGCCATAATAACTGCTGATTCACACAATTACTGTTCATTATAATCTATTTTTACTTTGTTCCACTTTGTACCTCTTCATTCTTAATTTTTTATATTCTATATAGAAATCCTAATCTTTTTTAAATTATTTCCGACAACTCCTAATAGACGAGGAAAGTGTGTCGTCACAAATGTCATTCTTGTCAGAAACTGATTCCAAACAAAGAATTTTAGGTGACTTTCTCTGTTGATGATTTGTTGCTTTGCTTATTAGTTTGTGTTTGGTTATTTGGATTTTGTATTCTCAGGAAAAAGAACTTGAAAAACAACGGAAACAATTTCGGACAAGCTGATTTAAATTCGACGGAAGTTTGTTTGGAATCAGTGTTTGACAAGAATGACATTTGTGACGTCATCACTTTCCTCGTCTATTGTATATGTATTCATGTTATGCTGGTTTTTCTCACTACCCAATACCAGTGTGTACCAACTTAGAGTGTGGGAGGAAAAATATGCTAAATTGAAATTTCCTAATTTTGCCTTATTAGTAGTAGATATTAAGTTTTTCATGTCTGTGTCTAAACTGTTATTATTTAATTTTTCTTTTTTTCATATTGTAATAAATGTATTGTTTTGATGAAGGAGGGACATTTTTCAGGATCAGCTGAATCTAATGACTCTAGAAAATTGCATTATTGACATCTGTATTTTAAATAAAATTTTGGCAGGTGTTGTTGACTGTGCTGTGATCTAATCTTTGATAAATTAGAATGCTTAAAATATCTTTTCCTTTAAAAAATTATGGGTTTTTCTATCCAATAACCCAAATGCTCAAAAAGGGTAATACATTTCTGCAGTTCAATGAGAGTTATAAAAACCAAAATAAATTGTTTGTTTGCATGAAATATAATCATATATCTGCTCAAGGGTGATATTAGTGTAGTGTGGTAATGCTATATATTTTATTTTAGTTTGTGAGATAGTTTTAGGATATATAACTGCTTTTAAATGTAATTTGGACTACACTTTAAATTAATAAATATATACTATGATATTCTAGCCTATAAAATTATAGGAGGAGAAAAAGATAGAAGTTCACCTTGATGAACAATGCACAAGTATCTGTCAGATATAATGCAATGTCCGTCGTGATTTCAGCCGAGGAAATTATGTCAGATAATTGCTTCTCTTTCAACCTTAAAGAATAATTAGAGAGAAGAGTATTATTCCAACTTGTAAAAATATGAGCAATTATAATAAATTATAAAACACTTGAAAGAAAAGGCTGTGCTAAAAAGGAGAGGCCATACTATGTGAGATCAATTGTTCATGAAAAAATAAAATATACTATTAGTAAGGTTTACCCTTCTCGATTTTTTGAGCTTGAACAGGCCTGAAAAGTGCTGCTAATTCTTTTTGTTCTTTCAACTTCTTTTCCTTCTCTAATTTCTTTAAATCTTCTTTTTGTTGAGGATGTAAACCGCCAGTCTTCACTTGCTTCTCTACTTGCTGTATAAATTTCTGCTGTTTGGCACCTTTTTTGTTTTTTAGTCCAAACGTTTTATCCTTAAACAAAAAGTGCAGTTTACTGGTTACCAATAATAATAAATAATAAAATTAGTTTCAATAAAATATTTGGTCAACACACATGAGAGCATTGAAAACTATGCTCCATATTCTTAAGGCAGGTATTTGATTCATCCTATACCTCATAATTTTTTATATGAATGCTGCATCGGAAAACTACACTGTAATGTGTGAATAAATATAAGTATACAAATACTCTCTCCATCTTTCATATTCCATACATATTGCATGAACATACCTCAATAACCTTTTCCTTTTTTTTTTGTTCGGTTTTTTTACTTGGAGCACCGGGTTTAGCTTTAGGCGGCATTTTGGTTCAACGCACAAGAAAAAAATAACTCAATGAGGGGTAAAGATTTTTAACAATTAATTCGTAATTTCTCTCTTTCCCACATAAAATTGGAAAAAGTTTACTTTTTAATAACCAAATCCATAAGGACCTGCCTGTCAAGTGTCAAATACCGAATTATCCTTCTTCTTTTACTTCATTGGAATCAAATCAAATATTTATTCCCGCTAGATGGCGATAAGAATTTAGGCGCGAAACAGTATGAAGATTGCATTAGCAACCAGTCCACATGGAGTTCGCTGGAAATGGTTGTAACTTGTAACCTCTTCATCTGCAAACGTTTATTGTAGTTTGGCAAACAGCTAGAAAGTATCAAACGGTCTTCAGTTCTTTACTAATTGTTACAAATACAAAGGCACTGGTTGGTATGTGCAAAAAAGTTGAAATTTCGACTTGACTCTCGAAATTTCAAGTTACTGACCCAAAATTTCGATTCATCTACTCGAAATTATACGAAGGCGTAGAAGCGCCAGATATAGTGATTTTTTCTAATTCCCAGATAAATCTGTCTATTAGACAGTTATTATAATTGACAGATAAAAGTGTCTAATAGACAGATATAATCTATCTAGAAGACTGATATTAGATCTCTATTAGACTGGTATTATCAGTCTAATACACTGGAATCATCTGTCTAATAGACTTATATTATCTGTCTATTAGACAGATGTTATTTGGCTATTAGACACATATCTAGGAATTGGTATAATTATTATAATTCCCAGATAATTCTGTCTATTAGACACTTATATCTGTCAATTATAATAACTGTCTAATAGACTGGTATTATCTATCTAATAGACTTGTATTTATCTGTCTGTTAGATAGATATCATCTGTCTATTAGACACTTATATCTAGGAATTAGTTTAATTAGTATAATTCCCAGATAAATCTGTCTATTAGACAATTATATCTGTCAATTATAATAACTGTCTAATAGACAGATTTATCTGGGAATTAAAAAAATCACTACATCTGGCGCTTCTACGCCTTCGTAAAATAACGACTTATTGCAGAATTTCATCGGAAAATTTTAACTGATTTACTCGAATTTTAGACTCATTAACTAAAAATTTCGATTTTAACAAGAAACTTCGACTCACAAACGACAAACATTTCACTCTCCTCTCTGAATGTATGCATATTACTTCGTGTATATGTGCCGCTAACTATAAACTGCGCCCATTTACCAACTCAGTGCTGCAGAAGCGACAAGAGTTTCATGCATAATAATAATAATAATAATACAGTGCTGCTCCTAAGGTGGCGTATGGAGTTAGTAACAAGGCCTATCCAGAACACGTGGCTAATGACCATAGCAGTCGATGCCAACACACCAATAAAAAAAAATAATAATAATAAACTTTATTTTCCTTCCAGACAAATACAAATTTGTATAGGAATAGTCACAATAAGCACTGAAAATAATTTTACAAACAAACATAAATGCGTACAAATTAAAATTATGTAACTGTCACAATCACAACCATATAAATAAAATCACACATTAAAAAAATCATTGACTGAATAAAAACATTTATCAATAAGGAGCAATTTCAACTTTCACCTAAAGTTTCTGAGAGTGGAACAGCATTTCAACTCATTTGGTAACCTATTGTAGGAAATCAAACCAGCACTCTCTGGGGTGCGTTCGAATGTTAACTCTCAAGAGTAGAGTAAAGTTTTGGAAGGTTTCATAAATTTACTCTGGAGTTAACTACTATTCAGATAATATTCGAACGGATGAACGGAGTTGTTTTGAAATGTTGAAATATAGGATATGTTGAGGTACTCTTCCATACTGCCATTTTGGTACTGTTTTTTGTTTTATTGAAAATTGCCACTTATATGGTCTTTCCTCACTCTAACAGATGTGTGCAGTGTGGGTGTGTGAGTGCGATCTGCGTCAATCTGCGATCGGGTTAAAATTTACCTACCTATTTAGTAGAGTTATGAGAGTTAACTCCATGATGAACACTCGGGTATTTTCGAACGACAGTCTTGGAGTAAAATAAACACAACTACACGATTTTCGAACGCAATTCCGTAAATTCTACTCGATGGAGTTAATAATCCAACGCAACCCTGCAGATCGGTATGAGATTGAATATCTAGTTTGCGGAATATGAAAATTATCTTGATCAAGGCACAAAACACATAGGTTAGTTGTTCTGTGATCAAGGCTTCATATCAATACTAAAGACTCGTTCACGCCCAAGCGAAAATTCGCATTTTTTGCGATTCACCTACGTCAAATAAATTGCGGTAAATGATGAATCATCATGTAATTTTTCAGACAAGAGCCATTTCCTATAGTTGTCCCAATGAGTGGCTCGGAGTACATCTTATGATGGATTTATGCAGCAGTCATAAGTCATAAGTTTTAAGTCAAAAGAAAGAATATTCGTCAGTGATTGGTTGGAATTTACGGACCAACCAATCATTGACGAATATTCTTCCTTATGACTTAAAACTTATGACTTATGACTGCTGCATAAATCCACCATACAGTCCACGGAAACTCGTGTTTCAGTAATTTCAGTTCAGTTTAGATTCCGTTCAGGTTCATTTCAGATCAGCTTTAGTTCAGGTTTACCTCAGGATCTGTTCAGGTTAAGTTCAGGGTTAACACTCTTGCAATTGGAAAGCGCCTCTGCGGACAGCTTTCAGCTTTCACACTTCAAAGCTGTCATTTTTACATGTTCACCAGTTCACCAGCCCACTCAATCCTAAAAAACTGGAAATTGGCATTTATAAGTACAGAAGCGGTCTTTTAGATATTTGTAGAAACTTCATTTGGCGATAGTTTTTCGATGATTTGGTTTGTTATGAAAATTGTTTAATAATGGACATGCCCCTGCCCCCAGAAGGTTAGTGGTTCTACTTTTTATTTTTAATTTTCTAAAAGACAGACTAATGAAGGTTATGTTTTTTAAGATATTGAACTGAGAAACATAATCGACAAATTAGCTCAATTTGTTGCTAGAAATGGCCCTGAATTTGAACAGATGACCAAAAACAAACAGAAAGGAAATCCAAAGTTCCAATTTTTGTACGGTGGTGAACACTTTAACTATTACCAATACAAGGTTCAAACAGAAGAGACCAGTAAGTTCATTTATATATTGTTAGCATCGGATAAATAACCCATATTTCAGTATTCAAACAGCAGCAACAACAAGGCAATATTGTTAGTGATCAAAACAGTAACTGGAATACTCCACCCCCTGCTCCGATGCAGAACACAGCAGAAATTGAGCAGTTATCTAAACAACAAGACACTTTACGTGATCAAATAAAACAAAGTGAACAAAACCTATCCGCACAACATACAGTTCTTCTCCAACAACAGCAAGCACAAGTGGAACAGACAGTGAAAAAGTGTGAAGCTGTAGATTTGCAAAAGGAAGCAGATAGCTGTGAAGTTTCTCTTACTGAAATCCATAGCATTTTACAACCTATAATTGATAGTTGTACTAAGGACAGTATAAGTAATGGGAAGTCATGGTTCCTCCAGCATGCCACCAATAAACAAAAGGCCTGTTGCATTGTCGAATGTTTGTTGTACAAGTGAGTATGTTTTTTTCTTATTTCCAGTTTTGATATATTTTTGTTTCAAGGGTCCTGCAGTCTGGAGTATTCTCACAAAAACTACATGTGATATATTTGGTAAATGATTTGTTGCACCATAGGTAACTATTATTTTAAACGTTTTCATTTTGATTGTTTTGTATTTTTTTAGTGCTAGAAAAAACGCCAATGACTTGAAGGATGCTTTGGAAAGAGTTGTGGTGCCTATGTTTTGTAATGCCAGTATAGCTGCAAATAATGATCAAAGGCAAAAATTAGAAAAACTGTTGAAATTGTGGGAATCTAAAACAAATTACCTGAAACCTGATACTTTGGATAAAATGAGGAACCCCTTGCAAAGCTACCAGCAGTATCAAGCTGAGCAGGTAGCAAAATACTCTGGAGAAGTGGCGGCTTTAGCAGCACAAACTAAAGTAACATTCGATGGATACCAAGCCCAACATCAAGCATTTGTCTGTCACGCCATGCAACAGATAATGGACTTGCAGCAACAGAAACAGAACTTGGAACAGCATGCTGTAGTTCACACTCAACAAAGCCAAGTAGTACCCGCATCTAATGCGTCATCGATCATTCCTCTAGAAACAATTCAGGCTAGCCTGCAACAGACTATACAGAATCTCTCCCTGAATATCAATGCAGCGCCTATGCAAAATTCACAGACCTTTTCTATTCCAACCATGAATCCCCCTAATCCTAATGATAACTATCTACAAATGAATCCTTCCGTACCTCCACCGATTTTGAATCAGTCGAATATGAACCAGCAGCCTCCAGAAATGGGTCAACTGCTCAATAACGTCAACAATTTGAATCAACCCCCAAACAATTATTCTGAGATAAGTACCATTCCTGTTTTTCCTGCTACGCCAGATCTGAGTCAACAGCCACCGCCAATAGGTCAACCTCCAAACGGGTTGGATACCATTAGCATTCCTTTCACACAGCCACCTCCAGGATACTTTTCGCCGCCTGGGATGTTTCCAATTCCAGATTTCTCTAAACCACCACCTGGGTTCATTTCCAAACCAGATCCTTGTCTAGAAGATCTCATGCCAACTGCGCCATATTATGAGTTACCTGCTGGACTGATGGTTCCCCTTGTCAAGGTATGTCGTATATCTAATTGGGTGTATATTTATTTACTTCTAGCTAGTGCCATCCTTATGTCTGTGCTGCATTCAAATATGAGGGACTCTTTTAACCTTACAATTGTTAAAACTGTCTTGTTACATAAAAGAACTGAGAAATTGGTACTGGCCCCTTTAATTTATTTCAACCTTTCAACTCTAGCAGGTAATATGGTTTGAGTCTATCTACAGAGTGATTAATTTGAAAGTGGGGCATCACTGTACCATGTTTATTTGTTTTCCAATATAAAGGATCTTTATTAAAGAAAGGAGCATCAATAGCTCTATCTTACTGCTATAACTTTGAAATAAAATTCGAAATGTCAAGGCCTTCTTGAAATTTTTTTCAAACCCTAAAATCCAAAAAACATTTTTTTTAAATGAAATTTGACTATGCCACTGCATTTGGGATAATTTCAAGCCTGTGTAACATGAATCACACCTGAAAATAATGATAAACATTATATTATTATAAGCCATACTTACTTCTTACTTGCTATAAACTTGAATAATAACTTGATGAATTTGACTGGTTTTGTCTTTTGTTTTGCTGACTGATCATCTGTAGCAATGTCAGTTTTGAAACTCTTCTATTAAAAATTTGTTTTTTTTTAAATATGAATCTATATCTGAGGCTAGTTCAAAATGCAAAGACATAGATTGACAATACTAGAAACAACTATTGGTTAGAAATTTTTACAATCTTGAAATAACTTATAAATGTCTTTGTTTTTTTCCCAACTGTAAGTATATTTAGAGAATTCATGTTTAAGTTATGTTTAGGTATTATATGTATTACGATAATTTTTTATGTATACTCATTATTTTTGTAAATGTATATTAGGAATACCTATTTCAAAATAAATATTATTATTATAATTATTCAAACTGATAGCGGTCAAATGGAGCATTGTAAATTACTATATATTATCTCACATGCTATATTTGTCTTGGAGACTATGACATTTTGGTAACATCTATTTGAAATTAATTCTTACAGTGGCATAGTTAGATTTATTTTAAAAAAAATGCATTTTTCTATTATTGGCGATAAAATAAATATGAATTAGGCTTTGAAATTTTCAATTTAATTTCGATGATGTTAGACATTCAACGCTTTTTTCTGTCTCACTCTGTACAGCCACAAAAAACTTCTATGAATTAAAGTGGCTTCTCTTTTTCACCAGAATGATATATCTGAAAATTATAAAATTCTGACGACTCTAGGATTGTATGTATCCAGTGGCATGTCCTTTTTTTCCGAAATATTAGGAGAAGATTTTTTACTCAAAATAG
This sequence comes from Chrysolina oricalcia, assembly GCA_944452925.2. Classification (NCBI taxonomy): domain Eukaryota; kingdom Metazoa; phylum Arthropoda; class Insecta; order Coleoptera; family Chrysomelidae; genus Chrysolina; species Chrysolina oricalcia. The sequence goes on from OX101816.2 coordinate 9,109,353, forward strand.
GTAAATCCTAGGAAAATTAATAAATATCAGTTGATGGTTGGATTTGATATAAATGCACAATTTGGAAGAAGAACTTTTCAACTAATCACCATTAGTGTTAAATTTGAAATTGATTTTCCGAATATTTTAATGAATACAGTGAAATACTAGACATAAAAACGATTTACCAAGTGTAATAGTGGTTGACATTTTACAAATATAGGTTGCAGCAATTTGTCTCTTGGGAAATGAAGTTGAAGAAACAACAGATCAATTTGATATCAACTAAATTGAATCAGATAGAATTGCATTGAGGTGTATTTATACTTTTTAAAATTGAGGAACACGTATTTTATGGCAATAGAATACCTTTTTTTAACTGGAAAAATGGAAACAAAACATATTTGGAATTCAGTGAAAAGTATTCCACTACTATTTTACTATAGGACATAAAAAATATTAATTGGAAAGTGTAATACATCTGCTGTAACCAAGATAGAAGTTATTTTCTATCTAGTTAGATACCTTATTACAAATATAGTTACAATTTGAACAACAAAAATAACTGGCATATAAACTCCCTTTTTGAAGGGTGCATCAAAAAGGAAACAAATCGTTTAATTCAAATAAATTCTTGGTATTTTTTTTCAAACCTTCAGGAGAAAAATATCAAATTCAGGAAAAAAGGAAAAAACCCAGTAGCTGAGGGGTCTACCTCCCGTGAAGTTGGCAATCACATGACCAACGTATTATATAAAGCTGTCATTTAATATTGTATTCCATATTACCATAAAAGTTAAACAATCAAATTTGCAGTTGTGGTAGTACTGAATATTGAATATTCCCCCTCAATATCTTCAAATTATTTGTAATAATGAGTGCACCCTGGTTCAGTGACGCTTTGTGCTCTGAAGAAAATAACTTCTGTGTTCTATTAAGGATTAGTGCTGTTGGTAGTGTCTTGTAACGTAGGTGTTATGTTCTTGTAACATACTGGCATTGCCTGGTCAGTGGTCAGGATTTAAAAAACGGTGACAAGCAGCATGGTGTAAATACATAATTTTCTCAACAACGGTCTGTAAGCTATGTGTCATCTACATCATCCTAGTTATATTCCTAGTTATATTTACTTCTGAAGTATGCGTCTAAATTTCATCAGCAGTTCCAAAGTGCAAACAAAAATGTTATGTTCCAATACTTCTTTATTCACTTAAAAATTGCGATATTTCTGACACACCAGTATTATAAGACTTATGAATGTACCATCATTATTGTTTATTTTAGTTAATTTATATTTTGTTGTTATCAATAACAAAATCACAAAAATAAACAATTACTTAGGATTTCAAGTAGACAATTTTTTGACATTTGAAAGTCTTTTGAGTACCACCTATCTTCACAAAAAACATATTTCTTTTCCAGAATCTATGGAAATCTATTAGTGGAGATGAGAATTACAGTATATAAATCAATTGTCTAACCTCACTTTTACTATTGTTATTCTGTTTTATATCTATTCAGCCATGTCGATGATTCAGTCTCAACAAATCATCTCAATTAAAATTATTAGTTTACCTTTCTATTTAGAGGGTAAAGTTTTGTATTTTGAATCAGATTGTTTGCTATTACCTACTTGGATTCTTCTTATTAAAGTTCTTTCATGCTAAACATTCAGAAACTTTATATTTGAATGTCAATATGGTACTAGGACTTTTTGGATTTCATTATGTCTTGATAACATGCCAGCAGATGAAACACTATAAATCAACAATAAAAAATGGTAATAGAAAAAAATAAAAAATAGAATTATTTTCTGTCTGCACATAATCAAGTACAGCATACAAACTTGATACTATTAAAGAGGTTGAATTCACAGAATGAAATAACTAATAGCTATTAATGTAACGAAATTATTATGCGATTTATAATAATCGATGACGTGGCGCTTCGCTACGTACCGAGTCGCCTGATGCAACTTCCGAGATTTATTTAAATTGCATGATAATCTAGTTACATTCAAAGCTTTACCGTATCGTTGACAACGATGATGTAAAAATAAAATCAACAACTTTGGTTTTTGTCACGTTATTTTAGCTTGGAATGCAGGGTATTATAAAGTAACTAAGTAACGTATTATATGTTGTAACTAATGTATTATGTGTTGTTGTGAAGTTATGATGTTAATAATTTGTAATAAAGATATAACTTAATTTTCAATAATACGACAAAAATGATAACATTCAGTCTAAAATAGTATAAAAAATATTTTAGATTGTTTTTTCAATAATAAGGTTGGATAATAATATAACAATAAAAATGTTTAACATAAGTCTAAAATTGTAAAAATAAAATGATTGAATTATTTCCTGTTTACATGTTATAAAACATAGTTTAACGTAAGTAAACAAACAAAAGCCGGAGCCGCGCGTGTGATTTTCATAAATATAAACTGAATCATCAGTGTACAGGCATAACTTAAATAGAATTAAAGATAATTAGAATTTTCAATTAGAATTGCAAAAGATATAGGAGAATCGTGAAGAGGTATCACAAAATCATCTCCGCAACTTTAAATTTTGTAATACTTCTTCCCAATTCTTCTATACCACTCCACTTTGAGCTGAAATGGACTTCTACCAGAGTTTATATAGGAGAATAGGCATTCTACACACCACCACTTATCTGCTTTTTGTTCAAGAACATCTTGATCCCTTATTTTAAAGTTGATTCCACACCGAGTATTTATAATTTTGGTCACTCGTAAACACCAAAAAAAAAAGAGTTCTCCAAGACCCAAGTAGTACTAGATGGCCTATTTTTTTATTTTATCCTGATTTATTTTGATGATTCGAGAGATAACAATGCAAATTGTAGAAGTAGGCAGTGGGTTGATTCATTATGGAATCTTTTACAGTGATATGGAATTAGCATGTAAATTATTGGAGTATTGAAGTGTTTTGAGAATATTTCATGGTGTACACATCGAATAAACAATCTGGATTACTTCAATAGTCTTTTGATGTTGAATATTTATTGTTGATAAAATAATTGAAATTCCTAACCTCCGACGAACTAAACATTCTATTTAGTAATGTATTTCACAAAATGACTTTATGTACTCTGTTTTTAGATATAAAAAAGACAATAAAACTTTATCTTCTATTCTGCAATATATTTATACCTGTACATACTGTTTTCATTAAAAAAATACTGAAAACTATTATCATTTTGAATAAAATCGTATTGTGGAATTCGTAATGGTATTTTGACACGCTTATTCTAGTTGGAAGAAACAACATATAAACCGTTAGATCCTAAAGATATTAGGTTGCCCCCTCCAGCCCCTCCAAGTGATCGTCTGCTGGCAGCTGTCGAAGCTTTCTACTCTCTACCGAGCCACGATCGGCCCAGAGACAGGTAAAAAATAGGCTATGCAGGACTCTCAAATTTCTTCCAGTTTTTTTTTTGATATTTCAAATGAATTCTGGTTAACAGTATTTGCAAAGTAATCATTCAATATTATAAACGAAAAAAATTATATTCTATTGTTTTGTCGCATCTCGTGAGATGTTGACTCAAATGGCCATTACATCCGGTTGTCCATTTATATGGAGGATCTTTATTCTAACGGGATCTCACGGAAAATGGCAATATACTTGAGAAATGGTTCAGTATAATTTATATGAGAATGACTTACCTTTTTTCAATTTTTTTTTCGTTATCCTCTGCAATTCTTTTGTCCTGGTCACGTTTTCGGTCTTTTGAATTATACGATTTCTTTTCTGCTTTGGTTCTATATTAGTGCTTGTCCTCCATGATCCAAAATTTTACATCCTTGTTGTATCGTCTGCTGTTTGCCACACGATTCTGTTCAGATTCGTACTCTATCACAGGAAATTCTGTGACCATGTTTTACTTGAATGTTTTCCCGAATTTATTTCTCTATTGCATATGCATTTGCCTTTGTACTGGGATTTTAGGCAGCTCCAAAGTCTTTTATCTATAGTTTCCTCAAGCCACTTTTCCCTTTAGTTCAGCATAATTCTGTCAGTTGACTTGTGATTTGGCTAATTTCAATTATGAACTGCTCATTGGTTTCAGTTGAAAACTTTACCACTAGGTTCTCTTCTTTTAGAGTTTCAAGTGACATTTTGATTACCTTTTCACTGATAGATTTTTCGCATTTTTCAAAACTGCTTGCAAAATATCCGTTGTATTTCCTTATTCAGTTTTTGAAATTATTAAAAATATTTGTTGATATTCTTCAACTCATCATATTTAGGCCTTTATTATAACGGAAAATTTGAGTTTTATCATTTCCTATTTCATTCATTTTTATAGATTGAGTTTGAAACAACCTGACTCATTTGTTGCCTTCCACTTGTCTTTATAGATAAAGTGAAATTACTGAAAGACGGGAAGAAAATAAAAGGGATGTCCAAAAAGAGAGCATCATTTCCCAAACTCACGACCAAAAATGCCAAAGGGAAGATTCTGGCAATGGAAAAAGTTTTAAGTCATTCTCGTGTCCAAAATGACTCTTGCATTCAAATAGAGTTCATTCAAGAGTTATTTTCAAATGATTACTTTTCAAAGCAATTCTCCCAAATCTGTTTTCAAAATTGTTGCTAAAATTACTATTAATAAACTAATTACGTTGTAAAATCATGTAAAATTTAACATTGTTGATTCAATCCTTTCAAAGAGAAAAAATAGTTATTCAATTGGTCAGATGACATATAAGTTTGGCTCAGTCTTAACAATTTTTTTAGTCACATTGCTATTGTGACTTTTGATTCTAATGTATAGTATTTTTAATCTCAATTGGAACGACAATAAAAATAAGAGCACTACGAGGAGTGTTCATATGCACTGCCCGACAAATGGAAATTTTTTACGTATTTAGACTGACATGAGTTCAATTCTTGACAGTGTTTGGGATTGTATGTCAAAATGTCTTCCATAGCTTGCAAAAGTTTTTCGAAAACTTCTGCTATTGAATTCTATATTATTATTAAATCAAGAGCCAATTGATTTTCGTTAATCACAGCAACAAAAAAATGTACTCATATTCACCCCCATGTGAAAATATTTGAAGTGTTTTTCATGCCGTTGTTTGTTCAGAAAAAGCAAGCATTGTTGATGCTATTGTTGCTTGATTAGTGTATCCATGGAGTAAAGAATTATGTATGATCATTCACTTCATAAAAAAATTCATCTAAACTTTCATATTCGTAGAAAATATTTGTGAGAATTTAGAACCATCTGACTGGTTGAATTTATCAATATTTGTATGTTATTAAAAAATAGGTAATCAGACTAAAATGAAGATGAGCACGTATTCTGATATTATAATGTTATTGTTATAACATTTCATTCAATTAGATTGAGAGTCCTGTTTTTTTCACGTATATAAATATTACTTTTGAATTGACTAGTATATCTGAAATTTCTCATGAAATGTGTCATGTTTAAAAAATACAGCGAAGGTTGGGAAAAACTAGGTTTGTATGAATACTACAAGGCTAAAAACATTGCCAAAAAAGAAAAAGAAGACCTGATAGAGGCAGGCCTCAGACAAAAATCAAGGAGTCCCAGTCCGATAGATATACCTTGCGAGAAAGAACCTCCTCCGCCTAAAAGGAGGTATCGAAGTAAATCTCCCACACCTCCCCCTATCACCCACCGAAGCACCAAAAAGTCCAGAAGCAGGTCGAGGTCTAGAAGTAGATCGAGATCTAGGTCCAGAAGTCCTAGAAGGAGGCATAGGAATGACAGAGAGAGAGATTCCAGGCGGGATGGACGGGAAAACAGAAGACGAAGAAGCCGATCGACTTCGAGGACGAGGTCACCCCTTAGGAGATCCATTTCACCACCTCACACTAGTTTCAAGTGAGTGTTCAATGCTTTTTGTTTCGTTAATTGTATATTTTTAGATCTGCCCGAGCAAATATTGTCATCATTACTACTGATGCTGGCATATCTTCCTCTAGGTTTCAACAGATATGACTGGAATGAAGACAGTTGTACAGATATGATACTGCAGCCAACAAGGCTTGTTGTGCTCAGCAACAGAAGTTACTTGAGGTTTTTCAGCAATAGCATTGAAATTGAGGGGTTTTGACATTGCAGGTTATATTGACATTAATGAAATACTACTAATTATTTGGAAATGAAGATTTTTATTTGAAAACATGTTTGATAGTCTTTACATGCATCTACTAAATGTATCAAATAATTTTGACAGTGTCGAAATTCGCTTCTCTTCAATAATCCTACAAAGTAAGATAGGAGGCTGATATCTGATAGAAAGCATCTACTTCTGCTGATATTTGACCAGAAACTTTTGCAATGTTCCTCAAAGATAACACTATTGCAGCTTCTTGTAATTGAACAGCATAATGTTGTTTGAGTCGAGGGTGATGACCACCTACAAACTAGTTTCTGGGCCCTTGCTCTTCATTAGTGTTGGGCAACATTGAAGCTGTATGTTTCCTATGTAAATTTACCAAACTTTTGGCTGCAGGAATTGTTTTTCTCGCTGCCCAACTAGCAAGTAGAAACTTGTTTTAATGGATATGAGGACCGAGAAAACCTTATTTCTTGTATCTATTATGAAAGAACAAATCATTGAAATTGTGGTTGCAGTTCAAGAAAAACGGATTTTATTTTTCAAGAGTGGATACAAGAAATAAGAATTTGTAACAGCAACTTTGGTTGACACTACTAGTGGTTGAGCATTGAGCCGAATTTTCTTTCTTATTTTCACAGCGTTTAAGGTCTTTGTCACTGAAAAAAAGGAGTCAGAAATGATTTATTTTTCTGATTGGTGAAGGTTTGTAAAAATTATTATTCAAGTATCAAATGAATGAAAAGGATATTTCCCCTAATTTTTGGGCATTTTTTATCGTTGTTACCATCAAAACGAACTAATTTTTTGGTGTTGTTTCATTTCAGTATTGAAGTCTATCATTTAGTTAGTTGAACGACATTCTCATTTTTTTCTCGATGTTTTCTTTTCTTTGTGTGTTTTCGCGAAATGGGTTTCCTTGCATTTTCCAACGTGGCCGATGAAGAGAACTGATGGCAGATAAACACCATCATTTTGTTATCCATCTCATTTAGGACGTTTTTTTTGGATATTGGTTTTCAAGTGGCGACTGACGTATAACAAATATACATGACTGAAGACAACTGACGGATGACAAGTGACAGCTGGCGGATGAGCTCTGATTGGTCGATAATGACGGATGACACATGACTGAACTGACAGATGACGTCTGATTGGCTGAGGACGGATGACAGATGAAGTGAGCTCTGATTGGTCGATGGTGGGAGGAGGCGTGGCTTAAATTGGGAGGGGAGGGGTGGGCTCAAGTGAGGCTATATCTACTAATGGGAAATACTTATTTTTATTGAAGTCAACTAAAATAGGTTTGGTTTAGCCGTCGACTAGTGAAAACTTATTATTACATATTTTTTTTTCTTTTGGTGTTTTGGCATCGACTGCTATGGTCATTAGCCACGTGTTCTGGATAGGCCTTGTTACTAACTCCATGCGCCACCTCAGAAGCAGCACTGTTAATTGGAACGCAACAGTGAATCGTGCAGGACTCACCCCAGTTCAGCCACGAGATTTGAATAATTTAATAGGTCTATTATTATTACTTATTATTCTGGATTCAGTAATGGAAATGAATTTCCTTTAGATGACACGCGCCTCAGGTTGCTCCTCCTACACGGCTGGTGAGGAAAAGAGAGAGTATCATATTATGATACTCAGTGTGAAATCTGGCACAGGGTCGGATCGGGAATGGGAAAAGATAAAACAAATTCTGGTCGAATGAAACTTTGAAAATATTATAATTTTTACAATTACTGACTTTTTTCAACTTCAACTCTGTGTGCGTGTGTACACGTTTATATCAAATCTTGCATGACTGATAACTCAGTCGACTTGAAATTTTACAGGTGTTCATCACTTGGGGGACAATAATACTTCTGACATGTTTATATTAAGAAGAGCCCAAGATGGCGGTTCCAGAATATTGGACGAGTTTCGTGATTTCTGATTCGATTCCATTTAAAATTAGTATATAGAAGCTTTTGGCTTGGGAGGTCATGATTTTTTTTTTGACATTTCAGAATTCAACGTGGCGACTCCACAATAGCAGACGCAATTTCTGATTTATGGTCTGATTCTATTCTAAATTGGTATAATTATAGGGATTTTTGTGGTCGGAGTACATGATTTTTTTTTAAAATATTTGATAATTCGAAATGACGTCTCCAAAATGGTGGACGAGTTTTGTAATTAAGGCCCGATTCTGTTCAAAATTGGAATGTAGGGGTTCTTTGGGTCGGAGATTTTCTCTTTTTTGTCAAAATTGAAAAAATTCTAGATGGCGGCCGCGAGATGTAGGTAGGTCTATTCAAAATTTGAATCTAGAAGTTTTTGGGATAGGAGATGAGTTTTTAAACTCAGTAATTCAAGATGACATTTGTTTTCAGTGCATTTGAATAACATTTTGTATTAAAACATTTTTCTATTTACCAGGAAATACGCTCTTTGCTTCGTCAGGGCTAGTTAGCGAGAATCTCGGAGTAACCGGATGATTAATCAATTTTCCCTTCATTAATCCCTGTTCATAATTTTGAAACATTTCAAATTAATACATTCATTTTTAAAAACACCTGAACAGCAATTTTGAACAGTGAACAGAATAAGACCATAAATCACAAAATAACCCATATCCATCTTGGAGCTGACATTTTGAATTCTTGAAATTTTATCTTCAACCCCAAAATACCAGTCTTATATAGAACTCCACCATAAATCACAAAACTTATCTGCCATCTTGAATTCCTAAGTTTCGACAGAAAAATCATTATCTTCGCACCCAAAAACCACTACATCTATAGAAACAGACCAGAAATCACGATTTCCGACCCCAAAAACCCCTAAATATCGATTTTGAATCAATTCGGGCCATAATCACAAAACTGGTCTGCCGTCTTAATTTTAACAAAATATTCATAAACGCTGATCCCGAAAACCTCCACATACCAATTTTGAATCGAATCGGTTTATACTTGCCTTCTTAACATTCACATTCAAAACATTTCCAAAATAGTTTCTGCCCTTCAAACTAGGCCATTATTTTGAACGGTTCATCTTCTAGAGATTTTCAGATAATGCATTTTGCTTAAATATTTTCTTCAATTCTCGATACATATAATAATTTGAAATTTTCCCTCAAACTTTTAGAATACAACGAAAACGAACATGTTTTAAATTGAAAATTTAATCAATACATGACTCCTCTGGAAATGGAAAAAACCTACGATAAAATTGAAGTTGCTTTTTTGTAATAACTAACAGAAAACAACTACTTCCCCGGCTAAAGCCACGCTGGACATTGAACTACATCTGATAGATATTGAGAAAGACCCTATATAACTTGAAGAAAAAAATTTGAAAGTGAAAATTTGCATTTTCATCAGATAGTTGATTATTAATTAAATGTCCAGTTTCCATTGGAGATTCTTATCTATAAATGAGAAAAGGGAGAATGTTATTCAGAAGTATCACTCACAGAAAATCGCTCATTCCATTGATGCGTGAATTGCATCTCTTTCGCTAGCCCTCCAATACATTTCGGTCGACAAAAATCTATTTCACTCTTCTAAGATCATCAGGGAGGTCGGAAGAATTGGAAAACATACTCTTCAGAAGCAATTTCACACTGTAATGAGGAATTGTTGGACTATTTCTTATGCGGTGTAACTTTGAAAATATTTTTCTGACATAAAACCTGTCTTGTGTATGGCATGTTGATTTCACTGAAAATATGGACAGGATGTTCTGACTTTATGAACATCCTGTTCATATTTTCAATAAAATCAGAAAACGAACATGTTTGAATCTAGAATTGTAGTTTGGAAAATCGAGCACCGAATTACTAAATTCAGTCCTGTATTGCACGAGGGTCGCCAAGTTAAATCTTGTTCATACCCTCGCGAATTTCGCAATTTTTCTGCGAATAAAATGGCTGCCGACATGGTCCTGCATCAACAATTGGTCTTGCAGCCATTTTATTCGCAGAAAAATTGCGAAATTCGCGAGGGTATGAACAAGTCTTTATAAGTAGGGCGGAGTTTTGTTATTGTATTTATTATACAGTGTCCGTCAAAAAGTTGGAACCACATGGGAAACTTTTTTATTAATAGTTTTTCAGAAAATTTCATTCTTCAAAAAATTGATGCATTCAATTAGACTAAGTATGCGCATATCGGTTATTGCTAGTGGCGTGCGGCAAAGCGGGAAACGACCGATATTCTAAATTCACTAAGGAGTAAAGTGACATTAATATGCAAAATGTTATTGAAAAAAAGTTATTTGCAATTGAATAATATTCCCAATTATTTCATTGAATTATATTCTTAGTACACTCGGAAACGGAAATAATAGTCAGTGACGTATTCTCAGCTTCAGGGTGCCCAAGCGAGGCGAGAGAAGAGGGAGAGCAATTCCAGCCTATTGGGTTATTTCTGAACTAGTGACTGATGACGTCACTGACTACTATTTCCGTCTCCGAGTTTGTTGACAAACTTGTACTTTAACATATTTTTATCATTCTAGTAACGTTAACTTAATGCAAAATGCTATTCAAGAACTGGACGCTTCCAACAAGGGTCATCAGATGCTGAAGAAGATGGGTTGGGGTGGTAGTGGTTTGGGGGCGAACGAGCAAGGCATAGACGCTCCGATTTCAGGGGGTGACGTTCGCGATAGACAAGACCAGTTTAAAGGGGTGGGATGCAACCTGAACGATCCGTACGAAAACTTTAGGAAAAACAAAGGTGCTGCGTTCATAACGAGGATGAAGGCCAGGGCGGAAGAGAGAGCGGCAGAGAGTAAGTTGATTGATTATTAATATTATTTATATTTCGAAAACATAGTGACTGAAGTTGATTCGTCCAGCTCAAGAATACATTTTTTTTTAATGCATACCCAATTTAATATATCATTGATCAATTAGATTATGTTGCATTGTATATATTGGCCTTTTGAAGATTATGTTATTGAAATTTTGAAGCTTGGTTTGATGGGTAGTATGTATGGGTAAACATATTATAAAAAAATAGATTGTCAATCCACACTCCATGCATAGAGTGTGTCTCATTTCAACACATCTATATTTCCCATAGAGTTGGACAATGGACTAGTTTAGTGATGATGAAAATACTATATTTGACGCGATGGAATTAAAATACGAAGATATATTGAAAAATTCCCTACCATAGAACCAAACGAAATTTCAATGTCAAAATATTTTATTACTCAACATATTCTCTTCTTAATTGGATACATTTATTACAGCGAACCTGCAACGTCTCTAGACCTTTCAAAAAAAAAATGTTTCTTCTTGCTCTGCAAACCAGACCTCCACAGGTTCTATTACCTCCTCGTTGAAAGAAAATTTACGACCTTTTAAACTTTTTTTCAGTTGAGGGAAGAGATGATAGTCGGACGGAGCCAAATCTGGTGAATAAGGGGGGTGTTCTAGTAATTCAAACCCTATATCACGAATTTTTTGCATGGCAACATGAGATTTGTGTGCAGGGGCGTTGTCTTGCAAAAACAAAACACCTTTGGATAGCTTTGCGCGTCTTTTCTCTTTAATTTTTCCCGTAGAGTGGTCAGTAATGTCGAATAGTAATCTCCAGTTATTGTTCTACCCTTATCCAAAAAAATCAAACATGTTTACTCCATGGCAATCCCAAAAAACTGAAGCAAGAACTTTTCCAGCAGATTTTTGAACACGAAACTTCTTAGGTCTTGGAGAACCGGAGTGTCGCCATTCCATCGATTGTTGCTTTGTTTCTGGATCGTAGAAATGTACCCAAGTCTCATCCATAGTAACAATTCGGTTTAAGAAGTCTGCATCGTTTTCAAATCGAGCACAGATCGAATGCGATGCTACTACCCTTGCATGCTTTTGTTCAACATTCAAACATTTGGGGATCCATTTTGCAGCAATTTTTCTCATGTCCAAATTGACGTGAACTATATGATGAACTCTTTCATATGAAATATTCAGTGCTTCAGATATCCGTTTTAGCCCAATTCGACGGTCTGTTAAAATCATGTCATGAACTGCATCGATATTTTTGGGACTGACACAGAAACTGGCCTTCTCGATCGGTCATCATCTTCAATGGAAAATTTACCTGTTTTGAAGCTTGCAGTCCAATTTTTCACGGTCGCATACGAAGGACATTGATCACCAAGGGTATTAGGCGTATCTTCGTTAATCTGCTTACCTCTTAAATACAGGTACTTGATGATGGCTCGATACTCCAATTTTTTGATTTTCACAATTTCGGTGGACATATTTTTTCTTTTAATTTATTGCATAACTCTGGTTTACTTTTTTGACTTCAAACTTCACACTGACACTTCTAATAAGTTATTGTTCGTTGCTATGGCAACGCAATATTTTGTTTATGCAGGGAACTGGTCTAGGCTAACTAGATATCAATACATCCTCGTATAGACCAGAACTAGTACATCAGTGTTTTTTTTTAAATCCATCAATAAATGACTGAGGTATAGATTATTTAAATTTACGTATTTTAGCGCTGACCGTCTTTGGTCTCCGACTCGTCTGTGACGTCACGCCACATGTCTGAGATCGCCACATCACAAATAATTACGTGTTAGATCCTTAGCCGCGCCAAGGCACACATATGTAGTACTTTTAGATCCAATTAAGTCACGCCTCATTAGTTTGCACCACTTCTTCCTTTTATTCTTGTCATTTGGTACATGAAAAAACAATTTATTGGGGTTTTAATTGTCGTGCTTTTACACATAGGCACCATACAATATCTGTAGGAATTTTTTTTAATTTCAGCTATCGTGTAATGAACAATACACGACACGAACGGCGCAAGTGATTGTACATCGATAAATATGTAAGCACTCTGCGAATACCAGTAGCCTCGTTCATGTGGAGTGACGTCACACACTAGATCGCTGCGTACTATGAAATTATTCTTCCAAGCGGAACTTCAAAGTCCTTTAACTTTTTCATTTCTAGAGATATTTCAATGATTCTTTCACAATTTTGTTTCATTTTACTTAAATTTTTAGAATTAATCCATAATAAAAAAATTAAAACTAGTCCATTCATTTTTTTTTTTCAGTATAGTTCTCCGAATGTACAGCAGAGGTACATTTATCTATATTTTGGTCTATTATGGTCTGTTATGAACGAACTAAAACCAAAAAATTAATAAAAGTAATTGAAAATTGTTCATTACACTGAGAAATATGTGTCCAACACACTACGTTTTGGAGGAATCGGGATCTGGTGTAAATTATCTTTGCAAAGTCTATTTTTTTTAAAATTATACAGGGTGATTCAAAATTCGATGTAAATATTTCATGGGTGTATTTTTGGGATCAAAATAAGACTTTTTCTTTGAATCAACATGTTTCCTAAAATGCACCCCCTCCGAGCTACAGCCCCTTTAAGTTAGGAAAAAAAACAAGATTATCTAAAACTGTGACTATAATAACGAATCGAATCTTCTGAAAATTGGCATACCCCTATTTTTTTAGGCACTCTATTCTTTTTTTGCTTCAAAAATTATGTAAACCCAGAGTTTTGGGGGAGTTGGAGGGGGTCCACACTTTTATTGGCCCAATTTTTATGTTCAAAAAGAGAATCTCCGAATTCGAATAGCATAATCTTATTGGCCATAAAAAAAACTAAGAATTCGGTCACTTGCATTTTTGTCGTACAACCAACCGTTTGCCGGAAAATCGTAATCAACGAAAGGGGGGTATTTTCACAGTATTCTTTTTGAACATAAAAATTGGACCAATAAAAGTGTGGACCCCCCTCCAACTTCTCCAAAACTGGGTTTACATAATTTTTGAAGAAAAAAAAAGAATAGAGTGTCTAAAAAAATAGGGGTGTGCCAATTTTCAGAAGATTCAATTTGTTATTATAGTCACAGTTTTACATAATCTTGTTTTTTTTTCCTAACTTACAGGGGCTGTAGCTCGGAGGGGGTGCATTTTAGGACACATGTTGATTTGAAGAAAAAGTCTTATTTTGATCCCAACAATACGCCCTTACATCGAATTTTGAATCACCCTGTATATATATATATATATATATATATATATATATATATATATATATATATATATATATATATATATATATATATATATATATATATATATATATATTAATTATAATTTGAAAATTATTTTTAAATGGGCAGTAACAACCGAAAAAAAAGTGTTACTAACCTGTAATACGTAGATTACTAATATGGAATTATACCAGAAGTTACTCGGGTAATGTATTTGTTGAATGAAAATGGGATGATGTGCGCCTTTAGTGTAGACTACAAGCCCAGGCCAATTTTGGAGGGGGTCATGTGATCCAGGAATTATATTCAGAATTGTAGTACCATACGAAAGCCATACTGAAGCCTGGAAAACAATATTTTCCGCAAATTGTTGTCATCAATTTAGGTGATTTATAACTGTACGGCATTTATGTAATTGAATTTTTATAACTACATAGATTATTTTGTTAGCAACGCCGTACATATTTGCCTGTACAAGGGTGAGGAGCCCCGCACGCAAATTCCTATTTAGACCTGAATGGTTCAAGATCATTACAAAATGCACGGCATCGATTCCAAAATATATTTAACAATTGAAATATCAAAATGTTTTTACAATGCCGTTCATATCAGAAACCGTGAAACAAGAAAATTCGAGCTGCTTTTTCTCAGTTCAATGTTTCTACTTACCTTACAATCTCACAGCGTTTCTTGACGTAGAAGGGTCCATCACATCAGCCCTCACGAAAATAAACGTTGCTCCAGCCCTGAACCAGTGGATATCTGCCATGCTTGGCTCTAGGTTAGTACAAGTCTCCCTGTTCGGGGGCACAATGGAGGTAAGGGCTACGAGAGGCTGCCCTCAGGGGGAGTACTATCCCCTCTACTGTGGAATCTCGTGGTGGACGGAGAGGGGTATTTGCCCAGGGCTATGCGGACGATATCGTCATAACGGTCAACGGGAAGTACATGGGAGTCTGTGTGGAGCTGATGCAATCAGCCCTTACAGACGTGGTGCACGAGGGAGAACCTCTGGGTCAACCCTCAAAAAAACACAATAGTTCCTTTCACCAGAAAAAGAAACCTGGAGTCCAACAGAGCTCTTCGAATCTTTGGTGAAAGTGTACAGATGTCAGGAGAGACGAAATACTTGGGGCTAAACCTGGACTCAAAGCTCACCTGGAACAAACATCTGGAAAAAGTGCTGATAAGAGCAAAGACATCATTAATGACGCTCCTTTGGCAAAACATGGGGACTTGGACCCAAACAGTCTCTCTGGCTATACACTGCAATTGTTAGGCCCTCGATATCAAAGGTAGAACAAGTGACAACCAGGGGGAAGCTGGCTAGTTTAAAAAGACTGGCCATACTCGGAGTCACTGGTGCCATGTCCAGCACATCGACAACTAGCTTGGAGGTAATCCTAAACCTCCCTCTCCTGCATTTGCATATTGCAGTAGAGGCAAGGAAAGAAGAATCCAGGCTGAAATGTCTGGGCCTATGGAGGGACAATAACCAAGGCCACTCCAGCATACTGGAGGTCATAAGAATCGACACGTCTGAGATGCCGTCGGACAAAATGACTCCAACATACTCCTTTGATAGAAGGTGGAGAAGTTACATCAAGGGCCAAACCAATGCTGTCAAGATAGACCGTCAGATAGTGACAGATTTAGGTGCCCCATTTTCACATACAAGCCTCGAATAGGGTTGAGAAGTACATCGATGTTGAGTAAAATGGAGGGAAATTTACGAGTGGCTCCTTGGGAGAACACATGGAAAATTCGATTTTCCATGGAAAATTCGATTTTCCATGGAAAATTCGATTTTCCATATTTTAACGCGAGCCGTGTTGACCTAATCATTAATTAATAGAACCTGGCTTCGGAATATCAAAGGCTTGAGTGTTGAAGGTGGCTAAAGGGTTAAAATGAGGCTGTAATCTTGTAAGGAAAAATCGAGATTTTAACAGACTTTCCCAAGCAAGCCCATCGAAACTATGAAAACCTACATCGTCACTAGACCGAAAAACACGATGGCTTGAGTGGCGCGAATGGATAAGTAGATTTTGTCGTCGGAAAATTTAATGGAAATTCTTTTTGATTTTTCCATATGTTTTCAACACGAGCCACTCGTAAATTTCCCTTCATTTTACTCAACATCGACGTACTTTTCAACCCTATTCTAGGCTTGTATGTGAAAATGGGGCACAACAATCTGTCACTATCTGACGGTCTAAGAGGGCAAATCTGGTACACGGATGGCGCAAAGACTACCAAAGGAGTAGGGGCTGGAATATACGGGGAGAGACCGAGGCAAGACAATAGTCTAAGTCTCGGTACTCAAGCCTCTATATTCCAAGCCTGGGTAACGGCAATCTCTGTCTGCACGAGAGAGATTTTAAGGAGGGGTCCTAGAAACTAACCCATAGCGATTCTCTCCGACAGTCAGGCGGCGATTAAAGTCCTGCGTTCATGCAGGTTCACTTCCAAACTGGTTTGGGAGGCACACCAAAACCTTAACGACCTGGGAGCACAGAACAGGGTAGAACTTGTCTGGGTACCAGGTCATCCAGGGAAATGAGAGCGCAGATGCCCTAGCAAGAGCGGGGGCAGCAACAACTCTTGGATATTAAACAGGACACAAAGAAATAGGTTGAAAACCATCATCAATCTTCTCTGGGAGAGTGCCTCAAGCAATACTCACGAAAAAATGATGATGATGGGCCAACTGACCGGCTATCAAGGCATCTTCTTGAACTAAGCCGAGACTCTCTCAGGAAGGTGGTAGGACTGATGACAGTCCACTGCCACCTGAGAAAACACCTGCAACTGTTCGGAATACATCAAGAGTCCACACAATGCAGATTTTGTGATGAGGAGGACGAAACAGCCTCCCTCATAATGTTTGAATGCGAACCTCTGGCTCGTATGAGGATGGATATCTTCGGACACTGCGGTGCAGAAGATATCATCCAGCAGGAAACCCTTGTGAGGAATCTCCAGGAGTTCATTAAAATATCTAGAGTACTCCTGAGATAGACCTGATAGCGGGGTGCAGAAAGGTTCTATACAGAACTACCTGCATTTCAGCCGCTGGCTAGCCCCGCCATCTAATAATAATAATAATGAATACCTTACAATATTTGTATTTTACCAGTACCAGTACCAGTACAATATACTAAATCCAGTAATATTGAAATATTATTTTGTACAGCATAATTATCAAATTCAGCAAACCGTCATTAGAATACCCCAAACGAGATATTTTGCATATAAATAGAGAACTAGGAAATTCACGTCAATTACATCGCATCAAATTCTTACATATTTGTTGTAACTTCATTTGTTTTCAAAGCTTTCTTGGTTTGGTGTTGGTTCGAATGATTTATGTTTCAGATATATCTTGCTTTTAGGTATAGGGTTTTCTTCATGAATTTGATATATTTTTTCCGTCGTATCCAAAAATAATAGAATAGTGTAAGGTTTCCATTTGAAAAAATGGCGTTTCAGCAGTTTTCTCCATGTTATGTTTTAGTTGGAAATTTTGAACAACCTGTAAATTAAGTGAGTTGATGCTTCAGGTCGGATTCTGTGAAATTTCACGTTTACAACTGTTACTGTCTATGAGTTATGTTTTTTTTGAAGTAGTGTTGAAACTATCTAATTTTTCAGAAAAAATTGATTTCTCGAAAACTAACAAATGTGGGTATATGCATTGTTACACAAAGCGGGCCTAAAATCTGCTAGGAAATTCAAAAATAAAATGAAATACTGTGTGTTCCATTTGAGATAAGGAAGTTGCCCACTACTTCCGGTATAACTGAAAGATACCGGAAGTTGGAAATATTTTAGTTTAGAAAGCAATATTGTTAAACCCACTTCCACAAAAATTCATGTTTTTAATTTTGAATGGTTCTCCATATGTTCGTCGTAAAATACCCTGTATATTTATATAATTTTCAAAAAGTTTGATTTTTCTCAGACCCGAACTCGAAATACACAAAAGTATCAGTACATACTTACCTCCAAGACTTCTTAACTTTCAATAAACCAATAACATAATCATATTAAATCCAGTGCTATGATTAATCTTGGAATATTCACCAATGCAACATAATCTCATTCATCTACAGATTTTTTGCGTACTGATATCCCCAAATCTCGCAAAACCCATTTTTTGTTAATTTAAATTCTCTATTATGTTTGAAGGAGATTACCCTCTTATGGAAATATCGAATAAAAGTATTATTATGAAGCATCAGAGTGATAAAATATGTTTGAGAAAAGTTGCCACATTTACAAAAATTCCATCCACCCAAACATACCAGGAATATTGATGACTTAAAAGAAAATAGACATTTTAGGTTCAAATACTGTTATTTCTGTTTCAAACATTTTGGAACCAGACCAAATTATTAGTGTACAGTGAGATAAGGATGTCTTTCATGGGGTTATCGGTAGCGTTAACAGTTTTGATAGGAAAAAAAGTTGCGTAACAGACGGGATTTTCATATAGAAGTTCAACACGTTGACTGCGGGCGAAGCCCCAGGTGTGTTACGGTATTCATATATCCCGTCAAAAGTTGGCCTGGTGTGCGGTACGAGATATATTAGTCCCGTATACATCCAGTCTCAATTATTATGTCAATAATTTCAAAATTACTATTTGTGTAATATGTATTGAGGAATCTTATGAGTAAAGTCAGACTAATAATTATGAAACAATGGCCAGTTATGAATATTTAATCAGTGTCAAAATGTTAATTAATATTATCATTAAATAACTGAATTATAAAGCTTCGATATATTTTATTAATGAAAATAAAACTGAAAATGACGAATCAGAAAACTTTTATCAGATGAAATCCAATGCATCATCATTAACAAATCTCAAAAATATTAAAATTTTGAAGAAAACTATTTTTTTCTTAGTGAGCGTCATTAAAACAAGACAATAAGCAGGTTCCATCGCATTCTTCGCAATAAGTGAATACTTTCTTAACTTTTTTTCTGCTTCACGACTATTTAAAGTTTTTCTTAATATTTTATATCATCCTACACAATTTTCTTCTTATTTTCTGTGTCCTTGTCTTCGGAAGTTCTTCTCTGCCACATTAATGAAGGGATTTTGCTAATTTATCTCTGTATTGTAAAAGCCGTATTACATTTGCAAGTTTGATGCTATGCAAGTTTTGGTGCAAGTGTGGCTAATTTCATGCCATAAATAAAATTCGAAGAAATTCTATCTTTTGGACGATTTTCATGCAATTTCGGTTCTTCTTGAAAGGATATTCGTGTTACCAACTGAGACATATGTCTCTAATATATTTTACATCAAGTATTTGTATTTTTGTCACAAACACCGGTATTTTTTTATATCTATGAAAATCTGTAGGGTCAAAATATATCGCACATGTTCTTCATAAGTGACACAAGTAAAAAAACTGAGACTTTGAGCATTGTTTATTTAGAAGATAGTCAACCTTATGGGATTATAATTGGATCAAAATGGATGCGACATGTAGATGGCGATAGTGAGCTCGCATCCAAGTCGTGTCGTAACTTCAGTGATCTGGCCTCCAAGTCATGTCGTAACTTGATTGAAACAATGGGACAGCATTAAAATCAGGTTTTTTTGAAGGAACCTGCATTAAAATGACGTCAAATATTCATGTTTGTAACTAATTACGCTAGATGATATTCGCGTTTGCGTCCAACACCAATTACACAGGCATTGACTAACTATCTCACTTCTATATAAACAATGCTTTGAGTTAATATAATGAAAATGTCCTATGAACACTCTTCTACCCATGCCTCAATAGTGTATTAAATTACCTTCAAAAAGAACTTTTTATAATTTGATGTCATCGTCAATACTCTGAAATCTGTTAAATCATTATCGTTGGAGACAACAGTTTTCTGCGGTTTCTGAAAATTAACTATTTCGAGTTGTGTCACTTTTGAAGTATATGTGCGATATGGCAAGTAATCAATTTATTTGTTAGATGAATGAGATTTTGAACATATACTACTTCAAATCTAAAATGCCATAGCTACGAGTTTCATATGAATATTCCGATAAACATAAATATTATGAGCCCCTCAAAATGAGCACTTTTATGAAAATGCAATGCTGCACATGAGTCTGGTGCTTCACGGGACATATTTGCCCCGCAACTCAGTCAACCTGTTAACATATTCATTTATTTTTTTTATTTTTGTGATATATCGGAAATAGTTAATTTGTCGATTTCTTGTTTAATTTTTTTTTGTATTATCGTCAGAGCTGGAATAAAATAATACACTCTTCTTCGCACTCTAGATATATTTTCTCGCGATGACTTACCATCCAAGGTTTCGTTATCGATCAATCATCAACGACCTATGTTTTTAAATACGGCCCTGTTTTAATAAATACATGCTTCACAGTATTTTTCATTCTAAATTCAACGATGTTCTGATCATCTCGAATTGAAAAAAAACAATTCCAGGACGGTTTCGAATAGAAAAAGAATTGTCAACTCGGGAGTTCTAGATCTGAAGAATATCAAAAGTTTGGGCTTATATGTTTAATCTCTTCAAAAATTCGTGATGACTGCCGACAATTATGCTAAACGTAGTGAAATCGTTGTAAAGTCCGTTTTGATTAAAACGAAGCCATATTTAACCCTTTATCGGCCGATTCTGATCAAACCAAGCGCTATTTCATGGACCATGTAACCATATGGTATCATCACATCCAAAAGCATTTGTTCTTAGTTCCGCGTAGTCCTTCGATTCACAAGCAACGAAACCATACGATAACAAACAAGCTTGGGAGGGGGGGACAAAGGTACAAATCGATTTTGCGTTACCTCTTATTGCCAGTTAAACTTTTTATGATTTGTGCTCGTAAATTTATTTGCTAAGGTTGCGTTTACCTGTAAATATTGATATTATGAATACGTTGTGAAATTATGCAAATTTTTTTAAGGCCAATTTGATGACTTGCCCGATAAGGGATACAAAGAATTATGTAGCCATATGGTGACAAGAACCGATAAAGGTTAAAGACATTGAGTTAATGATGGTTGATCAATAACATTGGACGTAAAACTAATTTCATAACGAAAAAGCTTATAAAAAGTTGCTGTGAAGAAGTGTTCCAGCTCTGACGATAACACCAGAAAAAATTAAATAAATCGAAAAATTCGTATTTATTTGAAATAACTCTAAAATACAATATATTGTTCTGTAACTTTTTGACTGTGATATAAACGGTCCTTCTTTTACGCATTTTTTTCCATTTAACCAAAACTGTTTCTATTACCGTTTCCGATATTTCCTTTGTGGGCATCCTCATCTTCAACTCACTGGATATTGGATAATTTTTTTATGTATGATTTTCTATAAATCGGACCGTTAAAAAAAACTGTAAAATTTGTTTTTACGAAACTCCCAGGTTTTCGTAGAAAACCCCTCAAAAGCAGAGCTTCTGCGAACAAGGGAGATCCGGGACCTACAGTTTAAATAAAAGTGGAATCCGAACTACTTCAGCTCCGTGTCAGGCGTCCGGGGATCGAACCCGGGCCGCCTGGGTGGAAGGCAATTGCTCCAACACCACGACCACTTAGTTACCTTGTATAATTTCGATAATACATAATTATACATAGAGTAACTTCAACAATCAAATATTTTGAATTAATTTAGATTTCACGTTAGCTAGTTTCAAATTGCTACATACAAACAAAAGCTGAAGTCAGATTATGGCAGTTGGCAATAATAATTTGAAAATTAGTCAAATCAAAGCTGCAAGTATAGCTTGGCAAATCTATTTGTGCTTCTGAATATTGGGTGCGCGGTAGAACAACCGCTGTCCTTTCTTCTCCTTCCCGACAGATAGATTTGCCAAGCTGTACTTGAATTAATACATTTTTTCTGTTGTTAAAATTTTCTCAAAACATAATCGCATCAAATTCGATTCGCACCTAAAAATAATTAAGATTATAGATTTCAAACTTCCAGCACAATTATAAATTATGTCATTTTAACAAAATATTCCCACCAAGGTTGGGTTATTTTTACGATTAAACTGACATTCTTTGTAATTATGCAACAAGTTATGAATATATAACCGGAGTATTTTGAAGTTTTTATAGTATTATTACTGACTAAGATGTTTCAAAACCCTGGTGGTGTTATACCTGCAAAACTGAGGGTTCGAACTGAAGACACCTGCCTACTTGATTCAGTTTGATTTTTTATTTTGACGTTTGTTCATTTATCCGTGGAAAAGAGATATTTATTTTTTTTATATAACCTTCTAATAGGTTACAAAAAGCTACACCTATTTATTTCAATGATAAAAAAATATCATTACATTCTCGTGCTTTTATAAACTTAATCAATGAAGACTGAACTATTTGAAAAAATATTCCCACAGTTAACCAATCTTTTTGTTTTTAGGAAAAGATATTGATTAACCTGGCTACTTTTTAACCATAAGTTTGAAAATATATTTCGATTCTCTTACATGATTGTTTTTCAGTTGGAAAAGTTACATTTTGAATCTTGTTTTCAA
The DNA here is from genome assembly GCA_944452925.2 of Chrysolina oricalcia. Classification (NCBI taxonomy): domain Eukaryota; kingdom Metazoa; phylum Arthropoda; class Insecta; order Coleoptera; family Chrysomelidae; genus Chrysolina; species Chrysolina oricalcia. Next base: position 9,132,052 of record OX101816.2, read on the forward strand.
ATACATTGTTTTACTAGTATGTATTTAATTTTATAATTGTAAAGAAATAAATTTTGGAAATGTATATATAACTGTATCTGTAAATGACCATCATATACAATAAACATTATTGTATGACTGTATTTTTATGATCTTTTTTCCTGAAATCCCAAAATATTCCCTTTTTGCAATAAGTGAAATATTTTTAAACAGGATATAACTTGTTTCAAGAAAGAAAAACTGTGGACGTGTGAGTAGTGTGACGTTGTTGAACTCTGTTTACTCTAATTTCAAAGAGTTAACTTTCGAATTTCGTATCACAAATAACAATTTTTATGATTCGACAAAATAAACTTTATTACTAGTGGGGAACGAAATTATTATCTGAATTTTAAATTGGTTATCTTGACGATATTTATTCTCTACGATCATGGCAGAATTTTATAATTCTGAAATCAAATTTGATAACAAATGTCTGTCCATCAGTCGGTGTGTTGATTTTCATAACGTTCTACCTACGTTCGGAACACGATGATTTCGATTTGAAAAAAAACCTGCACTGAACACATTGATTCCGGGCTTATGTCGATTTCCTCCAACTTTAAATATGTTATTATTTTGGTCAAAATTAGCAACTTTCTTAAGGACCTCAACTTCGCTGCTACACAGAATGGGTGGCTACAAAAGGACAAACATGTAAGTAATTGAAAAGGTAAAGTAAAACTAACAATCTAGTAAGGTCGTAAATCAATATTAGCCGTGGACTCTCATTATTACTTATTGTTCGGAATACAGATAAGCGATGAAAGTATGTGTCTTAAAATATTCCCAGGTCCGGATTCAAATATCTCATGAAATAGTTTGGCATTTTAATAATAATAGGCTCTCCATTATTTTGGCTTCTGTTGACAGTTTTGTATTTGAATATATTTGATAATAAAAAATCTCCTGAGTTGATTAGAACCCTCGGTAAGAATATGTTCAAATGTGTATGAATAACAAAATTTACTTACCTGACCACCAGACTTCTAGTACTAATGGACTATTAACGAGATTATAGCGATAATGGTCTATTTCAGAAACAAAAGGGGGAAAGTTAAACAACATTTAGTCATTACTTACCTAATATTTCGTTGTGTCAGTTGTGTCTATTCAAAATTTTTGTCGTGAAAAATGTTGCGTCCGTGGGCTCATCCTGAAGCTAGTACTTCAACTGGTGGTCGTCGTACCGCAAGTCGACAAATGTTACACCCTCGTGGAAAACAAAATTTATTAAATGTTTATACTTTCCTTCTGGAACGTGGAATGTCCAAGGATCAAGCTGTGCAACAAAGTGCTTCTCTTGCATTTCTTAATTCTGGCACGTATGAAATATTCCAAAGGGACCCGACATGATTGTATCAACATCAATTAAAAACAGCACTAAAGTCGATCCAATGTATTTTCAGTGATAAGGAAAAGTTCAATTTGATTATCATGAACCGTCCAGCCCCCAAACTGTATTCACTTTCGAAATTACATAAGCAAAATTGTCCTATAAGACCGGTAGTATATTTTGTAACAGCTCCGTCAGTTGAAGTTTCTGAAAAATGTTTATACTTCCCTTCTGGAACGTAGAAGTCCAAGGATCAAGCTGTGCAAAAAAGTGCTTCTTTAACAAAATCACCGTATTCCGCAGTGTTTAAAATAGTAAGTAACCCTATTTTAAAAAGAAAGACACGAAAAGACTCTGGTGGTTCAAGGAAACTAGATGGCTGTGATATAGATATAATTCGAAGAACAATATATGCCTTATACAGCGTGTCTCACGGTCGATGGTAGGTTAGACGTTTATGGTAAACGCAAAGCAGGATTTCCCTGAAAATTTCTCATCTTACATTTTGTTACCTGATCTATCGATCTAAAATATTTTCAGCTTTGCGGCGTTGCCACGTCTATAAAAAAACTAGCAACTTTATTTTTTTAAATAGAACACCCCGTATATTAACTCATTTTTTGAATCGCTCTTTCATTATAATACTTTTTTGTTAATAATGTCCTATACCTATCTCTATCTGTTTTCGAAATAAAAAATAATTTGTGTTAAATATGGTCCAAAACATAGCCCTAATTGAACTTTAGTACATCAGTACTCTCAATTCATGAAAAGTTGATATTTTGATTATAGGTTGGACAAATTCGAAATATTTACTTAACACCAAGAAATCGACTCCATATCATACAGGGCGTGCTAAAATTACTGTTATTTCCATAATGCATAAAAGTGGTCAAAAGTTCATTTTTTCAAATGAAACCCCCTGTATATTACTCGATAAATTGAAAGATGATGAAAAATGCTTCAAGATGATATATCATGTTCCTATACCTAAATCATCAACTTTTCTTAATAAAATTGCTTTTTAAGAATTTGGTTTTAGGTAAGTAACAGTGGATTTGTCAAGCTTATAACAGTTTGGTAACTTTTATAAGTAATTTACGAATAGTTATCGACGGTGTTTCAAATTATCTTCCAAAGTGAATGCAAATATCGATTATTCAAACAAAGTTCTTAACACCAATGAACGAGAGGAAGTATGTAAGATTACAAAATAATTTTCTTAACTATGGCTGAAAGTTTCCAGGGAACAACTGTCCAAAAACCAGGCATTTCTAGGTAAAATGTACGATTTTCTGGAATATAACATGTGAAAGTACAGAAAAAAACAGAATTAGGAGGATTAAAAATAACAAAATTGTAAACAAAATATCACATTTTTACAATAAATGCTGGAAATGTTGTCCATTACATTCTAAACATTTTAAGATATTCTTTTGTACGCTACTTGTCGTTGCTTTTTCAATTTCATGGGGATCTAGATCTTCAATACACCGCACTATTCGCCGTCGCAGTTCTTCTTTGGTAGGCACTGGAGTACTGTAAACCCTTTCTTTTAAAACACCCCATAAAAAAAGTCAAGTGGCGTGAGATCGGGTGATCTCGGTGGCCAATCCCACGGCCCTAAACGCCTAAACCATCGATCGTCAAACATTTGGTGAAGTTTCCTGGAAACTTCCTGAGTGCAATGAGCTGGCGCTCCGTCCAGTTGAAACCACGAATTCCTATATTCCTCTAAATGCAAGTTTTCAAGGAAATCGGTAACAGTCGTCCTTAAAATATGAAGATATCTCTCTGCATTCAGTGTGTCTTCATAAATAAAAAATCTAATTTTATTTTTCATCAAAATACAAAACACATTCAAGGAAAATTTTTCTTGAAAACCCATTTCTTTTGTCACATGAGGATTATGATCAGCCCAAAAATGTTTATTACTTCTATTAAAAATGCCTTCCCTCGTAAATTTTGATTCGTCGCTCCAAATTATTTTTGACAAAAATTCCCGATCTTCCTGTATATGTATTAGAAGGGATTCGCAAAAATGCACTCTGCGTTCAAAGTCTTCTACTTTGAGAGCTTGAACTTTGGTAAATTTATAAGGATGCTTTTCGTGATTTTCCAAAATTCGTTGTACTGAAGCATGTGATACACCCAAATCTTTTTCTGCACTGCGAACGGAAGCTTCTGGATATGCATAAAAATATGCCAAGACGTTAACAGTATTTTCCTCATTTAAAGTAACAGGTTTTGGTAATGTTGAAGGCGCTTTTAACTTTGAGCCATAATTAAGGAAATTATTTTGTAATCTTACAAACTTCCTCTCGTTCATTGGTGTTAATTCAGGATACATTTGGTTGAATTTTCTGCAAGTTCTGGCAATGATTTGATCACACTGCCCGTGTATAATAAATAATTTCATAAGATCTTCGTTTGAATAGTCAATAGCATTCATTTTTGGCGATTTTTTAAAACACCGTCAATAACCATTAGTTAATTACTTATAAAAGTCACCAAGCTGTCATAAGCTTGATACTTCCACGGCCACCTAAAATCAAATTCTTTAAATATTTTATACAACTGTCCGAACTGTCATTAAAAATCTCTTTAATAGAAACAATCAGAACATCTACTTAGAAAGAATTATTTAGAAAAGTTCACACATGTATTTGGCAGTTTGTGCAATTGGTAATATTTATTCCCTGTGAAGTAACTGACGAAGTACCTACTATTACCTACCATTGGCCGCAGTGGAGGGCCTGATACGGGCCCACTCACGTTCAAAACCTAACCTACTATTCAATTCAACTGTAGAAAGTCCTTTATGAATAACCAATAATAACATTTAAATAAACATGTGCGCTGGTGTATGTAGTTGAAGCATCTGCCTTGTAATCCAAAGATCGTGTGTTCGAATCCCATGGACCTCATTCATTTTTTTGTTTTTTTTTATATTACTAGCTGTAACTGTTGTACACAAAAATGTGTATGATACATGGATTTGCTCCACTCGCTGACGTTCGTTTCGCAATATTCCCCACTCACAAAATAAAATGTCACTTCCATCACTTGTAGGTATCATAAATAACTATTTTTCCACAAAAACGGCTTTATTAAGAAAAGTTGATGATTTAGGTATAGGGACATGATATATCATCTTGAAGCATTTTTCATCATCTTTCAATTTATCGAGTAATATACAGGGGGTTTCATTTGAAAAAATGAACTTTTGACCACTTTTATGCATTATGGAAATAACAGTAATTTTAGCACGCCCTGTATGATATGGAGTCGATTTCTTGGTGTTAAGTAAATACTTCGAATTTGTCCAACCTATAATCAAAATATCAACTTTTCATGAATTGAGAGTACTGATGTACTAAAGTTCAATTAGGGCTATGTTTTGGACCATATTTAACACAAATTATTTTTTATTTCGAAAACAGATAGAGATAGGTATAGGACATTATTAACAAAAAAGTATTATAATGGAAGAGAGATTCAAAAAATGAGTTAATATACGGGGTGTTCTATTTTAAAAAATAAAGTTGCTAGTTTTTTTTTATAGACGTGGCAACGCCGCAAAGCTGAAAATATTTTAGATCGATAGATCAGGTAACAAAATGTAAGATGTGAAATTTTCAGGGAAATCCTGCTTTGCGTTTACCAAAAACGTCTAACCTACCATCGACCGTGAGACACGCTGTATAAAGAGCAAATTATGCCTACTTTAGATATTTTAATGCAACGGCTCAAAAATAATGAAACTGGTATCCAGTGTTGCAAAGAGACTTTGAGGAAGTCTCTTTTACGAAACGGATTTAAATTTAGAAAACTCATTAATAGCAGACATATTATAATGAAATCTGTGCGCCTTAAGAAATGGAGATGGACCGCCTGCTGATACCTCAAGTGGTTGGTGATTTATGGCCTTCTTATAGTTCTAGTAGTACTATAATTGGCATTCTTTATTTTTCAATTTTAAACACGTTTAACATTATTTTAGGTAAGAAATACTATAAATATGTCAACGCTCATTACTTTTGATGCTTTTGATGTAATATTAGTACAGGGACACTGAAATAGTTCTGTATTTGCAATAAGAAAAAACAAACATTTTATTGTTTATGATGTTGATTTTCACAAAATTTTGCGACATATGTTTCGTCAATACAATGGCTTCTTCAAGCAGAAACATACTGAGTTACAAATGCCCTCCAGCCCAACAAGGAATTTGGTCCGGGAAAGTGAAATGAATTAAGGTAGAACGTAAACTACAGTACTTCAAGAGGGACAATTGCAGCATATGTTTGAAGGTAATACATACTGATAAAATTTTTAGACATCTTACATATAATTCCATCGTTTAAATTCAAAACTTAGAAAAAAAGGCAACAACTTAATTCACAAAAAGTATCACATACAAAGAAAGAAATTGAGGAAACTACTCTCCAAACAAACTGTTGGTAACTAATCCCTCCAAAATAATTTCAGAGCACACATTTTATATCAACTTATCCAAAACAGTGTTCACATCTGAAGAGAATCATTTGATCGAGAAATATTTCAATTATAATCTGAAAACTAAAACTAATACATTAAAAATGATCTTAAAAACTATCCTGAAAGATGAAGTGAGTAATAATACAGAATTCTCGCTAGTTAAATCTATAAAACAATTAAAAATTGAATAGTCTTTACTAGAGCCGATAAAGGAAAACCAACCATTGTAATAGATGAATTTGATTATGTAGAAAAATCTCTTGCATTTCTTAATTCTGGCACGTATGAAATATTCCGAAGGGACCCGACATGATTGTATCAACATCAATTAAAAACAGCACTAAAGTCGATCCAATGTATTTTCAGTGATAGGGAAAAGTCCAATTTGATTATTATGAACCGTCCAGCCCCCAAACTGTATTCACTTTCGAAATTACATAAACAAAATGGTCCTATAAGACCGGTAGTATATTTTGTAACAGCTCCGTCAGTTAAAGTTTCTGAAAAATGTATCTCTTTAAGACAATTTTAAGCCTAAATAGAGTATAAAAAATGCATACGATTCAATTGATAATATAATTGATATTCAGCTACCGGACAATGCAAAAGTAATCTTTTTTGATGTTAAAAACTTATTTCCTAGTATCCCTTCTAAGGAAACGATTTTATTGGTAGAACAATATTGTTAGATACAAAACACATCAACCCAGTTGTAAAACAAGTGATACATTTCCGCTAAGAAGTCACATTTCGCCGCAAATCGCAAAAAACCGTTTTCAACCCCTAAACTGCAACCCCATTGCACCATTTTCAGTGTTTTCGTGTTAAATTCTCCACATGGTCCTTTTCTGTTACTTTTCTCATTTTAGTCGTTTAAAATTCGTTTTGGCACCAGCCTAACTAGGAGCCGCCCCCTTTTCGAGTACTTCAAAGAGGTTCGAGACAAATAAATATTTCGCTGCAAGAAAAAACATCTGATTCAGAACATGAAAAGGTATATTTCCACTAGATTTTGCGACAATATTCATACAAATAAAACATTAAAACGGTTTTCCCGATTTTTCCGGAAAATTTGAGGTTATGTGGAAAAATCTGAAGACAAAATTTGTAGATCTTTTTATCGCCAACAACTTTTTCCTTTAACTTTTTTTTGTAGGAGGTTAATTTTCGCTGCAAATCGTGAAAACCCACTTTTACCCCCAAAAGTTCACCTCCTTTCGCCCTTCTATCATAATCAAGTCCTTATTTATGGCCTTGTTTATTTTTATTCTCGAAAGGTTTCAACTGTTAATTTCAATAATTTTAATAAATAAATATGAGTTTAGAACAAAAATTAGAAAACATTATTTTTGAAAATCTGTTTTTTAAATTTTTTTAGTGATTTCTGAAAAAAATGTCCGCAGTAGTGCTACTCTTTTATCAAATAATCTAAAAGTAGACGCTTCAACGAAAAAACTGGCGGCTGGCGAGCTTGAAAAGACGCACTTTATCGATGAAACTTTTCAGTTGAAAAATAGGTCGTTTTTTTGGAATGTCGAAAAAAAAGGAAAAATCTGTATTCCGCTACAAAAAAATTACAGCTTACTTAAAACATAATAAGTTACATTTCCACAAAATTTTGTGAAAAAAATTTACTGAAAAATCGGTTTTTCCGATTTTCCCGAGAAAGGACCACGCACACATCTTATGGAAAACAGTCTTTCTGTGAAAATGGCTGGATTTTTGATATGTTGTAGCTGAAGCCATTCTGAGTAAAAGTCTCCATTGGACCAACTCGATCGTATGACTAGATTCGGCGCTAGGAAAAATTCAGCTGATTAAAAATATATGGATACCTCATTTATATTCAATATTGTGTGCGACTGAGCATTCCTAAAGTCCGCGAGAAATATTTTTCCGTAATACAGAATAAAAAAAGCAACTGTTTTTCTACAGGGTTGTCAACAATATACTCAATTCTTCAGTAAATGAATTCGCCTACGAGGTTATAAGTTCATTGAGTTTATCATTGAGGATCAATCAGAATGGTTTGTTGGAATTTCTATGTATTCCTATGTATTGAAGTTGAAAAATTAAGTAAAACTAAAATTATAAAAATAATTAGTCTGCATAAAACTTATTGTGTAAAAAGTTTGGCCATGTATTATTGTTACTTATATGATATTGTTCAATCTTCCACAGCATACTTTCATTTTATAAAAAAGTAATTTTTTTATAAAATGTCACCTATATCAGCAGATTGTGAATTGAAAGTATGATTGTGATATATTATTGTAAAGGTAATTCTATACCGAATTGTAATTTTCAAAAAAAATGTATACTTCCCATTTGAAATATAAAAATTGGATGCGCTTCCGGTCAAACCGGAAGTGTCATATTTGGATTGATACTTGCTAAATTGTACATTCATAACATCAAATCGAAGTAACGAATTTGAAACATCCATATAAAATAATAACGAAGATACAGGGGGGTAAATTGGTTCCGGGTAACCCGGTATTTTGTGAGTCACCCAAAGAAATAAATCTGATGTTCTGAGGATATTGAGTATATTTCCGTCGACTATATATCTGAACTGAATGAACTGAGTTTACTCATCTGAACCCAAGGAGAATTTAATCATAGGCACCGAGTTATAAAACTTAGCCTTTGATTTAGAAAACAAGAGAAACGTTCATAATTTGTGCATGACACAAATGTTTCTTCCTAAATTCTATTCATAAAGTTTTTATGATGGTATTTTTTGTGGTGGTCTGTTTTTCCGAAGATTTTAGTTCTTTTTGCAATAACTTGATAACTAAAATTTAAAAAAAGAAATATCTTCGTATGTAAAATATTTTGCTCAGTTCAATGGTGAAAAAATTTACAGGGTGGTTCTTTTAAAAAAGCGATGCTTTGTGTTGCCCTGCTTTAAACAAACTCTGTATATTTTGAAATATTGTTTTTCTACCACCATTGAGAAATATGAACATTTCAATTGCGTCTTCGATTAAGAAACCTACCACATTGTAACACCGATTTTCATTTTCCACGGGCTAGCTGTATCGAAATATTTCATTTCCTACGACTTTCATGAACTACTAGACTGTCATTATAGGTGGGTATTAACGAATTTTATGAACATAAATAATATCGAATCAAGTTTGTTTACGTCTGTCTAATAATTTGACATTTCACATCAGTAGATCATTACAAAATTCGATTGAAAAAGATTGATTACAATCGGATTCTATATTTTTGAATAGTTGACAGATACTTTCTATATAGCAGTTAATTTGAACAAATTATTATGTGCTCTAGTAACGACGAGTGGTGATTCAGATGACACGTGGGATGGTGGGAGCGAGGGTTCAAATCCACGCAGCCACATTTTTTTTCATTTTATGAAATCGATAAGTGTTTGATTTGTATAATAATTTTCACGACGTAGGTAGGTACGTGTACAAAAAGAAAAAATGGATGTTTCATTCAACGGGTGAAGAAAGAAAAAATTATCTAAACCATGTAAAAATGACGGCAGGAGAGTTTATGATAAAAAGGATTATTAAAAATATTACAGATTTGTTAATGATTCAGATGGTCGTAGAAAAAGTATAGTGTACAATGAGTATGAAATGACTCATTTCCCACTCAGCGAGTACTACAAAATTTCATATACCTACTCGTGGAAAATGTATGTCATTTCATGCTCATTGTACAATATACTATATTATACGCATCAAAGTGAACCGTATAACTTTTATCTGAAACATTTTTCACACTCCTCATGATAGGCGAAATACTGTACCTCCTCATACTAATAATGGGCCACCCTGTATATGATATGCATCCTTACTTATTTCAAACACTCTGTATTCATATCTTCATCAAATTGTGGACGATCACCAAACCATTCTGATTGATTCTCAATGATGAACTCCATCAACTTATAACCTCATAGGCGAATTCATTCACTAAAGAATTGAGTATATTGTTGACAACCCTATAGAAAAACAGTGGCGTTTTTTTATTCTGTATTATGTAAAAATATCTCTAGAGAATTTTAGGAACGTTCAGTCGCACACCATATATTGAATATAAATGAGATATTGATATTTTTTTATTCAGCTGAATTTCTCCAAAAGTCACAAAATGCATGATTTGGCGCCCTCGAATCTGATCATACGATCGAGTTAGGCCAATGGAGACGTTTACTCGGAATGTCTCCAGTCACTATTATCCGTGGTCTCCAGCTACAACATATCAAAAATACAGCCATATTCACCGAAAGACTTTTTCCCATAAGATATGTGCGTGGTCCTTTGGGGTTGTGTGGAAAAATGTTGAATACAAAAGTTCTAGATATTTTTATTATCAACAACTTTGCCACCTAACTTTTTTCGATAGGTCAACTTTCGTTGCAATTCTCGATAAACTGTGAAATATCGCTTTAAACCCCGTTCCACCCTTCTCCATTTTTTCGACTCCAGTTTATTTTTCCCGTAATTTGAACAATATTTTGCTCCTCTTCCAGTAGGTCTCATATGCTGTTAATAATTTTTTATCTCAAAAATGCATCAGCACTGGTCTATTATAGGAATAACAACCTTTACGAATAGATCGTCAATCATTTTAATGGAACGCTTTTACTGGGTCCCAATAATATTTATTCCCAGAATTTTACGTAACCAAGTAAACTGAGTTCTAAATTGTTTTGATCTTTCGTAATGGTTATATTACTCACGATGGGTAAGGTAAAACGCGTAAAACGCATGTGAATGAATATCTTCCGTGACGGTGAACGTGCACTTGTTTCGTGCAGAGAGAAGGCAATACACGTGTTGGCTATAGCCTTGTCAAAGCACGAAAAAATCGGAAAATATATCGAATGAAGGAAGTAAACCACTGCATATGGAAATAGTATATTGGTTTGCGAGTGACTTACAAAAAATATTTTCGAAAAGTGAATGAACACTATAGTAGATTTCCAGCCTCCATGCATTTTTAAATGAAGTAAAAATCACCTCCTGCATCTACTATAATAGCGTTGCGGAAGTTCTACGCAAACAATTCCCAGCATATTTTTGAGGATCAGGTAAGTTTCAATATTAATCTATATTCATAGGAAAGGACCCCGCACTTTTTATGGGTAAAATGGTTCTCGGTGAAATTGTCTGAATTTTCAGTATATTGTAGTATTCGATGTATTGATTGAACTTGCAGAATCGCAAAGTTCGTTGATGGATAGATTTTGAAATACAGGGCGTTCAAATTAATTTTTATTTAATAATTTTCTTGGGATTTGAAAGTGTCAACTGCATATTTTTTCATTCTCATCATCCAAGTACCTTCATATTACTGAATATCATTCAGATGATGCAAATTATATCATTATGTACAGAGTGAAAAATAAAAACCTTTTAGTAATGTCTGAAAATTCGATGTAATAATGAAATATTTATAAAATTATTTTGGCATGCAATATAATATTCTCATTCCATCATTGATCATAATTCTTCCATTTCCTACAGGGTGATTTGAAAAATTTGGTGAAATATATGGCCGGTTCTTTTGTACATATCCTGTATATTCAAGTGAATTACCATCCTCCGAAGATAGCTGATACCATATAAACATGATTTCGTTGGGATATATAGGGTGATCATGAAAATTTTCGTTGATAAAAATGACAACATATCAACGTTTCAGAAATCACCCTGTAATTCACGAATAACTCGATGAAATTCCTTTATTATTATTTAATATATTCATCATTCTCTCCTCAACACTGTCTCGAAAATTCAGTTTCCTGCCATGACTGGTTTCATAGTTATTAATTGAGAAACTTACTACCATTTGCATGACGAGCTGAAGGAACTTGTTCACGCGTACATTCTACTAGTGGCCAAGATTTTCTACAAATAGTGAAACGTGAGAAAGTGGATATCAAAATAAATGTAACATTATATGCAGGGTGATGAGCAATGACGGTCCATCCAATTCCATCTACCATTTAGGAACTGACTGAATATACGACACATCAGTTACAATTTACAACTTGGATAGTTTGACTCGCCCAATCGTGTATGAGGCCCCGGTACGGGAAATCACTTATCACTGAAGGTGACAAGGAACAGCCTTAACCGAATCCACCTCCCCCGTAGCAGCGCTACGGTCCTCATACAGCAAGAAAACTCTATCGCCTATCGGGTACATTTTGATTGTGTCGTAGACGGAGAGTGAATGAAGAAGAAAAATCAATTAGTTCCATCAATGATAATTATTATTACTTTAACGTGTAGAACTAACTATATTGATGAAATATAATAGATGTCTTTATGTTTCTATTGATAGCCAGCAAATCATGGAAACTTCTATCCGAGTGGAACACGCATTGGAAAAAAGCCGTCACTGCCCAGATTCAAATTCTCCTGTTAGAAATGAAAGCATTCTATCAATCATTTTTACTTTTCCCAGATAGTTTGTTTCTCACCTTTCACTATTTGTGAAAATTCTTGTCCAATAGGCCGCGGGCATCTGACGTCACATGACAACTGTCAATCAGCCTGCTGGACAAACAAACCGTATTTGAATGAACAACATTGGTAATTTAATGATATTATAATGGCAATTCTGAGAAGATTAAGGGTTTACCTGAAAGAGGGGAACGTAATTTGATATTTTAATCAGTATTCTTCCTGATTGCAACGAGATTGTTTGTGATATGGCTGATAAAAGTGATTATTTCAACTCGTTGTCTAAGGATGTCCAGAGGAGATATTTACAAAATGTTTTGAACATACCGTTGCCCATTTCAACTTCTCAGTAGTTAAATCTGCTCTTCTAGTTGCCAGTTGCCTGAATCCACAATTCACGTCTCTTTTCAGCAAGAGGATTAATATTTTTTATATTGTCGAAAATAGAAGGGAGTCGATGAAATGAAACCTTATCTCTGCCGCTTCTACTTCCGCATTTCACAATCGCGCAAAATTGAGGCATTATCGAGAATTTTTAATCTAAAATATGACATAAATGCACGATAAGCATTTGTAGATCCGTTTGTTTGTCCAGCAGGCTGGATTGACAACTATCATTTACTGTCGTCTGTCAGATATGCCCGCGGTCTACGCGTGAACAAGTTCCTCGTCATGCAAATGGTAATACGTTTCTCAATTAATAACTATGAAACTAGTCATAGTAGGAAACTGAATTTTTGGGACAGTGTTGAGGAGAGAATGATGAATATATTAAACAATAATAAAGGAATTTCACCGAGTTAATCGTGAATTACAGGGTGATTTCTGAAACGTTAATATTTTGTTATTTTTATCATCGAAAATTTTCATGATCACCCTATATATCCCAACGGAATCATTTTTATATGGTATCAGCTATCTTCGGAGGATGATAATTCACTTGAATATACAGGATATGTACGAAAGAACCGGACATATATTTCACCAATTTTTCAAATCACCCTGTATTTCAAAATCTATCCATCAACGAACTTTGCGATTCTGCATGTTCGAACAGTACATCAAATACTACAATATACCAAAAATTCAGACAATTTCACCGAGAACCATTTTACCTATAAAAAGTGTGGGGTCCTTTACTGAATTTATTTATTCCCAACCTGTCTAGTACACTCTCCGTTCTGGTAGTTAATCAAGAATTCATTTTGTCCATATTTAGTGGACGGAGGCTCATATATATTTTAGAAATCTCGTAGAAGAACCCAGAAATGTTGAGGGAACGCGGTTCTTTTGTTTTTGTATTACGTATAAAAACTAATTGTATACTGCTGGTATCTTTTACATCATTTACTGTCAAATATTTTAATTAATGGCAACGACAAGCACCCGAAGTTCCAAAAACTTTAGGCCCTTATTCTGTAACTGTCTACGGCGACGTTAGCTGAACGATTGTCATTCTATTCGTTTGTAAAAGGTAAATGGCATTCTGTAACTCAAATACCTTCGTTGTTGAACGAGTATTTCATTTGAATATGTCGTTCGCCAAAGGAAGCTCTATCGGGTGTCGTTTCGACTTTTACCTCGTTTGAAACAACGAAATTTTTTCGATTATCGGTACTGTTTTTGTAGTTATTAACTTCCGCAATAGTAAATCAATGCTTTTCTTGAAAAGCTTCATAGAAGGTATGATATTTTACAAATTATAGGCAGGAACTGTTTTGCATACATTATCATCTCACACCTCATATTTAGTATTCAGAAAATTGTTTAGATTTCCTCGAGATCTATCTAGCACAAGATTTGTTTCTTCAAATTCGCCCGTTTTTTGATGGTGGGATCCGATCTTCAAAGCTACCAGTAGTAACTCAAGCAAAGTTCATCCTTATTTTTATAATATACAATTTTATATTTATTTTCAGTTTTTCTACTGCATTACACTTTTACGCACACGGGAGCTATAAAAAATCCATAGGTACAGACCGATATCATTCAGTAAGTCAGTCATCCGTGAGCAGATGTGTACATCGATTGACTTCAATAATTTTTGACCATTTTTCAGCAAGGTTCATTAAATTTCCACATACGATTGATGAAATAGCTAATGTTAAAAATGGTGTTAATAACAACATTTTTCCGTACATCATTGATGTATTTTCAGATTTTTGATGGCACTCACATAGCCATTGTTAGTCCAGTTTTTGGTACATTTGAATCGAAAAAATTTGCACATTTCATTTGCAAATTGCCAAATTGTGAATATAAATTATTCTCAAATACTATTAGATTTGAAGAAATTATCTTTGTTTTCCAGATTTGTGATTCAAACTTGAATATTCTTAGTTTGAACTCTAGGCATCCGGGCAGCGTTCAAGACGTGAAAATCAGAGAATGTAAAAAATCGCTTCTAGTAAAACATTAACCCACTTTATTTACTAAAACTTCATAACAATTATACCAGCTGGTCAAAAACATCGCCTCCTTTCGTTGAAAATATTTCATACGTTGAGCACCTAACGAGTTGTTTAGAGAATACGGAATTTAGAGGTTTCGTTGAAAATTTCGTTGGGACGTGTGCGTTCACAGACGAAATCGTTCGTGAACGAAAAATTAGAGAATACGGGTCTAAGGCTATACCTACAAACGTTAATATTGTGGCGAAGATATTAATATAATTAATAATATAAAGTAATTAACTTACCTTATTCATTGAGTATTTGGAGTCTGGTGCATTCTTTAAGAAAGTGTGTATCTCATCGGAAGAACATTTTTTTAACAATAAAGTGGTTCTCAACGTCGAAAACATAGACCATAGCGACAACCATCCAAAATACACAAGCAGCACAGTTTCCGAATTTTCGAAAATGAATTATCAACTGTCCAATCCAAGAATTTTCGAAAATGAATTATCAACTGTCCAATCCAAGAATTTTGCATATATTTCTACATATCTCTTTTTTGGATTTTAATGGTAATAAATCCAAAGGGGTTTCCTCAGCTTGATTTTCTATTTCTGGTGGTGTATTTTGAAAATCTAAATCACTTTCCGAATCAACAATGCTTTTAATGCAAACTGACAAGTCTAAATAAATACCGAAATATTTATTATGTAAAGTAACAATAACAAAGTAACAACAAAAAATAATAATAATAATAAATGATTGGCTCTCCGGGGCGCCTTAAATTAATTCGATGGCGCATTCACTTTTACAGCTGCAGGGAAACCTAACGAGGCGTCAAACTAATGAAACCAGGCAACTAGATATAAATGATTTTAAATCTCGGTATTTTACTATTCTATTTTACTTTTTAATTAAATAAAAGTAAAAAAATGCATTCTAATTATGGGAATGATTTCTGCCTTTGTTTATTGATATTTTAGTGTCGTGAACATTACATGCGAGAGCGGGAAAGCCGGGAAATGATTGAAAATATAAATTTAACTTTCGTCACTATAGAAACGAAAGTTAACGTTATAAGAATTTCCCTCACTTACGAAGGAAATGGCATTTTTGCTAAAGGTATTCTATTACAAAATGACGTCTTTTTTAAGGGGTTGTAGAAAAAATTTTTTTTTGCCAACTTGAACATTTTCAAAATTCAATAAATCGAAAACGGCTAAAGATGGCCATAGGGATATACTCACAAAAACTATTTTTGTTGTAATCCTACATCATATGGAAGAAAAATATACGAGGTGTTCATTTTGAAAAATACGAATAAATGCAATTGAAAGGGTTCCGAATTGAACAAAATAAAATTTTTTGCAACTCTGTATAATTTAAGGGCATTGGAATATCATACATCTGTCTATCAAACATTATTATAATGGACCTTTCCAAGAGATATGAGGTAACACTGAAATTAGAAAGTAAATACGCTAATATCACTCGGGATTTTTTATTTCTTTTTTGTGACCGCTAGTTATAATACGACTTTTAAGAGTATTATACTACGGCCTTCCGCCGTACCTGACAGGGGGCCTAAAATCTTTATTTGAAGTCGTAGGATCACGAAACAAAAACCAAAATGATCCTTATGAAAAATCAGGAGGGAAGCCGGAAAAAAAAAGATAATAATAATAATATTTCCCTGTCAAAATGACAAATTGAAAAAAAAAAACACTCTAACTTTCTTATTCGAAGAGATAAGGAAAAGTTATTTGCGGGAAAATGAGCGTCGTTGAAAAATATATATAGTTCAAGAAAAATGAAAAATTAGAAAAAATTAAAATTTGAAAATCCCAAAAGCTGTCCGTCGTGAACAATTCGACACGCTCGCATTTCCGTATCTTTGGAGATATCGCTTTGAAATTCAAACCACATCAATTACGCAAAAATAATATTGTTCAGTTTTTTTTTTTTTTTTTTTTTCGGAAAATCTGGAAAAAATTTAATGCGTTTTTCCCGGTTTTTCAACTTTTAACGATACAGGTCGGGCAAGTGATTTTATTCGTTTCATATTTCCTGAAACTATACGCCTATATGCTCCGATGGAGTGTATAGTTTTTGGAAGGAATCGGAAAAGGCTCCCAGGTTTTCCGGGCGATTTTCCGAAAAATGTAAAAGTTGAATGAAAACCGCCCAGATTTTTTCAACCAAATTTTGAAGGTCACAATAGGTGGAGCTAAGATGTACAAACAAATCTTTACTCTTTGAAATTTCCGATAAAATGAACGAAAAATAGGGAAAACTCGAGAAAACTGAAAAAAAAAACTTGAGTTTTCGAAAAATCGAAATATCTCACGAACGATTGATACCATCACAATTTACTAGGAGAACTTTTTTGACCGCATTGATAAAATCTACAAAAAATGTACGAAAACTTTTCCGAAAAAATCAATGGCCAAGGAAATATTTCAAAAAAACGGGAAAATCGATATATTGACCGTACTAATGATAAAATTGAAATTTTTAAAATCGCTTCGAATACGTCTTAACGAACTCTACGGACGCTCAAAACCGTTTTTCTCCGACTCTATTGAAAAGTGGAAAAATGATGGAAAAACTGAAAAAAATTTAATAAGTGTGTATTTTGTGTCTAAAATCGCCAAAAACTCGAAAACGAAACTGAATTAGAAAAATGCATACCTACAGTTTTATCGTCATTGAATGGGTCTACAAAAAAGTCAATTGAATTTTTTTCATATCATGATAAATAACTTCGGAAAAATCGACTAAACTTTAAAAAGTGGACATTTTTTGACTGGACTTGGAAAAAATTTTGAACAAAAATAATAAATTGAAAGATATCAAAAAACGGATACGAAAACTTCATTGTACTCGACCGGATTAACAAAAAGTTTTTATGAAATTTTTTGATATCTTGAAAAAAAAAAATTTGATTTGGACTTAGAAGAATTTTCTGTTTTTTTGTGATTTAAATACCGACAATTCGAAAACTAAACGAGATATCAAAAAAATGTATATCGATACTTTTACTGTACTCGAACACATCTACAAAAAATTCCCATGAATTTTTTTCATATATTGAATAAAAATATTTGAGTTGTGGACTTTTTCGCCTTTTTTGGGTTTTCAAACACCAAAAAATCGAGAACGAAACAAGATATCGAAAAAATGTACATGAACAGTTTCATTGTCCTCAAAGAGACTAACAAAAAGTGTCCGAAGAGTTTTTTCATATCTTGAAAAAAAAAATTTGAGATGTGGACTTTGAAGAAATTTCGCCTTTTTTGGGTTTTCAAACGCCAAAAAATCGAGAACGAAACAAGATATCGACATGACATGACCAAAACTCAAAATTTGAAGGCGATTTCATATAAGTGAATTCAGGAAGCTATAGTCCACATATAGCTGTACAAAAAAGAAAATAGAGTTTTTTTCATTAAGATAATTATAGTTTAAAAAATGGGTATCGTTGAAGTTTTCCGAGCTATAGGTGGATCCACGCGGGTCGTATTATCAGATTATTATTGTAAAATAATTATAGTTTAAAAAATGGGTATCGTTGAAGTTTTCCGAGCTATAGGTGGATCCACGCGGGTCGTATTATCAGATTATTATTGTAAAATAATTATAGTTTAAAAAATGGGTATTAACATCAACTTCCGAGCTTTCAGTTTTAATAGGCACTTCAAATTTCTAAGATCTACTCGGATTCCCGTTAGAGGTGCATTGCCGTTAGAGGTGGATTCCCGGTAGAGGTGGATTCCCGGTAGAGGTGGATTCCCGGTAGAGGTGGATTCACACGTGTCGTATTATAGACATCCGAATTTCAGAGCGAAAGGCGGATTTCCACACTCACTTGTTTATCTATAATCAGAAGAAAAGTGGTTTCGTGACGTTACGTTCATCAAAACTAAACTTGGCAACGTTGTTAAAGTTGTGCACCAAATTCTCATTCAAATGTAATGAGTCGTATGACAGTTGTCATTTGATACCAGACGGGTTCTTTCGTCTGTTTCACGGTGCGATCAATAAGAATAGTTTGTCTCTGTCTAACTCATTTGCCTACCCATTTGATACAAGTGAAGTAGTTCCATCAGATCTAAACTTCAACGAACACTACCTTGATTTATTTTTTGAGGTTAATGCGATTTTCTAAGTTTTGAGAGCTTTTGTTGTTTGTGTTCTAAAATTTGTTATTAATTCCTGTATCTCCAGTACCTGTCTCCCTGCAATAACTGAACATGTCGAAAAGGTGCTTTGTACCTCGGTAAATTATCCGAACTTCCCTTCTCGAAGCCTTGTTCCATATTTTCAATACACAAAAACACAAATAAATTCACACCAAATCGTTCATGATAACACCTCACTACGCTATTATCGAATTTATCAGTTGAATGTTAATTGTTGAATGTAATTAAAATAAACATTAACCTCACATCTTCATATAACTTTTAACAGTTGAGAACTGTCATTACGATTTGCTGTGTTGTCAACACTCGTTCTTCATCAAAAGGATGGTCAGTTCAGAAAATTTGAAAGTTACAAATACAATAAAAAATAGCTAATATGTGGATTTTTATCTATGAGTTGATCAAGTGACAATGTATTGATTATTTCTCAACGGCTTATATCATGCTAGAAGTTATATTTTTAAGGAGAACGGTATTGCCTGTTTCGGAACGTGGATTATGGTGGGAGATATTTCCGATGAACGTGACGTCAGCGGCACACTTTCAAATGTGATATTTTTTTAAAATGAAAGAAAAATAATGGAACTTTTTGTTAAATGGACTTTTCAGACTAACAACTATCGATTTAAACGAGTTTTGTAATTTATTTTCCGTAAATGTAAAGGTCCATTATTTGTTTTATGCATCTGCAGATGACATTATTTTGACAAAAAAAACACATAATATAGTAATAACCCTTATCTTCCACGAAAAGTTGTCTTGGTGTTTTTTAATAATTATTTCAATTGTTGAAATGTCTACTTTGAAATGGTCTATGTAACTTAGTGGTTTATTTATCGATAAACCGCTTAAAATTGAGAAAAACAGATATTTTTCAAGATATCTTTTTTGATCGCCTTCAGGAACTCTACACAAAATATCCGAAAAAAATTTCCGTTAAAATGATAGCACGGGAAATATTTAGAAAAAAATGGAAAATTGAGATATTGACCGTACCAATGATAAAAATTTAAATTCTTTAAATCGCTTCAAGTACATCTTTACAAGCTTCACTGACGCTCCAAACCGTTTTTCTCTGACTCGATTGAAAAGTGGAAAAATTATGAAAAAATGTGTAAAATTTGTACTTTTTCTATAAAATCACCAAAAACTCTAAAACGAAATGATATATCACAAAGTCAAAGACTCCTGAATCTACTTAACGGGTTGGCGGTTCGATTTTAGATGGCTCTCGAAATGGCAACAGGCATTCCTAAGCAAAGGCAAAAAACAAAAAGGTTTATTCATAATTGAATTTACAATAAAAGTATATAACAGCTACACTACAAAGAAATAGATGAAAAATAAAACTCAGTCAAAACTATCACTTTGCCACAGGGGTAAAGGGGGAATTATATGCTGCATTTTGGAGTGGACGTAAATACCTGCCCCGGGCTTAACCGTCTCCTCCATATGTTATACGGGAGGTTTTGTTAATTTATGTGTGAAACATCAGACTATTGGATTTCATTATCGGCGGGGGGAGGGGGTTCGGTAGGTTGATTCTAGGAAAAATTGTATAAAAACCGGGTTAAGACATTTAGTTTCATTATACTTGAAATTTGGCTCGCCCTTTTAATTTTTGGCGGAGGTAGTGGTCACTCGCCCTCCCGGCCTTTTAATTTTTGGCGGAGGTAGTGGTCACTCGCCCTCTGGACGCTCATGGAAAATATCCAATGCCTTGTAGATCGGTCCACCATGCCTTCTTGGCCTGTTATAGTGGGCTCGGGCTGCTGTTATATCCCTTATCAATGGACTTCCAAGGAGGAAGAAACGGAAGAAATTTGAATCAACACCCTCTTAAAGGTAGTTTTTACCTGCAATTTTTCGAAAAACTTTGCTAACCGGAGATTTTCAATGAAGATACTTCATTGAAACGGTAACTGTGATTGCTCGAAACATACTTTTTGTGCAACCATAGAAAAAAATCGGATCAGCTCTCTCATAATGGTGGTTTATTCTTGTGAATTTTTTAAAAACTTTGTTAACTGGAGGTTTCCAATGGAAATATTTCATTGAAACAGTAGATTGTAATTGTTCGAAACATAGTTTTTCTTCAGTGTCACAATTTTCAATCGGGTTTGAAGGCCGTCGTTTTTTGGAATTTCTTCCTAACGTTTCGCTAGCGCGAAAGGCTAGCTTCTTCAGAGGCTTATACATCATAAATAATCTCAGATGACTGGAGATTCCGTCTGCGAAGATTGTATTTATTCTGATTTAGGTAGTCTTGTTCGTTAATAACCGTATCTGGATTTGGTACATTCTCACTAACCCTCTGATTGACCCCTTTCTACCTGCCGGCTGAATGTTGTTGATATCCTTTGTTATCTCAGAATTGCTTATTCTCGTATCTGGGTTAAGCATATTTTCGATAACATTAATTGACACCTTTTTTGCCTGCTGTCTCAATGTCGTGGAATAAAAATTCAAATCAACCCTCTCTTAAAAGGGTAGTTTGTAGTTAGGATTTTTCGAAAAACTCAGCTGACCGGTGGTTTTCAGTCAAGATATTTCATTGAAATAGTAGATTGCTTGAAATACTTTTTGTGCCACCACAGGGAAAACTCGAATCAACCTCCTCTCAAGGGTATAGTTTGTACCAGCAATTTTTCGAAAAACTCAACTAATCGGGGATTTCCAGTGAAGACATTTCGTTGAAACAGCAAATTATGATTTTTCAAAACGTACTTTTTGTTAAAATTTTTTTTGTTTTTTTTGTTAAAATTGTTTTTTCCGTTAACCTGCTGTCATCCCCTTACGAACGACAGCCCTCAGAAGTCGAAACTTGTGCGAGCTAAGGATTAACGAGGTCTTACCTTTTTACGTGCGATTCCTAGCACTTTCTCGGGCCATCAGAAAAAGTTCTGCAGTCGCTAGGGTTTGAACCTTTGACTGGCAGCCAAAAGTGATTGAAACAATGTCGCTTTAACCACTCGGCTACCTGGCCCCATGCTACCATGAAAACAAAAATCGGATCAGCCTCCACATATGGGTAGTTTATTCTTGTAATTTTTCAATAACTTTGCTGACCAAGGGTTTCCATTGAAGATATTTCGTTGAAACAGTAATCTCGGACCCCGACTTTAATCTCGGACGCCCGACTTTAATCTGGGACCCCCAACTTCAATCTCGGACCCCCGAATTTAATCTCGGACCCCCGACTTTAATTTTGGAGCCCCGACTTTAATCTCGGACCCCCGACTTTAATCTCGGACCCCCGACTTCAATCTTGGACCCCTGACTTTAATCTCGGGGGTCCGACTTTAATCTCGGACCCACACAACTTCAATCTCGGACCCCCGACTTTAATCTGGGACCCCCAACTTCAATCTCGGACCCCCGACTTTAATCTCGGACCCCCGACTTTAATTTCGGACCCCCGACTTCAATATTGGACCCCCGACTTTAATCTCGGATCCCCGACTTTCATCTCGGACCCCCGACTTTAATCTCGGACCCTCGACTTTAATCTCGGGGGTCCGACTTCAATCTCGGGAGTTCGACTTTAATTTTGGACACCCCCGACATCAATTTCGGGGGTCCGACTTTAATCTCGGACCCACACAACTTTAATCTCGATCCCCCGACTTTAATCTCGGACCCCTGACTTTAATCTCGGACCCCCTACTTTAATCTCAGACCCCCGACTTTTATCTGGGACCTCCAACTTTAATCTCGGACCCCCGACTTCAATCTTGGACCCCCGACTTTAATCTCGGACCCCTGACTTTTATCTAGGACCCTCGACTTTAATTTCGGACCCCCGACTTTAATCTCGGGGGTCTGACTTTAATCTAGGACCCACACAACTTTAATCTCGGACCCCCGACTTTAATCTGGGACTCCCAACTTCAATATCGGACCCCCAACTTTAATCTCAAACCCCTGACTTTAATCTCGGACTCTCGACTTTAATCTCGGGGGTCCGACTTTAATCTCGGATCTCCGACTTTCATCTCGGACCCCCGACTTTAATCTCGGACCCTCGACTTTATTCTCGGGGGTCCGACTTTAATCTCGGGGGTTCGACTTTAATTTTGGACACCCCCGACTTTGATCTCGGGGATCCGACTTTAATCTCGGACCCCCGACTTTAATCTCGGGGGTCCGACTTTAATCTCGGACCCCCGACTTCCGACTTTAATCTCGGACCCCCGACTTCCGACTTTAATCTCGGACCCCCTGACTTTAATTTCGGACTCGGGGTCCGAGATTGAAGTCGGGGGTCCGAGATTAAAGTCGGACTCCCGAGATTAAAGTGGGGGTCCTAGATTAAAGTCGGGGGTCCGACATTAAAGTCGGGGGTCCGAGATTAAAGTCGGGATTAAAAAAAAATTGCTCGTGACCCTTGCGTACGCCTTATTCGTATATTCTTCTATATACATCTTTTTGCATTATTGGTTAGGTATTTTGATAAAGTGTTTTATCCCCTGTCAAAACATTTCTCATGAGGATCAACTTGAAAAAAGGCGGCAAAATTATTAATCTGGTTCGTCATTTATAAATGATTTTTTGCGAGCCTGCCAGGCCAGCCTTGATTATTTGTTTCAAGCTTAGTTATGACAGGAATTCGTCAGTAGCGTGTTTCATATCTTCATTAATAGTTTTTATGTTAATAGGCAATATGCAAGAAATCGCAAGAGTATGGAATTACCCAATCAGTTTATCCACAAAGAGAAAAAACTCACGATTAGTTATTCAAAGACTTTCTTATATAACCAAATCCAATGCCACTTTCATATCTCTGGCCCTGCAACCATGAATAAATCAAGTAGAAATAAAAATGGCCAGTCATAATACTATTTTGATGGGTAATTCATAAACGGCAACGACGACAATCACGTGGTTCTCCACGTTACTTTAAACGTGATCTTTCGCCCGCTCGGTGCTCGGATCATGTGCAATAAGATCGATAAAAATACACGTACGTCGCACCGTCTTGCTTGCACTCGAGGCGGCGCCGCTTCAAAACAATCGAAAACCACTCACCGTACCTATATCAGTCTAGGTTCGTTTTAATAGCTTGATTCCATGGAGTTTCAAAATACTCCTTAACTAACCAATTTGATTTTAACAGACGGTTCTCACCGCTTAATCGATATGTGTGCCTAGTCACGTACCATTCCTCGCAACAGACAGAAACGAATGATATAGGTGCGTTTTATCTCACTTTTGTCGCTCACGTGTACTATAGCGTGTTCGCTCGGTTCCCATCCAGTGCCCCGCCAACTTGGCGAAATAGCAAGTGTGTTTGCTCAGTTTGCGTTCCGACACCTGTCAAATTTTCCGTAAACAGTTGAAGCACAGTGCGATATCGAGCATCTTGATCTTGCTTCCTGATATGGTGCAAGTTGTGTTTGTGTGTTGATTAAAATAGTTCGGTTTCGAAAATGGATATGACACCTACGTACTGGGAGGAAAATTCGAACATTCAACGTGTTAAATACGAAAGGTAGGTGGTTCGTGTATACGAGGATGATAGGTAGTGTTTTAATGCAGGGATACCTATCGTTTTCTGTGAGTACCTACCTAATTAGTAGGTGCATGGGTTTAATCCCGATGACGTAAATACTACGGGTTATTTACCAATTCAGATCCAAAATGATAATGCTATTAATAACCTGATTTATATTATGTGGATAGTAAATTGCATCATTTTTATTATAGTTTCTATTCTGAATCCGTTTTATTTAATTTTTTTGAATTTTGAACGATTCAAATCCAAATAGACCTACCTACAGAAGTCGCAAATTCAACCTGTTGTAAAGGTTAGGTTAGAACGTGAGTGGGCCCGTATCAGGCCCTCCACTGCGGCCAATGGCCTATTGTGGCTCACCCTATGGTTATATTTCTCCCAGTATATCCAATCTCTTGTCGAAATTGAGAAGTGTATTGGGAGAATAATTTACCAGGTTTTCTGGCCTTACTGTCGTATCGCCAAATATTGAGAATCTGGTTCTGGCCGCTGCAGGGCATGTACACAGAATGTGTTTAGCCGTTTCATCACCCTCCATTCATCCGTTTTATTTAATTTTTTTGAATTTTGAACGATTCAAATCCAAATAGATCTACCTACAGAAGTCGCAAATTCAACCTGTTATAGAGGTAGGTAATGGGTGTATATAGTACAAGACAGGTACACTAATTTGGTAGTTTTACCTAGAAAGTAAGTACGTAATTTCATAGATTTCGATGTGCTCTCTTTCCGAATTTCAACTTTGCCACTTCGTATCTTTGCCGCTTGCACAGCCATATTGGAAAAATGGCGCCTAATAGCAGTTTTTTGACAATATCTCCTTTCCGACTCATTTTACGATAAAAACATTCATATACGAAATTAAACTATAGCTAATTCGCTAATTTCATGAAACAACTTCCGTAATTTCTACTTTTTCACAGTTCTGAATTATACATGATTTTCCTTTTCCTTTTTGTCGCTAATTAGTTGCGACTCTTTTTTTTAATTTGCGATGTTTCGATAACCATGTGTCTCTTCGAACTAATGAAAATTAATCATGATTTTGGCCTCACTTATTATAATGTTGAGACTTTATTTCATTGAAAAATGATCCATTGATCTCATTTCTGGTCAAATTTGATTCTGTAGCATCCGTTGAACCCCATTCAATCCCGTGGAAATAACGAAGCAATGTTTCTGGATAATATTATTATTATTTTTTTGCTGGGTTTTTCCTATAAGATTGAAAAATGAAGTGTGGAATACGTTGAATGTAAAAATTGATTTTGTAGTATCCATTTGACCCCCACCCAACCTTCTTGAAATAATGAGATTAATGTTTCTGGCTTTTATTATCATCTTGCTAGAGTTGTTATTTACGAATAATATTGAAAAATTAAGTGTTGAATGCGTTGATTGTGAAAATTGATTTCGTAGCAATCATTTGAACCTCTTATTTCTAGAGGGTCGGAAGGGGATCAAATACAAAATCAATTATCACATTAAAATTATTCCACACTTAACTGTTCAATATTTTTACCTAATAATAATATTAGGTAATAATATTATCCAGAAACTTTTATTTCGTTATTTCCACATAGTTCTTCAAAGCACTGTGCTTTGAAGAAAAACTGGGTTTCATCTTTCCAATATTTCCAATTCCAATATATCACTAATACGAACGAAAATAAACTGCTGGTTGGTCACAGAGGGCACTTGCAATTGCGTCCTCTCTGATGCTTTGAGGAACGTTGCACAAGTATCTGTTAGATTTAAATCAATACCCGTCGTGGTCTTAGCCAGCGGATTAGTTTTCTGACAGGTACTTGCCATGATAAGCCTACTTAGTAGGTGTATATGGAAGTAAAGGGTTCATCATCGGTTGGCAACGACTGTTCGTTACTGAACGATCTCCCAAAGAATTCTATTGTCTTCACATAAATCTCTTAACCCGGAGATTCGGAGTGTTCTTCATCTGCTCGCTAGGTGGGGCGGCCTAGAAACTGCTTCATCGTGTGAACCAGAGTTGACCAAGCAGCGGAGTGTGTAATGGTTTGGACTTTGGACGGGGAACAGATGGCTTCAGTGCTGTCTGTGTTGACCAACCCCTGCACTGATGAGAGGCAACAACCTCGAAACTAGTCTGCAGGTGGTCACCCTGTCCAAATCAAAACATAATTCTGCTGGTTGGTCACAGAGGGCACTTGCAATTGCGTCCTCTGATGCTTTTAGGAACGTTGCACAAGTATCTGTTACATTTAATTCAATACCCGTCGTGGTCTTAGCCAGGGGAGTAGTTGTTTTCTGACAGGTACTTACCATAATGAGCCTACTTAATAGGTGTATATGGGATTAAAGGGTTCATCATCGGTCGGCAACGACTGTTGGTTACTAAACGATCTTCCAAAGAATTATGTTTTCTTCATTACGAAAGTTGTTTCTCAACATCTATGTGTATTTATTAAACATCGCATATTTTTTTTCTGCAAAAATGATAAATTACTAAAAACTACAATTTATGGATCCATCAAAACTATAACTTACTTATTTTATTTTTAAGTTTTTAGTTCTACTTGTCAAGTCCTTTCATTTGATACCCATATTCAGGGGATTGAAAAACAAAGTAATCCGCCATTTTGTGGTGACGGCCATCTTTGATTTGGATTTTTTTTTCATGGAGTACTGTATTCCCACTAGTTCAGCCCTTTCATTTGATACCCATATTGAGAGGGTTGAACAAAATATGTCATCCGTCATTTTGGAGCGGCGGCCACCTTGAATTTGAAATTTTTCATGGTGTAAACCGTTTAATAAAGGTGGTTTTAGTCAACATTATTTTAAAATTGTGCTTAAATATATGTCAAAAGAAAAAGTTGAATCTGTTATATCAAATGGCGCCATCTATACAACAATGTTAAGTTTATGCTAAAAACCTTTGATGTTACCGCTATGTTTATGATAATGCTTATTCTAAAGTTGACTAAATCCACCCTTAAATAATAAAAGAAAACGGAAGTTTTCCCGCTAACGTCATATAAGGTTAGCAAAATATTGCATTTTTTTTTGAAGACAGACGAATACCTAATATGACGCTGAAGCTGGCAGACCAAAAGCCGCAGACAATTTTTGTCAGGGATTGTACTGAAATCGCCGGCAAATATTACCGATAGTTCTGCTACCTGGAAAATTGATCATTTAGATGAAAACTATTCATTTATTACAATATTATGAATATGTTCGAATAGAAATGTATAATTCTTATGAGTTTAAAGAAGAAATTCAATAAATGAGATATATTGGTGGATCCATCAGTGTGAAAGCAGCCACTAGTTCTAGCCACGAATTTCTCGCGGTGATACTCGACCGCTAGTGGTCCCGAAATTACGTTATAATTTCGTGGCTAGCCATGAATTTACTACAATATATAGAGGATCGCACAAATGAGCTTGTTTTGACAATGGCATAAGACTTTTGGTTTTTAGATATGTTTTGAGATATCTGAACTTGTACTTATGTATAGAAAAATATTAAGTACTTTAACTAGAATATTCAAAATTCTTTGAAAGGGATTCATTTCATAAGTTTGTGAAAGTTTTTGCAGGTAGGAATTTTTTTGCAGAAATCGATGAAACCGAATGAGATCTATTCTATTCTATTCGTCAAAATAATTTTGTCGGGCAGAATTTTTACCCGCACCAGCAATAATAATAATTTTCAAAAAAGTTCATAAGTCCGCCAAAGTTTTCGTGGATGGGGGTGTTTTTTCATAAATATGAGGATTTTTTTGCATAGATCTATGCTATAGAAGGTGTTCGAGAAGACCCACGTGTCAAAATATTTTTTCGTGCAGGATTTTACCCCCACCATCAATAATAATAATTTTCAAAATAAAATAATAAGTTCGTCAAAGTTCACGTAGGTGAGGATTTTTTTGCAGAAATCGATGAAACAGAAGGTGATCTAACGTGATCTATACGTCAAAATATATTGTCGGGCAGGATTTTTACCCCCACCAGCAATAATAATAATTTTCAAAAAAGTTCATAAGTCCGCCAAAGTTTTCGTGGATGGGAGTATTTTTGCATAAATATGAGGATTTTTTCGCATAGATCTATACTATGGAAGGTGCTCTAGAAGACCCACGTGTCAAAATATTTTGTCGGGCAGGATTTTCACCCCCACCAGCAATAATAATAATTTTCAAAATAAATTAATAAGTTCGTTAAAGTTTACGTAGGTGGGGATTTTTTTTGCAGAAATCGATGGAACAGAAGGTGGTCTATAATTAATACCTATTCGTCAAAATGTTTTTTCGGGCAGGATTTTTACCCCCACCAGCATTAATAATAATTTTCAAAAAAGTTCATAAATCCGTCAAAGTTTTCGTGGATGGGGGTATTTTTGCATAAATATGAGGATTTTTCTGCATAGATCTATACTATATTAGGTGCTCTAGAAGACCCACGTGTCAAAATATTTTGTCGGGCAGGATTTTACCCCCACCATCAATAATAATGATTTTCAAAATAAATTAATAAGTTATAGATTATAAATCACCTTCTGTTTAATCAATTTCTGCAAAAAAATCCCCATCTACGTAAACTTTGACGAACTTATTAATTTATTTTGAAAATTATTATTGATGGTGGGGGTAAAATCCTGCCCGACAAAATATTTTGACACGTGGGTCTTCTAGAGCACCTACTATAGTATAGATCTATGCAAAAAATCCTCATATTTATGCAAAAATACCCCCATCCACGAAAACTTTGGCGGATTTATGAACTTTTTTGAAAATTATTATTATTGCTGGTGGGGGTAAAAATCCTGCCCGACAAAATATTTTGACGAATAGGTATTATAGATCACCGTCTGTTTCATCGATTTCTGCAAAAAAAATCCCCACCTACGTAAACTTTGACGAACTTATTATTTTATTTTGAAAATTATTATTATTGATGGTGGGGGTAAAATCGTGCCCGACAAAATATTTTGACACGTAGGTCTTCTAGAACACCTTCTATAGCATAGATCTATCCATAAAAAAACCTCATATTTATGCATTCACGAAAACTTTGGCGTATTTATGAACTTTTTTGAAAATTATTATTATTGCTGGTGGGGGTAAAAATTCTGCCCGACAAATTTATTTTGACGAATAGGTATTATAGATCACCTTCGGTTTCATCGATTTCTGCAAAAAAATTCCTACTTGCAAAAACTTTCACGAACTTATGAAATAAGTCCCTTTCAAAGAATTTTGAATATCCCAGTTAAAGTAATATTTTTCTATACAGATATCTCAAAACATGTCTAATAACCAAAAGTCTTATGTCATTGTCAAAACAAGCTCATTTGAGCGATCCTCTATTTAGTGTAGTAAATTCATGGCTAGCCACGAAATTATAACGTAATTTCGGGACCACTGGCGGTCGAGTATCACCGCGAGAAATTCGTGGCTAGAACTCGTGGCTGCTTTCACACTGATGGATATACAAACGTGTTCAGATCGTTAGGATATTTGTAATAATTTTTCTCATAATTTCCATGATTAAGAGCTTGGTTTGCGGGAAAATCGCGAAAAATCCCGCAGACCAAGCTTATACTGGTCTTTGCGATTTTTTAAAAGAAAAATTATGAAAGGAACCGCGACTTCAATAAATGAGATATGAACAAGGAATAGTTCAACTAACTTCCTGGAAAATTTCGCGTTTGCCAGGTTTTTGCGTGTTGATGTTATTGTAAAAAAAGGCGAAAAATCCCGTAGACCAGGCTTATACTGGCATTTGTGATTTTTTAAAAGAAAAATTAGGAGAGGAACCGCGACTTCAATAGTGAGATATGATCAAGGAATATTTTTACTAACTTCCTGGATATTTTCGCATGTGTCAGTTTTTGCGTGTCGATTTTACTGTAAAAATTACACGAAAAATCCCACACTTCTAATCCATTTCTGCGTTTGCAATTTTTTTACAAATAATTAATGATAAGTCGTTATAAATATCAAGATCTTATGGTGTAATGTTTCAAAAATATTCTTGGCAAATTTTTCGAGTCTAAGTTCTTAATTATGGAAATTATGAGAAAAATTCTTACAAATATCCTAACGATCTGAACACGTTTGTATATCTCACCAATATATCTCATTTACCGAGTTTCTTCCTTAAATTCATGAAAATGATACATTTCTATTCGAACATATTCATAATATTGTAACAAATAAATAGTTTTCATCTAAATGATCAATTTTCTAGGTAGGAGAACTATCGGTAATATTTGCCGGCGGTTTCAGTAGGTACAGTCCCTGACAAAAATTGTCTGTGGCAAAAATCGCAAGACAAAAAAATCAACTCAGCTCTGCCTAAAAGAGGAAGAGTGTGATAATTGCTGACCTCTCAAGTAAAAAGCCCAAGAAAGACTCAGCAGTAAAAGTCTGACAAGATTTTTAATCCTATGTATGGGATTTCACTTTAGTAATACCATAGGGTCGTGGGTTCGATTCCCAGCGTGGTCATCGATCTCGAGCATGGCATCTCATGTTGAAAGGTGTTCCCTAGCTCGCACAAGTCTTTCGAGGACTTCTGAGAGTTGCGCGTAGGGGTGCAGCCGGTTGACGGAAATAACAACAATTTTTTAAAGTCATGCTGGGATTCAGAATTTTCTTTAAATATTTGAATGATCTCAGATGGTTCTGTTGTTTTTTAGAGAGTTTTATTCAATATGCCTTTCGAGTTTACAATTTCATTTAATTGTCTGTATTGCAGGAATAATGGATTTAGTGATTATTGTTTTTTTTTTCAAATTTAAAACCGTTATCCTGAAAATACGTGTATATGTTGACCATTGTTGTCTTCAGTTTGTTCCCTTTTTGGCCACTTTTTATGTAGTCACAAGTCACTTTTCACCCTTTTTAAAAGTAGTAAGTCGCTGGGAGCCCTGCAATCTTCAATTAAGGCATTAAATTGTCCACTTTCAGTCCCGGCGTGGTATACCCATATCAGAGTTGGGTAGTATCCGAATACTTCTGTATTCGGATACAGTATCCGGATAATTTATGTGTATTCGAAAGCTGTATTCGGATATTTTTCGAATCACTTTTTGTTTTTGATATTCATGCCTAGTATTTTTACTTGTATCCGTAAAAGTATACGAAAAAAGTATCCGAAAAAAGTAACCGAATACTTGTATACGAGTACATTTTTAGGTGAAAGTATCCGTAATTTTTTAAAAAGTATCCGGATACATTAAAAGTATCCGTATCCGGTATTCGGATCCTTTTTTCCTGTATCCGACCCAACTCTGACCCATATACTATATTTCTCATTTTTAGAAATATTTGAATCGTGTAATACCTATAGTTTTCGAAAAAAAATTGTTTGATGTCCAATTGCGACATTATTATGCATTCTCGAATTTTTTTCTTATCGCCATCGCTCGCAGGAAATCATTAATTCTCGTATGATAAAACGGTGTTTGGCAATCTAGCATCAAAAATAACTATTTTAATGCAGTAAACGTGTAAACGATATGGCCTCTCAGGCAGTCAGTGGATTGATTGAAGTACGACATTTCGACACGGTGTAAAGGTAAGCGACTGCAAGCGCGAGTGTGTAGACCTCTCCATTATATTTCCTCTTGTTTACGAAATTACTTCATGGACGTAACTAACGCGCCACGCTCATGTGTGGGCGCGACCTTGCAGTGAACTCCAGCCAAAATTAAAACATAAATTTGCAATTCGGTTTTCGTGCAAAATCAACCGGTGCGTGTACTCGTCCGAACAAATGGAAAGTGGCACATCAGACGTCCCTGAGACGATCGCAAGGAATTGTTCCCGCCATTTCGCGATGGGCGAGTCCAAAGTGTAGCAAACTTTTCAAAAATAAAAAACTCGCCATTCTACTGGTAGGGGAGAATCTTTTTTACTGACTGAAGGATTTCTTGCTTAATGGGTAGGAAATGACGGAATGTTTTTCTCAAATTGCATATTTGATTCAAATCGAGAACAAAGAATACGCTATGAAACATTTTTTCTGAAAAAACCACTCTTCACCCCACTTTACTCTTGTTATTTTTCGAAAAAATTTGCGGAATGGGTAGTAAATGACAAAATATTTTTCTCAAATTGCATATTTGATTCAAACTGAAAACAACAAATATGCCTATATATTTTTTTTTCGAAAAAAACCCCCTTAACCCCACTTTACTCCTGTGATTTTTCGGAAAAATTTGCGGAATGGGTAGTAAATGACAAAATATTTTTCTCAAATTGCATATTTCATCCAAACTGAGAACAAAAAATTTGCCCATATAATTTTTTTTTTCGAAAAAACTCCCCTTGACCCCACTTTACTCTTGTGATTTTCCGGAAAAATTTGCGGAATGGGTAGTAAATGACAAAATATTTTCCTCAAATTGCATATTTGATTCAAACTCAAAAAATATGACTTTATGATTTTTTTTCCGAAAACATCTCCCTTGACCCCACTTTACTCCTGTGATTTTTCGGAAAAATTTGCAAAATGGGTAGTAAATGACAAAATATTTTCCTCAAATTGCATATTTGATTCAAACTAAGGACAAAAAATACGTCTATATGATTTTTTTCCGGAAAAAAACACCTTGACCCCACTTTACTCCTGTGAGTTTTCGGCAAAATTTGCGGAATGACCAAATATTTCTCTCAAATTCCATATTTGATTCAAAGGACAAAAAATACGTCTATATGATTTTTTTTCCGTAAAAACCCCACTTGACTCCACTTTACTCTTGTGATTTTTCGGAAAAACTTGCGGAATGGGTAGTAAATGACAAAATATTTTCCTCGAATTGCATATTTGATTCACACTAAGGACAACGAATATGCTTTCATAATTTTTATCACGAAAAAAAAACCCCTTGACCCCACTTTACTCTTGTGATTTTTCGGCAAAATTTGCGGAATGGGTAGTGAGTGACGAATATGCCTATATAATTTTTTTTGCCATTGTAATTTTTTTGTCATTTACTACCCATTCCGCAAATTTATCCGAAAATTCACAAGAGTAAAGTGGGGTCAACGGGGTGTTTTTAGAAAAAAAAATTATGAAGTCATATCTGTTTGGTTTGAATCAAATATGCAATTTGAGAAAAATATTTTGTCATTTACTACCCATTCCGCAAATTTTTCCGAAAAATCACAAGAGTAAAGTGGGGTCAAGGGGGTTTTTTTCGGGAAAAAAATCATGAAGGCATATTTGTTGTCCTCAGTTTGAATGAAATATGCAATTTGCGAAAAATATTCTGTCATTTACTACCCATTCCGCAAATATTTCCGAAAATTCACAAGAGTAAAGTGGGATCAAGGGGTTTTTTTTTCAGAAAATAAATTATACAGGCATATTTGTTGTTCTTAGTTTGAATGAAATATGCAATTTGAGGAAAATATTTTGTCATTTACTACCCATTCCGCCAATTTTTCCAAAAATTCACAAGAATAAAGTGGGGTCAAGGGGTTTTTTCAAAAAAAAAATTATGAAGTCATATCTGTTGTCTTCAGTTTGAATCAAATATGCAATTTGAGAAAAATATTTTGTCATTTACTACCCATTCAGCAAATTTTTCCGAAAATTCACAAGAGTAAAGAGGGGTCAAGGGGGTTTTTTCGAAAAAAAAAATGATGAAGTCATATCTGTTGTCTTTAGTTTGAATCAAATATGCAATTTGAGAAAACTATTTTGTCATTTACTACCCATTCCGCAAATTTTTCCGAAAAATCACAAGAGTAAAGAGGGGTTAAGGGAGGTTTTTCCGAAAAAAAATTTATATAGACATATTCGTTTTCTTTAGTTTGAATCAAATATGCAATTTGAGAAAAATATTTCATCATTCACTACCCATTCCGCCAGGGATTGTTCAGTCAGTAAAATAGGCACGACCGAGGGGGAAGTAACTAGCCATTTTTTGTACACCTAATGAAAATTAACTCTAATGAAAAATAATGAAAAAGTTTTAGGTGTTAATGAAAAATAATTACCATTAATGATGTTATACTATTCATCGGAAAATCACTGATTAAAATCCGCGTCTGCTCAGCGATCACCGAGGCGATCACTTACCGATTGTCAGACGGCATAAATTTGCCAACTTGGAACCGAAAAAAATCATATCACGGATCCCCAGAAACATAGATTTCGATTTTAAGTTGAATATGAAATGATTAATGAAGTAATGAAAATGTTATGATGTACACCTAATGAAAGAGTTACTTCCCCCTCGGGCACGACCTACTGGTAGGTCGACTAGTAACCTTGTCGTCTGAAAAGGGGGAAACCTTGCAACAGACCAGGATTTTTTGTTGTTTGTGATGTTCGCGGAATGACAAGTTTTCGACCTGGAGTGTTGAACGCAACATTGTCAAAAATCCAAAATTGATAAAAAAAAACATGAAATTTTAAATTTATGCAGCAGTCATAAGTTTTAAGTCATTAGGAAGAATATTCGTCAATTATTGGTTGGAATAAACGGTTCAACCAATCATTGACGAATATTCTTCCTTATGACTTGAAACTTATGACTTATGACTGCTGCATAAATCCACCATAAGATTTCTCAAAACATACTTTTTGTTCCACACACGGGTAGTTTATTTTTGTGATTTTTTAAATAAAAAACTTTGCTGACCGTGGGTTTCCAGTGAAGATATTTTATTGAAACAGTTATGATTGTTCAGAACATATTTTTTGTGCCACCACGAAAAAAGTTGGGTTCAGCCCCCTCATATGAGGGTAGTTTATTCATGTGTTTTAAAAAAAAAACTTGGTTTCCAGTGACTCACAAACAGCTAACCAAACAATCACTAGATTGTATTGGTTATCACTCACGAGTTATTGTGAAATTAGTTTTGTACGAAAGCGTAAAAGGGCCACATAGAATTAAAAAATATACAGTGTCTAAATTTTCATGGAATCACCCCCGTAACTTCCGTTATTATTTAGGTAGAATGATGAAACTCTGAGGACTGAAAGAAATTATGGAAATGCACCTACCGGTTCAACGGTGATGGCCTAAATGATATACACTGCTCGCCAGTCGCGGTGGAACAACCCATTTTTACGGTAAATCATATTAGGGGGCAAAATAGAAGCGAAATTCCATCAGATTCGTGATCAGGACCCTCAACTTATTACAGATACTCCTTTGTCCTGAAAAATCCAAATTTGTCTCATTTTTCATGGTAGCACCCCGGTAACTTCCGTATAATTATCAAGGTAGAACGATGAATGATGAAGGAACTAGTACGCCGTCGTAGAATGCAATATGGAAAAAACCCAAGCATGCCTTTCTCTAGAAAGGACAATCTCACAGTAGTAGCCAGCGTACCTATGTCAGGAGTATTCATATCAATGAAATCTTCCATTACAATGCTCGGTATTATTATCAGCAATACATGGGAAAACCATTGCCAAAAGTGTCTTTCAAAAACTTGGTTTTCTGATCAGTGCCACGAAGTATTTCACATGCCATCAACTGATTATGATTTATAAGGCACAAATCCGACCTGTCCTAGAATACTGTTCCCATATATGGAGCGCAGCGCGCAAACACACATTGAAACTTTTAGATTCTGTCAAAAAAAGCCATTCGTCTCGTCGATGATACTTCGCTCACAAGCTCACTTATCTGGAACACTGCAGAAAGGTTGGCGATCTGTTTCTGTTTTATAGATATTTTTTTGAGAGATACTCTTCCGAAATTTCATCAATCATCCAACCGTTAGCGGTCCCATCGAGACTGACCCACCGAGGTCAGTCTTCACATCCTTTTGTCGTCACTTTGGTGACATGCCGAACATCTCTTTTCCAGGGCTCTTTCTTTCAACGAACGGCAAAGCTTTGGAACTCGCTGCCCCTGGAGGTGTTCCCTGAGGCATACGTCCTGCAGATATTCAAGGAGAACACCAATTTCTATCTACTTTCCCTCGTACTTTCATGAGAAGGGCCAGCCCTACTTCTTGAAAAATGACGGAAATATGAATTTTAAAAAAAAACGAAAAACTTTCCTGTTTTTCTCCAGTACTAATGATCCGATCGGATTGTAAAACATACCATTTTGTTCGTATTTCAATTTTCTACATTTTTTTCATTGAAACAACCATATTGCTCTGTTAGTTTTCAAAACAATAAACAAAAACACTTTTTTTGTATTTAAATGTTTATAAATAACAATAAATGACAGTTGCGAGTCGAAAACAACAGAATATAACTACGGACTGTCTTTCATTTTGTTACGCCCTGTAGTGGGAGTGGGGGTCTCCTCGCAGTCAGTCTCCAGGATTTTTGGTATATTCGTCTCCAAACATCTCGGAACACAGCCATAAAATAAAAAAAAGTGCACATAGAAGTCTATGTAAAAAGCGTTCCTTGATTGAACAACTCAGTATAAGAAGGAGTGTTAAAAAATTAAAAGTTATTGGTTTTAACATCAAGTTCCTAATATTTCTATCCAAATCATTACTAATTTCAGCTATGAGAACCAGCAGTTGCTGAAAAACGTGTGAATAACTTTTGCCTCTACTCGTAATGTAATGGTAGAAACTTCACCTATACAGGGTGTCAATTTGAAAACTTCCCACCCTTAATATCTTCCTTCCAGTAAACAATATGAGTAATCGAAAAAACAGGTCAATTTTATTGTCAAGGGGGACACTTTCACGGACTATTTGTAGCCCTCGTGGTTCAACCCCCTAGGAGGGTTAGATGTTACCCTTAGAATTTTAAATGGGAAGGGGGGTCAAGTGGCACATCATTTTGATGGGCGTTCAATTCTTGTTCCAATGGTACCCTGACTTATTATTTTGTGATGAGCATTTTCCGAAAAATTGCGTTCTAAACTAACAGAAGTAATTATTAGAACGCCTATACTGAGATGCATATCTGTATTGACTCCCTTTAATAAAAATGGTTAGAAGAGTAGGTGGCACCGCTCCAACCCTTGAATGACAGGAATAAATTTATTACGCATGGGATTTTTTATTTGGTGGTTATTTTCCTTCTACACAATAAAATTTAATTTGCGAGAAATACATTTCCAACATAAAATCTACTTACGCTTATCTTATTAGCTGTTCGAAATGTTGTCCATTTTGTTCTAAACAGTAATACAGTCTGTTTTCGAACTCCCCTCTAACATTACGGAAAACTTCACTAGGAATTGACCGGCATGCTGCTGTAATTCGTCTTTTAAGTTCGTCAATATCAGAAGGTTGTATTTTATAAACAACGGATTTAAGATGCCCCCAAAGAAAGAAATCTAAGGGTGTTAAATCCGGTGATCTCGGAGGCCATTCAACTGCTCCCCTTCTGCCAATCCATCTACCCGGAAATCTCTCGTTTAACCACTGTCGGACGGGAAGAAAATAATGAGGTGGAGCACCGTCCTGCTGGAAATGTAACAGATCCTCCTGCAAAAGTTCATTACCTTCTGCATCAATTTGAGTTTCTAGCTCGTAAGTTATAAGATGATCGATAGTCTCTTCAAGCATATCAAGGTACAGATTGCCAGTCAAGTTTTCTTCCAGAAATAATGGACCAAGAATGGCATTTCCAAGAATACCAGCCCAAACATTAACTTTTTGTGGGTTTTGTGTATGCCCTTCCCGAAAAATATGTGGGTTTTCGTCACTCCAATAGCGACAATTTTGTCTATTGACATTGCCATTCAGAAAAAATGAACACTCATCGCTGAAACAGATGTTTAACAGAAGATTAGGGATGGTATTGACTCGATGAGACATGATTTCACAAAACTCTATTCTCCTATCATAATCATCCTCGTGGAGCTCTTGAAGAATCTGCATTTTATATGGATGAAATTTATGCATTTTCAATGCTTTTCTTATAGTCTCGCGTGACATTCCCGTCTGTTCTGATACTGATCGTAAGGAGCTCGTGGGCTCTGCAGCAAATGTTCCCAAAACTTCAATTTGAGCTGCTTCATTTAGTACTCTGGGGTTATTTCTTTTTTTATTTGTCACTGAACCAGTTTCGTAAAACTTATTCACCAAATCAAGCACATACCGGTGACTTACATTACAATTTGGATGTCTTTCGTTAAAAAGACAT
The DNA here is from genome assembly GCA_944452925.2 of Chrysolina oricalcia. Lineage (NCBI taxonomy): Eukaryota > Metazoa > Arthropoda > Insecta > Coleoptera > Chrysomelidae > Chrysolina > Chrysolina oricalcia. The sequence continues at coordinate 9,170,558 of OX101816.2, forward strand.
GCCGCCCTTCGTGCGCACTTTCCAACTTCGCCATAAATTACAATCATTTCAATTCTGTCTTGAAGAATGTAAACCATTTTTACACTTTTATACACTTATTAAAGTAATTCCTAAACAGCCCAACAGGTACAACGGTATTCACAATACTACCACATAGTTCAAATTTGCTAACCAATTTTTTGCCGGAAAACAGAAACTTTTTACAGCAGAAGTAGCAAAAAAGGAAGGCTATCTGTACAATTTCTGCGATGACACTTAAAAATTCAGCATTTAATAAACACAACTTTACTACCATCTACGTTTTACTATTAGACTACTTTTTTATGTAAAGTGTTTGGAGCTAATGGCTAATGTTACCCCTAATAAAGGGTTGGAACGGTACCACCTAATATTCTAACCAGTTCTGGCCAAACCATGCATCTCAGTATAGGCGTTCTAATAATTACTTCTGTTAGTTTAGAACGCAATTTTTCGGAAAATGCTCATCAAAAAATAATAAGTCAGGGTACCATTGGAACAAGAATTGAACGCCCATCAAAATGATGTGCCACTTGACCCCCCTTCCCATTTAAAATTCTAAGGGTAACATCTACCCCTCCTAGGGGGTTGAACCACGAGGGCTACAAATAGTCCTTGACAATAAAATTGACCTGTTTTTTCGATTACTCATACTGTTTACTTCATATGAAGTTAGCGAAACAGCTTCCGTAATTTCTATTTTTTCCACCAATACTATAAAAAATATTTATTTAGGATCTTTTCATACTAAGAATAAAACACACTGGTGAAACCTTAAAAGTACTTACATTGAAATTAACTTTTATTCAAAATGATACCGAAGTGAAACTAGCAAGACGGCATCGCCAGCAAGAGACAGCGCTACGCTTCGATAAAATCGTGCTCGGAGTCGCGGTAGCGTATGGGTATTCATTTTATCACGTTTAATTTCGTTCGTGTTGGTGAAATGATTTCATATCAACATGCTGGAAAGATGAAAACAGTAGCTACAGGGGAAACCATGTACCCTTCATCGAACTAATGAAAATGAATAAATTTTGGTCTCACATAATTTCATTGAAAAATGATTCATTCAAACCCATTCCATCTCGTGAAAATAACGAAATAAATGATATTGGATAATATTATTATTGTTTTGCTGTTTTTTTTTTCTCGAATAATATTGAAAAATGTAGCGAGGAATAATTTTAATGTGAAAAACTATTTCGTATGGCATCCATTTGAACCCCTATCGACCCTCTACAAATAAGAGGGTCAAATCAATGCTACAAAATCAATCCAGAAACACGGGATGGAATGGGGTTGAATGAAATGTGATTAATGGATCATTTTTCAATGAAGTAAAGTCTCAACATTATTATAAGTGAGGCCAATATAATGATTCATTTTCATTAGTTTGATGAAGATATACACGGTAAGCGAAAAGTCGCATATTTAAAAAAAAACATCGACAATTGTTTTTCTCTGCAACAACAAAAAGGTGGCAAATTATGGATACTTCAGAACTGTGAAATAATAGAAATTACGGAAGTTGTTTGGCTAACATCATATGAAGTTACGAAACATCGCATATTTAAAAAAAAAAGAGCGACAAATATTTTTTTCCGCAACTAATTAACGTCAAAAATGTGACGGGTGTGAAGTTATCCACATCCACAAGATACACGGAGAAAAAAATATCGAATTTTTTTAATTTCTATACTGGACTTTTTGTGTACCTCTAATCATTGAATATGCTTTTCCCGGCGGTCATCTCAGTAAAAAAAACATGGTGCCTCGGTTTTCCAAACAGTCTTAAAGGGTGGAAATAGGGTGGAAACCCATAAACAAACTATATTTCGGTTAGTTGACTTTGTACACCTTTCATTTTCGAATAAGTTATTTCTCGTGGTCGAATTGACTAGAAAAATGATATGCCCGAGTTTTTCAGGCCGTCTACAGAGGTGGAAATAGTGTTAAAAATCATAAAAAAACTATATGTCGGAAAGTTGACTGTACACCATTCATATTCAAGTATGTTGTTTCTCGTGGTCGAATTGACTAGAAAAATGCCATGCCAGAGTTTTTCAAACCGTCTAAGAGGATGGAAATGGGGTTGAAAATCATAAAAAAACTATATTTCAGAAAGTAGACTTTGTACACCATTCAAATTCAAGTATGTTCTTTTTCGTGGTCGAATTGACTAGAAAAATGCTATGCCTGAGTTTTCCAGGCCGTCTCAGGGGGTGGAAATAGGGTTGAAAACCTTAAAAAACTATATTTCGGAAAGTTGCATTTGTACACCTTCCATTTCCGAATATCTTGTTTCTCGTGGTCGAATTGACTAGAAAAATGCTATGCCCGAGTTTTTCAGGCCGTCTACAGAGGTGGAAATAGTGTTGAAAATCATAAAAAAACTATATGTCGGAAAGTTGACTGTACACCATTCATATTCAAGTATGTTGTTTCTCGTGGTCGAATTGACTAGAAAAATGCCATGCCAGAGTTTTTCAAACCGTCTAAGAGGATGGAAATGGGGTTGAAAATCATAAAAAAAACTATATTTCAGAAAGTAGACTTTGTACACCATTCAAATTCAAGTATGTTCTTTTTCGTGGTCGAATTGACTAGAAAAATGCTATGCCTGAGTTTTCCAGGCCGTCTCTGGGGGTGGAAATAGGGTTGAAAACCTTAAAAAACCTTAAAAAACTATATTTCGGAAAGTTGCATTTGTACACCTTCCATTTCCGAATATCTTGTTTCTCGTGGTCGAATTGACTAGAAAAATGCTATGCCCGAGTTTTTCAGGACGTCTACAGAGGTGGAAATAGTGTTGAAAATCATAAAAAAACTATATGTCGGAAAGTTGACTGTACACCATTCATATTCAAGTATGTTGTTTCTCGTGGTCGAATTGACTAGAAAAATGCCATGCCAGAGTTTTTCAAACCGTCTAAGAGGATGGAAATGGGGTTGAAAATCATAAAAAAAACTATATTTCAGAAAGTAGACTTTGTACACCATTCAAATTCAAGTATGTTCTTTTTCGTGGTCGAATTGACTAGAAAAATGCTATGCCTGAGTTTTCCAGGCCGTCTCTGGGGGTGGAAATAGGGTTGAAAACCTTAAAAAACCTTAAAAAACTATATTTCGGAAAGTTGCATTTGTACACCTTCCATTTCCGAATATCTTGTTTCTCGTGGTCGAATTGACTAGAAAAATGCTATGCCCGAGTTTTTCAGGACGTCTACAGAGGTGGAAATAGTGTTGAAAATCATAAAAAAACTATATGTCGGAAAGTTGACTGTACACCATTCATATTCAAGTATGTTGTTTCTCGTGGTCGAATTGACTAGAAAAATGCCATGCCTGAGTTTTTCAAACCGTCTAAGAGGATGGAAATGGGGTTGAAAATCATAAAAAAACTATATTTCAGAAAGTAGACTTTGTAAACCATTCAAATTCAAGTATGTTCTTTTTCGTGGTCGAATTGACTAGAAAAATGCTATGCCTGAGTTTTCCAGGCCGTCTCAGGGGGTGGAAATAGGGTTGATAACCTTAAAAAACCTTAAAAAACTATATTTCCATTTCCGAAAATCTTGTTTCTCGTGGTCGAATTGACTAGAAAAATGCTATGCCCGAGTTTTTCAGGCCGTCTACAGAGGTGGAAATAGTGTTGAAAATCATAAAAAAACTATATGTCGGAAAGTTGACTGTACACCATTCATATTCAAGTATGTTGTTTCTCGTGGTCGAATTGACTAGAAAAATGCCATGCCTGAGTTTTTCAAACCGTCTAAGAGGATGGAAATGGGGTTGAAAATCATAAAAAAACTATATTTCAGAAAGTAGACTTTGTACACCATTCAAATTCAAGTATGTTCTTTTTCGTGGTCGAATTGACTAGAAAAATGCTATGCCTGAGTTTTCCAGGCCGTCTCTGGGGGTGGAAATAGGGTTGAAAACCTTAAAAAACCTTAAAAAACTATATTTCGGAAAGTTGCATTTGTACACCTTCCATTTCCGAATATCTTGTTTCTCGTGGTCGAATTGACTAGAAAAATGCTATGCCTGAGTTTTTCAGGCCGTCTAAGGGGGTGGAAATGGGGTTGAAAATCATAAAAAAACTATATTTCGGAAAGTTGACTTTGTACACCCTCCATTTTCGAATATGTTGTTTCTCGTGGTCGAATTGACTGGAAAAATGCTATGTCTGAGTTTTTCAGGCAGTCTAAGGTGGTGGAAATGGGGTAGAAAATCATAAAAAAACTATAGTCAACTTTACGAAATATAGTTATATTATGATTTTCAACCCCATTGCCACCCCCTTAGACGGCCTGAAACACTCAGGCATACCATTTTTCTAGTCAATTCGAAAACGAGAAACAACATATTCGAAAATGGAAGGTGTACAAAGTCAACTTTCCGAAATATAGTTTTTTTATGATTTTCAACCCCATTTCCACCCCCATAGACGGCCTGAAAAACTCAGGCACAGCATTTTTCTAGTCAATTCGACCACAAGAAACAAGATATTCGGAAATGGAAGGTGTACACATGCAACTTTCCGAAATATAGTTTTTTAAGGTTTTCAACCCTATTTCCACCCCCTGAGACGGCCTGAAAAACTCAGGCTTAGCATTTTTCTAGTCAATTCGACCACGAAAAACAACATACTTGAATTTGAATGGAGTACAAGGTCTACTTTCTGAAATATAGTTTTTTTATGATATTCAACCCCATTGCCACCCCCTTAGACGGCCTGAAAAACTCAGGCATAGCATTTTTCTAGTCGATTCGACAACGAGAAACAACATATTCGAAAATGGAAGGTGTACAAAGTCAACTTTCCGAAATATAGTTTTTTTATGATTTTCAACCCCATTTCCACCCCCATAGACGGTCTGAAAAACTCAGGCACAGCATTTTTCTAGTCAATTCGACCACAAGAAACAAGATATTCGGAAATGGAAGGTGTACACATGCAACTTTCCGAAATATAGTTTTTTAAGGTTTTTCAACCCTATTTCCACCCCCTGAGACGGCCTGAAAAACTCAGGCACAGCATTTTTCTAGTCAATTCGACCACGAAAAACAACGTACTTGAATTTGAATAGTGTACAAGGTCTACTTTCTGAAATATAGTTTTTTATGATTTTCAACCTCATTTCCACCCTCTTAGACGGCCTGAAAAACTCAGGCATGGCATTTTCCTAGTCAATTCGACCACGAGAAACAACATACTTGAATATGAATGGTGTACAAAGTCAACTTTCCGACATATAGTTTTTTTATGAATTTCAACACTATTTCCACCCCTTTAGACGGCCTGAAAAACTCGGGCATATCATTTTTCTAGTCAATTCGACCACGAGAAACAACATATTCGAAAATGAAAGGTGTACAAAGTCAACTAACCGAAATATAGTTTGTTTATATGGTTTTCCACCCCATTTCCATCCTTTAAGACTGTTTGGAAAACCGAGGCACCATGTTTTTTTACTGAGATGACCGCCGGAAAAAGCATATTCAATGATTAGAGGTACACAAAGAGTCCAGTATAGAAATAAAAAAAAATGATATTTTTTTCTCCGTGTATCTTGTGGATGTAGATAACTTCACAACCGTGGAGTGAAGTACTTTTATTTGTCACAATATTGATAGAAATCTTTATTTGTTCCTTCCAAGGTGTGGAACATGCCATTTTACTAATTACTAATAGTATAAATGAATAAATACTTTACAAAAAATAAACGGATACACAAATATTTGCTTTATACAACTTATACTTAAATACAAAATAAATTTAAAAAACAAATACAGAGATATCTAACAAAAAAAACATGAAATAATTCAGTCAAGGATTAAAATCGGCCATTGAGAAATTTTTCAAACTTTGTCAAATTTGAAAAGTTTCCATTACATGAGATAGCAATTTGTTCCATTTCGTGAATATTTTTTTTTATGGCAGCTAAATTGTAATTTATTGTTGAATAATCAAAGCTATGCAACCCCTGTTGATGCACAAAACTTTCACAATAAAACGGGTGTGAAGTTATCCACAAGATACACGGAGAAAAAAATATCGATTTTTTAAATTTCTATACTGGACTTTTTGTGTACCTCTAATCATTGAATATGCTTTTCCCGGCGTTCATCTCAGTAAAAAAACATGGTGCCTCGGTTTTCCAAACAGTCTTAAAGGGTGGAAATGGGGTGGAAAAGCTTAAAAAACTAGGTATATTTCGGTAAATTGACTTTGTACACCTTCCATTTTCGAATATGTTGTTTCTTGTGGTCGAATTGACTAGAAAAATGATATGCCTGAGTTTTTCAGGACGTCCAAGAGGGTGGAAATTGGGTTAAAAAAAATCTGTAATGTTCCCAAAGTTAGATCTGAAATAATTGATAAAAAAGAAGTTATTCACACACAATGAACAAATGGTGGAGAATGAAACCTATATTAGTCTCACTGTTCCTATACTTGATTGAATCCTTTGATCACGCCGAGAAAATGCAAAACCCATTGTAAGCATTCAAATAGGGGTGTTATCGAGGTAGTTTAGTATGTTAGTGGGACTATTTGAATAATGACAATGGGGTGTTTCTTTACAGTTATTCACTATAACATAAAAAGTATAGGAATAGAATAGTTCGCAAATATTGGGTTTGCACTTAGAAAAATGCCCGAATCTGGAATACATTGGTGCTCACTTGGCCGATAATAGTTCCTTCCTGTCGTAATGAATCAATACAACTAGTGTTTCTTAGGTTTGAACTGTTATCGCTCAACAGGGACCACGGGAAGGTGTGAGCGCCCCTTTCGGGAAGGGATTTGGTAATGGGCTATTAGTTGAGGAGTGGAATGTTATTTTTATCAATTAAACTTCAAATTTACAATAAAAAATGACAATTAACATTCAAGAACCTGAGCTCATGGTCAGCCGAAATGATCTGTTTGGTTTCATAATGAAATTCTGAAATGTAGACGGTGGAAAATAAAAAAGTAACTAAACAATGAGTTGAATATACTGCGGCTCATATTCCCAAACGAAGCGTACCACAAATTAGAGTATTAAACTTGTATTATACCAATGTTACTATTATGAGGAAGAGATTTGTTGAATTTAACATTCATAGTTAATTGAATACAGTATATTTTTTGCTCACCTGGCCAATAGTTCCATCTGATGAATTCTTGATTAACTCAAGAGATGAATCGAGTAGGAACTATTACCGCTCGACAAGGACCAGCGAGAAAGGGTGAGCATCCCTGTCGGGAAGGTGGACCTAGGATGTTAGTGTAGAAGTGACATGTTATGTTCAGAAAATGTCACGAAATCGAATTCTACACATACCAACGAATTCGAATTCAAGATATAATAATAAAAAATTTAATTTTTTCACCACGAAGAAGTACAATGCTGAAATTATGAAAAATTGTATACAAGTATATCAAGAACTCTACGGAAAATAAACTGAAGAACACCTACTCGTGGGTTGAAGTTTTCCATTTATTTTGACCGTCGTAGTTCGAGCTAAATTCAGAAGTATTTTCATACCATCAATTTATAAAATATCGAAATGTAACAAATCATTTGCATTCGGCTCTCAAGCGTATAGTCGTGGTTTCGATTCAACAATTCACCGGTCTTGTGCATGGCATCACGCGTTAAAAGGTAAGGGCTACGTCTTCTCTAGCTAACACAAGTCTCTGGAAGACTCCTGAGGGTTGCGCGTAGGAGTGAAACAGGTTTACGGAAATAACAAAATGAATAACAAAAATAAAATGACATAATATACCATGATACTCGAATTCACGTCATATAATGAAACGTTCATCACCTGTTGTGGATTTTCACGTTCTGTCCAGGAAGCTAGTGGCATAGTGGCTCGTGAGTGATAAGAAAATTATAGGTTCTTTGATCTCACCTGACCCGAAGCGGTGTCAATTCAGATTTCTAGGAACGAGAGCAAAAATTGGACTGGACCTTACTGAATACGAAACGAAACAAGAATAGAATGGATATGCTGTTGGAAGTCGAAACCGGATTCCTAAATGAGTTTCTATTGGAGCAACTATTCCGTGTGATTAGTTCTGCTCCACGCGAAACCGTCATCGATGATCGGGCTCCCGTATATATAGGCCTCTACGGGTGAGCATGTCAGCCACTGTGCTCGAGGCAGGGTTCATCTTACCGTAGCTGAGCTACAGCCCTTACCACCGATGTAGACGGTATTACGAATGAAGCGGAGTTTGCCACACGGAGAATATGCCCCCATCGATTCCCATTGAGGGAGTTCGTTCCTAACAGTGTCCCCATTTCATTCTTCATACGTTTGGTACCAGAATTCTCCAAACCAATTTTTTCTCTCGTCCCTTTCTATCCTAATTGAGAGTTGTGACTATACGTAACTGAAAATTAGAAATATGTTTGGAAACCAAGATGTTAGGACATTCCAGGCTTCTCGAGCCCACATGACTGTAAATACGTATTATATAAGATTGTTTCTTACTAGCCTATTGTGTCAAAACTCCTCTTTGCAGATAGATAAATATCCTCCATGAGTTCCTAGAAAACAAAATAACTTTTCACGTGTAGAACATATCAATATGGTGAATAATACAAGAAGCAATAAAATGAAATCATGAATAATACAGAAAATATTGCGTTTGCATCAAAGGTCACAAATAACATGGTTATCACATGAAATTAGGTGTAGGGAGATTAAACGTGTCAATATAAAAAAAGTACAAAATATAATCACACGAAAAGAAAAAATCTGTAATGTTTCGAAAGTTAGATCTGAAATAATTGATAAGAAAAAAAGTTGTTCACACACAATAAACAAATTATGGAGAAAGAAACCCATATTAGCCTCACTGTTCCTATACTTGATCGAATCCTTTGATCACGCCGAGAAAATACACAACCCATTGTTAGCATTCAAATAGGGGTGTTATCGAGGTAGTTTAGTATGTTAGTTTGTTAGTGGGGCTATTTGAAATACGACAATGGGGTGATTCTTTTCAGTTATTCACGATAAGATTGAAAGTATAGGAATAGAATAGTTCACAAATATTGGGTTGTACATCGAAAAATGTCTTAACCTACAATACATTGGTGCTCACTTGGCCGATAATAGTTCCTTCCTATCATAATGAATCAATAAAACTTGTTTTTCTTAGGTTTGAACTGTTATCTCTCAACAGGGACCACGAGAAGGTGTGAGCGCCCCTGTCGGGAAGGTGGGACAAGGATGTTAGTGTAGAAGTGACATGTTATGTTCAGAAAATGTCATGAAATCGAATTCTACACATATCAAAGAATTCGAATTCAAGATAAAATAAAAATATTAATTTATTCACATACAATGCTGTAATTATAAAAAATTGTACACAAGTATATCAAGAACTCTATGGAAAATAAAGTGAAGATCAAAAATAAAATGACATAATATTCCATGATACTCGAATTCACGTCATATAATGAAACGTTCATCACCTGTTGTGGGTTTTCACGTTCTGTACAGGAAGCTAGTGGCATAGTGGCTTGTGAGTGATAAGAAAATTATAGGCTTATTGATCTCACCTGACCCGAAGCGGTGTCAATACATATTTCTAGGAACGAGAGCAAAAATTGGACTGGACCATACTGAATACGAAACGAAACAAGAATAGAATGGATATGCTGTTGGAAGTCGAAACCGGATTCCTGAATGAGTTTCTATTGGAGCAACTATTCCGTGGGATTAGTTCTGCTCCACGCGAAACCGTCATCGATGATCGGGCTCCCGTATATATAGGCCTCTACGGGTGAGCATGTCAGCCACTGTGCTCGAGGCAGGGTTCATCTTACCGTAGCTGAGCTACAGCCCTTACCATCGATGTAGACGGTATAACGAATGAAGCGGAGTTTGCCACACGGAGAATATGCCCCCGTCGATTCCCATTGAGGGAGTTCGTTCCTAACAGTTTCCCCATTTCAATCTTCATCCGTTTGGTACCAGAATTCTCCAAACCAATTTTTTCTCTCGTCCCTTTCTATCCTAATTGAGAGTTGTGACTATAAGTAACTGAAAATTAGAAATAAGTTTGGAAACCAAGATGTTAGGACATTCCAGTCTTCTCGAACCCACATGACTGTAAATACGTATTGTATATAATTGTTTCTTACTAGCCTATTGTGTCAAAACTCCTCTTTGCAGATAGATAAATATCCTCCATGAGTTCCTAGAAAACAAAATAACTTTTCACGTGTAGAACATATCAATATGGTGAATAATACAAGAAGCAATAAAATGAAATCATGAATAATACAGAAAATATTGCGTTTGCATCAAAGGTCACAAATAACATGGTTATCACATGAAATTAGGTGTAGGGAGATTAAACGTGTCAATATAAAAAAAGTACAAAATATAATCACACGAAAAGAAAAAATCTGTAATGTTTCAAAAGTTAGATCTGAAATAATTGATAAGAAAAAAAGTTGTTCACACACAATAAACAAATTATGGGGAAAGAAACCCATATTAGCCTCACTGTTCCTATTCTTGATCGAATCCTTTGATCACGCTGAGAAAATACACAACCCATCGTTAGCATTCAAATAGGGGTGTTATCGAGGTAGTTTAGTATGTTAGTTTGTTAGTGGGGCTATTTGAAATACGACAATGGGGTGATTCTTTTCAGTTACTCACGATAAGATTGAAAGTATAGGAATAGAGTAGTTCACAAATATTGGGTTGTACATCGAAAAATGTCTTAACCTACAATACATTGGTGCTCACTTGGCCGATAATAGTTCCTTCCTATCATAATGAATCAATAAAACTTGTTTTTCTTAGGTTTGAACTGTTATCTCTCAACAGGGACCACGAGAAGGTGTGAGCGCCCCTGTCGGGAAGGTGGGACAAGGATGTTAGTGTAGAAGTGACATGTTATGTTCAGAAAATGTCATTAAATCGATTTCTACACATATCAAAGAATTCGAATTCAAGATAGAATAAAAATATTAATTTATTCACATGCAATGCTGTAATTATAAAAAATTGTACACAAGTATATCAAGAACTCTATGGAAAATAAAGTGAAGATCAAAAATAAAATGACATAATATTCCATGATACTCGAATTCACGTCATATAATGAAACGTTCATCACCTGTTGTGGGTTTTCACGTTCTGTACAGGAAGCTAGTGGCATAGTGGCTTGTGAGTGATAAGAAAATTATAGGCTTTTTGATCTCACCTGACCCGAAGCGGTGTCAATACAGATTTCTAGGAACGAGAGCAAAAATTGGACTGGACCATACTGAATACGAAACGAAACAAGAATAGAATGGATATGCTGTTGGAAGTCGAAACCGGATTCCTGAATGAGTTTCTATTGGAGCAACTATTCCGTGTGATTAGTTCTGCTCCACGCGAAACCGTCATCGATGATCGGGCTCCCGTATATATAGGCCTCTACGGGGGAGCATGTCAGCCACTGTGCTCGAGGCAGGGTTCATCTTACCGTAGCTGAGCTACAGCCCTTACCACCGATGTAGATGGTATAACGAATGAAGCGGAGTTTGCCACACGGAGAATATGCCCCCGTCGATTCCCATTGAGGGAGTTCGTTCCTAACAGTTTCCCCATTTCAATCTTCATCCGTTGGGTACCAGAATTCTCCAAACCAATTTTTTCTCTCGTATTTTCTATCCTAATTGAGAGTTGTGACTATAAGTAACTGAAAATTAGAAATAAGTTTGGAAACCAAGATGTTAGGACATTCCAGTCTTCTCGAACCCACATGACTGTAAATACGTATTGTATAAGATTGTTTCTTACTAGCCTATTGTGTCAAAACTCCTCTTTGCAGATAGATAAATATCCTCCATGAGTTCCTAGAAAACAAAATAACTTTTCACGTGTAGAACATATCAATATGGTGAATAATACAAGAAGCAATAAAATGAAATTATGAATAATACAGAAAATATTGCGTTTGCATCAAAGGTCACAAATAACATGGTTATCACGTGAAATTAGGTGTAGGGAGATTAAACGTGTCAATATAAAAAAAGTACAAAATATAATCACACGAAAAGAAAAAATCTGTAATGTTTCGAAAGTTAGATCTGAAATAATTGATAAGAAAAAAAGTTGTTCACACACAATAAACAAATTATGGAGAAAGAACCCCATGTTAGCCTCACTGTTCCTATACTTGATCGAATCCTTTGATCACGCCGAGAAAATACACAACCCATTGTTAGCATTCAAATAGGGGTGTTATAGAGGTAGTTTAGTATGTTAGTTTGTTAGTGGGGCTATTTGAAATACGACAATGGGGTGATTCTTTTCAGTTACTCACGATAAGATTGAAAGTATAGGAATAGAGTAGTTCACAAATATTGGGTTGTACATCGAAAAATGTCTTAACCTACAATACATTGGTGCTCACTTGGCCGATAATAGTTCCTTCCTATCATAATGAATCAATAAAACTTGTTTTTCTTAGGTTTGAACTGTTATCTCTCAACAGGGACCACGAGAAGGTGTGAGCGCCCCTGTCGGGAAGGTGGGACAAGGGTGGTAGTGTAGAAGTGACATGTTATGTTCAGAAAATGTCATGAAATCGAATTCTACACATATCAAAGAATTCGTATTCAAGATAAAATAAAAATATTAATTTATTCACATACAATGCTGTAATTATAAAAAATTGTACACAAGTATATCAAGAACTCTATGGAAAATAAAGTGAAGATCAAAAATAAAATGACATAATATTCCATGATACTCGAATTCACGTCATATAATGAAACGTTCATCACCTGTTGTGGGTTTTCACGTTCTGTACAGGAAGCTAGTGGCATAGTGGCTTGTGAGTGATAAGAAAATTATAGGCTTTTTGATCTCACCTGACCCGAAGCGGTGTCAATACAGATTTCTAGGAACGAGAGCAAAAATTGGACTGGACCATACTGAATACGAAACGAAACAAGAATAGAATGGATATGCTGGTGGAAGTCGAAACCGGATTCCTGAATGAGTTTCTATTGGAGCAACTATTCCGTGTGATTAGTTCTGCTCCACGCGAAACCGTCATCGATGATCGGGCTCCCGTATATATAGGCCTCTACGGGTGAGCATGTCAGCCACTGTGCTCGAGGCAGGGTTCATCTTACCGTAGCTGAGCTACAGCCCTTACCACCGATGTAGACGGTATAACGAATGAAGCGGAGTTTGCCACACGGAGAATATGCCCCCGTCGATTCCCATTGAGGGAGTTCGTTCCTAACAGTTTCCCCATTTCAATCTTCATCCGTTTGGTACTAGAAGTCTCCAAACCAATTTTTTCTCTCGTCCCTTTCTATCCTAATTGAGAGTTGTGACTATAAGTAACTGAAAATTAGAAATATGTTTGGAAACCAAGATGTTAGGACATTCCAGGCTTCTCGAACCCACGTGACTGTAAATACGTATTGTATAAGATTGTTTCTTACTAGCCTATTGTGTCAAAACTCCTCTTTGCAGATAGATAAATATCCTCCATGAGTTCCTAGAAAACAAAATAACTTTTCACGTGTAGAACATATCAATATGGTGAATAATACAAGAAGCAATAAAATGAAATCATGAATAATACAGAAAATATTGCGTTTGCATCAAAGGTCACAAATAACATGGTTATCACATGAAATTAGGTGTAGGAGATAAAATGTGTCAATATAAAAAAAGTATAAAATATAATCACACGAAAAGAAAAAATCTGTAATGTTTCGAAAGTTAGATCTGAAATAATTGATAAGAAAAAAAGTTGTTCACACACAATAAACAAATTATGGAGAAAGAAACCCATATTATAGCCTCACTGTTTCTATACTTGATCGAATTTAGATCACGCCGAGAAAATACACAACCCATTGTTAGCATTCAAATAGGGGTGTTATCGAGGTAGTTTAGTATGTTAGTTTGTTAGTGGGGCTATTTGAAATACGACACTGGGGTGATTCTTTTCCATTATTCACGATAAGATTGAAAGTATAGGAATAGAGTAGTTCACAAATATTGGGTTGTACATCGAAAAATGTCTTAATCTACAATACATTGGTGCTCACTTGGCCGATAATAGTTTCTTCCTATCGTAATGAATCAATAAAACTTGTTTTTCTCAGGTTTGAACTGTTATCGCTCAACAGGGACCACGGGAAGGTGTGAGCGCCCCTGTCGGGAAAGGATTTGGCAATGGGGTATTAGTTGAGGAGTGGAAAGTTAGTTTTATCAATTTCTCTTCAGATTAACAAAAATAAAATTACAATTTACATTCAATAACTTGAACTCATAGTCAGCCAAAATAATTTGGTTGGTTTTGAGGAAATTCCAGGCTTCTTGATTACACCTGAAATCATTCGATGCCTCAAATGATAAAGAAGTATTACAATATCTTATGAAATGATAGAACCAGTTAAAGTTTTTAATGCTTGTATAAATCACAAATGACCAAAACCGACCACAAAAAACAATCAGCTGGTGACCACCAAGTTGACGTCAACTGAAATTATTTGCAAAATTATTCGATTCCTCAAATTAAAAAGCAGTATTACAATTATAATGAAATAACAGAATCACTCAATGTCTATAAAGTTTATAAAAATCACAATCAACCAGTGAAAACCACAATCAACCAGTGAAAACCACAAAAAAACAATCAGCTGATGACAGCCAAGTTGTGACGTCATATGACAGTACAGTGACTCATCGAGTACCGGAATAAAACTTCACGTCCGCTCTCTCTGTCAGCCATCCGAAAACTGAATCAGAGAGTGTTATCATCATGATTCAACCGCCCCCACTCTGTCGGCCCTCATCGGTAGTTTTCGATCCAGCGTTGTCACGTTTCGAAGATTTCATCTTTTCTGTTAGATTTTACGTTTCTTAACAAAATTTTGGTAGCTTCTTCTTTCGAATAGATTTTTGGCAAGTTTATGTAAATCACAACTAACCAGAAACAACCACAATACACAATCAGCTGGTGACCGCCATGTTGTGACTTCACCTGATGTCATTAGCAAAATTGTTGGATTTCTCAAATAAAAAAGGAATATTATAATATATGATCAAATAATAAGATCTCTAAGTGTCTGAAAAAATTATAAAGATCACAATTAACCAGAACCAAGTACAAAATACTATCTGATGACCACCATGTTGTGACGTCAACTGAAATTATTAGCAGCATTATTCGATTCCTCAAATGAAAAAGAAGTATTACAATATGTAATAAATTGATAGGATCATTCAATGTCTGTAAAGTTTATAAAAATCACAATCAACCAGTGAAGACCACAAAAAACAATCAGCTGATGACCGCCATGTTGTGACGTCAGATGACAGTGCAGTGATTCATCGAGTACCGTAATGAAACTTCACGTCCGCTATCTCTGCCAGCCAGCCGAAAACTGAATCGGAGAGTGTTATCAGCATGATGCAACCGCCCCCACTCTGTCGGCCCTCATCGGTAGATTTCGATCCAGCGTTGCCACGTTTGAAAGATTCCCATCTTTCTATAAGATTTTGGATTTCTTGACAGAAATTTTGGTAGGCGCCTTTTTAAAATAGATTTTTAGTTATTTTATATAAATCACGAATAACCAGTACCAACCACAAAAACAATCAGATGGTGACTGCCATGTTGTGACGTCAGCTGATGTCATTGAATAATTGTTCGATTTCTCAAAGGAAAAGGAGTATTACTATATATAATCGAATAATAAGATCATTAAATGTCTGAAAAATTTATAAAAATAATAGTTAACCAGAACCAACTACATGTAGTGACGTCAGCTGAAATTATTAGAAAAATTATTCGATTCCTCAAATGAAAAAGCAGTATTACAATATATAATAAAATAACAGGATCACTCAATGCCTATAAAGTCTATAAAAATCACAATCAACCAGTGAAAACCACAAAAAAAACAATCAGCTGATGACCGCCATGTTGTGACGTCAGATGACAGTGCAGTGATTCATCGAGTACCGTAATAAAATTTCACGTCCGCTATCTCTGCCAGCCAGCCGAAAACTGAATCGGAGAGTGTTATCAGCATGATTCAATCGCCCCCACTCTGTCGACCCTCATCGGTAGATTTCGATCCAGCGTTGTCACGTTTGGAAGATTTCAACTTTTCTATTAGATTTTACGTTTCTTAATAAAATTTTGGTAGCTTCTTCTTTAGAATAGATTTCTGGCAAGTTTATGTAAATCACAACTAACCAGAAACAAACACAATACACTATCAGCTGGTGACCGCCATGTTGTGACGTCACCATTAGCAAAATTATTCGATTTTTCAAATGAAAAAGGAATATTACCATATATAATCAAATAATAAGATCACTAAATGACTGAAAAACGTATAAAGATCACAATTAACCAGAACCAAGTACAAAATACAATATTATCTGGTGACCACCATGTTGTGACGTCAACTGAAATTATTAGCAGAATAATTCGATTCCTCAAATGAAAAAGGAGTATTACAGTATATAATAAAATAATAGGATCACTCAATGTCTATAAAAATCACAATAAAACAGTGAAAACCACAAAAAAACAATCAGCTGATGACCGCCATGTTGTGACGTCATATGACATTGCAGTGACTCAATAAAACTTCACGTCCGCTATCTCTGCCAGCCAGCCGAAAACTGAATCGGAGAGTGTTATGAGCATGATTCATCCGCCCCCACACTGTATCCGCCCTCATCGGTAGTTTTCGATGCAGCATTGTCACGTTTGGAAGATTTCAACTTTTCTATTAGATTTTACGTTTCTCAACAAAATTTTGGTAGCTTCTTCTTTAGAATAGGTTTTTGGCAAGTTTATGTAAATCACAACTAACCATAAACAACCACAATACACAATCAGCTGGTGACCGCCATGTTGTGACGTCACCATTAGCAAAATTATTCGATTTTTCAAATGAAAAAGGAATATTACAATATATAATCAAATAATAAGATCACTAAATGACTGAAAAATGTATAAAGATCACAATTAACCAGAACCAAGTACAAAATACAATATTATCTGGTGACCACCATGTTGTGACGTCAACTGAAATTATTAGCAGAATAATTCGATTCCTCAAATGAAAAAGGGGTATTACAATGTATAATAAAATAATAGGATCACTCAATGTCTATAAAAATCACAATAAAACAGTGAAAACCACAAAAAAACAATCAGCTGATGACCGCCATGTTGTGACGTCATATGACATTGCAGTGACTCATCGAGTACCGGAATAAAACTTCACGTCCGCTATCTCTGCCAGCCAGCCGAAAACTGAATCGGAGAGTGTTATGAGCATGATTCAACCGCCCCCACACTGTATCCGCCCTCATCGGTAGTTTTCGATGCAGCGTTGTCACGTTTGGAAGATTTCAACTTTTCTATTAGATTTTACGTTTCTTAACAAAATTTTGGTAGCTTCTTCTTTAGAATAGGTTTTTGGCAAGTTTATGTAAATCACAACTAACCATAAACAACCACAATACACAATCAGCTGGTGACCGCCATGTTGTGACGTCACCATTAGCAAAATTATTCGATTTTTCAAATGAAAAAGGAATATTACAATATATAATCAAATAATAAGATCACTAAATGACTGAAAAATGTATAAAGATCACAATTAACCAGAACCAAGTACAAAATACAATATTATCTGGTGACCACCATGTTGTGACGTCAACTGAAATTATTAGCAGAATAATTCGATTCCTCAAATGAAAAAGGGGTATTACAATATATAATAAAATAATAGGATCACTCAATGTCTATAAAAATCACAATAAAACAGTGAAAACCACAAAAAACAATCAGCTGATGACCGCCATGTTGTGACGTCATATGACATTGCAGTGACTCATCGAGTACCGGAATAAAACTTCACGTCCGCTATCTCTGCCAGCCAGCCGAAAACTGAATCGGAGAGTGTTATGAGCATGATTCAACCGCCCCCACACTCTATCCGCCCTCATCGGTAGTTTTCGATGCAGCGTTGTCACGTTTGGAAGATTTCAACTTTTCTATTAGATTTTACGTTTCTTAACGAAATTTTGGTAGCTTCTTCTTTAGAATGGTTTTTTGGCAAGTTTATGTAAATCACAACTAACCAGAAACAACCACAATACACAACCAGCTGGTGACCGCCATGTTGTCACGTCACCATTAGCAAAATTATTCGATTTTTCAAATGAAAAAGGAATATTACAATAAATAATCAAATAATAAGATCACCGCCATGTTGTGACGTCACCATTAGCAAAATTATTCGATTTTTCAAATGAAAAAGGAATATTACAATATATAATCAAATAATAAGATCACTAAATGCCTGAAAAATGTATAAAGATCACAATTAACCAGAACCAAGTACAAAGTACAATATTATCTGGTGACCACCATGTTGTGACGTCAACTGAAATTATTAGCAGAATAATTCGATTCCTCAAATGAAAAAGGAGTAATACACTATATAATAAAATAATAGGATCACTCAATGTCTATAAAAATCACAATAAATCAGTGAAAACCACAAAAAAAACAATCAGCTGATGACCGTCATGTTGTGACGTCATATGACAGTGCAGTGACTCATCGAGTACCGGAATAAAACTTCACGTCTGCTATCTCTGCCAGCCAGCCGAAAACTGAATCGGAGAGTGTTATCAGCATGATTCAACCGCCCCCACTCTGTCGGCCCTCATCGTTAGATTTTGATCCAGCGTTGTCACGTTTGGAAGATATCAACTTTTCTATTAGATTTTACGTTTGTTAATAAAATTTTGGTAGCTTCTTCTTTAGAATAGATTTCTGGCAAGTTTATGTAAATCCCAACTAACCAGAAACAAACACAATACACTATCAGCTGGTGACAAACACAATACACTATCAGCTGGTGACCGCCATGTTGTGACGTCACCATTAGCAAAATTATTCGATTTTGCAAATGAAAAAGGAATATTACAATATATAATCAAATAATAAGATCACTAAATGCCTGAAAAATGTATAAAGATCACAATTAACCAGAACCAAGTACAAAGTACAATATCATCTGGTGACCACCATGTTGTGACGTCAACTGAAATTATTAGCAGAATAATTCGATTCCTCAAATGAAAAAGGAGTATTACAATATATAATAAAATAATAGGATCACTCAATGTCTATAAAAATCACAATAAAACTGAAAACTACAAAAAAACAATCAGCTGATGACCGCCATATTGTGACGTCATATGACATTGCAGTGACTCATCGAGTACCGGAATAAAACTTCACGTCCGCTATCTCTGCCAGCAAGCCGAAAACTGAATCGGAGAGTGTTATCAGCATGATTTAACCGCCCCCACTCTGTCGGCCCTCATCGGTAGTTTTCAATCCAGCGTTGTCACGTTTGGAAGATTTCAACTTTTCTATTAGATTTCACGTTTCTTAACAAAGTTTTGGTAGCATCTTCTTTAGAATGGACTTT
Source organism: Chrysolina oricalcia (assembly GCA_944452925.2). Lineage (NCBI taxonomy): Eukaryota > Metazoa > Arthropoda > Insecta > Coleoptera > Chrysomelidae > Chrysolina > Chrysolina oricalcia. The sequence continues at coordinate 9,190,099 of OX101816.2, forward strand.
TGGCAAGTTTATGTAAATCACAACTAACCAGAAGCAACCACAATACACTATCAGCTGGTGACCGCCATGTTGTGACGTCACCTGATGTCATTAGCAAAATTATTCGATTTTTCAAATGAAAAGGAATATTACAATATATAATCAAATAATAAGATCACTAAATGCCTGAAAAATTTATAAAGATCACAATTAACCAGAACCAAGTACAAAATATAATATTATCTGGTGACCACCATGTTGTGACGTCAACTGAAATTATTAGCAAAATTATTCGATTCCCCAAATCAAAAAGGAGTATTACAATTATAATAAAATAACAGGATCACTCAATGTCAATAAAGTTTATAAAAATCACAATCAACCAGTGAAAACCACAAAAAAACAATCAGCTGATGACCGCCATGTTGTTACGTCATATGACAGTGCAGTGATTCATCGAGTACCGTAATGAAACTTCACGTCCGCTATCTCTGCCAGCCAGCCGAAAACTGAATCGGAGAGTGTTATCAGCATGATTCAACCGCCCCTACTCTGTCGGCTCTCATCGGTAGTTTTCAATCCAGCGTTGCCACGCTTGCGAGATTCCCACCTTTCTATAAGATTTTGGATTTCTTTATAGAAATTTTGGTAGGCGCCTTTTTAAAATAGATTTTTAGTTATTTTATATAAATCACGAATAACCAGTACCAACCACAAAACCAATCAGATGGTGACTGCCATGTTGTGACGTCAGCTGATGTCATTGAAAAATTATTCGATTACAATACACATCAAACAACCAACATAATACCATATGTCCCCGGATTGTCTGAAAAGATAAACCGGATTGGCCAAAGGTATGATGTAAAAACAACATTCAAGACAACCAATACATTGAGATCAATACTTACACACACAAAACCAAAAAACACTGATGAGTGTTCCAAAAATTGTGTATACAACATACCTTGTTCGTGTGGAAAAAGTTATATAGGTGAAACATCAAGACCTTTGACTGTGCGTAAGGAAGAACACAAAAGTTATACAAGGAATCGGAAAATAACTGGTTCCAAAATATCCGAACATATTCTGACATCTGATGGCGATCATATGATGAAATGGAATGACACCAAAATTTTAATGAGTGAATCAAATCAAGAAAAGAGAAAGTTGAAGGAAACTGCCTGTATTTTATTATCGACGAACTTTTTTTCGACCAACTCAGCAGAAATGGATAGCACATGGCTACCTCTCGTCAGAGAAAATTTGAGAAATAACAGATTGATTGATTGATATCAGACACCCTATATGTATCCAGACAGCAAATGTCATCATAAATAATATTTGGCAGATTTCATTTGACTTTGTCAAAACAAATCCTTTCATATCCAAGCTGATAAAAATAGAATTTTAGCAAGTCTTCATCCTTCGAGTTTTGAAAACGGAGACAGATTTAGTCTCCGAAACGCCAACGTTTTCGAAAAAGAGAAGTATTTTTAGTCAATTTAAATTTTTTTCTCGTCATATAGGCAGATTAAGTTTTCGATGCGTTACTGACGAAATAATAAACTGTTTTCAAGACAACAGTCTTCTAAACGCAGTATGTGATCGGGGCAAATTAATTATTGCCCCTCTACACTTGTACAGATTTCTTTGAATTAATATTTTTTCATTTTCAGACTGTGGAAGGTTGAAATTCCCAAAAAGGTATGTCAAGAAATCCTTACCCAAGTTTTATTGGTGTGAATCTGTAGTGAATATAATATTCAGTGTTCATTTCTATAAAGAGTACAATACTTCTAGCATAAAGTGACTAATTACGAAAAAATAAATGAGAATCAATAATAATTATTCAGTTATTCGAATATTTCAATCAAAGAATGCAATATTTGTCATTTGAAAAGCAAGTTCCCAATCGTCCGTGTGCGATATGGACAATCCACTCGAGTTGTACGGTATACAACAACAGAACAAACCAGTTGAATTTAATAACTGGTACCTATCTGACATTTTTTATATGCATGTGAGAGAAAAAAAAAATGTTTTGATAAGATAAATAAGTAACTGATCAACAATGAGTCATCGAAAAATAATTTTACTTGGTAAAGGTAAAGTTATCGGGCTCATTCTCCAAAAAAAAAAAGTGAAACTTACGTAGTTTTGTCTCCTGTTGTTTGTATTTGTGAAATATGGATAGATTAGTGTTTAATGACAGTGTCAACAAAAGGAAGGAGGCATTTTGTGCAAATTTTTACTGCAAAATTCGTGTCTGAAAATCTACAATTTTCGACTTTAAAATGGCTATAACTCCTAAAGTAATTGAGACCCCCACAAAATTCTTTCAGATTCGTGTACAGGATACAAAACTACGTAAGTTTCACTTTTTTTTTTTTTTTTGTAGAATGAGCCCGATAACTTTACCTTTACCTTTTAATTGTTCAAAACCCCTAAGTACCACTTTTTCAATGATTAAAAAAAAACAAAAATCGACCATTTAGGTTTTTCGGTTATGCTTCAACACAGTGAAATAGAAAAATGAAGTCAATTCTCCAGAACTTTGTCGAAAATGATCAGTTATCAGTTAAAACGACGTTGTAGAGTTTTTTCGATAGAAAAATCTGAATCAGGAGGTTGAAATACATATCTGAGAATATATTAATTCATTTGTCGCCCCTTCGAAGAGAATGGGTGGGGGTGAGTTTGTCGAAAAAAATCAATTATCAGTTCAAACGACGTTGTAGAGTTGTGGGTATATCAATTAATTTGTCGCCACGTCAGAGAGGGTGTGGTGGGGGTGAGTTTGTCGAAAAAAATCAATTACCATGTCACACAACGTTGTAGAGTGTTCTCGATGAGAGCATCTTGATCAGGAAGTTGAAATACATAGCTGTGGGTATATCAATTTATTTGTCGCCCCGTCAGAGAGGGTGTGGTGGGGGTGAGTTTGTCGAAAAAAATCAATTATCATGTCAAACGACGTTGAAGAGTGTTCTCGATGAGAGCATCTTAATCAGGAAGTTGAAATACATAGCTGTGGGTATATCAATTCATTTGTCGCTCCGTCAGAGAGGGTGTGGTGGGGGTGAGTTTGTCGAAAAAAATCAATTATCAGTTCAAACGACGTTGTAGAGTGTTTTCGATGAGAGCATCTTAAGCAGGAGGTAAAAATACATAGCTGTGGGTATATCAATTCATTTGTCGCCCCGTCAGAGAGGGTGTGGTGGGGGTGAGTTTGTTGAAAAACATCAATTATCATTTCAAACGACGTTGTAGAGTGTTTTCGATGAGAGCATCTCAATCAGGAGGTAAAAATACATAGCTGTGGATATGTCAATTCATTTTTCGCCCCGTCAGAGAGGGTGTGGTGGAGGTGAGTTTGTCGAAATAAATCAATTATCATTTCAAACGACGTTGTATTGTTTTCGATGAGAGTATCTTAATCAGGAGGTAAAAATACATAGATGTGGGTATTGATATCAATTCATTTTTCACCCCGTCAGAGAGGGTGTGGTGGGGGTGAGTGTCGAAATAAATCAATTATCATTTCAAACGACGTTGTATTGTTTTCGATGAGAGTATCTTAATCAGGAGGTAAAAATACGTAGATGTGGGTATTGATATCAATTCATTTTTCACCCCGTCAGAGAGGGTGTGGTGGGGGTGAGTTTGTCGAAATAAATCAATTATCATTTCAAACGACGTTGTAGAGTGTTTTCGATAAGAGCATCTTAATCAGGAGGTAAAAATACATAGCTGTGGGTATATCAATTCATTTGTCGCCCCGTCAGAGACGGTGTGGTGGGGGTGAGTTTGTCGAAAAAAATCAATTATCATGTCAAACGACGTTGTAAAGTGTTTTCGATGAGAGCATCTTAATCAGGAAGTGAAAATACATAGCTGTGGGTATATCAATTCATTTGTCGCCCCGTCAGAGAGGGTGTGGTGGGGGTGAGCTGGTCGAAATAAATCAATTATCATTTCAAACGACGTTGTAGAGTGTTCTCGATGAGAGCATCTCAATCAGGAGGTAAAAATACATAGCTGTGGATATGTCAATTCATTTTTCGCCCCGTCAGAGAGGGTGTGGTGGGGGTGAGTTTATCGAAAAAAATCAATTATCATTTCAAACGACGTTGTAGAGTGTTTTCGATGAGAGCATCTTAATCAGGAGGTAAAAATACATAGCTGTGGGTATATCAATTAATTTGTCGCCACGTCAGAGAGGGTGTGGTGGTGGTGAGTTTGTCGAAAAAAATCAATTACCATTTCACACAACGTTGTAGAGTGTTCTCGATGAGAGCATCTTGATCAGGAAGTTGAAATACATAGCTGTGGGTACATCAATTCATTTGTCGCCCCGTCAGAGAGGGTGTGGTGGGGGTGAGTTTGTCGAAAAAAATCAATTATCATGTCAAACGACGTTGTAGAGTGTTCTCGATGAGAGCATCTTAATCAGGAAGTTGAAATACATAGCTGTGGGTATATCAATTCATTTGTCGCTCCGTCTGAGTGGGTGTGGTGGGGGTGAGTTTGTCGAAATAAATCAATTATCATTTCAAACGACGTTGTAGAGTGTTTTCGATAAGAGCATCTTAATCAGGAGGTAAAAATACATAGATGTGGGTATATCAATTCATTTGTCGCCCCGTCAGAAAGGTTGTGGGGGTGAGTTTGTCGAAAAAAATCAATTATCATGTCAAACGACGTTGTAAAGTGTTTTCGATGAGAGCATCTTAATCAGGAAGTGAAAATACATAGCTGTGGGTATATCAATTCATTTGTCGCCCCGTCAGAGAGGGTGTGGTGGGGGTGAGCTGGTCGAAATAAATCAATTATCATTTCAAACGACGTTGTAGAGTGTTCTCGATGAGAGCATCTTAATCAGGAGGTAAAAATACATAGTTGTAGGTATATCAATTCATTTAGCGCCCCGTCAGAGAGGGTGTGGTGGGGGCGAGTTTATCGAAAAAAATCAATTATCATTTCAAACGACGTTGTAGAATGTTTTCGATGAGAGCATCTTGATCTGGAGGTTAACATACATAGCTGTGGGTATATTAACTCATTTGTCGCTCTGTCGGAGAGGGTGTGGGGGGTAAGTTTGTCGAAAAAATATCATCATATCATCATAGTCATGTGTCGCTCTCTCGAGAGTATGGTGGAAGCTAGTTTCTTGAAAAAAAATCAATTTTTAGTTGAAACAACAAAATACCTAACAGTAGGTAAATGAATTAATGTATTTGTAGCCCCGTCGAAGGGAGTGTGGTGGAATGAGTTTATTGCAAAAAGTCAATACTTATTTCTAACAATGTTGTAGATATTCCTGTTGAATAATCTTTTCCAGGTGTTTCAAATACATAACTAAATATTGAGGACGTCGCCAATATTTCGATTCCAACAAATAAAAGTGATTTGTTTGTTTTAGAAAAAGTTCTTTGATTGAAAAGCTGACTTTCAAAATGTAAACATTTTTTATTTTGATATACAGATATTGAAACAAAAATCACATACGGAATAATTCATCAATAACCAAAATCAATCTTTTACAAAAAAATCATATTTACTAGACCCGAGGGGGAAGTAACTAGCCATTTTTTGTACACCTAATGAAAATAATGCAGTAATTAACTCTAATGAAAAATAATTACCATTAATGATGTTATACTATTCATCGGAAAATCACTGATTAAAATCCGCGTCTGCTCAGCGATCACCGAGGCGATCACTTACCGATTGTCAGACGGCATAAATTTGCCAACTTGGAACCGAAAAAAATCATATCACGGATCCCCAGAAACATAGATTTCGATTTTAAGTTGAATATGAAATGATTAATGAAGTAATGAAAATGTTATGATGTACCTACACCTAATGAAAGAGTTACTTCCCCCTCGACTAGACCCCATAAACATCTTTCATTTGTATACTTCATATAGTCTTTTCAAGCACCCTCTTATAATATGGTCATTAGAAAGAGTGACTGAAAAAGAAATATAGATGTTTTGAAAGTTCTCGCCATGAAAGAAAAATTAGTTTGATTCAAACAATTGCTGTAACCCCACAAAATATTAACATTATAAATTGACTGCAACCTTGAGAAAATCATCTTCTAGTTATTTTTTCAAAACTCAGTTATTTTCATATTTATGTATATATGTATACTATATATTAAACATGTTAAGATCCTATGTACAATCCTATATACAATACAATCCTATATACAATCATCCTAACACTTGGGGACCGTTCCTCTTCAAAAGGATTGTACCAAGAAAAACCACTTTATTTAACATCACTTCTTGAACACAAAAAGCTATACAACTACCAAGACTGGTTTCGAATTGTACTCAGTAAACCAAAAACGTTTTTTTCGAATATGTACTCACTCTAACATTTATATGAATTCGATCGGTCATCGTCACGATTCTCATTACCCAGCGTCATATTGACTTTGTGCAAGTTCAATAATTATGGATTGAGTGTTTGCAAATTTTAGTGGTGTTCTTGGTACTTTCACATTCCCCAGTAGTTATTCAAAAAAGCTTTGAAATTTGAGAAAACAAAAACTACAAATTCTCTTTATAATGTGAATGCTCTATCAAGAAAAGTATTGAAAAATTGCGTGAAAAAACTGTCTTTTCTGTGGTACACAGACAATGGCTGGGTCCGGTCCTGTTGATATCTGGAAGTCAGCTTTGGCCTTCCTATATCACCCATTGTGGTACCGACAACTGTGAACGGAATGGCACTGCATCGGTTGAAATATTTGTTTACTGGCTGTCGGCACGCAGTCGGCAGCAAGTCTGGCTCCTCTTTGCCCACAAGAGTAGCCAATGCCATTGGAAGGATAATTGTTTCTGGACCTACACCTCCTGGGACTAGAGCTTCTAGTACTTCATCTATGGGACAACTTCAGGAACTGTTTCGGCTTATTCTGTCGTGAAATTTCCGACGATATGGCTTGAAACGAAGCGGCACTGCATTTTTTGAGGTTCTCTGCCTCTCGGTGCGTACACTAATCTCACCGCGGCTTTGTGGGCTCTGGTCTCAGATCAATAAGTAAACATAGATTGGCCCAATGCTATGTAAACATCATATTCACTGAACCGAAGACAACTTTGTTTATTTACGAAGATAATTCTTGCGGAAACTGTTTTGTTTCAGGTTTTTGACATTCGAACCAAAACACAACACCTCTAGCACAGTGCCGTGCTTTTTTAAGGGGGTGAAAATTACTTATGCAAATGCAGTACCTGTGAGCTGCAACAAGTTATGTCACGGTATTATCTTAAAATTCCTAGAGACGATAGAAAGCCGGGGGTTGGCAGCAAATAACTTTTTAACAAAATTTGGGGATTCAAGATAGCGGATTAGTTTTGTGATTTATGATGATATTCTTTCCTTACTTGGATTCTAGGAGTTTTCAGCTATCAAAAATAAAGCATTATTTATGGTCTACAGTAATTAATTCGAGAGATTTAACAAGTTCCTTGACCATATTTCAAGTTTGGTGCCTGGGGGTTTATGTTGTGTAGATCAAGTTTCAACGAATCAATACGAATATTTGAATAAATATGGACCAGTTGCATAAAGCCTTCTGTTAACGTAGGTAACATAACTGGTGAGCTTAAACATGCGTTGCCATAGTAATCATCAAATCAAATATTTATTTGTCTGTTAAATTCTTTATGCAACTGGCCCTTTGAGTTAAGAAACCTTCTGCAACATCTATAAATAAATTGTTCATTCTGTTGAGTATTATCCTTCCTAAATTTTGGACCAGTTCATTCATATGGCAAGTACCTGTCAGAAAACAACTACTCTCCTGTCTAAGACCACGACGGGGATTGAATTAAATCTAACAGATACCTTTGCATCGTTCCTCAAAGCATCAGAGAACGCAAGTGCCAGTGTTTTGTGTTGATGAAGTGTTGTTTAAATTTTCCTGTGTGTTTTCGTGGTTTTTGTCCTGCTTAAACAACTTAAAGTTACATTTGGAATATTTTTCAAAATAGTGCAGTAGTTCAGTGAGATACAATGTCGAAATACTGCTTTGTTTTCAAAACAAATGATAGTAAACAAACATTCCACAGGCGAGGTTCCAGAGGCGTCAAATGCACGATACAAATCATGCAATCAAACGTATTCGTCAAATATAATATTGGAGGACAAAGAAACTCATTCAAAATTACAGATAAGAAAAGCCTATGGCAAAATGGCGAATGCCTCAATGTTTGTTATAAATATCTGTAAGCAGGGGGAAAAAACATTGAAGCTTATGACAGGAAAATTGAATTTATTTTCCAATAATATTGATATTGTTAAAATTCGAACAGATTGAATGAAATATATGCTTATCCACAAGTTATTATAACAAATAGGTAAATATACTATTATTTATTTAATTTTAAGCCTAACATATACAATATTACAAATGTATAAATATAAAGTGTCAAAGTGTATGTGAAAGAATAATTCTCAAGAAAGCTCAGTACATGAGGATTTCAACACTTGGTATTTATTGATTTTTAAATAGAACTGTCTTTGTCAAAAGAGACCTGACCCTTTCTACTTTGTCAGTTCCGCTTATTGACAATTCAAGGTATAATCAGATTTTGAAAAATATTTGAAGTACTTATTACCTTTACCAAGGCAAAACTATGGTTTGATAAAGGCTCTTCCTCAAAAAAATGATTTCCAAAAATTTAAAGCAAGTCCTTTGGTATATCATTAATTGTTCTCACTGTCAGAATTTTAACAATGTCAATATTGTAAATAAATAAATTCAATTTTCCTTTCATCTCAATGTTTTTCCCCCTGCGCACAGATATTTACAACAAACATTGAGGAATTCACCACTTTGCCATAGGCTTTTCGTATCTGTAATTTTGAATGAGTTTCTTTGTCCTCCAATATTATATTTGACGAATACGTTTGATTGCATGATTTGCATCGTGCATTCGACGCCACTGGAACCTCACCTGTGGAATGTTTGTTTACTATAATTTGTTTTGCAAACAAAGCAGTATTTCGACATTGTTACTCACTAAACCACTGTACTATTTTGAAAAATATTCCAAATGTAATTGTAAGTCGTTTAAGCAGGACAAAACCACGAAAACACACAGGAAAATTTCTAACAACACTTCATCAACACAAAACGACAACGTACAATGGCCGCCACGGTCGGTGTCACAAGCGGTGTTGCCAAGAGTAAAATAAATCTAGTAACCGCTCGAAGTGCCTAAAATTTCATCAGTTCAAAACGACATATATCTTCCTTTTTGGTAATTTTTTCACACCTTTCTGGACATAAACATTTCTCTAGAATTTTTAGAATAATACATCTTAATATAAAATATGATTGATTATGCATTTATTGGTAGGTTCCTACCAAAATCATATTTTTTTACCAATTTGACAACAGAGCGTCAATGTTTGAAAACATTAGGGATGAGAGGTGTACGTAAATAAACAAAGTTGTCTTCGGTTCAGTGAATATGATGTTTACGTAGCATCGGGCCGATCTATGTTTACTTATTGATCTGAGGCTCTGGTGGACTTGACTGATACAATCATTGCTGAGCCTTAATTTTCTGTGACTACCGGTTTTTAGTAGTACAGCTCATGGGCAACTTCTCAAACAGCTACTATAGTATTTCTACTTCTGGTTATACCTCATTACATCTCATTGAATGCTTCTAAGCAGTTGATTCGTTATTACTCATAATTATTTAATCATTTCATCTTGATAGGATAAAAATAAAAGACATTACTGACAAAGTTTAATGGAGTTGATTTTAGCTCAGAATAACATCACACTCTAATATTATCGAAATTTTACTCCTTCCAAAAATAATGATCGTATGTTTATACCATAGTAAAGCCTGGACAAAATGGGCATTCTTTTGTAATGAACATCCAGTTCCACTTGGTTATGTTTTTTCAAACAATAATGTCAAACTGTTGTTAAAAAAATTGGTGTAACTCAAATCTGTCATTTTACCCTCATTTCTTGAAAAATTGTATTGTTTTCTGAAAAAATGTTTCGTACGTCTGAAAGCATCACTCATCAGTAATCTTCAGCAGCAAAGATATTCAAATTCGTCCCAATTTGTATACATGGCATTATAAAATTCAAGGTGAGGTAGTGATTTTCCAGAAATTAAAAAAATGCTCATTATCTCGAAAACAGTGAGATTTTTACTAAGGTAAAATTCCGATATTCTGAACAGTCATGATCTGGTCTATCACCAGTTTCAATATTGTACAAGGTTTACCGGACACCCTGTATAAGCTGCAGCATGTCCTAGTCGGTGAAGACTTGGTGGAAATGACGGTATTTTGAGAGGATTTCTTGGAAAGCGATTTGAATAATGTGAGAATTTGAGGAGTTTTTTTGGTAGATAGTTAGATTGGAATAATCTGTTATCAACTTTTTCGAAGTTGTCTCGCTAACTTCATATATTTATGTAGGTAGAAACGTCCAGTTCCAACTAGAAACAGTTATCTATTTAAAAAAGCTTCAAAAATGTTAGCAAAATATAATTTCATATGAGTGGACAACAATCATCGCGTTGAAAAAAATAGTGGTCACAGGGTGAAATTTTGTTTTAAACCGTAGTCAGAAGAGCAAGTTTATTTGTTGCTATGCTTAAAAATTTGTTTGATAGCTAATCTGATAATCCCTAAGATGGCGAACAAAGTTCAAATTACTGATTTATCGAGGCATTAACAAATCGCAAAGTTTTATGGAATAAACCGCAATTGATAAATTGTGAAAGGCTTTCGCGGCCATCGACACTTACATGGTGGTTCTTCGGGTTGTAAGGCCGACGTATGTTTATAGAAGATCTCGACGTTTCGCCAACAGCAATCGCTCTGTAGATCAGTAACAAAGCGTTTGCGGACACATGTTTATGGGGAAAAAAGTTTTGATTTAACCTGAAAAATACGCCCTTAAAATCTTGATACTGAATTTTGAAACACCCTTCATGTGCAGGGAATTACATTTCCCTGTCTGTACTTAAGTATAGCTACAAACAAAAATTTGGCTCTAACAGTATTATTTCACCAGTGTAAAGTGAAAGATAAAACATAAAGTTATATACGGCTATATTTATTCAATATCAAAAGAACATCTTTATCCAAATTTTATAGGAAATATTCTCAAAAATTCAATTGTTCTCGAAATACTGAAAATCATTTCGATGGTGAACATAATGTATTCAACACCTCAACAAATTTTAATGAACAACCTTATCTTTCCGAAATTTTCCATTCAGTATATTTGAATTATTAAAAGATACGTCTTTATGATCTTTTTAAATCCATTTATTCACGAAATTTATGGGACGCCCCATAAATGATAATAGGTATAGACCAAGTGGTTTTGGAATGTCTCGTTCACGAAAAATCTAGATTTCCTTTTTCGGGCAGGTCAGTTGTCATATTAATTCAGAAAACATTCTATTCAACCTAAAACCCATCATTCTCTAATAACTGGTACATATCCTGGTAAAATTCCCACTTCATTCAAGGACTCCATTACGATACCTATTTTCAAAACGGGCGATAATAAAAATGTAACAAATTACAGACCTATAACACTTATTAACAACTTCACAAAAATCTTTGAAAAATGCATTAAAAATAGGGTAGTACACTTCTGCAATGAAAATAATATTCTTTCTGAATCCCAGTTTGGTTTTCGAGAAAATAAATCAACCGAAAAAGCGGTATATCAGATAATCAACCACATTGACAATTGCTTCCAAAACCAAGAAAAATGCATTACTGTATTTTTGGACTTGGCCAAAGCATTCGATACGGTAGATCATGACATTCTTCTCCAACGCCTGTCTTACACTGGTATAAGAGGCATCGCATTGGACATATTTCAGGATTATTTGAGTAATAGACCGCAAGTCGTGAAAATCAACAACTCAGTAAGTGATCCCTTACCAGTAACTAGGGGTGTGCCGCAGGGAACGGTGTTGGGTCCAATACTGTTTCTGCTGTACATCAATGATATTTTTAATATTGCTAATTTTAAGAGTAAAATAACATCATTCGCTGACGACACAGCAATTACATTTATTGGAAACACTTGGGACGAAGTACAAACTCTGTCTTGGCTAAGTGATAATTTACTGAGTGTAAACGTTGAAAAAACGAAATATATCGCATTCTCGCCAACAAGCAGTGACCAACCGATAGAAAATGTTATGAAAATACACAAACCCTCATGTGAAACTAATATGAATTGTGGCTGCACTTTCATAAACAAAACAAATACAGTGAAATACTTGGGTGTACTTGTGGATCAATGCCTTCGATGGAATAGTCATATTGATTGTACTGTTGTCAGATTACGTAAACTCATCTACAAATTCTACCAGCTTAGAAATATAGTGAGTCGGAGGTTAATGCTAAAAGTTTATGATGCTTTGGCTGAGTCCATTATGCGTTATTGTATTATAGTGTGGGGTGGAACATTCAAGTCCTCTTTGAAGAACCTAGAAGTAATCCAAAATACTCTGTTGAAAATTATATTGGGAAAAAACTGACGACATTCTTCAGAGTTGCTCTACAATGAAAGTGGTTTGTTAGATGTAAGAAAACTGTATATTATTTTCTACTCTATTTTATGGACTGTTAGCTCTCCAAGAACAACTATTCAGCATGCTCATAATACTCGGATAAGTGAGGATCTGACTTTATATGTGCCAAGATGTAGACTCACCCTAAACCAAAAATTTATATCGTATTTAGGACCAAAACTCTATAATGCATTACCTTTACAATTAAAACAAATCCACAGTAAATTTAAACTGAAAAGAGAACTGAGAAAATCGTCACTTGAAATGTCACCATCTCCCAGTCTATCATGTGGTTGTTCGTTTTGTTTATTCTGTTTCCATAAACACTCTTTTTCTAAAATATAGATTACATATGCATCTTTGGTATGGTGGACAAAGATAACACAAAAACTAGCCGCGGCTGAGTTGAGCAAGGTACAAAGACTTGCATGCCTCAGTATAACGGGAGCTATGAAAACAACACCAACATTAGCCATGGAAGTACTGTTGGACCTCCCACCGATTGACATAGCAATCATGGGAGAGGCAAGAATGGGACTCCTGAGGCAACAAAATACGATCAACAGATCGGATCACAACAAGATAAAAGAAATAGTGGGAGGCAACATTCTTGAAATGAACCCAACGGACCACATGACTCCTAGATACTTCTTCAACATCAACTTCGAGGCTATCTTGCAAGATCGAAGGGAATGGACAGACGACAATACCAGGAGCAAACCTGGAGAGAGGATCTGGTACACGGACGGATCCAAAACCAGAGAAGGAACTGGTGCTGGAATATACAGTGAGGGGAGGAACTCACTAGGAACAAACACCTCTGTATTCCAGGCAGAGATGTACGCCATCTTGCAATGCGCGAGAGAAATCAATATGAGGGAAATGCACAATGCACGGATCAAAATATGCACCGATAGCCAGGCGTCACTGAAGGCTCTTATGAACCCGAAAGTGACATCAAGACTGGTATGGGAATGCCGAGAAGAACTCAGTGTTCTCACAGAACACAACAAATTAACTTTGATGTGGGTTCCAGGACACTGCGGTATCGAGGGCAATGAAAAAGCTGATGAGCTAGCAGAAAGGGCTCATCAACTCCATATATTGGCCCAGAACCCGCACTCGGGATTAATAAATCCGACATTCGAGGATGCATTCGGGACTGGGTCAAGCGAAAACAAAAGGAGAGGTGGCACGAAGCCCCCCTCATGCACCACGGGAAAACATACATTAAAGAACCGTCAAAACACAAAACTGAAGAACTACTCAAGCTGAGCAGGAATCAAGTTAGAACAATAACGGGTCACTGGTCACAGTCCAATGAGAAAACACCTGCACAAAATGGGTCTCTACAACGGAGAACTTTCCTGCAGTCAATGTGGTAAAGGGACAGAAACAGCCAAACATATACTGTCAGAATGCGAGGCATTAGACCACAAGAGACAGGCATTATTCGGGAAACCCAATCTAACTCCCGAAGAATACAACAGCCAACCGGTGAAGAACCTGTACAGACTGGTACAGGGGACGAGAGTTACGGAGTAGATGCTGTAAAACCAACACGGAAAACACAAAAAGCCCAAGAGGCTGAGGTGTAGCTGGTGAAAGGACCAGCATCCGAGGAAGGAAAAAAAATATAGAAAACTGCACTTAACAAGCGAAGTCTTTTTGGAGCTAGAACAACAAACACCACATTCATGATTGGTGTCCCACGTCATGAATTTTTGATACATTTAGGGCCAGTTTCACAGGTTCTAGTTAGGGTTCAGATGAATTAACTTATGGTTAGAATGTGAACCTGTCAACGCCATTGAAAGAATGTCATTCACCGTCTAATCTTTCAGTTAGTTATCTGAATGTTAACTGGGACCTGTGAAACTGGCCCTTAAAAGCTTAGAAGATTCTCGTCTGTGTAGGTCTATATTCTGTGACCAAAACAACAATTTTTACAATTTTTTTTAGTTTCCAAAACGTCATCTGATTGAACCTTTTAGAACTCATAGAAAATGATGCGTGATCTCTGATTATTTTTCTTTATTGATACAATTTGTATATGGTGGATACAAAACTTAATTACAATATTTTCAGTTGCAGTTCCCACGATGAAGCCTCCCGATTGAAAGACGAAAGAGGAGTATATACCTGTTGTGACACGTAAGTTCAATAATTATTGCCTTGATAAATTAACGAATAATTGACATTTCATTCAGATTATTTTCCTCACCATGAAATAGACCAATCAGACAGCACCACTTTTTGAATAAATTCTGTTTAGAAAGTGATTAAATCAGAAGCTCTGTTTAACCGCTGTTAAATTTTTGTCCTCCATAATGGTTTTCGTTTTGTCGTTTCTCGCTTATTCTTACAATTATTGGCAACATTTTTAATAAAAAAAAAATTATTAATCGTTTGAATGACCTAACTTTGACTTTTATCAGTAAAACTCCATTTTTGATAGAATTATTATATACGAGGATGTATTGATATCTAGTTAGCCTAGACCAGTTCCCTGCATAAACAAAATATTGCGTTACCATAGCAACGAACTTATTAGAAGTGTCAGTGTAAAGTTTGACGTCAAAAAAGTAAACCAGAGTTGCGCAATAAATTAAAAGAAAAAATATGTCCACCGAAATTGTGAAAATCGAAAAATTGGAGTATCGAGCCATCATCAAGTACCTGTATTTAAAAGGGTTAAGAGGTAAGCAGATTTACGAAGATATGCTAATACCCTTGGTGATCAATGTCCTTCGTATGCGACCGTGAAAAATTGGACTGCAAGCTTCAAAAGAGTTATAGGCCAGTTTCTGTGTCCGTCCCCGAAAATATCGATGCAGTTCATGACATGATTTTAACAGACCGTCGAATTGGGCTAAAACGGATATCTGAAGCACTGAATATTTCATACGAACGCGTTCATCATATAGTTCACGACAATTTGGACATGAGAAAAATTGCTGCAAAATGGATCCCCAAATGTTTGAATGTTGACCAAAAGCGTGCAAGGGTAGTAGCATCGCGTTCAATCTGTGCTCGATTTGAAAACGATGTAGACTTCTTAAACATAATTGTTACTATGGATGAGACTTGGTACATTTCTACGATCCAGAAACAAAGCAACAATCGATGGAATGGCGACACTCCGGTTCTCCACGACCTAAGAAGTTTCGTGTCCAAAAATCTGCTGGAAAAGTTCTTGCTTCAGTTTTTTGGGATTGCCATGGAGTAATCATGATTGATTTTTTGGATAAGGGTAGAACAATAACTGGAGATTACTATTACACATTACTGACCACTCTACGGGAAAAAAATTAAAGAGAAAAGACGCGGAAAGCTATTCAAAGGTGTTTTGTTTTTGCAGGACAACGCCCCTGTACACAAATCTCATGTTGCCATGCAAAAAAATCGTGATTTAGGGTTTGAATTACTAGAACACCCCCCTTATTCACCAGATTTGGGTCCGTCCGACTATCATCTCTTTCCTCAACTGAAAAAAAGTTTAAAAGGTCATAAATTTTGTTCCAACGAGGAGGTAATAAAAGCTGTGGAGGTCTGGTTTGCAGAGCAAGAAGAAACATTTTTTTTGAAAGGTCTAGAGACGTTGCAGGTTCGCTGTAATAAATGTATCCAATTAAGAGGAGAATATGTTTAGTAATAAAATATTTTGACATTGAAATTTTGTTTGGTTCTATAGTAGGATTTTTCAATATATCCTCGTACATATTTTGACATAAGGCGATGAAAATACGTCAAAATCGAAATGTTTACATGTAAACTTTGCCACTTCAATGCATTTTGTTGAAATGCCAAAAGTATTAAAAAGATTGGTTGTTTGAAAAAAAAATCGTTAGAAATTTAATATTTTATTATGAATAAAATTATTTTTCTACGACAGAGCGTAAACTGTGGTTTTACGCAATGTTCACATTGCGTTAAGTGATACTTTTTATGGGCCGTGGTGGTCGGCTGGTAAAAGCGTACGCCTCGCAAGCGTGGGGTCGTGAGTTCGATCCACCGATTCACCGGTCTCGTGCATGGCATCACACGTTAAAAGGTAAGGGCTGCGTCTTCCCTAGCTCACACAAGTCTCTCGAAGACTTCCGAGGGTTGCGCGTAGGGGTGCAATCGGTTGACGGAAATAACAATTTTAACAACAAACAATTTTAGCACAAGTTCGTGAAAAAATCAACTGATCCTAAAGAAATGTTTTACGCACTGTCCAATCATTTTTCAAAAAGACATTATTCAGTTTTGGAAGTCATCATTTGATAATACGACGAAAATTGAAAACTTCAAAGGATAAAACTAGGGATGCACCGGAATTCCGGCGGTACCACTAAATCCGGCCGATCCGGCCAGTAGGCCGGAACTACCGTTCCGGCCGGATCGCTCCGACCTGATCGCGTTCCGGCCGGATTTTTCGGAACTTTTTGGAAATGTTTAAGTTTTAAATTTTTAATATAATTTAAATTCAAATATATGCAAAAATAAAGAAAATTATTTTAAGGTTTTTTTAAATTGGTGCCTACTTACCTACCTATTGTTAAGTCGTTAATTAATCACAAATAATTTTTTTTTGAACAAAATATATTTTCTTTCCTAAAATTACAAAACATAAATAGTAACTGAAAACATTATTAACAGCCAAATTCTAACAGCAAAAATAATAACCAAATTCCCTGTCATGGATAAGTCTTATAAGATAAGTATACAGTTTACATAAAAAATTAGAGTGAGAAACTTAAAACTTAGTACTCATAATTTATTTTATTAAGATTATGGTGAATAAATAAGAGCTTTTCGGCATTTTCAGAGTTTAGCCTACACCTATTATCAACAAATATATTACCAATTTCTGAAAATAGTCTCTCTGAATAGACACTAGTTGCTGGGCTTGATAGGAACTGCCTAACTAAGTTAATTAGATCAGGAAATTTTTCACGGTGCCTGCTCCACCACTCAACTGGATCTGCCTTTTTATCTATAATTGGCATTCCATAATAAGTATCAAGTTGATGGAGTATGTCATTTTTTAAACCAGATATAGAAGATGCAGACGTTGAAGCTGTTACAAAGTCATTGTAGCAGTCCCATAATGTAAAAGTGGAATTTGTTGATGAATCAGTTGTTTCATTTATTCTTGCTCGTTTCTGAATTGTAGCTAAAGGCTCATCGTCCTCATTTTCGGTATTAACCCTTTCATCTTCTCGTGTTTCTGCTTCATCAATGATACTGCAAGTATCTTTTATTTTTCTCAAAAGAACTTTTTTAATCTCGTCACTTATTAAGTTACTTGAAAAAAAATAAGTTTTATATCGAGGATCTAAAATAGTAGATATTGTATAATAATTTTTAGATTCAACATCGGCGAATCTCTTATTTATTCCCGTAACCAGGCTTTCTTTTATAGTTCCAACACCATATAACTGTTCTACCTTATGGGACAAAAGGTAGCGTTTTAATATTGCAATCGTTGGAATAACTTCTGAAATTATCGATTCTGTGTTGCTCATTAATTTTGTTACCTCTTCAAAAGGGCGCAATAACTCAAGAACCGATTGCAAGAGGTCCCACTGGTTATTTGTTAAATTGTTTAAACTGCTATTTTCAGTAAGGTAAATAGTTACACACCGTCTCAAATGAAGCAACCTCTCTAACATGTAGAAAGTGGAGTTCCACCGCGTTTGTACATCTTGTATAATTTTTTTCCGTTCCATATTTAGCTCTTGTTGTATTTCAATTAATTTACTGCATGCTAAAGAAGAATGATTGAAATGAGTTGCAATTCTGCGGGCAGTACTAATCATATCTGACACAGTTCTTTGAGATTGTAAACTGTCATTGATTATTAGTTGCAGTTTATGTATAAAACACCCCTCACTATTTATTTCTGCATCTTTACATCCTCTCACCATATTGGCTCCACTATCCCTCATCAATAAATGAATTTTTTGTTTGTCAATAGCCCAACCGTTTGTCAAAGTTTCAAGTTTATCGGCTATTGCAAGTCCCGTATGACTGCCTGCAAATTTAGCGCAACACAAAATAACATTTCGTTTATCCCACTTTTCTGAAATCCAGTGGCCTGTAACACTAATGAAGCTTTCATTTGTATTCGAGCATGTCCAAATATCAGAAGTAAGAGAAATAAACGAAGCTTCAGCCAGAACCTTTGAAATTTTTATCCTAACTCTATTATAAATGTCAGGGATTATATTATCAGTAAAATATTTTCTGGAGGGGGGTTTATACTGAGGAGAAATAGTATTGAGTAATCGCTTAAAACCAGTATTTTCTACCAAGGAAAAAGGTTGGTTATCTAAACAAATCATTTCTGCAATTTTATAGTGAATTCTTTCAGCTCTCTTGTCATTGATATCCCATGCTTTGTGAAGTTGTGTAAGTTCAGGTAAAGTTGGTTGCCTGGTCTCGACTGAGCCTGTAGCTGCAGATGTAGATGCGGAACCGAGTGCAGAATTCTTGTTTTCTACGAAATAAATTAAAACATTATTTTATTATATGCGGTCTAACTAAAAGCTAATATTTATTTTACTTCCAATTTTATTCAATCAAGTAATCAATCAAGCTATCGTAAATCATGAAGTAAAATTTTCATTAAGACAGGACAAAAAAAATTGAAATCAGACCAATCAAAATTCAAATCACTAGACACGATTTCAAGTCAAAAAATGTTATCTATTGAATCCGATAAATAAGCGACAAAAAAGTAAAACATTCAACAAACAAAGCTATACAAACCCAATTCTTTACCCCAACAAAAAATATAGATATAAAATATAAATATATTGTACCTTTTCCTCTAAAGTTATTCGAAAATTCTTCAGGATGATGCCGCTTCAAATGTATTATTAACGGGCTTGTTGATGCCGATTTACCAAAGCCTCCCCTCGAAACCACCATTTGACACAAATTGCAGGTAGCTTTGTTTTTGTCTTCTTTAAGGACATCAAAAAATTGTCAAACTTTTGACATTTTGACGATCTGTATTAAAGAAAAACAGCAATTAGTTGAATTAGTTTATTTTAAAAAAAAACAGGCCATTTTATATCTATGTAATTATAATTATTGATTTTTTTTACTTACTTAAAAATACACGACAGAACACTAAAAATCTCGAACCCAAAACACAAAAGTCTCAGAAACTTAAAACTTGAACACCAGCAGACATAAATGCAAAATGCAAAGAGGGATTTTCTATGAGCAAATGAAAAATGAAATGACCTGCAGCCCTGTGCCTTTGCTTATGATTAGCACTATTAGCAGGCGTCTGGGATTTCTGGACTTTCGCGTCTGTGATTCCCCGACTTTCGCGTCTGGGATGCCCCGACTTTCGACCAGATATATTTTGTAATTGGTCAACAGTGAAGGGTGTGCGTGTTTCCTTGCCTATAATAGACCGGCGGCTGTGCTTCCCCGCGGCGGCTGTGCTTCCCCGACTCCTTTTTAATTTTTTTATTATTGGCAGGTAACTGCTATTCTCCAATTGAATGAGTAGAATTGTTTTAATTTTGTTAATGCTGATTAAAATTTAATATTTAAATAAACAGTAATCTCTATCTATTAGGTAAAATTAATGGTAATTCTAATTAACACTCTGCATACTGTAGCTAGTTTTAAAAAAAGTAAAAATAAATCAGCCTTAATATTTTCAATGTTTTACGTATAAAAATAGGCATGCACATACTTAGGTCCCGATCCGGCCGGAATTCCGGCGATCCGGTCCGGCCAGAGGCCGGAATTCCGGTTCCGGCCGGATCGGCAAAATACCCGATCCGGTGCATCCCTAGATAAAACTTCAACAATCGCTACAATTTGTCAATAAACTGTAGTAGAAAAAATTTTGTTTGGTACATTTTCGTAAAGAATTTTTTCGTACTTGCGTGTTTTGTTGAAATCGACTTCGCCTCATTCAACAAACTTTACGCACATACAAAAAAGTATAGAGTTGGCAAGTGCGTTTTTGGGGTAAGTGCGTCCACAATTCATTGTTCATTCCGTGGTTGATTTTACTCTGAATAGCAATAATAAAACACTACTGACTCTCATTCATTGTTAGAAGTTGATATTGTTTGAGTTCATAACTCGAATTGAGTGAGATAAATTATCTCTATAAGCAGTCACTTAGGGTTGTTGGCTGTTGCCCCAGTCGATTGATAGTACGAACTATTCCGTTTTAACACATGTAATCGCACTTGCCCGCACTTGCCCCCAATACTTGAGGCAAGTGCGGACACCCGCCTCAAAAAATTTAAAAAAATATTTCAAAGTATTGAATCTGAGAATGAGTAAATTTTCCATATGAATATGATGAGGATATACCCAATGTGACATAAAAAAATAATAGCTTCAAGAAGCAAATTTTTAGTATTTTGTTCAAATGACTTATATGAACTAAAATAATTTTGTGTCGCACTTGCCCCGACTTACTTGCTTGTATTTCTAAATATTCCCTAATATTCGTATTCTTCAGTTTGTCCATTTTAGATACTCTTGTTAAATACTTCATTTTAATGGCCTGGATTCTTCTTTTTCGTCATTGTGAGAGTACCTAGGACTCGCAACCAAATGTCAAAATCGGTCTATTCGAGGATATATTGAAAATTTCTTAGCCTACTATAGAACCAAACAAAATTTCAATGTCAAAATATTTTATTACTCAACGTATTTTCCTCTTAATTGGATACATTTATTACAGCGAACCTGCAACGTCTCTAGACCTTTCAAAAAAAAATTGTCAATAGTGTCAATTTCTTCTACGATTTAGGAATTTTAATTTTTCAACCAATTATCTACTTTTGCTACCCTCAAATTTGATCGTTGCGAAAGTAGAGAAAGTAGATATATTTGGTGTCAAAAAAACAGATGTGTCAAATTCTATTTCTACGAGAAGAGCATTTCTGCCTACAATAAAACGCACCGATAAATTGAGCAAACAATACACAAAGACTATGGTCACTGTACATATACAGGGTGGGGCACCGAAATCGAAACAGATCGAATATCTTCAAAACGCATGTGTTGTGAATAAAATGCAAAAACAGGTCGATTTTTAATCCAAGGGGGACATCTTCCTATCATAACCTCAACTGTCATACCTCTCCCCCCACCCCTTGGGCACTAACGCCCAAACAATTTGAATAGGGAAAGTAGTAAGTGTGACACATCATTGAAAAGGTAATTTCATAAGGAATTCAGCCATGTCAATTTTTGCCACCTAACCAGACCACCACAGCTTTTATTACCTCCTCGTTGGAAGAAAATTTACGACCTTTTAAACTTTTTTTCAGTTGAGGAAGGAGATGATAGTCGGACGGAGCCAAATCTGGTGAATAAGGGGGGTGTTCTAGTAATTCAAACCCTAAATCACGAATTTTTTGCATGACAACATGAGATTTGTGTGCAGGGGCGTTGTCCTGCAAAAACAAAACACCTTTGGATAGCTTTCCACGTCTTTTCTCTTTAATTTTTCCCGTAGAGTGGTCAGTAATGTCGAATAGTAATCTCCAGTTATTGTTCTACCCTTATCAAAAAAATCAATCTGGATTACTCCATGGCAATCCCAAAAAACTGAAGCAAGAACTTTTCCAGCAGATTTTTGGACACGAAACTTCTTAGGTCTTGGAGAACCGGAGTGGATCGTAGAAATGTACCCAAGTCTCATCCATAGTAACAAATCGGTTTAAGAAGTCTACATCGTTTTCAAATAGAGCAAAGATCGAATGCGATGCTACTACCCTTGCACGCTTTTGGTCAACATTCAAACATTTGGGGATCAATTTTGCAGCAATTTTTCTCATGTCCAAATTGACGTGAACTATATGATGAACGCGTTCGTATTAAATATTCAGTGCTTCAGATATCCGTTTTAGCCCAATTCGACGATCTGTTAAAATCATGTCATGAACTGCATCGATATTTTCGGAGACTGACATAGAAACTGGCCTTCCCGATCGGTCATTATCATCAATGGAAAATTTACCTCTTTTGAAGCTTGCAGTCCATTTTTTCACGGTTGCATACGAAGGACATTAATCACCATGGGTATTAAGCATATCTTCATAAATCTGCTTACCTCTTAACCCTTTTGAATACAGGTACTTGATGATGGCTCGATACTCCAATTTTTCGATTTTCACAATTTCGGTGGACATATTTTTTCTTTTAATTTATTGCGTAACTCTGGTTTACTTTTTTGACGTCAAACTTTACACTGACACTTCTAATAAGTTATTGTTCGTTACTATGGTAACGCAATATTTTGTTTATGCAGGGAACTGGTCTAGGGTAACTAGATATCAATACATCTTCGTACATTGTTTTGATAACATTCATTTTTGTTTTCTTAATAAATTTCTTTTTATTTATAAAGTTTGTATTCATTGTGTAGTATTGATTTAATTTGTTTTGTATTCTGTTGTTAATTTATAATTCTTGTTTTCCATCTCCTTGTTTTTCTATTCCTAAATTTTTGTAATTTTCTACTTGTTGTATATACACTCCTTCAATTTGTATATTTATCGTTTTTCTTTCTTCTTTAGAAATTACCATCACTTTGGTTTTGTTCTTGTTCATTCTCATCTAGTATCTATTCTTCAAATATTTTATTCCATATCTCTAGATTATTTTGTAGATCTCATCGTTCATTCTCGGTCATAATTATCAAATCATCTGCAAAGTCACCCTCTAATATTTCTATTCTCTGTAGGTGTCTGTATCCATATTGTTTTTTAAGTTTTTGTGAATTTTTTTTCATTATCTCGTCTACAAATACAGCGAACAGCAATGGACTTAGTCCTACTCCTTGTCTTAACCCTTCTCTTGATGTAACTTTTTCTGACATTTTTTTATGCCGGAACACCCGGGTAACATTATTTTTATATATATATTCTTTTTGATCTTGATTATTTTGTTCCTCTATTCTTTAGAAATTCCCATAACTTCGACTTTGTCGAACGCTTTTTGAAGGTCAGTGAATCCTAATCATGCGTCTTGCCCTTGCTGTAGCTTTTTTTTTCTGTCCTTCCACCACCATGCACCCCCTAAGGTTGAGGCCCGGAAGGATGAACGCCCCAGCACTCGTACGTACTCGAAAGCTCACCCCCCCTATCCACCACCCCCGCTCGTTAAAGCGGTTCCTCATCCTGATGATTGGCGATCAGCAGAATAAAATCTGATCGTTTGATATGGAGTGCTCGGCCAATTCTCGGCCTGAAACTCTCTTATATCTGACATGAGTTTAATTTGATTTAACAATGACTTTACTTAATGTGCATGGTGCCCCCCTGAAACTGGCTGAAGGCCTGAAAAACACTTGGCTGAGGGCCAAGTGTTGTGTATTGAATTTACTGAGTTTACCACTTGGTCGGTTCTTCTTGGAATCTGAAACATAAAAGCTTGATTATCGAAATTTTAAGCCTGTTGAAGTAGACGTTGCCGTCGCCGAAGGTTTCGCTTCCGTCTTACTTCTTCAGGGGTGTCGTTGTCTCCCTGGTTCACTGGTCGTCTGTATTTGTCTCTGTCTCTATCGTCTTGCTCACGTCTGTTCTCGAGGAGCTCCGTGAGCAACGGGTTCGTGTGGGTCTCTACTCTGTCTAAAGTAGTCCCCACGTGATTCCTGATCAGTCTGTCAATGTAGTCCGGATGGATGTCTAAGTCTCGATATATAAACCTGTTTGGCATATATCGTGGTGCGTATGTTGCCATTCTCAGGCAGACATTGAAGAAGGCCTGCATCCTCTGCCTGTAACTGTTCGCGCATTGCCCCCAAGCAGTAGACGCGTACATCATGATTGGCAGAAGGATTGTCCTGCCTGTCCTTCCAAAAACCGCTTTGTGATTCTTCTAGCGTTGCCTCTACTATACTAAAGGTTTTATTTTTTTATCTATAATTTTCTCATATATTTTCATTGCTGTACTTAGCAATGTTATGCCTCTATGCCCTTTTGAAGATAGGGACAATCATTGCTACTTTCCAGTCATTAGGTATCTGCTCTTCGGACCATGCTTTATTAAATTTGATTAACAGAATATTTAGTCCATTTTCTCCCATATTTTTTAACATTTCAGTTAGTTTGTTTTCTACAGGTGATTTTTCATTTATTAGTTTATGCATAACATCTTTCATTTTATATAATGTTATATAATTTATTTCTTCGTTTTCGTTTCTTTCTTGTGATTCTTTGTTTTTGTTTGTTTCTTTTTCTATTTGTTGGTATGGCTATCTAATAACTCTTGAAAATATTCTCTCCATCTATTCATTATCTCTCTGTCTTCTCTTATAATTTCTCCCTTTTTGGCTTAATGCCATTTATCTCCGCTGTTTTCTCCTATAAACCTGGATTAAACTATCGAAATATGATTTTATTTTTTGCCAAATAGTTTCATGCACAATAATTTTAATTTTATATTATACCTAGTACATTCAACTATTTTCCAAGCAAAATCATGTTCAAAATATTTTGAGTGTTTAATCCATTAAATTCATAGGTCTAGTGATATAATATACTCGTATATCTCCAATCTGTAAAAATAATTCGGGGTTAATAAAACAAGACCTCGTTTATCAGCGAATATATTTTTCAACGGGCCATAATGGTTAAGGAATAAATTGGTAGTACATTTACTTTCACGGCATTGGCTACCATGAACATTTGACATTGATATTGATATTATATATTCATGGATGCCATCACAGAAAAAATGAATGAATTTATTCCATAACAAAGATGGTCCATTTCCGCGAAAACGGAAAACTGATTGTCCTAATTTTGCTAGTATTCCCTTGATGTAACGAATAGTTTCGACGAAGTCAAAACACCCTTCTCTCGCACATTCCCACAAAGTGGGAAATATGGGGAAAATATCTGTCAAAAAACAACTACTATCCCTTACGGACATTGAATTATATCTGACATCCATTTGTGCAACTTTCATGGAGGAAACAATTGCAAGTGCTAATTATAATAAAACAATGAATGATATCCTGCAATATCTGACCACTTTTAGTGAGGATTCTAATAAAGGAATTTGCCCACT
This sequence comes from Chrysolina oricalcia, assembly GCA_944452925.2. Taxonomy (NCBI): domain Eukaryota; kingdom Metazoa; phylum Arthropoda; class Insecta; order Coleoptera; family Chrysomelidae; genus Chrysolina; species Chrysolina oricalcia. Next base: position 9,215,736 of record OX101816.2, read on the forward strand.
TTACACTGGGACACCCTGACATCATTGGATAATTCATTAAGAATCTATGGTTTAGTCATCCCTTTCTGCTTGGCCTTCGTGAAAATGGTTATCTTCAATCCACGATATTCCGCAATTTTGCATTAAAATTTTATTTCCATATCACTTTATGACGAAATGTCTTTGTTTCAGAAATCTCAATTTCTCGACTGCAACTTGTAGTGAAGACGATTGCGAATATGGACCTTATAAGAAAAATAAAGTTGCCAGGGTGAGTCTTTGAATAATGCATTTGAAAATATATATTTAATGTTTATATGCACCGCCCTTCTTTAAATATTTTTGGCAGTTATAACTGAAGCCCATTTCCTTCAGATGATTTCTAGCGAAAACATTTAAAAGAGAAAGAACGTTTCGTGTTACACGCAGTTGCTTTGACTACATATAATCGATACTTGAGCTCATAATTCCTGGACACTGAACTACTGCGTATCAAAGCTCATTTTATAATTTTGATAGATGTATAAGTAGGAAATGAGATACCAAAAATTTTGGTTTTTGTACTTTTTGCACTTCTGTTATTTCACGTTAGGTTTGAGGTAGTCCAACTTTAGATAAAAATGTATTCCAAAATTTTTTTCTCATATAAATACATTCAGAGCAGTGGGCCCACGAAAATGAAGAATTCTACAGAATGACCCAACTCCTATGTGTATTTCAATTATACAGTGTGGAACAACCAAATGAAATAAACTGATTATTTCAATTATTGTGCATATTTATAAAAAAATCCTGAAACACGTTAATTTCAGATTCTGAAATGACATTCTGCAATGATAATGTCATCCGTACTTTCACCCCCTTCTAGTGACAGTTACAACCCTCAAATTTTAAAACGGGAAGTAGGAGCATGTGATACATCTATAAAAGTCTTCATTCTCTATTCAAAAGTGTTATTTTTTTCGAGTTGTACTGCCGGACAATCCGGACATTGATTTGGTAATGTGGCGGTGCTCCATCTTGCTGGAACCTTCTCATATTCGCTGGAACTTGTGGGTTTGCTGGATCAGGATATATAAGTTTACCAAAGTTGACACAATATTATTTTGGAGCATTGCCATTAGTGAAAAACGGGCCAATGACATGGTTTCCAACTATCCCTGCCCAAATATTAACCTTTTTAGGGTACTTATTGTGTATTTTCTTCTCTCTTCCAGTGATGGTTTTCTGTAGACCAGTGAAACGTAAAAGTACACTCAACAGAATACAAAACATGTTCCAATTGGATCACATTGTTATCTAACATTTCTATCATTTGTTCACAATAATATGTTCTTCGATCAAAATCATCTTTAACGAACTCCTGAGTTGGTGTCATTTTATAGGGATGCATTTTATTTTCTTTTAATATTCGAAGAACCGATGAATGACAACATTCAATGTTGCGACTACTTGTTGACTCGAAGCACGTGGGTTTTCCTCAAACTCAAGCATTACATCCAATCTGGTATCGATTTTTATAGCATTGAAGGGTGTTTTTTTATCTGCCTCACATGTCCAAGCTCGCGAAATTGCTTTTATTTCTGACCGAGATATTATAAGCTTATATCGTCATAGTTACGCTATCAATGAAGAGGGGCATAACTCCCTCGGGACATTATAGATTCTATAATTCCCTCTACCTTTTACAAGTAAAAATAAAATATGAAATGCTAATATAACAATTTCTTCTTTTGAATGGCTGGAAGATGGGTTTGGCAATCCTAAATACATTACGATTTTGCTGGAGATTTTCCACAACGTGTTTTTTCCAATTGGCTGAGAAGTAGATTTATTTTGTTGGACGCTCAAAGAAAATTGCTCGATACCTTCAGGATGCAAAGTCATATAAGTCAAAGCAGAGAACTCTTTTTCATCCACAAATGTAAATTTCTTCGATACACCAGTTTTACTTTCCGGTAGGTTCACTACCATAACGGAATCCCGGATCTCTCTATCCCATATCTTCATATTCAAAAGTTCCTGACTTCTGCATCCTCCAAAATAACCCATAATCAAAACAACATATAACAAAAAAAAAGGAAATAAATACACACAGAAAGGGTTGATTCGCATTTTTCACGCTGGAGGTTGTGGGTTTAGTTTTGAAATTTTTTTCAATGAAATCAATTAGAGTTATTCCAGACTTTATAATATTTTCCAATATTTGTATTTTCAATGACTGCATGAAAGTTTACGATAGAAAATTATGGAAAGATTTCTGATGATATGATTAAAATAGTCGTAGAAAAACCATAGTGTACAATATACAGTTCCATTATCAAGAAACAGTATTAGTATTAGTTGCAAAGAATTCGAAAAAAAATACATTTGTTAATAGAAAATGATAACACCTTTTAAAAAATTTGGGGTTGTAACTGTCATTCGAAGGGGGTTGAAAGTAAGGATGAAATTTTGTCATTGCAGGATGTCATTTTAAAATCTGAAACTGACATGTTTCGGCCTTTTTCATAAATATGCACAACAATTGAAATAATGAATTTATCTTATTTCGCTATTCCACACTGTATGAAAACTGCATAAAAAAGTTTGAAAATACTGCGAGATATTACATCACACGTTAATTCAAAACACCTCAACAAAATTTTATTACTTTACTCACGTGGCAAAGGTATTATTGTGCAAGATATTTTTTCCCTCATTCTGGCATAGGAATATTAATAATTTTGAATTTTGATGCAAAAAAGCTGTTTGTGATTGTAATTAATCTGATAATATTAACACCAAATGAAATTAACCTCCAGTCAAATTTCAACTCTCATGTCAGTAGTATCAATAACATTTTCTGGTTTTAGTACTCTTCACCGCAGTTTTTGTATGTATACTGCTCTATATCTACGAATTGAAAAACAAAATTGAAACTCCAGGCATCCCTTCCATATTGTCCTACCTTCGTTCTAATTTGTCTGTCTGTTTTTCTTCCTGTCGCCCCACCCCTTCCATAAAAGAATAACTATCTGTTTGAGTTGATTGAATTTGTTTGGACTGAAATGTTCATGATTTCAACATCGACATTATTACATATTCTATTTTCAACAGACCACAGACGTGGGTCTTAATAGTGTTAGATTTTTTTGGATTCCAATTTTATAATTCTTTCAAAAACATTATTCATATAGCCAATTCAATTCAAAGTTCATTGGGATGACTCGCTCTGAAAACAACATTTGTATATATCTAGAATAAAAGGTTACACTCAACAGACCATTCATGAAAAGTAGGAAATGAGAGCGGGAACTGAACCTTGGAGAACACTTGAGCAAGCTTCTCTTTTTCAATCCAAGACCAACATCCCAATCTATTTCAGAGTTTTGAGGAAAATTCAGAGAATGGGGTATCCCCGATTCAATCACATATTCATCATAATCTTTATCAATTGCATGTTGTTGATCGAAATTTTAAATAAATTATAGATTCGATACTCTCCAATGATAAGCGAAAACTTAAAGTACATCATTTTGATAAGTACATCTGAATTTTCAACGTCTCCGACGATATTTTTTACTTAGGCATTTGAACCATTACTATTAATGATGCATTTTATAAATAATAAACCGAAGGTTTTATAGATAAGAAAATGTACGCTAATTAGTTTATTTTAATTCGAGGATATGAAGATGCAATAAACGAGTGACTAATTATAATAATTAATTACGAGATTTTCAATGAACGAATCATGATGGCGATGAAATCAATGGGTACTTACTTAGTATGGTAATTCTGGCTATATACATTTGATATTTCCTCATATTTTTTTTCTGGAAATAAATCTGAAGTTTAAAAACAATAAATAGATTGTAAATTTGATTTTTTGAAATAGCAAATATCTTATTTTCAGTACTGATTAGTTTGTATACTGATGCTTCCTCTTCTTCCTGACAAAACCTGCATAGCATTTCTGTAGCCAAACCGATTGTACTCATTTGTTTTTTGAACTTACAGTTCCCTGTGAAAAGTCCTACTAATATTCCGGTAGTGCTCCTCTTTTGGCAGTAGACATTCTGTGAATGTTGGCAGCGGTGTTTTGATAAACTTCTTGGCCTGTTGTGAAAGGATTACCCTCTCTTGAATTCTTGCGATTACCCTATATATGATTTTATAATATTATGACATTATTATTTTTGAAGTATTATACAAGTAATTTTTTTAAGTAAAAAGTCAAATCAATTTAGAGGAGTATTTGAGATGTTTTAGATGTCTTGAAATGGGACATAGAGAAAAAATGTCCTTTGCCAGAAAAACAAGAGGAACCAAAAACAAAAGACGACGCAGGACCATCGAATTTTTTTTGCATTCAGTTCTATGACAGATAGAAAAAACTGCCGATCATCATCCACTCCTCCTGAATAATAAAACTAAATGGAATATTTGAATCCTAGACAGTGGTTTTACTGATCACATGACGTATTATAAAGAAAAATTTAACCAATCATGATGCAAACATTGAAGTAGCAGGAGGGGGTATTCTTCGGGATTTGGTGATGTTGACCTAAAGCTGATACCAGAAATGGTGAACAAATAACATTAAGAATTGTCATGTATGTACCGACATTGAAAACAAATTGATTATCTCTGTATCTGACAGCTGAAAAAGGATTCAAAGTAATATTTGAGAAGAACTGTTCAGAAATAGTTGCTCCAGATGTATATTTAGTAGCAAAATCTACAAATTTTCGAGGTACCATCAACGAGAATAAAAATGACGTATCACATAAATCAAATGAAGTTGTTTCAAAAGAAATACAACTTTGACATAGACGAATGGCACATTTGAATATATCAGATGTTAGAAAGTTGATACAAATCAAAGAAAATGTGATATCTGAATACGATGGGAATGAGAGCTGTGAAACTTGCGGTCAAGAAAAACTTAAGAAATGTTCTTTACCCAGTGGTACATCAAATCGTGAACTTTCCCCGTTGAAGCTAATCGACTCTGATGTTGGTCCGATACAACCTGTATCAAATGGAAATAACATCACATTTATAGACAATTATTCAAGATATTGTGACGTAGCATTCATGAAAACAAAAGGTGAAGCTTTCCAACATTTCATAGAATATAAAAAGATGGTGAGAAAATTGAGAAGTGACAATGGTGGAGAATACCTGTCAAAAGAATTCATACAGAGGGTAATCCTTTCACACCTGTATCACCTGGGGAATTGTTTCACCATTCTTGAAATTTTGTTGGATCCATGATTTGGAGTTTGTTTTTAGTACAGCTTATGCTGTACCGTAAAAATGTTCTGGTCCTTACTTGTCCTACTTGTTCCAATCGACCTCTTCATTACCTCCTGTGTGTGCTAGTACCCAGGCCAGGGTCAGTCTGTTCTGACTGCCCATCTCTTTCAGGGCTTCTATGCAGTCCCAAACAAGACTTGAGGCAACTTGTATTTTGACTGCTTTTATCGCCACTTGGCTGGTTGAGTAAATTACAATGTTTTTTTTTCTGAAAACTGATGCCTTATTAACTCTTGCGCGCGCTATTTTATTTTTTTTAACACTGACGTCTTCCTTGTTACTGTATGAAAAATTTTGTTGTGATAATTTTATACTTTTTAACTATCGAAATAAATATTATTATTATCGCTTTCCCTTTCACTAAATTGTCGAAAGCAACAATGTTGAAACGAGTGGAAAAATATCTAGCTAAACAAAACTTATTATTAATATAATAAATACTCTTGTAAGCCCACCGAGTCAAAAATCCTATTCCAATCTTTTAGTATAAAATTTTGTCAGGCTCATAAATAACGGAGTAGTTCATGCTTATATTCAGATATTTCCATATCTCAGCAGTTCAATTTGATTAACAAAATGGGTGTCTATCCATTCTGTAGTAGATAGTAAATCAGCCGACAAAAAAATACTATTTTGAGGTGCATTCTGATTTCGAATGAATATGTAGATGTAGAAAACTTCATTGACACATACAGGGTGTCCCAAAACTCAACGTCATCCTTTGAAGGGCTGATGACTGACCAGAATATCACAATATGACCTTAGTAAAATATTGATAGTTTTGGAGAAATTGGCATTTTTATGAATTTGTTGAAAATCGAAACTTTTGATCGGTATTTCGAGTGTCACAGGTACAAAACTTCCGATTCTAATTTTTGTTATGCAGCCCTGAATAACCCTCCTATTGATTTAAATCTAAAATACAAATATTGCCTGCCACCAAGTCGAATGAAAGCGTGCCATCTTTTTAAAAACGATCTTTTTATTTATTTATGGACCGGCATCTAGAACAGTACAATAATTGGCCCTTTTGAATTACCTAACATTCTAAACGTGGAAATTTATCGCGATTTTGTAGAAAACGAAGTGCATAGTCTTTTGGAAGATGTACCTTTGGCCAAATGCAGGGCGTGGTTCCCAAATGACGGTTGTCCAGCTCATTACGCACGACCAGTGAAAAATTATATCAATCAAACCTATCCACAGAGATGGATCGGCAGTCTTGGTCTCATTTTGTGGCTTCCTCAGTCTCCAGATTTAAACCCACTAGATGCATGAATTAACTCGTGAATCGTGCAAATATGTTTTTCTTCTCCAAAGTATTGCACCAATATTTTTATTATGGATTTCAATCAATAGAAGGGTTATTCAGAGTTGCATAATGTGGCGTTGCTGCGGGCGAGTGCGGACCTGTCGCTTTACCCATAAACAAGACTGCGATCCGAGCGAATGTTCGAGAATCTTCGTCTCCATCGTTCGAGAAAGTACGACATCTAGATGCGCCTCGAGAATTCTTGTGTAGATTTCCTTCGACTATATATGCGGACCGAAGCAGAGTTGGGGCAAAGAATATCTACAATACTAAACAAGAAGCGACACTCTTGTCGGCGCCTTTGATGTTCGGTGGGTAATTTTTGATGACCTCCGCCATTTTGTTGGGGTGCTAAAGGTCGGGACACAGGAAAAAAATTATTATTGAACGACAGAAGCTGCCTTCGCGTACCGAAGGATGCGTTGCGAAATGAAAAGAAATATATTTGGTATGATTTATCTGATTTATTCATTTAATTATCATACTTACGAGAAAGGGTTGAACTTTTTCAAGCACAGAAGTTGTTAGATTTAAATTGTAACCATTAAAAATTACTTAAATAATAAGACAACCACAGATCAAAACTATGTCATAACGCAGAACATAATAATTCTGATAGTTGACAATGGCAAAACTGAATCAGCTGCATCGACATAACCTTATTAATGATCAGCTGTTCAACATACGCCATCTTGCCAGTAAACATGAGCACTAGAAAACGATTTTCCCCCACCACTGCCACTGTCGCTTCTTGTTCAGTATTGTAGATATTCTTTGGTTGGGGACAGTTTTAGTTCAGCGGAGTGAGAGTTACAGTTAGATGCCGCGACGGATATTCTAGTTGTGATGTACTTATGTACAATGATTAGTAATAAGATTGTATGTTCATAAATAAATTACGTAAAATAAATTAGACTTTAAATATACTACAATAACAAAAATTAGAATCTTGAACTATGAAGTTTTGTACCTGTGGCACTCGAAATACTTATCAATGGTTTCGATTTTCATAAAACTGCCAATATTTCCAAAACCATCAATATTTTACTTAAGTCATATTGTGTTATTCTGGTCAGTCATGAGATGGAATATCACCCCTTCAAAAGATGACGTTGAATTTTGGTACACCCTGTATAGGCTGGAGCCAAAACGAATTTTAAACGCTAAAAATAAAAAAAATAGTAACAGGCAAGGACCAGGTGGAAAATGTTGAGGAGTTCCAACTTTAGGGAAAAAAATTAAACACGAACACACTCAAAATGATGAAATGGGAATGCAGTTTAGGGGTTGAAAACGGTTTTTGGCGATTTGTTGCGAAACTTGACCTCCTAGCGAAAAATGTTCAATGAAGAAGTTGTAGATAATAAAAATATCGAAAACTTATGTAATTAACACTTCTTGACATAACCTCAAGTTAACCGTCAAAATGGAGAAAAACCGATATTTCAGTATTTAATTTTTTCTCGAGTTTAAATAATTTAATATACATGAAAATTTTGGCGTTGAATAACCATGATTTTTTCGCAATTCATAAGACGACCAGTTATCGAGTTATGTACATTTTTTCGAAAAAAATACCCTTATCTTCCACAAACAATTGTCTTGATATTTTTTTGTATTTCGAAGGTCCTATAGTGATGATCATTTCAATTTTTGAAATGTCTATTTTGAAATGGTCTACGTAACTCGGTGGTTTATTGATCGTTAAACCGCTTAAAATTGCGAAGAAAAGTCTCTTTGATTCAATAATTTTCGACTTTCTTCTTTATTTTTATAACAAAAAGTAGTTTATATTAAATTATTTATAATGAAACATTTGAATACATTATAAAGCCGCGTACAGACCAAGTTCCAATGCAAACCAACGCCAACTCGATCGAATGTGATCGTTCGTGTTGGGATTGGAAATGATTTCTTGTTGTCGTCCACACCGGATTTGCAATTCAGTTCGGTGCGTGTAGAGCTAAAAACATGTCATCAAGCGATGAAGAAGATTTGTTATTAGCAAGTGCGGTGTGTGTACTACATTCTTTAACCACAAAAAAGAAGAAAAAATGTCAGCCTAGGCGTTGGTGGGTGACAACGCCTTTCAAAAACAGACATTTATACAGTGGAAGTCACTTATTAGAGGAACTTCAAGGTGAAGATGGTGGACATTTTCGAAATTTTTGTAGAATGACACCAGCTATTTTTAATGAATTACTTCTGCTGGTGAAGCCAAACATTGAAAAGCAAAATACAAATTACAGGTGCGCGATACCCGCGAAAGAGATACTTGCATTAACACTTCATTTTTTGGCAACTGGAAATTCATATTCTAGCTTGGCATTTACATTTAAAGTCTCGAAACAGTCCATTTCAAGTATTATTCCTGAAGTGTGTTTGGCAATAATTGATGAACTTCGTGATTTTGTAAAGGTTTGTATAATTTTACAAATAGTAGGTAATTATAATAATTTACAAATTAAGATACTCGTCAACACGACCTGTTGCATGAGTTTCACCCTCATTAGTTTGATTCAGTATATGAAGAGCAGGCAATATTGGTAAAGGAGTCGGAACACTCACTGGAGGAGCTGAAGCCCAATGAAAATATTGTTGCTGCTGATGGTACTGACCACCACCCGGAAAACATACAGCAAATACGTCGGGATATTTCAGTAGATGATTATTATTTGGCTGAAAATAAAATTTCATATATTCTTAGGTCCTCAAATGTACCTGGTTCGAATATTTATTCGTATCTTGACCCAAATAATCAGCTCCTGAATTATATCGACGTACTTAAGAACCACCCTGTATACATAATTTCCAAAATGGCGGCTATTTAAAAGTTTTAAACGAATTTTGATAAATGGGATTAGGTGTTTTAATAAATCTTAGGCCGGCTGTTTTTTGCCTAATAATGAACAGAAAAGGCAGAAATTATTGTAATGGCGTGTATTTATTTGCATAATTTTCTGAGGAAAAATCAATCTTCGAAGCATATTTACACGCCAAATGGAACATTTGATGTGGAAAGAAATGGACAATTAGTGGAAGGATCATGGAGAAACCAATCTGATGGAAGTACCTCTTTTACCTCACTACCTAAGGTGGCTAGATAATCCGCTGCAAGTGCAGAAGAAATTCGAAAAGAATTTGCAGACTAATTTTCATCTGAGGGACGTGTGTCCTGGCAAGATGACTACGCCTAATTTTTTTTCTTCACTTCAAACTTGGAGGATGTAGCAAGGGCAATGACCGGTGATCAGCAATCTTAACTGTATAATAATATAGATTGAAATAAAAGTTGTACTTACATTTGTAGTGTTTTGAGTTTTTCTTGGGCGGAACTTGTCGTTAAGGAACTGCATTTCCTTAAACGCAAACCATTTCGAATGGTACTATGATTCTGTCCCCATTCCAGAGTATGTCTCGTCACAATTCTCGTCGATAAGATGTCAGAAGGCTCTCTATTTTTTTCTTTACTGCAGCTACTTCGCACCCAAGTTCAACTGCAATATTCTGCCATATGTCTATCTTCTTTTTTGCAAGTTTATAATTCATGTTGGTTGGATCCCATAATATCGGATTATCCTGGTATAGCTGAATTAGTTTCAGACACAAATCATCGTCCCACTCCATATTGACAAATGAAATAAACGATAATCTACACCTGACTCCAGTCAGAATACTTGCCAACGACTGAAAGTGTGGAAACGGTCAAAAATCTCGTCCAAACCAAATCGAACATCTCTTTGATGTACCGCCAGGCGACCGAACGCAGACCAACGCCAACTGTTGCCTTGGAATGCATTGGAGTGCATTCGCCGCCACCGTACACACCGATTCCAACAGAACCAAATATCTGTCCACATGTGCCTTGGAATGCGTTGGAGCCTCGGTCTGTACGCGGCTTAACATTACAAAATTAATATATTGATATCGTTTTTATTCTTTTTTATTCCTATTGAAAATCATTGAAAACATTGAGAAAATCTTGATTCACAGAGACTTGTCCGTCTTTCTCAATTTTAAGCGGTTTAACGATCAATAAACCACCAAGTTACATAGACCATTTCAAAGTAGACACTTTAACAATTAAAATAATGATATTTGAAATACAAAGAAATATCAAGAAAATTGTTTGTGGAAGATTTTCGAAAAATTTACATAACTCGAAAACTAGTCATCTTCTTTGCGAAAAAATCATTCTTATCCGACACCAAAAAAGACATATTTCAACAAATTTTCATCTAAATTAAATAATTTATACGCTAGAAAAAAATTAAATGCTGAAAAATGGGTTTTCCGTCATTTTGACGGTTAATTTGAGGTTATGTCAAAAAGTGTTGAATACAAAAGTTTTCGATTTATTTATTACCTACAACTTTTCCATTGCACATTTTTCGTTAGAAGGTCACGTTTCGCCACAAATGGCAAAAAACTTATTGAACCTCTAAACTGCATCCCCATTTCACCATTTTGAGTGTTTTCGTGTTTAATTTTTTTTTTCCTAAAAGTTGGATCCTCAACAACATTTTTCACCTGGTCCTTGCCCGTTACATTTTTTCTTTTCTACAAAAATTATAGGCACCAGTCTAATACATTTTTTGTGGTGTTCGTCTATTGAAGTAAGATTTGTATTGTCTGTTTTCTGAATAATAAATGATTTTAGCGAAAAAGTTGAGAGTGGCCCTTAAAAATAGAGACTTTGAAGGTATGTTTTTTTGATAGCAAGATCCGATGTCTCATCGAATTATTGAAAAAAGAAGAAGAGATAGAATGAACAATTGTCTCGCGGATTTGTCGCGATTGATACCTACGGAGTACCTGAAGAAAGGAAGAGGAAGAATTGAGAAGACGGAAATAATCGAGATGGCCATAAAACACATGAAATACTTGCAGCAGGAACATGGCAATCCTTCTGAGCATTATCGGTAAATATAGTAAGATTATTTTTCATTGTTTTTTTTCTTCACTTATCTCAATCAAATGGCGGTCCGACGCCATTCCGAAAGATAGACTATTTTTGTTGTCAAAAAGTAGTTTATAAAATGCCATTTGACAAAAAAAATGGAAAAAAATTCCAATCCGTTTAAAAATTAACAGAGGTGGGGATACTTAAGAGTTCGAACATTATGTACCGATTTTTGTTTTAGATTTATTTGAAATTTTGCTGTCGTATAGAAAATAGAAAGACGTTTCGAATGAGGTATCACTCGATTCCCCATGCCGTTTAAAAAACTCTTTTAAAATGGCGGCCCGACGTTGTCAAAAAGTAGTTTATGTGCTAAAAAAAATCAAAAATTAAATTAAAATCTGTTCAAAAGTTAATGCGACTCCGGAAACACAGCAAAAAGGGTTAATTGTGTCCCCTCTTATAGGCCGCCCATTCCTGTACCCTGTACTGGTCGTAACAGTTCAGTTGGCGGTGTGATTTTTAGGACTTCCGGTCCGGATTTTTTCCTCCTCAGACTTGTCATATCTAATATCCTGTAATAGTCCAAGAGCCAGGTAAAAACTTGGTCAATCATTTCCTCTCAAGCGGTAATTAGTCGAATGCATCAGAGAGAGTTGTATTATAAAGCTTCCTGAACGTCAGCTGCGGTTTCGAAGGGGGGGGGGGGGGGGGGGGTATGTGGCGGTAGCCTTCCCACTCACAACAAATCAAACATTTCCTCCTACCTAAAGACACGTTAAATTGTTTGAAGGTTGTAGACGATGATGTAACTTGAGTATATTCATTTCAAAGGACCACGCACAAACCTTATGGGAAATGGCTTTCGGTGAATTCCGTTGATTTTTTTGGTATGAGGAAGTTTTTGATGTCCTGATCACGGGCACGAAAAAAAATAATGGACAGTTTTTTTTCGCCAAAATGGGGACCTTGGTAGTAAAACGGGAGAAATAGACCGTGCTATTTTGCAACTTTATGCCTCTGGAAATTGTAGCATACGCTTTATCAATTATTTTATGGGTGTTGTGTCTTCACAGCGCCGTTTGCCAATAATTTCAGTCTATACAGGGTAACGCATAAAGACATAATACGAGGAATGAAAAAATAATTTTTAGAACGTTATGAAAACCATAGATTGTGAGAAAATTATAGCGAATGGATATAGATATGGTTATAAAAAAATGACTCAATTGATATATAGGAGCTGATACAGGAAAAAACAAAGGGAAGAATGAGGACTATCAGATATTCCTATTGACAGCTTCGCAAGACTGTGCCTCAATTGTAATAGGGCAGTAATGAAAGAAATAACCGCTTTGGAAAACGACTGGATGTTTCTTAAGCTGAATATTTTGAAACAAACTTCGAGCGAATCGTGCGTAGTTTGTAACGCTAGACTCAGTCTGAATCGGTTAAGTCTGAAGTGCCGAGTTCTGTTTTGAAAAACATTTATATCAGAGATAATGTTAAGTCTTGCATACATCACTTGTATTAGAACGGTTTTTGTCCTGACACAAATTCTTCCTGGGCTGCAGTTCAATTTTCGATCATATAGAATGAAAAAAAAAAAGGAATTTGTTGGCTTTCTTACAAGAATTTAGGAATGTGCAGGACATGCCACAATGGGATTACCAGTTGAAGATACCCGTTGAAATATTAGTTCAGTAGTGGATGAAGTAGGTTAAAAACTATTTGACAATATAAGAATGCGATTATGGAATGGTTGGTTCAATTATATGATGAATAAAAATTAATGTATGATTGTCAAATACATTGTTCCGTAAAGGAATAATAGGATGATTGTAAGAATGAGAATAATGAAACATTGCTTATTTGTGACATATCCTAGTTTTCATTTCCTCAGATGCTATTTTCCCGACTTTGAGCCGTTTTTTTTCTCGTAGACTGTCCATTATTTTCCATTGTGCCCATCGAGACATTCGATCAGGATGTTGAAAAGTACCTCTCACCAATGTTATCCTTCAATAAATCTTGCGGTACGTTTTTTTGTACATATTCTGTAATACAAGTGACATCCATTATTGTCCCCTGTATCACCCCCTATATATCAATTGAATTATCTTCTATATAACCATATCCATTTATTAACTTTCTCACAATCTGTTGTTTTCATGTTTCAAATACTATATTTCATTCCTCGCATTATGACTTTATGCGTCACCCTGTATAGACTGAAATTATTGGCGCAAACGGTGTTGTGAAGACACAAGACCCATGAAAGAATTGCTAAAGCGCATGCTAGTTTTCAAGAGGCATGAAGTTGCAAAATAACACGGGCTATTTCTCCCGTTTTATTACCAGATTTTCCATTTTGCCCACTTTGATACATTTTTTCTCAAAAACTGTCTATTATGTATCGTCGTGCCCTTGGAGACTTTTGATCATGACCTCGAAATGTTCATCGTACCAAAAAATCCAAAAAAAAAGCCATTTCCCGTAAGTTTTGTGCGTGGTCCTTTGTAACGCGCTTTCGTCGTTCTGCGTCACTTTGACACCCGAGTCCAGGTTTCGGAATTCTCGGGCGCCACCTCTGTTTTATGTGGCAAGGCCACTTGCTCCGGGCAGCTTCAGTGAAGAAGATAATACGCCAGGGGTCACTGTGGTATTGACGACAACTCTGTGGTCAGGAAGGCTGGCTTTAATTGCCTATCCTGAGTTCGAATCCTGGGTACCTGCTGCGGTTTGATGGACTTCTCAAAAACAATTATTGATGGATTAAACGAAACTGTTAGTAGTTTAAGAACAATAAAACGCTGACTTTAATAAATATTTTATTTAAACTCTAAGTCACCACCAATCAGTCAAAATACACAAAGTGTTACACACAAAGTGTTATACAATATTACATAATTCATGCAATAATACTCGGGCAGATGCAACAATAAAATAATAATAACGGGATTAAGCAGTACTAGGCAAGCAACAAAAAGCGGGGAGAATTTGCAAACCAATAGAAATGCAAACGCAAGCTCAAAGTTCAACTAAAGCTCTACCGTCCTTTAGGTGACAGGACGGATTTCGCGGTTCTGGGTCCCGAAGCTTTGTTCTACATACTCAGAAGTTACCTAAGCTTTATTGAGTTGTCAATGGAGCGTACCACAGCAACGGCTCAAATGACAGCTTTCAGACGGGCTTACAGACTATCTAAAGCTTTATAAGACTGTCAATGGAGCGTACCACAGCAACGGCTCAATTGACAGCTTTCAGACGGGCTTACAGACTATCTAAAGCTTTATAAGTCTGTCAATGGAGCGTGCCATAGCAACGGCCCAACTGACAGCTTTCAAAAAGAATCACAAACAAGCCAACTAAATTCTACAAGTCTGGCGAGGGAGAGTGCCAAAGCAACGGCTCAATCGACAGCTTTCACACTTGAAGCTTTATAAGACTCAATGGGGCGTGCCACAGCAACGGCCCAATGACAGCTTTCGAACGGAATCACAAACAAACCAACTAAATTCTATAAGTCTGACAATGGAGCGTGCCAAAGCATCGGCTCAATCGACAGCTTTTACGGGCTTCAGACCCTTTTAGGCGGCTGATCTGAGAACTGATCACCCTTTTACTTATGCTCACCAATCCTTCTCTGATCCTGGTTCAACCTCCGGGCCTGCACTGCAGCTCTCACGTCTGGCTTCGGCTTTCTAGCGACTGTTCGCAACGGCAAAATTTCGAGCACGTCTTCTGGTGACTATTCCACTCTTCTCAAGATATTCACGTAATCTGACCAATCACAAATCAAAGACAACTTGTATTATCGCGAAAACACCAGCTGTCTCTCAATTCTGATTGGTCTGTTGGTGTTTTCAACGATGTAACCATAGATGACAAATCAAAGTTTGACATTTTGACAGATCATAATTGTAGGCGAAAACGTCAAAATGAGTCGCATCGTAACTATATAATAAATTATTGATAGTTATAATACATTTTTTGTGATTATAGTTGATTGATTATGGTTATGATGAATTGATTGTTCATGTTTATAATAATACTTTTAATGCTTCGTGAAATAGTCTAATAAAATTCCACTCGTGATTGAATTTATCTCATGAGTCTGTCTTTTATTTCTGAACTCAACTGAATTGTCCTGCGGACTCGTGGTGTTTTCTCGAAGCATTTCAGTTTCGTTCAGAATCGACAGACTTATCGCGAAAATTCAACCACTTGTGGTATTACTACTGAATATTCACCAGAAGACGACTGCGGATAGAAGCAGTTAAACGTTGTGATTTATACAAATTATAAGACGATGGAAGTCCGAAATGAATATATTTGAATATATATGTTAAATTGTCGCTAAGAAGAAAGAAAACAATCAGCTGACTAAAACATAGTGTATTATACTTCATCTGGTCGCTTGAACATGAAAAAAAAATGTATACTTCAAATGATTTCCTCTCAACTAAAAAGTATCCCTCACGGTTCTTATGGAAATTAGGTAAAAATTTAAAATAATGTAGTTCATGATGTCCTGATCGAAAGTCTCTATGCGAGATCTAATATACAGTTTTTGATAGACAGGGTGTCAAACATGCAGAAGCAGGGTTGTTACTGATCTTCAGAAAATCACTAATGTGTCAATTTTTGCGTTACAAAAAGTCAAGTATAATTATTGCAATCTTAATATTGTCGACACGAGTTGTAACGAAAAGTTCTAAGACTCCCTATACAGGGTTACTAATAATTACGTAATTTTCATGTAAGTGTTTGAATATCAAAATCAATTGATATTTACTTTTGCTTTTGCGTTTGAATGATTTTGTTCAAATAATTACATAACAATTAGATATGTAATTATTAGTAACCCTGTATACGGAGTCTTAGAACTTTTCATTACAACTCGTTTCGAAAATATTAAGATTGCAATAATTATACTTGAATTTTTGTAACAAACTAATCGCCACAACCCTGTTTCTGCATGTTTGACACCCTGTATTTCAAAAACTGTCCATTAGATCTCGTTGTACGCATAGAGTCTTTTGATCAAGACTTCACACAAGACTACGTTATATTAAATTTGTAGCTAATTCGACTGACAATCATCGAAAGTATATTTTTTTTTCGTGTTCAAGCGACCAGCTGACGTATAATACACCATGTTGTAGTCAGCTGATTGATTTCTTTCGTCATAGCGACAATTTAACATGTTTCCAGATAGAAGGAAATGATTGAATATGTTTTTTTTTCTTCGTGCGTGGGAGGCTACCGCCGCTCATCCCCCCACGGAACCGCAGCTGACGTTCACGAAACTTTATAATACAACTCTCTGATGACTTCCACTGATTATCGCCTGAGAGAAACTTGGTCATGTAGATTTTAATGAAAATATGAACAGGATGTTCATAAAGTCAGTTGTGGAATCATCTGCAACTGAAACATAAACTGTAGTCGCTATTTTCATCGTATAAGATAACCTCTCTTAGAAGGGATTCATGTTGTAAAGGGAAACATCCCTTACCTTACCTCATTTATAGATAAGAATGTCCAATGGAAATTGGAATTTTCAGAAATAATCAACTATCTGAATGAAAATGCAAATTTTCACTCAAGTAATATAGGGCCTTTCACAATATCTATCAGATGTAGTTCAATGTCCAGCGTGGCTTTAGCCGGGAAGTAGTTGCTTTCTGTTAGATATTACAAAAAAGTGACTTCATTTTATCGTAGGTTTTTCCGTTTCCAGAGGAGCCATGTCTTGGTTCAATTTTCAACTGAGAATGTTTCCCTTTGGTCATTTAAATCTGTCACTGGCTCGTGGACCATAATATTAAAAAATTATAGAATTCAAGGACACCCAAATCCCCGGGTTCAACAAACCGAAATGTTTTACTTACTTATCTCAATAATAACAATCAATTAAATAATTGCAGATTAGGTTATCAAGAGTGCATGTCGGAGACGATGAGATTCATGGTTGAAGTTGAGGGCCACTTCCCACGCGAAGCAGTTTGCGTACGCCTACTAAACCATCTTCAGAAGCATTGCGAATCGATTTCAAGGTCGCCTTCGTTCACTCCCAGCAGACACGCCTCAGAGCACATCGTGCCGACGCCGAGTACCGACGAACCTGTCAGAAACTGCATGCCCATGAAAGTGGCGGATTACTCCGTCTCCAAGATCGAACCCGAGTCTAACAACAATAACGATTCCTACATTGTCAGATCGACTAATCATCCTGCGGAGTCTGATTATGACAAACATTCGGAGACTAATGGTATGTCGTACAAATATAAAACCAACATCAAGCTCAGATTTACTCAGGACGTTAACGGAGGTGGGCTGGAAGCGCCCAAGAGGCAGAAATTGGAGAACGGGCGAAGGAATTCTCTTACGAGCATAGAAAATCAAAGGTAACTACTTTTTATACAACGACCTCTTAGGAAGTTGTATTTCCTACCGTCTTCCTAGGCGGACCTCAACTTTTTTATTTGACGTTTTAGACCCATAGTAACTCTGTCCATCTGTATACTCTATATATATATATATATATATATTTTCCGAACCCTCTTAGATATCGCTTCGAAATTTGAATCGTTTTAATATTTGTCAATTTTTTTTTGCGATCGGAAAATCCGGAAACATTTCACGGGGGTTTTCCGTTTTTTTTCCATAATTTTTTGTACTTCCCTCGATACAGATTCGGGACGTGATTTTTATGCTTTCATATTTTTTCAAGATATACTCCAATATGCCCTACAGAAGTGTATAGTTTTTGAGCAGGAACGGAAAATGCTTACTTTTTTACGACCTTCCCAGACATGTCCATTTTTTCAAATATTCATATAAGCCAAACCGCTTATTTGACCTGAATTTAGGAAAATGCGACGAGTAGAACTTGACTAGACGGACAAATCGTACTGAAAGAAAGAAAATGATCGGAAAACCGGAAAAACTGAAAAAAAATTGCAATTTGGAAAATACGAAATATCTCAGAAGCGGTTCATATTTCCATAATTTGACCGTCTTCAGAAAATCTACAAAAAATCCATCCGTTTTTTCCATAAAATCAATAGTTCAGGAAATATTTCAAAAAAATAGAAAATCGAGATGTTGACCGTACTAATGAAACAAATGAAAATATTGAAAATGCTTCGAATCCGTCTTTACAAGCCACATCTATATTTCTAAACCGTTTTTTTTTCCAACTCAAACAGAAAGTGGAAAAATATTGAAAAAATCGAGAAAAAAGTGGAAAATTTGTACCTTTTTTATAAAATCGCCAAAATCTCGAAAATCAAACGAGATATCAAAAAGTGGTATACTAACAATTTTGTTGCCCTCAATTAGATTTATAAAAAGTGTCCATGAAGTTTTCATTTATCTTGAAAAACAATGAAGATATGGACTTGGAAATATTTGCCGTTTTTTGTCTAAAAAAAAAACAAAATCTCGAAAATGACAAGAGATGTGGAAAATTGTATATGAACAGTTTTATAGTTCGTGATAAGATCTACAAAAAATTCCTATGACATTTTTTCATATCTCGATTTTTGATCATTTACTCCCGTCTACCTCCTCAAATTTTCACGGGCGCAAAGCGCCAGGATTTTCGTTCATTTACTCCCTCCCATTCTCCCACAAATTTTCCCAGGCGCAAAGCGCCCGGATTTTCGTTCATTTACTCCCTCCCATTCTCCCACAAATTTTCCCAGGCGCAAAGCGCCCGGATTTTTGATTATTTTCCCCCATCCCTCCTTCCAAGAATTTTTCCAGGCGCGTATTCTTGAGGGAAATCAGTCAAGACAGTCATTTATTGAAAACGCGTATTTTTATGGGAAATTAGTCAAGACAGTCATGTTTTGAAAACGCGTATTTTTGTGGGAAATTAGTCAAGACAGTCATGCGTTGAAAACACGTATTTTTGTAGGAAATTAGTCAAAATAATCATGAATGAAAACACGTATTTTTGTGAGAAATCAGTCACAACAGCCATGTACTGAAAAGGCGTATTTTTGTGGGAAATTGGTCAAAGCAGTCATGTATTGAAAACTCGTGTTTTTGTGGGAAATTAGTCAAGACAGTCATGCGTTGAAAACACGTATTTTTGTAGGAAATTAGTCAAAATAATCATGTATTGAAAACACGTATTTTTGTGGGAAATCAGTCACAACAGCCATGTATTGAAAAGGCGTATTTTTGTGGGAAATTGGTCAAAACAGTCATTTATTGAAAACGCGTATTTTTGTGGGAAATTAGTCACAACAGCCATGTATTGAAAAGGCGTATTTTTGTGGGAAATTGGTCAAAGCAGTCATGTATTGAAAACTCGTGTTTTTGTGGGAAATTAGTCAAGACAGTCATGCGTTGAAAACACGTATTTTTGTAGGAAATTAGTCAAAATAATCATGTATTGAAAACACGTATTTTTGTGGGAAATCAGTCACAACAGCCATGTATTGAAAAGGCGTATTTTTGTGGGAAATTGGTCAAAACAGTCAAGTATTGAAAACGCGTATTTTTGTGAGAAATTAGTCAAGACAGTCATGCATTGAAAACAAGTATTTTTGTGGGAAATTTGTCAAGACAGTCATGTATTGAAAACGCGTATTTTTGTGGGAAATTAGTCAAGATAGTCATGCGTTGAAAACACGTATTTTTGTAGGAAATTAGTCAAAATAATCATGTATTGAAAACACGTATTTTTGTGGGAAATCAGTCACAACAGCCATGTATTGAAAAGGCGTATTTTTGTGGGAAATTGGTCAAAACAGTCAAGTATTGAAAACGCGTATTTTTGTGAGAAATTAGTCAAGACAGTCATGCATTGAAAACAAGTATTTTTGTGGGAAATTAGTCAAGACAGTCATGTATTGAAAACGCGTATTTTTGTGGGAAATTAGTCAAGATAGTCATGCGTTGAAAACACGTATTTTTGTAGGAAATTAGTCAAAATAATCATGTATTGAAAACACGTATTTTTGTGGGAAATCAGTCACAACAGCCATGTATTGAAAAGGCCGTATTTTTGTGAGAAATTAGTCAAGACAGTCATGCGTTGAAAACACGTATTTTTGTAGGAAATGAGTCAAAATAATCATGTATTGAAAACACGTATTTTTGTGGGAAAGTAATCACAACAGTCATGTATTGAAAAGGCGTATTTTTGTGGGAAATTGGTCAAGACAGTCAAGTATTGAAAACGCGTATTTTTGTGAGAAATTAGTCAAGACAGTTATGCACTGAAAACAAGTATTTTTTGGGAAATTAGTCAAGACACTCGTCATGTATTGAAAACGCGTATTTTTGTGAGAAATTAGTCAAGACAGTCATGCGTTGAAAACGCGTATTTTTGTGAAAAATTAGTCAAGTCAGTCATGCATTGAAAACAAGTATTTTTGTGGGAAATTAGTTAAGACAGTAATGCATTGAAAACGCGTATATTTGTAGGTAATTAGTCAAGACAGTCATGTATTGAAAACGCGTGTTTTTGTGTAAAATTAGTCAAGACAGTCATGTATTGGGGCCAGGTAGCCAAGTTGTTAAAGCAACATTGTTTCAATCACTTTCAATCAGTCGGCGATGGCAAACCTTGGCGACTGCAGACATTTTTCTGATGGCCCAAGAAAGTGCTAGGAATCGCACGTAAAAAGGTAAGACCTCGTTAGTCCTTGGCTCGCACAAGTTTCGTCTTTTCAGGGCTACCGTTCGTAAGGAGACGACAGCTGGTTAACGGAAAAAACAATTTTAACATTTTTTTTTATTCAGTTATAGTCTCTAACACATACAGTCGTTGTATTAATATTATCAAAAAAAAAGTTGTGAAGGAAGTTCCTCGGAAACGTAACGTCGTTGGGAAAATCTGTAGACGTCATCTTGTTGAGCTCTAAAAGTGGAAATGGAAATGTATTTTTTATTTTTTGATATCTTTTAAAATAACGCCAAAAATAATTATCGAAAATTTTACTTTATCTTTATCTCGAAAACCGAAAAATATACCCCACTTCTGCAAACTCCATACAAAAGGACTTTAGATTGTGCAACTTTCCTCTAATTCAACCAACATTGTAACTCCAACTGTTTCGGATATCTTAATGCTATCCCATCCTTATCTTGGACACACTGTATATCAAACATTCCCCAATGTTGAGAACGTCGCATAGCCATTTCATTTACACAGGGTGAGTGAAAAGATACTGTCCAAGTTTCTTAGAAAAGCGCGTTTTTTTTCAAAGAATTTCGAAAAAGAATCGGTTAATTTTCATGAATTTTTGATATAATGCACGGTTTGAGGAGTCTGAGATATTTTCATCAATATGAGCATAGGTATCCGTACTTGTTTGTCGGCTATATATTTTTGAATGTATGGCTCCATCGGAGTACAAAATGAGCTATTTTCGAGCAATTCTGATTGATGAAAAATATTAGTAATAGATTACTGCGGTACCTATTCCAAAAATGCAGGTTGAATAAATTATTTTTCATTTGAAAGTTCCGTTTCCAAAGAAATTGAAGCTAATTTTAGTTTATCAGAAGCAATATCTCTCTTAAGGTTGGTACTAATTCTCCACTGTTCTGAGAGTAACAGATTCAAAAACTTGTCGCTCAAGAATTCATATTTTTGTTCAAACTGAAAACACTCCGCAGCAAGCTTCAGAATAACGTGACACCCTCAGATCAATAAGTAAACATATTGATCTGAGGTGACACCCCTAAAGAAATTACTTTTTCCTTTTTAGTGCAATTCAATAAAAGCTTGTCTTCCAAACATGTTTTCATTTATATGTATTCATATTTTTTGTGTGAAATATATTCAAATACATTTCGAAATTATTTCTTTGAATGAATTTACACAAAACGTGGAAAGTATAATACCTCCACCATTCATTTGTTGATTGTATATTGCCAAATATTCCATTCCTAGGTTTTCGTCGGCTTGATTGGAAATATCCCCTATTTTTGGTATAGGTACCGCACTAATCTACTCCGAATATTTTTCAACAAGAAGAATTGTTCAAAAATAGCCCATTTCGGTCTCCGATGGAAGATATGGGGTATCAATAAAATCCGTACACTTAAAAGTATAAAGCCGACAAACGATTCGGGAGACCTATGCTGTGCTGATATTGATGACAATATCTCGGACTTCTCAAACCGTACATAAATTGAAAGTTTGTTCTTTTTCGAAATACGGGGTATTCATTTAAAAAACGTGCTTGCCTGCTAAACTTGGACTGTATCTTTTCACCTTTTATACATGAAAAAAAGTTTGCAACGTTCTCAACACCGATCTTGAAAACGAGGGGTTGATGTTCCCCTGTTTTCGAACCACCTTGTAAAAAAATAATGTTCCATCAAGATTAAGGTAGTTCATCCAGACTAAATTGAATCTTCAGTTTTCATAAGAAAACTCAAACTGGTTGGTTTTAAATTAATCGAATTGGATTTTTCTTTGTTCACTCTGTTGTAGAGCACATAACGAAAAAGTTTATGAATGCGAGTTCAAGGTGACATTGTACCATCATTGAGGCATGGTATTCCCAGAATAAATAGGCGATTTGTCAATTCTCAATAAATTATATTTTAATTATTTTTATCTGAACGGAAAAAATAAATGGACCTTCCTCTAAAGAGGTTCATTTTCGTAATCTAACAAAGAAAGTTTCGTTAAAATCGACCACTAGTTACTGGTTTTGGAATAAAAAGAAATTCCGTTTCACCCCGGCTAGTGTACGCCCTTAAACAAATACTTTTTTTATATCAAAGAAAAGGTGGGAATCTTTGAAATACATTACTAAAACATTCCTAAAATTTATGAATCAATACTCACTGATGAACTTTTTTTTGAAACTTATTATTATTTCAAATAACAACGTGGTTTTTATAAAGGTCGATCAACAGCTACGAATTTAGGAGTTTTTCAAAATGACTTGTGCAATAAACTCGAGAAGGGGTTCCAGGTGGATGTCATATACACTGATCTGGCCTCAGATCAATAAGTAAACATAGATCGGCCCGATGCTAGGTAAACATCATATTCACTGAACCGAAGATAATTCTTGCGGAAACTGTTTTGTTTCAGGTTTTTGACATTCGAACCAAAACACAACACCTCTAGCACAGTGCCGTGCTTTTTTAAGAGGGTCAAAATTACTTATGCTGTGAGCTGCAACAAGTTATGTCACGGTTTTGTCTTAAAATTCCTAGGGTCAATAAAAAGCCGGGGGTTGGCAGCAAATAACTTTTTTTCAAAATTTGGGGATTCAAGATAGCGGATTAGTTTTGTGATTTATGATATTCTTTCCTCAGTTGGATTCTAGGAGTTTTCAGCTATCAAAAATAAAGCATTATTTATGGTCTAAAGTAATTAATTCGAGAGATTTAACAAGTTCCTTGGCTATATTTCAAGTTTGGTGCCTGGGGGTTTATGTTGTGTAGATCAAGTTTCGACGAATCAATACGAATATTTGAATAAATATGGACCAGTTGCATAAAGCCTTCTGTTAACGTAGGTATAGTCTTTCTAATATCAATTGCAACAACTCGTATAGATTCAAAGGAAACGCTGCGGTCCATGTGACCTTAATTGACTTGAGGCAAAATGCAAATTTTTTGGCTGGAGAGTTATAAATCATCATTTGAATGAGGTGTCGGCATATCAAACGAAATTGTCGGTAAGGCTTTGAAACGAGTTTTTATGTTCTGCAATTGATATTGGAAAGACTATAACATAACTGGTGAGCTTAGACATGCGTTGCCATAGTTATCATCAAATCAAATATTTATTTGTCTGTTAAATTCTTTATGCAACTGGCCCTATGAGTTAAGAAACCTTCTCCAACATCTATAAATAAATTGTTCATTTTGTTGAGTATTATCCTTCCTAAATTTTGGACCAGTTCATTCATATGGCAAGTACCTGTCAGAAAACAATTACTCTCCTGGCTAAGACCACGACGGGGATTGAATTAAATCTAACAGATACTTGTGCAACGTTCCTCAAAGCATCAGAGAACGCAAGTGCCAGTGTTTTGTGTTAATGAAGTGTTGTTTAAATTTTCCTGTGTGTTTTCGTGGTTTTTGTCCTGCTTAAACAAATTAAAGTTACATTTGGAATATTTTTCAAAATAGTGCAGTGGTTCAGTGAGACACAATGTCGAAATACTGCTTTGTTTTCAAAACAAATGATAGTAAACAAACATTCCACAGGCGAGGTTCCAGTGGCGTCAAATGCACGATACTAGTCATGCAATCAAACGTATTCGTCAAATACAATATTGGAGGACAAAGAAACTCATTCAAAATTACAGATAAGAAAAGCCTATGGCAAAATGGTGAATGTCTCAATGTTTGTTATAAATATCTGTAAGCAGTGGGAAAAACATTGAAGCTTATGACAGGAAAATTGAATTTATTTTCCAATAATATTGATATTGTTAAAATTCTAACTGAGTGACTGACTGACTGAATGAAATATATGCTTATCCACACGTTATTATAACAAATAGGCAAATATTACTATTATTTATTTAATTTTAAGCCTAACATATACAATATTACAAATGTATAAATATAAAGTGTCAAAGTGTATGTGAAAGAATGATTCTCAAGAAAGCTCAATATGAGGATTTCAACACTTGGTACTTATTGATTTTTAAATAGAACTGTCTTTGTCAAAAGAGACCTGACCCTTTCTACTTTGTCAGTTCCGCTTATTGACAATTCAAGGTATAATCAGATTTTGAAAAAAATTTGAAGTACTTATTACCTTTAAACCAAGGCAAAACTATGGTTTGATAAAGGCTCTTCCTCAAAGAAATGATTTCCAAAAATTTAAAGTAAGTCCTTTGGTATATCATTAATTGTCCTCACTGTTAGTATTTTAACAATGTCAATATTATTGGAAAATAAATTCAATTTTCCTTTCATCTCAATGTTTTCCCCCTGCTCACAGATATTCATAACAAACATTGAGGAATTCACCACTTTGCCATAGGCTTTTCGTATCTGTAATTTTGAATGAGTTTCTTTGTCCTCCAATATTATATTTGACGAATATGTTTGATTGCATGATTTGCATCGTGCATTCGACGCCACTGGAACCTCACCTGTGGAATGTTTGTTTACTATCATTTGTTTTGCAAACAAAGCAGTATTTCGACGTTGTGACTCACGAAACCACTGTACTATTTTGAAAAATATTCCAAATGTAACTTTAAGTTGTTTAAGCAGGACAAAAACCACGAAAACACACAGGAAAATTTCTAACAACACTTCATCAACACAAAACGACAACGTACAATGGCCGGCGGGGCCGGTGTCACAAGCGGTGTTGCCAAGAGTAAAATAATTCTAGTAACCGCTCGAAGTGCCTAAAATTTCATCAGTTCAAAACGACATATATCTTCCTTTTTGGTAATTTTTTCACACCTTTCTGGACATAAACATTTCTCAAGAATTTTTAGAATAATACATCTGAATATAAAATATGATTGATTATGCATTTAATGGTAGGTTCCTACCAAAATCATATTTTTTTACCAATTTGACAACAGGGCGTCAATGTTTGAAAACATTAGGGATGAGAGGTGTAGGTAAATAAACAAAGTTGTCTTCGGTTCAGTGAGTATGATGTTTACGTAGCATCGGGCCGATCTGTTTACTTATTGATCTGAGGATCTGGCCAAATCTTTTGATTCTGTCAATCATGAGCTTTTGATTCCTAAACTGGAGAAACTTGGTGTTGGCAACTACCTGGCTCTTATTGAATCATATTTGAGTAACAGAACACAATACGTTAAAATTGCTAACAGTTTATCAAAAGAAATAAAAGTGACTTCTGGTGTTGCGCAAGGTTCCCATATTGGTGCAATTCTCTTTCTCTTATTTATAAATGATGTTGACTCATTTCAAAACACTACAGTTTCAATGTACCTATGCTGTTGATCTCAAATTTTACATTGAAGTTACTTCCTCAAATGATTGCCAACTTACCTATTCAAAAGACTTAGTGAATTTTTGCAATTATTGTGAATTCAATCAATTGGATATAAATGTGGAAGAATGTAAAGTGATTAGTTTCTATAAAATACATAATCCCATCATGTGTGATTACTTCATCGGTAATGTCAATCTGAAATCAGCTGACAATATATGCGATTTAGGTGTAGTGTTTGACAAAGATCTCGATTTTACTAATCACATAAACAGTATCTGTAATAAAGCCTTGAGAATGCTTGGTTTCATAAAGAGGCAAACCCAAAACATAAATGACACCAATGCAATAAAAACGTTATATTTGTCTTTGGTCCGTAGTATTCTAGAATACAACATTCCTAAAATTTATGAATCAATACTCACTGATGAACTTTTTTTTGAAACTTATTATTATTTCAAATAACAACGTGGTTTTTATAAAGGTCGATCAACAGCTACGAATTTAGGAGTTTTTCAAAATGACTTGTGCAATAAACTCGAGAAGGGGTTCCAGGTGGATGTCATATACACTGATCTGGCCTCAGATCAATAAGTAAACATAGATCGGCCCGATGCTAGGTAAACATCATATTCACTGAACCGAAGATAATTCTTGCGGAAACTGTTTTGTTTCAGGTTTTTTACATTCGAACCAAAACACAACACCTCTAGCACAGTGCCGTGCTTTTTTAAGAGGGTCAAAATTACTTATGCTGTGAGCTGCAACAAGTTATGTCACGGTTTTGTCTTAAAATTCCTAGGGTCAATAAAAAGCCGGGGGTTGGCAGCAAATAACTTTTTTTTCAAAATTTGGGGATTCAAGATAGCGGATTAGTTTTGTGATTTATGATATTCTTTCCTCAGTTGGATTCTAGGAGTTTTCAGCTATCAAAAATAAAGCATTATTTATGGTCTAAAGTAATTAATTCGAGAGATTTAACAAGTTCCTTGGCTATATTTCAAGTTTGGTGCCTGGGGGTTTATGTTGTGTAGATCAAGTTTCGACGAATCAATACGAATATTTGAATAAATATGGACCAGTTGCATAAAGCCTTCTGTTAACGTAGGTATAGTCTTTCTAATATCAATTGCAACAACTCGTATAGATTCAAAGGAAACGCTGCGGTCCATGTGACCTTAATTGACTTGAGGCAAAATGCAAATTTTTTGGCTGGAGAGTTATAAATCATCATTTGAATGAGGTGTCGGCATATCAAACGAAATTGTCGGTAAGGCTTTGAAACGAGTTTTTATGTTCTGCAATTGATATTGGAAAGACTATAACATAACTGGTGAGCTTAGACATGCGTTGCCATAGTTATCATCAAATCAAATATTTATTTGTCTGTTAAATTCTTTATGCAACTGGCCCTATGAGTTAAGAAACCTTCTCCAACATCTATAAATAAATTGTTCATTTTGTTGAGTATTATCCTTCCTAAATTTTGGACCAGTTCATTCATATGGCAAGTACCTGTCAGAAAACAATTACTCTCCTGGCTAAGACCACGACGGGGATTGAATTAAATCTAACAGATACTTGTGCAACGTTCCTCAAAGCATCAGAGAACGCAAGTGCCAGTGTTTTGTGTTAATGAAGTGTTGTTTAAATTTTCCTGTGTGTTTTCGTGGTTTTTGTCCTGCTTAAACAAATTAAAGTTACATTTGGAATATTTTTCAAAATAGTGCAGTGGTTCAGTGAGACACAATGTCGAAATACTGCTTTGTTTTCAAAACAAATGATAGTAAACAAACATTCCACAGGCGAGGTTCCAGTGGCGTCAAATGCACGATACTAGTCATGCAATCAAACGTATTCGTCAAATACAATATTGGAGGACAAAGAAACTCATTCAAAATTACAGATAAGAAAAGCCTATGGCAAAATGGTGAATGTCTCAATGTTTGTTATAAATATCTGTAAGCAGTGGGAAAAACATTGAAGCTTATGACAGGAAAATTGAATTTATTTTCCAATAATATTGATATTGTTAAAATTCTAACTGAGTGACTGACTGACTGAATGAAATATATGCTTATCCACACGTTATTATAACAAATAGGCAAATATTACTATTATTTATTTAATTTTAAGCCTAACATATACAATATTACAAATGTATAAATATAAAGTGTCAAAGTGTATGTGAAAGAATGATTCTCAAGAAAGCTCAATATGAGGATTTCAACACTTGGTACTTATTGATTTTTAAATAGAACTGTCTTTGTCAAAAGAGACCTGACCCTTTCTACTTTGTCAGTTCCGCTTATTGACAATTCAAGGTATAATCAGATTTTGAAAAAAATTTGAAGTACTTATTACCTTTAAACCAAGGCAAAACTATGGTTTGATAAAGGCTCTTCCTCAAAGAAATGATTTCCAAAAATTTAAAGTAAGTCCTTTGGTATATCATTAATTGTCCTCACTGTTAGTATTTTAACAATGTCAATATTATTGGAAAATAAATTCAATTTTCCTTTCATCTCAATGTTTTCCCCCTGCTCACAGATATTCATAACAAACATTGAGGAATTCACCACTTTGCCATAGGCTTTTCGTATCTGTAATTTTGAATGAGTTTCTTTGTCCTCCAATATTATATTTGACGAATATGTTTGATTGCATGATTTGCATCGTGCATTCGACGCCACTGGAACCTCACCTGTGGAATGTTTGTTTACTATCATTTGTTTTGCAAACAAAGCAGTATTTCGACGTTGTGACTCACGAAACCACTGTACTATTTTGAAAAATATTCCAAATGTAACTTTAAGTTGTTTAAGCAGGACAAAAACCACGAAAACACACAGGAAAATTTCTAACAACACTTCATCAACACAAAACGACAACGTACAATGGCCGGCGGGGCCGGTGTCACAAGCGGTGTTGCCAAGAGTAAAATAATTCTAGTAACCGCTCGAAGTGCCTAAAATTTCATCAGTTCAAAACGACATATATCTTCCTTTTTGGTAATTTTTTCACACCTTTCTGGACATAAACATTTCTCAAGAATTTTTAGAATAATACATCTGAATATAAAATATGATTGATTATGCATTTAATGGTAGGTTCCTACCAAAATCATATTTTTTTACCAATTTGACAACAGGGCGTCAATGTTTGAAAACATTAGGGATGAGAGGTGTAGGTAAATAAACAAAGTTGTCTTCGGTTCAGTGAGTATGATGTTTACGTAGCATCGGGCCGATCTGTTTACTTATTGATCTGAGGATCTGGCCAAATCTTTTGATTCTGTCAATCATGAGCTTTTGATTCCTAAACTGGAGAAACTTGGTGTTGGCAACTACCTGGCTCTTATTGAATCATATTTGAGTAACAGAACACAATACGTTAAAATTGCTAACAGTTTATCAAAAGAAATAAAAGTGACTTCTGGTGTTGCGCAAGGTTCCCATATTGGTGCAATTCTCTTTCTCTTATTTATAAATGATGTTGACTCATTTCAAAACACTACAGTTTCAATGTACCTATGCTGTTGATCTCAAATTTTACATTGAAGTTACTTCCTCAAATGATTGCCAACTTACCTATTCAAAAGACTTAGTGAATTTTTGCAATTATTGTGAATTCAATCAATTGGATATAAATGTGGAAGAATGTAAAGTGATTAGTTTCTATAAAATACATAATCCCATCATGTGTGATTACTTCATCGGTAATGTCAATCTGAAATCAGCTGACAATATATGCGATTTAGGTGTAGTGTTTGACAAAGATCTCGATTTTACTAATCACATAAACAGTATCTGTAATAAAGCCTTGAGAATGCTTGGTTTCATAAAGAGGCAAACCCAAAACATAAATGACACCAATGCAATAAAAACGTTATATTTGTCTTTGGTCCGTAGTATTCTAGAATACAACAGTATTATTTGGTCTCCATTTTATCTTGGTCACAAGGAAAGGTTACAAAGAATTCAGGGTAGATTCACTAAATTTATAACATGAAAATGTCGTTTCATAGTTTCGATTCTTATACGAGGCTATCTGTAGTAAACCTTCAAACTCTAGATGATAGACGCAAACTTGCCTTGGTTTTTTTCATTTACAAAATTCTAAATGATGCCATTACTTGCTCGGAAATTCTAGGAAAGTTGTCCATACATGCTAATCCCCGGAACACTAGAAACAGGCAGTTTTTCTACTCGCAAAATCATAGAACTAATTATGGTAGCACTGCGTTCACATCAAGGCTCCAAAACAATTATAATAGACATTTTATTTCAATTCACAATCTGAACCTTCAATCAACTTTTTCAAATCAAAAGCAACCTTGAAATTTCAGCATAGTTGCTGACCTGTCAATAAAACTTTTATCTTTTGTTGTGTACCATTTGGAATTTTATCTTATTCTGTATACTATCATGAATAAATAAATAAATAAGGGAAATTTAAATTTTTTGAATAAGCAAGATTATTTCATTGAAGATGCATTTTGACATTTTATCAGGATATAGAGGAATTTTAAAAATATTTGACAAAACTTATTTTTCTCAAGTTCCAGCCACAGTTCTCCCCCGAGCAGCGAACCTTGTACCAGAATCTCAGACAGCGAAAATACACACAGACGATCCCCATCGGACAGCACCTTATCAATGAACAACAACCTGTTGAAGTTAGAACCTCCGAGAAGCGAGGCGTTGCAAAGATACTCATCGCCCAGTATAAAGCATCTAGCACCGCAAGGCGAATTGAAACACAACTTCAACATCCCCATATTCGTTCTGCACGCAAAAGGATCGTACTACATACCTCTTACTATCGACTACAAGACGTTGTTGCCTTTTTTACAAAATTTCGACATTTTAGAGGTCATGCCGACGATGCACGTTTTGCATCCGGTCACCATAAACGTCAACTTTTCACCGAACTTCACTAGTGACGTTACGAGTAAATACAAAAGTGAATACAATAACAATTGGCAGTAGAATTGTGATGGGGTAATAAAAGGCTGTGATGGTCAGGGGAAATTTCAAGACTGATATAAAAGATTACAAAGTCTGTATAAACCAGGTAATGTTTTTATTTTTGTGTAATTCATATACAGATGTTAGCGGTTGAGAACCGATTTAAAGTTGCGCATTGTGTTTTCTCCTCTGGGGAGTGAATATGTTGGTAAATTGAGAGGAACAATTATTACACGAGATTAGCGGTATGCTATCAGAAATTGAAAATTTAGAATAATCTAAAATACTTCTGAGAACTATATTCAAATGTTTTCTGTTCGCTCTTATCAGCAGTTCGTATTTCCCCATGATAAGAAAAACATAATGGTGCGACATGTAAACAAGATTTGTATTGTAAAGTTATGTTGGCGTTGTGTGTTAAATTATCGTTTTCGGTATATTTCATGTTGAGACAAATTGTAAATAATTCGATTATCTACACTATATATATGTTGAATGTTGTTGAAAATGTTGAATATATGTTATTTTTATAACCAAATTTTATAAATGGTACATGAATTTAACTAACTAGTTTTATGCAAGAGATGTGTACCTAAAAGCAGCAAGTACCTGCTAATGATTTATCCTCTGAAATGGGCGATAATGTCGATGTGAATATAGAATATTCAGAACTCCTAGTCTTGGTTTAATATCTAGTTATTTTCAATACCTACCAAATTTCAGTCCATGTTTCATAACAAACTAGAAAATCACAATCATATAGAGAGATATTGCAGTACTAAATAACGCCAGCCAGTAATAAAGTCGACGTTATTTTGACATGTTCGCACGCGCACTGTGAATCTGGAATAAGGACAACTTTATTAAAATACTTCCTGCCTTTATTAGTGGACGTTTAAAGGCGAGGATTAATATTCCTTTATTTCCATTTCAGGTGAGATCGTAAATTATCGTGACATGATCAGTGGATAAAACATGGCTCTGACTGATAAATATATTAGATTTTCAAAAAGAGTCGACGTAGAAGTTCGTTTGGGCGATTCTATCATCAGAATAATTCCTTCTAATTCTGAAATTAATTAGGCAGAGAGAAAACTCCAAGAGACAAATTTGATTTAGGTGAAGAACGCATCTGTCAATCACGAGTAAATAAGGGACGAACAGATGAAATTTGCTATATCTCTGTTTTTAATCACAGAATAGTGGCAGTCACTATCGAAATAAAGTTGCCTTAAATACTGACTGGCGTTATTGCAATATCTCTCTAATATTATCTATGACAGTTATTATAAGGGATCAAGGTAAATGCAAATATCTTTTAACTACGAATATGGATAATAAGGACAGCCTATGTGATGCCAAAAAAAATGAGCATCGCCTTCGAATTGGACGCTGCTGAATTAATGCGCTTGCGCCGGAGATTCCTACTCAAAGACATGATTTTGTTTTTTCATCTCTTTCTAGCGTGCATGGTTCGGAAGCAACAATTATCGAAGATATGGGAAGCATATCTTATATGCTGCTAATTCGGCAAATTCCAACATAACCTCATAATATGGATAAGGTTTCAGAGAGCAAGTGTAGATTGTGCTAATTAAATTATAAGAGGGCGGCACTATATGCGTTTTATTCCTGAAATAGACGAGGAAAGTGTGTCGTCACAAATGTCATTCTTGTCAAAAACTGATTCCAAACAAAGAAATTTAGGAGACTTTGTCTGTTGATGATTTGCTGCCTTGCTCATTAGTTTGTGTTTGGTTGGTTGGATTTTGTTTTCTCAGGCAGGATTTGAAAAATCTTTACAGAAATATATCGGACAAGCTGATTTGAATTCGACGGAGGTTTTGACAAGAATGACATTTGTTACGTCATCACTTTCTTCGTCTATTATGACACTTTTTCTAAATTTCTAGATTAATTCCTGAAATAATTTAAGATCGCCGCGTTTTACTTCGTGTTCGTGTTCTGGAGGCAAAAATTATATCACTACCAGCAAACTATTTTTCTCGGCGGTTATGAGGCCGATGTGGAACGAGATTTACCTTTTCAAACAACTATCCGTCACATACTCAATCCATATTTCCTCACGTTTAATGAGTTTTTATCTGACTATGGCAGAAAATTGACTGAGGAAACTCTGGTAGCAGGTAACAAACAAGACATTTTATTAATAGAGTTACAAATGAACCAATGAATCGGTTTTTTAATGATACGAAGTTTAATTGACCGTCTTGCATAATTCTCATTCTTCATTTGTCCACATTATAGAAAAATGTTGACCCATTTTCAATATGGGACTATTGAAGTTGTTGAAAATGTCAAAAGAAGCATAACCTCAAAAATATATGACATTTCTCGTGATTCAGAATTTGGCATGCGCAATAGTTTCCCAGCGCCTGTTTGAGAAAAGGTAAGAGATATTTTTGGCTTCAATTTGATTACATTGCGTCTTATGGCGTGTTATCAATATTCGTAGTTAATAGATATATGGGTAAATGTGGTTGAAGATGCAGGAAACTCTTAAATAATAAAATGGTTAAGGCTTGCACACATGTTGCAATATTTTTCAAACAATATCTTTCAGCCTGATTACCTAATGGACAAATTTCTAGTATTTTTATAAAGATAAAAGTCAAAAAGTATTCGTGAATTTAAAAAATAGGGAAGACAGAGACAACTGAACTGAATATTTGGTCAAGCCTGTTCTAGCACAGGAGTTTTTATACTATTCATCTAGAACATTGAACATGAATTTTCATTTTCCCAGAATATGAATTTTCGCTGTTTTCATAGACAGCATTAAAATATGAATTGTTGCCCACATTTTCCAAATGTGGATACTTGTCAGCATATTCTCAAGTCCCAGATCACCAAGAAGTGTTGGCGAGAGGAATGATAAAAACCATTAAACCATATAGGCCTGGACCTCATGCCCGATATTTGCCCCAAGAATGGCTATCCTTGAGTCGTCGAATTAAATAATATTAATGAATGGAGATAAAGGTCAGGCATATCGCTGGTAATGGACGCGGTATCGCAGTATCAAGTAGCAAACTTGTTGTATAAATGCGGGTTTTGAACGATTTCCTACACAAAAAACTAGCATTTTCCGGTAGTCCATGAAAAATAATTCGGCGGAAGCAAAATGCCGTACTCGTGACGTGCCGCTTATAGCCCGCCATACTAGTCCAACCACAGGTAAGTTGTTTGATAAAACGAACTGGCTAATTTCTAAGAAGACAGAAAACTTTGGGAGATCATTTGCTAACGAACAGTCGTTACCGACCGATGTTTATGGGAGTAAAGGGTTCATCATCGGTCGGTAACGACTGTTCGTTGGCTAATTTCTGTTTCAAATGATTCGTTGTAAGTAGACATTCACGAAAATCTCCATGCCATACCGTTCTGGCACTTACAAATAGTCGCCATACTGCCATATATTAGTCGATTTGTTTTAAATTGCTAAAAAATTGGCTAAACAGCCTATACATTTTTTCACCATGTGTTTATGACTAGAAATAGAAATCCGACTATGCCATGCCCGTGATACGTATAATATTGTTATAAAATTGCAACATTTTTGGCGGAATTTGAACGATGTGCTAAAAGTATGGCACAATGTTTCCTGAAAGTTTGAGCTGTAAAACACGCAAATAAAAATTTGCAAACATATGTAGATGCAATGGTGATTTATAAATATAGCATCGACGCTCGAAAATCTTTGTCGGGTTGTGAAGGTCCCGTTTGCATTTCCTGCGAATGTAATGAAAACGCAGGTATGAACAGCCGTATGTCAGGCGTCTCACAGAAGGGTATACGAGGATATATTGAAGAATTCTTACCCTAGTATAGAACCAAACAAAATTTCAATGTCAAAATATTTTATTACTCAACATATTCTCCTCCTAATTGGATACATTTATTACAGCGAACCTGCAACGTCTCTAGACCTTAAAAAAAAATGCTTCTTCTTGCTCTGCAAACCAAACCTCCACAGCTTTTATTACCTCCTCGTTGGAAGAAAATTTACGAACTTTTAAACTTTTTTCCAGTTGAGTAAAGAGATGATAGTCGGACGGAGCCAAATCTGGTGAATAAGGGGGGTGTTCTAGTAATTCAAACCCTAAATCACGAATTTGTACCCAAGTCTCATCCATAGTAACAATTCGGATTAAGAAGTCTACATCGTTTTCAAATCGAGCACAGATCGAACGCGATGCTATTAACCCTTGCACGCTTTTGGTCAACATTCAAACATTTGGGGATCCATTTTGCAGTAATTTTTCTCATGTCCAAATTGACGTGAACTATATGATGAACGCGTTCGTATGAAATATTCAGTGCTTCAGTTATACGTTTTAGCCCAATTCGACTGTCTGTTAAAATCATGTCATGAACTGCATCGATATTTTCGGGGACTGACACAGAAACTGGCCTTCCCGATCGGTCATCATCTTCAATGGAAAATTTACCTCTTTTGAAGCTTGCAGTCCAATTTTTCACGGTCGCATACGAAGGACATTCAAGGGTATTAAGCATATCTTCGTAAATCTGCTTACCTTTCAACCCTTTTAAATACAGGTACTTGATGATGGCTCCATACTCCAATTTTTCGATTTTTACAATTTCGGTGGTCATATTTTTTCTTTTAATTTATTGCGTAACTCTGGTTTGCTTTTTTGACGTCAAACTTTACACTGACACTTCTAATAAGTTATTGTTCGTTGCTATGGTAACGCAATATTTTGTTTATGCAGGGAACTGGTCTAGGCTAACTAGATATCAATACATCCTCGTATACCTACGACTAATGAATAAATAAACACCTTGTAACATTATGGCATGACAAAAAGTAAATGGGAATCAAAACACAACTGTACAAAATGTTTTTTTTTTATTGAAAAATTAAAGTGAATACAATGATGTAGCACTGTAGTTAATAGTTTTTTGGCTTGCCCAATCGTATTTTAAAACGTATCAAAAAAATAGTTTTTCAAGAATGGCGCTTTTTTGCAGTTAACCAGAAGTATGGCTCATATATTAACGGTCACATTGTATCATGACCTTTCAAAAAATCAAAATACCATACTGTACGTATCCGTTTCACTTATTTTTCTCCCAATATCTGCACGCGAGTGTGGCAGTTTTCACAGTATGGGTTTTTTTCGGTACAATCATATTGAAGTAAAGTGAATACAATCATGCAATACTGTAGTAAATGATTTGACACCCTACTTTAAAAACGTATCGAAATTAGTCTATTTCATTACGAGTTCAGAAAATAGGCCTTTTCCGTGCGTGTGCGACATGTTCCTGTGGGAGGCGAAGCCGAACACGGGAAGTCGTGCAAGCACAGAAATAGCATTTATGGACGAGTAATGAACGATATTTTTCATTATATCTAACTGAAATCAACAGATTGTTAAGAAACATTTATTTTTAATGAAGGAACAAAAACATGTATTCTTAATTGAAATATTTATGATACAAAAATATCCAGAAATTGCCACAAAACAAGCGTTATTTACCCTGTTGGTAAGGAAATATTCAAACAATTTGCGATTTCTAGAGAACTGTCAACAACATATTACTTAATTTTGACATGTAAATAGGCAGCTATAATGACACCAGCGCATGGAAAAATGTCCGTGCCGGCGCACGGAAAAACCCCCTTTTCAGAATGCTAAATAAGCATGTAAATATAGTGTTTTCAGATGGGTATAATCAAAAACAGTTTTTCAAGTATGACGCTTCTTTTACAGCAGACTAGAAGTATGGTTGCTAAACGACCACATTATATAATAACCTTTCATAAAATCGAATTGCCAGCTGTAGAAAGTCGTTTAGCAATTTCAAAGAAATCCTCTACTTTACGGTAGTATGGCGACTATTTATACCCGTCCGAACGGTATGGCGTGGCAATTTTCGGGAGTAATTACACAAGTGCTTCAAAATTACCGATAATTTCCCATGAAAGCATGTTGTCTAAAAACTGCATGAGTTTATTTTCATCCGAAGGAGGGCTCTTTTAGCAAAATATGAAAATAACTGAATGCAGTTTTTTTACTGACAACATGCTTGAATGGAAAATTATCAGGTTTATTTTGAT
Source organism: Chrysolina oricalcia (assembly GCA_944452925.2). NCBI lineage: Eukaryota > Metazoa > Arthropoda > Insecta > Coleoptera > Chrysomelidae > Chrysolina > Chrysolina oricalcia. The sequence continues at coordinate 9,253,248 of OX101816.2, forward strand.
ACACGAGTGTAATTCGGTAGAATATTTCTGGAGTTAAAACAAAAATGTATGTGCTGAGTTTGAAATTTTATTTAAATTTACATTAAGCATGTAGGTACATATAAAATTACAGTTATCGAATCATTCCCGAAACGTGACATTTCAACGACGTTTAAAATTCAGTATTTATGCCTGTCAAGATGACAAATGTACATTTTAACAATCGTTACTATAGATACACGGACCTACCGGGTAATTTTCAGCCTGGAAAATGTCACGCCGGGAATTTTTCGCTGTAATTGATCGAAAATGTCCCGTTTCATATGGGATTTTTAACATACGATGGAAATATTCGTGAATATCTACTTACAACGTATCATATGAAATAAAAAAATAGTCTGTATGATATCGTTTAAAAAAAACTTGCATGTTTCGATTGGTATGGCGGGATATAAGCGGCTCCGCATGAGTATGGCATTTTCTGCAGGATGATTTTTCATAAACTACCGGAAAATTCGATTTTTTTTGTGTAGGAAATCGTTTAAAACCCGTAATTTTTCCGCCAAATTCGTTACTTGATCCTGCGATAACGCGTCCACTACCAGCACTTTATTTCCCGTAGTCCAATAATAGGGCATGAGCTCCAGGCCTTATAATACCAGATCTATGAAGTGCTGGTTTTTGAACAATTCAAAATCATGATTACCATGACAACTCACAACTAGTCAATATAAATAAATGGTTCTCTTATCACAAAAACGTGTCCAGTCAAAACATAAAACCCGGTAGTATCTTCAGGTACGCCAGATATAGACAGAGAAGAATATATTTTCAATAAAAAGAGTCTAATTAAATATACTAGAAAAATGGAATACCATGAATGAAATGGTCCTGTTTTCAGGACGTGTATAGTTAATATGAATATGTTATCTAAATTGACGTATTCATCCTATATTTAATGCGATTATAGGCCGTCAGTCCGCTGCCAAAATGTGTAATGATTTTATAACGTATGTCCTTTAGGGCTTTGGTAGTTATAAATAAAATGATCAATAAGCAACCAAAATTAGCGCCTAATAATAAAAATAATACTTTTTTTTCTTAAATACATGCAAAAACACTTGTAGAATTTGTCACAAACTTGTTGATTGCATAAAGAAATCACGTATTTTCATCTTTTATTAAAGTTCATCTAATAAAAATCGGACTGCAACCGATCGGCATACGTATGTCCTCAAATGTGTTGAGAATAGGGTATTGTTGAATCTATACGTGTTTATGCATGTCTTTAAGAAAATAAAGTATTATTATATTATTATTAAGTTCCACGGGATAGTGCCAATTTTGCGTGTTCATTGATCATTATATTTATAACTACCAAAACCCTGAAGAGCAAACGTTATAAAATCATTACGCATTTTAGCAGCGGGCCGAATAGTAATTTTTGGTTTGATCAAATGCACTCTGAATATCAATATTTTTTCTCAAAACACTGCTCAACAAGGAGAGCCAAGTTATCAAAGTAACATTCCCTTCCCAAAGTAATTTTTGTTCAAATCGCTCACACAACAAATGGCCAGTATTTGAGTTTATCTATGCAGTTTGATAGTTATTGCTTAGAAGAGCAAAAAACTACTTGGTTCACCACAGAGTAAAGTGACTTGTTTTATAGATACATGTAAATGATATTCAGACTGTTTCATTCAACGATTATCAATATTTTCCTCTTCCTCTTTATGCCTCAAAATGTCAGAATTATTAATGAATAATATTTTAATCGAAGAGTATTTTTTTAAACATTCATTGAACAATGTATTTTACTATATAACATTATGGTGTACCATGTACACCAGAAGTATTATAATAAAGCAAGACATTTTAAATGAAAGCATTTCATAAAACGCAGCTATTAAAGTACTTTTGTTCAAGTTTTCTTAATAAATTTTAATGATCTACTGCTTTTTATTCATCCCTCACTTAATGGAAGATTCTCTGGATGTTTAAACAGGAATAGAAAATATAGTTATTCATGTAGGAAGGGCTTGATAATTATATTTGGGCCGGATGCACATAAAAGAATGAAGGTCTTGTAAATGTTTGCCTGTTTTTTGTAACGTGAGACGGGCGTTTTACCCAAAAGGCAGATTAGGCTAAAGCCTTAGGCGCTGCAAATATTAGGGGCGCCAGCAGATCCTAGGAAAAAGACAAAAGTTGGCAACGTTGAGAAAGAAATCAAATTTTACCCATTTTATGACATTTGAAACGCTCCTGAGTAGTGAGATTTGTTGCAGGTTCTAAATCAAGCAGTAGTGAAACAAAATACCAAGACCGCAATACCTACACTTCACAAGGTATATTATTATCACTATGACACAGTCACTAATGCACCTTGTGGCAAAAATCTCTATTTTTGCGTGAGGAATTCGACAAAGATAAATCCTCAGTCACCATGTAAAACAATTAATAACACATAACGCTGCAATTTTCCTGACTTATTTGTCTGATAATATGTTGGCGAAAGGTAGTCTCAGGCATATGACTGTCAAAGGAATTGCATATGACTGTCAAAGGGATTGCATATGAATATCAAAGGGATTGATGTTCTGGGGTTGTTTTCCCAGTGAATCCAGAGAGAATTTGCAGCAAACATGTTGGAAAAAATATTGGCTTTTTCCTGGACTTTGTGTGTATTACTTCATTTATTGTGTGATCATCAGAATATCCCTATTAATAAACACATTAATTCATTGATCATTGATGATTGAATTCTATCTTCTTATTCTTTCCAAATTTTTGTGATGCTGATGGGGTTATAGTTGTATTTCAACAGGTAACTAAAACTATCTTCGTTGAAACAAAACTTTATTCAGAATATGAACAAATTAATGTATAAAACTTTTGGCATTTACTTCGCTTACTAAAATATTTCGTAAACCTTGCCGAGTCCCTGTACACAATGTTTAAATTATTCTGTTCGGGCTCTAATGTAATGAGAGCATTCTGTATTTCATCCTCAACTGTCACATACTGTGTTCTAGCCCCAATGACATCAGAATTCTTCACGCACCCGAAGAACATAATGAGATCAAGCTCGTTTTTCTGCTGCCAATTGTAGTCTGAAAGCAGCTGAAAATTTAAAAAAATCAGTTTGACATTATAACACCATTAACAAACAAAAAATCGGAGATGAACGAAATAAGTAAGCAAAGTTGTACAGTGCATCCCATTTTGGGTGAGACAGCCAGGTTTATCGCTTGTTATTTAAGATAGAGCCTTGCGGTTTTCACGTTCCTGTCCTTTTTTTTGTGAAACTCAAGTTGGCCTAATCAGATTTTGCATAACTGTTTCCGTTTATGAGATACAGGGCGATTTTGGAAATTGATACTTTTCTTTATCTCCGAAGTTATTAGAAATAATGCTGAGCTAAAAACTACATCTGATACAGAATTCTGCGTAGAATCCAGTGGCGTACTTATTTTTTTTTTTCGGGGTATGGTTTTGAAGATACGACGCAAACCTATATTTTTTTCAATGGAACACCCTGTATTTTATTACTTCGTTGAATTCGCTATTTTTTTTCCTTCAAAATTATGTATAACACTATATAGGTAGGATGTTCAGAAATGCTAAAAAACACTAAAACATCACATAATGATAATTTTTCGTTAGTAAGCCATGTATTTTCCAAGTTTCAATAAGAGGATTATTACTTTTGATTATTAACATTAGTAGGTCATGGATGATACGAACATCCTTGTTGTTATTATGGCTACTATGCATTTGGAAGCATTGTTTTATCAAATAGGCATTGAAGAGAAAAAAAAAAACAAATCTGATCTAGCTGTCATCGCTACGAATTATTATTGTGTTTCATCGTGTTTGGGTTTGAAGGAATATTGAGTATTGTAGAAATAATTGTTTGTGAATTTGTTGATTGAGAACTGATAATGGCTGGAAGAGATTTGGTTTTTCAAAACAATGAAAAATATGACATTATACAATGTTTGAATCAATCCAATGAAAACGTTGGCGAAGCTTTGGAACTTCATTTGAACAGGTATGACGTCGAGAATTTTACCACAAGACATTTCCTTACATCGTGTTTTAAAAACTTTCAGATATCCTGAGAGGCATCAACCTAGTCGAACAACTATATTCAGACTAAAGTATAATTTACTGAATTATGGTGCATATTCTAAACCTCGACCCAAGGTATATAATAAAGAGAATCAAGAAGTAGATGAAATAAATGTGTTAGCTAGCGTTCATGCCTATCATCAGACTTCTTGTGCAAAATTAGAGAATGATACTGCTATTTCCAGATCACGGGTACACAGAATTTTAAAAAAGTATAAGTTAAAACCCTACAAAGTCAATATTGTCCAACACTTATATCCTGGTGATGCAGCAAGACGTGTGAATTTCTGCAATTGGTTTTTGAACCATGCTCGGAGAGACGTTGATTTCGCAAAAAAAGTTATTTGGTCAGACGAATCACATATAAGCAGTGCTGGTATATTTAACAGGCAAAATACAAGGCATTGGTATGATGAAAACCAGCACTTGATTTTTTAACGACAACAACAGGGTAGATTTGGTTTTAATGTGGCATGTTTCATATTGGGGACAAAAATCATATACCGCATTTTTGAAGGACCTCTTACCGCAACTAGGTACTTGACAATTTTAGAAGACGTGTTACCGGAACTACTGGAAGATGTTCCCCTCGCCTTTCTTCATTCCATACATTTCCAACAGGACGGCGCCCCTGCCCATAATTCAAGATTGATCGGGCGGTTTTTAGAAAATAATTTTCAGGGTTGTTGGATTGGAACTCATGGACCCATCAGGTGGCCTCCAAGGTCACCTGATCTGTCTATATTAGACTTTTTCTTGTGGGGCTATTTGAAAAATAAAATATACAGTAACAGACACAACAGTCCCGAAGAACTTCGTGCATCAACAGCGGCAGCTTTCCGAAATTTACAAAACCGCCCTTTTATAATATTAAATGCACTCAGGCGAATTGAAAAAGTTTGTCAATTATGTATTAGGGAAAATGGACAGCAATTTGAACAGTTTAATCAGTAAGATATTATGTAATGTTGAAAATTTTTATTAATGATAAATATTTTATTGGGTATTTCTTTTGTATCTAATTTGTATTATGAATTGTTATATTATTTATTTTTTGCTATTAGGTAGGTACCTACGTTTTGTTTTTCGTGTTAGTGTATTATCTTTATTTGCTTACTCTCCTATAAAAATACACAAATGAAAATTATTCAATTAATTCTTCTTTTATATGGGAAATCCATGGCCCACTAACAAAACATTATCATTAAGTGATGTTTTAGTGTTTTATAGCATTTCTGAACATCCTACCTATATAGTGTTATACATAATTTTGAAGGAAAAAAAATAGCGAATTCAACGAAGTAATAAAATACAGGGTGTTCCATTGAAAAAAATATAGGTTTGCGTCGTATCTTCAAAACCATACCCCGAAAAAAAAATTAGTACGCCACTGGATTCTACGCAGAATTCTGTATCAGATGTAGTTTTTAGCTCAGCATTATTTCTAATAACTTCGGAGATAAAGAAGGGGTCCGAAAAGTATCAATTTCCAAAATCGCCCTGTATCTCATAAACGGAAACAGTTATGCAAAATCTGATTAGGCCAACTTGAGTTTCACAAAAAAAAAAGGACAGGAACGTGAAAACCGCAAGGCTCTATCTTAAATAACAAGCGCCTGGCTGTCTCACCCAAAATGGGATGCACTGTACAGGGTACTCAAAATCTCGCGTCCCCATGTACACAGATACGGTATTTGAAAATCCAAACACCAGTTGAAAATCAAGAAAATTTCATTAAAAAGTGTAACTTGGAACGTTAACAAACTAACTGTGATTATGTTCTATACTTTCCGGGACCCAGAAAAACTCAGGCAAAATGAATTTATGGTCCTTCAAATCTAATTCACACGAAGTTTGAACATAATTGCACATGTTATCTTCTGGTGGCTATTTCACGCACTTGTCAAATGAACCAATCAGGAGCCAAAGAGAGTAAACTAACAGGAGAGTTTAATAAGCTCTAGCCAATCAGAATCTTGTAGCATCGACGTGTCATAGTGACGTACTTGGACATGAGTACAGAGTCGAACCAAGAAACAAAACGATCACATGTGACTCTCATATACCAAGAGCTAGTCTGTCACTGTCTATGGAGAACGGCGACCATGACATGTCCAACTACGTCACATTTCGTCACAAATGTTCTTTCATCTCTTTCTATCAGTGTCCCCATTGTCTTATGGGGATTAGACTCTCGTTTAGTCTCCTTGATCAGGAGCTCTAGTCAAATAAAATTCCACTTGCGATTGAATTCATCTCATAAGTCTGTCTTTTATTACTCAACTCCACTGAATTGTATCGAGAAAACACCACGAGTCCGCAGGACAAAAATGAATCTACAGACTTATCGCGAAAATTCAATCACTTGTGGTATTACTGTTGACTATTTCACACACTTGTCAAATGAAACAATCAGGAGCTCTAGTCAAGTTCGGATTATAGTTAATACCAAACTTGACTCTGATTGGCCTGTCAAGTTCGATGTTTTCTGATTTGTGTATGTGACAGTTAAACGTCAATTATAAGTAATCACGCAATAATAATAATAATAAGCAGGTTTGGGATAAATTCTATCGAATTAATCAATCGAAAATGGGATATTGGACGCCTGTGGAGTCACTCAGTGAGAAAAAAAAGTATTTTGCCCATTCACCATACAAGTAATTTAATTCCTATATGCGCATTTCGATAACAAAGTTATCTTCATCAGCAGGGATTATTAAACCAACTGTAAATCGGCATACCACTCTTATTTATATCACGTAATTAATTACCATGAGGTAATCTGTGTACTAGGAAGTGACCCTACCCGATGGACAGGTATAACCCCACCCAATAAACAATACAAAAAATGCACTTTATTATTGCTTTACTGGTATCAAATCAAATAGTTACGAATTTAATGGACCATTATCATTATTAAGCAAGGGTTTCGAGCCCCTTTTTCGAATAGCAATACTTTCATAACAATCTAACTTTCTGTAATCATCAACAGGTTTTAATAATTTTAAATTTTGGATATTAATTTTGTGATTAGTTTCTGAAAAATGATCCACAACACTCGATTTATTTTCTCGCGAATATTTAGCATGTGCCAAATGTTCGCAGAAACGAACATTCGTAGATCTTTTGGTTTGGCCATAACATACACTATCGCAGTTTTGACAGCTAATTTCATAGATTCCTGATCTCTAAAGTGTACCGATTGCAGTAACCTTGGAATATTTGAGATATTTATTAGATCTCAATAATAACCAAAGAGAAAAAGTTGATGAGTTCATCAGTTTAACCGCCTTATGCATGCAGCAGAATTATTTTATCTTTCAAGATAAATTCTTCCAGTAGCTAGAAGGCACTGCCATGGGACTGTCTACCTTTTATCGCTAATCTGTTCATGAGCAGGTTTGAAACATTTGTGTAATTGATGACTTGTTTATTTTGTGGAAATTCATGATCACTTTAATGAAACGAAAGAAACACAATTTTGTCTTATTTCCACTAGTTTTTTATATTTACGACCGGTTTCGGGCTTTATCCCATTATCAACTATAAAAACTAACTAATACAATTGTACTCTTAAACCTAGTTATATAGGGAGTTTGCAGGTAAACTGGATGGAGAGGTAATTAAATGAAAATAAATGAAATCAAATGAACATGGGTGAAACGATATAAATTCAATACTGGAGGTTATGGAAATTACCTGGGTTGTCAAAATCACAAATTCAAAAGTGGAGACCTACATAAATCGAGTTGCTCGTTGAGGGTTCTATATTTCGGGTTTTTAATTGATTTATTGAGTTCCATGGCTTCCAACAGATTCATTTTCTTTCCTTTATTACATGTGTGTAGGATTTTGAGATTATCTTTATTTATCTTGTGTTTGGATTCTTGCAGATGTTCGTACATTGTGGTTTTTTTTGTCGAAATAGACGTGTTCACGGAACCTTACGTCAAAATTTCTACCGGTCTGGCCTGTATATACTGCAGAGCATTCCCCACATTCTAATCTCACCATTGAGTCCCATTCTGGCAGATATTTTCATGGACAACCTAGAAAATACCCTCATCCTTAAGAACCCCCTTTCTAAAAAACATATTGTGTTTTGGTTCAGATACGTTGATGACGTACTAGTGGGTTTTGAAGGTTCCAACAGACAAATTGATCAATTTTTGAACTTCCTAAATAATCCACATAACAAAGTTAAATTAACAGTAGAAATTGAACAAAACAAGAAGCTTAACTTCTTAGATTTAAGTATTTCAAGGGTTAGTAATAGTTTTCAATTTAATATCTACCGGAAAAACACCTTCACAGACTGTACAATTCCCTTTGATTCTTTCAGTCCGATGTCACATAAATTATCCGCCTTTAGATCAATGATACACAGAGCTTTCGCAATCCCTTTACCTGATAAGAATTTCCAGGATGAACTAAACATCATTAAACAAATTGCGGTAAACAATCGAGTACCAGTTTCTTTAATAGAGAAATTAATATCAGGTAAAACTCATAAAACGGCTATGAGTGAACTATACCCAAATATCGAAGCACACAATACACGTAAATATGGTAGCATTAATTACTCAGGTAAAATTTCAGAAAACATTCAAAATTATTTTTCTAAATTCAAAATAACAACAGCTTTCATAAGTAATAATAATTTAGGCAGAATTCTGTTCAATGCAAAACCTAAACGAGATAGAATGAAAAAATCAGGGATATATAGATTCAAATGTGGTGAATGCTCTGCAGTATATACAGGCCAGACCGGTAGAAATTTTGACGTAAGGTTCCGTGAACACGTCTATTTCGACAAAAAAATCCACAATGTACGAACATCTGCAAGAATCCAAACACAAGATAAATAAAGATAATCTCAAAATCCTACACACATGTAATAAAGGAAAGAAAATGAATCTGTTGGAAGCCATGGAAATCAATAAATCAATTAAAAACCCGAAATATAGAACCCTCAACGAGCAACTCGATTTATGTAGGTCTCCACTTTTCAATTTGTGATTTTGACAACCCAGGTAATTTCCATAACCTCCAGTATTGAATTTATATCGTTTCACCCATGTTCATTTGATTTCATTTATTTTCATTTAATTACCTCTCCATCCAGTTTACCTGCAAACTCCCTATATAACTAGGTTTAAGAGTACAATTGTATTAGTTAGTTTTTATACTTGATAATGGGATAAAGCCCGAAACCGGTCGTAAATATAAAAAACTAGTGGAAATAAGACAAAATTGTGTTTCTTTCGTTTCATTAAAGGTTTGAAACAGATTATAGATCACGTAACAATTAATTTCCGATAATTTGTATCAGGTATGTGGATGATGTATTTTGTGTTTTCGATGTGAAATATCAGAATATAGATCTCTTCCTGAATAGTTTGAATTCAGTATTTGACCAAATTAAATTCACGGTGGAGATGGAAGTTGACAGTTGCCAATTTTGGACACACTGGTAATCAGGAATGGGGAACGCGTAGAAATAGACATTTATAGAAAGCCAACTAACACTAACAGATTTATACGTGTTGATTCAAACCACCACATTAAGCACAAGATGGCGAGTTTCAATTTCCTTGTTCACAGGGCATTAAACTTTCCTCTCAGTGTTGAACGGTTTCAAAGATAAATAAAAACCATTAAGGAAATAGCCATTAGTAATGGATATTCGCAGAGAATGGTAGATAATTTGTTGAAAAAGAAAATGTTCAGAACGTCCTTAACCCGCGAGGGACCTTGCCACTTGAAACATAATCGTGGACCGCGTGGGGTAGTAATCTACCCCAGTAGTTTTTGTTCCATTTCGGGGCTTTTAGGTGAAAAAAAAGTGTTGTACGACGTGAAATTGTTTAATTATAACAACAATAATAATAAAAGAAACGTAATTTTAGTAAAATAAATAATAAATTCTAAAGAATGAAAAATCTCCATGACACTTTTCTTACTCATAACATTTATTACAGACTAACTTCATATGCTCATTACATGCTCTGTTTGAACATCTACAACATTTTTTATTTGTTTTTTTGTCGTTCTTCCGTGGATAATATGAGCATCTTCCTACTTTTGCAGGCTCCTTGTTTTCAGGTTGAATTCTGTTTTGTACAGCAACAAATTTAGATATAGACGTTTTCAACTCTCTGGGCAAATGAGCTAGAGTTATTCTATATTTCAACATTCCATCTACTAATTGCAAAGCCAAAGTTTTCAGAAATAATCGTCGACGTTGACGGATCTTGGAGTTTTCATGAAAAATAATTTGACCATTGATTCCGGCAATATCTAACATAGCGTAAAAAATTCTCAATGGCCATCGACAGCATGTTCTTGCTACCGAATAGGTTGCTTTTATTTCGTCCACTACATCTACTCCAGCTTTGGTTTTATTGTAGTGGGTAATAATTTCTGTTTTCTTCTTAGATCCACTTGATTCATCAATGGCATTTCCTTGGTGGAAATTGGACAATAACAAGACAATTCTACCTTTCTTTGGCACATATGAAACCAGGGTTGCATTACTTTCACCAAATCCAAAAAGAGATGAATATTATTCTCTCTTTCTTATGAACTGAGGTGGTACTTCTCTTTTATTTTTACGCATAGTACCAACCGCTGTTAGACCATAGTTATTGAACAAGTCTTGAAATAATGGAACACTAGTAAACCAGTTGTCCATAGTAATATTACGCCCGGTATTTCTAATTGGAGTAACTAAACGTTTGACCAAACTCTCCGAAGAATTACATAAGTTGAAAGGGCCTTCTGGTTGTTTTCCAGCGTAAATTTCAAGGTTATGTGTATAGAAAACTTTTGAGTCAACAACTGCGAAAATTTTTATTCCATACTTCGCCGGCTTATTTTTTATGTACTGGCGGAATCCACATCTGCCTCGAAATGATTCCAACATTTCATCGATGGTCACCACATCACCAACTACATATTGTTGTTGACACTTTGCATTGAAATATTCAAATATTTCTCTAATTGGAGCTAAACGATCAACCTGCTTTCTTGTTTCACGCGTTTCAACATCATCAAACCGAATACATTCCAATAAAAATTTGAAACGATTACGACTCATAACACATGGAAATATTTCTACACCAGTTCCATCTTTAGACCACAAATCTTCTGTATTCAAATGTGAGGATATAAGAAACATAAACATAAACAGAAGTCCAATTAGAGCTTTCAACTCTATGATATTTGTCGGCAAGGCATCTCTTTCACGTGAAATATTTGATTTCTTCTGCTGTATATATTTGTTGGTGTAACTGACAATTTTTGATAGTACATCGTTTGGGAAAAACAGCTGAAAAGTTTTTAGAGGCGTGGTTGCGTCCTTTGCATTCCTTGCTACACCTGGTAAAAATCTGATTATATTATTTTTATTTGCTCGACGAAAATTTCTTGGTGGTATTCTTTTCCAGTTTGTGCCATCTTTACCTGCAAGGAATGAACCTTCATAAGTAAGAGGATAACTCATGAAACTGATTTTTTGTGCTGATTTAGTATGGACACATTGTGATGAAACGACCCGAATGGATAGATATGAAAAGATTTATGCACGAAAGATGTGACATTGATATAAGTAATAATGTAGATTACTAACCTTTATACATACGTAGTTGGGCTAATGGTAACTCGTCCTCTGAACTGAAATCACTATTATTATTATTATCTGAAGCTTCTTCTATTTCCATTTCCATTTCAGATCCTTCATATTCTCTGTCATCAAATTTTTCATTTTCATCGTCAGACTCCCATCCACAATCGCTTTCATCATGTTCCTGGGCTTCATCATCTGAAGGCAATTCCCATAATGCGTGAAGCTGTTCTTGCTCTACTTCATAACTCATTTTTCGTCTCTTATACATATTTAAACTCCTCACTTCAGAAAATTTTGAACTACAAGAATGACCGCGTGGGGTATAAATACACCCCAGGAACAAATAATCAACTGTTCACTACGATGTCAGCAGAACTAATGAAACGACACATGGATAGACATATTCACTGATCATATTTAGCAACTGAGCAGGCGCGATTTTCCAGTGCCGTGCTGATTTGAGGAATTATTTGTAATTTAATATCGCCTGGGACATTTTCTACCCCGCGCGGTCCCTCGCGGGTTAAGACAAGTAACCACACTAGAACAACCTAAAGACAGGAAAAAGTTCATTAAAATTACACATGATACACGGCTGTCGAGAAGTCTCAACTCTATTTTCCGAGACGCAAACCCTCAGCTAGTACATAGCACTACGAACAATCTCCAAATGTTGTTATTGTTAATTGGCCGCAGTGGAGGGCCTGACACGGGCCCACTAACGTTCAAACCTAACCTAAATGTTGTTAGGTAATTCGATAGATAAAATTCCAACTTTATAGAGATCAGGAATCTATGAAATTAGCTGTCAAAGCTGCGATAGTGTATATTATGGCCAAACCAAAAGATCAACGTATGTCCGTTTCCGCGAACATTTGGCACATGCTAAATATTCGCGAGAAAATAAGTCGAGTGTTGCGGATCATTTATTAGAAACTGATCACAAAATTAATATCCAAAATTTTAAATTAATAAAACCTGTTGATGATAACAGAAAATTAGGTTGTTATGAAAGTATTGCTATTCGAAAAAGGGACTCGAACCCCTTGCTTAATAATGATAATGGTCCATTAAATTTTTGATTTGATACCAGTAAAGGAATAATTAAGTGCCTTTGTTGTATTGTTTATTGGGTGGAGTTATACCTGTTCATCAGGTAGGGTCACTTCCTAGTAAACAGATTACCTCATGGCATTTAATGATGTGATATAAATAAGACTGATATGACGATTTACAGTTAGTTTAGTAATCCCTACTGATGAAGATAACTTTGTTATCGAAATGCGCATCTAGGAATTAAATTACTTGTGTGGTAAAGGGGTAAAATACTTTTTGTTCTCACCGAATTAATCAATCATTCCTGTTTATTGAACTTTATCTATTTCTCAGATCAACTTCCTAACTTTTTTCTTGAAATAGTCTAATAAAATTCTACTCGTGATTGAATTTATCTCATAAGTCTGTCTTGTAGTGTTTTCTCGAAGCAATTCAGTTTCAATCAGAATTGAATCGACAGACTTATAGCAAAAAGTCAATCACTTGTGGTATTACTACTGAATACATCTAGTGAAGTATAATTGACATTTTCGGTGCTCTCGTGACATTACTACTGATTATACTGGAGCAAGGCAGTCGGAGAAGAGATGTTCCGATTTCATTCGGTCATGACAAAATTAGAAATGATATCAATTTTTGTAATCCACTTTCAGAATTCAATCTGTAGATTTTCACTTCAGAAACAAAGCATGTTGTTTTCAGTAGTAATACCACAAGTGATTGCATTTTTGCGATAAGTGATTCATTTCTGAACGAAACTGAATTGCTTCGAGAAAACACTAAGAGTCCGCAGGACATGTGGTGTTTTCTCGATACAATTCAGTTTCGTTCAGAAATGAAAGACAGACTTATGAGATAAATCCAATCACGAGTGGAATTTTTTTAGACTATTTCACGAAGCATTAAAATTATGTATTGTGAACATGAACTATCAATTCATCAGAACTATAAGTATAAAAAATGTATTATACTTATCAATAATTTATTATACAGTTACGATGCGATTCATTTTGACGTTTTCACCTACAATTATGATCTGTCAAAATGTCAAACTATGCTTTGTTATCTATGGTTACATCATTGAAACCACCAACGCTGACAGACCAATCAGAATTGAGAGACAGCTGGTGTTTTCGCAATAATACAAGTTGTCTTTGATTTGTGATTGGCCAGATTATGTGAATATATTAAGAGTGGAATAGTCAAAATAATACTTTGTTTAGATATGTCAACTCACCGAGTAGCTCCCAGGAATCCACCTTTGCAGTTCAAATTTCATGGAGGCATTAGAACCTATAAGTTCCAGATCAGTGTATTGCTGTAAGAGTCCAAACATTGCTGTAGATTGAAAAAGGTTCAGAAATCGTTCAAGACTGTGAGGTAGTTTGATTAAATCAATTTTCTCATACATATATCTATTTGGAGGGCCCACTTTTATCCAGTGAATATCTAAAAAAAATATTGTATAATTGAAAAAATTACGTTTTATAAACAATTAATGCAATTTAAAGTTACAAATTAGAGCTTACCTTCACTTTGTAATGTTTGTAAAATTTCGCTAAAAGATTCATTTTTGAAAAACATCCTCAACGATATTTCGGAGTTCTCTTCTATATGACCCTGTATTAATTTTATTGCTTTAAAATTTAAATAATCTTCATTGATCCAAGATTCCAGATCGATGTCTACTTCCTTTGCTTTTATACAATTGTTGCTGTACAGACCACTTTCCGGTGGGCTATAGGATGGGCTTTTGAAAATTGGTGGAACTTTTGTATGGAACCAGCCATTTATGCTGAGCCTGCAATCATCCATAGTTGTGACTTCTGCTACCTGAAAGTAACACAAATTTTGATTCTAAAGCTCGTACAGTAGGAAAAGACCATAGAAATATAATAAACACTAGAACGCCATATAGTACAGGAGCCGAAGATAGGTCGACCTTAACCCATCTGTTAACAGGATGACACATATCTTCTCATGAAGTTTCATAAGTAGACTGAGGCTGAGGGCCACGTGTTGTATGATTGAATTTACTTCCTGGTCGGTTCTTAAACTGCTCTCTGCGCGGTCCAGTAGGTATTTATATGAGATCTTAACATATCTGCCTAAATCCACGTGTGCGTCCAATATTATATGACTTGTCACTAATATTGGGCTATTATTAGAGTTAATTACATCAAAATCATAGGAATGGTTCTTGTTTATGAGTGTTCAGCTTTTAATGGCAAGTTCCCCTAAAAAGAGTCTGCTACTTAATCGGCATATCAGTCGTAGAGCTTTTGATTTACTTTTGGACTTGACACATTTGAACAGAGGAGATATTTGTTTAATTTTAGGAAGACAATAAAATTATTATTATTATTATAAATTATGAGCTTGGATAAATTACTCGAATATAGCGGAGTATGTATCTCCTCAAAATTATAAACCAGTCATTAATCAGTCTTAATAATCTGCCTGATGGAATGCAGCTTCAAATTACTGAGTATATTCATTGCAATGTAAGACTGTGCTGATGCATTTTTGAAATAAAAAAAATATTAACAGCATGAGACTTACTGGAAGAGGAGCAAAATATTGTTCGAATGACGGGGAAACATAAATTGGAGTAGAAAAAATGAAGAAGGGTGGAACGGGGCGAACTTTTAGGGGTTGAAAGTGATATTTCACGGATTTTCGCAATTTTCAACGAAAGTTGACCTCCTATCGAAAAAAGTCGAATGGCAAAGTTGTTGATTAATTTAAAAAATAAAAAAAAAATCTGTGTTTCGCTACAAAAAAATTACAGATTACTTGAAACACATGCCGCGTTTTATTGAACACTACAGTTTATGTCTACTAGTAGAAGAAGTACAGTATCATAAAAACGTAATTTCAGTGTTTCCAGTAGAAGTCAAATGATTCGTAAATTCCCTAAATCTATTTTAAAAGTTTGAAATTTATAAGTTTCATTATTATAAATGACACAGTCCTAATGAATAATTTGTTTGAGTTAACAACTTCTACAGCCCAGACAATGGAAGAAGGCGCGAGTAGTATTATCTATTATTGGAAGATTATTTAGGCGAGAATATTTCAAGTGGTATAATAAAGTTATCATATATGTGAATTCCTTCAATAATTTTGAAACAGAAAACTTTATCAGAGTGTGAAAATCATTATGAACAAGTGATTCCAAAATCTAACACCTTCCACTTTCGGAGCAACTTTGAGTGACGAACTAGCTAATAAACCGGAATTATCAAAAAAAAAAAATTAGAGCACATTCGAAGATTGGGAACAAGAAGGAACTGAAAAATATTTTTTTGATATGTCTCTGGTCAATTTTTCTCTATTTATCATACATAAATCGATTAGACACAATGTTTCTAAATCATCCCACTGATATTTTAAAACTTTCGCCGTTTTCTGTAAGGAAGGTTCAACAGAGATATTGAATGAATTTCTAATCAATATGAATCCACTTTCATCATCTTCTCTTTTGGTATCCATTTTTATAGAATATGATTATAAAAGGGAGCTTCAACGAGAATCAATATTATTAAATATAAATAAAACTCGTTATACAACCTATTCGTTTAACATTTCCATCTATAACTTCAATTACGTCCACAACACTCATATTTATTATAACTAGAAGCCTTACTACCAAAATTTCTAATGTGAGTAAAATGAAGTTTTTTGAACTTCAAAATACAACCAAACTGAAATGAACAGATTAAGTTCTGTTTAATGCAATGTCAATAGTGACTAGGGAGTTTGATTTTCCAACCAATTATGCACATTTGCTACCATCAGATTCGATCGTAGCAGTAGAGAAATTTGGTGTCATAAAACAGCTGAGTTAAATTCTACTTCTAAGAGTTGAACATTTCTGCCTACAATAAAACGCTCCTACAATAAGTTATATTTCCACCAAATTTCTTGAAAAAAAAAATGATTTTTGCGCGAGAAAAAAAAAACTGAAAAATTGGTTTTTCTGATTTTCCCGGAAAATTTGAGGTTTCTGATTTTCCCGGAAAATTTGAGGTAATGTGGAAAAATGTTTGGTACAAAAGTTGTAGATATTTTTATTTTCAATAACTTTGCCATTCAACTTTTTACGGTAGGAGCTCAACTTTTGTTGTCAATCGCGAAAAACCGTGAAATATAAAAGTTCACCCCGTTCTACCCTTCTTCATTTTTTCGACTCCAATTTATTTTTCCCGTCAATCGAACAATTTTTTGCTCCTCTTCCAGTAGGTATCATGCTAGTAATTTTTTTCCCGCTTTTATATTTTTTGGCGTTCATCAGCACTGGTCTAACTGTGTAATAATAGCCTACAGTTCAATAATTATTATTGTAGTGTATTTCTATTACCGCCAATTTTTATATAATACGAGTTGGTGTGGGTAAACTTGCACTTTGCTCAGAAGTACCCAGTATTTCTGTCAGAATAGGTGAGTAGTTTTCTAATTCAAACTTTTCAATATCTTACTTGGTGATATGAGTCACTGGTAACAGGAAAAATTACCAACTGGTTGTTTGATGGAAATATGTTTCTGACCACATCTAGCGGTTGTTCCTTGTCATCTTTGTTCAACAGCTGAAGTGATCCTCCCTTGGATTCATTCCATCCATCTTTACCAGTGAGGTACAGAACAAATGCTACCATTCTGTCTTCTCGTTGGTCGTCGTGAACCAACAAGTAATCCGTGTTACTGTACAAACTACAAGTGGCAGATACATGAGTCAAGTTCAGCCCTGTTATGTCCATTACCTGAAATATATGAGAGTAGAGAAAATTTCATGTCAGTGACAACAACAGCATACCCATCGCATCAAATCACCTTTCAAAAATTCAAACATACTCTTAATATGTTCCGAAGTTAGATACTTCAAATCTTTCGACTGAAACAATTCGTACAAGTCCATATTTCTAGTGTGCCAATCCAACTCGTTGAATTCCTGTTTGATGTCTTCTAAAAGATGTCTGTTCTCAAGCAAATTGTTTATCACACAAACTTTAAAAGGCTCTACTAGTAACTCCAGGTGGTCATTCTGTAATTTTTCGTTACAGTTCCAACAATTTTTCAATTCATCTATTAGTGCTGTGGTGAGTAGATTGTGGTTCATTTCTGGAGCGATTTTTTGTTTTTTTAACGGTTGACAATCCGAATCTCTATGGCAGGTTGGCATCAAATGATCTGTATCAGTAAACAAAAACATATTTACTATAATTATAATAAAAATAATATTCATTTCTTTGGTTGAAAAGTGCAGTTGAAAAGTCAATGCCCAATAAACAAAGAATAAGTCAAGTACAAAATGTTGAAATTATAAATCACACACAATAAATAAATTCATACGAGAAGACAGTAAAAATTGAAATATTTAACACCAGAAGATTCTTTGAATTAAAAATAAAACACTGAAGAGTAGATAGTAAAAACCAAATATGCTGAAGCTGAAGATCTCAGGTTAGTTCATCATAGAATTCTTGAAAGGTGTAATAGATCCTTTGAAGTAACAATTTTTTCAGTTGACTCATTTCCACTAGTTTGTTTTATTTTCACGCCCGGTTTCGGGTTTTATCCCATTATCAAGTATAAAAACAACCCAGGTAATTCCCATAACCTCCAGTGTTGAATTTATATCGTTTCACCCCTGTTCATTTAATTTCATTTAATTACCTCTCCATCCAGTTTACCTGCAAACTCCCTATATAACTAGGTTTTAGTGTTCAATTGTATTAGTTATAGATAGGTAGATAGATAAGCTTTATTGTCTAAATGAAACATTTGTCGACAAAGTCATAATTATCATATTCCTTATAGAATAAATACATAAAATGTAAATGTAAATATATACGTTGGGGGAACAAAAATTATCATATAGATAAAAACACTAATTCTGATTTTGAAGAGGACATAACAAAGAAATATTTGTAAAATTTTATATTTTTAGTATATATATATATATATATATATATATATATATATATATATATATATATATATATATATATATATATATATATATATATATATATATATATATATATATATATATACCTCTATCACAAAATATAGAATATAGATAGAATACAGAACGACTAAAAAATGTAGATAAAGTATTCCTCCAAATTGTAGAAGCATTTCCCCATCATGAGTGTTTTAACTGCCTTTCGGAAACTTTTCATATCGCCAATGTCTCCGATTTGTTTTGGTAAGTGATTGTAAATCTGCTTGCTTCTATAAATTAACGACTGTTTTGTAAGGGTTGAAGTGGGAAGTGGTAAAGTGAGTTTATTTTTTTCCTGGCGTGTATATCTGTTTATGTTGCTGGTGAATTTTTCCCTGTATTTATGCATCATGGAGACGTCTCTAAAATGTAAATTTCATATAATGTTAGTATTTTGTTATTGGTGAAAACCGGCTTGCATGATTCACGCATCTTGACTTTGAAAATAAATTTCAAAGCTCGTTTCTGGAGGACGAATATACTCTGGAATAGAACCTGACTACAAGAACCCCAGAATGGAATGCCATACCGTAGATGAGATTCAATGAATGAGTAGTATGCCGTTAAAGAAGCCGTCATTAAAAGTTCGCGGGACATTATATTGACAACGTAGCAGCCAGAGGACAACTTTTTTTTAGATCAGTAATATGAGTCTCAAATTTCAGATTGTTGTCAATGTGTATGCCCAGAAATTTTGTTCCTGGTTTGCTTTTAATTTGTTGAGGACCCAAGGGTACTTGTTCTAAGTCCAATTTGAACGTGACCAAATTCGTTTTTGTAATATTCAGTGTTAGCATATTTGATTCACACCACATTTTGATTTTCGACACGTCCACAGGAATGGTTTGAACCAAGGCATCACGATCTTCATTATGCCAAAGGATTGTTGTATCGTGCTTAGTGATATCATTTATATAAAGAAGAAAAAGAATGGGGCCCAAAACTGAGCCCTGTGGAACTCCCCTTACAATGGACCTTTACATCTACGGAAAATAAATTACAAAACTCGTTTAAATCGATAGTTGTTAGCCTGAAAAGTCCATTTAACAAAAAGTTCCATTATTTTTCTTTCATTTTAAAAAAATATCACATTCGAAAGTGTGCCGCTGACGTCACGTTCATCGGAAATATCTCCCACCATAATCCACGTTCCAAAACATGCAATACCGTTCTCCTTAAAAATATAACTTATAGCATGATATAAGCCGTTGAGAAATAATCAATACATTGTCACTTGATCAACTCATAGATAAAAATCCACATATAAGCTATTTTTAATTGTATTTGTAACTTTCAAATTTTCTGAACAGACCATCCTTTTGATGAAGAACGAGCATTGACAACATAGCAAATCGTAATGACAGTTCTCAACTGTCAAAAGTTATGGAGATGTGAGGTTAATGTTTATTTTATTTACATTCAATAATCAACATTCAAGTGATAAATTCGATAATAGTGTAGTGAGGTGTTGTCATAAACGATTTGGTGTGAATTTATTTGTGTAATTGTGTATTAAAAATATGGAACAAGGCTTCGTGAAGGGAAGTTCGGATAATTTACCGAGGTACAAAGCACTTTTTCGACATGTTCAGTTATTGCAGGAATACAGGTACTGGAGATACAGGAATTAATAACAAATTTTAGAACACAAACAACAAAAGCTCTCAAAACTTAGAAAGCCGCATTAACCTCAAAAAATAAATCAAGGTAGTGTTCGTTGAAGTTTAGATCTGATGGAACTGCTTCACTTGTATCAGATGGGTAGGCAAATGAGTTAGACAGAGACAAACTGGTATCAAATGACAACTGTCATACGACACATTCTATTTGAATGAGAATTTGGTGCACAACTTTAACAACGTTGCCAAGTTTAGTTTTGATGAACGTGACGTCACGAAACCACTTTTCTTCTGATTATAGATAAACTAGCGTTCAGAAAAAAAAATCCCAAGTGATATAAGCGTATTTACTTTCTAATTTCAGTGTTACCTTATATCTCTTGGAAAGGTCCATTTTGTCTATCTCACAAGTATTGTTACCTAGTATAATTTTCTGATTTAGATCAGTTAGGTAAGATCTGATCCATTCTAGAGCTATTCTGCGAAATCCATAATGCAGCAGCATTTTTAATAAAATTTCATGACTTACGCAGTCGAACGCCTTGGAAAGATCAAGGAATATTGCTGCAGCCGCCTCTTTTTCGTTCAGGCTCATGTAGACTCTTTCCAGAAAAACAAAGATTGCCTCATTTGTACTCTTATTGTTTTTTATACTTGATAATGGGATAAAACCCGAAACCAGTCATGAAAATATAAAAAAAACTAGTGGGAATAAGACAAAAGTGTGTTTCTTTCGTTTCATTAAAGTGATCATGAATTTCCACAAAATAAACAAGTCATCAATTACACAAATATTGGAAGGATATTGTAGAATTTAAACCCATTGTACTCTAAGCTTTTTTCATATATAGAAGTTCTATGAGCATTTGGAAAAACTTAATCTCTTGATTGAGTATTGTGGTAATACGATGGACAATTGGACTGAAAAACATTGGTTTATGTTTATGTACGTATGCACTAGCACTAGTATATAAGTGCTGGCAACTGTAAGATTTTTCAGCTGTTTGAAAGCATCTCTACATGAATCTCTGTACCCTAGTTTAGCAATAATTCTAACAACGTATTTTTGAAGAAGAAATTAATTAATTTAGAATACAAACCTTTTATGCAAACATTACCACTAACAATATTTCATGAAAGCAGTTGAAACAGTTTGTATAGGAATAATAATAAGTACATTTCATTGAATCAAATTGGCTATCGAAGTCCTTTCAGTTCATAATTTCATGAATGAGTTTCAATAGGGTGCGTTGATAGTGTCTGTTGGTTACGAATGTTAAAAATATTAGTGTGATAACACGGTAAGGGTGTCGATGTTTCTTGAAAGTTGTCAGTTTGATAGATTATGAGACATGATCTTTATTCACCTCTAAATACAAAATCGGTGAAAACATACAAAAAATCACATAGTAACACAAGCGATTTGTTTAGGTACGTCAGCAACCTAAAAAAATTATTAATTAATTACAACATTCATCAATATACAAATTGGTCTTTGTAGTAAAACTTTATTTAAAGTAATAATAATATTTATTTATTCCCAAGAAACAACCTGTGTTTATAACAAGGAACAAGATTTTTTTTCTTTAAATAGTATATACAAGCCAAAGTATGTATTATCTTATTAATATATGGAATGTATAGTCAAATCTGTATTAACTGTACCTTGTATTTTCTAAGTTTATTCTTAAATTTCAGCATTGTTCTAATACTTTTTAGTTCTGTAGGCAAAGAGTTGTATATTTTAATTCCATCATAAGAAAGATTGTTTTCCATTATTTGTTTTTATTCTGTCGAACATAAATAATCAATTTGTCTTCTTTGGTGGTTATGAATAGAGGACTTCATGGTGAAATTGATGTTTGACGTTTTTTCTTTTATTTTCACGGAGTGAATGAAACAACCGATCCTCGATTGGTATAATTTTTCAATGTTTAATAGATGTCTGGGTGTATATAAAGGACCCCGCACTTTTTATAGGTAAAATGGTTCTCGCTGAAATTGTCTGAATTTTTTGTATTTTGTAGTATTCAATGTACTGATTAAACGTGCAGAATCGCAAAGTTCGTTGATGGATAGATTTTGAAACACAGGGCGTTCGTTCGAGTTAAAAATCAGTAATTTTTATTTAATTATTTTCTCGGGATTTTAAAGTGACAACTGCATTTTTTTCGTTCTTATCATCAACGTACCTTCATATTACTAAATATCATTCAGATGGTGCACATTATATCATTATGTACAGAGTGAAAAATAAAAACATTTTAGTAGTGTCTGAAAATTCGATGTAATTATGAAATATTGATAAAATTATTTTGGCATGCAATATACTATTCTCATTCCATCATTAATCACAATTTATACAGTTCGTACAGGGTGATTTGAAAAATTGGTGAAATATATGGCCGGTTTTTTCGTACATATCCTGTACATTCCGTAGATAGCGTATACCGTATAAACACGATTTCGTTGGGATATATAGGGTGATCACGAAAATTTACGATGATAAAAATGACAAAATATCAACGTTTCAGAAATCACCCTGTAATTCACGATTAACTCGATGAAATTCCTTTATTATCATTTAATATATTCATCATTCTCTCCTCAACACTGTCCCAAAAATTATTTCCTACTATGACTAGTTTCATTGTTATTAAATGAGAAACATTCTCAACAAAATTCTCCTAAAAAAATAAAAAAATCCCAACAAGATGATATTGAAAGCCAGAAAAATTTTTTTCATTATTTCTAGAGAGCCGGAAGGGGGTCAAATGAATGCTACAAAATCAAATTTCACTAGAAATGTTATCCATGGACCATTTTACAGTGAAATAAAGTCTCAACAGAGGTTAAGTATATTTCAGGCAAAAATCAGGATTCATTTGCGTTATATAATAAAGAGATATACAATTTCATCTTAGCTATTGATTATATTTCATCTTCCCAGCAAGTTCATGAGAAAATATTTCACCTACATAAACGAAAATAATTGTAATTAAATGAATACCCATACGCTGCCGCGATACTGAGCACGACTTTATCGAAGCGTAGCGCTATCCATCTTGCTGGCGAATTGGCGATGCCATCTTGCCAGTTTCACTCCGGTAGATATTGAGGACTGTCTTGAAGTGTGAAATATCAAGTCCAATACTAAACAGTCTCTTCTCTAACATGTCATGAAATGGTAAAGGTAGGTAAGTTTATTGGGTAAAAGTGGTGTTAGTTTTATCTTCTGACCACGAATCCAAAGGAATTTCTTGAGGGTATGAAATTCCTTTCTAGTTATGACCTTTTTAATCTTGAAAATTGACCATTTTTAAAGAAGAATTTTCCATTAAAAAATCGCACAAAATTTCATAATTAAGCATCAAAACCAGACGTGGTAAAATTCCGTTAACCGGGCGCTACAAGCTATCAAAATTTTTTTTGGGACTTACGTAGTTTGACCTCCTGAACAAAAAATCCAAATGAAAATTTTGGCGGTCTCAAGTAATTTCGGCGATACGGGCCTTTCTTTGAATGAAAACTGGCATTTTCTAGCACATGTTTCTTCTTTGAAAAACACACTCAAATGCCTCCTTATTTTCACCAGCACAATATACACACCCTAATTCACCAGTTTTACACTTTTTTTTTTCATTGAAAATAGTTTTTTATCAATAAATTCTAGTTTATTTTAGCAATAACAAAATCAACAAATTCATGCTGTTTTGTTTAGTGAATATCTGTCATGTCAGATGTCAGGTTGGTAACAATGGAAATGACGTAAGGGTGAAGCCAATAGACGAGGAAAGTGATGATGTCACAAACTGATTCCAAACAAACCTCCGTCAAATTCAAATCAGCTTGTCCGAAATTGTTTCCGTTGTTTTTCAACTTCTGTTGCCTGAGAAAACCAAATCCAAACAACCAAACACAAACTGATAAGCAAAGCAGCAAACAATCAACATTTAATGTCAACTAAAATTCTTTGTTTGGAATCAGTTTTTGACAAGAATGACATTTGTGACGACACTTTCCTCGTCTATACTTCTGAAAACTACAAACATTTCATATTCATGAGTATTCAGTATGCAGGAATTTTAGGGAATCTGACAACGTCGCATTGTACTCTTGTAAAGTTTTTAAGACTCGCTGTTGTTGATTCAATAAAAGACATTGATACTGCCTACTTTGTTATGAAAGAAGCCATTTCGTTGTGAGATAACTGGATTGGAAAAAATCTTAGTATTAATATTTTGAATGCACAAAAGATATTTTTAAATAGACAGAGCATGTAGGAGGCATTTTTTGCGAACAAATAATTACTTGAATAAACGTGTCGAATCACATTCATTTTTGGTAAGTGCGCATGCGCAAACAGATAGAAAAGACGCAACCTAACCGTTTTGTATATTGTATAGTCGGGTAAGCTCGGTTGGGTTTGCATAAGATCGGGTCTGTCGGGTTAAGCTATAGTCAAGGCCCAAGGGTAATATAACAAGTCCTTGATAAATAGTCGACTATTTTTATTGCATCTAAATTTCGACTGTATTTTATAATTATTTTACGAGACATTATTTTGGCATTAATAATCTGATGAGAGCCCGAGAGCGAAGCTCGAGGGCTTTCATCTCTGATTATTAATGCCAAAATAATGTCGAGTAAAATTAATAAATACAAGAAAAATTTAGCAGCAATAAAATAGTCGACAATTAATCAAGGCCGTGTTATATTTGTGAAGATTATTTCTTGAATCTACTTCTTTATATCAGTCATATGAATGAATGAAAATTAAACAATTTGGAATAATTTATTCAAAATATCAAGAACAAAGCACAAAATCAAAACAGAAACAGCACCATCTTTATAATTTATCAATTGAAATTAAAAACACAATTATTGTATGTGACATTTCCACCATGCGTAATTTGTGACATTTGTTCAGCTTTTGAAGAACTTGCAGTATTAACCGTAGAAGGTCCACATTCATTCTCTTATACAGCTTCAACACGATTGATTTTATTTGACGTTTAATATGTATTTATTTAGAGTACTGGCAGATGCTCAGGCTCCTTGATATGAGTATCATGCTGAATAGTCGGTGACTATTGTGCATCATGTAAATAGTCGCTAATAGAGCGTGTTGATTGGTCCTGTCAAACAGGAAACAAACGTATGATTGGTTGATGACTGATATGTAATAGAGGAAGGAAATAATCTCGGCTATAGGCTGGATTCTCACAGATCCGATGATCCGATGGTACGAAAATGTTCTGATTGGTTGAATTGGTAGGTGTGACAACAAATCTACCAATCAGGACATTTTTCCAACCAATCAGAACATTTTCGTACCATCGTATCATCGGACGTCGGATTTGTGGGAATTCAGCCTTAGTCATTAAAGTAGGTTCATTTTATGTGATAAGTGCTCTTTATTTTTTGTGCGCATGTGTATTCATATTATGTTTGCGCACATTTCCGTGATCTGTCTCGTCCTTTGAATTTTGCCACTGATATAATTTCATTTCAGTGATTTTTGCTAGTAATTTAGAAACAGTATAAGTACCATTGTTTCAGATGTGCAGTTAAAGTGTTGATGGGAAAATGTTGTGGTTATCAACTCATTTTTCATACTCATTCACTTCCATGTGATATGTGAATGGAATATTTCTGGAATCACACTAGCAATATCGCAAAATTAGCTTCGCCCTTACGTCATTTCCATTGTTACCAACCTGACATCTGACATGACAGATATTCACTAAACAAAACAGCATGAATTTGTTGATTTTGTTATTGCTAAACAAACTAGAATTTGTTGATAAAAAACTGTTTTCAATGAAAAAAAAAGTGTAAAACTGGTGAATTAGGGTGTGTATATTGTGCTGGTGAAGATAATGAGGCATTTGAGTGTGTTTTTCAAAGAAGAAACGTGTGCTAGAAAGTGCCAGTTTTCATTCAAAAAAAGGCCCGTATCTCCGAAATTACTCGAGACCGCCAAAAATTTCATTTGGATTTTTTGTTAGGGAGGTCAAACTACGTAAGTTTTTAAGTATTTTTTTTTGATAGCTTGTAGCGCCCGGTTAACGGAATTTTACCCCAGACGTTTCACACAAAAAGTTTATGTTCTTTAACTATTAAACCTAACCTAGATTTTCCTTTATTCATAGTAATTTTCATTCTTGATTTTCGAGGTAAGTTGCTCACTTGCGATTTATGCCGCCAACTATTCGAATTTGGATATGAGCAATAACTTTCCCTTCATTTTTATGTTCAATTGTTCAACTTGTGTCATGCTAAAACTATTTAATTTTATAAAAAAAAATTATTAAATGTCAAATTTCCAAATTTTCTGTATTTTTCTTATACAACAAATATAATATAAAATGGCGCAAATTAAACAATTGAATATATAAATGAAGGGGAAGTTGTTGATCATATTTGAATTCGAATAGTCAGCCGCGCATATCCCAAGTTACCAACTCACCATAAGCAAAGCATGAAAATTACTAAGAACTAGGTTAGGATTACTAGTAAAAGAATGTCGATATTTTTTTGTGTAAAACGTTTAGTTTTGGGGCTTGTTATTGTGGAATATGGATAGAATAGAGTTAGAAAACAGTGTCGACAAAAATAAGGAGGCATTTTAAGCGATTTTTTTACTAAAAGTTCGTGTTTGAAAATGGTCAATTTTCAAGATTAAAAAGGACATAACTCGAAATGTTACCGAGACCTCCACAAAATTCTTTCGGATTCGTATTCAGGAGATAAAACTACGTGAATAACACCAATTTTTTGCCTGTTTGCAAGAAAAAGCCCTATATATAAACTTACCGTTATATATCAAACTGAAAAAACAGCTCTTTAGAATTATTCACAGTGGATGACAGGAACAATAAAGAAAAATAATAAATTCTCTTACAACCAGTGATAGTCGATACATCGGTAGAAACAACTCTACAGTCATTGTCCCAAGCACTGCATTCGGTTTCTGGTTCACTAGCAGAAGACTCCTCATAATAACTAACCTCTTCTTCCTTTGAAGAATCACTTCTAGAGTTATCCGACTCATCCTCACTTCCGCTAGGAATGACTGAAACGAAAACAACTGAATATACAGCTTCTAACAAAAAGATTTCTTTCCAAAACCTACCATTATTGATTTTGTACGTAGTACGTTTTCCTTTGGAGCTCATACCTACTTAACTCTGAAACACTGGAGGTACTCCTGGAAATATGTATTATCACTCCATTAGCGTTTTTAAACGAATATCCTGTTACTGTTTTCAATTTCAATATTTCCCTTCATTTTTTTTTGTAGGTTAGGTCTCTCTCTGTGTTTTTTTTACCTTGCTTCCTATTCGTGCACTTGTCCAGTGGTCCCATCAGCAAACGGGTATCCGTCTCGAACTGGTTACCAGAGCCGCTTTCCAATTGAACCGGTGGGTAGCTCCGGGTAACTCTGATGAGCTCCTGAAGTGATCTCACAGACCAAGAAAGAAAATGTTCCCATTAAGTAACATGTATTCCTGTCAGTTGAACTGATCCTGAAATGATTTCAGGTGTAACAAACTCTCAATTGGAAATCGCCTCTGGTTACTAGTGGTTACCACAGGCTTCGTCTGGTTATTCCGGTTAAATTGGTAAAACAGTGTTGCCAACCAGGTGATAATGGCAAAGCATGCCGTTAGCGGTATCTAAAAATCCCCCACATCGCAGAAAATTCCGTTATGGTTCACTTTAACGCATCAGAGCATGTGCATAGTTCTCAAATTTTGACCAACGATTCTTGTTCCGTTTCATTTGTTCTATTCCGGTAACAGAAGTAAGAATAGATTGATATATGATATGCAAATTGAACGACAATATGACATGAAATACAGATAATCCAGTTATTCCTGCACCTGGTATCAGATGAAAAGTTGAAAATTGAATGATTTAAATAGTGGGACTTGTGGTGCAATCAGACTAATAAAAAACGCAACTTATGATGGTTCTGGTTCTGGTTCTGGTTTCTCGACTCAACACTTCTGACACTTGACAGCTGACAAGATACTTCTTTGCACCAATCGTTGATGCAGAACCATGTTGGCAGCCATTTTATTCGCAGAAAAATTGCGAAATTCGATAGGGTATAAACCAGACTTAAAGTCATCATGTTCATACCCTCGTGAATTTCACAATTTTTCTGCGAACAAAATGGCTACCGACATGGTTTTGCATCAACGATCGGTCCGGCATGACTGGCAGCCATTTTATTTGATGAAAAATTGCGAAATTCGCGAGGGTATGAACAAGACCTAAGCCTCTAGTTACAATCACTCAATAGAGGGAGTGCTGGATAAGTGCGCCACTAGAAGCAAGGTCCAAGAAATACAGAGAGAGAGAGAGAGAGAGAGAGAGAAGAAGAAGAAGTCTTCTTGAGAACTTCCAACCTAAAATAAATAATCACGAAATAAGAAGTAGAGAATGGCGAAAAGTTCATGTCCAAGCACAAGCGTTCAAAAGTAAAATATTTGTTTGGGAAGTAAATGAAAATATTAGGAGAGTCGGTTAGTAGAATATTTCTAATTATTTGCCCTATTATATTATTCAAATAAATTGTCCTTTAAAGCCATTTTTTCTTGATCTTGAAGAAGAGTACTTGTTGCACGGCGAATACTGATTTAACAAGCTCTCTACTTCACTAGAAATAATTCCAATGAAATAGCCCGCTGATATATTATTGAAACATCCCTATTATATTTTTATTTAACGAATTCATTTGTTTTTCTTCTAAATTTTTTAAGTACTCTATCTTTTTCATTCTTTGCAATATTATAACCATAGCAGGTAATGTTTTATCAAGTTTCAAAGGAGTTGAAAGTTACAGAAACATATACTCAGATCTGTGATCTATCTGCATTTGCATATATAGAAATATCATTAATATTCTCATTGGTTATATCAATTTTATTCAAAATTCATATTAAAGTATAACTTGGGTTATATTTGTAGTTCTCATTCCTTTGTGATATCGTTTGGAGTTGTATACATTGAGTATCTGTGCTCACCATCGAAAATTATCATTCTGCTTAAAATAATTATGGTGTTACCAAAACTATGAATTGGACAAATAAATGAATCATGAACAGTAGGATCTATGCATATTGAAATGTGATTTATTTTAGTCAATGGAACCTGAAGACAAACTAAAGGACCTATATCCTGGTCTCAAACAGCTTGAAATATCAAATCTTGATTTTCGAGATGACAATGAAATACATCTACTGAAGATACCAAGAAATGTTGATCCCCACCTATTGCTTAATGTGGATTTTGATATTTATGAGAAAGGAAAAATCAAAATTGGAGACAACGAAAAATATGTCATCCAACCAACACTCGGGACACCAAACCCTACTCTAATCATTGCAGATGATAGCAAAGTAGTACATTTTAAGAGTGATATCATAATGTCTAAATTTGTCAAGAAAAAAAAGGATCCACAAATTTTCAAATCAGAAAAAGTAGTGGTACCTTTGCCAAATAATCATAAAAATCGTCATCCTTTATTTGGATCAAATTTTGAAGATAAGATAGAACTAAGTGAAGATATAGAGAAAAAGTTGAATGATTCGTTAGCAAACTTTATGAAACAAGACAAAAAATCAAAGAAGAAGAAGAAAAAAGAGAAAGAGGTTGAAGAAGATCACACTGATGAAATCATTTTTAGCTTGCTAAAATCGCAGAGCTCCCCAAAAGAAGGAACTTCCGAAAGAGGTATGTCTAATACTAGTATATTGACCTCTGTTAAGAAGAATTCCAAAAAGAGCGCCAATGAAGAACCTCCTCAAAATATTAAAAATGAATTGTTCACAGAATATGAAACAGATAATGGAAGTGTATTTGGGTCTAGGAAAAAGATCAGAAAGACCAAAAAGAGCATGATTGAAGAATCTTTGAGGAGTATTAAAAGTGAGTTATTCCCAGAGTATGAAACAGACACTAGTATGATGGTTGGTTCTAGTAAAAAGAGCAAAAGGGCCAAGAAAAGTATGGACAGGAATTCATTGCCTAATATTAAAAGTGAAATATTCACTGAATATGAAACAGATAGTGGAGTCTCCCCCTCTAAAAAGAAAAAGCATAAAAAAGTAATCAATGGTAATTTCTGTACACCCTCGAAACAAGTTAAACAAGAAACCTTGGATAGTTCTATCCACTTTGATTATGAGTCTTTGATTAGTCCCACTAAAAAACAAAAGAGAAAAAATTCTTCTTTTAGGAGTTCTGATTCTGAGGAAAATGACATTACTGAGGCATTTTCAATATCATCCATAATAACTAATAATGAAAAAAAATCTAAAAAACAAAAACTCAACTCTACTTCTGACCATATTCTAAACGGTTTATATGAAGAACCAAGCCCTTTGAAAAAAGTCAAGAAAAAGAAAAAACACAAAGAAATAAGTGAATTACACTAATTTTATTGTACATAAGTCTACATGTAATTTGTTATGTTTTTTATGTAATTATAAAAAAATATTTTACAGTGTTTTGTATATTATCCACAATTGCTAAATCGGTTGCTATTGTACCATGTATACTGTTTCATAATGAAATGTACCCCATACAACAAATTTATGTTTTTGAAATGTATACCAATATACACTAAATTTTGTGGTGACCAGGAACATGTCATGTTTTATCTTGTTTTCATTAATTTTCTTCAATAAGATAGTAATATTTTTTTACATTATCTGTTTTATTTTTCATGTTTTCAATGCAGTAATTTTTTCTTTCTTGAAATCGTTGATATGAAATCTTTCAATAATAAATTGATTTTGTAACAATTTTAGTCATTTCCAAACATGTTATGATAATAATAAAACCGAATTGATGAAATAGTCATATATCCATTTTCCACACCTAGAACCAACTGAGAATTTTGCAAAAACATACTTGGGATTTTTTTTCTCAAAACTATCTCCAGAACGCCCTAAAACCTACATGTCTGAACGCCCTAAAACTTCCAGGTCTTAGAGCTTGATTTATTAAAATAAACAGGGTGTCATCTGTAACTACCAAAATTATTGATTTTCATTCATCTGTAATGTTTGGTTGCTATCCAAATTTCTCTCTATTCACAAAGTACCTAATAATATAATATTACTCTTATCATGGTTAACTGTGACCTGTTGAAAAGTGAAAAAGTGGAGAAACCATATTAAGGATTTTTTAGCACAAAATCAAAAGCGGATTCTGGTTCAGAAAACCCTATAACAGAGTGACTTCTGTAGCTGGCAAATTATTGTCTCTGTGATAAAATAATTCCAAGTATGTTCCCTAATTTTTCAATTTTCAACTGGTCATAGCTAACCATGAAAAAGTAATATTTGGTTACTTTCCGCAGCACTGATTTAACTTTTATTTTTTGATACTTTGAGACGAGACTAGAATATCTATGACACAAGTTCGTAAAGTAGGAGTTTTTTGTATGAGCGTGAATAAGGCGCAGCCGAGTTCAACAAACACGCGAGTACAAAAAAGCCCTATACGAAAGTGTTTCATACAAAGTTTTTTCTTTGGCAGTTATTATATTGCCAAATTGGAGCAGTTATTATATTTCCAAATTGGAGCAATTAAATCATTAATTTGAATGTTCAATGATATGAATTGTCGTCGTATTATCAAATAAAGACTTCCGAATTATATTTGACGTAAAATACTGTATTTTTCAAAAATGCATAAATGGATGAACAGTGTGAAAGTTTCTTTACGCACAGTTCACAGGTGATTTTTTTACGCACTTGTGCGAAAAAGTATTACTTTACGCACTGTCAGCAGTGCGTAATAGCTTAGTTTACGCACAGTCGTAGAAAAAAAATCAACTAAACACTTTGTGTGAATAAAAGTTGATAATCTTGCTAGCTACAGATGACACCCTGTATGATATGGGGGTTTTAGGGGGTTCTGAACCAGACTACGCTGATACTGACATTTGAGATGGATTTCACCATTGTTTAAAGAGAAAGAAGATTCTCTTTAAACATTGTTTATATAGAAGATGGATGCGACATGTAGATGGCGATAGTGAGCTCGCATCCAAGTCATGTCGTAACTTCAGTGATCTGGCCTCTAAGTCATGTCCTAACTTGATTAAAACAATGGAATAGCATTAAAATCAGGGTTTTTTGAAGAAACCTGCATTAAAATGACGTCAAATATTCATGTTTGTAACTAATCACGCTAGATGACACTCGCGTTTGTGTCCAATACCTTTTCCACAGGCATTGACTAACTATGTTCTATTTGAACAATGATTTCACTATTCTGCTGTAGCTAGTTTTCAATTTGGGAGCTCTAGCAAAAAGTTCATTTTTTGGGCCAATCAAAAAACAAGGTAACCCATTCGAATTATTTTCGGTTGAGCTTCTTTTACCGCTTCTAGGGTAATAAGGTAACAATGGTAATAATTTGAATTCAACATACCGCCATCTCTCGTTCAGTAGCTGAAGTTGTTCTGCATAACGTGTTATCATTGTTTATATAGAAGATAGTCAACCTTATGGGATTATAATTGGATCAAAATGGATGCGACATGTAGATGGCGATAGTGAGCTCGCATCCAAGTCATGTCGTAACTTCAGTGATCTGGCCTCCAAGTCATGTCGTAACTTGATTAAAACAATGGAAAAGCATTAAAATCAGGGTTTTTTTGAAGAAACCTGCATTAAAATGACGTCAAATATTCATGTTTGTAACTAATCACGCTAGATGACACTCGCGTTTGTGTCCAATACGTTTTCCACAGGCATTGACTATGTTCTATTTAAACAATGGTGTTATTACTTTGCTGCAAATCAGAAAACAATACATTATTTGTTCCGAATCGCCCTCTTCTTTCTCTTTAAACAATTTTCGTATGTATAAGCATTGTCTAAAGAAGTATTAGGCAATGGTATAAGCGTTGTATGAGGATTACCTCATACAACGGTATAAGCATTGTTTATAGAGAAGTAAGATATCCAACCTTATGGGTTTTTTATTGGATTCAAATGGATGCGACATGTAGATGGCGACAATGATCTCGCATCCAAGTCATGTCGTAACTTCAGTGGACTTCATGGACAGCATTAACATTGTTTAAAGAGAAAGAAGATAGTCAGTCACTGTGGAAAAAGCGTTTGATGCAATCGCGCGTGACATCTAGGCTCTTTCAATAGAACCTTGCAAGAATGGCATAATTTAAAACAATGGCATTAAAATCATGTTTTTTTGAAGAAACCATTAAAATGATGTCAAATATTCATGTTTGTAACTAATCACGCTAGATGACACTCGCGTTTGCGTCCAATACCTTTTCCACTGGCATTGAATACAATCTCACTTCTATTTAAACAATGAAATAAGCATCGCATAAACTGTCTAGTTTGAAATAGTGTGAAATAAATCAGATAAATAATTGTTATATAAATCAATCAGTAATTGTAGTTTATGTGTGAAATAAATTAATTGAAACCGTTTAGACTTTGGATTTACTACAATAATGTGGACACAGTTGGAGAAGATACACTACTGTTTATGGCAAGAAAGTTCTCTCATTGCCTAAATGGTTCTGTTATACTTTATATCAGTTCAATGACATTGTTTATATAGAAGATAGTCAACCATATGGGATTATAATTGGATCAAAATGGATGCGACATGTAGATGGCGATAGTGACCTCGCTTCCAAGTCATGTCGTAACTTCAGTGATCTGGCCTCAAGTCATGTCGTAACTTGATTAAAACAATAGAAAAGCATTAAAATCCACTGAATTAAAATCAGGGTTTTTTGAAGAAACCTGCATTAAAATGACGTCAAATATTCATCACGCTAGATGACACTGGCGTTTGTGTCCAATACCTTTTCCACAGGCATTGACTATGTTCTATTTAAATAGTGCTTATAGATAACGCAACCTTTGCGCAGGCGGCAGGACGCGAAAATGAACATGCTCACTCGTTAATAACTGTCTAAGAGAAAAGTAGTTTTCTGTTGAATGAAAAAGACAGTTCCAACTCTAAAGTATAGATGGCAGCACCGATATCAGATTCGAGTATAAACAGCTGAATGACAAGACCACCGATGTTCTTCATTTGGCTCACACATATTACACACATTTCAAATTATATGCATGATTAAAAAATATAGGAATACTGGGGCCAACAACCTTTAAAATAATTTGATGAAAACAACTGTAAATGTTAGGATTATTTTCACGTACAGACTGAACTGTCTCTTTGGGCATATCGAAAATTAGTAAGATTTACAGAGATGATTGATGAGAACAAAATTGTACACTTGAAAATCGATGATTCCGTGAATGATACTTGCTCAAATTAATGAAAAATAGAGCAAGTTTAAAAATTTTGATAGGTATTTTCTCCTGGCCAATTTTCGACATTCTATTGAATTTCGCGTTCTGTCAACCAAAAATAGTGCGGGTGGAATCCATCCCGGAGGAGTGCCTGAGGGTAGAAAATAGAATGGAGCTTTTCATGTGATTTTACAAAGAATAAAAAATGGTAGTTGAATGTTGAAACAATAATTTATTAACAGTTTTCGTTAAGCTGCCTACGAAGCTATTCCTATCAAAGTACGTCAACTGCGTCTTTCATGGTATCTTACTGGAAAAACACAAGGATCAGTTTTGGGGCCGCCCTTGTTTATCATTTATGTGAATGATATCAGTCGTTTTATGAAGCCACATAAATCTGTTGAACCCACATATAAATATCTGTTGTGTTTACCGACGATATATACTACTTTCATTTAATCAACTCAAGTTGAATTCTGACAAAACTCAATAACTTGATTTTGCAGCTAGAACCACTAACATCGGAGGTGAACAGTGTAAAATTACTTGGAGTAATTGTGGACAGCAATCTCCGTCTTGGAATGATCACATCAAACAATCAAACAGTAGGTGATACACTGAAAACTACATATTTCTTCTCCCTCTCACACCACTTATATGGGGTCATTCTCTGGGGCAATTTCTGTGTAGCTATAAAAGGATGTTCAAACTTCAGAAAAAAGCAATCAGAATCATTACAAATTCAGACTATAAAGATCATCATCAACTTCTTTTTCTGAAACTTCAAGTAATGC
The DNA here is from genome assembly GCA_944452925.2 of Chrysolina oricalcia. Lineage (NCBI taxonomy): Eukaryota > Metazoa > Arthropoda > Insecta > Coleoptera > Chrysomelidae > Chrysolina > Chrysolina oricalcia. The sequence goes on from OX101816.2 coordinate 9,288,800, forward strand.
CACTACCCACCTTATATCTATCTGTTAGAAATTTATGATTCAAACATGTTAATCAAACAATCATGTCTAGCTCATTGAGGAATAACTCTTCCACGTGTCATGGTTGACGGGTCCACCAATAACCATGCTGCTCCTGAGGTATGGAGTTAGTAACGAAGCCTATTACCAAGAACACACTCTGTGGCTGAAGGACATTGGTCGATATTAGTCTACATCTACAGATGTCGATAAAATGACTTCTCTTTCTTAACAATCAGACTGACTGAAAGATTATTGCGTAATAATTGAGCCCACAGAACTATATCTGGGATATAGTTCTGTGATTGAGCCCAATATTGTTCTTTGGTTGTGGAAAACAGAACGTCCTCTCCAGGCTTTTGGCGACTTATTTAGGATGATCTTTGGCTAATTGGTGCTGCCTGGGATACATGGGAACAGTATTCTGTAATGCATTTGTCAGCTTGCCCAGACGTTATGCGGTATATATGCCTATATCCTCAGGCATAACGTAGCGCTAGCGTACGTTATAATAGGGAATATGCACAATTTTTTATAAATACGGTTGAAAGTCTTGGAATTAATTTTTAAAATAATATATAAAATACCGATTGAATTTGACCTATTTGAGCGCCTCCACTTTCGCGCGCTGTGGATGACGTCACATGGCACTATCAGCAAAGAGTAGGAGATGACCCCTACTCTTTGCTATCAGTGTTGTTCTTCTTCAGTGTCGTTCGTTGAGACATACTCTGATTGCACTACTTACTTGCTTGAAGTTGATATTTTACAAAAGAGTAAGACAAATGCAGTACAAGTGTTAGAGAGAGATGAACATATGTGAAAGTGATCTCGATGAACCAGAGCAGTCTTCAATGAACAAGCCTTTCTATAGTTATGGCCATTGACACTATTGACAGTTATAATTAGGTTAGGGATTTGTAGTTTTAATCGTTATTACGATAATGGAAAATGCTAAAAATCCATTTTATAGGTATTGTCTAGTATCGGAAAGCCAATACACAATTATAAGTACACCAAGTAAAGTATCTCGATCCAAGAAGACTAAAAACACTTCTTGATCTCGATCAACCAGAGCAGTCTTCAATGAACAAGCCTTTCTAGTTTCTACAGTTATGGCCATTGACAGTTATTAATTAGATTAGGGATTTGCAGTTTAAATCGCTATTACGATAATGGAAAATGCTAAAAAAACATTTTATAGGTATTGTCTAGTACCGGAATGCCAAAACACTATAAGTACACCAAGTAAAGTATTTTTTCTGTTCCAAGAGATGCGAAAATACGTAAACAATGGTGTAAGATTATGAGAAGAGGCGAAGTATCTCCAATTTCACATTTCCATTGTTGTGAAGATCATTTCAATGTGAGTAGGTACATTGTATTTCGATAGTTAACATGAAGTGAATTGATCAGAAGTAAGTTTTGTATGCATAAATGCCTCACCTAAATTACAAAAAGAAAACTATCATTTGATAAACTATTACTACTTATCAGTTCAGGTATTGTCGGATTGTGCTTTGACAAAACCGCTTCCAGTCATTCCTCTTGATAATTTACAATTGTCACTAGACCAAAATCGAACTATATGTAATGGAAAACACTACAAATATATAAATAATAACAAATTTTCTGTGAAAGACGACTAGCACAGTATGAATATCAACACAGATAAATTTCATAACGTGCCATGTGACGTCATTCTTCGTTTCGACCAATGCTGATGCGTTACGCAAATTTGAATTCCGCATGCTTATTTATGCACTTTTTTGATTAAAGTTTTATGGAGTTAAATACAAACTAAATGAGAAACTAATGGTTTAGGTGTAATTTCAAGACAATAAAGTATATGAGGTAAAAAAATCAAGTAAATTTAAATCACTTGCATATTCCCTATTAAGACACTGGTGTTGTTTTGTGCTCCGAGCGATTTTGAGAATGAAAAGTGCCGAATTTATAGGAACTAATAATTCCCTACTCTGAAATTTTTGAAATTTCCATAACTTTTCATGACAATTTCATAGCAAGTTACGTTCTTGAAAAATCTGGAAACGTTTTTAACTCTTTTCCATTTTAGTGTCTGGAGGAAGTATGGAAGAGCATAACATTTTTGAAAAACTCCTGAAGTCTTTACATAACCCCAGAATATTATTCCGTATCTAAATACCGAATGGGCCAGTGAGTGGTATGTGGTAATTGCTGCATTTAGGTTCATAGATTTTTTTTCATTATTTTGATGGCTTATATTGATTTACTCAGCTTGTTACATAAGTTGTTTATGTGGTCTAGCCAGGTACAATTTGAGTCGATATGAGTACCTAAAAATTGGAGGAGCTGAGGAGCTTCGTAATGATCCAGAGTTCTACTCAAAGTCGCGTCATCTGTACCTATACATTGTAGTTTTGACATTAGATGGATCCATGGAGTATGGTAAATCGTAAATTTAAATAAGAAAGAGCTAGGACTGGTCCTAATATTAAACCTTGTGGTACTCCTCGTATTGATTGCATTTCCTCACTGACATGGAGGGGGTATTGGAGTATTTCGACCCCGTTACGGAATACTAGCACTACAAAATTTGAGGAAATTCGGTTAAAAAAAAACCTAAAAAGAACCATAGATTACAACACCTGATTGCAGTCAGATAGATAAGGAGTTCATTCACTGCAGTTATCATGATTCATAAAATTATTCACAGCAAAAATCAAGCTAGCGTTGAGGAAACAACTCAAGGCTGAGCTACATTTACCGAATTGCTCTGCTCTCTGTTTTGTGTTAAGCTCGCTGGATTATTATGTCATAGAGATTATTTTTCCATTGGTTTCACTATTATTACCTCGCGATACGACGAAAACCCGAAAACAAAGTAATTCCGGTCAGGGTTAAAGAATCATTCGTTTGTTTTTCGCAGTATGAGGAAGATGCCTGCCGGCACGTACACATTTTATCATTAAATGTAACTAAAACCAACCACATGTGGTTTGATGAATGACTATGACGATTAGGTTTCATTAATATGTGTCCACCTAGTTGGTAAATAAACTGGGTGCGAATCAATATTTATATTGGTTTTTCTTTAGTCACAGACGTTGAGGCGGGGTATAGGACTTTTCAGTGGTTTGCAAGAAAACTATTTTTTATTCTGTAAAATTCGAATAGTTCATGCGTTACAATCGTTCGAAAAAACTTGTTCAACTACGAACAGTTTCCATTATTTTACATAATATACAGAATCGGAAAAATTCCTCTATACATAGGGAAATAACGAGCGAACGGAAAACGCATTAGGGAAAATAGAGAGAGGTATTATTTGTGTCTCTCCCACCGACTGCTTCGCTTGACTTGCATATTATTTCATTCAGTTTGGCCCCAGCAATGGGGGAAGTACTTCGAATGTAGTGGAAGTTCAACTTTCCAATTTTCATCATTTATACGCGAGAAAATATTTAAATACTGAAAAATTGGTTTTCCGCCATTTTGACGGTTAAAACCCTGCGTTACCCGCACGGTGAGCGCGGCGCGGCGCTCACTTTTTTTTTAAATCTGCGATAACTTACAAAATTTTCCAATAATGTACATATCCATCTAGGTAATCCTAGAAACATATTTTCCAAGTCATTCAGTCTTGCTTATGCCGTAATAAATGTATGTAGTGTCATTTGATATTTGTTTGAAGTAATAAAAGTGAGCGATTCGCTCACTTGCGGGTAACAGTGGTATTTTTGGTAATTTTTATAAAAAAATGGAGTTTAATGAGGAAATATAATTGTTATAATAATTTCATAGGGCGATTTGAGTATTATTATAATGGATTCAAAAGAGGAGACCAGACACCAAAGTGTACAAAGTGCAATTTTTATATCAATATCTTCTGTTAATATTTTCACCTTTTAACGTTTTGTTTCAGATTAACATAATGAAATGATATTTGTTTTTATTTTAGATTATAAATTATTTTATTTTACTTAAATGACGTAGTAAGTTTTTCCATATTTGCGTCATTTTATGCAATAATGTAAGATTTTAGGTGAACATGATCGCAGCGCTCACCCGCGGACAATGGTGTCATTATTTGTAGTGCGGGTAATGCAGGGTTATGGTTGTGTCAAAAAGTGTTCGATTTTTTTATTAGCTACAACTTTTCCATCGAACATTTTCCGCTAGGTCACGTTTCCCCGCTAATCACCAAACCATTTTGAGTGTTTTCGTGTTTAAATATTATTTTTCCTTGAAGTTGGAACCTCAAAACATTTTCCACCCGGTCCTTGCCTGTTACTTTAATTCCTTTTCACAAAAATTATAAGCACCAGTCTCCATTATAAGCAACATGCAAGCAACTGCTACGGTCATTATTTTCATGTCTGGCTTTTTGTGATAATTTTTTACTATATGTAATTAAAGACGCTTTTAAAATTTCAGCCCGAATAAAACACTTCATTTAGAATTTAAAAAACAACAACTTTGGGGTGTTTTTGTTCAATGTTAACCCCATCAAAAGTGTCTGCCATATTTATTTCTCTGTTTTAAATTACCTTAACTTTCAATTAGTGTTAGTTGGCCTCTGAACCAAACACTTTTTTGGGCCATATTTTTCTACACCTTTCTCTTATGCGCAGTACATGGTGTGTCCAGGTAGGCCTACCCAACACATTTTCAAGGTACAGAGTCGGACTGGGACCATTTGGCCCACGTGGCAGGGACCTATTTGGCCCAACACTTCCCCATTGAAAAATTTTTATTTATAACAAGTTTTGGCCCACCACTTCCCCATTAAAAAAAATATTTATAATGAGTTTGTACCTCCATCATTTGCCAACTTTTATTAATAAAACTACTAAATTACAAAAATAAATTTTTTAGTTGAAAAGTAAAATAACAAACAAAATATAAAAATGGTAATTACTTAAATTAAAACAAAAGTAAAAGCTTTTTAGGATTCCAAAAAATGTAAATATTCGTAATATATAAAAATAAAAGTAAAAGTAGGAAGTAGCAACAGAAAATAAAATAATTTCAATAAATATAAAATATAGAGACCACTACAACAAAAATTTGCTAAAACCTATCAACTTTTAGGAGTTACTAGAAAATTAAAAAATTATGAACCTGAAAGTAGAAGTTGAATAAAAAAAATCGTGGCATGCAGCTTTGACATCATGGAATGGGTCAAAATTCAAAATATTCGGTGAAAGCTTCATGAACATTTCACATATTAAATACAATTCAGAACCTAATAACTCCAGTTACTAATTTTTATCAAGGGACGGCAGAAATATGTCATATGTCTACACTTAAAAGTTTACTTAATTAAAAACTGGAATTGAGAGATACTACTAAATAAGTGTTATATGGCTTCAAGAGATTTCAAAAGATGTTGCTACTTGTAGCAAGTTCAGTTATCTCTGTGTTATTTATCATCAATATTTTAAAGCAAATCTCTTCCAATGTTTATTACTAGCAATGATTTCAACAGATCATCACCTTACGCAGATCTTAATCGAGTTTTAATTAATTTTAATTTTGAAAATACCCTCTCAAAGTTTAGCAGCGGCGACAGCGCGGAAGCAAGTGGCTGGCCGAGCAGAGACAGGCCGGCGATAAATAATATTTTTATTTTTATTTCGAATTAAGGTTCATATGAAAAAATTAACGGCAAGGATAAAAATTCTGAAAAAAATTCGAGTTATTTTGTCATCCAAATTGAATAATAAGAGAGATGTAGAAGAAAATCTGATGAATAGTTTTCGAGGAAAAAATAAAAACATAATTTTTAGAGGTTTTTCAAGTTTTCCCAAAAACCATTAATCAGATTCCATTTCAAATATCATGACATATCAATGTCAAAGTAAAAGGTTATCACGATTTTTTTCAGAATTTTCTACTTCAACGTTCCCCCACAATAAAAAAAATTCTGAAAATCTTGTTATAAAATCAAAGACAGTTATGCTTTTGCAAGTAATATTTATATGAAATTCAAAATACTGAACATTGAGGAATTATTCATACTATTTTTCAGAAATAAAATCAAACGATTTATATTTTCAATAATGATTATCAAAACCTCGTACAAAAAACGGTAAATTGCTCCAGTAAGTGATTCCTCTGTAGTACATGAACGAAAAGACAAAAACAGTTCTACTACTGTCCACAAGGTATTGCACAGAATTATTGTCACTGTCATATTTACTGTACAGCGTTGCCAATAGTTCTAGACAGCGGTAACCGATGTAATTTGTTTAATTTTTCGAAAATGAAAGTTACGTCGAAAGGGTTTTTCAGTTTATCAGTTGGATGTTGGATTGGTCCGCCTAAAGCCTTGGACACAATTGAAGAAGTATCTAAGTAATGAGTTTTGTGTTTTGCGATTTAAAATATCGGTTTTGGAAATAAAATAGGACGCAAAACAGAATTGAAAAATAATAAGTATAACCATAATAGCGTCTTTATTGTCCATTCCAGTTGTTTTTAAATAACTTTATACTGTTTGCATAAAAAATAACGGCATAATAGGCAGAGTTCAGCTTCCGAAGTTGAAAAATAAATTATAGTGAGTTGTTCATATTAGCTGCTCTTTTTGAATTTTACCAACAATATTGTTGTTTGTGCTAGAAGCAAATCTAATCTAAGCAAGATCAAGGATGGACTGACTATATCTATAACAAACCCATGGGCACTGCAACTTCGAATATCAGAAAAACAAACGAAATGAATACAATAAATAATATACAGGTGAACCGGAAAAAAGGGCAATAACAAAGATTCCCAAGATCTCCTTCCACAGAAAAACCGACGGAACATTCATCATTAATAGACCAAAATCTAAAAAAAAGAATGAGCCAGCTTCAAAGGAAATGGTCCCTACCTTTGGAAACACTAAAAACGATTGAAAAGATAACCCCTTTTATAACAAAAGGGTCTTTATCCATGGTAGACAAGGAAAATACATCACTGTTTCTGAAAAATGTGGTGTACACCCATTACAAAACTGAAGACTCCGCAAATTCTTCGAAACTTGCAGACATGATTCGGCACGGGGGTTAAGTTCGAAACACGAGGTCTCCACCCAATACAAATCTGAGGGCGCTGCACATTTCCTGAAATTTTCAGACAGGACACAGCAAGGAACACTGAATTCGAATAACGAGGTCACCGAGGTCTCCACTCAACAAAAGTATGGAGGCACTGTAAATTCCACCAAATTCACAGACAGGTCTCAGCAGAGGCCACTGAGTTCGAATAACGAGATCACCGAGGTCTCCAGCCAACGAAAGAGCGAAGACACTACAAATTCAACCAAATTCGTAGACAGGACTCAGCAGAGGAGCGCAGTATTTAAAAAACGAGGTTCCCGAGGTCTCCACTCAACAAAATTATGAAGGTACTTTGAATTCCACCAAATTTACAGACAGTACTCAATTGATCTCGAAAAATTATTTCCCCGAGGTTTCCACCCAACAAAAATCTAGAGGCCCTATTAGTTTCACTAAATTCATTGACAAGGCTCTGTAGAGGTCTCTAATCAACAGTAATGAGGCCCGCGAAGTCTACATTCTCAAAAAAACCGGATATACTGCAAAACTGAAATATTTCGTAGACCACTGAACAATAAGCCTATACGAAGAGCTAAAAAAGAGAAGAAAAGAAAAGAAATAAAGAACCTTCAAAACTTAGTTCAAAAACATAACAATAAACTCATAATTCTGAAAAATAATGAAATAAACCACCAAATTACAAACGGTAGAGAAGCAGAGAAGGTATGGATACCATCGTACTAGTCCACTTCAAAATGGAAAGAATAATAGAAGAGAGAAGATGGCGTCTCACCTTTTCTCTCACAACCCCCTTGACATAATGCATTGAACCACATTACCACAATTAATACCAGATAATAATTAATAATTCTGTGAGCTATTTCGCAGTACTCTCAATAATGTTGAGATTTGGCAACACTGCATTTGCAGTAGGGTTGACCGTTGAATATTCGGTAGATATTCCAGCAGAAAACTGTAATTTTTTTTGCAAATATTATGAAAGATCGCTGTCACTATGGTAAGAAAAATATATCTTGTCAGTGCCATCTTACAGTTCAGGAACGCGAAATATTTGACTTTATATGAACCTTAACGATTACTATCAACTTGAAGATGATAAGGCATAAGAGTCAATGATCAGTGGAAGTATATACTATTTAGTTTTGTTTGTGTCATTTTGTATTTAGCCCCACATTTTGCTTTTGGCCTCCCACATTTTCTAAGGTTGGCCGAGGCGGCAACTGCCGCCCTGTCCAGTCCGATCCTGTCAAGGTACATCAAACACTTCACGTCACTAGCTCTTGGACTATAAAAATAGCTGATGAAAATTCAGATATACTACGAAAGGAGCTAAGCTGAATCTTGATGATCTTATTTTATGGTTGAAAACGTAGTTAATGTAATATTTCTGAGGCCGGACCTGACGCCTCATCGACGTGGCTTACGTCGCGATCGCTTTCCCACGCCCACGACGAGAAACAACTCGAAGCGTCTAGTCGAAATGCAGGCGAAAGTTCTAAGGCTTACTAGAAATATCTAGAGCGTTCGGCGATATGAACTGTAGATATAAAAAGCATCACGCAGTGAGGAGAGTCAGTCAGTGAACGAGATAGACAGTTTTTAGTTAAGGAAGTGATAGACTGTTCAGTTTCAAATAAAATAGTTAGATATAATTGTCATATTATAGTTGTTTGTGTAAAATATAACAAATAATGTCAATAACGTCAAAGAAACAGTAATATATATCTGGAATTAGGAGGAATAAATGAAAGAGATATACAGAAAACAGAAAGGTTGGTGAAAACCGTATGTGATTTTTCTCTTATTTTCAATGGGAAGTAAATCATTAACATTTAGTCCGTAATAGAAGACAAATGTTTGTGTGCGAGTGTGTACATTTTTTGCATAGAGATATTCTTCGTTGTAAGTATGTGTGTTATGGGAATGAAAAATGAAAAAGAACTGTTTTATTCAAAAACCATAGTATTCATTATACAGTATGACCCATTTAAAATGGAACCACCCCTGTAGAATACACATTTTTCAGTCAATCTCAATATTTTTTATCGGAAGGTAATGTACTACTGCATAACTTGAAAATGAATTTTAATTTTCTGTTATTTTGAATACACAACCTACATTTAAATAAAAAAATTTATGGGATTTTAATTAAAAAACGTGGCCCCACGTTGGGCGCCACTTTGCGATGATCCAAAAATATCAAGGGTTATTTTACTTGGGTTCTGGCCGTATTAGAGTTCCAAGGTAGCATGGAAAAACTCAAGTTTGCTACAATCCACCTGTGCGTTTTATTGAGGGTACGATATACAGCGTGATTTTCTGTTGTCTCTACAAAACTGAAATTTGAACAAGTTAATATTTTGTCACACAGTCACTTCACTAGAGCTACTTGAGAAATGACTAACTTTTGAGCACAAGCACTCTTATTACCTAATATAAGAGCAAGAAATATCCCCTAAGGGTTAATCAAATAGGTGTTTGAGAGCACGTGAAAAGTATGATACTTACACTGAAAATAGGTAAGTTACAGGTGCTTACCTGAAAGTTGACCGGGTCACAAAAACGAAGGGTTTTCGTATTCTGAAAATACCCAAATTCCCAATTTTAATAGGGATGCTTAAAGAGAGGTCTCGATCGCTATCAGCTATGGTTTCTAAAAAATGATCTCACCAGCATTCAGTAAAAACTATAAAGCACACAAGTTTTTATCGTTATTCAAAACCTGTGTGAAATGGCGCAAAAAACATAAACTACTCGGTAGACAGAAATTCTTCCTGTGAGACATGCAACTACACAAACGTTACCTCTAAACTACTTATAGGTTTGACCGGTAAATGGCCGTAGTGGTCGCGCCACAAAATATGTAGTTTTCTTTCAATTTTTTTATCATTTTTGTTTACGTAATATTTTTCGAATCGAAGAATATATTCTAGTCATTTGCTGTGATATAAAGTTTTGTAAATATTCATAGACGTGCCCAGGCCCGGATTAGCAGCTATTTACGCCCTAGGCCAAAGTTCTAAATTACTCTCCCTTTCAGGAGGTCTGGGGAGTGTGGAATTTTTTGGCATATTTAACTGTAAACCTCGTTCTATGGCTTCTTTGGGGTTATTTGAGCTATTGAAACATTTTTATTTTTAGTCCTTTGAAAACATTTTTAACAGTTTTCAAGAAAATGATTTGTGTCAATCACGCAATAAAAGTGATTAAAATTCCAAAATGTATGAAAAGCAAATGATATATAAAAAAAGCATGTTAAAAAATAAAACACACTCACACTGCTTAATAAACAGCACTGTATACAGCGTGATTTACGATTTTTCAACTTGCAGTTGGACTAGAAACTTGAAATTTACTATGCTGTCATAATTTATCATGTACGTTCTACCTCAAGTGTTTTTAGTCCTACAACTATACAGAGTATGTCAAAAGTCGGTACCAACTTTCTTATTTTGAATGGAAACCTATTTTTTGTCGTGGTTCGATTGACCTTCTGATTATAACTTCAGGAAACCTAAGTTGAGTTAACTTATCTATTACAGTTTTTGAGATATGTCTATTTTTCTTAAAAAAATTACCGCTGTAGTAGCTTACGAAAACACGTGTAGCCCGCAAACCGTTCAAAATAAGGAAACCAAATTTATGGAGCAGTTAGCTGGTAGTCCAGGCTAACACCTGATGTCCCATCGACGGTCTCATTTTGTACCATATGGGCGCAGGCGATTTTAGAATGTCGCATTATATAATTGTCAAAAACTCAAATTTTTCAAATGGTACCTACCATTTTTTTCTTAACCATTCAAAAGAAAATTGAATTTTAGGATGAGTTATTTCAGCTGTCCCTATACCTAATTTAAACCTCTATCGGGTTATTCAATTAAAATCAAGAAATGCCTTAAATGGTAATCCACGAGAAGCTAGAGCTTTCTTCACCACTACAACTCTTTGCAATAACATTTGTCAGTAGCTAATTACTCGATATCTCTATCATTTCAATTAGTTGGGAATTAACCTTGCCCAGTTTCTCCCCTTTCTCTTTTAAAGTGATGGTGTTGTTTTATGTGAAAGAGAGTTTTCATGTTCTTTGAGCCTTGATTTAACATTTTTCCAGTCACCAAAACCATTTTTCACAAAATATGATTCCGATTGTGTTTCCGAATAAAAAAGACGGCAAGGACCACAAAAAACTGCACATTCAGTTTCAGAGCCATGCTCTGTCTTGTTTTTCCCCATTTGCTAAATATCTATAAAAATGAGTACCTGAAAAACTTCAAAAACGGTTACTATAATCCTTCTTTGCCTTTGAAAGATTAGCTTCTTTATTTTTAATTAACCCATGTTGGGATACGTAACCACGTAGTTCATTATTCACAACGTCACGTGCCTTTAAAAGGCAATTTTCACACTTATATCAAAACAGATTTACAACAAATATTTGTTAAATTTTGCAATTTCGCTTACATCGAAACAGTTATTCATTCTGAAATTTGAAAAAATAAAATAAATGAAAAAAAATGGATTTATTGTCTAATAGGGGTAATTCTAATTACAAGACAAATATATTATATTAATTACGGTAAAAGTATAGGTCTATGTTATGTAATAGAATTTCATAATCGAATACAAAATATGAATACCAGAATAGGATACCAAATCAGTAGAATCATATAATAACACACACAATAATACAGTGCACAGAAGTGAACTCAGAGCAAATAACTCAAGGTTGTTATAATTAGACATGCATTTCGAGTTTTATTCTTGAAATGTCCAAATGGAACAACAAAAATATCACATTCTGAATAGAAACTATTATGAAGAGTCTACAGATGTTACACTAGAATATTGACTCTTGGTAGACTCAGATAAAAAAATGTCCTTTCTACCGCATTAGTTTCTAGTTGAGATAAAATAGAATAAATAACCTGAATACTGTTTGCCTACTGATAATTTGATAAACTTATAGATGAAAAACAAGAGATCAGCTGATATGGATGAGATACTTGTTTTTATATTAAAAAAGTATTCAACATTATCATTGGACCAATGACATTTTTAGTTAACCTTTCATTCATAAGTGGTACTTTTCCAATAGATTTGAAAGTGGGGAAGGTGTAACTCCAATTCTGAAAAATAATAAATTAAATACTTTTGACAACTTCAGGACAGTGATTTTAGAATATGCATTTTTTGAATTCCGTTAATACACATAATATTTTGTTATCCATGCAACACGTTCTATAAAATCCACTCAAACAACCTTACTCGCAGTTTTCGAGAATTTAATGGATTTCGTGGATAGAAGCGATGCATATTCTGGAATATTACGGTGTTTAGGGGAACACTTGGATCTTGTTTTTCCTCCAGAACAGAAATAAGTGTATCTCTCTGAAATTCGAACACAATGGTGTAACGTCAACCTCTACTTCAGAAATTAGTAAGGTTCGGTCTGGGGTATCCCAGGGTTCTATTCTGGGGCCAGTTTTATTTCTTCCTTATATTAAAAACTGTGAAGTTAAATTTTTAGGAATAATTATAGACCAGTATCGCAACTGGAGTTCACACTGTGAAACAATTATTGCTAAATTAAGCTCATTTAATTATATGTTCAAAAACCTAGGATAAGTTTTAGGAAAGAATCAATTCACAAGCATTTACTATGGCCAGGTTGAATATATAGGTTGCGTTATATCCATGCTACAAAACGATATTCATACTTTTTACGACTTATAATATTATAACCCTTGTCAATACATTTATGAGTAAATTTCAATAAAAGCGATTTCAAAATCAATAAAAATATTCACAATATTGATACAGGGAGAAAATAATCCATACATACTTCTGCTGCCAAGTACAAAAGAACCCAAAAATCTCCAGATTTTATGGGCCCTAGAGTTTTCAATAATTTGTCATATAAAATCTGTCAATAAACTTAAGGACTTCAAGAAGAACTTGAAATTGTTTTTATTGCATTTTGGTTTTTATAATCGAAGTCTTCTGAGGGTTGCGCGAAGGGGTGCAATCGGTTGACGGAAATAACAATTTTAACAATTTTTAACAAATACATTTTTTAGCCAGAATTAAGTAGCGATTTAAAAGTGTGTTTGAATTTCATCGTACATACTTAGTTTTTTAGTCTGTTTCGTCCTTTAATTTCATTTTTATGAATAATCAGTTTTAGTTAATTTAAGGAAAATAAAGAATTAGATTTTGTTAATTATTGTTTGCAGTAAAAACACTTGTGAAACTAGAGAATTAGTAGAAGCGGAAAAATTATTAGAATAACTCCCACGTCACGTCGCATCTTGAAATTAAGTTTGACGCGAAAAGTGTAATTGTTCCAGGAATTTTTCGAAAATCTTGAATATTTTTTCGCTGCCAAATTTCAGTGCATTGACGAAGTTGTGCGTGAACTACTTTTTTAATTATACCTCGTTTATCTGTCTCTCCGAAAAGATGATGTAAACCTCACCTGTGTTATCCAAGTATTTATATTTATCATGTTTCTAGGGAGTTCCTCATTTATTATTTTCGGTGGGTGTGCATTTGGAACGTTCACCTTTCAGAATTTAGTTCATGCAATTTGTCAAATGAAAAAATTAAATTTGTGTGGTAGGATAATCGCTGTTTTATCTTTGGCGATGTAGACTCAAGTAATTATGTAATAGGTAATAATGTAATATTAAGGCTGATGGTTTGTTACTATTACTTATACGAAATCACTCCACCTACTATAAAAAAGTCAGGGCGTATCATTATTTTGTTTAAAACTATTGCACATGTTAACAGAGATTCAACTGATGAAAATTAAAAGAACCTTCACTCTGGAAATAATGTATTTTTATGAGTGCTTTGCATGTGAATTGTGAAAAAATACAAAGCAAAATCGGCAGACAAAGTGGACACCGAGACTCTGAGGCTGATTAAAAACTTACAAAAAGCAAGAGGTGCTACCACCAAGAATAGAGAAGTGAGAGAGGTTTGAGAATTTCTTCCAGGATACATCCAAGACCTCAGAAAGCTCAACTACAAAGAGCAAAAGAAGTGGCAAATAACGCGAAGCCCCATTCATAGGGAAAACATGCAGCGACTAGGAAGAGAGATGAAGGAGCTTATCAACTCTCATAAAGATGACGCCTGAAAGAGAAAGCTCGAAAACCTCAAATTGGTTCTACAATTCCCTAAGGAGGCACAAGGGGGGAATGGCTGGACACTGGTTATGGCTGCCTCAGGGAAGGCAGAAATGTTTGCGGAGTACTACCAGAGCGTATTCCAGGGAAGCAAAAGGTAGTAAAGGTAGCCCCAAAATAAGCAACAGGACCCTCTCGAAGCTGATTACCAACTTCGAGGAGGAGCTGATTACCACCTTCGAGGAGGCTCAAGAAACAATAAAGAAGCTCCCAGATATAAGGCACCAGGAACGGATAAGATAGGCGCAGCTCTAGTGCAAAATCTTATAAAGAAGTCTCTTGTTAATATGACCATAAAATGGCAACAATACACAGAGTGCCTGAAGCTAAAACAGATTAACACAATCCCCAAACCAGGCAAGACGGAAGCAAGGGTTGAGAGCTACCTCGACTTCTCATTGTTGAATGCCATAGAGAAGTTGGTGTACAGGATCCTGATGAAGATGATTTGTGAGCCTGGAAAAGAAGCTCATACTCATCCCGGCGGAGCAGTATGGGTCCCGAAAAGGATATTCCACTTCCTCTCGAGTGGCCCCGATTGTCCACGAGGTATGGTAAAGATTCTTGACTAATGTATAGTTTTATAGTTTACGTTAGAAAGACTTTGTATAAGTAACATTGATTATTGTGATGTTAAAAAGAAAACAAAAAATGTTGTTGATGTCAATAAATTATTCTTAAAGGGGACAGACTTTTCAATAACATTATTTCTTTCTTCGACCCGGGAGAAAGCATAAACTTTCAGATAAATAATGACATCTAGAGCAAAGAAATTTCAAGGTTGAAGAGAACAACACTAGCAGGCAGAGCCCACCATAACAGGCCAAGAAAGCATGGTGGACTCATTTAGCAGGCATTGGATATTTTCCACGAAAATCCAGAAGGAGAGTGATAGACACTCAACACACCATGTCTAAATCCCGTTTTTTTTACCAAAACCACGATAATAACCATCCAATAGTCTGATGTCTTACCCATGAGTTAAGGAAACCTGCCCCATAACTTGGAGGAGGCGGATATACAACAACAAACCTAACACTTAGCGCTTGCGGCGGAGGACACCCTCCATAACACCGTAGGGCCTGCTCTTGAGAAGGTGTGAGCTGGTTTGTCCGCCCTCTGAAAGCCTCAGGACAGGAATGAACCGTCAACCCTCATAAAAACTTAGTGTTAAATTTCCTCACTTGACCTGAGGAAGGCACAAAAGTCAAATTTTTGGATAAGTCAAAGTCTTCGATGTTGTTGAAAAAGACCACAGTTTTTTCAGGATGGTAGCCAAAAAATGAATTTTGCGTGACAGTCTCCCAGAATCCCAGCCCAAACATTCAATTTCTGCGGAGTTTGTTAATGAGTCTCCTATACCAATGACGATTTACGTCACTCCAGTATCTGCAGTTGTACTTGTTCATATGTCCATTCTCAAAATACGTAGCTTCTCTCTTGTATAGTATGAATCATTTTCGTTTTCAAATGATTGAATAAAGTTAATGGAATTATACCAAAGATATCAGACTTTTCAATAACATTATTTCTTTCTTCGACCCGGGAGAAAGCATAAACTTTCAGATAAATAATGACATCTAGAGCAAAGAAATTTCAAGGTTGAAGAGAACAACACTAGCAGGCAGAGCCCACCATAACAGGCCAAGAAAGCATGGTGGACTCATTTAGCAGGCATTGGATATTTTCCACGAAAATCCAGAAGGAGAGTGATAGACACTCAACACACCATGTCTAAATCCCGTTTTTTTTACCAAAACCACGATAATAACCATCCAATAGTCTGATGTCTTACCCATGAGTTAAGGAAACCTGCCCCATAACTTGGAGGAGGCGGATATACAACAACAAACCTAACACTTAGCGCTTGCGGCGGAGGACACCCTCCATAACACCGTAGGGCCTGCTCTTGAGAAGGTGTGAGCTGGTTTGTCCGCCCTCTGAAAGCCTCAGGACAGGAATGAACCGTCAACCCTCATAAAAACTTAGTGTTAAATTTCCTCACTTGACCTGAGGAAGGCACAAAAGTCAAATTTTTGGATAAGTCAAAGTCTTCGATGTTGTTGAAAAAGACCACAGTTTTTTCAGGATGGTAGCCAAAAAATGAATTTTGCGTGACAGTCTCCCAGAATCCCAGCCCAAACATTCAATTTCTGCGGAGTTTGTTAATGAGTCTCCTATACCAATGACGATTTACGTCACTCCAGTATCTGCAGTTGTACTTGTTCATATGTCCATTCTCAAAATACGTAGCTTCTCTCTTGTATAGTATGAATCATTTTCGTTTTCAAATGATTGAATAAAGTTAATGGAATTATACCAAAGATATCCGTACAAAAACATAAGGAGACAATTTATTTTTTTAAAACGCCTGACTTACCTTCCAAACTGTTACTCCTGAAAGCATATTATTTTTCAATACAGTGACAGAATACTGTGAAAATTAAATGTTTATTAAAACCTGAAATAATTTCTATGACCACAACGGATAAAAGTATCTTGACCTTCTCGGTACAACTCTGGACCATAATACCGCTCAGCCTCAGAATATACAGTGTCCGCCAAAATGTTGGAACCATATGGGAAACTTTTTTATTAACAGTTTCTCAGAAAATTTCATTCTTCATAAAAGTTGGTGCTAAGCGAGAAACGGACGATATCCTAAATTCACTATAGAGTAAATGTTATCGAAAGAAGTTGTTTGTAATCGAATGATATTTCCAGTTATCCAGTTTAGTCTACCAATTACTGATTATGATAACTACTTAAAGAGTTGGCATCAGTTTTCAATGGGAATCATCTACAATAATTTTCGGGTAGTAAGTTACTGAATTACCTTACATTATCAAAGCAATTAGGTGATCTGACAAAATCTTGAATATGAGTCAAAAAAACATTAATGGAAAGATAACGAAATGAAGCCAGGATCCGTAAAAAACTTAAAATTGGTAATTTGTAGACTAAACTGGATAACTTTTTTCAATAACATTTTTCGATATCATGTCTGTAGAGAATTTAGAATATCGGCCGTTTCTTGCTTAGTCTCACGCCACTGGCAATAACCGATATGCGCGTCCTTAGTCTAATTGAATGCACCAACTTTTACAAGGAATACAATTTTCTGAGAAACTATTAATAAAAAAGTTTCTCATATGGTTCCAATATTACTGAGATGGGCCGTGGTGGCCTTGGTGGTATAGCGTTCGCCTTTGGAGCGAAGGGTCGAGGGTTCAAAGCCTCGCATGGTCATTGGTCTCGTGCATGGCATCACACGTTAAAAGGTAAGGGCTGCGTCTTCCCTAGCTCACACAAGTCTCTCAAAGACTTCCGAGGGTTGCGCGTAGTGGTGCAATTGCTTGACGGAAATTATAATTTCAACAATTTTAACAATTTTGGCGGACACAATAATAATAATAATATTTATTCCAGAAAGACCAAATTTTTTTTTCAATAACATTTTTCGATATCATGTCTGTAGAAAATTTAGAATAATGACCGTTTCCTGCTTAGCCTCACGCCACTGGCAATAACCGATATGCGCGTCCTTAGTCTAATTGAATGCACCAACTTTTACAAGGAATACAATTTTCTGAGAAACTATTAATAAAAAAGTTTCTCATATGGCTCGAATATTACTGATATGGGCCGTGATGGCCGTGGTGGTAGAGCGATCGCCTTTGGAGCGAAGGGTCGAGGGTTCAAAGCCTCGCATGGTCATTGGTATCGTGCATGGCATCACACGTTAAAAGGTAAGGGCTGCGTCTTCCCTAGCTCACACAAGTCTCTCAAAGACTTCCGAGGGTTGCGCGTAGGGGTGCAATTGGTTGACGGAAATTACAATTTTGGCGGACACAATAATAATAATAATATTTATTTCAGAAAGACCGAATATGGACATAGAACATCTATAGGTACTCTTATAATCTAATATAAGAGTATGGATGTTCTATATTCATATTTTGACATGTCCAACACCATGTAATTTGGTCTTACTGGAATAAATATTATTATTATATCTTCTTGGAATCAGCTCAATTTTCAACGAAATGGAGGCCCTCCATATTTTTTTGGAACTGTCAAGTATAAATTTTGCAATCCAAAGTTTATATCAATTGCAATTATATAGATGCACATATGTCGTCGTACAGTTATTCTACAAATGTTGGAAAATATTTGAATACATTTCGAAAATCTCTTATCTTTATGGAACTGAATGGTTGAACCTTTCAAATGATGATATCATTTCAGTTGCTTGGACGCACTGTATATTTTCTATAGCACATTTTTGGCAACGTCGTTCGAATCATTCTGAATATCGCATTTCGGAAGTCATAATTTTTGGAAAACAGCAATACATGTTTATACAAGCCGTAATTCAGCCTGCTCTAATTTTCTTTTAACGTATGCGATCCAAGGGTACATTGGCAATTATCCTTCGAAAATACATACTTCGAATTTCCAACCTGAATTTGTTTCCGCATTCACAAGCCAAGATAGTAGTGAGTCGTGCTCCGAATGTTCTGAGGATGTCTGTAGGTGCGGAATGACAATACAACGATATTTAAATATATTCACGTATATTCCTGTTTAGTGATTTTTGTAAAATTCTCAATTCAATTCATTGTCCGCACGTCTCGCCTACCTGACTGCTGCTTAAATCATTCGAAACGAATGAATTTGATTCAGATAATGCCCTTGGGTTTTGTAAGTTACAATAGACGCTGAGAGTAAGTAGGTTGGTACTTTCAGTGATAACATAGTACTGAGAAAATAATTTTAAATATATCAATGATGTAAGGTTATTCTGGACTTTCATTGTCTAAAAAAGAACAAAGAAAAATTAAATTCTCTGCAATTTTTAATCACGACGTTTCAACTGTTAAAATCTACAGTCGTTATCAAGTGTATAATGCGACAATCTCAAGGATACTTCTTATATATGCTGTGGATAATTTTGTATCATTAGCCTAGGGGTAATTTGGCGGTATTCAGGTAAGCTTGATAATTACAGTGCCAGGCCCCTCCGGTACAGCATTGTTAATTCTTATCGCAATTTCAATTGATCCATGCCACTAATTAAGGGTTTCCACACATTACGGATTTCTATGCTAGCTTGACTGAAGACTTTGTTGTTCATAATGTATGCACTCTCTTTAAACTTCCTTCTATACCAGCCATCTTCTTTATGGATGACTTCGGCTTCAGTCCATTTTATGTTGTGTTGGGTCGTCCAGGCATGATCCGCTATCCCTGACTTTGATGTTTCTCCTTGTTGAGTGTTTCTCTTGTGTTCAGCGAGTCTAACGCTAAGTGGTCTCTTAGTTTCTCCAAGATAAGCTTCGCCGCAATCACAAGGGATGCGGTAGATGCAGTTTTTGGAGTCAATGTCAGCGTTACGTGGTCTCGTCTTTGGGAGATGGCTACGAATAGTGTTACCTACCTGACTTGAAACATGTCCGTATTTTGTATTTCGACCTAATTCGCTTTATTCTTTCCGATAGACCTCTAACATACGGAACGCACAGGGTGGCTTGTGTCGGCTCGTCTGGTTTCTTGTTCTTATCCCCTCTGCGGGCTAGAACCTCTTCTATATGTTTTTTGGGGTACCCATTTCGTCGCAGATCTTTCTTGATATTGGCCAAGTTCCTACTGCCGATTATCCAACCAGTGCAAGGCAATACCTTGACGTTTGTGAAGAACTCCAGTCACTTTGTAGAGATCCTGGAAGGGGTCAGAGTAGTACCAGGAGACCAATTCGTCAGTATTGACGTGGAAAGTCTCTACACCAACGTCCCGGTAGAAGAGGCCTTGCAAATTATTTGGAAAAATCTGCAAGAAGACACAGAGCTGAAGAACAGGACGAACCTACCAGTACGTGGCATTATGGACCTGCTAGAATGTTGCCTGCGAAATTGTTACTTTCAAGAAAAAGACCGCTTTTTCTCCCAGGAAGACGGTCTACCGATGGGATCCCCATTATCGCCCTTGGTAGCAAATATCTATATGGAATGGTTTGAAACTTTTGCTACAGAGACAGCCCATAAGAAAAAACTGCATCTACCGCATCCCTTGTGAATGCGACGAAGCTTATCTTGGAGAAACTAAGAGACCACTTAGCGTTAGACTCGCTGAACACAAGAGAAACACTCAACGAGGAGAAACATCAAAGTCAGGGATAGCGGATCATGTCTGGACGACCCAACACAACATAAAATGGACTGAAGCCGAAGTCATCCATAAAGAAGAGGGCTGGTATAGAAGGAAGTTTAAAGAGAGTGCATACATTAAATCCCTTGTGATTGCGGCGAAGCTTATCTTGGAGAAACTAAGAGACCACTTAGCGTTAGACTCGCTGAACACAAGAGAAACACTCAACAAGTAGAAACATCAAAGTCAGGGATAGCGGATCATGCCTGGACGACCCAACACAACATAAAATGGACTGAAGCCGAAGTCATCCATAAAGAAGAGGGCTGGTATATTATGAACAACAAAGTCTTCAGTGAAGCTAGCATAGAAATCCGTAATGTGTGGAAACCCTTAATTAGTGGCATGGATCAATTGAAATTGCGATAAGATTTAACAATGCTGTACCGGAGGGGCCTGGCACTGTAATTAACAAGCTTACCTGAATACCGCCAAATTACCCCTAGGCTATTGACACAAAATTATCCACAGCATATATAAGAAGTATCCTTGAGATTGTCGCATTATACACTTGATAACGACTGTAGATTTTAACAGTTGAAACGTCGTGATTAAAAATTGCAGAGAATTGAATTTTTCTTTGTTCTATTTTAAACAATGAAAGTCCAGAATAACCTTACTCAAAGTGAAACATTGTCAACCACTTTCAAACAATCAATGATGTACTTTGTACTTTCAATAATTTAAATAGTAACTGGTATTAATGAACATGAGTTAAAATTGTTATTGTTATTTCCGTCAACCGATTGCACCCCTACGCGCAACCCTCGGAAGATTCGAGAGACTTGTGTGAGTTTGGGAAGACACAGCCCTCACCTTTTAACGTGTGATGCCATGCACGGATGCACGAGACCGATGACCATGCGAGGCTTTGAACCCTCGACCCTTCGCTCCAAAGGCGAACGCTCTACCACCACGGCCACCACGGAGTACCTATGTACATACGAGGTGAGTTGAATTGGACTCGATGGGTATGTCGTAAATAGTAAGCCATAGAGAGTTGGTCAAATGGAGGCAAAATTTTGTATTCTGACTAGATCTTTTCTCAAAAATGGTCCATTAACATGAAAAAGAAGTAACCAACAGAGCCACGAAAGCCCTATGGTATGTAGAAACTTTACGGGAAAGAACTGGGGATGTAACCCAAAGACCCTGCAGTGGATGTACACATCTAGAGTGATACCGACCATCACTTACGATGCAGTGGTCTAGAGCAGCAGAACTAAGCTAGCTAGTACAAGGACAAATCTATCGATAATCCAAAGACTAGCCTGTATATGCTCAACAGGTGCAATAAGAACATGCCCAACTGTGGAGAGTATTAAAACATAAAGAATGACCAGAGAGGTATCCACCAAACGCAAGTTTTGACTCCTCCCTGAAAATCCCCAAACGTGAGATATGTCCAAGATGAGATGACGAAAAAGTTTAGATTTGTGAAAGAATTCAACACGAAACTAAGTAACGAAAGTGAATGGGACAAAGACACCATGACAAAATCAAGAGAAGTGCTATTAAATGGTACACAGATGGATCCAGAACAACGTAAGGAAAAGGAATAGGAGTATATGGGACTGGAACCAAATACTCTGAAAGTCTGACAGCCGTATGCATAGTCAATCGCCAGCAACTCGCCAGAGTTTCGCCGTTCGCTACACAAGGATTATAATGCACAGTCGTGCTTCAAAAAAGTGACAAATACGCGATAAGTCAAATTTTGGCGAAACGCTGGCGATGTACCACTTTTTTGGAGCTCGACTGTGCATTATAGTTCTTGTGTAGCGAGCGGCGAAACTCCGGCGAGACGCTGGAATTGACTATGCACACGGCTGTGAAAGTCTAGGCAAATCCCCTAGCATTTTTCAAGCGGCAATCTACGCCATCGAAACATGCGTATTGTTCAATATAGAAAGAAATTTTCGCAGACAAGATCATCATGTCAGATAGCCAAGCAACCATTAATGCCCTGAACTCCCATGCAATCAACTCCAAGATAGTGTGGGAGTGCATAGAGAAAATAAATGAACTAGGTAAAAACAACACTGTTACCCTCCTATGTGTTTCGGAACACACTGGGAGTGGAGGGTAATGGAATTACAGACGCACTGACCAAAAAAGGTCCTGAAACACCATTTCTAGGAATTTATTAACTTGAAAATGAAGTAGGGGAACCTGGGGCAGAATGGCATACCTAATAACGTTTGGAATGCGTTTTTTCTCAGGTATACTTGAATTTCGAGATCGAATTGGTTTCAAAGCATTGTTTGATATTCAGTTAACATATAAGAGAAGTCCAAAAAAACTGACTGTGAAATCAATAATTTTTTTGGCCAATGCAAAAAAAATATCAAAATGACCGTTCCGCCCCAACCTAGGGGCAGAATGGTACCCATGCGGGGCAGAACGATCTCCAGACCAAAAATAACGGTAACTCGTTTTTATAAAAAAATTAGGTATATATCAAAGACTCAATTTTAAATACAGGACTTTAATATGAAAATATAAAATATAAAAAACAAAATACTTTGGCAAAACTCAGTCTATTGTGATATAATGCAAGTCACAAACAAGGACAGTCTCGTTGTCGTCGCTATCCACACTTGCCTAAGAATTATGGGTCCCATTTTTATAAATGGAACATGCTAACCAACCCTATACAGATTTAAAATGAAATTCTTGACAGTACAGACATTCAACGTCATCAGTTTTACTGTCAGTCGAGGAGACATCATCGTTTGAACGAACTTTGGAATATTTTGGTTCATTATTTTTAGAAATTATAGCGCAAACAACTTGTTTCTTTTTTATATTTTTAAATCTGATTTAACTTCTTTTCGAATTGGGATATGGATGTATCTTCTTCGTCTTTAGGAATACCCCCTTTTTTTCTTTGGGCGTTTTTCTTTTTTTTAATTCTTGATCAGAAATGGTGAGCTCCAACTTCTCCTTACATGGGGTTGAAGAAAGAATGGCCGACTTACCTCTTTTCTTCGAAATTCTTTAAGTGGTTTGAGAAACCTTTGGGATAGGCATAATATCTGTTGGAGACTTACAATTGAAACTACTATTTCGAGCGTCTTCAGTATCATTCAATGTTGTTCCAGTATTTATTGGATCATTTTCAGAAATAGACGCATTAATTGAACTTTGGAGTTTGGCGGTTGAACATTGGGGTTGATCAGTTGAGCAGTGGGGTTGATCATTGACAGAAATATCATCAACATATCTTTTTAACGTTAAGCCCTTAACAACAGCATGAACGGCATTTTCCATAGTTTCAATATCCCATGTCTGCCGCTCGGTTTTTCTTACATAATATGTCCGAACCATCTGAAAATGAATACTTGCCATTAGACTTTTACACATCTCCCTGTTTTCTGAAAAAAACGATAAATATTTTATTTACTGCAGTGAATATCCCAATTATTACCGGGGCGGAATGGTATCCTGACCATTCCGCCCCGAACTTAGCATCAAATATATTTTTCCAACGACCATATGCAAAAATGACAAATAGCACACTATTTAGTTACTTCAAAAATGACAAATATCACCCAAGAGATGAAAAGTTAAATAACTCTCTAGAGTGATATGTGTATCTATAGTTATATGTATTGCATAATGGAATTGAAGTGTGCTTTGAAATTAATATTGCGAAAACGTCAGACAAACTTTAGAAGTGTCAGTTTTGCATATGCATCATTCTTATCATATACAAAACCGTGAAAATATTATCTAAAATTCCATAAAACATGGATGCAGAGATTAATAGTGCTGATCAATGTACTCCACCTGAAATTGAAGAGGCTGCAAAATTAATGTCACTAAATTTACTGCCTGAAAAGTCCAAAGGCAGGTACGAATACGCTTAGAATCAATTTCTGTTATGGCGAAGAAATAAGGAAATAAGAAGCTCCTTTTCTGAAAACGTTTTGCTCGCATACATGGGTCAACTTTCCAATGCTCAACATTATGGACTAATTATTGTATGTTGCGTACCACTTTATCCATTCACCACAGTGAAGATATCTCCAAATATGGTAAACTTAAGGCATTTTTAAAAAGTAAAACGCAATGTCATCTCCACAATTTAATTTCCCATCTAGTTCAATAGGATGGTGAATCGGTGGATGACCACTATCAACCAGATAGCCGTCCAAAAGTAGATGTAGGACATGTTTCGGTCCTATATAGGACCATCATCAGCTATTCAGGAAAATTCTACAATAAAAGAAAGACTATGTACTAAAGACAAACATGGCCAATATAAGATTACTTACATGGAGAAGAAAATTAATGTTGTGTAATTTATATATTACACAACATTAATTTTCTTTTCCATGTAAGTAATCTTATATTGGCCATGTTTGTCTTTAGGACATAGTCTTTCTTTTATTGTAGAATTTTCTTGAATAGCTGATGATGGTCCTATATAGGACCGAAACATGTACTACTTCTACTTTTTTGACGGCTCTCTGATTGATAGTGGTCATTCACCGTTTCACCATCCTATTGAACTAGATGGGAAATTAAATTGTGGAGACGACATTGCGTTTTACTGATTTGTATATCCATACCACTCCACTTTGAGATATAATGGACTTCTACCACAAGTTAATTTTAAAAAAGTAAAAGTGATGGATATGAACCGAAAAAAGCTAAAATTTTGTCGCAAAAAGAAATTTGTGAATTTATAAATAAAGCTTCCGATGAGATTCATTTACTTACAAAGGTAAGACATCGGTATTTAAAAAAAGTCTTTACATTCAATCCGGTTGTGATTTGGGGACTGCGGCTGTCGTTCAAATTAATAATACAAAAAATAAATGCTGTCGCAAGTTCACTATTACTGGAAACTTTAATAGCATATATAAAAAAATATGCCAATCTAAGACCGCCAACTACCGAATCATGCTTTTTTCTTAATTATAGAGACCAAAAATGCACAAAACAAGTAGTGGGCATTAACAAAATTGGAAATATACCTAGATTGGTGGCTAAATTTTTAAATCTAAAGGTTCCTGAAAAATACACGCGGCACTCATTTCGCCGTCCTTCTGCTACTATATTAGTAGATGCAGGAGGAGATCTAACTTCTCTGAAAAGACATGGGGGTTGGAAATCGTCCAAAGTCGCAGAAGAATATATTGACGATTCTGCTACTAAAAGGTTAAATATCGCCAATAAATTATGGGTGCCATCAGCAGTACTTCGAAAGCCGTCACTCAGCCTCTTCGAGAAACTGACATCGAGTCTACTACTGTACATAGTGTACAAATAACAGAGAGAAATCTGTCTAACTCCTCATTGCAAATTTACTAATTGTAATAATAATAACATTACTTTTAATTTCTACAATTCTAAGCAGTAATCTTGTTCAATTATTACTTTTCTTCGTAAAATTCGCAAATTCTCAAAATAAAGTGAAAATATATTAATTTTTTTGCAATTATGCATCAATCTGAGGTCGTCGGAAAATAGTGTACATTACTTGTGTGGAAAGTGCCATTTCACACACTTGTAACGTAATATACTATTTCAAAAAAAACATTTTTATGATTTAGACAGAATGCCAAGAGCACTACCACTATCGCATAACATCTCATACTTGACAAAAAAATATAAAATAATATTTATTAGGCACTACCTGTTTAAATACCCCAGCATTAAATTTTGTAGAATATTATAACACGAACTCGACTCGTCAGTATACGACTGAAGTGATTTACTAGCCGGTTTTTGTGAAAAGATCCCAATACTGGATAGAATCAAAAGTAATGAGGCAGGCCAAGATACTACTGGGAAACTACAACCAGAAGAGATCAAAGGACTGCACCAGCAAAAGCAAAAACAAGCTCAGAATACTAACAGAAATCCTAGCATGGCACTGCCAGTTGAGAGGATACCTCAAGAAACTTGTATTAGTTGAAGATGAAGACTGCAGATTTTATGAGGAAGATGACGGATCTCTATCCACATTATCTCAGAACAAATTGAACAACCTGTACATTCTCTGCATCTACAGGCCTCCAAGTTGTAAGCCAATAGAATTTTTAGTAAAATTGGAGATTCTCCTTTACTGCTTACCACTAAACTCAAAAATTCTATTGACGGGGGACCTCAATATTAACTTTGAAAATGATATTTCAACGGATACCCAAAACTTGAAAAATTTACTCCTTTCATTTAATATGACTATGCATGTTGCAGAACCCACTAGGGTGTCTGCCCAGTCTTCATCAGTGATTGATTACATTTGCTCTAATTTTGTAGATGATCTTATTTCCTGTGATGTTATTCCTGCTGGTTTGTCAGACCATCATGCAGTCGTATTGAAAAGCATTGTAGAAAAAATTCTCATAAATATAAACAGTGTAGAATCTACAGCAAAGAAAATTACTCAAAGTTTCAACATTATTGCGAATCTGAAATTAAACGGGATATATTACAACAAAATGAGTCGATTTCTATCTTCCACAAAAAAATGTCTGACATCTTTGAGAAATGTTTTCCCTTGAGAAAATTAAAATCAAAAAATAAAAAGGCATGGGGTACTTTGGGCATTAGAACTTCAGCCAAAAACCTAAGGTCCCTGCACATAATTAGGAAGTATAACACGGATACATTTTTTTCAAATTATTATAACAAATACAGGAACATATACAGAAAATTAATCAAAACCGCCAAAAGTATTTATTATGCGAAAAGAATAGAAGAAGCAAAAAATAAAAATAAAGAAAGTTGAGCAATTGTAAATGAACTCCGAGGAAAAGGTAAAAGCACGACAGGGGAAGTTAACATAGAACCAAATCACATAAATGACTACTATTGTTCGGTTTCTCAAAAATTAACAGCGGATCTAAAACCTAAAAAGAATCCAACAGAATACCTGGAACATATTAGAATTAACGAAGAATTCTATCTTCAACCAACGAATACAGCAGAGATAAAACAGATCATAAAAGAAATAAAGAACAAAAAATCATCCGGAATAGATGGTATCAACATAAAATTTTTTGAAAACCTACCTGATTAAGCACTAGATATTCTAGCGGAATCTATTAATGAATCTTTTCTTACTGGAATCTTTCCAACATGTTTGAAACTTGCTATTGTTATACCTCTACATAAATGAGGAAACCTCGAAGATCCATCAAATTTTCGACCTATCTCACTATTGTCAACTCTATCAATGATTATAAAAAAACTTGTTAAACTTCGAATACTAGAATATGCAAATCGGAATAATTTAATATCGAAATACCAATTTGGATTTCAAAAATCAAAAAGTACAAATGATGCTTTTTTTTCTTTACTAGAACAGGTCTTCACAAGTCTGAATAATGATGAGCACGTAGCGACGGTATTCTGTGACTTTTCAAAAGCGTTCGACTGTGTGAATCGCAGAACCCTGGTGCAGAAATTAAATGTATATGGATTCAAAGGTGTCTCTCTGAAATGGTTCGACTCTTACCTCTCCGACAGATATCAAGTGGTTAAAGCGAATAATCAGACATCAAATAAATTAGAGATCACAAATGGGGTTCCACAAGGATCCATCCTTGGACCACTGCTGTTCCTGATGTATGTGAATGACCTGACAAACATAGATATTCATGGAAATTTCACACTATTTGCGTACGACACTACCCTTCTTTGGAGGGGTAAAAACACTGAAGTTCTTAATAATCGGGTATACCATGATTTAGGCTTAGTGAAGGAATGGTGTGATGCGACCTCATTGAGCTTCAATATTTCAAAAACAAACCTTCTCACCTTCAAATATGAACATCATGATTTGTATCTTGAAACACAGCTGATTGAAAATAAAACCTCTTGCAAGTTCCTTGGACTATATGTATATTGACAATAAATTGAGGTTCCAAAATCATGTGAATTCATTAACAAAAAAACTCTCCTCTGGATGTTATGTGATTAGAACTATAGCTAGAGAACTAAACTTCGATATGGCAAAAACGGCTTATTTTTCTTTGATAGAATCTCATCTTAGGTATGGAATTGTCTTTTGGGGTTTTTCTAGTCAGCTGCTCTTAAATTCGGTCTTTGTTCTTCAAAAAAGAGCAATAAGTTATATGTGTAATACTGAGTCGAGGGAACATTGCAAACCCCTCTTTATTCAGCACAAAATACTCACATTGGTTAGTATATTTCTTTTGTCTTATCCATAAAGGCAATTTAAGTGCAGTTAATCCACAACCTGGTTATAGCACAAGGCAAGATGGGAATATACCACTTCCGATCCCCAAATAATCCTTGACAAAATATTCAGTTATTTACGAGAGCAAAAAAAATATACAATCATCTGCCTTCTCAAGCTAAAGCGATTAAATCCCTATTCTCCTTTCGGAAGGAAGTAAAAATCATGCTACTTGACAAGGCCTACTATAACATTCAGGAATATTACGATGATCAATTATTGTGAGCAGATGTACTATTGGTTGTGCAGCATGCATTTGTTTATGATTTCCGTACTTTAACTGAGGCATTTTTATCTCCTTTTGATATTTATCAGATGGTGGCTGTGATTTAATCGTATATGACTATACTTATTAGTGCGATTTTTATTCATAATTTTATGTATTTAATATTTTACGATGCTTTGTCTATAAGATTTTATATCTTCTGTTTTGACAATATAGTATACTTGATTGATTGATTGATTGAATGCATTAACCTGCAAAATCTGACGATAAGATACATAGGAGAACACCAAATAGAACAGGGAGATATAGCTGATATGAATCCATCCGATATCCTGAACTTCTTGAAGGACAGCTGAGCAACAGAAGGGGACACAATAGATCTTATAGTTCTCAGTGTATTGACTCCCCCACTAAACAGGATACAGAATGGTCCATATTAAATGACCTTAGAGATAAACGCAAAACTAAAATCAAATGACTCAGAAATACCAATAAGTGCAAATAAAATGACTGATTTCTACAGTTCTATTAGCGAAAAACCTGAAAGAAAATACTACCATTTGACCCTTTAATACATCTTGAAGAACATGGAAATGACAATCTTCTGGTATTGTATGGAAAGATATAAAAAATAAAAAAGCAGCTGGCATTGATAAATCCATAATTTTTTTGAAAACCTCCCGTCAGGAGCGGCCCTAAACATTTTAGTTTCACTTATGCATTTAACGTTTCATGAATGTATATTTCCGTCTTTTCTAAAAAATAACATTTTAGTAATTTCAATGCACCAGGGCGGAAATCAGAAGAACCTTCAAATTTTAGACCAATATCGCTTATACTCTTCCAAAAATCATAGAAAAACTTGTTAAAAAAGTCCCAATGAATTACTTACCACACCTAACATCATTCAAACAAATCAATATGTATTTCAAAATTTAAAAAAAAATTGCATGATGCAATACTTTCTTTTCTGCGCGGCAGTATTCTGTGAATTACGGAATACTGATGCGGAAGCTTCGTCAGTATGGGTATAAAAGATTAACGTTAAATTGGTTCGACACTTACCTCATAGGGCGGCGTAGGTATGAGTGCCGCAAGTTATGGGTTCAATCTGTTTTTATTATATGTCAATGATCTACCTAATCTGGAAATATTTGGTAAACTTACATTATTTGCCGACGATACTACAATTTTGTGGAGGAGTAATACCGTTAAAGACCTTAAGGAAAAAAAAATTGCTATATAAAAATTGTCAAAAGTTGGTGTGATTCAAACCTCTTGTATTATAAAGGGTCGATATGAAAGGGGTAATAATGATAGATAGCGTAATATTGTCATATATCTACCAAAAAAAATCCTCATCAAAATAAAATCCGAATTATTTGAGTTCTTTCACTTTTTTCTTTCAGTTTCTAGTATGGCCATATTTTGAGTGAACACTTTTCATACGAGCACGTGTATGTACATGTAGGTATACAATTCATATCGCATTAATTTCACTCGGAAACCTTGAATGAATTACATATCGTGGAAGTATTTGAAAAACTTTCCTATAATTAAAAGCTTTCACCGCACGGGGTTAGATAAATGTTATCTCTGTTGTTTTTAACTAACTTTACCCAATAACAACTGTTGAAAGTTTATTTTTAAACAATGGTGAATTCCTATGCTGATAAAGTAGACTTTTCATTAATTTTATGACTTTCTATTATTACTTTAGCCAGATTGATATTATGAATTTGACCTTCCATGAGAATTCAACATAAAATTAGGATTTTTATCCAAAACAGATTATCGTAACAAAGATCCAGATCTCAGCTCGCGACCATCGAAGTTGTGAACATTATCATAGACAGTAAAAATAAACTTTTATTGCCTAGAAAGTAAATACAGTTCCAGTCTATACAGCCTCTAAAATAGCTCACTTGTTAATAGTTGGAAAAATATACATTTGTTCCACTAGCTGCGGTTGAATATTTTTTCCAGTGAATGTTTTTTTGTTACATTATTTGAATTGGAATCCACTATAGTACCTGAACAGTGATACCTTTACTTCCTATGCGGTAAATAGTTATTTTTGTATCTAGTGCGCGAAATGCTACTTTGGTGATCGAGAATTGATTTTTTTCAAGGAGGCGCAGCAAACGTCAAAAAATATTGTTCTAAAATAAATAATATGATTAGCTTAATACAAAAAATAGTGTTGAACTGGCTTAAATGTTTTCCAAATCAAGTAATTACTGTAACTATGGAAATAAAATGGCATTTGTTGACAATAAATGATATCTTGGATTTTTGCTTGATTGAGGACCATGAATGTTAAAGTATAAAAATCCCCTATAGTTTGCGAAGTAAGTATAACAGATTCTATCAAAAACACTCATGTCGTCATTGAATATACAAATATTGAAAAATATAACAAAAATTGAACAGTAAGTACTCTCATCGATTTCAAAACAAAAACAAAAAAAAAATTCCCCAGGATTCGAACCACCTACCCCATTAACCATTAACCAGCGTAGAACGACTGCTCCCTTACTTTGCCAACTGTGCTATATCAGATATTGATTTATATATAGTACCATATCAAATCGTGTCAAATTTTAAATATCACTATTTATTTTGATAATGTCTTAATTACTTTATATTTTGAAATTAATTTTATGAAAATTACGGAATATCGGAAAGTTATTATCAAACAGTCATTAATAGACTAGATTCGATCTCATATTATAAATCTCGCGGAAAGATAAAATCATGTTAGTTACTTTTCCGCACTAGTGCTGAAAAGTTACTTTTCCGCACGATTTTTATATTGTTGAAAATGAGGATATTTAGGACTAACTAAATGATCTATGTAACTATTCTGTCTTATGTGTCATTTTGTAGCATTATTATAAAATCTTAATAAAAACGGTTTTTTTTCATAAATAAGATGGACAAAAACACTCGTAGGAAAAACATTGTACCTAACTCTTGCGGGAAACGTCTTTTCCACCCTTGACGGCTTGCCCGAACTCCGCTCCGCGTCGTTCGTGCAACTGTCGTCGCGTGCGGAAAAGTACTACTTTCCGCACTTGTTAGGTAAATAACTATTTTTCACTGCCAAAATTATTCACAAAATAAACATGAAATATAACTTTTTAAAGGATTTATTTTTAACAGAGTCAGTTTGATTATTCATCATAAAACAATTTCATTTATTGGAATAATAATTGATAGTAAAGTTTGAACAATTACTTCCAACATAAATTCCCAAAGATGTTCCATGTTGCTGCTGATCAGAAACGTTAGATATTTCTTGAAGAGTTGATTCCACAATTTTATCAGATATTTTAATTTCTTTGGAAGAAAATGGACAATTCAATATTTTGTTCGAAATCTCAATTTTATTACACAAACTATCTTCTATATATGCTTTTGCTACGGGGGCAGATTTCCAGCTACCGTGACGTTTTATGGATGTAATGTCCCATGCATTGGCCCGAAGAGTTACAGAGCTTCTCCTGAAACAGTGACCTGTGTAGCTCTTATACAGGGTGTTTCATAATAAATGCGCAGGACTTCAGGATGTGATAGCTCGTCCAAAAATATGAAAAAAAGTTTCTATTAACTTACCCTCTAAAATGCACCATTTTCGAGATACAGGGTGTTGAAATTTTAACAAAATAATCGTTTTTTGCGAATATCTCTGGAACAGTTTATCGCACAGAAAACAAATTTCTTAGGCATTTTCTACTCATTTTTGCGGATTTTTTCTTTTTTCATATTCATAATTGGTGAAAATTTTGAAGGGGTAGTGGGTGTTTTTTTCTCCAACTTCTACGCCACTGGAAAAAGTACAGCCAATGTTTTCTACACAAAAAAGGTATTCTTGGTCATAAGCTCTAAAGTTGACCGTTTTCAAGAAAAATCAACTTTCATGTTGTTAAAATAATGTCTTTTACTCGAATAAATGCAGCTTGCATTGAAGCTAACGGCGGACATTTCCAACAATTCAACTGAGTATGATTGTTATTGTTTTTTTTATTTTGCAATTAAGAAGTCAACGTTTGGTTTTGTTACTTGTTTTAACGTTTAAATAAATTTTGTATAATTAGGAAAAAAATTATTTAAAAAATGTACCATGTTTTTCAACATGAAAGTTGATTTTTCTTGAAAACGGTCAACTTTAGAGCTTATGACCAAGAGTACCTTTTTTGTGTAGAAAACATTGGCGGTTCAAGTAGGTGGCTCAAAATCTTACTTTTTCCAGTGGCGTAGAAGTTGGAGAAAAAAACACCTACTACCCCTTCAAAATCTTCACCGATTATGAATTTAAAAAAATAAAAAATCTGCACAAAACATAGCTTATTATTAGTAGAAAATGCATTCAAAATCTGTTTTTTGTGCGATAAACGTTTCCAGAGATATTCGCAAAAAACTAAATTTCAACAATCTCGAAAATGTTGAATTTTAAAGGGTAAGTTAATAGAAACTTTTTTTCATAATTTTGAACGAGCTATCACATCTGTAAGTCCTGCGCATTTATTATGAAACACCCTGTACATGTCTTTTCCAAGCCATTTTGCAATCAAGCTGGGAATTTCTACGAGCAAACACAGTCAAACAGTCAAACACGCGGCGTGCCAACAAACCGTTTCTATAGTAACGACACAGAAAGAACACTGGATGCTGTGGAATTGTATTGGAAGTATTGATAATATTAAATATAACATGTATGGAAAAGAGAAGTATTATTTCATTATTTTGGACTTATTTTTTTCAGACAGGAAAAATTTTTGAATACGATTTTACTGGAAACATTGAATAATGTTTTCAAGACAACAGTCGTTTAAAAGCGATAACTTATCGGGACAAGAAACCACGTCAAGATGTATTGGAAGTTTTTATTTTAATATATTTCAGACGATGTAAATTCATATTCACAGTTGTACAAAAAATGTTTGTATTTCGTGTATAAAATTCGTGTTTTCATGGCACATTCGAGAGAATTTTTGGCCTAGACCTGCGGTCGAAAAATAGAAGGAAATTTATCCTAGATTAATTCTTTTTGGACATATTTTCTAGTTAGGTCCGAATTATACATTTTATACGAGAGAAAACAAAGTTATGTTTCTATCATCTAAGTTTAATACACCCTGTGGTGAAATGCAGATTTTGGATGACACTTAAAACCATCCTGTAGCAAGCTTGGTTCATTCCCTATTCATTGCTTCTTCATTCATTCTTATATCACCATTAGTTTCAAATTTATGAATGTTTGAATAATGCATTGCATTTTTTCTACATATTCTACATATTCAATGATCACGATTGGCATGAAAACAATTGTTCCACTATGTTTATCATTTAACAGTTGTGTTATTGTCATAACGTCAGTTTGAGAAAACTTATAATCGTTCTATCAATGATTTTGAGTGAAGAAAACTGTGCTAAAGCCATAACTCTTTTAGAAGAGGAACGAAATTATCAATATGTTGCTAGAAGATTTAAATGTCAGTCGTTCTACTATGCGGAGAATCGACCAAAAATTCAGAGGAACGAAAGGTCATACTGAGCTGGTTTTTGTTGAAGATGGAGCATTGGCACGAAAATACATTAATGATAACGAAAAATGAGAAATAAAACTTTCTATGTTTTTATACCACTTCTATTTGTAACCAACGTTACTGCAGTTTCGACCTATATGGACATTATCAAACAATACAATGATCTGAAATAATAACACTTCTTAAATACCCTTAATTCTACCCGAGGCCTGTCTTAATGACTAACGGTCAAAGGGTTATAGGGAAGATTGGGTTCATTGTATCTGATACAATGGCACTATAACCCTTTTCAGCTGTCTTAGGTACTACCAATGTTTCATTTACCATTATCATCATTATCATATTTTATTTTAAAATTGTATTTCATGTATATGTACTTAAGAAGACTGAATAAATGACTAAATAAATAAATAAATAAATAAATAAATGACTTTTTCCTGTACCTTGTTTATTTGCGACAATGTGACTGCGCTGCCTTAAAAACTGGTGAATAGACCAAATCCAGTTGATCATTCAGTAGGTTACATCCACAATATTTGTGTTTATGAATTTCTAGGGATTCTAAATAATTCAGTTTCCAACCCTTGCTTGCATAGTGCAAAATTTCCGTATCGTTCAGAATCGAAAATTTGTGGTTGCATTCCAAGGAATGGTTTGAAAACGTCGAATCATTTTTTCCTAGTCTGAAGGACCTTTCATGTTCAGCGTATCTTTTTGAAAACTTACGTCCACATTGTCCCACATAAACACCGTTACACTCTGTTTATGTGGGACAATGTGGACGTAATTTTTCAAAAAGATACGCTGAACATGAAAGGTCCTTCAGACTAGAAAAAAATGATTCGACGTTTTCAAACCATTCCTTGGAATGCAACCACAAATTTCCGAGTCTGAACGATACGGAAATTTTGCACTATGCAAGCAAGGGTTGGAAACTGAATTATTTAGAATCCCTAGAAATTCATAAACACAAATATTGTGGATTTAACGTACTGAATGATCAACTGGATTTGGTCTATTCACCGGTTTTTAAGGCAGCGCAGTCACATCGTCGCAAATAAACAAGGTACAGGTAAAAGTCATTAATGACCGTTAGTCATTAAGACAGGCCTCGGGTAGAATTAAGGATGTTTAAGGAGTGTTATTTATTATTTCAGATTATTGTATTGTTTGATAATGTCCATATAGGACGAAACTGCAGTAACGTTGGTTACAAATAGAAGTGGTATAAAAACAGAAAGTTTTATTTCTCATTTTTCGTGATGATTTCCTACCACGTAGTAACGGCTACATCCATCAATTTATTGAAAGAAGCAAGTACAGCTAGACAAGCCACATACTACTTTAAACTGAAAATGAAGTATCACCAAACATCTCAGAACATATGGTTCAACCAGGAGTGCCTCAGAAGGAAAATTACCCCAAACTATATCAACATTAGAACCAGGACAAAAACACCAGCAGCGGAAAAGGCAACAAAGATGCAAGAGTGTTTTGGCTTAAAGAAGAGTGTAGAGCACTATTCTCAAAAAGGAACATCCTACAACATTATTTGAAGGTAGTAAGTACACTCTGAACTTACTTATAAACTCCATCAGATAGAATTTGACATCTTTCATGATAATGTTAGGTCTAAAATCAGTAGCTTCATATACGAAAAATATCAAACCCAATCTAGAAAACTTATGGCACTAACACAGAAACAAAAACGTCCTCCAATGGGAACCATACATAACGAATCAATAAAACCGGATATTCAATTCAGTGAAAGAATCATTAATTTGACCAACGTAGAGTTCAACAAAAAAGAAATTTTAACAATGTCTAAAGGCCCAAAATTTGCACCGACAATAATCAACAGAAAAAGTTTGGAAACGTTAATAACAGACACGGCAATTGCGTTAAAACAGACAGATAATAAAGATATAGGGGCATATAAAATCAAAGAAGTAATTCAGAAGCATCCATTTATATTAACAAACCATCGAGAAACAGGCACAATAAAAGATATCCAAAATAAGATAAAAGAAAACGATCTAATTCTAACAAAAGCAGATAAATCTAATGCAATCGTTATACTTGAACGAGAAGCATATATTCAGAATGTTGAAGCAGTTATTTATAATGAAAATCTCACCGTCATTAAAAAAGACCCAACAAGAAATAGCCAAAATGATCTAAAAAATTTCCTTTCAAATACGAAACTTATTTTCACTGAATTCGATAAACGAAGAATTACCAATATGAACCCCTCCTGTCCCAAACTGTATGGCCTAATTAAAACACATAAAGAAGATAACCCCATAAGACCGGTCGTTTCATATCCGGTAAGAGAATTAGGAATACGTCTCAACAAGTTGTTCAAAAATATTACCAATTTTGTTCCGCACCATAGCGTAAAAACTCACTAAGTCTAGTAGAAAGAATAAATGAAGAAACCACTCCACATAATTCAATTTTAGTTTCATTCGATGTGAAAACTATGTTCTCCAACATACCGTATAACGAATGTAAGTCTCTCATTTTAAATATATTAGATCAGGCCAAAGTAGACCATATTACTTCTTTTGAAATTTCGACAGCTTTTGATGTATGCCTAGATCAGAATTATTTGCAATTCAATAACAAATTTTATAAACAGGATTCAGGTTTACCAATGGGTTCCCCCCTTAGTCCACTTTTAGCAGATATATTTATGAACAACTTGGAGACCACTATACTAAATTTCGAACTTGCTAAAAAACATATTCATTTTTGGTATAGATATGTTGACGATATTCTTGCCTGTTTCAGAGGTACCACACGACAGCTAAATCAGTTTCTGATATTTATAAGTAATCTAAATAGTAACACAATTCACACTTGAGACAGAGATAGAGAGACAAATTAATTTCTTAGATCTAACCATCACACATAATCATAATAAATTTG
This sequence comes from Chrysolina oricalcia, assembly GCA_944452925.2. Taxonomy (NCBI): domain Eukaryota; kingdom Metazoa; phylum Arthropoda; class Insecta; order Coleoptera; family Chrysomelidae; genus Chrysolina; species Chrysolina oricalcia. The sequence continues at coordinate 9,326,197 of OX101816.2, forward strand.
AGTTCAATGTATTCAGAAAACCGAGCTACACGGACATTACAATCCCAAGTGATTCTTTCCATCCCGATAGTCAAAAATTAGCAGCATATAATTCAATGTTACATAGAGCGTTCTCGTTACCTTTGTCTGCTAATAATCTAGATACAGAAATTAAAACAATCATACAGATAGGACAAAATAATGGTTTCCAAGCGGCCACAATTCAAAAGTTAGTCAGAAAACATCGTCTTAAATTTTCGCACAAATTAATATACCCCCAGGTCAAACAATCAGAAACTAAGAAATTTGTAACTTTAACGTACTTCGGGAGAAGAACAGAGGCTATTGCGGGATTCTTTAGAAAGAATAATATAGAAGTAGCATACAGGCCACATGCCAGGTTGTCTAATTTTCTTTTCAATGCCAAAGATAGTGTAACAACCTTCACTTTTGTAAATCAAACACTCGTTTTCACTAATACTTTTATTACTCGTTCTTCACGGTATGGGTGTCTTACATCAACTGAACTCTCCCGTCCAACACACATTCCTTAGTCATCGTTGATAACAGATATTTCTTATATTAGTCGTACATTACAGATAGAATAGCAGAAATGGAAAAATCTGGAGTTTATAAGCTTAAGTGTCCAGAGTGTAACGGTGTTTATGTGGGACAATGTGGACGTAATTTTTCAAAAAGATACGCTGAACATGAAAGGTCCATTAGACTGAGAAAAAATGATTCGACGTTTTCAAACCATTCCTTGGAATGCAACCACAAATTTCCGAGTCTGGACGATACGGAAATTTTGCACTATGCAAGCAAGGGTTGGAAACTGAATTATTTAGAATCCCTAGAAATTCATAAACACAAATATTGTAGATGTAACCTACTGAATGATCAACTGGATTTGGTCTATTCACCAGTTTTTAAGGCAGCGCAGTCACATTGTCGCAAATAAACAAGGTACAGGAAAAAGTCATTTATTTATTTATTTAGTCATTTATTCAGTCTTCTTAAGTACATATACATGAAATACAATTTTAAAATAAAATAAAATATGATAATGATGATAATGGTAAATGAAACATTGGTAGTACCTAAGACAGCTGAAAAGGGTTATAGTTAGTTCCATTGTATCAGATACAATGAACCCAATCTTCCCTATAACCCTTTGACCGTTAGTCATTAAGACAGGCCTCGGGTAGAATTAAGGGTATTTAAGAAGTGTTATTATTTCAGATTATTGTATTGTTTGATAATGTCCATATAGGACGAAACTGCAGTAACGTTGGTTACAAATAGAAGTGGTATAAAAACATAGAAAGTTTTATTTCTCATTTTTCGTGATTTACTTTAATGATATTTTAGCTGACTACGTTGTACCATATTCACACTTTGGAGACATAAACTTCCTTCATATGCAAGACCATATTCCGCCAGGTGTATTAAAGAACACCTAATTGAAGTTGGGATAGAGAAATTATATTGGCCAGCATGCTCCCCTGATGCAAATCCCATTGAGCATGTCTGGGACTATCTAGGTAGATGCTGAGAAGTCGCAAAAAAACACCTACGAATAAAAATGAACTTCGTGTTGCGCTCATAGATGATAGGAATAACGTGCCCCAGGAGAATATTCGAACGCTAATTCGTGGAATGCCTCGGAGAATGGAAGCTATTGTCCAAGCGAGAGAATGCAACATCCGATATTTAGAAATTGGTTGAGTGTTTTCTTTTCAACTGTTCGTTGCTTATGTTATCGTTCAGTTGTTCATTTTTCCATATTGAAGAATAAAGATTACGCAGAGAAAATGCACTGCTTTATTCAGTAAATCATAAATTTGAAACGAATCGTGATATCAAAATGAATCTAGTGACAATGTATGGGGAATGAACCAAGCTTGCATACAGAATTGTTTTGGGTGTCATCCAAAAGCTGTATTTCACCACAGGATGTCTTGAACTTAGATGACAGAAACAAAACTTTGTTTTCCCTCGTATAATGTGTATAATAATAATAATAATAATTCTCGGACCTAATAGTTACTCACCCTACGGACGTAGGGAGTGGTTATTGGGGTTAACGAAACCAGCGCGCCCTCCGGATGGGTCGGAGCACCGGAGACAGGGCCTGACTGGTACACTCCTAAGGATAATAATAATAATAATAATTATTATTATTATAATCTTTATTTTTAAAAAACAACCAAATACAAACATGAACAACCTGTAAAGGGGGTTTGAAACAAACGGGCGTCAACACACAAGTAAACCATTACATAAACAGTTATAAATATTTTTATAAAATTGTAATTACGTAGGTATAAGAATTATGCACACATATATCTATTTAGTACAAACAGGTAAAGACAAATATAAAAATCATTCGAGTTGTGACTCTAAATAATCATTTATGGAGTTTGGCTCTAAATTAATCAATAATTTCCATATTTCTTGCTTCAAAACATTCGGAGAAGAGACAGATTTAATTCTTACTGGTAACTTGTTGAATAATTTTAGAGAAGTACTTATATAAAGCATTTCTTTCTGTCACCGTCAGTCTATGCAGTGGATAATCGTAATTTATGTTTCTGGTGTTATAAATGTTTTGGGGTGAATGCTCTGAAAAAAACTGTTTATTTTTTGCAAAGAATAAGATACATTCTTGAATATATACTGCACTAATTGTTAATATTTTTGCAGAACGGAACTTACTCCTACCCGATTCCCTATACTTCATATTGTATATTATTCGGACCTTATCAGGAAATATGTCTGATGAAAATAATTTAGGATGAATTTCCTTCCATTTGGGAAAGAAACTATCAAAATCAGACTGAAAATAAAAAAGTTATTCAAGATCAAAATTTGTTATCATTTCAAGGTGGCCGTTTTTTACGCACCTGAGTGTAATAATTGGCGGACTAGAGAAATACAATTTTCTTTTGGGGCACTTGGAAATAGGTTTACCACATCAAATGACAGTACCTAATATGGAGTTAGGAGGAATTACAAAAACTTTTATTTTATCGATGTCATTAAAGGAATTTTTCAGATAGTATGGATTGATGAAATTAGTGATACTTTGAATTATATTTTATTTTCTCAAATGCTCATAAGCCAAATAGAACAGTGAGCATCGTGCTGCTCAAACATCTGAGAAATAGCGATCTCCGTAACCGCGAGGGCATTTCTAAATATAAAGATATAACAAAGTAGTGAGAAATGGTACTGGCACCGATTCAAATTTTCTTTTAAATTTAACGTGGAAGTAAGCGGATTTTCCGTAAATGTTATTAATATAAAACGGTCTCATGTGAGTTTCGCGTTGGTCAGATATTCGAATTCAGAATCGATGCAGTGTCTACGTCGCAGAAATATTTTTTCAAGACAAAAACAAATGCTATTTTATCTCTGATAATCCTACAGACTGGAACTACTTAGTAGTATTGAAAGTTGTTATTTTATAGAGGGTGTTCTAAATTAAGTCGGCACCATTGCTAACTTCGTTATTATTGATGGTTAAATGGGCAAACTAGTCGCGTTTTTTAAGTATTTCATAAAATGATATTTTTTTTAAATGGAACACCCTATATTTCATCATGCATTTCGATTCGTAACTGCATTAAAGCTCATATGACCTTTCTTCCTAGTTGAAAATGAGCGACGTATGTGGAAATATTTATTTCTATCACTGTTACAAAAAATGTGTTTATTTTGGAGAATAAATCCTCATGAGTGTCCAAACACCAAATTTTGGTACAAATAACAATATTTTGGTACTAATAGCAAAATACGACAGTAACAAAAATATTGCTCTGGGATATGAACTTGTGGAACCACTCACTTGATACCTCTGAGCTATTTGATGTTAATTTACAAAACAATAATTTCTGTCTTACCAATATTCCACTAGCCATATTTATTTTGCGAACCAAAATATGTCTGCCATAGTGAATGAGCTCAGGGGTAGACCACGAACCTCTAAACCCTCCTTGAACCTGAATTATTACAGTACAGTTGCTGAAAAGCTTACAGAAAATATATCTCCAAGATATGATCCATTAGACTACCTGAGGGACATCCACGTTTATGAAAATCTAATGCTCTGTGCCACTAATGAATCTGAATTGAAAGACGTAATTTCTTCTATAAAAAATAAGAACGCGGCTGGTTTAGATGATATCTCTATAAGGATATTTGAAAGGCTTCCCAATGGTGCGCTCGGCGTTCTTGCACAAGTCATAAATGACACATTTGAAACTGGAATTTTTCCGACATTCCTGAAAACCTCTGTTATAATTCCTCTTCATAAAGGAGGTGACAGAGAAGATCCCTCCAACTTCAGACCGATATCTTTAATTCCCGCACTTGCAAAAATTATCGAAAAACTAGTGAAGAAAGGAATTATGGAATTTTTGACGATTTATAGAATACTGAGTGCAGAGCAGTTTGGTTTTCAGAAGTCAAAAAGCACAAATGATGCCATCCACAGACTGATGTCAATGATTTATTAAAGCATAAATGGTAAAGAAGCTGTCGCGGTGGTGCTGTGTGATCTTTCGAAAGCATTCGATTATTTAGATCATCATGACATTTTGCTGCGGAAGCTTAATCGATATGGATTCGGAGGTGTCACTCTGAACTGGTTCAGATCTCATCTCTCTATAGAAAGCAGTGTGTAAAATCATCCACTACCTCTGATACAATTGGAATGAGGTGTGGAGTGCCCCAGGGCTCTGTACTGGGCCCTATACTATTTCTATTGTACAATTCTACCAATTTCGGAAAATTTTACGTTATTTGCAGATGATAAAACCATATTATGGCACCATAAAGATAAAGAAAGACTCCACGAAATAATGTGTGATGACATGGTCTTAATTAAAGACTGGTGTGATTCTAATTTACTTTCACTAAATACCAAAAAACAAGTGTCATTCTTTTCAAAACTGTTATACTGGATGTGAATATAGGTAGTCAAATATTAGTAAATAAGGACACAGCAAATTTTGTTGGAATTTACTTGGACACGAATCTGAAATTTGAAGAGCACATAAGAAACTTGAATAAGAAATTGGCATCTGGTTGTTATGTTTTGAGGATGGTTTATAATGAGTTGGGATTTGCTGCAGCAAAATCAATTCATTACGCACTTGTGGAATCCCATTTGCGTTATGGTATATCATTTTGGGGAGTTTGTAACAACCTGTGGCGAAGCTGCGGGCGATGCCGGACCTGAACTCTTACGTAGCCGGCGGCCGGCCGCGGGTGAACGTCTTTGCGCTTGCACCGAGAAGAATCTGGACAATTCGATGAATCTGGACGATTCGATGGAAAATTCTAGAGTATTCGGAGAAGTCAACGTCGGATATAAAAAGAACTACGCAGCGGAGGGACGGAAAGTCAGAGCGAAGTGAAAGTCGAAATAAATAGTTCCGTGATTATAAATTAGAGTACTGTGTTATTGAATCATTGTATTTCGTTAAATAAATTATTTAAGAGTGAATTTGACTTCAAATATATTACAAACCAATTGTTTCAGTCAGTGTTTATACTACAGAAGCGAGCAATTAGATACCTGTGTAAAATAAAATTTAGGGACTCATGTAAACCACTCTTCATTGAACATGGGATCCTGCCCCTTGTTTCAATTTTTATATTGGAAACGGTTTCATTAATCCACAAGAATAGATTAGATTACGAAATAAATGATGATTATACTTGTCAAAACGAAAATAGTTTAAAGCTCCCCATTTCTCTGATCTATAATGGGGTGTGAAGTTGTATAACAAATTACCTTGTGAAATTAAGGAAAAAAGGTACAATATTTTCAGAATCCTGACAAAAAACTACTTAGTGAGAAAGCATATTATAGTTTAGCAGAGTTTTATGACGATTAATTTTGATGTTTTCTTTTGTAATTTTAAAATAATGAACTTTATACTTAACACATTTCTTATTTTAATCGTAACACATCTTTATCATGCCTACATTGTTATATTTGGCTATAATTTAAATTTTAAGAGTTTGTTTATTACATGTTATTTATAATTTTACCTGTTTTTTTCAAAAACAATGAACATATATATCAATTGACAACTTTAAGTCGTGTTTGCACAGAACAGAAAATACTGTAGCGTCGTGTTGGTGCAGTTGGAAAAAAATGTGTTTGATTCGATAAATAGTTATTTGTTTTACTAGGCATAAAAGCACAAGATTTAATGCCGCGGCTGGTGTTTCATAGCCGAGCGTAGCGAGGCTATGAAACCAGCCAAGGCATTAAATCTGCTTTTCTGCCGTGTGAAACATAATTTTTTCTTCAAATTTGTTCCAATTCCACGCAAAATCGACTTTTTCATATTTAAATTGCGTTTCATTATCAATATCCAAATAACTAAATTATTTTATCAAAGGTAACTGGGCCCTGCGTTACTATGTTTACCGCTGATGACGTTTGTTGAATATGTTTGTTTACTGTTTACTTTGTCATTGTCAATTTTGAAAAGTTGTCATGTTAGAAATGGATATACTGCAAAGTGAGGATGAATTGATGCAATTAACACCACCTGAGATAAGAGACCAGGCGCGAGATGTGGAATTTAACCGTTTACCGGAAAAATCAAGAACTGTATATGAACTCACATACAGCAGATTCATGGAATATAGACAGAAGAAAAATATAGGATCTTTCTCTGAAAATGTGCTGATTGTATATTTTTCCGATCTTTCAAAGAAATTGAAGCCTTCAACGTTATGTCTACCTATTCGATGTTGAAAGCTACCCTGAACATAAAAAATAACATTTATTTGGCAAAATACCTGAAGTTACGGGCTTTTTTGAAACGCCAGTCAGACGGTTTCCATGCAAAAAAATCCCGAGTTTTTCAAAGAGAAGAAATCGAGAAATTTTTATCAGATGCCCCAGATGAACTGTATTTGTGTACGAAGGTAGGAATATATTGAAAATGATCTATTATGGATTAAAGAACTAATTTTCAATTTATATTTTAGGTTGTACTTATTGTTGCAGTCGCTGGGGCTTGTAGATGTGATGAGCTTTTGCAAATGAAAACAGATAATATAAATGATATGGGCGACAAATTGCTAATTATGCTACCAAATACTGAGACCAAAAGATCAAGATCTTTTGTAGTAACGGAATATTTAAGCGTTTGCAGAAAATATGCAGCCTCCAGACCCTCGAATTTAAATAATCGGCGTGTCTTCTATAAGTATGCGAACGGTAAAGCACATCATCAATTCATTGGCATTCACAAATTCGGTAAAATGCCAGAAGAAATTGCTACTTTTCTGGGACTATCCCATGCGAAAGAGTATACCGGGCACTGCTTTCGCAGAACTTCGGTCACGTTGCTGGTGCATTCTGGTGGGGACATAACAATGTTGAAGCAACATGGAGGATGGAAGTCTTCCGCTGTCGCGGAGGGCTATATTGAGGACTCGCTAGCCAATAAGTCGAACATCGGCAATAAAATATTTTCTGGCGTTTCCGGAGTATCAAGTGTGGATACTAAAGTTGTTAATTTTACTGGAAAGGAGGGAAGTGGACAGAGTTCAATTGTATTAAATAATTGTTCACAATTCACCATAAATATATCTAATAAATAAAAATTTCGTGTTTTAGTTTGTAGTTTTAATGCAATAAAACCAGTTTATTATCATCAGCATCATTTTGAGTTTTCTTAATGTCATTGTCAATTTTAATAACCAGTAAATTATTACTTGGAAGGTTGCCTAGCAACGAACTTTTTCTGCCTAGGCAGTAAAAGTGGACTTTTTCTGCCTAGGCAGTAAAAGTGGACTTTTTCTGCCTAGGCATTAAAAGTACAACTTCTAAGCCTGCCAAGTGTCATTAAAAGGCCGCTTTTAATGTCATTTGGAGAAAAATAGAATTATTATGAGCAATCAAGTTGTCATGAAGCTTTGTTGAAATACTATTTGTCAAATATTCTCAAGTAGGTTATTGTAACTGTCAACTGTCCGAATATTTTTCGAAATATCGTTTTCCCTTCAAGAAAAATGTGATACTTATGGTAGAATCCTACTTGGTTTGCCAGAAAAATACCACTCCAACACTACAGCAATTCGTTCCACGATCGTGAATTACCTAACCGGCGCTTTTTTGCTGTACTTCATCGACGATTCAGGAAAAATTTAAAAGTTTTTGAGGAGAGGAGAACTAAAAAAGCCTTTTGTAAATAGCTGTTCCACTCTCTGTTACACAGAGAATTCTGATAAAACATAATATTCCTCCTTATAAGTTACAACCAATGCAAACACTAGAACCTGGTGATCCTGAGAGACGAGGCTAACTTTTCAAATCGTGGGATGTATAACAGAAATAATTTTCATTATTGGAGTTGATATAATCCATTTCTAGTCCATCCTCACAATCTGCAAAGACGATTTAGTATCATTGTTTGGTTTGGTCTATTCAGAGAAATAATACCAAATCTAAGTACTATGCTGACAAATTACAAGAATCAACGAACATAAATAAAACTGCTTGGAGTCTCATTTCAAAATTTGGCAAACATAATAGTAAATCTACTAAAAATATAACTATCAAACAGGAAAATGAAATCATTTCAAATCCAGAAAAAATTTCTGAAATCTTCAACGATTTCTTCGTGAAAACCCCACGTGAAACTATCCGAAAAATAAAAAAGCCCAATGAGACAAATGAAATCCCAACATTAACAAACATAAGTTCCATCAATAGCATATTCATTTCCCATATATCGGAGGAACGAGTGCTATACATCATAAAACATAAACTGAAAAATAAGCACATATCAGGTTTCATTATAAAAAAAATCGCGAATCAGATTATCAAGCCATTAACTTATCTCATTAATTTATCACTGCAAGTGGGGATATTTCCCACTAGAATGAAAACCGCCTGTGTCACCAATATTAAAAAAAGAAAGTCCACAAATTCTGGAAAATTATCGACCGATCACTATTTTCCCAGTATTTTAAAAAATCTTTGAATATGCGATATTGGAACAACTGATGAGTTTTATGGAAAAAAACAACACAATTGTAGATAATCAACATGGTTTTCGTACGGCACAGTCCACTATCACAGCTATTCACCGCTTCTATGAAAAAATTCTGTATTCCCTGGAGGCAGGCGAAGGAGCGGTTGGAGTGTTCTGCGACCTCAGCCGTGCATTTGACTGTATCCAGCATGACATTTCATTAGATAAATTGTATAAATACGGAATCCGTGGTAAACTCCACGAATGGTTCGCTTCCTATCTCGAGGGACGATTTCAGAGAATAAAAATAAATCGTGTCGATAACAATAAAAAAACTAACAATTTTTCTAGTAAACTCCCAATCGGAATTGGATTCCTGCAGGGCTCAGAGTTAGGGCCTATTTTGTTCACACTATATATTAATGAATTACCCCTGATCCTCCCGAATGCTTTCACTTATTTGTATGCAGATGATCCTACTCTATTATTCACAGGTAAATCTGAGATGCAAATTCAAAATAAAATCGAAACTAGTCTTCAAACACTCTCCAAGTGGTCATATGATAACTCCCTCTTTTCAAACACTACTAAGACTAATTATATAACTTTTCACACCAGGCAGAACAAAAACATCCCTACAGTTAAAATAGTAATAGATGATCACATTATCGAGAATGTTGAATGCTCCATATTCTTAGGTGTTGGCCTGATCAACATCTATCCTTCAAATCACATTGTGAATCTTTAGCCAATACTCCGAGTACCAAATGATTTAAGTGGCGTAAATAGAATGATGTTATGCTGTTTTGAAAACAGATGGATTTGCTACAAATGGTCCTGTTAAGTGGCCCCTCGTTCAGCATACATGGCATCCCTAGATTTTCATTACGGGGGATTTCTGAAAAATGAGGTGTTCAAAATGAAACATGATAATGAAAGAATTATATTGAAACTATAATTGATATAATTGATGGCCGAACTGTGTTGAATAAAACACGTAGTGTCGAAGGTAGGGCCCAAATGTGTGCTCAATAAGAAGGCAGTGTTTTTGATTTACTCGATATTTTACAGCGCTTTATCAAATCCGATTGTTATAAATGTTTCCTATTATTAAAACTGTCTTATTTTCAACTTCAGGAAAAAAAGTCATGTGAGCTTTGTTTTTGAGAATGTACTTACGAATCGTAATGCTTGATAATATAGTGTTCCATTCAAAAAATAGATTTTTTAAAAATATTTTGAAAAAGCGACTGTCAATATTTTTTTTATCTTCAGCATCGAGAAGGCCATTAAAAATGCCACTAGTATGCCCATTTAATAGAATACGTAGTATCAATTAAAACGAAGTTGGCAATGGTGCCGACCTAATTTAGAACACCCTGTATAGCAAGATCCCCCAAGTGTATAATATAATATTTTGGCTCACTATCACTTTTTCATTTTCAAAGCCACCTCCCTGACTATACATCTTTTTAACAAGTATGAACTGCAATCAAGAGTATTTATTTACTTTTCTGCTTAACCTTCGTTTAGAAAACTTCTTGTGTCAAGTTATGTTTACGAATAATAAGGTAAAATTAATCGAATTAGGTAAAAACTAGCAGTTATTGATTTGAAGGCTAATGAGAGACTTTTATTTCAGATGAATCTAATAACACTTCCTATTAGTATAGGTATATTAGATGTTGAGCTAAAACCTCAAATTAAATTGGGCCCTTTTGATTTTTTAGATTCTAGGAGGTTTTGGGGTACCGAATAAGTCTAGCAACTCTTCATAAAAGTACGGGCACGGATTTTCGAAATTTTGGGACTTGAAACTCAAAAATATTTTGAATCGCGAATAACTCGAAAACTATGGGGAATTTGAAAAAAATGGCCAGAACAAAAAATGTAAAGCACAAAATTCTCTACAAAAAAGTATCTCAGGTATTTTTTCCTAACCTCAAAATTTTTACCTTAAAACGGGTTTAAATACTCAATAATAGTTTGAATCGCGAATAACTCGAAAACTACGAGGAATTCGAAAAAAAAGATCCCTAAAAATTTTTCCTAACCCCAAAATTTTCATCGTAGAATGGGTTCATGTACTCAAAAACACTTTGAATTGCGGATAACTCGAAAACTATGAGGATTTCAACACAAAATGCCGGCACAAAAAATGTAGAGCTCAAAATTCAGTACAAGAGAGGTTTCTCTTTTGTCCTAACCTAGGAAAATATTTTGTCACATGCCTCGTTGTGAAGCAAGCATAAAAATATATATTAAATACTTACTCTAGAATGCTAATCCCGCCAATTTTCACGGCGAAAAGCATTCCGCGTATGCGACTCGTTTACGATGTGCGCATGCTCGTCATCAGTGTAGTTTGGGTAGATCGTTGCCAAGTTTGAAAATAATTTGGTGTTCCAATTCAGAGTTTTTTGTTATGAGGCAATAACACACATATCATTTGAAAGAGAGAAATTTGACAACGCATTTAGGACTTTTTAAAGAACCTTTTAGAGATAAATTACTCCGAATTTTAGGCGCGAAAGAAACTTATTTAAAACAATAATGTACCGTATGCTACTGTAATTATAATGACAGTGCAACAGTGCTTTTTCATCAACAGGAAGACTTGTCACTAAGATCTGTCACTCTTGTCAGAGATCAGAGACGGTTTTTAGAATTTCAGATTTTCTCTTGTCGTTTTGTGTCGAGTTTGTTGTCGTTGGTTATTTTTTTATCATTCGTGAATTTGCATTAATCTTGTTCATTTAAAGACAATTTCTAATAAAGCCGTTTCTTCCTACAAATAAACAATGAACTATTTGGTGTTGTGTTAAGGAAAAATACCTGAAATAAATCATTTTTGGTAGATAATGAAATTTTTTATGTACCCATATGCTTTGCTCAAAATAGCTTAAATATTATTTTAGCTTGACAAAAAAGGCATGATTTTTGGTTATTGTTTTTAAGAAGAGACCCCAGCAGAACATTTGAGTGAGAAAATTGTAATTTGTGGCAGACATTTTCCTTATGAACATTCATGTGAAAACGGCAATAGAATGATTTGAAACCTAGTGCAGTACCAATACTGTGTCTGCGTAAGCATGCATGGCGAGTGATACAACTTTCTGCCACACCGCTTATATTATGAGTTCTAGATTCCTACAAAAAGTAATAAACATACACAGAATCGCCTCAGAAACTTAATCAATATGGAAGTGATTTTCTTCGATGGTAAGGAAAATGCTTCTGGCCTCACTTTTTCATGCACCCCCATTGTGGAAATTGCACTAAGGTATAATACAACCAGAAATACTTGTAGAAATAGCGTTAATCTCGTCAAATTATTAAAATTAAATGCAGTTGCATATTTTGACATGAATCGTTCTAGAAAAAAAACCTCGAGCTTCCAAACATCCAATTTCATACTTACAATTTGGGTTGAAATTATTTATGGTATTAGCTGAAATAATTTTTTATAGTTTTTTTTACTTTCAATTTATTTTCCAATCCAGTGCTTCCTTGACATTCGCACCGACGATTTGGGGTGGTTCCGTAGGTTTTTGTTGGTTAACTACAGCTGAAAAGTGAATGTGATACCAAAAATCAGTCGCTTCAGAGCGATAAATAATAATAATAACTGTACTCTACTTTCTGATGACCTTTTCTGAATACTTGGGATCATTAATATGTGAAAATATGTATTCAAATCGGCTAAATATAAATAACAGGTATAAGTACAAGTATATTATTATCCGAGATTCAGAATTAGCGTTTGTTAATCTTCACAAGTACCATAATATTTTACTAAAACCGGGCCTGTTACAAAAATCATAAAGACGCGCATGCTCATTGCGGACTAGCCTGAACTTTTTACAACACTTTTGACATGGGAATTAGCATTCTAGAGTATATGATATATATTTTTATGGAAGCAAGTGTGAAGAGAGTTGACTTGATGCCAATCCCGGCGTCCAATCCTCCTTGGAATGCGCAAAACAGTAAGTCGACTCGGTTCACTGGTTATGAATCTTTATGAGGGAGTATTTTCATTATCATTATTATTGTTAAAATTGTTGTTATTTCCATTAACCGGTTTCACCCTTACGCGCAACCCTCAGTAGTCGTCGAGGAAATAATGCGAGCTAGGAAAGCCCTTACCGATTGACGTGTGATGCCACGTGTTTAAGGTATTATTATACATAACTTCATTCGAAAAACTCAGCTCAAAATGGCCCATCCTACAATGATTTTAAATGGACTCGATGTATACAAACATGTATTTACATAACACATTGAGAAATTATATAATATAAACCATTTCAGTTGATGTCGGATATGAAAAAGGAAACGTACAACATGTGAAACTAAAATAACAAGGTGATAAGGTTTTTGCGCAGTTCTAATAATAAACGTAATTATTCTAAAGCTATTATTCAATTCAACGAGAAATAGCTGGAAACACATAATCTGAGTACATTTATCGTTTTTATTTCGATATCAAAAACACGTTAACTTGGTAATAAAATGTTATTTTTCAAATTAGCAGGTGTAACTGTGTGTATGTGTGTAATTGTGTTTTTCCACTCAGGTAGTTGCGTTTGAGTTCATATAATTCAATATCCTTGTCTCGGTTTCCTAGCGGGACTGTTGAACAAACAGAATCAAAAGAGTCCAAAGAAAAATATTTTCGGCAAGTCAGTCGCCAGCTAACGACCAAAGAGCGTAACGATTGAAAATATTTCATAGAGCAATTATCTTAAAAAAGAAAAACTCCAACTTTGTATTCCAGAGATATGAAGGAGTCTGTGAACGAAATATCACCGACGAATCATATTGCTGTTTTTTGAATGACATCTAAGGCCACGAACAAACACCCACACAGCCCACTGCTGCTGCATTCAATTGGTGCGTTTTATTGTAGGCAGAAATGCTCTTCTCGTAGAACTAGAATTTGACACATCTGTTTTTTTGACACCAAATATACCTACTTTCTCTACTTTCGCTACGATCAAGTTTGAGGGTAGCAAAAGTAGATAATTGGTTGAAAAATGAAAATTCCTAAATCGTAGCAGAAATTGACACTGTTGACATTGACAGTAGTTTGAAACATTAATGACTTTAATTTCTGTACATTTCAGTTTGGTTTTATTCTGAAGCTCAAAAAACTTCATTTACACACATTAAAGGTGCATTTAGTCAACATCATTTTAAAATTGTGCTTAAATTTATGTTAAAAACGAAAGTTGAATCTGTTGAATCAAATAGCACCATTTATACAACAATATTAAGTTTATGCTAAAAACATGTCACTTTGAAAATCCCAACTTTATAAGAATCTTCCTTTTACGATAAAAATATTGTCCATAATTCATGTGTACCTGAAGTTTCATGTCATAAAATGTACCTATCATTCTTAAATGTATGCCTGAATCTGAAACTCGTATAATATTAGGTCTTATACAAAATTATTGTCAAGGTTATGTTTATGTCAGTGCTTATGCTAAAGTTACGTTTATGTTGACTAAATGCACCTTAAAACAATTTTGGAAGTGAACAGCCTCTAGTTAAAATGAATGAGTGTTATGGACGTGAGTAAAGTTATAGATGGAAATGTTCAAATACGTATAGGTCGTACAACGACTTTTAAGATGCATTTCAACATCATTTTAAAATTGTGCTTAAATATATGTTAAAAACGAAAGTTGAATCTGTTAAATCAAATGGCACCATTTATACAACAATATTAAGTTTATGCTAAAAACATGTCACTTTGAAAATCCCAATTTTATAAGAATCTTACTTTTACGACGAAAATATTATCCTTAATTCACGTGAACCTAAAGTTTCATGTCATAAAATGTACCTATCATTCTTAAATGTATGCCTAAATGTAAAACTCGTGTAATATCAGGTCTGATTCAAAATTATTTTCACGGTTATGTTTATGTCAGTGCTTGTGCTAAAGTTACGTTTATGTTGACTGAATGCACCTTTGATATAATAAAGAAGGTGGGTTCACAATGATTCTCAATTCATTGAAAACCTTTGTTAAACCTTCTTTTATAAAATCATATCCTAAACAAATATACAAATGGATACCAAAAAAGAAGATGCGATGACCCTGAAAGTAGCGAAAGTTCAGTGGGATGATATAGAAACATTGTGTCAAATCGATTTATGTATGATGAATTGAGAAAATTGTCCAGATAAATGTGAAAGAAATAATTTTCAGTTTCTATTTGTTCCCAACCTATAAATATGCTATCATTTTTTAAAGATAATTCCGGCTTATTTGCTACTTCACTCAAAGCTGCCTCGAAAGTGGAAGGTGTGATGGTTTAGGAATCACTTCTTCATAATGATTTTTACATTCTGAAAAAGTTTTCTGAGTGAAAATTATTCAAGGAATTCGCATATATGATAAGTTTATTGCACTTGAAATATTCCCGCCTAGATCTAATCCTCGAATAGATATATAATACGCCTTCTTCCATTGTCTATTTCGGCTGTGGCAGTTGTCAATGAAAGCAAATTATTCATATTGAATGTATCATTTATAATAATGGAAACAATGAGTTTCAAACTTTTTACAGATATTTAGGAAATTTTAGAATTATCTGACTTCTATTGGAAACCCTGAAATTGCGTTTTTATGATACTCTACTTCTTCTACTAGTAGATGTAAACTCTAGTGCTCAATGAAACGCGGCTAATAACTTTCCCGTCTCATTCGATTGCTTTGGGGTTAATGTCTATTTCCATGTAAAGGCAACTAGGGTAGTCCCATCGATTGACACCATTCTTTAGTGTAGTTTAGACCTCTCTTAACTATGTCACAGAGAATTATCTCGAATTTGCGCGATTGTGACTATGTCGTCTGCCTAATATTTTATCTGACGAAATCTTAAACCTACAGGGAGTCCCTCAGGGTAGTGTACTTGGTCCTTTGTGATTTCTCATTTACATTGATGGGCGCCACAGCAAATAATAATAATAGCCGTCCTCTATTGGTACAGGCTATGCCTTTGGGTACACTCTTTGAGGGAGTATCATTATTATTAGGTGGAAAATGTTGGAAGGTGCTCGGTTCTCTCATCTGCAGACGATATGATTCACTTCTCAAATCTAGAATTCTTTACAGCGGTAAAGAAAGTAAATGAAACTTTGGAAAATGTATACAAATGGTGTTGTAAGAACGAACTCAAGAAAAGTGATTTTGAAATAAAAGTAAACAGTAACTAGGAATCATTACCGATCAAGTATTGATATTGAAAAATCATGCGAATTATATAATTGAAACAATTTTATTTAAAATTAATTGTTTATTCAGATGCTCCAGTTTCCTCTCGAAATGGTCAAAAACTGTTATACAGGGTGTTTCTTAAGTATGTGTAGAAACTTTAGGAGCATGTTGCTGACGTCGAAATAAGAAAAAAAGTTCCCATAAACACAGGTCCGCAGTTTAATTCTTATATTTGTTTTTTGTGAATAAATTCCAAAATATTTGTGATATTCGAGTAAAGTTTGGTATCTGGATTGATTTTTCAATGACAAAATCAAATTTTATGTTGATTGTGAAAAAACAAATTTCTAATTGAATTTATTTTAAATTTAAAAATCTTGTCATTCAAAATCACTTGCATCGGTTATTTCAAATCTCAATAATTCGAAAACAGTTGCTCGCAGTGACCTCTACCAAGAATATATTTTTTACAAAAAGTAAATAACGAATATTCCCAGATACCAAACATTACCCAAATATCAAAGTTATTTTGAAATTGTTCACAAAAATGAAAATAAGAATTCAACTTTGACACTCTGTATCTTAGAAACGAATAACTTGCGGACATATGTTTATAGGAACTTTTCTACTTATTTTGATGTCAGCAACACACTCCTAAATTTTCTACACGTACTTAAGAAACACCCTGTATACAAGGCACTGCTTCAACTACTGCTCTACCATTCTATATTAGCCACAACAAAATGAAATGAGCCATTTAGAAAAACTCGAGAATCGGGCAATGAGAACAATAATAACATTTATCCTGATCTAAACCAACACCAATTGAAGTGGCTACCAGTTGATAGAATGTTCGTACATCAGACAATTTTTAAAATAAAAACATGTGATGCCCCAACCATTTTGAGGGAAAAAATATCCTCCGTTTCTGAACAACATAATCATAACATCAGGTCTAGAAATAATATATTCATTGAGTCTTTTAAAACGAAGAAATCTCAAAATTCAGTCTTTTTCAAAGGGTTAAGTAATTTTAATAACCTCCCGGATGAATTGAAAAAAAAGAACATTATGCTGGATGAGTGCAGTACTTGACTGCGATATTTATTGGTCTCGTGGTATTTTAATTGTTGGCTAATATGTTTCTTGCTGTTTGCTTGTAATTAATGTATTTTAATCTGTTTAATATACCTGCTCTTACATTCAAAAATCGGCATTTAAAAATAAAAATCGATCTATTTCAGGATTTTTGTAAAAAATACATTGCTTGCGAAATATCAAATTTGTTCCATATAATATAGTCACCCGCTGCATGTTCAAAATGTTTATCCGCAATGATCAATAGGTAAAAAAATTTATTATTATTTGAAACCTCGCCCTTTTCAACGACTACAGCTTGCAGTGGATCTGTACTTGAGGGAAGCTTGCATAACTACATCATTTACTGGCAAGTAATAATTGTGTAATAATTTGAATATTGTGGCGAAGCTGCGGGCGATGCCGGACCTGAAGTCTTACGTAGCCGGCACTCGGCCGCGGGTGACTGTTGTTGCGCTATGCACCGAGAAGAATCTGGAAGATTCTAGGCTTCACGAGAAATTTCATGAGCCTTCGGAGAAGTGAGCGTTCGATATAACAAGAACTACGCAGCAGACGGACGGGCAGTCAGTGAAGTGAAAGTCGAATATAAATAGTAGAGTGATTGTTATGTAAATTAGAGTATTGTGAATCATTGTATTTCGTGAATTGGACTTTAAATATACTACAATATCATGAGAAACAATCTTACAACAGTGACAGTAAAGAATCGGGGTAAACTTCAACAGAAATGTATAACCACTGTATTTCCAAATTACTTAATTCACCATTTCAAACTATTATGTTTGCAAACGAAGTTCTAATTAAATGTTCAAAATCCAAACTCATCCAAAGATTTCTGCGAATTCGATTTGTAAAAACTGCCTGAACTGAGTTCAATCAAATTATAACTATTCAATTAATTTTCTAGATTAATACAATTAATTGCTATGGCGCTCCGGGATGACTTTGGGGATGATTTTTGGGGACGTATTTACTTTTCAGCTGTAGGAAAATCCAGAAAACCTATGGCACCCCCACATATGGTAGGTGCGCACATATGATTCATTACTCTGAGAGTATTTATTAGTCAATCATAGATTTTCTTTCTTATTGTGAGATTATTAACGTCAAAAAATTTTTATATTGCAGTAAAAATGTTGAAGCTGTTCCTCGAAATAGTTCCGATATATTTTTTTCGAATTTTCTCCATTAATTTTTGAAAATTCGTGTTCTGGTTCTGTGAGACAAATATCTACTATCGTTCTTCATGGGAAAAATAAAATGTTTGGTCTAGTGGATCAAATATTCACAGGCAGAGCAGTTTTGTCGCCTTGTAGATACTTTCCAAACTGTCCTGAAAAATTATTTACTATTTAATGAATGCAACCTTCAATTATTAATATATTTTGTGGTAATTTAATATCGTTCAAGAATGAATAAGTTCCAGATACTTTCACACTGGCAACTACAACAAAAAGTTCGTTGAACTTCTCTGATGTCCTCATACCCATAGTCAACAATAAGGAGTGGCTGTTCATTTATGAAATGCAATTCCCTGGCTCTTGATGGGTTTTTTATTATATGTATTACACGTTTTGTTTTGGGGCGATGCATGCAGTAATACAATTATCCATATCAAGATACTTGTATATTTGCCAATGCATGTACGATTCTAATTTACTTTCAGTCCCTACCTCTTAGACTAAGCTGCAGATAAAAATGAGAGCTTTTCACAAAAAATTAAAGACGAAAACGGCATACACTATTTTTTATAAGATAGTTGGTGAATGAAAACCTCGGTTTTCGCCCCAGCAAAATCACTTTGTGGAATTTTTTAAACGAGAAATTGTGAAAAAATTACAACTTTTTTGTTTTTTTTTTTTGCGAATATCTCAAAAATTATTAGAGGAATCGTTTTACAGTCACTATGACTTTTGTTGAGAATAATAAAACCTACAAAATCGTTTTTTATACGACCAGATCAGTACATTTTTCACTGAGAAAATCCTGGAAAACCTCGAAAAAGAGACCATTTTTGAAAAATTATTAACTTTAATAAATCTGAAGCTGGACAAACAATATTGCGCAAACTGATACTGTGCGCAAGATGTTCTAAATTGACTAATTTTGATAATTATTGCAATTATCAATTTATTCCTATTCTGCAGCTGCAAATTCACATCAATTTATAAAATTGGTATTTGCAGATGACGATCTAGAAGTTTTAGAGTAGTCTCAACCCATTTCTGATGTTCAGTGATGTATTTTCCCGAATTTTTCACTTTTTAGCTGATCATAGTTAGCCATGGAAAAGTGATGCTTGCAGCATTAATGGAATATTTCTGGGCTCTTTGTCACAATAGAAGACATTTTCGAAATCATCCCGAGCATTATGGATGAATGAGAGTTGGTGATATTGCCAGCCTGTATATTATAATGATTCAGCATTGAGTTCTGGGGTTCTAGGACATTCCAAAACCAGGAGTTGGGGTTAATTTTCACTATTCAAGTGGTCCCCAGTTGAGTGGTAGTATTCAACTGTTCATGTTTCTACGTAAAAAATTACGAAAGATACGAGGTTGTTTCCATAAGAAGTAAAACACACTGTATACAACGACTTTAATGAGTTTGAAAATATAATTGGGCATCATTAAAAGGAATACAACGACTTTAAATCGTTCAAAACTATAATTGGACACCAGTAATATGGGTACAACGACTGTAATGTGTTCAAAACTATAAATGGACAACAGTAATATGGGTACAACGACTTAATGTTTTCAAAACTATAATTGGACAAAAGTTATACGAATACAACGACTTTAAGGCGTTTAAAACTATAATTGGGCACCAATAAGAGAAATAAATCGACTTTAAGGCGTTCAAAACTATAAATGGACACCAGTAATATGGGTACAAGGACTTTAATGTGTTCAAAACTATAATTGGACACCGATAACATGAGTACAACGACTTTAATGTGTTCAAAACTATAATCGGACAACAGTAATATGAATACAACAACTTTAATACGTTTAAAACTATAATTGGGCACCAATAAGAGGAATACAACGACTTTTATGAGTTCAAAACTATAATTGGACACCAATAATATGAGTACAACGACTTTAATGTGTTCAAAACTATAATTGGACAACAGTAATATGAATACAACAACTTTAATGCGTTTAAAACTATAATTGGGCACCAATAAGAGGAATACAACGACTTTTATGAGTTCAAAACTATAATTGGACACCAATAATATGAGTACAACGACTTTAATGTGTTCAAAACTATAATTGGGCAACAGTTATATGAATACAACAACTTTAATGCGTTTAAAACTATAATTGAGCACCAATAAGAGGAATACAACGACTTTTAGGCGTTCAAAACTATAATTGAACACCAATAATATGAGTACAACGACTTTAATGTGTTCAGAACTATAATTGGACAACAGTTATATGAATACAACTACTTTAATGCGTTTAAAACTATAATTGGGCACCAATAAGAGGAATACAACGACTTTTAGGCGTTCAAAACTATAATTGAACACCAATAATATGAGTACAACTACTTTAATGTGTTCAGAACTATAATTGGACAACAGTTATATGAATACAACTACTTTAATGCGTTTAAAACTATAATTGGGCACCAATAAGAGGAATACAACGACTTTAAATCGTTCCAAACTATAAATGGACAACAGTAATATGGGTACAATGACTTAAATGTTTTCAAAACTATAATTGGACAACAGTTATATGAATACAACGACTTTAAGGCGTTTGAAACTATAATTGGGCATCAATAAGAGAAATACAACGACTTCAAGGCGTTCAAAACTATAATTGGACACCAGTAATATGGGTACAAGGACTTTAATATGCTCAAAACTATAATTGGACACCAATTATATGAGTACAACGACTTTAATGTGTTCAAAACTATAATTGGACAACAGTAATATGAATACAACAACTTTAATGCGTTTAAAACTATAATTGGGCACCAATAAGAGGAACACAACGACTTTTATGAGTTCAAAACTATAATTGGACACCAATAATATGAGTACAACGACTTTAATGTGTTCAAAACTATAATTGGGCAACAGTAATATGGGTACAACGACTTTAATGTGTTCAAAACTATAAATGGACAACAGTAATATGGGTACAACGACTTAATGTTTTCAAAACTATAATTGGACAAAAGTTATACGAATACAACGACTTTAAGGCGTTTAAAACTATAATTGGGCACCAATAAGAGAAATAAATCGACTTTAAGGCGTTCAAAACTATAATTGGACACCAGTAATATGGGTACAAGGACTTTAATGTGTTCAAAACTATAATTGGACACCGATAACATGAGTACAACGACTTTAATGTGTTCAAAACTATAATTGGACAACAGTAATATGAATACAACAACTTTAATGCGTTTAAAACTATAATTGGGCACCAATAAGAGGAATACAACGACTTTTATGAGTTCAAAACTATAATTGGACACCAATAATATGAGTACAACGACTTTAATGTGTTCAAAACTATAATTGGGCAACAGTTATATGAATACAACAACTTTAATGCGTTTAAAACTATAATTGAGCACCAATAAGAGGAATACAACGACTTTTAGGCGTTCAAAACTATAATTGAACACCAATAATATGAGTACAACGACTTTAATGTGTTCAGAACTATAATTGGACAACAGTTATATGAATACAACTACTTTAATGCGTTTAAAACTATAATTGGGCACCAATAAGAGGAATACAACGACTTTTAGGCGTTCAAAACTATAATTGAACACCAATAATATGAGTACAACGACTTTAATGTGTTCAGAACTATAATTGGACAACAGTTATATGAATACAACTACTTTAATGCGTTTAAAACTATAATTGGGCACCAATAAGAGGAATACAACGACTTTTAGGCGTTCAAAACTATAATTGAACACCAATAATATGAGTACAACGACTTTAATGTGTTCAGAACTATAATTGGACAACAGTTATATGAATACAACTACTTTAATGCGTTTAAAACTATAATTGGGCACCAATAAGAGGAATACAACGACTTTAAATCGTTCCAAACTATAAATGGACAACAGTAATATGGGTACAATGACTTAAATGTTTTCAAAACTATAATTGGACAACAGTTATATGAATACAACGACTTTAAGGCGTTTAAAACTATAATTGGGCATCAATAAGAGAAATACAACGACTTCAAGGCGTTCAAAACTATAATTGGACACCAGTAATATGGGTACAAGGACTTTAATATGCTCAAAACTATAATTGGACACCAATTATATGAGTACAACGACTTTAATGTGTTCAAAACTATAATTTGACAACAGTTGTATGAATACAACAACTTTAATGCGTTTAAAACTATAATTGGGCACCAATAAGAGGAACACAACGACATTTAGGCGTTCAAAACTTTAATTGGACACCAATAATATGGGTAAAACGAATTTAATGTGTTCAAAACTATAATTGGACAACAGTTATATGAATACAACGACTTTAATGCGTTTAAAACTATAATTGGGCACCAATAAGAGGAATACAACGACTTTAAGGCGTTCAAAACTATAATTGGACACCAGTAATATGGGTACAACGACTTTAATGTGTTCAAAACTATAATTGGACACCAATAATATGAGTACAACGACTTTAATGTGTTCAAAACTATAATTGGATGAAAGTAATATGAATACAACGAATTTAATGCGTTTAAAACTATAATTGATCACCAATAAGAGGAATACAAACTATAATTGGACACCAGTAATATGGGTACAACGACTTTAATGTGTTCAAAACTATAATTGGACACCAATAATATAAGTACAACGACTTTAATGTGTTCAAAACTATAATTGGATGACAGTAATATGAATACAACGAATCTAATGCGTTTAAAACTATAATTGGGCATCAATAAGAGGACTACAACGACTTTTAGGCATTCAAAACTATAATTGGATACCAATAATATGAGTACAACAACTTCAATGTGTTTTAAACTATAATTGGACAACAGCAATATGAATACAAAAACTTTAATGCGATTAAAACTATAATTGAGTACCAATAATATGAATACTACGACCAAACATGAAAAAACTTCATAGGAACTTTTTGTAGGCCTGATGTAGTGTCCAGATCTCTTTTTTTTAGAGATATTAAAAAATGTCATGGGAACTTTTCGTAGATCTTCTCAATGACAATAAAACTGTTCGTATACATTTTCTCGATATCTTGTTTCGTTCTCGAGTATTTGAGGTTTAAAAAAAATCTGAAAAGTCCACATCTCAATTTTTTTTTCAAGATGTGAAAAAAATTTATAGGATCTTTTTGTAGAGCTGTTTGAGGACAACAGCACTGTTATACATTTTTCTGGATATATCGGCAGTTTTTACAAAAAAATATTAAACGTTTTTTGAGTCGTTTCTTGACATACCTTTTTGGGAATTTTAACCTTCCACAGTCTGAAAATGAAAAAATGTTAATTCAAAGAAATCTGTACAAGTGTAGAGGGGCAATAATCAATTTACCCCGATCAGTTACTGCGTTTAGAAGAGTGTTGTCGTGAAAACAGTTTATCAATTTCGTCAGTAACGTATCGAATACTAAATTTGTCTATATGACGAGAAAAATTTTTAAATTGACTAAAAATACTTCTCTTTTTCGAAAACGTTGACGTTTCGGAGACTAAATCTGTCTCCGTTATCAAAACTCGAAGTATGGAAACTTGCTAAAAATTCTATTTTTATCTGCTGTTTTTTTTCCCGTCATATAGGGTGGGGTGAAAGGGAAAATTATCAAAATCCGGGAGCGAAGCTCTGCGAAAAATTTGGGGGGAAATGGAAAGTAAATAATAAAAAATTCCGGGTGCGAAGCGTCCGGAACAAGTTAGAGGGGGGGGGGTGAAGGTGGAAAATAGGGAGCAAATAATCAGAAATACGGGTGCCTTGAAAATTTTGGACGGGGGTAGAAGAAGTGAAATGGGGAGTGAATAATCAAAAATCCGGTCGCGAAGCGCCCGGACAAATTTAGAGAGAGGGTCATATTTATTTAAGGATATGAAAAAATTTTGAGGGAACTTTTTGTAGATCTGTTTGATGACAATGAAATATTTAATATACATTTTTTTGATATCTCGTATAGTTTTCGAGTTTTTGGTGTTTTTACATGACAATTTTCGGAAAGGGGTTAGAATTTTTTTTTCAGATATGAAAAAATTTCATGGGAAATTTTCGTAGACCTGTTCGAGGATTATACAACTATTCATCTGAAGTTTTTTGATATCTGGTTTCGTTTTCGAGTTTTTTGGTATTTAAGTCCACATCTCAATTTTTTTTTTCAACATATGGAAAAATTTCCTGAGTAATTATTGTACACCAGTTCAAGGATAATAAAACTGTTCATTTAAAATTTTTCGATATCAGGTTTCATTTTCGAGTTTTTGGCGTTTAAATATTAAACGGAAAATTTTTCAAGTCTTCGTCTCAATTTTTTTTGATGATACGAAAAAAAAATGTCAAGAACTTTTTTTTAGATCTATTTAAGAACAATAACACTGTTCATGTACATTTTTTTGATATCTACTTTACTTTTCGTGTTTTTGGTGATTTTCGAAAAATATGTGAATTTTTTTTACAGTCCTTCATTTTTCGTTTTTTTGAAATATTTCCTGGATCATTGATAGTCTGGCAAAAATTCACTTAAGGTACGGTTCCTTCCATGCGGCCGTCGCACACGGCGGCCGCAGTGCGTCGACCGGATGCGTTAGCCGGTCGATCTTATGGTTTGTTCCATGCGGCTGTCGCGTACGGCAGACGGAGCCGATTTTCTGCCGCTAGTGCAAGTTCCCAGTACTTGAAGTGAAGATGGATGATCTCTCCGAATTTATTTGTTATTAGAAGAAAATGACGATGAGGAAATCCTGCTGTTAATCGACTTGGAAAAGAGCAATGCGGATATAAATATAATATTCAAAAATATGCATGGAGAGGGGTGTTTTGTTATATTAATTAATATACATCTGCTAGAGGATGAAGTCAAATTTAGGAGATATTTCAGATTGAACAGGCCGCAGTTACAGTACATCTTCAACTTAATAAAAGATGATGTAAAATCTGAGTCATACAACCGAGTTTAGTACCTAATAACCCCAGAGGAAAACGAAAACTCTCTCACGGCTGCGGCTACACTGTTTCTGGAGCAGTACTGTCGCAACGATCGCAGTCGTTCACGGCTGACGTGTGCGGCTACCGCTTGGAAGGAAACATGTACAATTATAAACAAGT
The DNA here is from genome assembly GCA_944452925.2 of Chrysolina oricalcia. Classification (NCBI taxonomy): domain Eukaryota; kingdom Metazoa; phylum Arthropoda; class Insecta; order Coleoptera; family Chrysomelidae; genus Chrysolina; species Chrysolina oricalcia. The sequence goes on from OX101816.2 coordinate 9,351,868, forward strand.
GCAGCAGTAGGTTGCGGCTGCCGCACGACGGCCGCATGGAAGGAACCGTACCTTTACATGTTTTGTAGTTATTCTGAAGGGGATCAAAAAAGTTATCACAACATTGGAGAATGATAAAGGATGACATTTTTCTTTGTTTTCGCCATTTTGCGAGTCTTTTGCAATTTTTCTCTAAAAACTAACTGGAATTGTTTAAAATTTACATTTTTAACAATGTTGCCAACCTTGTACAGGGCAAAATTTTATTTATCGATATTGTACCAGTAATTCAATATCCCAAGTGATATTGGCCAGGGAAGTAGTTGTTTTATTTCAGGATTATTGGAGATAAGAACATTGGATGCTATCGAAATTATTTCCTGATATTATGTTTGCCTTTCAATGGCCTCGACAAACTAAGAACCAATTTTGTTTGTTGACGTGAAAGTTTGGAAGTCAATTAGATCAAATATCGTAACAGTTGCCAAAAATTCAGGATAACTTTTTTCTGTTGATTGTTTATGAGACGAATATAGATCAAATAAGTACTAAGACTGCGTAGTTTTTGTAAGTTCAAAAATAACCTTTTGTTTTCATTTCGAACAAAACAAAAACAATAAGAAGCATTCGTATGGATATCGAGTGGGTGTTTACGAGTTATAAGCTCAGTTATGTAATGAATCGAAAATTAGCTTCGTGATTTGCAATTTTAAAAACGGCGTGACCCATAGGCATGGAACAGAACGTTTCCTGTTGTAATTTCTATGTGAACAAAGAAGAAAAAATGATTAATTGCTTTTTAAATTAGTTTTATTATTAATGTACTTCTATGGTCCTCTTTTGCAACTATTTATTTTAATAGGCGAGACTGGTCTATACCGGGCAATTCAAATTCGACCCCCACCATTGGGATCTCCTAAACTACAGGAGATACGTCGAAGCTTAAATTGGGGCAAAGTTGCGTATTCTAGTGCTTAACAAAATACTGTTTTGATACTTGGAAAATTCCGAGTATTTCCGGAAATATCGGAAAAAAACTGAAAATCGGAATTTTAGTTTTTAATTTTTTCTATTGTTATTTGACAACATAGCTCAAAACCAAAAGTACATTTTCATTGATACTTTTTTTCAGCTACACGTTTTCATGTTCAGATTTACTATCCGACGTTTCGTCTTCTGGCATTCATCATCAACTTTTTTTTCTGTTGAGGGCGCCATATTGTTTTTTTATACAGCAAAATAGTGATTCTCATTCTGATTTCATTGATGTATAATTAGTTATGATTTGCACTTCTGAAACCATCTGAGATGGTCATGACTCATGACTCCATCGAAAAATTTTTTTTAATAAATAATAGTTGTCAGAACTCATTAAACATCATAAGTTTGCACAAATACTTCAGTCGAAATGTCCTCATTCTCAAATGAAGAAAAACGAGATATGTTGAAACTTTATTATACATTTGATAGGAATAGTACGAAAACAACACAAATTTATTTTGAATTATATCCGGAAAGACAACAGCCGGATACAACATTATTCGGAATTTTCGGCAAACACTTGGCTGAGTACGGTGCGTTTCAAAAAACAAGAATGAAATCATGAGCTTGTAAAAAATGCACAAAAAGTATTACAACAAGTGGCCGAAATGATGGCATTCCTCTTGAATACATAACCGACCTCGTCGTCTCAAATTAAGAACAGCCCTAACAATATCCCTTCTTCTGATAGACCTGAATTGCGTGATGATATTGTCTCTAAGTTCATCTACTGTGTCATATTCTTGCTCTCCATAGATTCTGTTCTTTAAAGTACCCCACAAGAAAGTATCCAAAACTGTAAGGTCAGGTGACCTTGCCGGCCACCTCACTGGTCCAGAATTTCCTAACCACCTATTAGGAAATCTTTGGTGTAAATATTCGCAAACTGCTCTTTTATTGTGTGGAGGAGCCCCGTCATGCTGAAACCAGCAGCTGTTATAATTAACAAGGGGAAACGTATCCATATATTCTTCGAATTCGTTTCTTAAGAACAGAAGATAGGTTTCCCCGTTCAAAGTATTAGAAATGAGGTCCAAGTATTCGGTCGTCATAAATTCCAGCCCACACATTCAAACGAAACCGAACTTGTGGTCTAACTTCTTTGAAGTGTCGTGGATTATTTTCACTCCAAATGTGCTCATTATTTCTATCAAAAACACAGTTCGAAAAAGTACTTTCGTCGGTCCAAATAATGTTTTTTAAGAAGTTTGTAGGGTCTACCCTATTCGAGAGCCAGCTACAAAATTCGATCCTTCTCTCAGGATCACCTGGATGTAAGTTTTGTGAAATATGTATCTTATAACATTTCAGACCACTTTTTTTGAAAACGCTCGTCTGTGGCACATCCATTTCTGCAGAGACTTGATGTGTTGAATTGGAAGGATCTGCATTTATCTAAAAAAGTACCAAAAATAATTATACTTCTTAGAATATGGAATAAACAATTATTATACCTCGGCTAATAAGTTATGTCTAATATTTTATTCCATTCTGCTTCCATATTTCATTCTTGGTTTTTGAAACGCACCGTACTCAGCCAAGTGTTTGTCCAAAATTCCGAATAATGTTCTATCCGGCTGTTGTCTTTCCGGATATAATTCAAAATAAATTTGTGCTATTTTCGTACTATTCCTATCAAATTTATTATAAAGTTTCAACATATCTCGTTTTTCTTCATTTGAGAATGAGGACATTTCGACTGAAGTATTTGTGCAAACTCTGTGTAAACTGTGTAAATCTGAACATGAAAACGTGTAGTTGAAAAATAGTATCAATGAAAATGTACTTTTGGTTTTGAGCTAAGTTGTCAAATAACGATAGAAAAAAATTAAAAAAGAAAATTCCGATTTTCAGTTTTTTCCCGATATTTCCGGAAATACTCGGAATTTTCCAAGTTTCAAAACAGTATTTTATTAAGCACCAGAATAAGAAATATTGTTAATATGGCAGTGAAATCAGAAAAGAGGGCTTACCTTCAATATAAGTCAAATTCTAACCCTAGCGAATTCTGGAAAGCTTTGGAATATCTCAACATCAAACCAAAAAAAAATGTAGCTCATAATCTTAAGAACGCTAATGTGTTCAATGATTATTTCATTGATAGTATCCCAGATACAACTAATGTTATTGATTTAGAATTGCTGAGCATATACGAACATGTTAACGTCATTGAGAATGATCGATTCTATTTTCATCCAACTAATATCAAGGAAGTCGAAAAAGTTATTAATTCTTTCAGATCTAATGGGAAAGGGAGTGATGATATCAATTTGAAAATGTTACTTCTGGTCTTCCCTTATCTCAGTGAAGTCCTGACTTACATAGTTAATTTTTGCTTAATGCATGGTGTATTTCCTGCTGCTTGGAAGCTTTCTCAAATTATTCCGGTTCCAAAAAATAATCGTCCCACTGAAATTTCACACTTCAGGCCAATAAGTATATTGCCTACGCTATCTAAAATACTAGAAAAAATTATTTCTTGCCAGTTGAAACTATATGTAGAGAACAATAACATATTAGCGGTTACACAATCCGGTTTTCGTGGTGACCACGGAACAACTACCGCCCTTGCTCATGTAACTGACGATCTATTCAGAGCACTAGACTCTAAATTAAATAGTGTGTTGGTTCAATTGGACTTCAGTAAGGCCTTCGATACTATCAACCATGAACTCCTGTGTAAAAAAATGAAATTTTTTGGTATCAGTGAAGGCGTTGCTGAGTTTTTTAGGAATTACCTGAGTAATCGTTCCCAAAAAACATTGCTTGATGGTAATTTGGTCTCATCCAGTAGGAGAATTACGCGAGGGGTACCCCAAGGGAGTATTCTAGGGCCACTTCTGTTCTCTATTTACTCTGCGGATTTTCCACAAAATATCGAGTTTTGTACTACCCATCAGTATGCGGATGACACGCAATTGTACTTATCATTTTCAATAAATGATGTGCATGTTGCTTGCGAAAGAATTAACTCTGATTTGAGCTACATTTCTGCACTTTCAAATGTGCATGACCTTATTCTTAATGAAAACAAAACGCAACTAATGATTTTTGGAAAAGATAAAGAGGCTCTTGCTGCTAGCCCGCTATTTGAAATCAAGATCAACGATTCAATATTGGTAGCAGTTGACAAATGTAAAAATCTGGGCCTTCATATGGACAAGGAATTAAAATTCTCTGGACATGTTAATTCTCTAATACAGAAAGCCTATGGAAAACTAAAACTGCTCTATATGCACCGTGACGTGTTGAGTACCGGTTTAAAATTGAAACACTGTGACTCTCTGATTTTATCATCTTTGGCGTACTGTAATGTGGTTTATTGGCCTGCTCTGATCTACAGAGATAAAAAAAGCCTACAAAAAATACAGAACTCGTGCATTAGATATAGTTATGGCCTTCGGAAATTTGACCACATTAGTAATTTGTTTCGTAGGTCAAATTGGCTTAATCTTGATGAAAGATTCACCCTCCACTTGGCTTGTCTTATCTATAAGATTAATCAGACTCGAACCCCGAGATATCTCTATTCAAAACTGGTTAAAGGATCTCAGACCCACAATCGACTTACTAGAACTTGTAATTTATACAATATACCTGTCCACTCCACCGCTACGTTTCAAAAATCCTTCTCATATGTTGCAGTAAAAATATTTAACTCTGTTCCTGAATTCATAAAAAACAAAAATACAATTTTTTCCTTCCGAGAACATATGAAATCCCACCTACTCTCCTTGAGAAATAATTAGTCGTGTTGTTGGAGTATTTTGTTTATGGTGTTATTTCCACATTTTTGTTTAGTAATTTTTGAATTGTAATTTCTATTTTAGTTTGAAAAACAAATTTGTAATTTTTTGTTGTAGCTATAATTATCTTTTGTATCTATTATGAGGTCTCTCAGCTGGTTGGTATTTTGGGGGGGCTATGTGGAAGAACAACTATGTTGAACATCGCCTCCCAAGAGTAATCGTCTTGTTAAATATTGTATTTGTAAAGAAAAAATAAAGACCCATTATTATTATTATTATAATACGCAACTTTGCCCCAATTTAAGCTTCGAAGCTGTAGAGGGCTCAAACGAAACCCCATGCATGTCATGTAAAAATCGTATTTGTATTTTTTCTGTTCTATCTCAATTTAAGCTACATTCGTTAACCTACAAGCATTTATATTAGGTATATGAATACGTCCTCATACTTTCTTGTAGTCAAAATAGACTTGAGACTTCATCCTCCAAACTCATATACCTATATCCAAAATGAATACTGAAATTGCTGTATCAGGGGAACCTGGAAGCTTTCATATTAGTGTCTATCGAAAAAGATTCACTCAATAGGGTAGGAACAGAAGATGTTATCAGTTTTTTTTGCTGCGAAAAGTAATACAATGAGACGTCTTATTAATAAAAATGTGAATTTTCGTTAATTTTTTTTATTTTTTATTGATTTATTGCTCAACTGTTTTGTGATTATGTGATCTCGTGTCGTGATCTCATAAGAATGGAGGCCGCTTCCATGATGGAGCTCGGTACGAAAAAAATCTCCAATCCGGCGCTGATTATAGGTAGGTATTAACGAATTTTATGAGCATAAATAATATCGAATCAAGTTTGTTTACGTCTGTCTAATAATTTGACATTTCACATCAGTAGATAATTACAAAATTCGATTGAAAAAATTAAGTTATTAAAAATGATTAGCGATAGTAAGGATGATTTAACAATCAAATTGATAAATTTATATCAGAAGCTCCTGATAATGCCTATCTTCTGACACAGGTATGATTTTCTTTTCATAAAACCAGAATATTTTCAATAAAAAGATTGATTATACAATCGGATTCTATATTTTTGAATAGTTGACAGATACTTTCTATATAGCAGTTAATTTGACAAATTATTACGTGCTCTAGTAACGACGAGTGTTGATTCAGATGACACATGGAATTTGGATGGTGGGAGCGAGGGTTCAAATCCACGCAGCCACATTTTTTTTTTTCATTTTATGAAATCGATTAGTGTTTGATTTTTTCTGAATAAAGTTTTTTTATTTCCAAGTTGTCAAAATTTGAAAATTTTGAATGTTACTTGTTTCACGACGTAGGTAGGTACAAAAAGAAAAAATAGATGTTTCATTCAACGGGTGAAGAAAGAAAAAAATATATAAACCATGTAAAAATGACGGCAGGAGAGTTTATGATAAAAAGGATTATTAAAAATATTACAGATTTGTTAATGATTCAGAAGGTCGTAGAAAAAGTATAGTGTACAATGAGCATGAAATGACCCATTTCCCACTCGTAGGTATATGAAATTTTGTACTACTCGCTACTATTTCCGCACCGAGTGCGGAAAAGTAAAACTGCTCAAAAATCTCACTGGTATGGAGAATTTTGGAGTACTCTGGAGCAGAAATCACTAATGTCAAGAGAGTCGGAGGCTGGAAATCGACGACTGTAGCCGAGAGCTACATTGATGATTCGACAAATCAAAAAAAGGATTTGTCGAATAAAATATTGGCCACGAACATGTGCCCTTCTGCATTGAGGCAACCTTCATCGAGCCACATGAACGGCTGCCCTTCTCAGTTAAGTCATCCTTCAGCGACCTATTTCAACAACTGTCCTGAGGTAAATAAACCTTCATCAAGCCGTAGTATTAACTGGACGGTGTTATGCAACAATCGTCTAACCCACACTTTTTGCCTTAGACCAATAGTCAGTGCCCCAGGCTCGCCAACGTATCACATGGCGAAACATTTAGCCTCGCTTCTCCAGCCTCATGTGGGAAAAACGAAGTCCTATGTCAAGGACTCAACAGACTTCGTTGGGAAAATTAAAGGCATAACGTTGGAGCCAAGCGATATCTTGGTCAGCTTCGATGTGGTGTTCTTGTTCACCAACGTCCCACTTGAAGATTCTCTGAGGGAGCTAACTAACATGTTTCCGAATGACATCGTCGGACTCTTTAAGGCATGTTTGACGGGAAGTTACTACCAATGGAATGGAAACTTCTATGAGCAAGTAGATGGCGTGGCGATGGGAAGTCTACTCAGCCCAGTGATAGCCAACTTCTTTATGGAACATTTTGAAGAGAAAGCAGTTGATGCTTTTTATTTAAAACCGACCATGTGGCTACGTTACGTGGATGACACCTTCGTAATTTGGAGACACGGAAGGGACACACTGAACCGTTTCCTAGAACATCTGAATGCTCAACACCCCAGCATCAAGTTCACCATGGAGACTGAACAGGAACAGCGGATAGCATTTCTAGATGTACTAATCGAAAGATGTGGCGCAAGACTGACACACAAAGTATTCCGAAAACCTACGCACACGGATAGGTATCTGCATGCTCTATCAAACCACCATCCTAGTCAGAAGCGAGGAATTATCTCCACACTAGCAGAACGTGCTCGGAGAATATGTGAACCTGAGCATCTACAGGATGAACTAGAACATCTCCAAACAACCTTGAGATCGAACGGATATAGTGTACAGGGCCATTAAACCGAGGACTTCCACGAGACAAAGTAGGGAGGAGGCTCAAATAGTTGCACGTGCGTATCTTCCATATATTCCTAAGGTCACAGACAGAATTGGAAAACTCTTGTGACAACACAACATAAAAACGGTCTACAAATCCACCAAGAAAATATAACAAAGCCTTAGGTCGGCAAAAGACAAAAGAGACCCACTATCTGTAGCGGGGGTATATCGCATACCATGCACTTGCGGAAAGGTATACATCGGAACCATAAAAAGATCGATGGGAACAAGGCTGAAGGAACATCAGAGGAACTGCAGATTAGGCCAAACGGACAAGTCAGCAGTGGCAGAACGCGCTTAGTGAAGGAAACCACAAGATTCTGTTTGAGGACGTAAAACTTGCCCCCAACCAGGGATACCATAGCCGACTTGTACGGGAGGCAATAGAGATTCACAAACACACGGAGAATTTCAACAGAAAAGAAGAACCTGTTAACCTCAACCGAATATGGAATCCCATTCTTAGAAATTCCAGAATAACAAAAAAAACTATGACATTGACAGCAGGCAAAAAGGTGTCAATTAATGTTATCGAAAATATGCTTAACCCAGATACGAGAATGAGTAATTCTGAAACAACAAAGGATATCATCGACATTAAGCCGACAGGTAGAAAGGGGTCAATTAGGGTTAGTGAGAATGTACCAAATCCAGATACGGTAATTAACGAACAGGACAACCTGAATCAGAATAACTACAATCTTCGCAGACGGAATCTCCAGTCATCTGAGATTATTCATGATGTATAAGCCTCTGAAGAAGCTAGCGATTCGCGCTAGCGAAACGTTAGAAAGAAATTCCAAAAAACGACGGCCTTCAAACCCGAGTGAAAATTGTGAAAAAAATTGTGAAACTCGCAGGAAAAATTTTGTTCCTAACACGTGCGCAAAGTGCCTTTTCCGCACGCAAAAACTTATACAAACTCTGCTTCGCGTCATTCGCTGTATTTGCGTGCGGTAAAGTAACACTTTGCGCACTTGTTAGGAAAATAACCATATTAGACTCTGAACATTTCAAACTTGAAACTTTACTTCAATTCGTATTACTTAAGTCGACGAAAGAATCTATAATTTGTTTAGAAGAAAGAAATTGCCAAGGGGACGTTGAAACAAAAGAGCGACAATGATTGACATTTTGTTCTGGAGATATTTACCTTTTACCTAGCGCAGCGAGTGTCTAGTTGCTTTAAAATGAAAAATTATTTTTACAAGAGTTTCCCATAAGCAAGTTTGGAGAAAAAATTGATGATATTGAGATGTATTACAAAGTATTGTCTTGCCTAACAAAGATAGTCATGATGCTCTATGTTCTCTTCAAAAGAAAGTCTTTTTACTGTAGTTAAGGACATAATTTATCGAGAATACGCCTTTTTGGACCGTCACGCCAGAAGTAAGCAGAACAAGATAGTATCCAAATATTATTGTAACGATTCCCCTAAAGCCGGACCTGACCGATGTTGAAAACAACTTGTAAACACGTATGACTCATCATCGCATTCCAATGCCGCGGAGTAAAATTGTTCTAGATGGTTCCATCTCTTCGCGACTAGAATATTCGAGTATGTTTGAGAGGAACTCTACCAAGGATTATACCTATCTATACTTATGATCATTGGAACTCTACCACGCTACATAGGGATTTCGTCATGGCGAGACAGTAAAGAATTGCTATGCGTAGAAGCAAGCCTGGTCGTCTACCTAACAGTGTCGAATAAATAGTGTCAATATAAATATTTGTTATATTTTGTATTTAAATAAATTATTGAAATCAGTTATGACTATTTTAAAATCGAAATTTTTCATTTAACTGTCTCGGTGTGTGTGGGTGTGTGTGTGCGTGTTTGAGGGCCAGTTTTTCATGTTCGAGGTAAACTCCAGATAAACTTATAGTTTAGATGGTGAATGACATTCTTTAAATGATGTATGAAGGATCACATTCTAATTATTATTTCATTAATCTGGAGTTTAACTGGAATCAGAAAAACTGGCCCTGGATGGGTAAAAATCTTGCAATCTGAATTAGAACCACTTCCTCTTATCCTATGGAATTGAAATTTTAGTTCAGATCTGATGACAATACATTAATGTCGAAGAAATTGTCCCCCCTGCCCCCGAAGGCTAGATAGAGAACGCGTAGGGTTTCGGAAGTTTTCTTGATAGATTTGGAAGTCAAAAATTACAGCGAAGTCGAATATTATGGTTTAAAAAAAATCCGTAAAAATTGTGAAAATCATCTGACAATTGAATAATACGGTTTCGAAAAAATTTACCCCCCTCGAAAGCTAGATAGAGAACGCGTAAAAATTTGAAAAAATTTCCAACGGTTTCATACATGGAAAATTACAACAAAAAATATGTCTGCCGGTGGGCTCGCTCCCTCCCCTCTTTTCAAAAAAAAAAAATGCGAAAACTTGCAAATACAAAATCGGAAAAATCCGTAAAAATAGTGAAAGTAGCGTCAAGTCACTGGAAGGTCTCCTCATTGAAAAAGTAGTTTGTAGTAAATTAACGGCATAAAGCATTATTTGAAATGAACAGGCTAAGAAACATATCCAAAGAAAACTAAAAAAAAATAAATGAGTAAACTCAAAAAAACTTTTTACAGAAAAGCTTTTATTTATATGCATTAAAAAGAAGAAAATGAATTTTAAAGTGAACTAAATCCCCCATTTCGTTACATTTTGAAATTTTAGATCATATAAAAGCTTGTCGCGAGAATAAATCTTGAGGTAATATTAGATTTAATTTACAATAAGAAATATATAGATACTTCTCGCGACAAGCTTTTATATCATTTAAAATTTTATTATTCAGTTTATATTCAAAAAGGTTTGGAGTTCTAATTTTAGCGAACATCATGATTTGACACTTATCAATGTTGACACCTAATAAATTAATTCCATATCAAACGGAAGACGGAAGCTTCAAAACCTTTTTGTACTAATTCGGCATCTTTATGGCAACTAATTGCTCGATAAAGTTTCAGATCGTCTGCAAACATAAGAAATTCTGAATATTTGAAAACAAACTACCTATATATCAGAAATAAATAAGTTAAAGAGCAATGGGCCCATATGGGATCCCTGAGGCACCTCTGATGAAACCTGAATAGGCGTAGATGTTGTATCTGCATATTTTACAGATAGAGTTCTACCAGTCAGGAAGCTGTTGATTAATTGTAAAATATTTCCATCTATACCAAGCGCTTGAATTTTAGCTATAAGTAGGTAGGCTATGGTTGACTCTATCGAGGGCTTTCTTGAATTACTTGAAAATTCCTCTATAGAATAACACTCTTATTCCAAAAATCAACTGATACTGACGTTATCATTATATCATCATAAGAAAGAAAAAACGTTTTCCGTCGATTTAATAAAAGATTATGCCCCAATCTCACCTATCTTCTTTCTTTTATTGGCCTTGGCCTGTTACACAACAAAATATTGACTCCTGGCTTTGAACGCACTGCAAATTCTGGATTGGTTGATCCAATAAAATTATGCCTCATTGTTCGGTGACTTGCCGGCGACTATTCATCTGGACAACTATTTCGCGCATTACCGTCGCTCGAACATCGCGAATTCTTTTGCGCAGCATTTTTATTCAGCGATAATAATTTGGTAAACAAACACGCCGAATATGTGGCGTATATTACACATGGCCTTCCTAAAATTAAATTTGATGATAAAATAATACCGCCGCAACACAGTATCCATGCGGTTATCAACAAAAGTGATAATTGAAATGATTTAATTGTTATTCACACTGGTAGGTGGAGAATGCTGGTTGGAGGGGAGCCAAAATGAAGCAGTCTTTGCAAAATTCCTACCTATTCGCTGAGTGTCTCTACAGCATTTTGAAAACTGAATGAAATGCAGATTTACACAACTATTATAGGTACCAAAAATAAGAAAATAAGGTAATTAATAGTTAGTATTTTTCTTTATTCACAGCTTAGGTATTCATCTATTTTTTTACCTTCATTCAATCTATTCTAAGATGCAGTAATCTATGCTACGATAATAAGGTTTTAATGTTGTGAGTTACGCTGATAAATCCCTATGCAAGAAGTTGGTTGAAATGGGAGGAAAACTGTAATTATAGATTTACAGGGTGTAATCTAACCTCTTGCACTCCATTGATAAAGGGGTGTATAAAGGCATGTAGAACGAATGGCAGGTGTGAAAAATGCGAAAAAAATGATTGAGAATTTTAAAATTTTATGAAATGTGGGTCTCTGTAAACCTCTGTAAACGTAATCTTAATTCGGTTCGACATTCGATGTCTTTCCTTCACCGGCAATTGCCTTTTTTGGTCTGGTCTGGTCTGGCAAAATTTTAAAACTTCCAAAAATTTTTTTTCGCATTTTTCACACCTGCCATTCGTACTAACATGCCTTTAAACACTCCTCCTTCACGGGAGTGCAAGAGGTTAGATTACACCCTGCATGTCAATAGCTAGAGAAAGATCATCTCTCTCACTGTCTATTAGTCCAGTAAATGAAGCTCAAAAAATGGCAAAACCTCGCAATTTTTTGTATAAAAATTTGGAACCGACTGGTTTTCGAGATACAGGGTGTCAAAGATGAAAAGTGAAGCTTTGCTCAGAATTTTCAACAATTTCGAGAATTGACAAAACGCCTATTTATTCTGGGAATAACATGCCTCTTTGATGGTACAATGTCACCTTGATCTCGTTTTCATTAAACTGTTTTGTTCTGGGTGAACAAAGAAAAATCCAATTCGATTAATTTTTAACCAACCAGTGTGAGTTCTCTGTCAATCTCGGTCGAAGTTAACTGATATTATTTTTTTTATACAGGGTTGTTCGAAAATAGGAGGACGTCAACCCCTCGTTTTTTAGTTCGGATAGGGGAGAGCATGTCATATATATACCAAACAGTTTTCAATGTTAAGAACGTCACACAGTTATTTCATGTATACAAGGTGAGTGAAAAGAAACGGTACAAGTTTATTAGAAAAATGCGGTTTTTTTCAATAAATACCTTGTATTTTGAAAAAGAATTGTTTATTTTGTTTTTATTTTTGTTATAATGTACGGTGTGAGAGGTCCGAGATATTGTCATCATGGCTAGGCCTCCGGACTCGTTTGTCGACTATATACTTTTGAATGTACGGATTTTATTTTATTATTATTATTTATTTATTTTGCTCCACTTTTGGAATGAACTGAACAAAATGCAATGGAAAAAAATGAAAAAAAATATATAGAATTCCAAAATTGTTATAGATGGTAAAGACAACTTCATAAAACAGGCTTTTGTGAATAAAATAGAAAAAAAGTCTTTCTAAGTATTTTAATTTTTTTAAATGAAAGTGGGGCAAACCATACCAATTGGAGGGGCAACTTTGCTCCATCAAATTCAAATGACTGTAACTAACATTGTATTAACCTATGGAGCAAAGTAAGTTCATTGGTGGAATTGTATTACTCCATTGTATTATATAGAACACATTTTTTTAAATTTTCGATATGTTTATTAGTCAAAAACAAGGACTATTCTGAAAAATACCAAAAAAACATTAAATTTCAATTTCTAAAGCAGTTATTCTTGAAAAAAGGGAGTAATATTCCTAGTTTGAGTGCAATATCAAATAATACATCTAAGACCACCATGCTTTCAACTCCGGAACATCGAAAAATCCTCTCTTAGAAACCTGGACAGGTGGCTTTATGGATCCTAATACGTCGTCCCAGGAGTAGGCCATTTGATCCAGTTTCTGGGGCCATTTCCACGCTTTCAATGATTTTTGCATAGCCTTAATTGTAACCTGTTCGTCCGTGAAACTGATTATTTCACCTGGGAATATTTCTTGTTCTGTTTCATGTTCTGCAACTATCTCGTCAAAGTCAATATCATCTGAGGAATTATCAGAAAACATTTTGTTTGATCTTAATGAAGACGTAGGATCAGCAAGCAAACCTGTATCTTCACTGCAGATACTTTTTCCTGCAGGAACGTTTAGTTTCCTTCTACGTGTCTTAACAACTTTGGTTGAATCAGATCTTCTAGATTCCAGATTGTGCAGGAAGACGGAATGAACTTCATTTGGATCGCAAGTATTTCTGGGAATGCGGTTTAGAAGTTCATCTACATTTACTGGATAAATGCCGCATTTACGAAAACCAGATTTTAAGTTGTCAGCAACGTTTGGTGCAAGAATTTGTAGCATTTTATTTAGTAATGGTGGAAACTGTTGCTTTTGAATGGTAACGCTGCTGATGCCTTGTGGAGTATCTTTCCAGTCAGAGAGCACTTGCCTCCAAGCAATTTTTAGCGGTCTGAACATGGCCACATCAAGTGGCTGTGTCAAGTGTGTGCCATTGGGAGGTAGACACACTGTGGTATAATTTGGTTACCTTTCCAATTAGTTTCTAAGATATTTGCTGCCCAGAAAAAAAGGAAAATGGACATAGCGTCCTATACCTCCAAGATACAGAAATAAATAGAAGCACCGCTGGTTCCTGTTCATGGTGCCCATATCAGCAGAACACTCCGTAACTAAAAAGTCGGTAGTTTCAGCAAACGCTTCAGTGCATTTCGAAATTTGCAGCGTAATAAACAGTGATAATTATTATTCACCTAAAAATCGAGTGAGCAAGTTCAAGGCTGAATGAATTTGCGAAAGGCACTTCGACATTCATTCGCCATTATTTATTTTGCTGTCGGACCAGTTGTTGTTTCGACTGTTTATTACCTTTTTTTCGTTGTAGGTGGAACTGGACGACGGATAAGACGCAACTCTTCGGAAATGACGAGTTGGCAAAAATAACCGGTTTTTTGAAGGTTGAATAAAACTTCGTATTACGATTACGAAACGAATTCGAATGTTTCATCAAATAGTATTGGAACTTTCCCACACTTCCTAGAACTACTGGAATATGCGGGCTCCTTTTCTTGAAACTTTTACATATATGATTGATGGCACAGATCAACAAGCGTAAGGATGCCTCTGAGATGCGCAAACGATAGAAAGCGTGAGTAGATGTGCGACAAAGATCGACTACTGTTTAATAAGGCAGAGCGATTGACCTCCTGCCCCACTCCAGGGTTTTATCTACTGCGCAACCAATTCTCGGAGGCATCCTTACGCTTGTCGATCAGTACATGGGGTACAAAGACAACGTTATACAGGGTGTCCCAAACTCGATGGGCTATTAGACGGGATATAGGATTATTTTGAAAATATGGTTTCTTGGATAATCAGTTCTGCCCTATCGATCTAAAATATTATCAGCGCTGCGGCGTTGCCGCTTCTTTCGAAAAGTAAATAAACTGTATGTAATTTTACCTTTTTTCCTATTTATATAATAATAATAATAAATTACTTTTATTGATAGCAGGACAGGTTACAAAGACTTTAAAAATGCAGAGTTGGCGATTACCCGTCTAGGACTCAACCGTACACATGAAAATTAAAGTAAATTAATCGAATTTAACCTCTTATATACCAAGACCATTTAATAGATGAACAAATTTTTTTTTGTGTTTTCGTTGAAATTATGATCAAACTAAAGACATTGATATAAAAAAATTTAAATTTTTAATTAACTAAAAAATTAACAGTTTGTATCATATTTGCAACAGTGGTTGAAAAAAATACAATTCTGCTTGAAGTATAAAAATATATATATATATATATTCTTAAAACTAATCTATCTATGTAAGTCCATGAAGCAGTTTCTTGTTTTATTCAAACATAAATAGATTTGACATTTAATACAATAAAACGATGTTAGTGACGAGCAAACTGGTCTTTTACAACGTTGGCGATCATCTTTTACCACTACAAAATGCCCAATACCATCTCTGCGTACTTCCGATTCAGTAATAGGTTTTGTTGGTCCCCCTTTTTTTTCCTGGAATGCACGTTCAATAAATCCACTTGAGGGGCGACCACGCTTTAGTGGATTTTTATTACATAGACACATAACCTGGGCTACTTCTGACTTGTAGGTGAGTAAATCTATAATGTCTTTTTTCTTGTAATTATGTGAGTCACAGTCGCGCCTATAGAGCAGCCAGCTATTTACCAGAGCCATGTCTAAAAAATGGAAGAAAAATCGTAAATAATATTTCTTCGATCGGATTGAAGTTCTGTAGTAGGAGATGAGTCCATCTACCAAATCAACGCCTCCCATAAACTTGTTGTAGGTGCCAATGATAGAAGGGCATGTAACAGAAATACATATTTTACTTGTTTTATCGAATCTTTTCACTTCTTTTCTGTCGGATTCGCACTCTCAAAAGTTGAAACTAAAACAACTGACTTGTTATCGAGCCATTTCACCGCTCGCAGATCGATGTTTTCGATAGTTGTTTGCTTCTCTTCTATACACTCTCTTCCAAGACGTTTCATGAAAGCATCAGAAGAAAAATCTAATCCTGGGAATCTAGAGATTCGAATAGTACCTAACCCACCAATTCCCATCTTTTGTAATTCCACGAAGAGCGCAGGAGAAGAGAACCAGTTATCAAAAAATAGTAAATAATTTTTTTTATGTGGTACAAATTCTGTCATATTTAGTACAACAAAGGTAAGTACTAACATTCGGAACAAGTTGCCATTTTGAAACAGTGGCGTACAGAGTGAAAAGTTTTATATCAGTGACAGATAATTTCTGATGTTATTGCATTGAAACAGAAATGGTTTTCTAGTGCAAAATAAACCTGTAACAATCGTTATCGTAGCTTTCGTTGGACAACGGGAGAAGGTACTCTTTTACCTCTACGATCATATTTTAATATAAAATAGAGATGATCTTTAATGGTCTTGACTCTTGACATTCCTCACCAACTAGGGTACACCTTTTCCTAACGAAACACCCTGTTTAGACTGCGTTCATTGGTAACTGTTTTCATTTACAATATTCGATACAACCTCTCGATAAATCTAAATATTCCAGTTTTTTATTTCTAGAAACGTAGACAATAAAATAAAGAGTTTTGATAAAATGTCGTATCATTGTTAACCCAAAAAAACAACTCAAAATGTATATAGACCGGATACCACATGCGTCAATTACTACGCAAGAAACAGAATCTCGTTCAAATAGCGCCAAATGTTTTCGAATAACATGCGTAATTTGTGTATGAGTATAAAAATACCTACTCAACGCATGAAACAAAAAATATCACACCACATCAAATAATTGAGAATAATCTGTAAAATACCACATAGAGAGCCTCGGGTCTAAAATCGCGATGAGAAGATATACTTCCGTTTGGTGAGATGAAAGTCCATCCCTCAAAAATCCCAAATTCCAAATATTTTTGAAATCGGGCAGGGACCACTCCAGTAAGATAGAAAAATGTCTATAGAATTAATTTGCTAGCATTCATTCATCTCTCTAAGTTAATTTGTACGGTATTCCTGGCTCAAATAGATTATTAGAGCAGGCGGGGGCGATCCGCCCTTATATGGGAATTGAAATATATTCCTATTATCATTATTTACTAGTTGAGGTGAAATATTTTCATAATATTGTACCATCGATATTGTACCAATATCGCTGAATATTTTGAGGCCAATATTGCTTTAAGAATATTTCGCTGACAGACCAAGCTAAAGAGGTTTTTTCCCTCACAATATAAAAGACGCAAATGGCCTATACTGATTTCAATAACATAGTTCGTTAATGAAAACCCCAGTTTTCGCACCAGCAAAATCGCTTTGTGGAATTTTTTAAACAAGCAATATTGAAAACAATTACAACTTTATTGTTTTTTGGAAATATCTCAAAGATTATCCAACGACTCGTTTTACAGTTTTTTGTAGAAATTTATAAAACCTACAAAATGGATTTTCATACGACTGGATCGGTGCATTTTCCACTGAGAAAATCCCGGAAAACCTCGAAGAGACCATTTTTTTTAATTTATAATTTTTATAAATCTGAAGCTGGAAAAACAATATTGCAGAAACTGATAGATAATAATATGTGGTTCAACTGTGCGCAAGATGTTTTCTGTCCGATGTGTAGTTTTTACACAATCGCGTTATAAACAATTTAAGGGCACATTTTGCAAGATGCGCCGATTTACAGGAAATCGTCATATTCAAATTCTGTAAACGGCATCTGGAAGTAGAGATCCATTTCTACAATTTGTATATTTTGGATTTTCAGCTGAGAGGTGGGAAATAGGTTGAAAATGTCACTGAAAGTTGATCAAAACGCGTCCGAAGTCACCCGAAGTCGAACTGAAGTTAACTCGTGTTGAGTTCGGGCGACTTCAGGTGCACTTTGAAGCATTTAGAGTAAGTTCAAGTGACATTTCCCACCTCTAAGGTGATAATCCAAAAAATAGAATTTGTAGATAAATGAGCGGTATGATTAGAAAGAGTATTTACTTATACTTCAAGTAATAGCTTTTATGAAAAATGAGAAATAAAACTTTCTATGTTTTTATACCACTTCTATTTGTAACCAACGTTACTGCAGTTTCGTCCTATATGGACATTATCAAACAATAGTATTTGAGATATTCGCAACAATAAAAAAATTCGTAATTTTTTCAATATTTCTTATTTGAAAAATTCCGCAAAGCGATTTTGCTGGGTCAAAAACCGGGGTTTTCATTTACGAACTCTCTTATAAAAAGTAGTATAGGCCATTAGCATATTTTATTTTGTGTGAAAAGTGTCTCCTATTTTTATCTTTAGCTTGGCCTAGTAGGAATAAACAGAGAAAATAGAGAAAATTTAAATGGGTGGGAAGGGGTGAAATGTTGGCCAAAAAGTATTCCCTTAAGAAATCAGGTTTTCTGGCCCCTGAAGAAGCTCCATGCAAAATTTGGAAGCCTAAGATTGAACCCAAGTGCAGTTTTAGATTTTTCAACGTAGCCGCTCCCGCGAGTTTTTTAATTTGTTTATTTGGTCAACCCTGAAGCCGGGCCCTACTAAAAAAGTTTTCCACTAGGATTTTTTCTAAGTAAAGACCATAATGAAGTGAAGGGACACAATATCAGGCATATGTGAGACGTCGAATTTTAGCGATGATCGATTTTGGGTCCCAAAATTTTCAAAAATAGGTTTCGAGTAGTGAGCCTTAACCAAATCGTCAGATGATTACTAGTTAGGTACTTTCTAAAACAAAAATATCATAACGGAAGATATGAATCGTCGAAAAAGTCGATAGACATTTTGGTAAAGGTAAAGTTATCGGGCTCATTCTCAAAAAACAAAAAAAACAAAAAAAGTGAAACTTACGTAGTTTTGTCTCCTGAACACGAATCTGAAATTTTATGGGGGGTCTTAATTACTTTAGGAGTTATAGCCATTTTAAAGTCGAAAATTGTAGATTTTCAGACACGAATTTTGCAGTCAAAATTTGCACAAAATGCCTCCTTCTTTTTGTTGACACTGTCATTAAATACTAATCTATCCATATTTCACGTTTTTAAACACAAAAACTAATTTTTTCACACAAAAAAATTAACTTCTTTTACTAGTGATTCTAACCTATTTGTTAGTTATTTACATGCTTATAAGAAGTTGGTATCACTGAATCTGCGCCGTCAACTATTCGAATTCAAATATGAGCAATAACTTCCCCTTCATTATTATGTTTTGAATAGTTGGCGGCGCAAATCTCAGGTAACCAACCTACTGCAATCATGAAAATTACTAAAAACCAAACAAAAGTTGGGTTAGAATCGCTAGTAAAAGAAGGTCAAGTTTTTGAGTATAATTTTAATTTTTGGTGTTTGTATTTGTGAAATATGGATAGATTAGTGTTTAATGACAGTGTCAACAAAAAGAAGGAGGCATTTTGTGCAAATTTTGACTGCAAAATTCGTGTCTGAAAATCTACAATTTTCGACTTTAAAATGGCTATAACTCCTAAAGTAATTGAGACCCCCGCAAAATTCTTTCAGATTCGTGTTCAGGAGACAAAACTACGTAAGTTTCACAATTTTTTTTTTTTTGGAGAATGAGCCCGATAACTTTACCTTTACCGACATTTTGATTTCCCGTTCTGGAATGGGGCCTGCCCGATTTCAAAAATATTTGGGATTTTCGAGAGATGGACTTTCACCTCACCAAATGGAAGTCGTATGTGGGTCATCGCGTCCCAGAACCCGCGGCTCTCCTACTAACATTTAAGGTAGGATAAGTTTCACATATTTTTTCACTTATAATATCCCAAGTGCTTGTATTATTGCCAGAAGTTTTTCGAGTACATAAATTTTCTTAAAAAATTCTAGATAAATTTCCAGCAATTAATTCAAGCATGCGGGGGATTCCGTAAGAAAATTTCACACCGAAATATAATAAATTAATGCAAATTTCATCTGATTAAGAGACTATCCAAGGCAAAACAAGTTATAACATCAGTGGGCCATGAATGATTTTTGTTGGTGTCTATCAGAGAAAAGCGGATAGTGCTTTGCTGGATAAAGCATAAAAGCGCTTCACAAATCTACTAGATGGTCCAAATTAATCACTGAAACGCTTCAAATAAATCCAGCGGAAAATAAGGCGCTTCATTTATCTGTAGCGGATGGAAGACCTGTAAGCCATCTATCACGTGAAGCGTAAAAGCGGCTGCAGTCGCTGCATGCTATTAGACGCACCCGTTTTGACAGCTTAATCACCAACCAGAGATGCTCAATAATATTTCTAGTTCGTTTCGTATTGTTGTAAAGGTTTCAGAAGGATAATATTGCGGATAATACTTTATAATTATATAAGAAATAATGGAAAAACTACAAAAATATACATTACATTGCGAAGAACTTTGTGAAAAGAAAAGAAGTCACCCATAATTGGAATACTTATTTATCTTACCTATTTGAATAAAAAATGCAATGTGGAAGAAAACAAAAATGAGAATACAATCAGTACAGAGAAAGCGTCTGGAAATTACCACCAAGTTTTCACGAAAAGATTCAGATTTCTAGTGTAAAAAATGAAATTTCATTCGCACACAAAAGCAAAATGTCAATTATCACACGTCAAAAATTTTACAGAAAAATTTCCACTTATTAATTTCGCCCAGGATAATAAAAGTTTCCGGAAATTTATTGGGTTGCCATGGCAACTAACCAAAAACCAATTTTTTGATTGGCTAAAAACAAGTTTATTGTACCACCCAATGAACTTATAACTCCTGAACATAAATTTCATTTTTACTGTTTACATAATATTGTAAAAAGTTGAATAGTGTAATATGTCATCACTTCCCATAAAAACCTATCTCAGAATTCAACCCTTTTCAGTATAAAATCATGGCGTTTTTTCACAATTATGAGAGAAACCAGGCAATCAAAAACATCCAATAAATTATATGACTTAGACTTAGAAAACTGAGCCCTTTCTTCTATGTAAATGTCAGTGACAGTTGAAACAGTCAAATTCCGACTGGCAGTACTTAAATAGTTGTTCATGCAACAAGTACAACAAACTATTTTTGGACGAGTTGCATACAATATTTTTTCTACGTTTGTGCAAAAACCAAAAACTGTTTTATTTAGGTGTAAGGAAGACATTCTTTGTGCAAATCTAGCTGCTAAAAGTAATATAATAATATTCAAAGAAACAAATTTCATGTTTATTAAATTGCATTTTCTATGTATGTGATAAATATGATTGACAATAATATAAAATATGCATCTGTTTAAAACATAATACAATCTCATAAAAAATGTGCGAAATATGGCGTCGATTTGACTTTTATGTTTGTGATGATGACAGAACGCTGTAGCAGAATGACAGATGAGTGCAATAAAGACCTTATTGCACTCAGTGCAATAATGAACCAGTTTTTCCACTTTACAGTTCAATAGAATTTTGTTTTTGCATGAACGTAGAAAAAATCTGTACCTCTGAGAAAAAGGGCACTATGTCCTCCGCATAGGTTAGGTTAGGCTCTAATAATCTATTTGAGCCAGGAATACCGTACAAATTAACTTAGAGAGATGAATGAATGCTAGCAAATGAATTCTATAGACATTTTTCTATCTTACTGGAGTGGTCCCTGCCCGATTTCAAAAATATTTGGAATTTGGGATTTTTGAGGGATGGACTTTCATCTCACCAAACGGAAGTATATCTTCTCATCGCGATTTTAGACCCGAGGCTCTCTATGTGGTATTTTACAGATTATTCTCAATTATTTGATGTGGTGTGATATTTTTTGTTTCATGCGTTGAGTAGGTATTTTTATACTCATACACAAATTACGCATGTTATTCGAAAACATTTGGCGCTATTTGAACGAGATTCTGTTTCTTGCGTAGTAATTGACGCATGTGGTATCCGGTCTATATACATTTTGAGTTGTTTTTTTGGGTTAACAATGATACGACATTTTATCAAAACTCTTTATTTTATTGTCTACGTTTCTAGAAATAAAAAACTGGAATATTTAGATTTATCGAGAGGTTGTATCGAATATTGTAAATGAAAACAGTTACCAATGAACGCAGTCTAAACAGGGTGTTTCGTTAGGAAAAGGTGTACCCTAGTTGGTGAGGAATGTCAAGAGTCAAGACCATTAAAGATCATCTCTATTTTATATTAAAATATGATCGTAGAGGTAAAAGAGTACCTTCTCCCGTTGTCCAACGAAAGCTACGATAACGATTGTTACAGGTTTATTTTGCACTAGAAAACCATTTCTGTTTCAATGCAATAACATCAGAAATTATCTGTCACTGATATAAAACTTTTCACTCTGTACGCCACTGTTTCAAAATGGCAACTTGTTCCGAATGTTAGTACTTACCTTTGCCGTACTAGGAGCGGACATGAGCCTTAAGCTAATGACAGTTATCAGTTGTTCTATTTTGTGGTATGACAGCGTTATTCTGTAAACATACTTTGGTTAGTCTATTGTTTTGTGTTTAGAACACAAAACCCATTTCTCCTCTATCTATATTCTGTGCCATTAGGTACTTTACTTTTGAATGCCCTTGTTTGTGTTTGGTTCTGAGATTGAAAGGCTGGCGTTTTCGTCTTGGTTCAGTTGGCAACACTGAATCTTTAAGTATTCTGTTCACATGAGTCGATGTCCAATAGACGAGGAAAGTGTGTCGTCACAAATGACATACTTACTGGTCAAAAACTGATTCCAAACAAAGAATTTTAGGTGACGTTCTCGTTGATGATTTGCTGCTTTGCTTATTAGTTAATGTTTGGTTTTTTGGATTTTGTTTTCTCAGGCAGAAGAAGTTGAAAAACCTTAACGGAAACCATATCGGAGTTATCGGACAAGCTGATTTGAATTCGTCGGAGTTTTTGACGTCATCACTTTCCTCGTCTATTGTCCCAAGGAGTAGCTCGATGAGAGTTCCTGGACTGATCTCACAAACCACTAACAAAAAAGGAAGCGCCTTGTCTGAGAGTGACAGTTTTTGATTTTGACGTCTGAGACATTTTGAGTGACGATTTCCGGTTCATTATTTGATGAGTGACACTAACCTATTCAAATTCTCCTAAATCAAATTAAAGTTTGATCATCGTTGATGGATCTTGGGAAAATTCAAATCTGGAGATTTTTTCATTTTGTTTGCGATATTTGACGCTGTATATTTTCGAAAACATCTCTGTTCGCTTTTTGTTCACTATTCTCAATAATAGCGTACCCTCTAACTCATCTTGGTAGTGCCATATTTACATTCATTTCATTATTTTCATTTTGCATTCTATGCCGAATTGTGCACATACAGTATGTAACATCAATTAATATATTTTATTAGTAAGGGACATGACTATTTCTTTTATTCTAGTCCAAGTTATCCAAGCGTAAGGGAAGACAAACCTTTACATATTTATTTATTATTTTTATACCATTTATAGATATCTTTTGTTTAATATTTCAGTAATATTAGTGCAGTGGGTTGTCCCATTCCATCAGGGTGGTTTTTCACTAGCGATAAATCCGTGGCGCTCCGGAAAATTAACCCCATATTTCAATCTTATCGAAATCAATTTTTATTGTCGAATCCACGCCTACTGAGCTACTGGGTATGTTAGTGGCGTGAAACATCATTGCACATTCACTGCTCTCCTTTCCTAAATTTCGCCCCAAACACGATATTTATAAACATAGGAGATATAAAAAAATACTGCATGTTGAAATGGACATGTCACCGAGTCTAGGTGAGTTTTGGTATTATATTTTTTAAAACTTCATAGTACCTACGTTATCCTAGGCTTCACTGAAAGCATCTTACTTCAAACTACTAAAAAAGTATTATTATATTTGGCTGTGGAGTGACAAGTCTTGTTGATGTTTGAGTATCGTAAAAAGCAAAGCTAATCAAATATTTAATAACAAAATAAATTGCATTACGTACAATATTTGTTCAGTCGAAAAACCCTAATGAAAATTACCAAACAGATAACTTTCGGTACATAAGAGATACTTACCTAAACAAGAGGTCAAAGAACCGGGCCTGACTATTTTCGTAACGTTGAAGGTTATATCAATTGTAAATTTCTCAGTACATCTAGAATGCTTCATTCACTACTTATACACCGTAATTTATCCACCCACGAGCCATTCAAAACTTCAAACGAGAAACTCCATTTGAACTTTCACCACATGTTTGCTAGAAATTTCCTGAAACCCCGAAGCAAATATCTGGAGCTGAACGGTTAAGAAATGTTTGAAATATTATACAGAATTACAACCGCAGACAGAAGGGCAGTGGTATATTGTGTATAGTACTGGAGTAAATGAAAATGTTATTAATAATTATGATTATAAAAATTATGATTATGAATTTTTAGGATTCGGTTCGGGGTCTCAAATTGCAGAAAACTCTATTTCATCAAAGCCTTGAAGCGTTGTGAAAAAATTGCAAAAACATGTCAATTTTCAATCCAATGGGGACATCTTTCTATCATAACCTGAACTGGCATCCCTCCCTTCCCAAAAATTTTTCCTGCCTGAAAAACATATGTCCAGAATAACTAAATAAAGCTTCTTTTTTCCATACATGTTATCTTCAATGTTATTAGTTGCTTCAATTTCAAGTTATTGACAAGAAGATGGATGTTGATGCTCGAAAGAGAAAAGGATAAATATTATGAAGACAGACTTCAAAACTCTAGAAACAAATCAAAAACCTCATTGCAAACAATTACAGACCTAACGGGTAAAAAAGGTAAGCAAAACGTGCCAACCTTCTTATGACAATCCCTTTCATTGTGCCAACTCACTGAATTATTTTTTCAATGGTAAAGCATCTACCCTAATAAACGAGAAATTGTCGAGTTAATTTGACTACATATGTAACATACCTGTACATCAAAATACTATTTTTCTACTCCCGTATGTGAATTACTAACGTCACACATCGATAAAAATGTGTAAAGCTTCATTTCACGAATCGGTGTGTGAAGTGCCATGCTTTTCTTATGGGATTTATTTCACGCACCGGTGCCATAAGAGTCAATACAAATTCACACACCGGTCGCTGGTCTAGGTAGCGGTGGTGAGAGAAATTGACAAATATGACAGTTCCCGCAGAGTGAAGTTCAGAGTTACATCAGTTAATAGACCGTAAATAGTAATTAATTACCCTCTGAATTAATAAATAGTATGACGAAATTTTGATTTAAACCGATTAGCCGTGTATTTCACGCAAATTCCTGATGGACAGCATTGAAGTACTCCCATCAACTCCTCCAAATATAACGTTAGCAGCCAGTGGAGCAAGTTCATCGTTATTGCCACAAAAATCGTTGGGAATTTACGAAAACACTTTGGAAAAGTTTATGCAATGGCGCAATACAAACAACGTCCAATCATTCTCCGAAAGGGTAATATTAGCCTACCTATCTGAATTATCAACAAAGGTTAAATCTTCTACCTTATGGAGTCACTACGCAATGTTGAAAAGCACCCTTAGTGTTAAGTACAACGTACAAATTGGTGATTATCCGAAAGTTCGCGCTTTCTTGAAACGGAAGAACGAGGGATACATTCCTAAAAAATCACGCGTTTTGGAAAAGGAACACGTATTAAAATTTCTCAAAGAGGCACCCGATGAAAATTTCCTTTAATTCAATCTCTAAGTAAAAGGTCGTAGAAAAAGTATACTGTGCACCACGTGCGTGAAGACTTTTTTACGCTCGTGCGAAGACTTCAGGCACTAGATACACAATATACTATTTCTTTGAACCTGTAACTCATGGTGAATTGTGGGAAATAGTAAGAAAATGGACAACAAAAAGAGCTCTGGGAATGACGAAGTGTCAGTCTTTCTAATAAAAAACTGCTTTGGCAGTATAGTTGACCCACTATTAGCAATTATTAATGAATCATTAGAAACTGGGGAATATCCTTATGACCTAAAGCATGCTATTATTAAACCATATCTGAAAAAGGGGGATTAATACCTTTTCGACAACTAATATCGACCTATCAGCCTCCTCAGCTCTTTCTCAAAGCTCTTTGAGCTGGTTGTTTACAATAGACTTGTGGAAGTACTTCAAAAATGAAAATCTTTTCAGCAATTCTGAACATGGATTTCTGGCTGGCAAAAGCATAGATACAGCCCTATTCGAGCTTAGCAATAGCATATATAACGCCATGGAAGAAGGAAATGTTGCATGTGGACTTTTTCGACCTATCTAGGGCCTTTGATTGTATAAACTTTGCTATATTAGAAACAAAACTTCAAGATTATGGTGTCCGGGGAGTTGCTTTGAATTGGTTCAAATCTTTTTAAAAATGGAGAAACCTACTTCAAAGCATATTCACTTAGAATACACAATAAAACACTTTTTGTCTATTTTCCACGATAATTTTATATTTGTTGACTAGTTTCGGTCATTACACCAGTTTCAAAAATCCCCACCATGCACCCCCTAAGGTTGAGGCCCGGCAGGATGAACGCCCCAGCACTCGTACGTACTCGAAAGCTCAACCCCCTATCCACCACCCCCGCTCGTTAAAGCAGTTCCTCATCCTGATGATTGGCGATCAGCAGAATAAAATCTGATCGTTTGATATGGAGTGCTCGGCCAATTCTCGGCCTGAAACTCTCTTATATCTGACATGAGTTTAATTTGATTTAACAATGACTTTACTTAATGTGCATGGTGCCCCCCTGAAACTGGCTGAAGGCCTGAAAAACACTTAGCTGAGGACCAAGTGTTGTGTATTGAATTTACTGAGTTTACCACTTGGTCGGTTATACCTAGGATATACCTAAATCAGTAGCATTATATCGATTCTCAGAATTAATACCAATGATAAATGAACATAACAAATAATTTGAAAATGCAGGTTTTGGGAATTGGGTATAGGTTCAGGAGGTATTGTTTAAATCGAGTTGTTCGTTGAGGATAACAGAATTGGGATTTTTCTTTTACTTGTTTATTTTCGTAGATTCCAAAAAATTCAACATTTTCCCTTTTTCGCATGTGTGGAGGATTTTTAAATTATCTTTATCTATTTTCTGTTTCGAATTTTGAAGATGATCATACATTAATGATTTTTTATCCGAAAAATGTTAAATGTTCATGGTACCTTATATCAACATTTCTACCAGTTCGACCTGTATACAGGGTCGCTGATATGTATGGAAACGGTCGATTATTTCCTAAAGTAAGATAGCTAGCGAAGAATGTTGAGATACAAAAGTTCTAGGGTTTTCCTGATAAATGGATTGGGCGCAGGGGAGTAATTGAATGGCCCGATATGACCCTACTTGACTTTTTTATGGGGTCACATAAAAAATGTAGTCTACAAAAATAGGCCGCCAGATATCGAAGAGTTGCAAGAAAGAATAAGGCATGAAATTTCTACCATTCCTCCTCACATGGTTTTAGATTCACTACAAAATTTTGTTCAGCGTGTTCATTACTGTCAGGAGGCAAATGGTAAACACTTTGAGCACCTTATTAAATAGAAGCCCAAAGAAAAATTAGTTATTTATTAAAACTTGTTTTATCTCTTTTTCTCCTGGCATAACTATTGTTTCATAAAATTTCAAATATCCTAGACATTCATTAAAAAATACATTTTATCGTTTCTGCATTTTTACCAACTTTGAACAAATATGCTTTTTTTATTTTCTGTAAAAAAATTATAATTAAATTGTAATCATATCCACATACTCCACCTTTCATGTGACTTTCATAATAAATATCCATTATATCGTGCTTTTTCTTTAATAAATATGAGAGTAGTAACAACGGTTGAGTTTAGGAAATGATGTGCTGTATCAATTTTGTTCAGAATTTCGAGCAAAATTGAAATATGGAATAATATACAGGGTGTCCCATTACAGAAAAAGCAACTTTGTTTCGTCCTGACTTTTTGACTGACCCTGTATATTTGATCTTTCGTTAATATGATGGATTTTGAAAAACCCTAGAACTTTTGTATCTCAACATTTTTCGCTAGCTATCTTAAGATTAATCGACCGTTTCCATACATATCAGCGACCCTGTATATGGCGGGGCATTCACCGCACATTCTAGTCGATTTATACCAGATCTCTTCATTTTGTTTAATTTAGGTTTGGCATTAAATAATGTTTCCTTAATTCCCGTTGGTTGCGTAGGATGTTTGTAGATTGTATTTTGAAAGATGATTTTTAATATTCTCGGAGATTCTACCTGCATACTTAAATATTAAATATTAGGATTTGTTTTTGTAAAATATTGTTAGAAAATGTCAAATTTTATTATCAATAAAATTCTTTGTTGTTGGCTTTAATCTAAGTTATTCAGGATACAATCTAGCCGTATACCACTCGACCTATACATTTAAATGGATTAAACTTCTCAAAATATTTTTTGGATGATTTTGGCAAATAGTTTTATGTACAAAAATTTTAAAATAAAAAACCTTGACCGCTTCGCGGTCTCGGTCTTTTAATAGAGTTAGAGTTTAATCGAATAAATTCGTAGGTCTTCTGGTATGAAAATAGCATCGCACCTAACGCAGATTTTGAAGGAAAGTTTCTAAAATCTGAAAAATATTTTCACATGATTATATGGTTCTGTTTCATACTAATTATGCAAATATTATTTCCGGACCAAGTTTCCTACAAACTGATAGTATGATGTGATATCGTATCGCATAGCATCGCTTTGATGTGTCTGCAGCCGAAGGGTATAAAAAAATGTTATTTGCATATTCGTCACACTTTTGAATAGTTATGAATCACAAATATCATTAGTCATTCTCAATAAACTGTAACGACCATAACACTTTCAAAAATTCAGTGATAATGACGATGAGTA
This sequence comes from Chrysolina oricalcia, assembly GCA_944452925.2. NCBI lineage: Eukaryota > Metazoa > Arthropoda > Insecta > Coleoptera > Chrysomelidae > Chrysolina > Chrysolina oricalcia. The sequence continues at coordinate 9,380,669 of OX101816.2, forward strand.
ACAACAAAAGGTTTAAATAATGCAAACTTGAAATGATAACAGGTAATCTATACATTGTGTTGATGATTACGTGAAAGTATAATACTGTTTGGTATTACCGAATAAAACATCTATTTTTTGCACGATTATCATTTTAACTTAGTTTTTCTAAGCCGTTGATTGAAAATACTTTGTTGAACTGTATTTAGTGGAAAAATTGGTTCTTTATTGATATTTACCAATATCGATAAAACAATAATATATTCACATCGTTTTTAACATCTAGAATAAATATTGCAATCCTAATATTCCCCTCATATCGATTCTAGCAATTAAAACTATATTGTATCTCCAAGTGTGATTACACATTGGTTGAATATCATTTCGCCAATATTCAACAAATCTTATTAATTAATATTGGGTCAATATTGGTTCAATAATATTTATCTATATCGTTAAAACAATATTGTCTTCATATTGTTTCCTACATCTAGATTGAGATAAAATTTGAATATTGGCCGAATATTCAATGAAACATATTGAAATTATATCATGATCAAACCTGGATAAAAATCCGCTAGGTGGCTCTACATATAGAACGTCTTCTAAAACCTACGAAAGTATATTAAATACTTTCCATAACTTGTTTTCAAGACAGCTCACTCAGCGGTTATGGCGATCAAAAGGCAGACTCTGGTGTCACCTTCATCAACTAAAAGACATTTAATAATTTACCAAGGTATATTGACATCCACCAGTATATCCAAATGATATTGTACCAATATCGATAAATATTATGAGGCCATTATTGCTTCAAGAATATTTCACCAAAACTATTTTTAAAATATTTAAACAATATTCGACCAATATCGCAAAATGTTCACATTTTACTTCTCGACAATATAACTTTTGAATATTGTGCCAATATTGTCAGAATATTGTATCAGCTATATTGTACCAATATCGCCGAATATTTTGATGCCAATATTAGTTCGAGAATATTTCGCCAATATTATTCAAGTAATATTGGACCAATATCGCCGAATGTTCACATTTTTTTTTCTCGCCAATATTGCATTTCAAATATTTCGCCAATATGTTCACAATACTGTACCAATATTTTACCAATATAGGTGTGCTACTTGAGTTTCCGCGTCTTTTCTCTTTAATTTTTCCCCGTAGAGTGGTCAGTGATGTCGAATAGTAATCTCCAGTTATTGTTCTACCCTTATCCAAAAAATCAATCATGATTACTCCATGGCAATCCCAAAAAACTGAAGCAAGAACTTTTCCAGCAGATTTTTGGACACGAAACTTCTTAGGTCGTGGAGAACCGGAGTGTCGCCTTTCCATCTATTGTTGCTTTGTTTCTGGATCGTAGAAATGTACCCAAGTCTCATCCATAGTAACAATTCGGTTTAAGAAGTCTACATCGTTTTCAAATCGAGCACAGATCGAACGCGATGCTACTACCCTTGCACGCTTTTGGTCAACATTCAAACATCTGGGGATACATTTTGTAGCAATTTTTCTCATATCCAAATTGACTATATGATGAACGCGTTGTATGAAATATTCAGTGCTTCAGATATCCGTTTTAGCCCAATTCAACGGTCTGTTAAAATCATGTCTTGAACTGCATTGATATTTTCGGGGACTGACACAGAAACTGGCCTTCCCGATCGGTCATCATCTTCAATGGAAAATTTACCTCTTTTGAAGCTTGCAGTCCAATTTTTCACGGTCGCATACGAAGGACATTGATCACCAAGGGTATTGAGCATATCTTCGTAAATCTGCTTACCTCTTAACCCTTTTAAATACAGGTACTTGAAGATGGCTCGATACTCCAATTTTTCGATTTTCACAATTTCGGACATGTTTCTTCTTTTAATTTATTGTGTAACTCTGGTTTACTTTTTTGACGTCAAACTTTACACTGACACTTCTAATAAGTTATTTTTCGTTGCTATGGTAACGTAATATTTTGTTTATGCAGGGAACTGGTCTAGGCTAACTAGATATCATTACATCCTCGTACAGTTGCATTTTTCATATTATTGTCAATCATATTGTTAGTCATAGTTGATCCTGCATTGGCTAGAGCAGTAGCAGAAGTGCGACGAAGGCAATGTCCCGTATAGGAAGATGGATTTGGCAATCCCAAATACATTGCGATTTTGCTGGGGATTTTCCCAAACATGTTTTTTCCAATTGGCTGAGATGTACATTTATTTTGTCGGGAGCTCAAATAAAATCGTTCCATACCTTCAGGACGTAAAGACATATAAAGTATTGATAAAGGCAAAGCGGAGAACTCTTTTTCGCCCGCAACTGTTTTCTTCGATACTCCAGTTTTCCTTTCGTTACGTTCACTACCTTAACGGAATCCCGGTCCTCTATATCCCATATCTTCATATCCAAAAGTTCCTGACTTTTGCATCCTCCAAAATAACCCATGATCAAAACAACCTATAACAAAACAAAGGAAATAAATACACACAGAAAGGAAAATTTAAAAAAAAACTACCTTATGCAATAAATGAATTTCATTAAGAGCGTTCTTTAGAAATCTGATGACATCTTTAGGAGATAAAACAGCAGACTTTTTCGGCTTATAACTCTTACTCTTCCGTTTCGAAAGAGCTTCTAGTTCATCGAACTTGGTAATATCTCGTTTCTCATGTATAGTCACCATCGATTTTAGCATACGTTTCTGACTGCAACGAATAAACACAACTACTATCAAATCTACCGAAAAACATAGAAAATTCCTTACCAGTTCCTGAAAATATGCCAGAAATACAGTTTCAGTGGCATCTTTTGGCATAACATTTTCCGTGTCAGCCACTCCAGATATATTTTGTACTCTTTTTGGTATACGGCTTCACTTTTCGATGGACTTTTGCTTTTTCAGCTTTTTTCAAAATATCCTCCATTATATTTGGGGTAGAAAACACGTTTTTAACGCAAACACAGCTTGATAACAAAGCTTTGTTTGTAAACAAGTAACATAGGAACAACCTAACAACAACAAAACTCCTATACCTATACCTGATTCAAATATTGCGGGAAGGTAATGAATTGGTACAAAATTTTATTAAAATCGGTCAGAAATAAAATTATCTGTGTACCTCGGGAATTAATAAGCCTTTATAACCGCAGGCAATTGCTGTCCCTCGGGCCAGAGGCCCACGGGACGCAAACTTTGCCATCGGTAATTAAGGTCCTTTTAATTCCCTTATAACTATTACATCATCAGTATATAGTTTATCCATTCTCAGTTGAATGAGCTGTAAAACCGGATTAACACGTCAATAACTTCGCCTCTTTGAACGTACTTGCCGACCATAGGCGGAGATATTTTCTCTTACTTGGGTATAACTTTGCGTATTGCTTGCTGTATAGAAATTTGCGAAAATAATGTGTCTTGTTCTTATAATGAATAGAATTGAAAGATTGCGCATGTGTGGGTACGGGACGTTGCTCGTAACTTATTGATAAGTTATCTGACACACCGGAAACAAGTCGTTCAAAAAAATAGAATAAGAAAACATCAGGAAACATTGATAATTTATTTGCTGGTACGGCTATCTCATGTACACATCAAAGTCGTGGCAAGACTCAATCATCATAATCTTCCGAATCACCCATGTTTATGATTACTGGTTGAATGGACGGCAAAAGGCAATATTCACGTTCTTTTGAAATCACATGTAAAATGCATTCTGTCCAAAGATATTTATATTCCTCTCCTAAGATTCTCCTAACATTTTCTACTACTTCTCCTCTTAGATTTGGACATTGATTGGATTTTCTCAATTAGTTTTTTATAAATGCCCAAACCAGTTGGGGTTGAAAACACAATAATACGGAGGTAACCTCAGAAGCATATGACCAGAATGTTTACAAAGTTCATCAATAATATATTCTTTTTCAAAAGTTTCATTTTTAATTATACGTTGTAATACCAACCTCCTTCGTGGCTTTTTGGGGAATATTCAATTTTTAATAAGCCATAAATTCCAAAATGTCTTCTTTTTTTGTTGCTTTCGTCGGTATTTTTATCTTTTGACGCGCCGAGTGGTATGACGCATTATCCTTTACAATAACAGAGGTTTGTGGTATATTTGGTTATAATTGTTCACTGAACCATTTTCCGACTAAAGTTGCAGTCATATCCTCATGATAATCTGATGAACATTTTTTTATTTGTTTTGCTGACAACAGCAACGCGTTCAGTACAAAACTATCTTCACTACCCGCGTGTACAATTAATATACGTTTTCCTCTGGAACATGGTGCTTGGAGACAACAGTTTTTGGAGGTATCTACCCATCCATACCGAATCACATCATGACTGTCGAACCAAGTCTCGTCAAGATATACTATGATTACTATGTCTCTTCGATTCCCGATGTTCTTTTATTTGTCGCAAGTAATCTTGCCTTTGCAGAACGAGCCAGGGTGATTCCATTATTTCCAATCGCTGATTTAGGTATTTGTGTTTGAGACCACAGTCTAAAAGAATTTGGCGTAGTGTTTCCTGCGACTTATATGTATACTCCGGATAATTAGATAATTTGTTTTTGATTGATGCCAAGGTAGGTACTTCGTCTCGTTTATAGAAATCATAAACTTGCCTTCGAAGAAAATATTTTGTGGCCTCATCAACTTTGTTTAATTTCTGATCTTCTCGTTTTCTTTTACGATAATGATCTACAACATCCCCTTGTTTAACCACTCTGTAAATAGTTGAATGCCTCAAACTGATGAGATGAGATATCGTTCCGAAAGTTTCATTGTCACATTTGTCGTTCATTTCCTTTTTAAGATTTTTATATATATTTGGGTCTTTGTTTTTAAATTCCCATTGTTCATGCGGTTGTGAGTCTTGTTCCTCACGTTCTTCAAATTGTTCATCAGGTGGTGAGTCTTGTTCCTCACGTTCTTCGAATGGTCGCCAAAATGTCATGTTGCAACACTAAATACACAAACGTTTATACTAAAACTTTAATGTTGATTTTCACACTTTTAGTTTAAAAAACCGCGACATATGTTTTGCAAATACAATGAATTCTTCAAGCAGAAGTTATACTATTATTACTATTATTACTGTCCTTCTTTTATATTCCCAAAATGTTAATTAATTTGGGAACAGTTTTATACCTGTTTTCGGATAACTCTATGATAACAAATAGTGTTTGTCAATAATTAATTACATTTATACTTAGTCTAACGGCAAAACAAATTAAACAGAGAGAAAATATTATTCACCAGAAGACGATTGCGGATTCAAGCAATTGAAACGTTGTGAAAAAATTTGAAAGAGATAGAAATCTTTCAACCATTAAGATGATGGACGTCCGAAATATAAGTAATCAGGTTACTACATCGTCTAAAACATTCAAATATTGAGTTCTGTTTGATCGTTCATCAAGTACGCTACTGTTCTTCTTTTCATAAATATCAGCAGGATGCCGGACAGCAATAAAAATATTAAGAGGTGATTTACGGTAATTTATGCAACAGGCGGTCAGCGCATTACTGATTGCTTTCCATGCTTCGAACGGTTACACGTAAAATATACTCAATCTGGTCTACTGTTTTCTTAATATATGGAATAATATTTATTTATTTTTCCCGTTTTCATCCTTCATTCGTTATTACACCATGTGATATTTTGAACTAACCCTATATATTGAGCTGAATGAAGTCATATTCAACTAAGATTGGATAAACTATAACATTTTTTTTAAATTGAAGTTGAGTACCTATACTTATATCGATAACCTCGTATTTCCTATCAGTCAACAATGTGCAATTTGAATGAAATTCCTAATTCTACTCAAACGCAAGTAACGATATCGCGACGAATCGTAGGTACACTTTTTGTCATTTTGTCCAAGCCGCAGAAGTTGTAAACAACAAGGACATTTATATTAATTTATTCCAAAAAGGATACACGTGTGGTTTTTTATCAAACGACAAGCAAGCATTTGTAGAATACAGACTGCGTAGTGGAATTTGGTAGTGTAAATAGTCGGGACGCATAAATCAAGACCACGTTATATTTTGAGATACGCAAAAAATTTCAAAATAAGAAAATACTATACAGTTGGATTTTTGCATATTTTCTAGTTACGTCATAGATTTATGATAGAATAAATGACACACTCTCAGTGTGTCTCCTTACTAATGATCTGACCGGGTCGTAAAAATAATAATAATAATAATAATAATAATTTATTCGCCTCTTCTTTTACATTTTTGACATAATTATTTATAATACAATGCAGAAGTGAAGTGGGGTGGGGAATAAATGGGCAACCCTACAGAAGGTCAAGCCTGTGTGTAGGGAATAAGTTGAGATTGGGAAGTGCAGTACATGTAAAGTTACTAATGATGATGATAATTATAATTATAATTAACACACTATATACAAGTGATATAGAGTATTAATATGGACAATCTTATTATATAAATATATACCAAACTGACTAGTGTGTTAAAACAAATATATGTATTTGTATTTATATAATTATTAATAAAAGGTTTCTCTAGAATATTAGTGTGTAAGATGGGGAGGTGCAATAGATATTAAGTTATGAGAGTAACATAGTATAAGTATACAAAAAATATAAAAGTAAATATAGAATATATAAACAAATAATTAATAAGTCTAAAGTAAATTATTCACAAGATATATAAATAAAAACATGTACAATCATATTATGTAAATATATATATATATATAGAAATTGTTAAACGCATGAGTGGATGGATATGAATGGATATGAATACGGAATTGTTATGAAATATTTTCTACTAGTCGGTGGATATCAAGTCTTGGAGTTGATTTTATATAGTTTTTTAGTTCTTTTTTGAATGGGATCTTTTGTGTTATTTGCATCAGTTTTTGTGGAAGGGAATTGATAAATTTCGGCCCAAGATATAGGTAAGATCTCTGCATTATATATTTTTCAGGTTTGATGATGATATAATTATTTGCATTTCTATATCTGGTGTTGTGGTGGTGTTCTAGTGATAATAGTTCACATTTTCTAGAGTGTTGATAGATGGTAACCTTTAGGAAAAAAGTTGCCGTATATCAAACATTTTGGAAATTTTGAAAAGTTCTTCTGTTGGGTATTTTCTGGGTTTTTTGTATATTGTTTTCAATATATATTTTTGGGTAGTTTCGAGTCCTGATATGTGGGTTCTCAAAGCTGCACCCCATGCTATAATCCCGTAGCTTTCTACTAGTGAGTAGTACCTATATTATGCGCAGCTGTTCAGTGTTATAGATAGAGGTAAGAATTTTAATTTTATATAATATTGTTCTCAATTTTTTCATTACGTAATTGATATAAACATCCCATTTTAGGTTGGCATCAACATATACACCAAGATATTTGATGTTTGTTACATAGGATATAGTGACTGGTTGTTAATTTGCTTTTGATATGGTCAGTGTATTGTAGTTGGGTAAATATTTTGTATAGGAAGTGAAGGGAATATAGTGAGTCTTCTCTATATTTATAGTGAGTAATCGGCTTTCGAACCATTTTATAATTTTTGAAAAGTCATTTTCTGCAATTGATTTTAGATTTTGCCAGGTGTCGGCTTTATATATTACTGCTGTATCGTCTGCAAAACTCACCCTTCAAATCCGGTTTTGAATATATCATTTAGATAAACACTAAATAGTATTGGTCCTAATACGGTTCCTTGTGGAACACCATATTTCATTGTTTTGAATTCACTGGTAATGTCACCGATTTTGACACATTGTTGTCTATTTTCAAGATAGCTTTCAAACAATGAGTAAGGTGTTCCTCTCACACCGTATCCTTCTAGAACTTCGAGAAGTTGACTGTGGCTAACTGTATCGAACGCCTTTGCTAGATCAACGAAAATACAAAGGGTAGGTGTTTTTTGTCAATATTGTTAACAATTTCATTAAGCACTGTTGATAGTGCATCCTGTGTAGACTTTCCCTGCCGAAATCCATATTGTTTATGAGAAAGAATATTATATTTTTCAAAGAAGTCAACTATCGTTTTTTTTAGGGCTTTCTCAAAAATTTTAGCCAAGGTTGATATTAATGAAATGGGTCGTATGAAATGGGAAATGAAATTAATGAAATGGGTGTAATGAAATGGGAAATGGGTAATGTTTATAACAAATCAATAAATGACAGTTGCGAGTCGAAAACAACAGAATATAACTACGGACTGTCTTTCGTGTGATGGTACAGTCGGTTTTCTACTAGTATTTTTGTATGTAAAAAATGCTCTATTGATTGGCCTACTTGACGATAGGCTCACTACCCATTAAATGTGATACATATCCCAGGTAGCACCTCATATTGGCCGAATTTTGGTTTCATATTGGGCCAATATACAAGATATATTGAATCAGAATCAGAATATGCTTTATTGTCAGAAGATTTGTATCTTATTGACAAAATCTTGTATGAATAAATATACAGGGTGGTTCACGGTCGATAGTACCTTAGACGTTTACGAAGAACGGGAAATAGGATCATTCTGAAAATTTGGTTTCTCAAGTAGTTGCTCTTGGACTATCGATCTAAAATATTTTCAGCAATGCAGCGTTGCCGTTTATACCAGAAAGTAGAAGCATCTTTGTTATTTCAAATGGGTCACCCTGTATATTACCGCATATTTGAACTTTTCATTCCTTTCTGATTATTTCTGCCTCATACTCCCCTATACCTATCTCTAACGGTTTTTGAGATATTGGTTATTTTCCATATTTTTTATCCAAAACATAGCTCGAATTGAATGTTTATTTCTGCGGTATTTGGATTCTTAGGAAGTTGCAATTTTGTGTTTAGTTCATCAAGATCATGTACATTGATTCTGTATAGAGAAGTTGGTTCTGCGTTATACAGGGTCGTTCAAAATTCATGATCTTACTGCTAGATACGAAAAGGGTTGAAAGTGCGTTTTTTTAAATGGAATATCCTGTATATTATGAAATATCCTGAAAGATAACTAAATTCCCTTCGAATTGATACATTATGTTCCTATACCTAAATAGCCAGAATTCCGAGATAATAGCAATTTTCACTTGTAATCTCCCAAGTGCTTGAAATATTGCCGGAAATTTTTATCCTCCTGGGTACCCTGGGCGAAATTAATAAGTGGAATTTTTTCTGTCAAACATTTGACATGTGACAAGTTGATATTTTGCTTTAATGTACAAATGGAGGTCTAGTCTTCATATGAAAGGAGATAGGTAATTATGTATTTGCTAGATATTTGGAATGTGCCTGAAAATATTTTCTCCACGATTATTGCAGAAATTGTTAATTCTGAAATCATATTTCAGAAGAAGTTTAAAACACCATTTGTCACAAGTTTTCATCACAAGTCCCGTAGCTCAGCGGTAGAGTTGCGCTCGTGTATCACTGAGCTGAAGTGGATTCCACTTTTATTTAAACTGTAGGTCCCGGATCTCCCTTGCTCGCACAAGCTTTGCTTTTGAGGGGTTTTCTCCGAAAACCTGGGAGTTCGTAAAAACAAATTTTACAAAAAAAAAAAAAATATGAGTCGCTAGGTCGATGGTTCAATCCACGAAAAGAACATATCTTTTTTTATTTTTTTTTGTTCCAAATTTAAACACATTTATTGATGAAAATTTTGTTAAGTATTTTACTTATCAATATTTCAGTGGTTATAAATAGTTCAGGTGAAACCATCGTTAGTTATTTCTTAAGAATTGTTGGATGATTTTCATTTCTCGGTGTGAAATTTTTTTACCGAATCCCCCTCGTGCTCGAACTAATTGCCGTAAATTTATCTCGTACATGAATTTTCAAAGACAATTCATGTACTCGAAAAATTTCCGGCAATAATTCAAGCACTTGGGAGATTACAAGTGAAAATTGCTATTATCTCGGAATTCTGGCTATTTAGGTATAGGAACATGATACATCAATTCGAAGGGAATTTAGTCATCTTTCAGGATATTTCATAATATACAGGATGTTTCATTTAAAAAAACGCACTTTCAACCCTTTTCGTATCTAGCAGTAAGATCATGAATTTTGAACGACCCTGTATAACGCAGAACCAACTTCTCTATACATAAGCAATGTACATGATCTTGATGAACTAAACACAAAATTGCAACTTCCTAAGAATCCAAATACCGCAGAAATAAACATTCAATTCGAGCTATGTTTTGGATAAAAAATATGGAAAATAACCAATATCTCAAAAACCGTTAGAGATAGGTAAAGGGGAGTATGCGGCAGAAATAATCAGAAAGGAATGACATGTTCAAAAACGCGGTAATATACAGGGTGACCCATTTGAAATAACGAAGATGCTGCTACTTTCTGGTATAAGCGGCAACGCTGCATTGCTGAAAATATTTTAGATCGATAGACCAAGAGCAATTACTTGAGAAACCAAATTTTCAGAATGATCCTATGTCCCGTTCTCCGTAAACGTATAGGTACATAAATATAAGTGTACAGATAACAACTGGTAAATTACATATTAAAATATTACAAAAAAAATAGAAATACAATAAAAATTAAATGAAATGAAATGAGATCCACGTATTATTAAAATGATTCGTTAAAATATTCTTGTAAGCTAAAATAGGCTATCAGCTAACAAGTTTCTCACTGTTTTCTTGAATTGTACGTTGGTCAGATATGCAGACCTTGTAAGTGATTGAATAATTCACCACTATTATAAAATATGGAATCCTTGATTAAATTTGAGTGAGGTATAGGAAGTTTGACATTACATATGCTATTACGAGTAGCACAAGGAGAAGAACAAAGTCAAACTTTGTTTTTTGTTTGTACACCAAACATACAGTCTTAAGAATAAATAATACAACGACAGTTAAAATCTTATTGGCAACGAAATCTGCACGACTCCCTAGATTTGACTTAACAAAGACACCTTACAGCCCTTTTCTGTAATATCAGTACAGAAGAAAGAAGGGTTGCACTGCATGATCCCCAAAAAGGTTTCCCATACCGTATTTTGGATTCAATTAAAGCGTAGTAAACCGTTTTTGCTGTGTGAAAGCCCAGCTCGTACCCTTAACATCTGGAGGAAATTTTACTCTTAAGTTGTCTGACGGTTTCATCAGTAAATATACCAAGAAATTTTGTGTTAAATTTGTTTTGCAAGATATCATTGTCTATTGAAAGTTCATTAGGCAGGCATTTAAATGTTATATTTGTTTTCGAGATATTTAAGGATAATAAATAAGCATCACACCAACTTTATACTTTTTCTAAATCAGATGATATCATTTTATGCAGCTCAACTGAGTTCTTTTCCTTCCACAAAATTGTTGTATCACCCGCGAAGAGAGTGAAGCTGCCAGATATATCTATCATAGTCGTCAAGTCATTAATATATAACAGAAACAGAACAGGACCCAACACAGAACCTTGTGGTAGTCCAGAATTGATTTCTTTGCCTTCTGAGAGTTCCAATGTTCTCACCATTTCATTTCTCTCTGAGAGGTACGATTCAAACCAATTTGTACGTTACCCCTCTGCAACAATACCGCTGAAGTTTTTTGAGTAATAAATATTTCGTGATTAACGCAATCGAAGGCCTTCTAGAGGTCACAGAAAATTGCGGCGGTCACTTCACCAGCATTTATTTCTGAATACATTTTATAAAGGAAAGAGAAAATTGCATCACTTGTATCTTTTTCTGTATGGAACCCAAACTTGTTGTTGCTTATGATATTAAGCAAGTTTAAGAAATTGTTCATACGTTTCTTAACTAAGTTCTCAATAATTTTTGCCAAAGTTGGAATTAGAAAAATAGGTTTCAGATTGGAGGGATTATCCAAATCTCCACTTTTATGTAGAGGAATAACAATAGAAGGCTTCAGAGAAGGAGGGAATGAGCCAGTTTTGAAGGAAATATTAATGAGATAACTAATGTTTCCAGTGCATTGCCTGATAGATGCATAAGTATTTTGACCGATATCTCATCATACCCAGCGGAGTTTTTGTTTCTGATGTCGTACAAGGTTTCAGTCACTTCAAGATCTGTGAAGATGTAAAAATACTAATAATCCTTATGGGTGAAGATTGCAAAAACAATATTATATTAATAATGTTGGTGGAATAGCGATTCAGCCTATTTTGAATGTAGATTGGTACATATAATATTGGTTGAATAATTTTTACCCCTATCGATAAGTCAGTCTACATATTGTTTCTAGAATAAATATTGCAATCCCAATATCCCTCTCATATCGATTCTAGGGATAAAAAACTATTTTGTTTATCCAAATTTGATTGCACATTGACTGAATATTATTTCGCCAATATTCCACTTATATTGGGTCAATATTGGTTTAATAATATTTACAATATTGTCTTGATATTTTTTCCAACATCTAGAATAAATATTGCAATTCTAGGGATAAAGAACTATGTTGTAATTACACGCAAGTTTGATAGCACATTGCTTGAATATTATTTCACCTTTATTCAACATATTAACTACTTATATTGGGTCAATATTGGTTTAATAATATTCACCAATAACGATAAAACAATATTGTCTACATATCTCTTCCAACATCTAGAATGAATATTGTAATCACAATATTCCCCTCGAATCATTTTTAGGGATGTAATATATCCAAATTTGGGAGCAAATTGGTTGAATAGTATATCATGAATATTCAACCAATTATATTATCCAATATAGATTAAAATTATTACGAAGAACTACTAATACTGAAATAATAATATTGATACAATATTACCAACCATGATTCGGAAACCAAATGTTTTCTTTTAGTCCTATCCAAGAAATGATTCCCAAAATGTATAGCAAAAGAACTGTCGGATTTTTGCCGAAATCGGACAGGTTCAAATTATTTAATTTTTTTTTATTTGGTGACAGAGTTACTTCAGATTTTTTTCGAAAAATTTCTATAAAATATGTACAATGTGGTTAAGATGTTGTAAAGTTTATAGTATGAATTGCCAGGGTACTATAGTACGAATTCTTTTGTATGAAGTTCAGAAGAACTTTTATATCGATGGCTGCAACTACCCTAGCAAAGCCGACTGCTGGAAAAGAGGTATTTCGTCGGGATTTGCCCGGTACTAAAATATTCAAAGTCAATGAAAAATTGTTTTTCACTTTAGAAAATATTCCAAGCCCAGAAGGGATCACTTTGAGCAAAGTATACCACAGCAGTATGCAGGTTGTCTTAGATGTAATTGAATTGTCTTTACTTTTAAATAAATTTTTCACTCCGTTTTCTATAGTCACTTCGTGAGCCTGAGCAGGCCTCACTTTTCTTTCTTCTTACGGGAAAGGATGTAGAAAGAAAACGCCAAATTCCATGACAATATGACCATCCAAGCTTCCTCTGCTTCAAACTGGTAGCGGGCCTAAGATTCCTTTTAATTTGTTGAAAAACCAATTTCTCAAATTTCTAACTTGAGAAAGAAATCAAATTCTTTTTGCACAAAGAAGTGACTATAAAACCTTCAAAGCCAAGCTTCGAAAGGTCAGGCGACTATTTATGTGAAATATATTCGCAGAATAATATTTCAAATAAAGTAATGTTGGTCTTATGTGAGCAGCTACTCAATTCACCACTCAAGACTAACAATTGTATCACAATCGGACAACGCGCTAGCTTAAATGCCAAATCAACCCCCCCCCCCCAAGGTTGAGGCTCGGAAGGATGGACGCCCCAGAACTCGTACGTACTCAAAAGCTCACCCCCCCCCTATCCACCACCCCCGCTCGTTAATGCGGTTCCTCCTCCTGATGATTGGCGATCAGCAGAATAAAATCTGACCGTTTGATATGGAGTGCCCAGCCCATTCTCGGCTTGAAGCTCCCTTATATCTGACATGAGTTGACTTTTAAAACAATGACTTTAATTTATGAGCATGGTGCCCCCCCGAAACTGGCTGCGTATTGATTTGTGAAATTGAAATTACTTCTTGGTCGGTTCTTCTTGGTATCTGAAACATAAAAGCATGATTAATCGAGATTTGGTGCCTGTTGAAGTAGACGTTGGCGTCGCCGAAGGTCTCGCTTCCGCCGTACTTCTTCAGGGGTGTCGTTGTCTCCTTGGTTTACTGGACGTCTGTATTTGTCTCTGTCTCTGTCTAACTCAATCGCCAAACTGGCGTATATTTATAATTGAGCCGTGCATTCCTGCCGGCCAACCAGAAGCCAAACCGCTAGTGGGCGGGGCCTAATGGAGATCGCGGCGGATATATACTCTCCGTCGAGAAATTTCGAACAGATTTTTGCTCGATCATTTTAATGATGGAAATTGGTTTTTCTTCACTGATAGTTTAAAAATATGAATTTTAAACGGGTGGTTATGACATCACAACACAGAACACAGTTTAGTCAGTGATTATGGCGACCAAAAGGCAGACTTTGGTGTCACCTTGAGTAAGATGGTTAAAAGCCCCGATGTGTCGAATGATTCGATTTTGTTTAGATTTTTCGGAAGACAAATAAACAAATGAAATTGAAATGGTGTTCTTCTTCTTTAGTCGGTTCCAGAGATTGCGCCCTCGTAGAATTTTAGTCTTGTCAATATTCCAGGGATATGGTGATAGACCAAGCTATAGAGTTTTTCCCCCACAAAATGAAAGACGCAAATGGCCTATGCTAATTTTTATAAGATAGTTCGTTAATGAAAACCCCAGTTTTCGCCCCTGCAAAATCGCTTTGTGGAATTTTTTAAACAAAAGATATTGAAAAAAATTAAATTTTTTTTGTTTTTTTGGAAATATCTCAAAGATTATTGAAGGAATCGTTTTACAGTCAATAGAACAAAACTTTTATAAAACCCACAAAATGGATTTTCAAACGACCGGATCGGTGCATTTTTCACTGAGGAAATCCGGGAAAACCTCAAAAAAGAGATCATTTTTCAATTTTTTTTTATAAATCTGAAGCTGGACAAACAATATTGCAGAAACTGACCCAAGTAGCATTTTGGCGACTATAACCACATAATACACCAAAATTAACATTGTACTTGGTGTAAAAATTAGACGATGCTCTCTAAACCACCAGACAAAGTTGTCTCAACGTTGAGCATGACATCAGTTAAGCTACGACGTTGTCAGAACGTTTACCCAACTGACTACAACTAGTAAATATTTTGAGAATGGAAATAAAGTTTTTAAAACGTTCAAGTGACAACTTTAGTTATGTTAAACGTTTTTTCGACGGAGGGTCGACCTTGTAAGGTTCAACTAAGCAGTGGGCAATTTTTCAGTAAAGTTGTCTTGGAGTCATCTTTACAACTAACCTTTTTCCAAATATTTACTACAGAGGACGTGCCTGCAATATTAAGATATTAATAATTTACTCAATTTATCATTTTTTTCATTTCAGTGACAAGGACATACTACTGGCCAAATTGCTTGATGAAAAAAAGTATATTGTAGAAGAATAGGAACTGGAATGATCCTAACCTAACTTTTGAATCGGAAACGAAAAGAGCATTCCAATATACTGCTTCCTATTACAGGCAAAAAAAAGATAACATGGTGAAGAAACTTCACAGACACAAGCCCTCATGAACACAGTCAGTTTGGAGAGCTGAAGTTTAAAGCTTGAGTTTAAATTTTTCGTTAGTTGTACTTGGTTCAGTTTTTGGTCAGATAAGCAACTTCAGTCGCGCTCCGGGTATAAAGTCAGTTGCCTGACAAACTAACGTTGAAAGTTAGTATATTTCCAGTTATCTGATATCCAAAGTCGCTTTGACGACTTTTATACTCCTACGCCATGTTGGAAGTGTAATTCTATTTGGAAACATGGCCGGTCTTTCAAATTTTGGACATAAACAAGCATAAACGAATGATTATGAAGCCTTATTTTAGTTTTCTAGAAATATTTCATGTGTATTCCATTTAGTTTGACATTTAATCAATATCTAGATTAAATATTGTTCATCCAAATGATTTTCTTTATTCTTGAATTTCGAAAAGTTCGCAAGAGATTAAAAGTTTTTTGGCATGAAACAATAGTATATTTGACAGTAAAATGAAATACGTTGCCAATTTCTGTTTCGAAATCGTTATTTCTCGGGTATATTAGGAATAGAAATAAGACGGTAAGAGTAACCAGAAGGTTTTCTTTAAGTGTCCATTTTGGCCATCAGTAATTATTTGGTTGATAAATTAACTATGTTTTGAACACCATGAAAGGTAAACTGTCATCGCTGCGATCAGCTACCTACAGTTGGAGCTGAAACGTTTTAAAAACCCAAAAATGATTGACCAAATTGGTGCAAAACAGGGTTGTGACAACGTTGTGTCGAGGTCGGCAACGCAACTTATGTTTGGTTGCGCAACTTTTTCAAACACGACGACGCAACGTTGAATTGCTACTTGGGGAAAGATAATAATATGTGGTTCAACTGTGCCTAAGATGTTTTCTGTCCGATGTGTAGTTTTTGCACAATCGCGTTATAAACAATTCAAGGGCACATCTTGCAAGATGCGCCAATTTAAGAAAAATCGTCGTATTCAAATTCTGTAAACGGCATCTGGAAATAGAGATCAATATCTACAATATGTATATTTTGGATTTTCACCTGAGAGGTGAGAAATGTGTTGAAAATGTCACTGAAAGTTGATCAAAACGCTTCAAAGTATGTCCGAAGTATTCCGAAGTCGAACTGAAGTTAATACTATCGACTTCGGGTACAATTTGAAACATTTGGAGTAACATCCATTGACATTTTCAACACATTTCCCACCTCTCAGGTAAAAATCCAATATATACAAAGAAGGAAATGCCATGAGAGTCAAATAACATTGTGACTCAATTTTTCAATAGTGAAATGTACTTATATATTTTCCTGAAAAATTTGATTCTTGAATATTATCTAGTATCAAACTGAATGGCTGTTCCTCACAATCAATAAAATCATAGTATGCTCTCGGTGTGGTGAAATATTCTTGCATGTTTTGAAGTGAATTCGTTGTTGATATCGCACGATGTGACATACTCTCCAATACCACTATCTTCCTCTCCATCAGTACCTACTCTTAATTGTGACGTGATGTTCACAATCATTTATAGAGTTCATTTCTCCTGTAAGATTTGAACCAGGCAGATAGAGAACTGAAACAAAATAGAGTTGAAATGTGAATGGATTTTCACAATAAACTGAAATATCAAATTTCAAAACATATTTCATATAGCAGAGACAATGTATTTCATCAAATCTAGACATTTTCTGATGAATTTGAAAGAAATAATATAGAATGTATAGCTAATAATTTGAACAGAGAATGATCCATGTCTTCCCAATGATGTGCAAAATAACCAACTCCAAATTTAAGTTTATTAAGTTTATGGTATTCCAATCAGAGTAACTATAAAAAAGATCATATTCAACTATATTCATACAAGATTCATGTGTTAATTTAGCCCGAATCATGACTTACAAAAAAAATTACCAGTTCAATATGATGACCTATATTTTATATCACCCGGTGCAGTAACAGAGTTTTAAGAAGTAATAATCCAAGAATAAAGGTATTTATATTGATAAACATGACCACTTGGTAAAAAAAGTGTTTGAAACTGCCGCAGTAGAGGTCAAAAATCGGTGGTCATTATGACCGCTACGGCACCACAGGAAAGTATCGCATCGGTCATAATGACCGCTATCGCACTCAAGGTGTTAAATAAAATAAAAAAGATTGGTTTGAGTTTTCTATTCATTTAATAACAGTCAACTAGTCAATGGCCAGTTCCATGTAGAGGACGGTTAATTATGAAGCAATATCTCCCACAGAAGCCTGATAAATATACAATAAAACTTTTCAAACTGTGTTGTGAAAATGAATGTACCTACCTTCTTCAAATTTGAAAATACAATTTGTGCATTAACATTGTGTTGTAATTTTCTGACGAACTTTCATATTCCAGATGAAAAACCATTGCTGATTATTTTGATAGTAGTATATCGTGTGTAGTATATCGTGTGGTAAAAAAACTCGCTATCTATATCATAATTTTTCTGACACGTTGAAAGAGTATACCTGAAGAAATCGAAAACAAAAATTTGCGAAAAACTGATATTGATTTGTTACAGAATAATCTAATGGTTTTTGCCATTAAGTGGAAGGTTAAATAGACTATATTCGGTCTCATTACCAAACACAGTATCAATGATTCCGAAGTTCCCAACTTACGTAAACGTAACGTAAGCGCTATAGAAACCAAATAGATGCACACATTGAAATGTGATAAACCAGAAGCAATATTATACAAAATAATGAAAGAAAGGCTTATGTAGATTTTTCTGATGTACCTATTATAATTCGTTCCTTAGAAAATCACTAAATTGGTGCAAAAATTAGCAATGGAACTCAATGTTTCAATAGTGAAATGTACTTTTCCTGAAAAATTTGATTCATTTTGAATATTATCTAGTATCAAAGTGTATGGCTATTCCTCACAATCAGTACAATCATAGTATCACAGCATATGTTACTTATGCTGTGATAGTATGCTCTCGGTGTGGTGAAATATTCTTGCATGTTTTGTAGTGAATTCGTTGTCGATATCGCACGATGTGACATACTCTCCAATACCAATATCATACCTCTCCATCTGTACTATTAATTGTGACGTGATTTTCACAATCATATATAGAGTTCATTTGTCCTGTAAGATTTGAACCAGACAGAACAAAATAGAGTTGAAATGTGAATGGATTTTCACAATAAACTGAAATATCAAATTTCAAAAGTGGGCACATTTGTACATAGTGTTAACTGACAAAAAACTCGACCAATGCAAATTAAAATATATTTCATATACAGGGTGTTAATTAAGTACGTTGACAAACTTCAGGAGGTGATTCTTTGAAGGTTTTCAGGACGAAATGTTCATATAAACATATGTCTCAAACGGCTTGGTTTTCGAGATACAGGGTGATAAAAATACATTTTTTTCAAGATTTTTTAGAGTTAACTTCGACATTTTCTACAATAATCAGTTCAAATTAGGCAAGTACAATCCATTCAATAGTACGCACGATACAAAATAATGCATTTCTCAAATAATTCACAGGGTCCTCCTTTTTTCAGAGTAAAGCTTTGTTCGACCCTTCAGAATTTTTTTTCCGCCGCCACTGACATATTATCAGAAAGGAATAATGAATGTTGTTTCATTTAACATCTTTTTGCTCTCTTGATGTTTTTCATTTACTTGTACGGTTCAGGAGTTACAATGAAAATATTAACGCAAACATTTTTCAGTAACGCATAACATAAAGAAATTTGAGAAGCAAATAGTCTAACAAACTTGAAGGGTGATTCTTTGAAAGGTTTCAAGATGAAAAGTTCATATAAACATGTCCCAAGCGGCTTGGTTTTCGAAGTACAGGGTGATCAAAATACATTTTTTAGGAGTTTTTGGAGTTTACTTCGAAATTTTCGACAATAATCGATCCAAATTAGTTCAAATTGGACAAGTACAATCCATTCAATAGTGCGCATGATATAAAATAATTCATTTCTCGAAGTGTCATTGCCACTCTCCAAAGATTAGCGCGTGACGCAATACGTCATTTTGTTCTCATTACACAAATAGCTATTTTCTGCTCGTGTAGAGAAAATGTAATGTTATGGTGCTCCCATACATTTTTTACCATAACTCAGGTTGAATATGTATTGCACAAAGTTAATTATGGCAAAATAATTTTGGACATTTTCAATAGTGAATAACTTTATTATCAAATACTAGAGCAAAGTAACATAAATTCCCTAGGAATAAAATTAAGTTCAGAAAAGGACCATTATTGAAATTGATATGTCAGAGCAGCTGCTGGAAATGGCCACCGCCAACTTCAATGCATGCGTTTATGCGCCTAACCATAGACTGGCGGACACGCTCAAAAATACCAGGAGTGTTTCTTATAATTCCGCATGACTCCTGTATGCGATTCCTCAGGTCTTCTTCAATTTGAACAGGAGTTCGGTACACTAATGATTTAAGGTGCCCCCAGAGGAAAAAATCAAGTGGATTCATATCGGGTGACCTTGGTGGCCAAAGTTGTGGCCCACCACGCCCAATCCAGCGATCAGAATAATTCTCTTCTAAATATTGGCGTGCAACCAATCTGAAGTGTACCGGAGCACCATCATGCATAAACCAAATTCCAATTCTTTCCCTCAGTGGGATCTCTTCTAGGAGTCCAGGTAAGATGAATTCAAGAAAATGTCGATAATGATCACCATTGAGTCTATGAGGCAGAAAATGTGGCCCGATAAGGAAATTCCCTACAATTCCAACCCAAACATTCACAGAAAACGTCTCTTGAAAATGGTTTTCTATCACGGCGTGTGGGTTTTCATCAGCCCACATATGATTGTTGTGAAAATTAATAATGGCTTTATGGGAAAAGCATGCCTCATCGGTGAATAACACTTGAGATAAAAACCATGGATTTTCCAACAATTTATTTCGAATCCAAGTGCAAAAAGTTAATCTCTTTGGAAAATCCCTTGGCAGAAGAGCTTGAACACGCTGTATGTGATAGGGATAAAGTTGTTGCTCTTTCAAAATTTTCCATACCAATACATGGGTTACGTTAAACTGTGCCGCAATTTGTCTTATACTGGTGTCTGGATGCTGCTCAATTTCGTTAAGTACAGCTTCTTCTATCTGAACTGTTCTAACTCTCCTGGGTCTTCCTGTGAGAACAGCAGACCTCTTGAAAGTACCCGTTTCACGAAGACGGGAGTGAATATTGATGAACATTTGTGTGCTGGGAATATGACGTTGTGGAAATCTTTCTAGATACATTCGTCTGGCGGCACGAGCGTTACCATCAGCTATTCCATACATTAAGTGCATGTCTGCCATTTCTGAATTTGTATATTCAACCATTTTATCCAAAGGAATATTGAATGAATCTGCTTTATAGCTTGCACTAATGAAGAATTAACAATGAGACAGTTTCTCAACTTTCGATAACTGTCAAGTTGTTGATATTTAAATAAATGAATTAATATCAAAGCCCACTTTGCTATTTTTATGAATTCAAATTGATTACAAAATTTCTGCGTTACTGCAGAAGAAAAAACAAACCGAAATTTCTGATAAAATAATGTACTCCGTACGGAAACAAAAATTTGTTTGATTTAGTTTTTCGGAGTTATGACCAGAGATTCATAAATGAAAATCAAATGTGTAATGATCTGCGACTATTAGATAAACCCTATTAACTATCTTCCATTACAGGATTACCTTTCGGAAGTTTTTTATGTCGAAAAGGAAACGTTCAATTGAAAACTAAAAAATATCTTTTTTTAAAATAACAAAAAAGAGTTCTCTATCAAGACTGATGGGTAAAAACATTTTTAATCAAATATCTCAATGAAAATGCACATTTTTACCATCAGAATCTTCAGGTTGAAAGTTAAGGTTTTCCCAATATCTGTCAGATCTAGTTTAATATCCAGCGTACCGCAGTGACGGGGAGATAGTAGTTTTCTGTTAGATATCACAAAAAGAAATCACATCTTTACAATAACAAGCTTTTATTTAGCTTCACTTGTAACTAACTAACAAACAATTTAATAAAAGTTGAATTTGACCCACTTCTAATACTCCGATTAATTTGAAATTTGGCAGGTTTCCGTAATTCCGGTGACAATGCATTAAAAAAAATGTTTGTTAAAAAACAAAATGGCGGCTCCAATATGGCGGACGAGTTTTGTGATTATGATCCGATTCTGTTCAAAATTGGTAGATATGTGATGGTTTTTGGGTTGGAGATTTTCAGTTTCACATAAAAAATAAACTAAAATGTTAAAAATGAAAATTATAAAAAGAAAACATTTTAAAGTTTTTATACAATACACTGAAAAGGAAAAAATAATTCATTTCATTGTTTGATCTAGGTAATCTTGTACAGAAAGATTTTGATACTCACAGAATAACCTACAAAAAATGAAACAAATTATTTTTTCATTTTCAGTGCATTTGTATAAAAGCTTGTCTTTATATTTTTTATTGTATAATTTTTATTCATCGTAGATTTTTCTAATTCTGAAAAAATATTTCCATCAATTTACAATAATTGAAAATGTTTAATTTTCAAATTTTCTAATGTTATGCCACACTGGAAAATGTTTAAATTAATATTTTCATTATAGCCCCTGAACCGTCCAAGTAAATGAAAAAATGCAAGATATCAAAAAGATGTTAAATGAAACAACATTGATTATTCCTTTCTCATAATATGTCAGTGGCGGCGGAAAAAAAAATTCTGAAGGGTTGAACAAAGCTTGACTCTGAAAAAAGGAGGACCCTGTGAATTATTTAAGAAATGCATTATTTTGTATCGTGCGCCCTATTGAATGGATTGTACTTGCCTAATTTGAACTGATTATTGTCGAAAATGTCGAAGTTAACTCTAAAAAATCTTGAAAAAAATGTATTTTTATCGCCCTGTATCTCGAAAACCAAGCCGTTTGGGACATATGTTTATATGAACTTTTCGTCCTGAAAACCTTCAAAGAATCACCTCCCGAAGTTTGTCAACGTACTCAATTAACACCCTGTATAGCAGAGAAGTATTTCATTGATGACATTTTCTGGTGAATTTGAAAGAAATAATATCGAGTGTATAGCTAATCATTTGAACAGAGAATTTAAGTTTACTAAGTTTATGGTATTCCAATCAGTAACTATAAAAAAGATCGATGTCTTCCTCATATTCAACCATATTCATACACGATTCATGTGTTAATTTATCCCGAATCATGACTTACAAAAAAAATTACCAGTTCAATATGATGACCTATATTTTATATCACCCGGTGCAGTAACAGAGTTTTAAGAAGTAATAATCCAAGAATAAAGGTATTTATATTGATAACCATGACCAAAATCGGTGGTCATTATGACCGCTACGGCACCACAGAAAAGAATCGCAGCGGTCATAATGACCGCTATCGCACTCAAGGTGTTAAATAAAATAAAAAGATTGATGGTTTGACTTTTCTGTTCATTCAGTTCCATGTAGAGGACGGTTAATTATGAAGCAATATCTCCCACAGAAGCCTGATATAGAGTTTAATCTGGATCATAACTTACAAAAAAATTACCAGTTCAATATGATGACCTATATTTTATATCACCCGGTGCAGTAACAGAGTTTTAAGAAGTAATAATCCAAGAATAAATGTATTTATATTGATAACCATGACCACTTTGTAGAAAAAGTGTTTAAAACAGCCGCAGTAGAGGTCCAAAATCGGCGATCATTATGACCGCTACGGCACCACAGGAAAGTATCGAAGCGATAATAATGGCACTCAAAAGATGTTAGGTAAATAAAATTTAAAAAAAATGGTTTGAGTTTTTTATTCATTCAATAACAGTCAACTTGTCGATTATTGTCGTATCGTAATCAATGGTTGTATTAATAGGCAGGTACGATGTTCAACAACTTAGTATTTAGAGAAAAACAAAACATCCATTAGCTTCGACATATCTATACAATTACAACATTATTCATCGGACAAAACAAAATATGCAAAGATTGCGACAAAACAGACATACGTTATTTTTCTGCTTGTGTACCTTTACTTCATGCAATCAGGTCAGTTCTGTTTGGATTAGTTTATTTTTAGGAGGTATTTTATTATGTAACCAGCCGTAAGTGAATGAAGGCTGAATTAAATGACGGAACCGATATGAAATGAAGGTCCGTACATCAATTTTTAAGATAAATCTGTGCTGGTCCTGAACAATTTTCGATACACACTAACGGGATAAAATATATCCACTTCGAATATGTTTGTAGTATATTAATGTACACTAATTTTCCTACGTTCACGCTATAATTTTACCAACTATAGTCCGTAAAATAAAGGAATGGAGTAATAAACCTCTCAGATACATCGATTCCATAGACGTACCGTAATTTATCGGACCGGGTATAGGTATAAGTACGAAACCTACAATCTTACAAAAAATAGCCATTTTTATAACTCTAGGAACTGATAGAAGGGTATAAGAATTGGTTACAAGCAAGTATTGCTTGTAAATAATTTTTTGTAATAATTTAATTCGGCTACATTATTCTTCTTTCACGTTTTCAACTTCTAAAGTACTATAATCGGTGAAAATACACATGTTACTATTTTTTTCAAATTTATTACTAACTAACTGTCGAGAAATAACATTCTATATCGACGTAAACCTAAATATTTTCATAAAATATTTTCCATTGTGTCTCACCTACCATGCTCACCATGGGTATATTTTTAATGGTGAGAGATACGAGGTCGATTAAATGACACCAAATGTAGAGTTTATCAAGGCCAACTATAATATGAAAAACTATTTTGATAACATCTATTAGTTTTTGTTTTATACGCAAAAAAACAGATTTTGATAATTTTCATGTCTCCTCCGTTACTTCTTTATTTATGAAAATATTCAAATGGGAATTTCACATTTCAGTTTTTCAAAGAGATTTCGAAAAAATTATGAAATTTATACCAACTCTTCTAGATTTTGATATATCAGCACCAACTTTTATTTTTCAAATGTAGGTCATAGCTCACTATGACTTAGTTATGAATAATTAGTTTTTCTCTTACAGATGATTTGTCACAGTATTAGTTTGTTGTTGATAACAACGGAGTCATCGTCATTTATACAAAAACAAAAACTATTTTGAAGTCGCCATCTTGAATTTATAAATTTTAACAACAAAATCATGATCTCCGACCTCAAAAATCCCCACATACCAATTTTGAATGGAATAGGACCATAATCACAAATCTCGTCCGCCATATTGGAGCCGCTATTTTTTATTTCAACAAATTATCCATAATGCATTGTCACCGGAATTATCAACATCTGCCAAATTTCAAGTTATTAGGACGGCCAGAAGTGAGTCAAAATTCACTTGCAAGATTTGATTACAGACAGACAGACACCGGGAAATGTGAAACTAAATAAAGGATTGTAAAAAGTATTCAAATAGTAATTTACGTAACAATTCCGGAAAATACTGTTTTTTTGGACGAGTAGACCAAATTCTAGGACGAGCGTTAGCGAGTCCTGGAAGTCTACGAGTCCAAAATAACTGTTTTCGGACGTGTTGCATACACTATTTTTTCGGCAATCATGTAGAATAACAAATCAATGAGACGGATTTAGTCTAAGAGACGAAGAGAGGTCGACTTTCACCCATCTGTTAACCGGATGAAACGATTCCAAATTTGAATATTTCGAACATTTCAGTTCTTATTTGTATTATGAAATTCGAACAGAAGATAGGTACCAACAGAAACATTCTAATTCTTATTTATATTAATATTTGTATTCAAATTAGAGCACTACGTACTTCCCGGACTAGGCCGGGAAGTGCTACTTTCCCAAAGAAAAAGTGTCCGGGAAGTGAACACTTCCCGGATGGTTGCTGAAAAAAGTCTTTCCTTATTTTCTACACACCTGATGCTGTTTTGAACACTTGACCTTAAAACGTTTCTTTTAGTTATTTCAGATTTTCAGCTTCGTCAAGTAGGCTTCAGAAACAAAGTAGGTAGGTAGGTAATAAATTAACAAATATCTGTCGAAATTTCAAATCAGAATGGATTTATCGAGGGGCTATATATGAAAATATAAAGAGAAAAGTTATTGGGATAACCCTCAGATTGTTGTGCAACCGTAGACACGTGTTTCGAGCTTAAGCTCTCATCAGTACGGTAAATTCAAGTGTGAAGCTGGTTTTAAATATCTGAGCTGGAAATGAATAACTTTAATAATGAAGAAAGATATGATATGATTTCCTGTTACATAAGAAATTTGAGAAATTCAAGAAATGCAGCAAATGAATACTTAAATCGTTTTCCTGAGCGTCATCAGCCGCATGAGACTATTTTTCGTAGACTTGAAGTTAATTTGTTAATTTGAGAACATATGGATCATTTTTGAAGCAAAATAAGGAATCAGGGATATTGCTGGTGTAGAGGAAGTATTAAATCCAGTTGCGCAAAATCCAAGAGAAATTCAAAGAAATACACGGATATCAATGTCGAAAGTAAGTCGTATTTTGAGAAAAAGAAAATACCAAATATATAAATTACACGTTAGCCATCAGGCACTACGACCAGGAGATGCTGAAAGAAGATTAAATTATTATAACTGGTTCATTGACCAGTGCAATAACAATGAATATCGCGAAGAATTCCCATTTCGCGTATTGTGGACAGATGAATCACGATTCACAAATAATGGAATGTTCAATAGTCATAATCGACACTATTGGTCAATTGAGAATCCCCGCATTAATGTTAAGGTTAGAAATCAGCATCGTTTCGGCTTTAATGTGTGGTGCGGAATCCATATATCTATTAAATACGAATATTGATAACACGCCATAAGACGCAATGTTATCAGATTGAAGCCAGAAATATATATCTTACCTTTTCTTAAACGGTCGCTGGAAAACTATTGCGCATGGCAAATTCTGAATCACGAGAAATGTCATAAATTTTTAAGGTTAGGCTTCTTTTGGCATTTTCAACCGTCCCATATTGAAAATGGGCTAACATTTTTCTGAAATGTGGATAAATTAGGAATAAAAATTATGCAAGACGGTCAAGTAAACTTCATGTCATTAAAAAAACGATTCATTGATCCATTTGTAACTCTAAAATCAATAAAATGTATGTTTGTTACCTGCTACCAGAGTTTCATCAATCAATTGTCTGCCAAAAGCGGATAAAAACCCATTAAACTTGAGGAAATATGGATTGAGTATGTAACGGGCTGTTGTTTGAAAAGGTAAATATCGTTCCACATCGGCCTCATAACCGCCGAGAAAAATAGTTTGCTGGTAGTGATGTATTTTCCCCTTCTGAACACGAACTCGAAGTAAAACGCCGGCGGCGATCTTAAATTCTTTCAGGCATGAATGAATCTAGAAATTTATGAAATGTGTCATATTCTCAGGAAAGAAACCCATATAATGCCGCACAATCTACACTTGCTCTCTGTAACCTTATCCGGATATGAGGTTATGTTGGAATTTGCCGAATTAGCACCACACAACATATGCTTCTCATATCTTCGATAATTGTTGCTACCGAATCATGCACGCTAGAAAGAGATGAAAAAACAAAATCATGTCTTTGAATTGGAATCTTCCGCGCAAGCGCATTAATTCAGCAGCGTCCAATTCGAAGTCGATGCTCATTTTTTTTGGCATCACATAGGCTGTCTTTATTATCCATATTCATAGTTAATAGATATATGGCGGAATCCTTGGAGGACGAATAATAGGACCCATCATATTTGAAGGCAATTTAAATAGACATCGCTATTTGAATATGCTTCAAATAGATGTGGAAAGATATTTGGATGAGATATACCTATCAACAAATGTGGTTCCAGTAAGATGGGTGCCCAGCGCACAACGCTGTTTAATTTCAAATTATCTGAGAAAGAGGTTACCGGGATGATGGATTGCTAATAGAGGTCATTGTTTATGGCCTGCCAGATCCCCTGATCTCTCCCCAATTGATTTTTTTCTCTGGGGGTATGTGAAGAATAAGGTATATCAGAGAACCTATAACAACGTTGAGGAATTGGAAGAGGCTGTTCTTCACACTTTTAGAGCAATTGACTATAATACTTTAAGAAATGTTCTAAGAGCAAGTGTACGAAGATGTATCAAACGCGTAGAATGTGAAGGTGAACTTTTTGAGTACCTTTTATAGATGTTTCATTGTTTCTAGTTGCAGGATAAAGGAAGTACGCATTGCTGAATTTTTTGAACTTTTTGAATAATTCTTATTACAAGCCTGTATTTAGTTTCACCTTTCCCGGTGTCTGTCTGTAATCAAATCTTGCAAGTGAATTTTGACCCACTTCTGGTCATCCTAATACTTGAAATTTGGCAGATGTTCATAATTCCGGTGACCATGCATTATGGAATTTTTGTTGAAATGAAAAATTAAAAATGGTGGCTTCAATATGGCGGACGAGATTTGTGATTATGGTCCGATTCCATTCAAAAATGGTATGTGGGGGTTTTTGAGGTCGGAGATCATTATTTTTTCGTTAAAATTTATAAATTCAAGATGGCGAATTCAAAATAGTTTTTGTATAAATGATGATAACTCCGTTGTTATCAACAAAAAACTATTACTGTGACATATCATCTGTAAGAGAAAAAAAGTTATTCATAACTAAGTCATAGAGAGCTATGACCTACATTTGAAAAATAAAAGTTGGTGCTGATATCTCAAATTCTAGAAGAGTTGGTATAAATTTCATATTTTTTTCGATATATCATTGAAAAACTGCCATGAGAATGTGAAATTCCTATTCGAATATTTTCATAAATAAATAAGTTACGGAGGATACATGAAAATGATCAAAATATGTTTTTTGCATATAAAACAAAAACGAATAGATTTTATCAAAATATTTTTTCACTTTATAGTTGGCCTTGATAAACTCCAAATTTGGTGTTCAACCGACCTCATATCTCTCACCATTAAAAAAATACCCATGGTGAGCATGATAAGCGAGGATAGCTCGAACGGAGAGCGCCGGTACACCGATATCTGAAGCCAAGCAACGCTATGCGAGGCCGGGGTTTGGATAGGTGGCCTACGGACCTCCTTTCGATATTCTCCTCGGATCGTGCTAGGAATCGCACGTAAAAAGGTAATACTTCGGTAATCCTTGGCTCGCACAAGTTTCGGCTTTTGAGGGCTGCCGTTCGTAAGGGGACGACAGCTGGGTAACGGAAAAAACAATTTTAACAATTTTTTTTTAACACACTGTATATTTATTAAAATAAAATTTCAGATGAAAATATTACCTAGGTAAATCTAAATAGAAATTAAATATTTGACATCTTGACAGTGGCAAATCTAAACAGAAATTATGCATTTGACAGCTTATCCGCAATTGTGTGGATATAAGCCACTTTTCGTGGGACTGTAGAGTGCGGATATACGTTACTTTCCTAAGTGGTCGTTGGAAAAATTGATTGATACACGCCTATTCTGTCAGTCGATAAGAATCCTCCAATTTCCAGGAATCTGCCAATCAACTGTCATTTTTGTAAAAAGCTTGGCACCTAGCTTTCCAATTAAATAATAAATATGCACCATGATTCTTTCTACCTTCAAATTAATATCCGAAAACAAAAAATATGAGCGTATAGGAAATTGATACTCAGCAAGAGTTTCTACTTCATGCGACTCGATCGTGATTACCGAACATAACCTAAAAAATTTGCAAAGTTGTGAAAAGCGGTTTTTTGTTGATAACTAAAAAACTACAGCTCTGATCGAAAAAAGTCAAATTAGGAAATTGTAGGTATCAAAAAGATCTATCATTTCAATCACCTATAATTTTCCGATATCATTGATACTTTTCGAGTTATATCGGAAAATCCGTGAAAAATCGGGTTTTCTATAACTCGTTAACTGTAAGCTATTCAAACTTGTTACTTACCGTTATGCGTAGCCTATGACAAGCCAAAGAAGTATTTTTTTGAAAAATTTATGAACATTGATTAATTTTCAAAATATATGAAGTTTTCTCAAAAAAGATGCTTTCTCAATATGGCTACTCTTGCTCGGGGAATGATGCTACAGTAACGATTCATGGCTTATTTTTTTCTGTAAGAGTTGTTCTTTCATATTATCGAATGAGTATATTGATTTTTTAAATTTTAAGGGTCAAAAAATGCACAATTTTTTACATGTTTTTTTTTAAACATTGCTCAATTTTCTTTTTATATGAATGACTTTCATGAAAATGGATTTCTAGCATGACTTCAAGCATTCAGAAAAAAAAATTAATTCCTACGATCACCAGGAGCCGAGATAATCTGGAAGACGCAATAATCATCGTACAGCAGTCACCTTCATGGATATTAAGGTTGAATACCTATATTTTCAATAAAAAAATACTAGGATGTCTAGTTCATTTGCAGTATTATTAATTGATGAATAAAGTGAGGCGTGCAGGCGCGGATCGCGATAGCTGTAGTGGGTGGCGGAGTGGGGATAGCACTGAAAACTTATTTCGTGCGTTCAAAGTGGCTTGTGCTTGAAAAATATTGAGTATCTCGGCTTGTTGTTCACGTACGTTTTCTTTTGCAATGTACACGAGTACTTGAAATTGAACCAATAACTTTTCTTTTCTTTTTCAATAACACTGTCAGGACGAAAGTGTCTTTAATGTCAACAGTATTTGTGTCCCCACTGCGCCACCCGCTAAAATTGCATCGCTCCGCGCCTGCACGCCTCACTTTGTTCATCAATTAATAAAACTGCAAGTGAACTATAGATATATCCTAGTATTTTATTATCGAAAATATAGGTATTCAACGTCAATATCCATGAAGGTGACTGCTGTACGATGTTTATTGGGCCTTCCAGATTTTTTTGAAATAAAAAAAATTATCTCGGCTCCTAGTGATCGTAGGAATTCAATTTTTTTTTAATGCGTGAAGTCATGCTAGAAATCTAATTTCATAAAAGTCATTTCTATAAAAACAAAATTAAGAAATTTATTCAGAAAAAACATGTAAAAAAATTGTGCAATATTTTTAAGTAATTTTTTGACACTTAAAATAAATAAAATCAATATACTTATTCTATAATATGAAAGTACATCTCTTACATAAAAAAATAAGCTCTGAATCGTTACTGTAGCATCATTCTCCGAGCATGAGTAGCCATATTGAGAGAGCATCTTTTTTGAGAAAATTTCATATATTTTGAAAAATAAACAATATTCATCAATTTTCTTGAAAAATACTCTTTTGGCTTGCCATAGGCTACACAAAACTGTAAATAACAATTTTTAATACCTTAATGAACGATTTTTTACGGTTTTTCTGATATAACTCGATAAGTATCGATGATATCAAAAAATTATAGGTTATTCAATTGATAGATCTTTTTAATACCTACAATTTCCTAATTTGACTTTTCTCGATCAGAGCTGTAGTTTTTTAGTTATCAACAAAAAACCGCTTTTCGCAACTTTGCCAATTTTTTAGGTTATGTTCGGTAATCACGATCGAGTCGCATGAAATAGAAACTCATCCTTAATTCTAATTTCCTATACGCTCATATTTTTATTTTTCGGATATTAATTTTTGCACATTTAACATTGGGCCGCTTCCTCGTTTCTTGGACTAAATTGAATTGTCTGTAGTTGTGTGTCCATTGATCTTCCTTAAATACATTCAAGGTCATATTTTTATAAATAAATATATATTTGAAATTGTATTCAAATTATATTGTTTTCTGGCAAAACATCCGTTGATTCTCAATTGTTTGCCTTGACAATAAAATGTTCACACAATCAACCGTGTATTTATCAATTAAAAGAATTATCTCTTGAGTATTTACTCCTGATTATTTCCCTCATCGCTCATCATAAAATATATCAATCAGACACCACCACTTTTTGAAAAAAATCCGTTTAGATAAGACAAGTGATTAAATCACCAGACCTGTCTAACCGCAGTTGAATTTTTGTTCTCCGTATTGGTTTTCGTTTTGTCGTTTATTACTTTTTATTACATTTCATCAGTAAAAACTACATTTTTGAAAGAATTCTTGTACAAATATTTTGACATTCGGCGATGAAAATACGTCAGAATTTGAAATGTTTACATGCCAAAAAGGCTACTTTACTGCATATTGCTGGGATGCCCAAAAATATGAAATTTATGATTTGTTGTTTATAAAAAAATTCTTAGAATATGTCAAATTTTATTACCAATATAATTATTTGTTGTTGGCTTTAATCTAAGTTATTCAGGAAATAATCTAGCCGTATACTACTCGACCTATGAATTTAAAATAATGGATTGAACTCTAAAAATATTTTTTGCTTGATTTCGCTTTTTGGAAAATGGGTTCGTAATAACAATAATAAATTTGAAGACGTATTTGAACAGTATTACCAGTAATTCTAGTTAGTTGCATTCCAGCAAAATTTTAATATCTCTTATTATGTTGTTTCATTCATTTCGTCATTTCGTATTCGTTTATAGCTTAAAGAATTAGATCACTTGGCGTCGGCACTTTGATCTTTTTGTTCACGTTTGTCCACTGCGCAACCTGTAATCTTATCCCACGCGCACACCGCCGCTGGCAATTTATACAATGCTCAAAATGTAAATGTATAAAGTACTTGAAATAAAAAATGGTTCTCTAAACGGTGGATGTTTTGACCGTGTTGAGCTCTCATTTTTTTATTTCAAATTATTGTCGTTCAATATTGTTAGGGGTTACCAGGGTTCTTATGATAGGAAGGGGTTATGAAATAAATGAGCATTTAGACAAGGGGAAGACTGAGGAGAGGGATAGAATACGTCATTGGAGGGGAATTAATTTTGCGAATAACTAAAGTTACTAAAGCCCGTGGCTCATATAAATCATAATAAAATCCTATGCCTAATTCTTTTATTTTGTAATGCTAGTTATTAATTACAAGTTTAATATTATAACAATACTCCTACATCATACTATGATGATACATTGACATTCCGTATATTCCTCGATAATAAGAATAAAACACTTAAGCAGGAATGGATCAGTATTCCAAAGAATGGGTACCTATTGATTTTTCCTGGATTTGGTCAGACCATTTTGATAAAAGTGATTTTGAAACGAATCTTCAAGAATTTCTCCTACATGAGAAGTCAAGACAAAGGCTTAGGATGAACGGTGAGATCATACTGTTCTAACGAGAAACAGAACTCAATCTGGTTTTGGATAGAAACTATTGAAAGAGAATATTTTGCTATGACATCAAGATATAATGTTGGTGTTCCTCTTTAGTTATTCCTACCAAGACCTGTTGGCCAAAATCTACTGCAAGTCTGTCCACTGGGATATCGGATCAATTTGCCATCGAAAATTCACCTATGACATTTCAAGAAGCACCTGCAGTTCCATTGGAGATGAGATATGCTTGCCTGAATCTGTACTCAATGCCGATCGTTTGCCATCAAATAATGGTTTGTACATTATATTCTATTCCTGGTGCTATGAAATGACTGATATGAATAGGTGCTTTTATGCCATTTCAGATAAGGATTCACAGTCTCCTTCCACCGCTTGTTTACAAGAACAATGCAAAGAACGAGAAAAAGTGAGATGATCGAAGGAAGATTTATCAAAAGCTAAATGAGGTACAGTAGAACCCCGATTATCCGTGCGCGCTTTATCCGGGCGGCGGATTCTCCGTGCGGCATGTTAAATTGGTCATCCGTGCGCGGATTATCCGTGTCTGTTGGCCAGAGGTTGGCGCGTGAACATTGAATGCACCGCGCAGACGCTCGTCTCGTACAGACGTTCGTTTCGGGGAATCCCGAATTTACATATGTGTTTAATTATTACTTTCGTCAACTATAAACAATATCAACCCGACTCGTTAAACACGCACAAAATGCAGCGTACCGGTGCTACCGAAAAGCGTAAACGCAATGTATTATCTTTAGAACAAAAAATGGATATTTTAAAACAATTATAACATTATAATTCTTATAACGGAGCATGACCTAAAACCCGAGAAAGTGTATAATGGCGACGAAACTGGACTTTATTGGAAAGCAATGCCGAAGAGAACACTTGCTGCAGGCTCAGAAACTAGTGCACCAGGTTAGCTTTATTTTTGTACTGTACTGATTGTTTTTGTTAAATTTATTTTTTTATTTAAGTTTCAAGGTAAGCAAAGACCGTTTAACAGAGTTATGCTGTGCTAATGCATCAGGAAGCCATAAGCTTAGGCTAGCTGTCATAGGAAAATAAAAAAATCCGAGGGCTTTTAAAAATGTAAAAACACTGCCAGTTGATTATTATAATCAAAAGGCTGCTTGGATGGATCGAGTGATTTTTAAAAAGTGGTTTTTTGAAAAATTTATACCTCAAGTTAAAACTTATTTGCAAGAAAATAATCTTCCACCCAAGGCTGTACTGTTACTGGATAATGCTCCATGGCATCCTGATGTAGAGCAACTAAAATCAGCAGATGGGAACAGATTCGTAGCATATTTTCCTCCTAATGTGACATCTATTGCCCAGCCCATGGACCAAGGTGTTATAGAGACCATGAAGAGGCTTTATAGGAAAGACCTTATGCTCCAATTGTTGGGAGAATGTGACTTTATGGGATTTTGGAAACGTCTGAATTTGAAAGAAGCAATTTATGCTGTAGCTCGGGCTTGGAGTGATGTGAAAGAGACTAACATTAAAAGAGCATTTGATAAAATTATGACCTTAACATCAGATGAAGAAGATTGTACTGAAGATGAAGATGAAAATGAGTTATCAGTCGAAGACATCGCATCTATAGCCTCGCAAATCAAAGGCTTGGAAGAAATAGATAACGCAAAAATACAGGAATGGATAGAATGTGATCACGACGAAAAGGGGTATCAGAATATTATTGACGAAGATTATCTAAATAACCAGACCTCTGCAGAAAGTTCTGACAAAAGTAGTGATGACGATGAAAATAATGTCATCATCAAAACAAGTCATAGAGAAGCAGGAGATGCAGTAAATGTACTTATCCATTACTTTGAAGAACAACCTGAAACTGATGACATTCATCTACTTCAACTTAGAAAAATTAAGGAAATTATAAGGGATAGAATTTACGTGGCCCAAAAACAAAAAAAAATTACTGATTTTTTTTGTTAGTGATTTTATTAACGTTTTTAGTTATTACTGTTCATATACGTTGTATTATGTTTAAATATTAAAACTTTTGTTTTTTGTTACATGTATGTATCACGTTTCTTTTATTCTTTTGATATGCATTTGTGTAAATAAATTATTAAAGAAATAAAAATGAAGTTTTTGGATTATCCGTGTTTTCGATTATCCGGCAAAGGTCCGGTCCCGGCAGGCCCGGATAATCGAGGTTCTACTGTATATCAGTAAGAAAGCGTACTTATTTTTTCATACAGAAATAAAAGTTTCCATTACGAAGTATAAGAACTTTCCTAACTTATTGTGGCAAGATTGATTTGAACTCAGGAATTTTGAAGGATGTACTTGAATTCATAATAGAATTATTACAGAACGATGCAAAAATAAATGACATGTTCAGTTTTGATTACTTATATTTCGGTCGTCCATCCATGGTTGAAAGATTTCTATCTCTCTCAAATTTTTTCACAACGTTTCAATTGCTTGAATCCGCAATCGTCTTCTGGTGAATAGTGACAAAATCAGAAGCTACGCGACCTTTTATAGGTCTATAATTAAAGTGTAATTACGCGCGCCACAAGACCGCGCGTAATTACACTTTAATTATAGACCTATAAAAGGTCGCGTAGCATCTGATTTTGTCACTATTCACCAGAAGACGATTGCGGATTCAAGCAATTGAAACGTTGTGAAAAAATTTGAAAGAGATAGAAATCTTTCAACTATTAAGATGATGGACGTCCGAAATATAAGTAATCAAGTACCACATCGTCTGAAACATTCAAACACATGTTCAGTTTTATTTGAAATATTAGATGTGTACAATTTTACTACTTGCCATAGAATAGATATATAGAATTGTTCTATTTTTTTACATAAAAAAATTATAAAGTACCATTTATGAAACAATGTATAAATGATTCCGAAATGTATAAAATAAAACATTGACTCACATCATAAATAACAGTATTCGACTACTAACCTATGTCAAGCAGAGCCGGACTGGGACCATTTGGCCCACGTGGCAGGGACCTATTTGGCCCAACACTTCCCCATTGAAAAAATCTTATTTATAACAAGTTTTGGCCCACCACTTTCTCATTGAAAAAATTATTCATAATGAGTTTGGACTTCCATCATTTGCCAACTTTTATTAATAAAACTACTAAATTACAAAAATAAATTTTTAAGTTCAAAGATAAAATAACAAACAAAATATAAAAAAGGTAATTAAATGAAAACGAAAGTAAAATCTTTTTAGGATTAAAAAAAAATGTAAATATTCGTAATATATAAAAATAAAAGCGATAAGTAGGAACAGAAAAAAAAAAAATTTCAATAAATGTAAAATATAGAGACCACTACAACAAAAGTTTGCTTCTAGGGGTTTTGTTATGGTACACAAAAACTACAGGAACATCAATCTTCCTTCCTATGGTAAAACCTAGCAACTTTTAGGAGTTACTAGAAAATTAAAAAATTATAAAACTGAAAGTAGAAGTCGAATGAAAAAAATCGTGGCATGCGGCTTTGACATAATAGAATGGGTCAAAATTCAAAATATTCGGTGAAAGCTTTTTGAACATTTCACATATTAAATACAATTCAGAACCTAATAACTACAGTTAATAATTTTCACCAAGGGACGGCAGAAATATGTCATATGTCTACACTTAACAGTTTACTTAATTGAAAACTGGAAATGAGAGATACTACTAAATGAGTGTTATATGGCTTCAAGAGATTTCAGAAGATTTTGCTACTTGTTGCAAGTTCAGTTATTTCTGTGTTATTTTTCATCAATATTTTAAAGCAAATCTCTTCCTGTGTTTATTACTAGCAATGATTTCAACAGATCATCCCCTAACGCTGATTTTAATCGAGTTTTAATTAATTTTAATTTTGAAAATACCCTCTCAAAGTTTAGCAGCGGCGACGGCGCGGGGAACGACTGGCTGAGCTGAGCAGAGCCAGGCCGGCGATAAATAATATTTTTATTTTTATTTCGAATTAAGGTTCATATAAACCCATGAAAAAATTAACAACAAAAAATTCGAGTTATTTTGTCATGCAAATTGAATAATAAGAGAGATGTAGAAGAAAATATGATGAACAGTTTTCGAGGAAAAAATTAAAACATAATTTTTAGAGTTTTTTAAGTTTTCCCAAAAACCATTCATCAGATTCCATTTCAATCATGACATATCAATGTCGAAGTAAAAGATTATCACGATTTTTTTCAAAATTTTCTACTTCAACGTTCCCCCACAATAAAAAAAAATTTGGAAATCTTGTTATAAAATCAAAGAGAGTTGAGAAGAATCGCTTTTGCAAGTAATATTTATATGAAATTCAAAAGACTGAACATTGAGGAATTATTCATACCATTTTTCAGAAATAAAATCAAACGATTTATATTTTCAATAATGATTTTCAAAATCTCGTACAAAAAACGGTAAATTGCTCCAGTAAGTGATTCCTCTGTAGTACATGAACGAAAAGACAAAAACAGTTCTGCTACTGTCCACAAGGTCTTGCACAGAATTATTGTCACTGTCATATTCACTGTACAGCGTTGCCAATAGTTCTAGACAGCGGTTACCGAAGTAATTTGTTTAATTTTTCGAAAATTAAAGTTACGTCGATAGGGGTTTGTCAGTTCATCAGTTGGATGTTGGATTGGTCCGCCTAAAGCCATGGAGTCCTTGGACACAATTGAAGAAGTATGTAAGTAATAAGTTTCGTGTTTTGCGATTTAAAATATCAGTTTTGGAAATGAAACAGGACGCAAAACAGAATTGAAAAATAGTAATAATAACCATAATAGCGTCTTTAGTGGCCATTCCAGTTGTTTTGAAATAAATTGATGTTATATACATAAAAAATAACGGCATAATAGGCAGAGTTCAGCTTATAAAGTTGAAAAATATTAATAAAAATTAATTATAGTGAGTTGTTCATATTAGCTGCTCTTTTTGAATTTTACCAACAATATTGTTGTTGGTGCTAAAAGCAAATCTAATCCAAGCAAGATCAACCCCGAATATCAGAGAAACAAACGAAATGAATACAATAAATAATACACAGGTGAACCGGAAAAAGGGCAATACCAAAGATTCCCAAGATCTCCTTCCACAGGAAAACCTACTGCACAGGCATCATCAATAAACCAATATCTAAGAAAAAGAATAAACCAGCTTCAAAGGAAATGGTCCACACCTTTTAATGAGGCCTGCGAAGCCGACATTCACAAAAAAACTGGTGATACTGCAAAACTGAAATATTTCGTAGACCACTGAACAGTAAGCCTATACGAAGAGCTGGAAAAAAAGAAAATAAAAGAAAGAAAGAACCTTGAAAACGTAGCTCAAAAACATAACAATAATCTCATAATTCCGAAAAACAATGAAATAAATCACCAAATTTCAAACAATACTTTATATGAACCATATCGATTACTATCAACTTGAAGATGATAAGGGATAAGGGTTAATGATCAGTGGAAGTGTATACCATTTAATTGTGTTTGAGTTATTTTGTATTTGGCCCCACATTTTGCTTTTGGCCCCCCACATTTTCTAAGGTTGGCCCAGGCGGCAACTGCCGCCCTGCCGCCCTGTCCAGTCCGACCCTGAATTGTCAAGGTACATTTAATTCTATAGGAGATTATTTTACTGCTTGATGAATTATTTCTCTAAGTATATAAATTTTGTCGATGAAATTTGAACAAGACAGAGTGAATGACTGTGACTAGAATATAAACTTTATATGTATATATGAACTTCAAGGACGAATAAAAATTTATCTATCATTTTGATCATTCACCCCATTTCACATTCACAGATTTTAGAATAAAATAGAAATCAATCATATTACAAATTACAGTTTCTTCTAGCACCTGAGGATCTGCAGTAATGTCAACATCAGAGAGTGCTTTTGATTTCTTTCATTAGACTGTTGTTTGAAAAGAATCTCTCTGAGGGATAAAATTTATTCAACTAGTGTTCCAACAAATATATTTAGATTAGTCTCTGAAATATACAGGCTGATTCACGGTGGATGGCACATTAGACGTTTCTGGTGAACCAGACAACGGATCACTTTGAAAATTTAATGGAGGGCATATTCGGACATTCTCTAGCCAACTAAAATATTTTCGACAATGCGGTGTTGCCGCTTCTATTAGAAAGCAGTAGCAACTTTGATTTTTCGAATGGAACACTCTGTATATAATATTATTTTTGGAATCTCCAACAATTGCCCGACAACTTTTCTTGATATTTCCCTATACCTATCTGTTACCGTTTTAGAAATAAAAATTAATTTCAATTTTTTTCTTCGAAAATCATGACTTCTAAAAATGCCGATATCTTTTAGTTAAGAAGTACTATGATATCGAAATTTGGTTTGGAGTTAGGTGATACTTGGACACTTCCCACACGTCAGCCTAATCTCCGTTACTTCAATACAGGGTGGTAAAAAAATACAGTTTTTTCGTTTGCTTGAAAAAGTTGCTGAAATTTGATTATTTTAAATGGAACACCCTATATATTATTGAAAATTCGGAAAGCTGCCAAAATTTGCTTTCTTTCTATGTATATCATACCTATACCTAACTAGTCAAGTTTCGGACTTATGAGCATTTATTTGTGAAAATGTCCCTTCAGAATGGTATTTCCATTCGGTATTTGGTAAGCAGGCCATGATTACTATTTGACAGTAGCGTTGTGACATTCTCCTAATAATATCGACATTTTCGTCACTTCAGAAGTTGCAAATACCTTATCAGCAGAACATGTAGAAAGTTCAATGAAATGTATCCGAATCTACCGCCAATGAACCTCAAGAAATTTATACGAATTCAGAACAATTTCAATGCATTTGGATCAACTTTAAAAGCACCAATAAACTTGCCTCGACCCGTAACTTCTGAAGACAACCAGATTAATGTCTTAGCATATTTTCACGCATTTCCCGAGTCATCGATAAGAAGTGCTGAAGAAGATTTGGGTATAAAATATTCATCGGTTCAAAGAATCTTGCGAAGACATAAAATGCATGATTATAAATTCACCAAAATTCAAGCAATGAAGCCTCAAGACCCTCAACAGAGAGTAGAATTTTGTGAAATGTTGTTGACACGCATTCAAGAAGATCCACTATTTTTAAATAAAATTATTTGGACTGATGAATCGAAATTTTCGAGAGAAGGGATTTTCAATAGAAAAAATCGTCATTATTGGTCCAGTGAAAATCCTCACGTCACAAAAGAAGCCGGATTTCAAGAAAAATTTAGTTTTAATGTCTTCTGCATGTTGATGGACAACAAATTGAGGTACGTGATATACGAGGAGTCATTAACATCCAGAAGCTACCTGAATATTTTGGAGAATACTGTAGAGAGTTTCGTGGATAATCTGCCACTCGAAGAATATCGAAACTGTTGGTACCAACTAGACGGAGCTCCTGCACATTGCACAAGAGAAGTGAGCGCAGAACTGGAAAGACTTTTTGACGATCGGTGGATAAGGCACTTGGGACCATGGAATTGGCCAGCGAGATCACCCGAACTTAATCCATTAGATTTTTATTTGTGGGGAATGTTTAAAGAAAAAGTTTACAAAATACCCGTGCGTTCGAGAGATGAATTGTTAGAAAGGATTGCCCAAACATTTGAAGATTTGGATCCCAATGAAATCAGATCTGCCACCACGAAAGCAGTCAACACCCGCATTTTAAAGAGCTTGGAAGTGAACGGCCAGCGATTCGAACATATTTTGAAATATTCCACATGATTGTTTTACTTTTTTATAATTATTCATATCAATATTTCCAATTTCAAGTTTCTTGGTGCTTTTTTAAAGTTTATCCAAACATATTGAAATTGTTCTGAATTCGTATACATTTCTTGAGGTTCATTGGCGGTAGATTCGGATACATTTCATTGAACTTTCTACATGTTCTGCTGATAATTTTGTCACACTGTCCAAAAATAATAAACAAATTCATAAGAACTTCGTTTGAATAGTTTTTTTCCATCGTTTTGAAGGTATTTGCAACTTCTGAAGTGACGAAAATGTCGATATTATTAGGAGAATGTCACAACGCTACTGTCAAATAGTAATCATGGCCTGCTTACCAAATACCGAATGGAAATACCATTCTGAAGGGACATTTTCACAAATAAATGCTCATAAGTCCGAAACTTGACTAGTTAGGTATAGGTATGATATACATAGAAAGAAAGCAAATTTCAGCAGATTTCCGAATTTTCAATAATATACAGGGTGTTCCATTTAAAATAATCAAATTTCAGCAACTTTTTCAAGCAAACGAAAAAACTGTATTTTTTTACCACCCTGTATTGAAGTAACGGAGATTAGGCTGACGTGTGGGAAGTGTCCAAGTATCACCTAACTCCAAACCAAATTTCGATATCATAGTACTTCTTAACTAAAAGATATCGGCATTTTTAGAAGTCATGATTTTCGAAGAAAAAAATTGAAATTAATTTTTATTTCGAAAACGGTAACAGATAGGTATAGGGAAATATCAAAAAAAGTTTTCGGGCAATTGTTGGAGATTCCAAAAATAATATTATATACAGAGTGTTCCATTTGAAAAATCAAAGTTGCTACTGCTTTCTAATAGAAGCGGCAACACCGCATTGTTCGAATCGCTGGCCGTTCACTTCCAAGCACATTAAAATGCGGGTGTTGACTGCTTTCGTGATGGCAAATCTGATTTCATTGGGATCCAAATCTTCAAATGTTTGGGCAATCCTTTCTAACAATTCATCTCATGAACGCACGGGTATTTTGTAAACTTTTTCTTTAAACATTCCCCACAAATAAAAATCTAATGGATTAAGATCGGGTGATCTCGCTGGCCAATTCCATGGTCCCAAGCGCCTTATCCACCGATCGTCAAAAAGTCTTTCCAGTTCTGCGCTCACTTCTCTTGTGCAATGTGCAGGAGCTCCGTCTAGTTGGTACCAACAGTTTCGATATTCTTCGAGTGGCAGATTATCCACGAAACTCTCTACAGTATTTTCCAAAATATTCAGGTAGCTTCTGGATGTTAATGACTCCTCCTATATCATGTACTTCAATTTGTTGTCCATCAACATGCAGAAGACATTAAAACTAAATTTTTCTTGAAATCCGGCTTCTTTTGTGACGTGAGGATTTTCACTGGACCAATAATGACGATTTTTTCTATTGAAAATCCCTTCTCTCGAAAATTTCGATTCATCAGTCCAAATAATTTTATTTAAAAAAAGTGAATCTTTTTGAATGCGTGTCAACAACATTTCACAAAATTCTACTCTCTGTTGAGGGTCTTGAGGCTTCATTGCTTGAATTTTGGTGAATTTATAATCATGCATTTTATGTCTTCGCAAGATTCTTTGAACCGATGAATATTTTATACCCAAATCTTCTTCAGCACTTCTTATCGATGACTCGGGAAATGCGTGAAAATATGCTAAGACATTAATCTGGTTGTCTTCAGAAGTTACGGGTCGAGGCAAGTTTATTGGTGCTTTTAAAGTTGATCCAAATGCATTGAAATTGTTCTGAATTCGTATAAATTTCTTGAGGTTCATTGGCGGTAGATTCGGATACATTTCATTGAACTTTCTACATGTTCTGCTGATAAGGTATTTGCAACTTCTGAAGTGACGAAAATGTCGATATTATTAGGAGAATGTCACAACGCTACTGTCAAATAGTAATCATGGCCTGCTTACCAAATACCGAATGGAAATACCATTCTGAAGGGACATTTTCACAAATAAATGCTCATAAGTCCGAAACTTGACTAGTTAGGTATAGGTATGATATACATAGAAAGAAAGCAAATTTCAGCAGGTTTCCGAATTTTTAATAATATACAGGGTGTTCCATTTAAAATAATCAAATTTCAGCAACTTTTTCAAGCAAACGAAAAAACTGTATTTTTTTACCACCCTGTATTGAAGTAACGGAGATTAGGCTGACGTGTGGGAAGTATCCAAGTATCACCTAACTCCAAACCAAATTTCGATATCATAGTACTTCTTAACTAAAAGATATCGGCAATTTTAGAAGTCATGATTTTCGAAGAAAAAAATTGAAATTAATTTTTATTTCGAAAACGGTAGGGAAATATCAAGAAAAGTTGTCGGGCAATTGTTGGAGATTCCAAAAATAATATTATATACAGAGTGTTCCATTTGAAAAATCAAAGTTGCTACTGCTTTCTAATAGAAGCGGCAACACCGCATTGTCGAAAATATTTTAGTTGGCTAGAGAATGTCCGAATATGCCCTCCATTAAATTTTCAAAGTGATCCGTTGTCTGGTTCACCAGAAACGTCTAATGTGCCATCCACCGTGAATCAGCCTGTATTTCCATTCTTAACAATTAAAATCTCAGATTATGTGATTCTCCCACCTTTTCTGTTTTTTTCAAATGGCTTATTCCTTTTTAATAAATTTACTTTCTCATCAGTTCATTTAATTTGATAATTATTATCAACTGTGACCAACATTCAGAACCCATAAAAAAATTTGAAAATTTGTTATTTTCGTCAACTTTGAAACGCTCAGAAGTCTTTGATATACTTGTGCAAATTAGGGAATATATTAATAACAAATAAGTATTAATCACTGGCACATTTTTCAATTTACTCCAACCGATTGATTTCGAATTCATTCTAACAAAATGGGATGCCCGACAAAATCGATGACAAGGAACCCTGGGGGTTACATAATATTATATTTGAATTATGGACTGTTGACTCTGATTGGTCTGTCAAGTTCGGTGTTTTCAGATTTGTATATGTGACAGTTAAACGTCAAATATAAGTAATCACGCTAAGCAAGCATTTAATAATAAGCAGATTTGGGATAAATTCTATAGAATCAATATTTCCTGTTTATTAAACTTTGTTAATAGGGAATATGCATAATTTTTTTTATTTGTTTAATCAATTTTTTACTTCTTTACAACATAGTAAAAAATATAAATACGGTTGAAAGTCTTGGAATTAATTTTTAAAATAATATATAAAATGCCGATTGAATTTGACCTATTTGAACGCCTCCATTTTCGCGCGCTGTGGATGACGTCACATAGCGCGATCAGTGTTGTTCTTCTTCAGTGTCGTTCGTTGAGACGTACTCTGATTGCTCTACTTGCTTGAAGTTGATATTTTATAAAAGAGTAAGACAAATGCAGTACAAGTGTTAGTGATCTCGATCAACCAGAGCTGTCTTCAATGAACAAGCCTTTCTATAGTTATAGCCATTGACACTATTGACAGTTATTAATTAGGTTAGGGATTTGCAGTTTTAATCGCTATTACGATA
This sequence comes from Chrysolina oricalcia, assembly GCA_944452925.2. Lineage (NCBI taxonomy): Eukaryota > Metazoa > Arthropoda > Insecta > Coleoptera > Chrysomelidae > Chrysolina > Chrysolina oricalcia. Next base: position 9,424,777 of record OX101816.2, read on the forward strand.
ATGAAAAATGATAAAAAAACATTTTATAGGTATTGTAGAGTACCGGAATGCCAAAACACAATTATAAGTACACCAAATAAAGTATTTTTTTCTGTTGATGCGAGATGCAAAAATACGCAAACAATGGTGTAAGGTTATGAGAAGAGGCGAAGTATCTCCAATATCACATTTACATTGTTGTGAAGATCATTTCAATGTGAGTACATTGTATTTCGAAAGTTAACATGAAGTGAATTGATCAGAAGTAAGTTTTGTATGCATAAATGTTTAAGAAGAAGAAGAATTTATTCAATCAAAATAGGTTACCCTAATATACATATTGATTCTATATCATTTATACAATATATATATATATATATATATATATATATATATATATATATATATAAACATCTTAATTTAAAACATATCATCAATACAATATATCAACAATATACTATAAAAAGGAGAAAATAATATACCAAATTTTTTATCTAACATTGTTATTTGTGAAATATTCTCTAATTCTCTTTTTGAACATTGATAAAGTTGGGCTACTTTTTATTTCATTTGGGAGTGCATTGAATTCATTGAAACCTTTGAAAAACAATGAGTTCATTGAATTTTGTCTGTTTGTTCTTCTGATAAATATATTTGCATTACTTCTTGTGTTATATTGATGTACCTCAAAATTGAATGTAATGTACTCACGGAAATAGGAGGGAGCAAGATTATTGAGTATTTTATATACAGTGCGGTCCAAAGGTATGGAATAAATTCATTTTTAGCGTTATTATGTATTTTATGAAAAAATCCTGAAACAGGTCAATTTTTATTGGCAATTTGACAATTTACAGTATGAAAATATTACCCCCTTCTTGCACCCCCTCTGAATTATGAGCACCCCCTCAAAAATTTTAAATGAGAAGGGGGGTCGTGTGGCATCTTGTTCGAAAGGGATTTTCATTATCTGTTCAGCAATACTAAGTTTTTCATATTTGGTGCAACCATAACGAAGAAAATGTTTTATTAAAATTTAAAAATATTGACACTGTAAATTATGTATCCGTTGAAACAACCTGAAACAGGTCGATTTCTATTCTCAATTTGACAATTTATAGTATGAAAATATCACCCCCTTCTTGCACCCCTTCTGAATTATGAGTACCCCCTCAAAAAATTTGAATGGGAAAGGGGGTTGTGTTGCACCTTTTTCAAAAGGGATTTTCATTCTCTGTTCAGCAATACTGAGAAAATTTATTCTGAATATGTAAAATGTTGATAGACTGAAGGAAATAATGTAACATAATGTTTAGGAAGTATATTTCAATTTGTTTTACAGTTAAATTAAATGTTCAAAATGACCACCATTCACTTCTTGACAATAAGCAAGGCGATCTTGGAATTCTCGTAGAACATTTTGTAGGACCTCAGGGGTTATGTTGTTAATTTCTTCCGATATCCTAGTTTTTAAATCTGCAATATTGTCTGGTCTATTGAAATATACTTTTGATTTTAAATAACCCCATAAAAAGTAATCGAGAGGAGTCAAATCGGGGGATCTAGGCGGCCATTCAATCGTTCCACGTCTGCCAATCCACCTATTGGGAAAAACTTCTGTCAAATAATCTCGAACAATACGTGTGTAATGCGGTGGAGCTCCGTCTTGTTGATACCAAATTGATCTATCTATTCCATTTGGATCATTAACATCGGGAAAAAGTCTTTTTGATGTAGGCACTAAAAAGTTCATCAAAAAACCTAGATAAACCTCACCATTAATTGTGCCTTCAAAAAAATAGGGGCCAATTATTTTGTTTTTAATGATACCAGCCCAAACGTTCACTTTTTTGGGATATTGTGTGTGAGCCTCACACATCCAATGAGGATTTTCTCTGCTCCAATATCTACAGTTTTGTCTATTAACCGTTCCATTTAAATAAAAAGTAGCTTCATCAGAAAACACAATTTTGTTTATGAACTGCAAATCTGCTTCGATTCTATCCATCATCAGTTCACAGAATTGTTGCATTCTATCAGGGTCATCCTCATTTAACTCCTGAACCAACTGAACTTTATAAGGATGCTATTTTTCTTTATGTAAAGCTCTCAATATCGATGATTTACTTACATCATTGTCGGCGGCAAGTTGTCTACTTGTCATATGCGGATTTTCCTCAATCGCTAACAGTACATCTAACTTTTTCTCCTCATCCAATGCAGCACTTCGACCTGGTTTTTGACGAGTTTTTACATGTCCAGTTTCACGGTATTTTGTTTCTATTTTGCTAACTGTAGATTGTGATACGTGTTGACCAGGGTATTTATTATTGAACATTTCACAAACTTCCGTTTGAGTTCGTGTTTTATTACCGCATCCAAGCATAATTAAAATGTCTATTCTTTGAGTTTCGGATAAATGAGCCATAGATGAATCGAATACACACAAAAATATTTTTCAATACACCGACGTCTGCCAGCAACTCACAAATATCAAAATAACAGTAGTTTACTAGATTGACATTATATTATTTATGGGTTTTGTGAATAATTTTTTGGTGTCTTCAACGACTTCTTCCTGACTTTTTTAGCAAGACAGATAAGAAAGTATAAATTGTCAAATTGAGAATAGCAATCGACCTGTTTCAGGTTTTTTCAACGGATACATAATTTACAGTGTCAATATTTTTAAATTTGAATAAAAAAATTTCTCAGTTATGGTTGCACCAAATATGAAAAACTTAGTATTGCTGAACAGATAATGAAAATCCCTTTCGAACAAGATGCCACACGACCCCCCTTCTCATTTAAAATTTTTGAGGGGGTGCTCATAATTCAGAGGGGGTGCAAGAAGGGGGTAATATTTTCATACTGTAAATTGTCAAATTGCCAATAAAAATTGACCTGTTTCAGGATTTTTTCATAAAATACATAATAACGCTAAAAATGAATTTATTCCATACCTTTGGACCGCACTGTATAAATATCATGGTGAGATATACGAGTCTTTGTCTAACAGAAAGCCATTGTACTGAATTCAACATTGTATCAATAGGCGTATATCGATTTAACATTAAGATTATTCTCATCCCTCGATTTTGGAGTTTGTGTAGTTGAGACAATTTATTCAAGTTGAACAGATATAACACGGAAGAGCAGTAATCAAAATGTGGTTGAATGATTGTTCTATATACAGTAATTTTCGTTTCCATTGATATGTTACTAGAAATTCTGGAGAAGAAATATAATTTTTTGTAAAGATAATCAAAATGGTTCTCAAAAGTCAATAGATTGTCTAATTGAAATCCCAGATATTTAATATTATTCACAAATTCAATATCTACATCATCAATTGAGAGTTTCAAGTTATTGTGGTTTATATTGTTGTATTTATATTTTGATGTTATCAACATGGCTTTAGTTCTCAAAACATTCAATTTCAATTTATTCAGTTTCATATATTTGTCGACTTTTGCAAGAACAACATTCATATTGCTGAGGGCTCTATCCAGATTTGTATCACTACATGCAAGTAAGGTATCATCTGCAAATAGATTTATGAATTCACAGCCTACATGTAAGTTGATATCATTCAAATATAATATGAACAGAAGAGGTCTTAGAACACTACCCTGTGGAACTCCAAAAGGAATTTCTTGTTCAGTCGATGTTTCGTTCCTTACTCTTACTTTTTGTTTACGTGTTTGTAAATAATCTACCAACCAATCATAAACTTTGCCCTCAATACCATATCTTTTCAGTTTTAACAATAATAATTTTCTATCGATGGTTTCAAATGCTCTCTTTAAATCGAGAAAGACAACTACCACATATTTGTCATTATCTAATTCTAATTTAAATTTACATAAAGAAAGTTGTAATGCAGCTTCACAAGAATATTTTTTTCGGAAACCTGATTGGTTGTTTATAAGGATTTCATTTTTATTAACATGTTCAATAATTTGATTGTAGACTGCTTTCTCTAAGACTTTTTCAATAGGTGGTAGTGTATTAATAGGGCGAAGCTCACTAGCTTTTATTGTATTTCTTATTTTCGGAATAGGTATGATAGTACTTATCTTCAATGACTCAGGGATTTTTCCATATTCCAGTGATGTATTTATGAGGTTTAAAATTACGTGTCCTATAGTTTCAAAAATATTTTTCAAAACTTTTGAATTTATTGTTTCAAATGCACTACTTTTATTATCTAGTGTATTGATTATTTGTCTTAAGTCTCTAAGTGATAATGGTTTGAAGTTTGAAAAACGGTAATACAAATTATAGTTCATATTGCTACAAGGTTCCATATCATCAATACTTTCCACTATATGGTTTATACTATCGATAAAATAAGAATTTAAATTTTCGGCAATGTCAATATCTTGTCTCATGATTATTTTTTGATCCAAGTATTCAAATTCAACGCTGTTTGGTAAGTCTTGTGAGTTCACATCAACTAATTTTTTAAGGGTTTTCCACATAAGCTGTGGGTTATTTCTATTCCTATCTATTTTATCAAAATAATATTTGTCTTTCTTCTTTTTCATTAAGCTTACCACTTCATTTCTGTATTTTTTATAAGTTTCCCATTTTTCTATCCTATCCACTCCTGTACAATTTTTGAAACACTTATAACTCTTGTCTCTTTTTCTCATCACGTTGAGTACATCATTGTCAAACCATGGTACATTACATTTATATTTACAGATTTGTAATGGTGCAACTCTACAAATCACATTTTCACAGTTTTTCAATAAATCATCATAGAGTTCATTTACATCAACAAAGTCGAGTGACCAATCACAAGATATCAAATCCATTTTGATTGAATGAAGATTATGATCACAAAAGTTTCTATACTTTTTTACTGCCATATTATTTCCTCCTTCATTATGCAAGTTAATTGATATAATTAGATGATCAGTTATCTTAGGACTACGATGAACATTAGTTGTTAAATTATTGTGGTTTGACAGAACATAATCAATTAAAGTAGTACTTTTATCAGTTATCCTAGTAGGCTCATATATTAATTGATTTACACCATACATAGACAAAATCCTTTTCATTTTACTTGCATAGAAACAGTTTCCAAGAAACACACATTAAAGTCGCCAACAAGAATACATTTTAGATTTGACGCAAACACATTGTCAAACATTTCCTCAAGTTTATCTAAAAACATAGCATCAGAACTGGATGGTGAATGATAAAGACATCCTATAATCCATTTAGAGGAACCAAGGTCAACTTTTACAAATTTACACCAATAGTTACCTTGAAGTACAAATGATCTGAATACGGTGAAATTCAGTTCAGTTTTTATGTATATCAAGATCCCACCTGTGTGTCGGTTCGTAGAATCACAACGTATGACATTATAACCCTCTATTTTGATTTCATTGTCTTCAATGTCTTTGGTTGTCCTGGCTTCACTAACCATAATCATTTTAGGATGATAATTAACCAAGCTTCCCTGTATTTGATCTTTATTTTTCAGTACACTTTGAATGTTCAAATATATTATATCTGTATTCATTAATATATTAGGTTGGTTATTCATTAGTTTTTTTTCCAGGTTTCACTTTTATTTACTATCGTGGGTTTATTATTAATATATTTAATTGTTTTTGTTTCATCACCATTTTCAATTATTTCTTGTAATTTAGCCTTGACTTTCAGATAATATTCACGTTGTGCTTTTGTTTGATCTGGCACAATTTTAATTCCTGGAAATTTGTTGTTGTTTTTATTTTTGAGAACACATCTAGCATCTTCCTGGGAGTGTAAAATCACCTTGATGGGCCGAGTTTTATTCGGCATAAATTTTCCCAATCTGATTATTTTTGGATTTGTTTTATTTATGTCATAGTCATGTCAATCACAATTTCCCTTTCTTCTGAACTACGTTCTACCTGTGTTTTTTTAGATGATTCATTAACGTTAAAAATAATCAGGTTTGAGGCTCTGTTTTGTCTGTCCATCATTTCAGAGATGATATCTTCCTTTTCATAAATACTGCTTGTTTCTTGACAGGAAAAACTAGCAATGTTGGTATTGTTTTGGTTCTGAATAATTTTGTTCAAACTTTCTTTCAGTTCTGATACTTCTTTAATAAGTGTAGGTACTTTCCAGAAACCTTCTTCACATGTTTCACAAAAAAACTTCAATTTTCGTTTCATTTTTAACTGCAGGCATTTCACTTCAGACGCCGTCAAGTTTCCACACTCTGTACATAAAAATCTTTTGCAGCTGTCACAAGGGAACATTTGCGAAACATCAAATTGTTTTTCGCAATTTGTACATTTATCCATCATAGATTTTATTTCCTACGCCACTGGAGACAACACGAAAATTACTAATACCGATAAGGGCAGATAAGGAGGCAGTTGCCTTTTTTATTGAACGTATGTTTTTGTTTTTCTATGAATTGTCACTCAAATGGTAATTTATTGGCGATGTTTATAGAGATATTATTCAATATTCACTTTAATTGTTTTATTTATTTGTAATACAGTTACACGGAGCATTTCACAAACTTCACTTTGATACTATTTTCAAATTTAATACATTCGTAAGAAACAGATAAAAGTGGTATTATTGTGGAGCTACACATATACACATGTTTTGTATATCAAGCGGGAGAAAAGGAAAACTATCATTTGATGAACTATTACTACTTATCAGTTCAGGTATTGTCGGATTGTGCATTGACAAAACCACTTTCAGTCATTGCTCTAGATAATTTACAATTGTCACTAGACCAAAATCGCACTATGTAATGAAAAACACTACAAATATATAAATAAAAACAAATTTTCTATGAAAAAGATAAATGTCATAACGAGCCATGTGACGTAATTCTTCGTTTCGACCAATGATGATGCGTTTCGCAAATTTGAATTCCGCGCGCTTATTATGCACTTTTTGATTAAAGTTTTATGGAGTTAAATACAAACTAAATAATAAACTAATGGTGTAGGTGTAATGTCAAGACAATAAAGTATCGGAGGTAAAATAATCAAGTAAATTTAAATCACTTGCATATTCCCTATTGCTCAGATTAACTTCTTAACTTTTTTGCTTATTTCTTTTAATGCTGCCAAATTTCAAAATTTTTTCCTTTTACTTTTTTGTGAAATGGCCTATTAAAGTTCCATGTCATAAGTCTGTCTTTTATTTCTGAACTCAACTGAATTGCTTCGAAAAATCAACACTAGTCCTGCGGACTCGTGGTGTTTCTCCAAGCAATTCGTTCAGAACTGAATCGACAGACTTATCGAGAAAATTCGTGGTATTACTACTGAAAACACAACATTTTTCATGATAAGTTATTGTAAAATAAAAGAATAGGAATATATTTCTCTCTTCACCTCATTTCCTAAGGTTTGAGATAATTTACAATCTTACGAGTGAAGTATAACTAAAATATGGGTCATTCCAAGAAAACAAATAACAAAATAGGTATCCAATGCTAATGACGAATTTTGTGAACTTCGCTCCGAACATCAAAACGATCATCCTCACGTTTGTTTAGTTAATAATCTCTCGGTCACTAGGTGAAAATTAATCGCTGTTCTGCAGAGTCCAATTTGGAAAAATACCGATTAACATGTATGCATACAGTCACAGTATTAGTAAAACTCTTATCTTTATCAAACAAAAAACACACAACAGGTGCAAAATCATATTTACTTTGCAGCAGAAGGATTACCCATGGGTGTAATCCTCCGAATAATAAATAGATCAAGATAAATTACAAGTATAAATCAACAGACGAAGATTTTTGGGAGCAGCATTTCCTTCTGAAATGATCAGATTCATAAAAAAAGTGCGGTAAAAATGACTAGTTGGCATGTTTTTACCTCTGGCCAAGCTAGATCAGTAAGAAAGTACCAAATGTGAGTAACCTTTGAATTTTTAGTGCTACTAAAGCCAATACATATTTAGTTCAACGTCCGTCGCGGTATTAGCCAGGGAAGTAGTCATTATGATGAGAAACCGTAAGTCATTATGACTTAATATTATGCAACGTTGCAAACAGGTGCTGATATTCCTATTCAGTTAGAATGTTTATTATGTGTAAGAAAGAAAAATTATGAAGGTTTTAGGATAAGGTTACTATTTTGTTTTAGATTTTCAATGCGTGACTGACACTTATCTAGTATCAAGTATGTAGAATCTAGACCCCATGATTAGGTAAATATCCAGAAGTAGTGTTGATTTCATTGACAATACCGGGTGGCTACGGAAGTATTGCCTACGGAATATCTCAGTTATTATATGAAGTAGGTTTGTGAAATTTGGAGCGTCGATATAATGACATAAGAGCTAGAATTTGAGCATATTGACATGTCAAAGTTAACTTCCGGTCTGACCGGAAGTAACATCAACTTTCTTATTTTAAATGGAAACCCTATTTTTTTTCTTTTCGCTTTATTCAGCATTCAATTCCCTTTCTAATGACATATCACAAGTTAGTATCTAACCAGAAACTAGATCAGAAAAAAATTATTATTGAAATTCACCGAGTAGGCCGTGGAATCAAAATGAAAGCCAAAAATTGAAAAGTTGGCTATGGAAACCATACGTCACTTGATAACAGTTGCTACTACTGTGATATTTTATTTTCATTCGTCGGCGTTATAAAAAGCCGCCAAAAAAAATATTGGAAAAATTGGGAAAAAAACAATACTCTGTAGGTCCATAACTTAAATAGGAACATACAACTTTTTCTTGCATGTACTATTCAGCATAACCATTCCTTTCTAATGATATAATAGAAAGTAATTTTTTGAAATGAAATATCAAAAAATCCAATTATTATTCTTCAAATAACGAAAAAAACAGATTTATCGAAAAAAAAAATTCAAATTGATAGGATTAAAGATAAAATAAATTCAAAACAAATGTTCGAAATGCATTCCCTCAGCGTCAATACATTTATTGACTCTGGTGATATTTTCATGTAAAACGTTTCTCAACATTTGGGGCGTGATATCTTGGAAAGCTCTACGAATTTTTACTTCTAGCTGATGTAGAGTTGTAGGCTGTGTGGAATACACCCTATTTTTAAGATGCCCCCATAGAAAAAAGTCGCACGGAGTAAGATCAGGTGACCTTGGTGGCCACCTGACTGGACCATGGGTTGTTATAAGTCTCTCTTGAAAGCGATTTTGAAGATAATTTCTCGCTATTCTTGAATTATGCGGAGGGGCGCCATCTTGCTGGAAGTACATTCTCTCAGTTATTTCCGATGGTAGGTTGTTGATGAATTCCGAAATTTCATTCGTTAAAAAATTAAAGTATCTCTATCCGGTTAGTTGGCCTTGAAAAAGAATGGGGCCAACAATATGAGTTCCAACTATTCCTGCCCAAACATTCACACCAAATCTCTCCTGGAAACCGCCTTGTCGAAACCGGTGCTCGTTTGCTATCGCCCAGTACCTGGAACAAAAGACCGTTCACACTTTTAGCACTTTACACTTCGACTATCGACAATAATCCAAATAAAGTACAGTACCTACCTTGTATTATTCCTGTTAAATAATCCATTGTTGGTAAATCTTGACTCGTCCGTAAACAAGATATAATAGTTAAATAGGTGATTCTCAGCATTTTGTCGAAGAAACCAAATACAATATTCCAGGCGTCTTTCACCGTCATTTTCATACAAATGTTGATGCAACTGATACTTGGAGGATTTCAATCGATGTTTTTTCAAAATTTTCCTAGCAGAGTCCTTACTTATAGCTAATTTGGCGCCAATCTGCCTTGAGGAAATTGTGCTATCATATTGTACTAAAGCTAATACATTAATTTCAGTTTCCTCATTATTAACAAATGCTTCTTGGTCTTCGTGAACATCAGGCTCAGTTCTTAATTTTTCTTCAAGCCACTGGAAATACCTTCTTGACGGTTGCTGCCTCCCTGGATATCGCTCTAAATACAATTGTTCAGCGGCATAAGAATTTTTTAAACATTCACCATAAATGAGAAGCATGTCAATTTGTTCGGTTCGTGAATAACGGGGCATTTGTTGAATATTCCACTAACTGATATCGATTTCCAAACCCTTTTAAAATGGCAGAATCAAAAACACTACTTCGAACGTCAAAATAATATGGATAGCAGCGTTCGTGACAGCTCTCATTTCTTTTTTGTTTCATTCCAAAATACATCTTAATCAGCCTACTTGTTAATATTTTGGTTCGAATGATTATTGCAATGGAATGATTATTCTGAATAGCACAAACATCGTCCATAGGTAGATATTAGAATATCTACAGACCAAGTACGTTTATGTTCCTATTTAACCTAGAACCTACAGGATATAATTTATCATTCCACATTATTTTTAATTTTATTTTTGCGTGTGGCGATAATCTGTTTTGTTATTTGAAGAATAATAATTGGATTTTTCGGTATCTCAGTTCAAAAAATTATTTTCTATTATATCATTAGAACGGAATGGTTATGCTGAATAGTACAGGCAAGAAAAAAAGTTGTATGTTCCTATTTAAGTTATGGACCTACAGAGTATTGTTTTTTTCCCAATTTTTCCAATATTTTTTTTGGCGGCTTTTTATAACGCCGACGAATGAAAATAAAATATCACAGTAGTAGCAACTGTTATCAAGTGACGTATGGTTTCCATAGCCAACTTTTCAATTTTTGGCTTTCATTTTGCTTCCACGGCCTACTCGGTGAATTTCAATAATAATTTTTTTCTGATCTAGTTACTGGTTAGATACCATTGTGATATGTCATTAGAAAGGGAATTGAATGCTGAATAAAGCGAAAAGAAAAAAAAATAGGGTTTCCATTCAAAATAAGAAAGTTGATGTTACTTTCGGTCAGACCGGAAGTTAACTTCGACATGTCAATATGCTCAAATTCTAGCTATTATGTCATTATATCGACGCTCCAAATTTCACAAACCTACTTCATACAATAACTGAGATATTCCGTAGGCAATACTTCCGTAGCCACCCGGTATATTTGTTACTGTGCGTTCGTATTCTTGTATTGTTTATCTAAAAGAGCGACAGCTGAGAAAATATGAAAAATTGACTAAATGTTCAAATAACATTTTATACGTACAATTATTTTATTTATATTTTATATTTTACATATTGTGTGTATCTCATCTTTGGAATACCTTTGTATTGTTTATCTTTTACTTTGTCAACAAAAACTTGATTTTTTCGACAATAAAGTATATTTTGATTTGATTTGATTTGATAATTTTCATAAGATAATTCTTTATTGAAAACCCCAGTTTTCGCCCCAGCAAAATCGCTCCATAGAATTTTTTAAACAAGCAATATTTAAAGAAATTACAACTTTTTTGTTTTTTTGAAAATATTTCAAAGATTATTCTAAGAATTCTTTTACAGTCAATGAAACTTTTGTAGAGATTTATAAAACGTGCAAAATGGATTTTCGCACGACCGGAACGGTGCATTTTCCACTGAGAAAATCCGGGAAAACCTCGAAAAAGGGGCCATTTTTCAAAAATTTATAATTTGCTGGACAAACAATATTGCGGAAACTGATAGATAATAATATGTAGTTCAACTGTGTGCAAGATGTTTTCTGTCCGATGTGTAGTTTTTGCATAATCGCTTTATCGACAATTTAAGGGCACATCTTGCAAGATGCACCGATTTAAGGAAAATCGCCGAATTCAAATTCTGTAAACGGCATCTGAAAGTGGAGATCAATATCTACAATTTATAGATTTTGGATTTTCACCTGAGAGGTGGAAATGTGTTGAAAATATCACTGAAAGTTGATTAAAACGCTTCAATGTGCGTCCGAAGTCACCTGAAGTCGCACGGAAGTTAACTCGAGTCGAGTTCGGGCGACTTCGGGTGCACTTTGAAGCATTTAGAGTAGTGTCCAGGAATTAAATATTGTGGCGTTGCTTCGGGCGAGTGCGGACCTGTCGCTTTACCCATGAACAATACCGGGATCCGAAAAAAAGGTTCGAGAATCTTCGTCTCTATCGTTCGAGAAAGTACGACATCTAGATGCGTCTCGAGAATTCTTGTGTAGATTTCCTTCGACTATATATGCGGACCGAAGCAGAGTTGGGGACAGTTTTAGTTCAGCGGAGTGAGAGTTAGATGCCGCGACAGACAGTCTAGTTGAAATAAATAATTTGTGATGTACTTATGTGACATAAATGATCTGTAATTAGATTATATGTTCATAAATCAATTACGTAAAAAAAATCAGACTTTAAATATACTACAGTGGTGTAAGAAGTAGGATTTTAAAATAAAATATAGTGTTCGTGTAAGTAGACAGTTTGTGTATATCGGACAATTGTTTCCGCGAAAAATATACAGTGACTGATAAACATTTTTAATGAAGTGGACAGTTGTATGCATTAACGGAGTATAAACTGATACTTCTCGCGTGTAAAAATAATAATAATAGACTGGTGGCCCGTGAAATAGACTGTGTGAAATAGACTAACACAAAATGTGTGTTCGCCTGGTCGATTTGAAGGTTTGAAAGTCGAATATAAATACCTAGTTCCGTGATTGTTATGTAAATTAGAGTATTGTGTTATTGAATCATTGTATTTCGTTAAATACATTATTTTAGAGTGAATTAGACTTTAAATATACAACATTTGGTGTTAGAAGTGCGATTTTTAAATACAGAGTGTTCGTGTAAGTAGAAAGTTTGTGTATTTCGGACAATTATTTTCGCGTGTGAAATAGACAATAATAATAATAATAATAGACTGGTGGCCGTGGAATAGACTGTGTGAAATAGACAATAATAATAGTAATAGACTAGTGTCCGGGAAATAGACTGTGTGAGATAGACAATAATAATAATAATAATAGACTGGTGACCCGTGAAATAGACTGTGAGACATAGACTAAGACAAAATGTGTTCGAGGAAAGTTCGCCTGGTTGAATTGAAGGTTGCGGAATTGAAGCAAGAATTGGAGGAGAGGGAACTTGATACAAGTGGTAAAAAGGCCGCGCTTCAGACAAGACTTTTTGAGGGATTAATCCAGGAGGGTGAAAATCCGGAAACTTTTTTATTCGAAGTTTCTGGAATGGATATGACTTCCATAATGAGTACTTTGAAAGAAAAACTTCAAGAAAATTCGAAAAGTCTGCAAGAAAAACTGCTAGAAAATTCAAATACTTTGAAGAAAGAACTTCAAGAAAACTCGAAAAATCTGGAAGAAAAGCTGCTAGAAAATTCGAATACTTTGAAGGAAGAACTGCAAGAGAAACTTCCAGAAAATTCGAATACTTTGAAAGAAGAACTTCAAGAGAAACTTCTAGAAAATTCGAATACTCTGAAAGAAGAACTTCAAGCAAAAGTTCTAGAAAATTCGAATAGTCTGAAAGAAGAATTTCAAGAAAGTTCGAGGAATTTGGAAGTAAAGCTGCTAGAAAATTCGAATACCATGAAAGAAGAACTTTCTGGTGTTGCGAATCGTTTAGAAGAAATAATGGGGACTGTCGAGACAGAGATGGAGGAAATTAAAGGCGATGAAATCAGAGGCGGAATCGAGGAAGAAATCAACAAATTGAAGGAATAAATCAGTAAGGTGTAAAGATTGACACTACCCACACCACAGAGTCTGTCAATGAAAACTCAATGCTGGAACTGAGTTTGAACTTGGATGATGGTCAAAAGGGTCTGAAAGATGTGAAGATCAATTCGGAAACAAGAAAGCTGTCCATGAAACCACCTCAGTTTGATGGAAAAACACCATGGGAAAATGACTGCCGACAATTTGAAGCTGCAGCAAAGGCGAATGGATGGAATGCAGAAGAAAGAGCTGTAGCAGTAACACTGGCGTTGCGTGGAGTGGCAACAAGTATCTTATCAGTTTCCGGAATATTGTTTGTCCAGCTTCAGATTTATGAAAATTATGAATTATTAAAAAAATTTGCAAGTTTTAACGACCTTTTTCTATGATGACTGATGTTTGTTTTTTTGGGTTTGAGGTCTTGAATTAAAGAAAACTCTTACAGCCAACGTTTCGTTAGTTTATTCTGACATCTTCAGGGCACTGTAAGATATATAAAAAAGGTTTTAAATTTATAAACTTTAGAAAATTTAAATATGATTTTTTTTTTCACTAACAACCACTGAACTATTATTAGTCAACAGATAAACCTTATGAAGAAGAAATTGGTATATTTTACTTACGAATGGATGAGTCTTCCGCGTAATACGTATATCTATATCCTACGACCATATTAGGTCTGAATCACGTGTAACAGACAGAATAGTTCGATGTAAAAACAGGTTAAAAACAAACAATACACAACACAAAACACGTTAAAATTCGAATAAAATACCATCTTACTTGGGTGCATGCCAAAATCGAAATGATAAAAGAGCAGAATGTACAATTGAAAAAGCAGCAGAGAAAGAAAAAATATATATAAAAACAAAACACAAAACCCAATGCATATTACCAAGATATAAAGTATCAGTGTTTGGTTCTTATTCTCGCTATTAGATTGAAATAGGCACTGTTCAGGTTCTCCAGGTCCAGGTCTTTTCTAAAGTTGACCGTATTTTTTCTTTAGAAAAGACCTGGAGAACCTGAACAGTGCCTATTTCAATCTAATAGCGAGAATAAGAACCAAACACTGATACTTTATATCTTGGTAATATGCATTGGGTTTTGTGTTTTGTTTTTATACATTAATTTTTTTTCCTTCTCTGCTGCTTTTTCATTGTACATTCTGCTCTTTTATCATTTCGATTTTGGCATGCACCCAAGTAAGGTGGTATTTCATTCGAATTTTAACGTGTTTTGTATCGTTTCTTGTATCTTGTATCTTGTTTGTTTTTAACCTGTTTTTACATCGAACTATTCTGTCTGTTACACGTGATTCAGACCTAATATGGTCGTAGGATATAGATATACGTATTACGCGGAAGACTCATCCTTTCGTAAGTAAAATATACAAATTTCTTCTTCTTAAGGTTTATCTGTTGACTAATAATAGTTCAGTGGTTGTTTCTGGAAAAAAAAATCATATTTGAATTTTCTAAAGTTTATAAATTTAAAACATCAACCTATTTTTATATCTTACAGTGCCCTGAAGATGTCAGAATAAACTGACGAAACGTTGGCTGTAAAGAAATAGAGTTTTCTTTAATTCAAGACCTCAAACCCAAAAAAACAAACATCAGTCATTAAAAAAATTGTCTCTTTTTCGAGGTTTTCCCGGATTTTCTCAGTGAAAAATGCACAGATATGGTAGTATAAAGGACCATTTTGTAGATTTTATAATTCTCTACAAAAGTTTTCTGGGTTGTAAAACGATTCCTGCAATACATCTTGAGATATTAGCAAAAAAACAAAGTAGTATAGGCCGTTTGCGTCTTTTATTTTATTTGAAAATGGCCTCTTATTTTTATTTACAGCTTGGCCTACATCTCTACTAATAAACAAATAGTTTTCAAAAATAAAAATCTGATATGAATTCAAACAATACATTCATTTTCCTTTTTTGTCGTGGCAAAATATCAAAATATTCTCGGAGATCAAACGATTAGTACAATTTTTTTTCAGCTGATTAACAACAACAAATACGAATCGTATCTGAACCTGTAAATTGTATCTTATCGCCTTTAAGAGACCTATTTTTCCCCACAATCTCGCAAAATAAAAAACAATAATATCCTTTATTTATATGTGTGATAACATTTTTTATTACGTTTCTCTTCAACTTGAGTACAGCGTCTTATTTTATCAGAAAATGCGGTATTACGATAACCGTGTGTTATGAATGAAAAAAAAACAGTTCATTAAATTGTTTAGTGTCTGTTGTTTTTCTGAAAACAGCGTAGAGCTATTGAATAATTATGTAATTACATGGTGAATGTCAGTATCTGCTTTATTATTTATGATAGCAATTAGTCTTAAGAATTAATTATCATTTGCAAATTACTTGAATTATCGATCAACGGGATCTGAGCTTGGGTCGCACTGTTTTGATTTTTGTTGGCAAAAACTTAATTAGAAACACATTCCTGCGTTTCTTTTATTCTCAGTCGCAGTAAGCCGTTTTATAAGCACATCAAATTGTGAACTATTTCTACGTAGTTGGCAAATCGCAAGGAACGCTTTGGTATAATATTGCCATTACATCCCTGGCATCAATACAGATACAGTGTAATAAATTCTTTGCATAAACTGCTTATTTCTTACGATGCTGTTTTTAGAGAGGCATTATTGATGGAAAACTGCATAGTTTCAACATACAATATGGTTATTTCAGTCTGTGATTGTATCGGTATAAAAAATTAGTATCATAACAGTTCCGATTCATTTATTTCATTGTCAATAATAAATGTGATAATGGACGATTGAGTATATCAAGAATTCATACAAACTGAAATATTAGAATTGAACAAAAAATCAAAACTGAGATCATAGTAGGTATCAGTATTTTTTACAAATTGTGAAAGGCTTTCGCGGCCATCGTTGAATGAATGATGGTTTTTCGGGTTTTTAGGCCGACGTTTATTTAGAGAAAATCTCGACGTTTCGCCAACACGAGTGGTTGGCATTTTCAAGAGAAATCTTTACAGTTTCGATCACTGAACACTACTTGTTTGGTATGCGTTGTCTCAGCCAGTATTTATGGATCGACGTACTCGTACCTGCGTCCGGTGCCATCGTCCCTGCGTCGGGTACCCCCTCGGATTCATTAATTTCCCGGTATGGTGTTATTACCGTTTTCTTGAGAACAGGTAGCCATGCTTTATTCAATTGTAACCCTTCTTCAATTCTGTTGAAATTGTTGGGATGTTTTTTGATTTCGATTGCTTCTCGGAAGAGTCTTGGATAAAATGCATGTGTTGTGCCTGGGTTTCTTCGAACTTCACTCTGTGATTGTTATTGTTAAGCGCATGTTCTGCGACAGCGGATTTTTCTGAGTGTCCTAACCGGCAATTGGTCTTGTGTTCCTTTATTCTGGTTTGAAGGATCACTTGAGATCGGCGAAGGATAAACGTGATGAACTAAGCTCATCTGGGGTGTACCGCATTCCATGCACCTGTGGCAACGTTTATATCGGAACCACGAAGCGTTCCACAAATACCAGAATAAAGGAACACAAGGCCAATTGCCGGTTAGGACACTCAGAAAAACCAGCTGTCGCAGAACATGCGCTTAACAATAACAATCACAGAGTGAAGTTCGAAAAAACCCAAGTAATTGCCACAACACATGCATATTATCCAAGACTCTTCCAAGAAGCAATCGAAATCAAACAACATCCCAACAATTTCAACAGAATTGAAGAAGGGTTACAATTGAATAAAGCATGGCTACCTGTTCTCAAGAAAACGGTAATAACACCATACCGGGAAATTAACCTTCCAGTAGTCGCGCGTATCTGATAGATACATGCCAGCAACGCTTTGGCGCATTGTTTGTGAATCTGCTGAGTGGTGGGGTGGTGCTGTCGTCTACCTTCCTGTCGTACAAGCTGGAAAACTTCAGTATTCCTAAGAACTCGTTGCAGTGAACTGATAAGCTGAAAAGTGCTTCTTATATCTGAGAGATACGCCGCGATCACTATTGTAAGTTTTAATAATCTACTTATTTATAAATTTTATTAACGTAAATGCAATACTTTTTGTTTCATTTAACATTCCTCTGAACATTTTTCATCTGGATTTTATGGAAACTCATAGAAAGTTACTTGTATCTGAGAGATACCTGCGACCACCATTGTCTAATCGGAAATATTATTGTATGGCATCCAAAAGAGTCTATAAGTTTGACAATGAAGCAGATGTATTAGAGCTGCAAAAGCTTCTGCTTGAAGACGATGATGATCCAGTTGGAGAGGTCTTAGACGAAGCAAATGATACAGACTCTTCTGAATTCATAGAGGAAAGAGATGAGAGTTCAGATAGTGAACAAAACGATTCGGATGGAAGTATAGCTTCAGATGACGAAAATGAAAATTGTTATATTGCCGTCAGAAAAAAAAATGGAAAAATTATCGACAATTATGCTTGGAAAAAACACCCTACAACAGAGCAAGAAGATTGGAGAAGCAAAATATTCTTGTGCGCCTACCAGGAGTTATTGGAAATGCTCGTCAAGCAAGGGGATGCCTTGAAATATGGCAATGTCTATTCGATAACACCATTCTGAACTTGATAGTGAACTATACCAATCAGCATATAAAAAGTGTACAACCCAAATTCAGCAGAGATAGAGACGCCCGAACTACTGATCATACAGAAATCAAAGCATTTATAGGGCTACTTTACTTGGCCGGACTGTATAAAGGCGGTCGATTGAATTTAGAAGAGCTGTGGGATACAACAGGAAATGGTGTAGACATATTTAGACTGACAATGAACTTGATGCGCTTCAGGTTCCTGTTTCTTTCTATCAGGTTTGATGATCGAGAGACCAGAGATGAGAGAAAAAAGAATGATCGCTTAGCTCCTATTAGGGAAATATTCGAAATGTTCGTAACCAACAGTACAAAGTATTATTCACTAGGAGCCAATGCGACAATTGATGAAAAGCTTGAAGCATTTCGTGGCAGATGCAACTTCATTCAATATATACCATCAAAACCAGCCAAGTATGGTATTAAGATTTTTGCCCTCGTTGATGCCAAAACGTATTACACTAGTCATATGGAAATTTATGCTGGAATACAACCTGATGGACCCTATTCCATCAGCAGCAAAAGCATTGATGTTGTGAAAAGGATGATATCACCCATACGCAACACTGGATGAAACGTCACCATGGATAATTGGTTCTGCGATGTGTCACTACTGCAAGACTTAGCCACAAACCATAAGTTGTCCATAGTTTGAACACTGAAAAAAAACAAATGGCAAATTCCAAACCAGTTGAAAGTCCTAAAAGAACGTCCTGTACCATCCAGTATTTTTGGTTTCCGAAAAGAAGGAACAATAGTATCCTACGTTCCTTAGAAAAACAAACATGTTGTACTCATATCTAGTTTACATTTTGACGACAAAATTGATGAAACTACTGGAGATCATATGAAACCCGAAATCATTACGTTCTATAATGAAACTAAAGGAGGCGTAGACGTTGTAGATAAATTGTGTTCCTCATACAATGTAGCCCGGAACACTAGACGTTGGCCAATGGTAGTGTTTTTTTCTATGCTAAATGTAGGAGGAATCAACTCCCAAGTCATTCATGTTGGGAATGGAAATCAAACTGAAAGGCGGCGGTATTTCTTACGAACTCTTGGTAATGAGTTGGTGAGAGAACACCTACAAAGACGTAGTAATTCCAAAACTGGCCTTCCTCATATGATATCAACCCGGCTTAGAGAAATAGTTGACCCAGAAGAAAATTTGCTGCCACCAAATGATCAAAGTAATAACCCAAAGCGTAAACGTTGTGTACCATGTCAGAGAGAGAAGCGTTGCAGACTAACAAAATTTCAATGTTCCTCCTGCGGGACACATCTCTGCCTACAACACTCTAGCATCGTTTGTCGAGATGGATGTGGAGCCGTTACAAAGAGAAGAAGATTGGAAAACTGAAATATCTATTTACTGACCTACTGTTTGAAAAGTTTGCGCCAATGTTATGTACAAAATATTTCCGTTTTTATTTTTAAGAATAACTTTTTTTTAGAAAATTACATGTTATAATAAAATGATTGCATTCAATCGTTGTTCACTATCATCCTCGAGACCAATGAATTAACAATTTCGAAAATTGGAAAGTTAATTCATCAGTTAAAGTCTGAGTATCTGAGAGATACATCCGCGATCATTTTTGTAACGACAAGACCCGCGACTACCGAAAGGTTAATGAATCGGTACCCGACGCAGGGACGATGGCACCGGGCGCAGGTACGAGTACGTCGACCCATAAATACTGGCTAAGACAACGCATACCAAACAAGTAGTGTTCAGTGATCGAAACTGTAAACATTTCCCTTGAAAATGCCAACCACTCGTGTTGGCAAAACGTCGAGATTTTCTCTAAATAAACGTTGGCCTAAAAACCCGAAAAACCATCATTCAGTATTTTTTTAGTTAGTGATTTTTCAGCATTGTCTCTCAACGTCAGACGGAAATACTCCAATTAATAGAGCATAAAATGAGTAATTTTTCTAAAAAAATACTGGTAGGAAACCGAATGAAAGACAGTCCGTAGTTATATTCTGTTGTGTTTTGGACTCGCAACTGTCATTTATTAATCATTTAAATACAAAAAATGTATTTTTTTATATTTTTTTCTCATAAAATAATAATTATACATCAATCTGGTTGCTCGTTGTCCAATGATTAAAATTGTAGATGTAGAGAATTGAAATCCGAACAAAATGGTATTTTTATGATAGGATCATTAGCAATGAAGAAAAACTGGAAAAACCTGAAAATTAAACGATTTTTGAAAAATTCATATCCCCGCTATTTTTCAAGTTGTAAGGATGGCCCTTCTCATGAAAGTATTGAATTATGTGTATTTTATGTGTGCACAATACAGGTACTGTCAGGCTATTAGTTTTGGCACAATTGCGATTTGATTTTTTTTGCAGCGTGTCGGGTTCTTCTCAAAAATATTAATAAAATGGTAAGAAATGAAATTTTATTAGTTTGGATAACACATGTAGTATTTTTCCATAAATATCTACTGGTCTAACGGTCCTAAGCACCTACCCGCGAAGCAAGAGGGGTACTAGGATCGATTCTGCTTCATGGCATTTTTTTAGGTAGAAATAAAGATTAAACTAATATTTGTTACTATTTCTTACATTTTTTTCAGTTATCCAGTGAACTTTTTTGGTTAAAACTATAATGAAATCATAAGTGGGAGACCAACAAACCTGTATTATCTAGTTTATCGATGTAAAATATGTTATATCATAGTTATTATTATAAATCATTTATACAGATGATGGTATATTCCTATTTAATAGATTGTTAATAGAATATGGTGAAAATCTGGATGAAAGTTAACCGCTCCGCAAAAGCCTACCAGAATAGACTTTTCTTGTTAGCAGGCAAAGTGCATAATAGTATATTGTGCAACAAGTGCAGAAAAGTGCTAATTTCTCACGAGTTTGAAAAAGTTGCGGCACTAGTGTGTATGTGGGTATTTGAGACAGCAGTAGTGATGTCTATGATTTTTTTCAGAATATTATGAATTTGTACGACAATTTCCCTCATATTATATAAACCAATAGACTTTGTCTATTCATTCTTGAAGTTGCCTGATCGAATATCCCTTCGAAATGCAGAATTTTCAAAATATACTTTCACCTTGCTGTCACGAAAACTGTATTGCTTAGAAATTAGGTACTGAAAAATTTTGGCACAGAAATGTCACTTTGTGGCACAGAAATGTCACTTTGCGGCACACTAATGTCAAATTTCAATTATTGTGAGAAATAATCATGTTTGCGAACGTAAAACTATGCAGAAAAGCATGTTTTGG
This sequence comes from Chrysolina oricalcia, assembly GCA_944452925.2. Classification (NCBI taxonomy): domain Eukaryota; kingdom Metazoa; phylum Arthropoda; class Insecta; order Coleoptera; family Chrysomelidae; genus Chrysolina; species Chrysolina oricalcia. Next base: position 9,446,235 of record OX101816.2, read on the forward strand.
AGTGTGGTTGTAGAAAATTAGTATATAAGTATAAGTGGATAAAAAAGTCTTTCAAACACGCGCGACAGCGCATCCGGAGTGCTCGAAATAGAGCAAGTGTTTGAAAGACCAGTCATCCACGAATACTTAACTCGAGTTTTTTTTTTTTTTTTTGATTGGTAGACTTTGAAATCATAAATACTCGCAAAAATCTGATGATGCGTATAAAAAGGAATAAGACAAGTTCATAAAATGGATGGAAAAGGTAACCAGATATAAATGAACAAGTTGTGCTGGCTTGCATTTGTTACCTATTTGACGTTACAGGGTACTCCTGTCAGATCAAGATACATAGAAACCCTGGTGTGATCTCTTATAGCTGTGAAACCGACATACAAAAGTGTTAAGGTACGGCCCACTTGATTCGTGATATTTTTACTGCGTTGATACCGTTTCACCTCTTTAGCACACAGATGGCGGCAAAATTACAGTGTCATGTTATGTAATTTTCAACATTGAATTTTATTTGTTGTGATATTCATTAACCATAATTTGTAAACATTCAAATTTCAATCCAATAATTATGACTCAGTACTTCAGAATGTTGGAAACTCCACTATTTTCGACTTATACGCCATCCATCGACGAATGAAGCCAACGGTATCAGTGCAATTACAGTCTCAACAACTTTGTTGAATCAAAAGCGAATCAGTGATAACACCATGGTTTCTATACATCTTGTGTCAGATCAATAATCAAAGAATTGTCATTTAGGCTGGATTCCCACAGATCCGATGTCCGATGATCCGATGGTACGAAAATGTTCTGATTGGTTGAATTGATAGATGTGACAACAAATCAACCAATCAGGACATTTTTCCAACCAATCAGAATATTTTCGTACCATCGTATCATCGGACGTCGGATCTGTGGGAATTCAGCCTCAGTCGTCTTCACGTTTCTCGAGTTGTTGCTGTTGCCATGGTAACTTAAAAAAACGCGCGTTTTTTAAAGTTTGATTTAAACACGCTGAGGCGTGCTTGAATTTTGAAATAGGTAAAATGGGGCACCAATAAAAAAAAATTAATTTTCTAAATTTTAATGACAACGCGAAATACACCTACGGTAGATATATGGTTTTAATGATTAAAAAACACTATTGAAAGTATCTTCATGAAATAAAAAAATAAGAACAAGAAGACTCGAACCCGGTACCTCTTGCTCAGCACGCCGGCTATAGACCGCTATCTCTTTAAAGGTTTGAGTGAACCTTATTTCTTACCACATTAATATTTTATTTAGAAGAACCGACTCTGTTGACTGCCAGACTCGACTTTTATTGTTCACCGGGTAGAGATTCACTACCAAAAATATCACTACTTATGAAATGACAACTTGAAGTGCGTTGCTGGCTCTTGGTCTGAAATATCTTATTAATAATAATAATACCAAAATAAGTTTATGGCATATCAGACGGGAAAATGTGAAACAGAACTGAATTTAAATAATGTGGATCAACCGGGATTCGAACCCAGGTCTCATTGTCTCTGGCATTGTGCGTTAGTTCGCTACGCTTTTGAACCTCATTAAAAAACCGGCGATTCAGACTTCAAATTTATTTATAAATGAGACGTCGGACTCAGCCAGGAATATTGGATCGATAAAGGGGAAATGGAATGAAATGGAGGAGGAAATTGAGAACTGATGAACAGCAGATACAAAGAAATCCCCAGGACCTGATTCGGATATAGTACCGTTCACTCATATTTGCTGCAAAGATTTAGCAGTAGTGAAAATAAGGACATATCCTACAGGAACGGGCAAATGAGTTTATTCTGGCTTCACGATACTTTTCTTATGATAATCCCGAACCAACATCCACAAAGGCTATGGTGGAGCTGGTGAAAAACTGCGGACGAAATGGATCGTAATTTTGGGTGCAATGCGAATGCGCATAACTTAGTCTGATGGGCCATACTGCAGCATTAGGGGTAATGCCAAACCTTCCACCATTGCACCTATATGTAATGAAGGAGGCAGAAATCAGTGCCTTTAGAATGAGTCAGACATTGAACTTGAAAGCAGGAAATCTGATAGGACATCTGAAGATTATGGAACATATTTACCCAGAAGCCTAAATCGACAGATAACATGCCAGTTAGGTACGACTTTGAATTGCAGTAGTAATTAACAACCAAATTAGCACAGAGAACGGGTCTCAACTGGAAAGGGATGCATCAGTGTGGTACACCGATAGATCCAAGATGGATGAAAGGGCTGGAGTGGGCTAAGTTTCAGGCTTGGTAACACCCCAACCATATTTTAAGCAGAAGTACGTGCTATAGAGATACAGGGTGGCCCAGCGAAAACGAAACAAGGCCGATATTTCATATTTATCGTTGAGAATAAGCGCAAAAGATGTCCCCTTCGCAATAAAACTCGAAGGGTCCGTGCGTTTTTCTTGCGATCGATAAATGTGAAATATCGGCCTTGTTTTGTTTTCGCTGTGCCACCCTGTATGTGCCCATGAGTGCCTCGAAATGGACACCCGGAGGAAAAAAGTCTATATACTTTCAGATAGCCAAGCTGCACTGAGCGTTCTGAAGTCATACACTTGTGAGTATAAGCTGACTGCAAACAATCCCCTAGACAACTGGCAGAAAAAAAACAGGTCATTTTGATGTGGGTGCCACGTCACAGAGGTATTAGATGTAACGAGGAAGCAGACTGCCTTGCCAAAGAGGGGGCAAACACTCACTTTCCCGGCCCAGAACCCTTCTGTGGGCTCTCCTAAGCCCACTTGAAATTCCGACGCTGGGTATAACTAATGAAATGAAAACCCACTGGAATAGAGTGCCAGACCAAAGACAAGCGAAAATAAGAAAGCTAAACAGCTCCTCGAGTTGAAGTAGACAACGGTACTACTCACTGAACACTACCCTCTGAGGTATCACCTCAAAAAAATGGGCAAATCAGATAGTGATAGTAACCGCTACTGCAAGAACTTCCGCTGAAACTACAGAACAATTGCTGTGTGAATGCGCAGCGCTTTTCTGCAAGAGGCTCAAACCTGAAAGGTGCCTCTTTAACGCCCTCCGCCGTCAGGAAATTAGCCCCCAGGAATAACTGATGACCTTCATACGAAGTCTCGGAATCCTGGATCCTGGGCCACGAGTAAATGAAGGGTTATGCACAAAAGATATAATAGGTTAAAGTGATGGTAATGCCGAATGGCTTGTGTACAAGACCCCTACAACCTACAATCTAGTCTGATGGGAAAATACTGACACTGACGCTCGAGGTGAGTCACTTCTCCAATTCATTATGTGGGTGGCCGGTAGCTCGGCGGTCTTGGACATTGAACACTATTTGTAGCAGAACAATTTTCTCGAGTGTATTTATAATTAGTAAGTCGCCCCGGAGCGTATCGACAAATAATAATAATACCCGTCCTCTATCCACACTATGCTATGCCTTTGGGTATACTCAACAAGTGTTCATGAGGCAGTATCATTATGGCTAACAATCTAGATTTACCGAATAGAGATAACAGGAATAGCTTTGTAACCACACGAACGAAGGAAGTACTATATGGTTGCTAACACATATATGCTAACAATTCTGTTGAGAACTGGCATGTGTCTGATGAGGAGACACATTCGCTTACCTAGTACTAGCATTTATAATTTATACTACTACTATATATATATATATATAATTTGTAATAATAATAATATAGGAATATAGTCTCTACGTTTTAAATTGATAGATATTGTTGAGTATAGTAACGCTAATTTATCTCACTCAACACTATTTACTTAAATTGAGAATGTAACTATATCTTCCCTGTGTGATTTCTGTCTCTATTTATTTCCATGTAGATTATTTTCTGGATCGTTGGCAAAGTCTCTACTCAGTTCTAGATGGCTCTTAGTATTTCGACAGACGTGAGTGGTAACAACATCATTGATATAATGGAGAGATCTGTAGTCAACAAGTCCTGTTCCAGCTCATTAGAATAATAAAAAGTCAGAAGGAAATTGTAAATGATCCTAGCGGCAATCAGACGAACCTGGCAGACTGGAACACTCAGATCTAATATATGATACAAAGGATATATAATGAGGTACAGTACGTCCTACGATAACATATACGCGGAATGAGCTTAACCATATGCAGAGGCTGACCTACCTGGTAACAATGGGTGTTCTGAGATCGACCACAGCGATGGAAATCCTGTTAAATCTCCCACTCTCAGTATGATTCTCAGAGCGGGATTATAGAGGCTATACATTTCAAGTAAATTGAAAGGACATCAGACACAGTCACATGGACATCAATGAACACTAAAACGTGATACTCTTTCGTACGTGATTAAAATGAAAATGTGGGTGGGTGTTCAGAGGAAGTACCATTATATTTTTGGACTTTGGAAAAAATCAGATATTTATTTCGATCTCAAGCATTTGCTATGAGGACTGTGCGGAATATTGCACAAATACCTATCAGATGTAATTTAGTCGTTAAATAAACCGGGAATGTTGTTTTTTTTTTGGCAGATATTTGCCTCATATTTCACTTTGTGGAGGCCGTTGGAAATTATAAGTTTCATTTATTTGATTATTTTCATTTCCTGTGCTTATATCGACACACAAAGTAATAGTCTAGTCTATTTTGGTGAATTTCTCTTCAAGGGCACCGAAAATTAGGATCCAGGGCTCATTCGATTCGGAATGACCTCTATAAACTTTTTGAAAAATTTGAAGGTGCGCCGGCAAAAATTGCGATAGTTATAAACAATTTAGTAAAAAAAGAGGGGTTTGGTTTTTTGCAAATATCTCGGAAATTTCCTAAAAAGAGTCCCACCTCCTGGAACTCTACCACCAATATTTAGAATTTTAATTTAGAGGCGAAAATAGCGCTTAAAGATTTTCCACATTGTTATTAACAATCTAAGAGACTGAAAAATGAAATATGCAAATACAGCAATGAATTTTTTTTTTCAATATTCCAATTTGTTCGTATTTTAATTATTTAAAGTTACATATAAATGATTTTTTTAAATATCTTACTCTGATTTATTTGAATAATTGTAATAAGATATTTAAATTTTTATTTTTGGACTTTTAATCAGCAATAAATATTAAGATCTATAAGAACAAAAAAATTTCTTGAAAAAAAATGTATTGCTTAAAAACGCATTTGTTGATTAACTATTTTTCTTGCTACCAAATATTGATATTCTAAAAATAAATATTTATTTATATATTTTTTGTTTATTTAATAAACAATTTGTTATAAACAAATGAATTTTCACGATACAATTTTTTTCAAATACTGCCAAAAATTACAAAAACACCAAAAAAAAATGATTACAACCATTATTAGGTAGCAAAAAATAGTTAATCAACAAATGTGTTTTTAAGCAATACAATTTTTTTAACGAAATGATTCTGTTCTTAGAGATCATAATATTGATTGCTGATTAAGATTCCAAAAACAAAAATTCAAATATCTTATAAACAATGCATTTTTTTTCCTTGGTGTTTCGGCATCGACTGCTATGGTCATCATTAGCCATGTGTTCTGGGAAGGCCTTGTTACTAACTCCATACGCCACTTCAGGAGCAGCACTGTTAATTTTTAACGCAACAGTGAATCGTGGAGGATTATTCCCAGCCATGCATTTATTATAACAATTATTTAAACAATCAGAGTAAGAAATTTCAAAAATATTATTTTTATGTAACTTTAATTAAAATATGAACAAATTAAATTGAAATATTTGAAAAAAAAATTTCATGGCTTTACTTGAATTTTTCATTTTTTAGTCTCTTATATTGTTAATAACAAAGTGGAAAATCAACATTTTTTAACTTTTCCAATGGGGATCTTTTAGAAAGAAGAAGGGAAACAAATTAGAGGTTTTCAGTATAACAATTATAATTATTATTAATTAATTAAAATAATTTGAAACTTGGAAAAACTAGTTAATTAACAAAAGCATATGTAATAAAATAATTACGGGAATTTTTTTTCCGTATATTTTTGTTTATACAAGTGTCTAAAAAGTGAGTAATTTTTTTTATTCTTTAATACTGATATTTAATGGTTAAAATTATTTTTATTGTTCAAGGGTCCGTATCAGTCAGCGCACATGAGACTGGCAGCACCCGCTTTCAGAGCTATTTTCGCCTCTAAATTAAAATTCTAAATATTGCTAGTCTAGAGTTCCGAGAAGTGAGACTTTCTTTAGGAAATCTCCTCCTCTTTCAGGATCTTTTTTCAACTTTTGGATATCTTCAATGGTTTCCGAGATATATGCAAAAAACTAAACCCCCCATTTTTTTACTAAATTGTATAACTTTTGCAATTTTTGCAAGCACGTCTTCAAATTTTCAATATGTTTTTAGAGGTCATCCGAATCGAATGAGTCCTGGACCATAATTTCCGGTGCCCTTGAAGAGAAATTCATCAAAATAGTTCTTGTAGACTAGACTATAATCAAAGAAGCTACTCATAGGTATCAAACCTGTGAAATTACTTGACCTTTCATCCGCATCGTGCACTGAACATGTATCAAAATCGTTTCCTTAGATTCAGGTATAGAATCATTTTAATATTTTGTCATCAAAAAGATAAAATTGTCAGCAAACAAACTTGACCTCATTTCTTGATTTAAATTGCACGAAAATGTCGCGTAGACCAATAAATTATAATCATATCAGTCGCACTGTAGTAGGAGGTTAGGAACATTATGTCATGAAACCCTACTAATTTGATATCGAATTGAAATCGCTTACTGGAAATTTGGGAAAATAACTTATTATAATAAGTGTTTCGGAATATATATTCAGGGTGTTAAATATTTTTATAATCTACGTTCCTGCATATATTTTGGAATACAACAGTTGTAAAAAGTCATGCAAAAATATTCAGTTGTTATTGTCAGATTTTCCTGTCAATGTGATCTGAATAAATTTGTTGATCGTTTATCGATTCATTATTTGTTACAATCTTCCGAGTCACTAAAATATTGTGGATTGTAACACAGGGTGTCCGACAATAAAGAGGACATACTGTAAAGCCTTGTACATACTTATGCGAATTCGCAAAAATTTTTGCGAATAAAATGGCGGTTGACAGTTTCGCAATAAAGTTCAAATATTTGAACTTTATTGCGATTTCGCAGAAAATAGTGATACAGAGAATCCACGAAAAATGATGAACATTTGTTTCATTTGCAAGGATAACCTCAAAGGCTGGTGATTTATATCATATTTTTAGTTCAAATCATGAGTGATATTTTGAATAAATTAATTCCTATGCACCAATTATATAATCTTTGGAAATATCACAAAACTTTAAGAAGGAAACAAAGAAGTTGTAGTGTTTGAAAAATTTTCAAGAACCGCAAACTTCAAGGAGACTATCATAACCTCGTTCGAGAAATGCGAATGAACGATTGTTACTCATTCACCATACAAAATTAGTTATCTTAAGTGATAGTGATATGATTTTTTCTTTTGCCTTCTTGGTTTTTGAACAAATTTTAAATTTATAATAGGTTAGTGTCTAAGGAACATCACAAAACAGAAATGAGATCATTTCTAAATGACAGTGAGCACAGAACACAAACAAATTAGTGAGTTCTGTGACAGCGACCAATAAATTATTCCGCAGAAGTATGAACGCCCATTTCCGTCAATAATTTGCTACTTTGCGATTTGCAAATTTTTTTGCGAATTCGCATAAGTATGTACAAGGCTTAATGGTATTATAATCTACAGGTAATTTCAAGGCCAAACTTCCAATAAACATTTATCTCTCAAGATGAGTATCAACTTAGTTACAGGGTGATAAAAGTGGTAGGCAAAATAAAGATATCGCAAAATTTTCTGGTTTTTCCAGTTTTTCTCCGTTAATAATGATCCGATCAGGTAAAAAAATCTTATTTTGTTCCTATTTCAATTTTCTACAATTTTTTTCATTGGAGAAACCAGATTGCTGTATTAGTTTTCATTTTATAAGATAAACAGTAAAAGAAACACGATTTTTTTTATTTAAATGTTTATAACAAAACGTAACCACGGACTGACTTTCATGTGATGGCACAGTCGGCATTTTACTAGTATTTTTGTTACGCAAATAATTTCATATTTAGTGTTTCACTTTTCATTTTTCATGTTTCTAGTTTCATTTATGTGTGGCCTGCCCTATGGAGGTCACTTTTTCGAAAGTATAATCAAGACTCTTGAACGATATTTCTTGGAATTTTGTTTTGGAATCGCTGGGCATTACTTTAGGTGTTGATTCTTTAAACCAGATTTTTCGCAAATTCTCCTATTTGGAGAAATAAATGATAGATTCTATAGATTGAATAGATGGTTCCAAATTTCGAAAAGACGTTTCAAAGAAATCGTCTTATAGACCAGACTGATGAACGCCAAAAAAATATAAAACCGGGAAAATTAATTTCCTGGAAAGTTGTAGATCGTTTTACTGCCAACAAGTTTTTTCTGTAAGAGGTTAACTTTCGCTGCAAATCGTGATAAACCATTTTTACCCTCAAGAGTTCACCTCCTTTCGTCCTTCTATCATTAACAAATCCTAATTTTTGCCCTTGTTTATTTTTTCGCGTTTTCTGGAATTGTTTTCCTTAGTAGTGCTACCTTTTATTACATAATCTAAAAGTAGATGCTTCAACGGAAAGAATGGTGACAAGCAAACTTAAAAATACGAATTGTACCAAACAAATTTGAGGTTTTTAGTTTAACAATTATCAGAGTTTGTATGTAAATTTGAAACTTGTAAAAACTAGTTAATTAACAAAAGCATATGTAATAAAATAATTACTGGAAAAAAATGTTTCCCATGGATTTTCGTTTATTGAAGTGTCTATAAAGTAAATGAAGTTTTTTATTTCTTAATATTGATATTTAATGGTTTAAAATTATTTTTATTGTTCAAGGGTCCGTATCAGTCAGCGCACGCAGGACTCGCATCACCAGCTTTTAGCGCTATTTTCGCCTCTAAATTAAAATTCTCAATATTTGTAATAGAGTTCCGGGAGGTAGGTTTTTTTTAAGGAAATTTCCTCCTCTTACAGGATCTTTTTTCAAATTTGGGATATCTTCAATAGTTTTCGAGATATTTGCAAAAAAACAAACCCCCTCCTTTTTTTTCACTTCACTTTTTTTTCACAATTTGCTATATAGAAATAAGATCGAGAATTTTAGAGACAGCTAGTTACTTTGAACTGAACTCTCCAAAGTCTCCCATTGAAAGTATGGGTTCAAATAACAAGCCACTAGCTTCTATTAAGTATAATTTTCATCATCAACTATCGATTTCCAGTCGAGTTACATATCTCTTTATTGCATCATCTTGGACGTGGACTTAAATGGTCGAATATGGTAATAAACGTAATTCCCTTAACAGAGGAAGTGAAAGCTTACAAAAGCCCAGTGACCGGTCAATAGGGATATACAGAATGATTCAAAAAACTTGTATGGAACCGTGATAACTACGAAACATGATCTGTAAAACTTAGGTAAATAACGTTGGTTATGTGAGTTTATGTTGTTCTGGAAAAGTTCCATACTATTTCTTATGTGTAATTTTCCTCTTCTTCTTCAAAATTTACTTTCTCTTTGTACTTTCAGGTAACATTAATACTAGGTGCATTTTACGAAACTTTAATATGTGAAAGGGTAAGGTTTTTGGAAATTTTAATTAAAATGAAACATTTATTAAACAAACACCATAGTAAAGTTTGATCAAATAAATATGCATTTTGCAAGTTGGTGCTGTCCCCAGAATAGGGAATATGCATTTTTTTTTGTTTAATACATTTTTTACTTCGTTACAACATAGTAAAAATATAAATACGGTTGAAAGTCTTGGAATTAATTTTTAAAATAATATAGGTATAAAATACCGATTGAATTTGACCTATTTGAACGCCTCCATTTTCGCGCGCTGTGGATGACGTCACATGGCGCTATCAGTGTTGTTCTTCAGTGTCGTTCGTTGAGACGTACTCTGATTGCTCTACTTGCTTGAAGTTGATATTTTATAAAAGAGTAAGACAAATGCAGTACAAGTGTTAGAGAGAGATGAACATATGTGAAAGTGATCTCGATCAACTAGAGCAGTCTTCAATGAACAAGCCTTTCTATAGTTATGGCCATTGACACTATTGACAGTTATTAATTAGGTTAGGGATTTGCAGTTTTAATCGCTATTACGATAATGAAAAATGCTGAAAGACCATTTTATAGGTATTGTCTAGTATCGGAATGCCAATACACAATTATAAGTACACCAAGTAAAGTATTTTGTTCTGTTCCGAGAGATGCGAAAATACGTAAACAATGGTGTAAGGTTATGAGAAGAGGCGAAGTATCTCCAATTTCACATTCACATTGTTGTGAAGATCATTTCAATGTGAGAACATTGTATTTCGATAGTTAACATGAAGTGAATTGATCAGTTGTAAGTTTTATATGCATAATAGTATATTCTGTAACAAGGTTAGAAGGAAAATTCGATGCGAGTGGAAAGTTCCGAGCGCTAGCCGAAGGCGAGCGTGAGGAACCACGAGCATCACGAATTTTCATTCTAACCAAGTAGCAGACTATACTTTCTCCACGATCAAAGATAGGAAACGTGACAGCAATAATTTTGACACTCAAATTTTTCCACTACGATGGCAATCAACTGCTGCAGGGATACCATAGCCGACTTGTACGGGAGGCAATAGAGATCCACAAACACACGGAGAATTTCAACAGAAAAAAAGAAGCTGTGAACCTCAACCGAATATGGAATCCCATTCTTAGAAATTCCACAACAACAAAAGAACACTACGACATTAAGACAGCAGGCAAAAAGGTGTCAATTAATGTTATCGAAAATATGCCTAACCCAGTTACGGTAATAAGCAATTCTGAAATAAAGGACATCAACGACACTAAGCCGGCAGGTAGAAAAGGGCCAATTAGGGTTAGTGCGAATCTACCAAATCCAGATACAGTATACGCCGAGGGAATCTTCAGTCATCTGCGATTATTCATGATGTATAAGACTCTGAATTAAGCTGGCCACTCTCGCTAGCGAAACGCTAGCCAGAAATTCCAAAAAACGACGGCCTTCAAACCCGAGTGAAAATTGTGACACTGAAAACTTCGACCTCAAAAGCCTTAACCGTTTTGTCAGAAGCCATCCTATTCTTTTTTTATTGGCGACTGATCCAGTCTCACGAAATTCCACCACAAGATCCAAGATATATCTAGGATGATCAAAAAATACTAAAACCTTTTTCTATAACCATTTTTAAACTTATTTCAGGACCATAAGTTTTTTAAAAGTTTTTCCATTTTAATGTTATTTTTCCACAATATGGTAGGTCACATAATTTAATGTAATTCTCAACTCTATTGTAACCCTTTTACTTTTCTTTAGGTCGACTTGTAATCAACCCCTATTTTGCTGAAGATGAAGGATTAATCCTTCGAAACATGTCCTAACTATTGATGTAAGTCTTCGGACTACACAGTATCTTCAATAAAGATTATTTTTGGTGGAGTTAGACTGAAAGTTTGTTCACCCTCCCAGTTTTCTCGTCTTTTCTGTAAACCATCGTGATACAATTGATAGAATTGTTGAAATACGTGGTCACTTTTCGATTCAACACTATCGCTATTTCACAAAAAAAAGGTTCTCAGAGATTAGTATTTCTTCTTTGACAATCATGCTGGCAAAAAAATCTTAAACTTATACTCGGTGAGTAAATAAAATAAGACAATCGATGGATAATTACGACTGAACTCTACTACTGTCTGGGAGATAATATTGGAGATAAATTTGAACATTTTAACTCGAATATCTCGAGAACGCCTCATTCAAATTCAGAAAATTGTGCACTAATAGAGTCAGAATTGAATTACCTTCACAATGATGTAAGGTACGACCCATTCCCTATCAAAATACTGAAGGGGGTTGTTCTGGGGAGTAGGTGAAGTTTCAAATACTCACTTCACTTCACATGGTGCCCCCCGCCAAACAAAAATCAATGTGTCTCAACGATTTTTTGTCAAATAAATTTTCGGGGATTTATTGATGGTGGACGGTCTTAAGTGGAACACCCAGTATAGGCTCCTATACAGCATCTCCACATTCAACAATGTGTGTTTCATTTTAAAAAATCGTTGGCTGTCTTGAAACAAATCATTGTTGTAGTTAGTTGTAAATGCTAAGTAATTGTATTGATTGCAATTGATGCAGTAGTTCAACAATAAAGATTTAAGCTTTTAAGGCTAGTTTCTATGGCGTACCTTTATGTTCTTAAGTGAATAATGACACCAGCATAAGAATGATGCAATGCTGCTGCATTTGCATAAAAATAGTTTATTTATATTTCCATACGTTTTCATTATGGACAGATGGGTGCTTGCATAAACACAGTTTCTGTTTTGCATGCAAAAATATTCCACAATGGAATAACTATGTGCAGTATTCTATAGCTATCAAGTGTCATTGAACATGTTTTTCTCTCTAAGTAGTTTAATTTCATTGTAAATGTCGGGTTATTAAATCTATTTTTATAGCGCTTTTAGATTCCAAGTGCACTTGCCATTTTCGATGAAATCGTGTAATGCTCGTGTTTTTATATTTGTTTGCCAACAATATGATCCGTATCGGTTATCATTGTTCCATTACTTCCATTGTTCCAAATTCCAATAACTTTGGGTCAAGAGAAAGCGTCACAACACTTCTCTTCGCAAGGACTGAAAGTCAAATTGAAATTGTTATGTTATTATAATATTTTTTATTTGCAACGTCCGATTTCAGGGTTTGATCATTCGAATTAAATTGTGAGTATTCAGTACTTGGGAAACTTTTGAAACAGTATAGGTACCTACCTGCCACTTGATGGCAGAAAAGAGGAGACAGCCATTATAGTTGACAAGTTTAACCCACCGATCTGTAATATAACTGGATGAGCATAGCCCGTTTCGTTCCATGAGAAAAATACGCCAAATTGAACCCTCTCAGATTGAAAGTGCGCATGTGCATTGCTCCAAAATGTGAATGTCATTACGTCAGAGCATCATTTTTACCAGTGGCGTGTGTTTATTCGTTTACTGTTATTTGTACTGTTTGATTGTTTGTGTTTATTATAGTTCAAGTATTTCCTGTTTCTTTTTTGTGTTTTCAGTGATTTTTGATTTTTTTCCAAAACAGACAATAAACTTTAAAGACAAAAAATTGTTTTTGATATATTTGTGTTGATGTGTTGAGATGTTACCTAAACTTCGTAGCTGATGGAAAACCAGTATTCAGATCCTTAGAAAATCACCACCTTGATGTACAACTTTTTCAGAAAACCACGTATCACGATTGATAAAATTAATTATCACGTTATACAAAACTAAGCTTCTATGCCATTTCTAAAAAGCAAACTGAAGTGGAAAGAGGTTCAGTCATACGCAAGAAGTTGAGTAGACTTGTATTATTTCAGAATTAATAATATCAAATAGAATCAATAGTATTTTGCCCAAGTAGACTCACACATCAGATATGGTATCTGTTTTTGGGGAGCATCTGTATCAGAAGGGATATTTTTTGAGCACAAAAAAGAGTAATTAGACTGGCATATCAAAAAGGGGATTCTGTAAAAGTTTATTCAAAGAAATGAAAATATTTACTACTTGGACTCCTTATTTTTGAGCTATGTGTATATGTCTTTATAAATCAGTTTTCATTTTTATATAATACATAGTGATTTTCATAACCTTAAATCAGATCGAAAAATTATCTGCTTATGCCATATAGTTACACAAAAATTCACAGTAATGCTCCAAATATACTAGGTCCCAGAATATATAATTTACTACACAATAATTTAAAATCTGCGAAAAATGTAATCGTTTTTTAAAAAACTGAACATTGCTATTATTCACTTGATGAATACTTCAGATCTCAATGAACGAAGGTCCCCCAAATGTTATATATGTATTGTAGCGAATTTTATTGATGTCCTTATATTTTTTTATTCATAAGTATACTTATTTATATTTAGACTTTCATCTATATTTATGTACTCATTGGCACCATTATGTGGTGACCAACTGTCTGACTTAATCCTATACTTTTGTAGTATCCAGGAAAATAAAACTTTTGATTTTAATGTATATAAATTTTACCAATTCTTAGAGTACATTTATTGTTAAGAAATACGAATAAATATATAAAAAAAATTACTGTTTTTTTTTAATAATCACCGGTAAATAATTGTTTTTATATAAGCTTTATCATTGATTTCAAATCCAGGTTGTTACCGATTGGTTTCAAGTCTGTTACTTGGCAGGTATTTTATACTGATTTTACTCCTATTTTAGTCTATCAGGTTATCCACTTGATTGATGAAAGTATATACTTTTGGCATTATGTGGAAAGATTACTAATCAGCATTTATAATTGAAACTTGTCTGGCAATTAGAGTTGTAGTGACTGAATACCTATAAGGTGTATTTCATATTCATACGTAGGTTCATGTTTTCTGGTCATAAATTGGGTAAAAATTAACCATTCACACAAGTTTTTGTTTTGTGCTAACTATTTTTTGTTCCACTGGTGTTTTGGCATCGACTGCTATGGTCATCAGCCATGTGTTCTTTATAGGCCTTGTTACTAACTCCATACGCCACCTTAGGAGCAGCACTGTCAATTGGAACGCAACAGTGAATCGTGCAGGACTCACCCTACTCGAGCCACGAGATTTTAATAATTTAATCGGTTAAATTAAATTAAAAAATCCCAGCCCAACCAGGGTTCGAACTCCGGACCTTTGGACTCAGAGTCGGACGCTCTAACCACTGCGCCACGCCCCGACATTGTGCTAACTATTAATGGTATTTCAGTTTTGGATTCATCTGGCATTAGCAAAGTCTATCCTTCTGTTCAGAATTTCCATTTAGACCTGAATTCATTTATTGTTTTTGTTATAGTATTTGTTTATTAATCTTATATTGTAAAAAAAAATTAAACTATGTACCTATTGTGAATATTAGGATTTTCCTATCCAATAAACTACTTACTTACTTACTTAATTTAATGCATCAAAACTGAAATATTAACTCATTCAAAACGAATCTAATTTGTGAGTCCACGTTGTAATTTTTTTCAAGTACCCAGTTCACAAAATTTATAATTAATAATTTTCAAAGAGATTAAAAAATACCTTAACTCAACCTTTAGGTGACGCCGCTGTTTGACATATCATCAACGCGCATGTGTATTGCTCCAAACTGTCACACACTAGTTGGCGTAATTTTCTTATATGGAAATGCTCATCCAGTTATATTACAGATCGATGGGCTAGTGAATATTTTCCACCGAAATATTTATTCAATCAACTAGTGTATTAATGAAGGCGATTAGTGATCGAGATCATTAATCGCATTTTGACATAAGAGTTGATTACAATATTTTTCCGTCTACTTCACTTTTGTTGAAATGAAGGAATTGAATTTTTTTTGCCAATAAAGCTAAAGATGCTACTTTAGCATAATTATCATGACGATGATCAAGATGATTAAGAGATGATCAAATAATTTCACTAATTAATCATCAAGTACCTGTATTTAAAAGGGTTAAGAGGTAAGCAGATTTACAAAGATATGCAATACCCTTGGTGATCAATGTCCTTCGTATGCGACCGTGAAAAATTGGACTGCAAGCTTCAAAAGAGGTAAATTTTCCATTGAAGATGATGACCGATCGGGAAGGCCAGTTTCTGTGTCAGTCCCCGAAAATATTGATGCAGTTCATGACATGATTTCAACAGACCGTCGAATTGGGCTAAAACGGATATCTGAAGCACTGAATATTTCATACGAACGCGTTCATCATATAGTTCACGTCAATTTGGACATGAGAAAAATTGCTGCAAAATGGATCTCCAAATGTTTGAATGTTGACCAAAAGCGTGCAAGGGTAGTAGCATCGCGTTCGATCTGTGCTCGATTTGAAAACGATGTAGACTTCTTAAACCGAATTGTTACTATGGATGAGACCTGGATACATTTCTACGATCCAGAAACAAAGCAACAATCGACGGAATGGCGACACTCCGATTCTCCAAGACCTAAGAAGTTTCGTGTCCAAAAATCTGCTGGAAAAGTTCTTGCTTCAGTTTTTTGGGATTGCCATGGGGTAATCATGATTGATTTTTTGGATAAGGGTAGAACAATAACTGGAGATTACTATTCAACATTACTGACCATTCTACGGGAAAAAATTAAAATAGATAATAACATGTGGTTCAACTGTGCGCAACATGGTTTCTGTCCGATGTGTAGTTTTTGCACAATCGCGTTATAAACAATTTAAGGGCAAATCTTATAGACCGGGGGATGGTGACAGATTTTGAGACACGATTTTACTCAGTATGCCTTTTGGAGGACAGTATTGTCTGTATTTCCTCATGATAATAAGGCAGGAATAAAAGAGTCGTCCTGGGTTCTTCCTTAAAAAAATGATTAATCATTTGTTCGAAAAATATGTGTTTCGCTACGATTTTAATCAGGCTGCTATGTGTTTTGTAATGAAATAACGAAAATAAAATACTCAGAAAACCATTGGCATACCGTCAGGGCGGGTCCGAAGGGTTGGTATGGTCACGTGAATTTGTATGAGAATAAGGAAATTTTCCGTGTTTTTAAACAGGCTGCCACTGATAAGTATACAAATTATTGTTCTGAAACTGCTTAAAAAAAGATGGCATACTGAATGCGTATGCCTAAGTACTGTTAACTCTGCAAAAATTTTGAACAGGTATGGAATAACATTCCGTGATTTTAATCAGAACAAAATTTGTTGTAATATAAAGTTTGTCTCCTGAATTGTTGATATATAACATGGCATACGAGTTGAAAATTGAAATGAAGTTGTAAAATAGATTTAAAAAATTCCATGTTTTTAAGCAGTATGCCTGTCTGTTTTCATTATAGCAATGGTATATGGAGATGAAATAAGAAATGGCGAGTTTTCTATATAATTTTTTTTTTTTAATTTGCAAAATTATGAAAAAAAACAGGTGTTTTTAATCAGTATGCCTCTTGGTTTATGAAACAAGTTAGTGATTCACTTCGTTAAAATAAAAATGACATACGAGTAGCCCGGGTTTATCACATTAAAAAATGCAATTAAACTTTCTTGCTATTTCGATTTTCCGACATTGCCATGTTGGTCCCCTATCGCAGGACCGTTATATGTGGCTTCTTTTTCATTTGTATATTTTTGTACAGTATAGTTTTTCTACGACTTAGTTTTTGAATTAAATTGAACGTAATCTGTTTTTTTTTCTTAACAGCTTTTATCATAAACTCATATGCCGCCACGAGTTTGAACGTTGCGAGTGCTCTAAAGGCACTTCTTCACCACGTGCATCATACGCTATTTTTATTATGCCTCAATCGTGACTTCAGAAATAATGCTGGAACTGAATTTTTCTACGACCACATGAGAAAGTAAAGCATATCGCACTGTTCAGTCTCACAGAAAGTATTGCTGCCAAATACATAATTTGTTTAGATGTACCGCGGTAAAGCTGACAAATATATAATTCCTATTCAGATTTACCAAAGGAACGTATATATTTGAGGAAAAACTATTTGAAATGTGTTTTTTTTCTAAAAAAAGTTGATCTCACTTGTAATCATCGATCCCACGTACCTACTACGGACACAATAAATAAAAATAATTGAAATTTTTTTCCAATAAATTCATAATTCTGAAAGCGATATTTTATTGAAGAAACAAACTTCTGCTCTAGTCTCAGCTTCTCCGGGTAATGGATAGGAAGGAATGAGAGGGAAGGACTGCAGGTTTCATCTTTCGAGTGCCAAGGGTCCCCGTGAGAGCAACTCCGCCGTGGATCGAAAACGTTGTATAGTTGTCGTCAAACATAAAAGATAAATAAAAAAAGGCGCAAAAAATGGTCGATTAGCATGAAATTGACTCCCATGCCGCCAACCAGGGTCGGACTTGTACATATGCCGCTAAATATTGTGATGCGTGCAGATTATTCAAGTTAATTTAACAAAAGCACTGTAACTTTTGTATTCAGAATCATCCATTTTTATAATTATTAGTATCCTTAGATTGGGTAAACAACTGCCCCGTCGAAACCTAATTTGCAATAGCTGGGCGTACCGCAAACAGCTGTGATTTCTATTATAACTACGCCCGACCCTGCATGGAAAAAACATTCCTAATTGCTGTGCGGGCCTTTACATCTTCCGTGCTAAGTGTTACGTGGGGGCGATAGGTGGAATAATTTGAATAAAGGTAGAGATGTCAATAATTTTATTTATTGATTTAGTGCGATTTTAGTCTGAAAAACTGTTTGGTTATTGACAAAAGAGGAATTAATTTCCTGGTAGTTTCCTGAAGTTATGTAAGTATTGATATTGACTCACACTGATTTTAGCCAATATTCTCATGTGATTACCATATAAGGTGTGTATGGCGTGGTACTATGCATTTTTGGCAGAAATATATATTTTGTGATTGGTTTTTTTGGAGGAAATGTGAGGACTAGCACAATATTTGCTCATACAGGATGATTCCTAAGGTGGACCGGTCCTTTCATTAATTTCTCACATTGCACAGAAAATAATGGCTATAGGTGAACATGTAAAAGACAACAATTCGTTTTTGAGATGCAGGGCGTTAAAGTTGAAAATTAATATTGAATTTACTTTAATTACTGAAGGATCACCAATCACATACTATTCAAGATATCCAACGAAGGCGATCCATTACATCCAGTGGAAATGAGATATAACCGGATGGTGGGAGTTAGACTGTATGTTTTTCACCCACCCAGCTATTCAGAATATTTTAGGGAGTCACAAAATACCCAAGAGCAGATGAATAAATATATAATTGTACGAAACAGAATGCCAGTGTCCAATATTGATTATATTCCCAAATTTGATTTTAGGATATGAAAGTACATTAAATTTTATGTAAGAAATAAATATATGATTGCACTAAAACTTGATAGAAATCACCGATAAAAATCGAGAAAACTATATTTGGCACCAAAATTTAATGTAATTGTGTCGGATGAAAAGTCCGTTCAAGACACCCATATGATGAATATAATTTTAGAATTTTAACACAATTGATCATTGACATACCACACTGAGAGCTTCAATCAGAAAAAAATCACACATTGTGCATATCATCTATTAGAAAATCTTCAAACACGAAAGTATTATTCCAGTTCAAAGTGAAGTGATTTTTCGCAATAAAATCTGTATAAATAATGATAGCGTGGCAACGCACTATTCAATCTGAAAACATAGAATTACAGAGAGTTCATATAAATGAAACACAGAGCGATCAATTGGAAAGTTGAAATTAAGTGGGCCCTTCACGTGCAGTTTTTCGTGACTTCCAAAGTGACACTCCATCGCTCCACTCCAAATTCGAACGTGAAGTGTCAACATGCGCCTGGCGCTTCTCGCATCTGACGCGGCGCGAGACGTTCCAACCTTCTTAAACTTCTACACTTAAACACATCGCGAAAAAAGGCCCACTAGCTATCGAGAAGCTTCGAGGAATGAAGTTGAAGTACTATATTTGAATGTGCGTGTATTTTGGCATGCAACTTCGCTCCGAGAGTGACGCGAAGGGAGTGCGAGTCGGGAATCGAAAAATAACTGCACGTGAAGCTGGCCCTTTTTATTTTCATGGAAGACCATATTGGTATATGCACTTATTTGAGAATTCTCTTCTCTAGATCACTTTTAAATTATCTGAACAAAAATATCTGAATTCCTGACAATCCAGATGTTGAGTCGTGAAGAATGCAGTACTGAATGAACACCCTGTATATACAAGAATGTCTTTCATTTGTAATTTTTTTGTTGAATAACTTTTACATTAATGATAAATTGAATCATTATACTGCATATATTTTTTGAATTACTCGTATCTATGTACTTAGTATCGATCTCTAGTATACTCATTAATCTAAATAAAATTGGATTAATTAATCCTCTGTCAATAATGAATTTGATGCAATTGAAAAATTCTTTACCCATGGCGAATATACCTATAATGCACTAGCTATTTCAAACTATTGCACCACTTGCCCCCACATTATGTGGCACGTTCCAGGGAAAGATAAGACCATTTTTGCGGCTTTTTTTATTTATCTTATATGTTTGACGACAACTATACTTCAATAGAATAACAGCGGTAACGGAATTAGGTCCGCCTCCTGCATTGCCTACGCATGTGTTGTCATCTCATTCAGCACGTTGTTCCGGTGCTGTCCCAGAAAAGTCTATAAGCAAATGAAACCGGAAGTTGCAAATTCTACACTCTACCAACTGTGCTATCTGATCGCATATATTTCTTTGTAACACACGTGTATTTCATAAGTGAAATTTTTTTATTTCTTATATTTATTAAAAGAACTGTGTTTAATCATGATTTTGATCTAGTAGTTATTATTCGTAAAGAAAATATTTTGCATTTAATAATAATTATCTAACATAGATAAAGTTAGTTCTGTTAGTTCTGTATAGCCAAAATGATTTAAAAACTGTAAAATACGCTCATTTTTCTTCGTCAAATTGTTGAAAAGGCCTATACAAGCCCCCAAATGATATATCTCAATTTTGATAAATATGTTGAATACGTGGTTTTTTCTTATGACGTTAGAATAGGTGTTGTACAATGATGAAAAACAATAATTACTCTATAATATAGTTATGATTTAAATGTGTTTCGTTTCCAATATACTCAATTTTCATAAATACCTTTTTTATTCTTGGTTTTTATAAACCTTAGTCCTCATCAATCGATGTGCGATTTGTTATTCCACCTACATATACCATGATTATCATGAAACCGGTAGGGAATACAGCTTAAAACACAAAAAAAAATTATGTTTCTCTCACATCGGTTTCCTCCATATTTGCATCCTTTTTTAATATTTTCCGAACTCTTGGACTTTACATATTGGTATGTCATATGTTATTCCACCTACATATACCATGATTATAATAAAAATAGAAAGGTGTCATGCTTAAAAAGACAAAAATTGTCACGTTTCTCTTACACTTCAGGTTATCTCTATTTTGAATCACTTTTTATATTTTTGACAAATTGGACCTTATCGATAGGTATTCCTTTTGTTATTCCAACTACATGCACCATGTACATCATATAAACAGAAAGGCATACTGCTTAAAATGACGGAAATTTTTGTTTATATTTTGCAATTTTTTTTGCGTATGCCTGTAATTTTTACTCTCTCAAATCATATGCCAATTTCATATACATCTTTCTAATGAAAATGGAATGGCATACTGACCAAAATCACGGAATGTTATTACATACCTGTTCAAAATTTTTGCAGAGTCAACAGTACTTAGGCATACGCATTCAGTATGCCATCTTTTTTTTAAGCAGTTTCAGAACAATAACTTGTATACTTATCAGTGGCAGCCTGTTTAAAAACACGGAAAATTTCCTTATTCTCATACAAATTCACGTGACCATACCAACCCTTCGGACCCGCCCTAACGGTATGCCAATGGTTTTCTGAGTATTTTATTTTCGTTATTTCATTACAAAACACATAGCAGCCTGATTAAAATCGTAGCGAAACACATATTTTTCGAACAACTGATTAATAATTTTTTTTTAGGAAGAACCCAGGACGACTCTTTTATTCCTGCCTTATTATCATCACAACAATACTGTCCTCCAAAAGGCATACTGAGTAAAATCGTGTCTCAAAATCTGTCACCATCCCCCGGTCTATTATTAAATGCGCCGATTTAAGGAAAATCATATTATTCAAATTCTGTAAACGGCATTTGAAAGTAGAGATCAATATCTACAATTTGTATATTTCAGATTTTCACCTGAGAGGTGGGAAATGTATTGAAAATGTCACCGGAAGTTACTCTAAACGCTTCAAAGTGCACCCGAAGTCGCCCGAACTCAACTCGAGTTAACTTCAGTGCGACTTCGGGTGACATCGGACGCATTTTGAAGCGTTTTGCCCGGATAAGTTACTGCGTTTACGAAACACTTGTCTTGGCAAATTTTTTTGTTTCAGTAACTAATGGTATTCTGAATTTGCCTTTCAGAAAAATAAGTTCAAAATAATTAAAAATACTCCTTTTCAAAAATGTTCGGAGACTACATTTTTCAAAACATGATGAAAACTATATCACATATATTTTGTGGTATAGTTTATACGAACTTAGCAGAGACAGCAGAAAAACTGAAATTCCATTTGGGGTTGGCGAATCTTTTATGAAGCAGTGGCGGCGAGTTATTTTTTTTTCATGGTAGAATAAATATTTATTATTACTAATTTCGCATGCGTTTTTATAAAAATTGCACGAGTTGTGCGAAGCAGAGGTTGTTTCTATACGGGAAATAAAACGTCCCATCTCAATTCAAAAAAATATTTATAATGTAAGGGCTGCCGGTAGAAACGGGACTGCCGGTAGAAACGGGACTGCCGGTAGAAACGGGACTGCCGGTAGAAACGGGACTGCCATTATTTTTTTGAGGAAAACGCAATTTGAAAGCAAAAACCTGATGGAAATAAATAATCATTCTTTAAACATAAATTAAAATTATTTTCACTATGTGATGAGTTCTCGTTTTTAAGTTCTCTTTCTGTATTTTGACATCTAACGGGATTCAGTCTTGCCTCGCTTATAGGTAGGTATTGCATAATAACAGATAACAAGTTTATGATACCGGTGCAATGGACAAATGCCGTAGAAGTAGCGAAACACTCCTATGAAACGTAACATTTCTCGTATTTGTTTGGAAGGCGCGAGTATTTAATAAATCTATGCGTGCCCATAATAGACACTATCATGAATATCTTAGTTGTCTTTCTCTCTCCACCTGCTATACCTGTCTGTAACTTGTATATTAATTCAAACCTTGACTCTTCTCGTAATGTTAATGGTAAACACTGGTCGGATCTTTCGAAACGATAACCAGCGGGTAATATACCTACACTACTAATATTATCGGTCGGTGGTAAAAGTTCGGGCTCGAATGAAATTCTATTTGGGATGACAATTATTAATTTTTGTAAATCACAAAATCATTTTTCACCATAACTGCACCTGCAATGAGTTTCTATTGTACCAAAAATACGTCAAAGCTATCAATATCTGAAATATTCTTGTTGTTATATTGTTGTTATATACAGTGTGTCCCAGATAAAATGTATCATCCCCCTTATCTCGCTCAGACCCGTCGATTTTTATTTCGAGGGGGCGGATCTCTTCCGCCAAATACGTCATAAATGTGCTGTCAACCCCCTCATCTACAGCACCTCCTACTTAAGAATTTTATATAGTACCACTATACTTGTGGTATACAGGGTGTCCCAGAATAAAGGAGACAAACTCCGATGGTAGAATTTTCACTTCATTTTAAAGCTATAAGTTTCAATAAACATATACCCTAAGATGAATAATAACCGAGTTACAGGGTGTTGAAAATGACAAAAAAAAATTATATTTCCAGAATAACTCCATAACGGCTCATCTTTTCTTGATGAAATTTGGTATGTCATATGACAGCATGTAAATAATTAGTTTGTAACTTCGAACAGAGGCGTACAGGAGGTGGGTGCCCCTAATCGCCCCTCCCCAATTTTCATGCCACTGGGTTAATATCAATTTTATTTCCTTTTTCTTAATCCCCAACATTTCCTATACAAAATAGGGATAGGTTTCATGATTAAAAATATCAACGGTTTTCAAGATATTTTAAGTTGAATAAGTGCGTGCGTACGTGATAAGGAAAGTCACTGTTGATTATTTTATTAAACGTTGCTATGTCTTTTGTATTGAAGATCATGGCATTATGGTGAAATTTCAAATGTATTGTGCCCACAGTGGTATTTCTCGATGAATTTCAGAAGATGGCGGAAAAAATTTAAAGCATTACCTACTTACTAAGGATTAGCAACCCATAAAACTGTGGTACCGAAAAACATTTAAAATTTAACAAAAATCTCCTTATTTCTGAAAGGAATGTATGACTATTTATAACAATATAACCAACAAAGAGATTTCACACCATACAATGAGTACAAATTCAAATATTTCGAAAATCGTTGGCATTTATAAGCGATCTTTTCACAAAAAATTCCTGATATTTGAAACAAATTACATAGCAACTTCTAACAAAACAATCAACAAGTAGTTTCCGAATCACATACTCACGCAGCACTTATTCAACTTCGAAAATCTTGAAAACCGTTGACCAATTTTTATAACGAAACCTAACCCTATTTTTGAGAATTAAGAAAAAGAAGACGAAATAGATATTAATCCAGTGGCGTGAAAGTTGGAGAGGAGCGATTAGGGGTACCCGTCTGCCGTACGCCCCTGTTTGAAGTTACAAACATATGATTTGCATTGAAATTTGGAACTGAATACTGTCATGTGACACACCAAATTTCATTACGAAAAGTTGAGCTATTATGGAGTTATTCTTGAAAACATATTTTTTTTGAAACTTTCAACACCCTGTATCTCAGTTAATATTCACTTTAGAGTATAAGTTTATTGGAACTTTTAGCCTTGAAATGTAGTGAGGATTTCACCGCCAGAGTTTGTCTCCTTTATTCTGGGACACCCTGTATATCATTTTGAAGGGAATTCAGTCACAAATACATCGGTCAGATGCAATTGATAATAGATCCAGTGTTGTGGAAGTAACTCAACTGCCTGAATCCCACAATTGTACGAATTATACAGTGCGGCTTTTAATAGTCCCCCCCTGTTAACTTTTGAACGGTTCGACGTAGAAACATGAAAAAACATTTTTTCGAGAGTTTCACCAATACTACTTTTTGAAATAAGAAAAAATAGTGATTGCACGATAGGGGGCGCAGGGGGCCCCATCAACTCAAAATTTTTAAATGGCATGTTGGGTAAAGTGTCACATCGTTGAAAAGAGAATTCAATTCTCTTTACAACCATCTAAATATTTTTGAATTTCGGTAATATTTTTTTGTAATTCAAAATCGAAATATCAAATATAAATGCGGATCTGAATACTACTCATACCTCGATAAATTTGAACGGTTGGATGTGGAACAATGAAACCAAAAATTTTTTGAAGGGTATTACCGATACTACTTTTTGAGAGAAGAAACATTGCAATTACTCGACAGATGGTGCTGGGGACACATTAATTTAAAAATTTCGAAAGGTATAAAAATCGAAATTGGGAAAAAAATTATAAACAAAATTCAAAAATATTTAGATGGTTGTAAAGAGAATTGAATTCTCCTTTCAACGATGTGACACTTGACCCCACATGCCATTTAAAAATTTTGAGTTGATGGGCCCCCCTGCGCCCCCTATCGTGCAATCACTATTTTTTTTATTTCAAAAAGTAGTATTGGTGAAACCCTCGAATTGTTTTTTTTTTTCATGTTTCTACGTCGAACCGTTCAAAAGTTAACAGGGAGGGGGACTATTAAAAGCCGCACTGTATAGGAAAAATATAATTCTCGAACCATTTAGAAAACCATAGAATATACAATAAGAATATTCGAAGTTTGCCCTAGAACAAAAATTGGTAGTTCTAGACGTTTCCAGAAAATGTATCGAAGATTTCTAGAAATTCGTCGCATACCAGGTGCGTAACAATACTTACGAAATATATCCCTCAGTAGTATCCCTAAGTACAATTGTAACCATTCTTAGAATATGAGTTTTTGTGTTTGGAATTTTAATGAATGAATGACAATATTGAAAAAAGGGGGAAAGTGTCCAATTTGGCCCACTCTGTACATGCTCTTTCCTTGATTATCGACCAGTACTATCTTTTTTCTAGTATTGTTTCTGACCCACTCACTTCAGTCTCCCCAGAGGTCCAAACTGAGGCTTGGTTCTGAAAGGGCCGATGCATATTGTACGTTTTATCGAAGTAGAATAGTTTTCAACCCTTTTACATTTATGCCCTTCCGCTGTCGAATGTATATCCTGTGGTTATTTAGAATGGCATCAATTCATTTATTAAAATGAGATTTGTAAAACACGTTGTTTCACGGTCCCCTCATTTAAATCGTAGTTAACATTGACCCATACTCTTTAGAAATAATTTTTTTCAGAAACAAACTGAATTAGTAGTAAAATGGTTGTTCTGATTACGAATTCGGGGACATTTTCGATATATTTTGCATCTTACCATAGTTTTTCGTAATTGTCGGTTGTTCCATCTCTGCTGAAGAGCTGTGCATGTGATTTGAAATTACTCCTTCTAGGTCATTTTGTTCATTATTGATATATGTATCAATTCACAATTATTCGTAAAAACTTCTTTGGTTGACGATTTGTTTATTTTGTGGAAATTCATGTTCACTTAGGATACACAATAAAACACTTTTTGTCTATTTTCCACGATAATTTTATATTTGTTGACTAGTTTCGGTCATTACATCATTTTCAAAACTAACTAGACTACTCCAAATCTGAGTATTTATACCTAAATTGCATATACCTAGGATATATCTTCAGTATATCTATTCTCAGAATCAATACCAATAATAAATGAACATAACAAATTATTTGATAAATGCAGGTTTTTGGAATTGGGTTGTAGGTTCAGTAGAGGGCTATTGTTTAAATCGAGTTGTTTGTTAAGGATAATAGAATTGGGATTTTTCTTTGACTTGTTTATTTCCATAGATTCCAACAAATTAATCATTTTTCCTTTTTCGCATGTGTGGAGGATTTTTAAAGAATCTTTATCTATTTTATGTTTCGAATTTTGAAGATGATCATACATTAATGTTTTTTATCCGAAATGACATGTTCATGGTACCTTATATCAAAATTTCTATCAGTTTGACCTGTATAGGTATATGGCGGGGCATTCACCACATTCTAGTTGATATATACCAGATCTCTTCATGTTTGTAGATTGAATTTTGAAAGATGATTTGTAATATTCTCGGAGATTCTACCTGCATACTTGATACTGACATATTTGTATTCTGGTTTTGTGTAAATTGAATATAGTTCTTTCATTACTGATTTTTGTTGATATTTTTTTATAGTGTCGTTGATTAGAGTAATAGGTATTTTGTTATTAACTGCTATTTGTTTGATGGTTGCGATTTCACCTAGAAGGTTTTGATTAGAAAGGGGTATTGTGAAAGCTCTATGTATCATTGACCTGAATGCAGACAATAGACGAGGAAAGTGATGACGTCACAAATGTCATTCTTGTCAAAAACTGATTCCAAACAAACCTCCGTCGAATTTAAATCAGCTTGTCCGATAACTCCGATATTGTTTCCTTAAGGTTTTTCAACATCTTCTGCCTGAGAAAACAAAATCCAAAAAACCAAACACGAACTAATAAGCAAAGCAGCAAATCATCAACAGAGAACGTCACCTAAAATTCTTTGTTTGGAATCAGTTTTTGTCGTTTTTGACAAGTATGACATTTGTGACGACATACTTTCCTGAATCGCTTGGATGTGAAAATCCCTGACGTTAAAATGATAGACTTAGAGAAAAAATATTTGTAATGCCATAATATACACAGATTTGTAATATTTGTTATACTTTCTCATGCCTTGAAATTATACAGGATGGTCGAAAAATATTTTTCATACGGAACTTTTCGAATATAACTTTAGCTTTCTTTCAAAAAGGAACACTCCATATATTTTTCTACTATGTGACGTTATATATGGTGTAGAATAGGTCTCCTAACCATTTTTTGATTGTAGATCCCTGAGACGATTTGTAACCATTTTAGAATTATTTAACTCTAAAAATTGTAAGTAGCTGGAACACACTGTATAAATGACCAATTAAAACACTTTTAATACTTTTAATAACTTTCCATATCAATGACTGTCTACATTTTGATCAATCAGAATAGTGATGATTATCCAGGATTACGTTTTGAGAACCATATAGCGCCATATAGCGCCATATAGCGCCATATAGCGCCAAAAGTAGCATATAGAAAAAGTTGTGCCCATTGAACTTTCAGTATGGAATGACTTGGGCTATAACATATCAAAAATTCAACCAATTCGACAGGGGGCAATTTCCCCATTAAAGTGTGCGGTCTCCTTTCTGTTAAATTAATGTAATTTCCATGAAAATTGAGACACACTGTATATAAGCTTACCAATGCCTACTACCTGCGGACACACATATCAGCAACCAAAAATTTTTGGAAATACTCGTTTTTACTCCACTTTGTCGCCTACCTATCCAAACAACCCTAATTTGTTTGCTTTAAATGTTAATTAAGCCTATTTAAATTCAATGACACACATTCTTTGAATTATACATTGCATCACGGAGAAGATGATTGTGGACCAATCTATTGCCCAAAAGAAGAGCGCAGGGATGACTTTGAATATGGTCGAACTATTCGATGCCTACCTGGTTGGTAGAACTTTTAGGGTGAGAATTAACAATGAACATTCCACAACCCTCATCAGAGAATGCAGGGATGCCTCAGGGCTCAAGATTCTCACTACACTTAAATTCTTTTTATACACACGACTTCCCGACCTTTGTACAAACGAACATAGCTATACAGGGTGTTCCAAAATAAGTCGGCACCATTACCAACTCTGTTATTATTGATGCTACGAATTCGATCAAATTGGTAAACTAGTGGCATTTTTAATGTCTTACTCGATGCTGGAGACAAAAAAAAATACAGTTACGTTTTCAAAATATTTCATAAATTGATTTTTTTTAATGGAACACCCTATATTTTATCAGGCATTTCGATTCGTAACTACATTCTCAACAAAAAAGCTCATATTACTTTTTTCCTGGGGTTGAAAATAAGACAGTTTTATTCATAGGACTTGATAAAGCGCTATAAAATACGAACATTTAGTTCAAAAACACTGCCTTCTTGGTGAACTCACATATTTGGGACCCTTCTCTTGACACTACGTGTTTCATACAACACAGTTCGGCCATCAATAATGTTTCAGTTTGTACACCTCATTTTTCAGAAATCCCCAAATATAAAAATCTAGTGGTGTCATGTCTGGTGAACTAGGAGGCCACTTAACAGGACCATTTGTTTTCAAAACAGCGTCGCAAAATTCTTTTTCCACCACTGAAATTAGGTGCTGGTGCTCCATCCTGCTGAAAGTAGATCATCTGACGACTCTCCAGATCAAGATCATCGAAAACTCGTTCAACCTCTGCAGCGACCAAGGCCATTGACTCTCTGTGTATAACACATTGAAAAGTCACGCATAAGCTCTGCCTGCAGAAGGCGTGAATTCTGCATAATATCTGCCCATTCCTTAACCCTTTCGATACGGTTTTCGGGTAGGTAGGTAGGTGTTTGAATGTTGTTTGACATTTTTAAAGCAAAATAATCAACTTTTCATATTTTTTTTTTAATGTAAGGAAGAGGTGGTACATATGTACCAACAGTTCCTCGATGTGGTATATAAATAAACCAATAGTGTTTTATCACATATAGATAATAATTTTTTTTAATGAGTTTAAACGTATATATTTTACTCGTTTTTTAATTGAGTTATCGGAAGCTCGAAATGACCGTTCCGTGAAAAAAAAACACGAAAAACGCAAAGAATAAAGATGGTATATATGTGTACCCACAGTCCTTTTATATGGTACATATGTATACCAACAATCTTATAAACAAACAAATAATATGTTTCATTTTACAAAAAAAAAAATATTTTGTTATAACATTTCAAATATGATATAACGCAAAACAATGTTTGCAAAGTGGGACTTCACATTCGCGGCAAATGGTCTTCGTCCGTGTTTGCTTTTTATTCTGAGTACACCTCGTACAACGTCTTCTAGTTTTGCCTTCTACAGGAAGATGTAAAGAGACATTTCCCAAACTCTTTATTTTTTTTGATAGTCGACCTTTTCTAGATGTTCGCCGAATTGTAGCTGTTTTTCCACCTTCTGCTATCAGTTCTTCTGAAAGGAGAACGAGGAAATCAAAGAAAGGACATTTTCGGTCTTTTTTTCTCCGATCTCTAGGTATATTTTCTTTATTCAATTGTCTCAATTCGTTAGATAAAATCCACGCATTTACAGCACACATCATCAGTAGCCTGCAGAAAACTTTTTTCCACCACTTTCTAGATTTACGATCGATTTCATATAGTCCAGACATCTGATCCGCTAGATCAACTCCTCCATTTTTTTC
This sequence comes from Chrysolina oricalcia, assembly GCA_944452925.2. Classification (NCBI taxonomy): domain Eukaryota; kingdom Metazoa; phylum Arthropoda; class Insecta; order Coleoptera; family Chrysomelidae; genus Chrysolina; species Chrysolina oricalcia. The sequence continues at coordinate 9,476,496 of OX101816.2, forward strand.
TCGGTAAAAAGCTATCATTTCCGGACATGTCACAGGAGTTTTTGTGCCATCCTTCATAGTTTTGTTAACTACTGTGGCTTTATCATCGTGACAATTACTCAAAAGCAGAACCTCCTTTGTGTCTTGCCACTTCGTGAACATCAATCCTTCACTGCAACATCGAAAAGAAGATTCACCCCGCTTCAATTTTTCTTTGATCTGGGGTAAATTGATTCGGTTACTTATACAAGTTTCCAAAGCTGCATAATCCAGAGTTTGTAATAGACTGACGGACGTGAAGAATCGATCAAAACATAGTAGTACATCATTCTCATCAATTGTAGATGCCAAAGTCTTGACCACACACTCACCCAATGTCCCAATTGTCGGTTCAGTTTCTTTTCCGGTATAAATATTGAAGTCATATGTGTTTCCAGTAGCTGCATCGCATCGAATCCACATTTTTATTCCACGTTTGACTGGTTTTAGTGGCATATATTGTTTCAATGTGGAACGGCCTTTGAATTTAGTCATAGACTCATCGATGCTCTGGAAATTACTATCTTGACGACATCTTAATAATAATAATAATAATAATGTTTATTTTAAAAAATGCTACAATTATTTGTATAAAAAACAATTACAACATGTAATAAAATGACGTCACACACACAATGATATTTCAAAACTAATGTTTTAAAAAATCATCAATACAATAGGGTTCTAAATCTACAAGTATTTTTTTTATGTTTCTTTTAAATTGGTTGTTACTAGCAGAATGTCTTACGAGTACTGGTAATTTGTTGTAAAATTTGATTGCCATATAATAGGGAGATTTTTCAGTAAGTCTTAATGTATGATATGGATACGTGAGGTCGTGCCTCCTAGTGTTATATTCGTGATCTGTGGCATTTAGATTAAAAAGTTCACGATTTTTAAACAAGTACATCAAACATTCGAAAATGTACAGAGCATAAACAGTCATTATGTTATTTTTCTTAAAAATTGTTCGACAAGAGTCCTTATAACGTAAGCCATTGATTATTCTCATTACTCTTTTTTGAATAACAAATACCCTTTCTGTATTCTTATTAGAGCCCCAAAAAATTATTCCATATCTTATGATAGATTCAAAATTTGCAAAATAAAGAGACAAAGCTACTTGCTTTTCTAAATGTTTGCTGATTATTCGTAGTCCATAGGACACTTTTCCAAGATTCGAAGAGATTTCCTCTATGTGTTGTGACCAGTTCAGCCATTCATCGATATGAACACCCAGAAACTTGGTTTCTTGGGATAACTGAAAAGTTATATTAGTAAATGATATATCTTTTGGTTTTTCATCTGCTGTTAGATAGTTCGCAAACATTATCGCTTTAGTTTTAGACTCATTCAATACTAACTTATTTGTTTTCAACCAATCTTTAGTTTTCTGAAAAATGTTATTACAGTTTGCCATCATCTCCGGATATGTGTCTCCCCCTGCTAGTAGACTTGTATCATCAGCATATATTGTTATAAATTGACTCTCTGCTAATTTAGATTGGCATAAATCATTCATAAATATAACAAACAACAGTGGGCCCGTTACACTTCCTTGAGGTATACCTATAGATGTTGTTATAATATCAGATTTAAAATTTTTCGAGTCTTTAGTGATACTTACTCTCTGCTGTCTGTTTGCTAAATATGAATGAAACCATTTCAGAGCATTCCCTCTTATTCCATATTTTTCTAATTTAAATAACAAGATATTGTGATCCAGACAGTCGTACGCTTTTGACAGGTCAAGAAACATACCCAAAGCTAAATACCGTTTTTCCATTAGATTAATGATGTTCTGTGTGTATTGAAAGATTGCCGTTTGTGTTGATTTATTTCGTAAGTAGCCATGTTGATTATCACTGAAAATATTACACTCATGAAAAAACTGTATAACGTTATTGCACATTGCAGTTTCAAATAATTTGGAGAAGCTTGGGAGTAAGCTTATGGGTCTGTAATTTTCAATACAATTTGTATCCCCTTTTTTATGTAATGGTCTAATAACTGAAAGCTTGAGTTGCGAAGGAAAAATGCCAAAATTTAAGGAATTATTAATTATGTATGCTAAAACATCTTTAATTAGTACTGTACATTTTCTTATCACATAAGTTGGAATTTCATCTTCTCCACTTGAATATTTATTTTTCAATTTATTTGACATTGCAACCACATCATTTGAAGTCAGTGGTTGTATGCACATAGACTGAGGGTTTTCGACTATTTCACAAGTAAAGTGTTCATTATTACTCTTAACTAATTTTGAAGATATTTCGCTGAAATAGTTATTGAATTCGTTCGATATGTCTGTTGGATCGCCCTGTATTTCACAGCTGTGCCTCTTTACTTTGCCAGTGATTTCATTGCAAATACTCCACATACATTTTGTTTTGTTGTCAGAATTTTTTATACGTTCTCTATAATTTTCCTGTTTTGATGACATTAACAACTTATCATACTTGGTTTTTGTTTTTAAGTATTCATATTTAATATTTATATTTGATTTAGATAGACATAATAACTTATCTAATCTACTTTTGCATTCCATGATTTGAGAATTGGGGTAATAATCTTTGTTTTTACGAAAATGTATGTATTTGATTGGAAATCATTCGTTAAAAATATTTATAAATTTATTGATGAACATCATCCATTGTTTGTTTACTTGTTCATTTTGTATTTCATAGACCTCTGCCCAATCTTCATTCTTTAGTTTATCAACAAATTGTTTTACGGCTTCCTCAGTGAAACATCGTTTGTGGGTACCTTTCATTGGGTTTTGCAGATTGAGTTTACATGTAATCATTTGGGCTGTATGATCAGAAGCGTGAGTCTCGATTACTTTTGTAATGTAACTTCCCTTATAATTTGTAAAAATGTTGTCAATGCAACTTTTGGAATTTTTTGATATGCGTGTATATTCTTCAACAACCTTATATATATCAAAGGAGCTAGCTAGAGCTAAAAGTTTTGATTTTTCATTGTTATTTTTCATGAGCTCGATGTTGTAATCACCAGCTATAAAAACTAATTTATTATCACTTGCGACTTTCGTTAACAAATTTTCAAATTTATCAAAAAATATACCTAGTGAACCTCCACAAGGTCTATATAAAGATATAACGATCATTTTCTTATCAGAAAGAGAAACTTCAATACCTGAACATTCGAAATCTCCCACAACTGACAGTTTAGATATTTCTTTTAAATTTTTATAGCTTATCCCATTTTTACAATATATAGCACTTCCCCCATGTTTGTTTTCTGTACGGCAAAAGGATGCTGCTAGTTTAAAATTTTCTATTCCAATACTTATGAAGGTACCTTTCAAGCAATTTACTACATCATCGATGTAATAAGTCTTTGAACATTCAGCAGGCTTCTCAGGTGGAGCAAAGTATATTTTTGACGAGATTAGCAGGAATCTATCCCTTGAGATTGCATATTTGATAGCTGCATTCCCTAACGATTTATGGTTGGACCAATAGTGGCTCATACGAGGAACATGGTTGTAGGACATCAAGAACATACATCCAATTATAACTTGAATTTCTCCTTTATCAGTTTCTCTCGCTCGATTTATTTTTTTCGTATATTTTTGATACTGCTGAATACGTTGGTTGGTACATTGAGCAATATACATATACCGGGTGATTCTCCAAGGTGGCTCACCCCTATAACTTTTTTATTATTGAAGATAGAAAAACGAAATTTGGGGGTTGTGTATTATAGTTCAATTTACATTTTTTGACATATTAACTTGCTTTATCGTACTTCCGGTTCGACCGGAAATGAGCATAACTTTCGATTTTTAAATGGGACATCCTATATATTTTTACTTATTTCGATCGAGAATGACATTCTAAATCCAACAACACCTCACTTGTCAATATTTGACAAATGAAGTAATTTTTATTTCAATTTTTATTTTTCGATCTAGAATGCCATGGATCGTGTGAATCGCCTCATTCTTGATCAAGTAACATGGGAAAAGTACGACTTTGAGGCTTTTGAATTCACAGTCGCTGTAAGAATTATTCAAAAGTCTCAAATATGAATTTTTCCAGTTAACGTGAATTTTTCAAATGGAAAGGGGGTGGCTCGTCGGCTTTTTGTGAAAGATCATTTTCTTACGAATAATTTGATACCCCACACTTTCACTTTATTTTCACTATATCTGTGAACGATTGCAAGAAGCGATCATACCCAATAACAAATAATACGTATTCGGTATACTTATGCACTAAGTCCTGTTATTCTAGTTATTCGTGACAAACAATTGAATTCACAGTCGTTTTAAGAATTGTTTAAAAGACGCAAATATCACCATTAGTCCATTAAGTTTCTAAATTTTCAAAATGACCCCCTCCTTGATCACGGCAAAGTTCAACTTTATCAATTGTTGCGCGCACCACATTGTTTAGCTGTTCCGCAGTAACGTTCTGGAATGCCACCCTTACTTTATACTCCAGTTCTTCACGAGTAGCTGATGTTGTATTATAAACCTGATTTTTAATTGTTCCCCAGAGAAAAAAATCTAGTGGAGTGAGATCTGGTGATCTAGAATATGAAAAAGAAATAATACATTATAAAAAAATATGACATCTCAAGAATGTACCTCGCAGGCCACTGAATAGGTCCATTGGTGCCAATCCACTTTTCTGGGAAGGTGTCATTCAGATGTTCTCTTACGATTTGGGAATTGTGAGGTGGCGCTCCATCTTGTTGAAAATAGATATCAACTTGGGTAGCTAGTGGCAAATCTTCAATGAAATCATTTATTTGATTTCTAAGGAACTGCAGATATTTTTCCCCAGTAAGTTGTCCGTCGAAAATTATTTGGCCTAAAAGTTTTCCTCCGATAATACCCATCCAGCAATTGAAACCAAATCGCTCTTGAAAATTTCCTTCTTGCATGAGATGTAAATTTGTTTGTGACCAGTACCTTTTATTATTCCGATTAAACAGACCCAAGTTGGTGAATCGAGTTTCATCTGAATAAATAATTTTAAATGGAAAACGTACATCTTCTCTGTATTTAGTCAAAAACCAGTTGCAATAAGTTAATCTTCGGTTGTGATCGTTATCGTAAAGATGTTGGTGTAGTTGGTACTTGAATGATCGATAATTATATTTGTGGAGAATTCTCCAAACGGACGAATAACTTATATCACACTCAGAAACAATTTGGCGAATTGACGCCGTACAATTCACTTCAACATAGGCCAACACGTCTACTTCTTTTTCTTCACTGACGATGAATTTATTGGCATTTTCTTCTGGTTCATTTCGCATTTTCTTTTCCAGTTTTGGAAAATAGTGCCGAGTGGGATGGCGACGATTAGGGAATCTCTGAGCATAAATTCGAGCTGCATCAGATGCATTCTTTTTTGCTTCTCCGTAAATTAGCAACATGTCAATTTTCTCGTTTCTAGTATAATTTTCCATATCAAATTATGAACTATGCAACAAAAGAATTTTTGAAAGTGACAGCATATTCATTGGCCTATTTGTTTAGGTATAGTCCTAGCAACAGCTTCAATTGTTTGTCACGAATAACTAGAATAACAGGACTCAGTGCATACCGAATACGTATTATTTGTAATTGGGTATGGTCGCTTCTTGCAATCGCTCACAGAAATAGTGAAAATAAAGTGAAAGTGTGTGGTATCAAATTATTCGTAAGAAAATGATCTTTCACAAAAAGCCGACGAGCCACCCCCTTTCCATTTGAAAAATTCACGTTAACTGGAAAAATTCATATTTGAGACTTTTGAATAATTCTTTCAACGACTGTGAAGTCAAAAGCCTCAAAGTCGTATTTTTCCCATGTTACTTGATCAAGAATGAAGCGATTTACACGATCCATGGCATTCTAGATCAAAAAATGAAAATTGAAATAAAAATTACTTCATTTGTCAAATATTGACAAGTGAGGTGTTGTTGGATTTAGAATGTCATTCTCGATCGAAATAAGTAAAAATATATAGGATGTCCCATTTAAAAATCGAAAGTTATGCTCATTTCCGGTCGAACCGGAAGTACGATAAAGCAAGTTAATATGTCAAAAAATGTAAATTGAACTATAATACACAACCCCCAAATTTCGTTTTTCTATCTTCAATAATAAAAAAGTTATAGGGGTGAGCCACCTTGGAGAATCACCCGGTATAGGGAAGGTGGGAACATTTTGTGGAACAATTGCATAGGTGTTAATTCAACTGTAATGTCTGCAGGAATGTAACAGGTCCGTTGAATAGGAATTGTTTTCCTGTGAACAAAGGTTGTGTCTGGTTTTGACCATATAATCACAGGTGGTTTTGGCTTCTTGGGATTCTCATCATTATTAGCCCTACTATCATCCGCAGTAATATGGTCACCATTTTCTATTGGTGGATGATCACTCTCATCACTTTTGTTACTTTCATTTTCTGAAACGTCCATATTCACATTCCTCAATTGCTGAGATTCGTCACTCGATATTGTATCATCATTTCCGAATTAATCCTCTTCTGAAGAAGGTACATATAGGTCACTGCTCCCGCCAGACTCCGAAAGAGACAAAGATCGGGTCCGACTCCTCTGTCAACTTTTGCAATTCACCTTCAGTCAAGGGCCTTCGTGACATAGCTTGTAGTAGATATCTGCAATAAAAATATTGTATACATGAAAAACTGCAGGTTCATATATGTACCACATGCCAAAAGACATAAAAAAACAAGCAAATGCGAAATAGAGGAGGACTTACCTATATGAAATTATAAACAGCAACTATTTCCAAAGTTCTGCACAAATTTGTACAAATATTCACGGATTATTTCAGCTATAATTAGCAAATATGTGTAAGGGTAGCACACACACAGCACGTTGTTCACCAAAATACTAGGTAAAGAATAGTCTAGAGGGCGTATTCATTTAACACGTGATATCTACGTCCAATAGTGTTCACAATACACTGACTGGTACATGTGAATACCATTTCATATGGCTAAATATCGCTGCAGTATCCTCAAAACATTCGCTGGTACATAGACGTACCAGGAGTCGCGAAAGGGTTAAGTAATTACGGACCTGCCCACTAAGACCGTGGAGACCGTTTCAACAGTCTCCCGCTAGGAAAGCGTTGAGTCGAGTTGGCGTTGAAACCGATTGTTTGCTGGCGACAGTCATCACCTGGTATAGAACTGACTGTCCTTATTCCTTCTTCTTCCGAGACGGTAAAGAGAAGAAGAAAGAAAATAAATGTGATTAGTTAAGAATGATAGAATGTTAACCACAGTTGATTAAAATAAAATCGTTTGAATTTGAAGTGGTACTGACATTATGATCACATGTTCCACCAGTTCAAATCCCAGCGCAGTATTTATTTTTTTACTCTCTTATTTTAATGGTAGTAAAAAATATCGTCATTTGTAAAACAACAATTTTTTTATATATATAACAGTGAGGATTTATTCGCCAAAACAAAGAAATTTTTTGTACTGGTGAAATAAATGAATATTTCCATATAACTCGCTCATTTTCAACTTTTGGAAGAAAGATCATATGAGCTTTGGTTTTGAGAATGTTGTTACGAATCGAAATTCATGAATAAACATGGGGTAGGGTGTTCTATAAAAAAAATCATTTTATGAAATATTTTGAAAACGCGACTGTCAATTTTTTTGTCTTCAGCATCGAGAAGGCCATCAGAAATGCCACTATTTTGCCCATTTAACCGAATTCGACGTATAACTCAATATTTATAGAAATTTCATTTATTTTACATTACAAGCTTATTTATTATTTATTCATTATTTTATATAGTTTCACCTGTCTCGATTTCTGTATGTAATCAAATCTTGCAAGTTAAATTTGACCCACTTCTAGTTCCGATTAACTAGAAATTTGGCAAATGTTCATAATTTCAGTGGCAATTCATTATCTGTTAGAGAAAAAAATGGCGGCTTCAATATGGCCGACGAGTTTTGTAATTATGGCCCTATTCGATTCTAAATTGGTTTGTGGGGATTTTCGGAGTCGAAGATTATGAATTGTTTATCAAATTACATAAATTAAATATGGCAGCTCCAAGATGGCGGACGAGTTTTGTGATCATGGTCCACTTTGATTCAAAATTGGTATGTGGGGGTTTTCGGGGTTGGAGAATATGAATTTTTTTGTCAAAGTTCATAATTTCAATATGGCGGCTCCAAGATGGCAAACGAGTTTTGTGTTCATGGTCCAGTTCGATTAAAAATTGGTAACTGGGGGATTTCGGGTTCGGAGATTATGAATTCCTCATCGAAATTCATAAATTCAATATGGTCACTTCAAGATGACGGACGAGTTTTATGATTATGGCCAGAATCTATTCAAAATTGCTGTGGGGATTTTCGGGATCAGAGATTATTATTTTTTTGTCGAAAGATAGCTGACGAGTTTTGTGACTATAATTCTAGTCTATTGAAAACTGGTATGTGAGGATTTTTGAGCACTGATATACTTTATGGTTATCAGCCATCAAAACAGTCTCAAGAGACTCAGCCTCAGCTAAGATGGTTTACTTTTCTTTAGTTGAGGGTATGGTACTGCCTTCTGGGGACTATGCAGTGATCAACTATTTCAATCTGTGTTCGTCTTACAAAAAAGCGCAAATAGATCTTTATGCAAAGCTCAGTACTGCGATCACTGTAAACCAGCCAGAAAATATTGACAGTTTCTTGTTAATTCATTCGAGATAAGAACAAGAAACCAGATGATCCGACACAAGCCACCCTGTGCGTTCCGTATGTTAGAGGTCTATCGGAAAGAATAAAGCGAATTGGGTCGAAATACAAAATACGGACATGTTTCAAGACAGGTAACACTATTCGCAGCCATCTCACAAAGACCAGACCACGTAACGCTGACATTGACTCCAAAAACTGCATCTACCGCATCCCTTGTGAATGCGGCGAAGCTTATCTTGGAGAAACTAAGAGACCACTTAGTGTTAGACTCGCTGAACACAAGAGAAACACTCAACGAGGAGAAACATCAGTCAGGGATAGCGGATCATGTCTGGACGACCCAACACAACATAAAATGTACTGAAGTCGAAGTCATCCATAAAGAAGAGGGCTGGTATAGAAGGAAGTTTAAAGAGAGTGCATATATTATGAACAACAAAGTCTTTAGTCAAGCTAGCATAGAAATCCGTAATGTGTGGAAACCCTTAATTAGTGGCATGGATCAATTGAAATTGCAATAAGAATTAACAATGCTGTACCGGAGGGGCCTTTCACTGTAATTAACAAGCTTACCTGAATACCGCCAAATTACCCCTAGACTAATGACACAAAATTATCCACAGCATATATAAGAAGTATCCTTAAGATTGTCGCATTATACACTTGATAACGACTGTAGATTTTAACAGTTGAAACGTCGTGATTAAAAATTGCAGAGAATTGAATTTTTCTTTGTTCTTTTTTAGACAATGAAAGTCCAGAATAACCTTACTCAAAGTGAAACATTATCAACCACTTTCAAACATTATTTGATTGACTTGTGCATCTCGTGTTCTATTTTATTATTTATTTGATTTCAATTTGTTGTAAGGCTAAGCTTATGAAGAAATTTTATAGTATCTAACTAATTTATTGTATTTTTGTGATTTAGCTCAGTATCCTAGTACATCCTAAGCTGCATTAAATGGTGGTAGTAGGTTTCTTTGTTTTTTCTTGTATGGAATGTGACCGAGGTGACAAATCCCAGTTTTGACCTCGTCAGCCCTCCGGATCACGTTAGAAAATCTCAAAACCTGTTAAATTTTTGCACTTTTTTTGGATTTGTCCCATTTTGACCAAGAATGTGTATGTTTTTAAAAAAGTACCCTTTATACATTTTAAAAATAGAACTGAATAGGCGAGCCGCCTATCCATCTCTTCATTGTCGTCGAGCTCGTCCAAATCAAGGATGTAGACATCGTCGTCTACTGTTATTTCAGGCAGGTTTTCGCAAGACTGGCCATTGCAGGTTCCGCAGACGAGTAAGCACTTCAAACCTGCATTCCTGCAGCTGCAAGCATTTCGGCAACCCTTCTTGCAACTGCAGGAAATCATGTTCAGCAGGTTCGAGGGGGCTACTTCCCGTGACATCATCTTCGGGAAAAGGCCTCGGGCTGTAGCAACCCATCCTCATTCGAGCGGATTCTTTTTATAACCCAGCCACTGCTGCACCTGGTGGTATGTGCGAAATGACTGAAGCTTCGCAGCATCTTGCCTGGGAGGAAGTCTGGCTAGGATAAAACTGGTCTTGGCTGCAGCCTTTGTGAAGAGCTGGTAGCGCAGGTCACTGATGATTCGACTGGACCTTTCCCCACCGTACAGCTCGATGAGGATTTACTCCCCGGCTTCAGCTACTTGGGCAGGTGTCACAACTGGATTAGAAAACACTGCCACTGAATTCATTAGGTTACGTCATTCCTATATCTATAAATCTTCCCCCCTCCATTTCCCAATGTCAAAATGAATAAATTTTTCCTTCACTGACTCATATAAAACAGGTTATTGAAGACTCAAACATGAAAATTAGCTTAAAATTTTCCATTAAGGAAAATCTGCTAAACTTTGGTATCTCGGTACTTGTCGGAGCTACCAAATCCATTTCAATTTCATATTATAGAAAATTCTAGTTTTAAAATGTATTGGTGAGTCTTTATCAAAAACATGCCCCTCCATGGTCAAAATGGGACAAAACCAAAAAAAGTGCAAAAATTTAACAGTTTTAGGGATTTTCATAAGTGCAATTGAATAAAAACTTACCATTAAAAATATTTTTCTACATTCATGCAAAAAGCAAAACTTTATTGAACTATATTCAGTGGAAAAAGAAGTTCTTTATTGCACTAGTGCAATAAAGTTTTTATTGCACTCATCTGTCATTCTACTTCAACGTGCTGTCATCATGACAAACATGGAAATCGTCGACAGTAGCGGAGGGATACGTAGAGGAATCACATGCAAACAAACTCAGTGTTGCAAAACAAATATTTCAGCCTGAAGGAAATAACGATGTACAGTTACCAAGTACTAATACGTTTACAGCAATAACAAATCAAGAAGTTGATTTAAAAAGTACTTCACTACGAAATATTCATATTGAAAATTGCACCAATTGTTCATTCACTTTCAACATTGAGGGTAAAAATAAAGTATGAGTTAAATTGTTCGTAACGTATTAGTTCCTGTTTCAATGCAAATCGATATTAATAATAAAGTATTCAAGTTGCGCTTTTCATTTTCCTACACCTAGTGCCGCACCTCAATAAATCATTTTTTGCTTTTTGCATGAACGTAGAAAAAATGTTGTATGCAACTCGTGCAAAAATTGTTTATTGCACTCGACGTGTTGTCCAACTCGGCCTAACGGCCTCGTCGGACAATTTCACGTCGAGTGCAATAAACATTCACTTTTTGCACTTGTTGCATAAATAACTATTTTTTATCTAATTTCATTATTGTGTTGACGCTTTTTACCAATGCCTTCCTATTTCATTATGGCGAACATGCAGTCATTTTTTTGTTCTGGATATATTTCTTGGTTTACTAGGTACTGGTTTGATTAAAAAATTAGTGATGTTTTATTCAATACCTGGTTATTTTTGAAGTAATTGATTAATTCATTTTCTGGCCCGTGAGAGAATGGCATGATGATGATGATGGACATGAATCAACTACACATTAAATATAGCACACGCTATGTAAGTCTTCATTCCGGTGGAGCTGATAGGGGCTCAAGTATTCAATTTCAGTTTCTGGAACAAGAGATTACTTTATACGACAGGCAATTTGCCCGACGATATGCTATTAATCCCGGTAAAAGGCTGTCATAGATGATTGAGTGCTAATCGAATGTTTCTTATTTCATGGTGATGGCGCAACATAAAGAACAAGTAATAATAATTGATAAATCCGACCTACCTCAACCGGAAATGGCCTCTGCCTACCCTGCTATAAATATAAACATCGAAGTATATTGCTCCGTAATCCGTAAATGAGGTCACAACACTGCATGCGGCTTAAATAAAATCAATTATTATTACCTACATGGAGAAACTCGGGTTTGCATTCGAATTTTGCCTCCTGAATGGTGTGTCAGGTTCTCTAGACACTGGAAACCTTGAAAACAGCTCTAGTTAGGTATCTCCTAATTTCAAAAAAGGAAACTAGAAAACTACAGTCCCATAACAATCCCAACCGTTATTTTGAAAAATTTTGAGTATGCAATCTTGAATCAATTATGTAAGTTTTTGGATATAAATTCTATGAGAACAACCAGCATGGTTTCCGCACTGGTCGGCTTTTGAATGTGTCCAACATGAACTCTTGATGGATAATCTTTATCGATAGGAGATTGGCGGAAAACTCTATGAATGGTTTTTCTCTTACCTTTACGGACGGCTCCAGCAGGTCAAGACAAATCACAAAAAGGATAATGTGAAAACAGAACACAATTCTAGCCCACTTTCAGGTAGAATAGGGGTCCCCAAGGGTCTGTGCTGGGCCTCATATTATTTATCATTTATATAAATAAATAACCCCTAGTACTCCACGGTGTGTATACCTGTCTTTACGCGGACGACTCCGCGCTCTTATTCACAGTTCGAATTCAAAATAAAATTAACAGCAGTTGCGAATCACTCTGCAAGTGGTCTTACGCACACTCACTGTTCCTAAATGCTTCCAAAACCAGTCATATGAACTTCCACTCCAAGCAAAATGATAAAATTACAAAGGACCCCGCAAACTCCTTATGGAATTTGTGTCCCGGTGGATTTTTTTGAATTTTTGGTATGATGTAGTACATGTAATTCTCAACCAATGTTACCATTGCACCAACACAAAAAATTTACAGTTTTGCTGCTAGGGGGCGTTGAAATCACCCCTTGCGCAGAGTATACTATTTATTTTTGAATCCGGTAACAATATTTTCACATGTTTCATTGTTGCTAATGTTGCACAATATTGTGTTGTTTTATAAAAAAAATCTTACCCTCCCCCTTCTTCCCCCCAACACCTATTACGAAACGCAAAAAAATATTTCTCGAGTGCCTTTAAATGCATTGTCGAATGTTTAAATATGCCTGAATAAGGGAAATAACAGTTTTTTATGATTATCCCCCCGAAGGGCACATACCGAAAAAACTTCGGTGGATTTTTCTGAATTTTTAGAAAGATGCAGTTCAAGTTATTTTGAATACTTAATAGAAATTCATTGAGTGACAAACCCCAAATATGAATAGTTTTGATGCTAGGGGGCGTTGAAATCATAGCTTGCTTAGAATAGACTATTCATTATTATAGGCCAAAATTATATGCTTAATATGTTCTCCCCAGGAGCCACTCGTAAATTTCCCTCCATTTTACTCAACATCGATGTACTTTTCAACCCTATTCGAGGCTTGTATGCGAAAATGGGGCACCTAAATCTGTCACTATCTGATAGTCTATTTGTACAGCAACTCAGTTTGAGCGACTGGCAAGGTGGAAGTATTTTGAAAACTCTGCATTCTGAATGAATATTCGATCAGAAAAGTTAACGACACTAAGGTAAACACTATTAAATTTCCACAGATTATTGTCTACGCGACATGTTTCTATACACTGTATCTTTTTCAAGCGAATGTAATACATTAAATTATTCTACGTTGAACATTACTTAAATACCCTTCTTATCAATTGAGGTAATTAGGCCCTACCTATAATAAAAATAAAAATTGACAACACAAGGTAAATTTCACCTGTAAATTTCAAAACATAGCTACTTCTTAATTAATTGAAAAGGTTTAACAAAGGGGAACTATTAAGGTCCAATTGATCATTCAGTAAACAATTCGAATTTTTCAGTTTATTAATTTCCAAGAATTCTAAATAATTGAGTCTAATACCCATATTTGCAACATAAAGGATTTCAAAGTTTTCATCGAAGTCATGGTCTTCTTCCAAAATATTCTTTACATAATTCATACGGTGTTCACGTACGCGGCTTTTGAATGGTCTACCAGTCTGGCCTACATATACTTTGGAACAAGATCCACAATTCAATTTATGAACTCCTGATTTTTCAGATTTTTGTGTTTTATCTTTATTATTTTTGATTAACCTTCCTAACGTGTTATCTGTTCTGAATGCTACTCTTAAATTTTGTTTTTTCAAAAATGACACTATTTTTTCTGAAACGGGTCCTGAATAAGTTAAAGTTCTGTAGTTATTGTCAAGGTTCCTCTTAGTGGGGTACTCTTCTTGGATAGCTTTTCTATGTAATTTTTTACCAAGAATATTCTCTATTAATTTGACTTGATATCCATTGTTGACTGCTATCTGTTTTATGATATTTAATTCTTTGCAGAAATTTTCTTCAGAACGTGGAATATTCACTAATCTATGTATAATACTATGGTATGCTGATATTTTATGTATACAGGGTGTCCGGTAAACCTTGTACAATATTGAAACTGGTGATAGACCAGGTCAGAATATCAGAATTTCACCTCATTAAAAATATCACCGTTTTCGAGATAATGGGCATTTTAAGAATTTCTGGAAAATCGCCACCTCACCCTAGATTTTTGAGTGCCATGTATACAAATTGAGACAAATTGAAATATTTTTGCTGCTGAAGATTACTGATGAGTGATGCTTCTAGACGTACAGAGCAGTTTTTCAGAAAAAGAAGAAAAATTTCAAGAAATGAGGGTTAAATGACAGATTTGAGTTTCATAATTTTTTTTAAAAAAAGTTTGACATTATTGTCTGAAATAAACATAACCAATTGGTAGTGGACATTCATTTCAAAAGAATGCTCATTTTGTCCAGACTCTACCATGGAATTAAACAAACTATAATTATTTTTGGGGGAAGGGATTTCCATTGAATTAGGCGTGGTTTTATTCTAGGCTTCAATCAACTTTTATACTTACGCCCAAAAATTATTTTATTTCGATTTTATCAAGATAAAATGTGGAAATGATTGTTAATAATAAAGAATGGACTGCTTGGTAGCATTAAATAGTATGTCAATAAAATAACTTTTCATGTAATTAAGCCTAATAAAATTATCGAAATGAAATGTCGATTATCCGACATGGCACCGATTAAAACGAATTCTTGTGAAAATTGTCACAATGGTCCAACATCCAGATTCCAACGAAGATTCAGAGACCGACAGATATACAGGGTGTAACCAAATAAGTGCAAATGTTTTAGGAGGTGAATCCTTGTCTTAAATTAAAAACTTTTCTAACTCCTGTGTTGTGCCCACAGAAGCAATAGTTTCCTGATGATAAAATAAAATACAGCATTGTGTATGAACGGATCTTCTGTAAATAGAATTGAAAAAATCTAGTAGGTGGCTGTCACATTTTGTTTGAATAACTTGTGACATTTTTTTTATTATTCCACTTGTTTCATTCAGAGGTATTTATTTCTTTATCATGCCGTACACACGTTATACTCCCCGAGAATATGCGCATATGCACTTAATTTATGGTGAATGTGGAGGTAGTGCTACTGCTGCAGCAGCGCTTTATGCAGAACGATATCCGATTGCACAATGCCGCTCAGAGAATCGCTGGTTTATATGTATAATATGAAGAAAATTGTCAGTAGTAATATCGCGACAAAATGTGGAATTTTCAAAAAATACTTTCACGAAAACTGTGTTGCTTAGAAACACCACGAGAGCTTGCTTGAGTGTTTTTTTGTACAGCAACACAGTTTGAGCGACTGGCAAGGTGAAATTATTTTGAATATTTTGCATTTGGAAAGGATATTCGATCAGACAATTTCACGAATACATTATATTATTATGTAACGGTTCATCTTGTGTCATTAATGTCAGTTGAGTAGTTGAACCGTCAAACTGACGTTTCTGAATTTACAATGATTGTTGTAACTATGGAAACGTATAAATGAGGAAGAGACGAAACACCGATTTGAAAATACCACGGGCTGGAGACAGTGTTTTCAAATAGTCCTTTTCTCATTGGTTTGAATTGATAAAATGATGGCATTTGATTGGTTTATATAATATGAAGGAAATTGTCGATGGAATTTCAGAGGAATACAGACTAATCGTCTACCTGTTCGAGAGTAGTCGAAGAACTAGTCAGGATACCTTTCTAGTTATCCTCAAGCAAGATGATAAGATAAAAAGATGTGGGCCGACGAGACCCATCGCACGTAGTCCACTCATTCGAGTTCATTGAACTCTCTCAACTGAGGGTAGTTGGCTACGTCTTATGGTGGCAGATTTCAAGGGAGAAAAATATATTGTTTCTAAGCCCATTGCTGCTCCATGAAGTAAGCGGGACATTGCAACAAATTCTGAAAGCAAATCATCTCATTATTTCTACCAGCAGTCAAAGATGATTTATGTAATTTTTGGATATTTATGGAATCAAAATTAAAAATTAAAATTGAAGAATATATAACCCTACTACGGCAAAACAAGAGTCAGATGAGCCAGATTTACTCGCTTTAAAAACAAACAAGATTCACGCAAACTAGTTTTATTTTAAAATTTAAAAAATAGTTATTTATGTACCAAGGACGAAAAACTGTCTATTATAGTCGAGCCTGCAAATTGATAGCCGAGGCGCAGCCGAGGATAGCAAGCAGGCGAGACAGTAGACAGTTTTTCGCCGAGGTGCATATTACATTTTTTCGTCGACCTCTACATACCTTTATGAAAGTAAGTACTCGCATGTTTGCTGGCCTCAGCTACGTCCAACTCTTCGAACTGCAGACTCGATCATAATCTTAATGAATATAAACAAAATGTATTTGAAGTGTAACAACTCTCTATTTCAATTATACTACAAAATTAAATCAATCTCGAAGATGAATATTGAACGTACAGTTTGTGCAATTATTGATATTAATTCCTGCTGTCGAAGAAGATGCAAGAGAAAAGTTTTGATTTTGGGTTTTGATTTCGTAAATAATTAATTTGACAACAGCAAATGACAGTTATTGTCACAGGCGCCTATGTATTAATTAAAACGTGGATTTACGAAAATGACTCAATCGCCGCTCTCGTACCGTGCCGTATCATAGTGACCACAGCGGACGAAAAGAGTTTGCGGACGAAAAGTGTTTGCGGACGAAAAGTACTTGCCTTCAAAAATAGTCGATTTTTCGTCCGGAAATTAGTACGTAAAATGTCATTTTTTGCAGAGGTCGACGAAAAATATATTTATTTTGTACAACTGTCAAAAAAACTTGACTTTTCTGCATCTCTATATTGATGTAGGTATAAATGTTTACCTTTTTCACTGCCGAAATAATTCACAAAATAAACATGAAATATTACTTTTTGAAGGATTTTTTTTCAATAGAGTCAATTATTAATTGATTATTCATCATAAAACAATTTCATTTATTAGAATAATAATTGATAGTAAAGTTTGAACAATTACTTACAACATAAATTCCCGACTATGTCCCAAGTTGCTGCTGAACCGAAACGTTATGTATTTCTTGAAGAGTTGATTCTACAATTTTATCAGATATTTTAATTTGTTTGGAAGAAGATGGAATTCAATATTTTGTTAGAAATCTCAAATTTGTTATTCAAACTATCTTTTATACAGTTCAATTATTTTATCTTTACCCGTGCGTCATCATTGTAATGCATATGAAATAAGTCGAGAAATTTTAGTCAAAACAAAGTCTAAATGTAAAACGACGTGGCTGATATCCCAATAAAAATTACAACGTGTAGATAATGAGATAAGATAATGAATTATTAAATTAACTAAATTAACATTTTCAAATTCATGGAAATGGCGAACCTCCAGACAATGAGATTTTTTTTTTAATTCAACTGAACACAGTATATATTTCAATTATTACGAGTCCGGTGACATCAGGTTCTATAGGATAATGAAACATGGGGGCAAAGATATGTTCATAAAATTTCCTCTTTTGGCCAGTGAGTTTACTAGAAACTTTTGACCTACCTACTCTAATCTAATTTCAGTCACATTCATATAAGGAAGTTGTTTTATCCATACCTTAGCAGTCGTAAATCCATATTAAATCCTTTAATAACCTCAGAAGTTATTTTATCCAAAATAATGCAATTTCGTATGTAACAGATAACGGAAAAAGTTATTCAGAAAAATAGGTTGAAGTTCAATATTTCCAAAACCTTTGCATACTTTGATATGAAAAAGTGAGTTACCATTCAAACATGACCAAAACTCAGAAAACGAAGTTTCTAGACTTGGGTATTTAAACTTTTTCAATTACCTATTCATGCATGGATGCAAGGACACACTGTATAATGATAAATAAATGAATTTGTAAGAAGTAAAAAAAACACCAGTTGAAATATATTAATACTCAACACATGATAACATAAAAATGTATTCATACATTTATTTTTCCACTAATGTATATGAAATTGATCATTTTTCAATCGGATACATTACAGAATCCCCTCTTGCACGCCTCTGAATTTGTCAGCATCATGCTAATTAAAGGTATTTGTCCAGCTGTGTGCACGTTCCAATGTAATTGAATGAAGAAAAGTTGTATTTCGTGCAGAAATTTATTTATAAAATCATAGCAGAGCGCTTTCGACTATAAAGTCATCATCAGTGCGTACCTGTAAGTAAGTGACATCGAATTGAATATAAGAAATTTTGATAAAAAGAATTTTGAAAATTGAAAAGTTACTTACTCGTCAGGTGTACAAGAGCCAGACCATAAAAATATCATGTGTCCAGAGGACCATGTAAAATTTAAAAACGGGACATCATATTAATAACATTTTAAAAAAGTCCTTATTCCAGGATTCACCTGGATAAAAGTTTCAACAGGCAGAGTAACACATGTCTGTTGGAGCTTAGTCTACTGTTAAACTGAATGAATGAAATTTACATTGTGTCAAAAGTTGACAATGACAATGACGTTTGGCTTAGAACAATAACTTCTAGAAACCCTGATCTGTGTTTTGAAAATTGAATAATGACCAAATTGATCTGTAAATCTATTTATAGTTATGTTAATCTAAACCTAAGGAATTGTGACAAATCGGAAGAAAAGTCTAATGAGAACCTCAACCCGATGTGCACAGAACCAGATTCAAGAAACAGTCCCTCGGGAATTTGTGAAACCAATTCTTAGCTCAGGATCATGGGACAGGTCTGATGAGAACCTTCACACTTCCCAAAGCGTCAAAAAGGTAACCCAAAAACAAGAGGCACCATTATGATTATGTTAATGGTGCCTCTTGTTTTTGGGTTACCTTTTTGACGCTTTGGGAAGTGTGAAGGTTCTCATCAGACCTGTCCCATGATCCTGAGCTAAGAATTGGTTTCACAAATTCCCGAGGGACTGTTTCTTGAATCTGGTTCTGTGCACATCGGGTTGAGGTTCTCATTAGACTTTTCTTCCGGTTTGTCACAATTCCTTAGGTTTAGATTAACATAACTATAAATAGATTTACAGATCAATTTGGTCATTATTCAATTTTCAAAACACAGATCAGGGTTTCTAGAAGTTATTGTTCTAAGCCAAACGTCATTGTCATTGTCAACTTTTGACACAATGTAAATTTCATTCATTCAGTTTAACAGTAGACTAAGCTCCAACAGACATGTGTTACTCTGCCTGTTGAAACTTTTATCCAGGTGAATCCTGGAATAAGGACTTTTTTAAAATGTTATTAATATGATGTCCCGTTTTTAAATTTTACATGGTCCTCTGGACACATGATATTTTTATGGTCTGGCTCTTGTACACCTGACGAGTAAGTAACTTTTCAATTTTCAAAATTCTTTTTATCAAAATTTCTTAAATTCAATTCGATGTCACTTACTTACAGGTACGCACTGATGATGACTTTATAGTCGAAAGCGCTCTGCTATGATTTTATAAATAAATTTCTGCACGAAATACAACTTTTCTTCATTCAATTAAAGGTATGGCACCATTTCAACTGTAACGATCAATAAAACTGTTGAATTTTTTCAATAAAAACGAATCTTCGTTTCTAGATATCATAAACCCCTTTTTGCGCGCCACTGGTAAAATTATCTTCAGTAGAAATATACCATGTTGCCGTTTAGATGGTGGCTGTTATTGTTTAACTAAAAAAAGGCCATATTTTAAAATAAAAACGGAATTTCATAAAATAGCGATATTTCCATAGCAACGCAATTTATCAAAAATATTTCAAAGACATATCAAGGTATCGGCCCAACAATTCACCCAACATCTAAAAAACAATTATAAGGTCCTAACATTTCTCAAATTATTGATCAAAAATTTAAAATGTTTCCGGCTCTAAATTCTCACCCTGTACAAATAGAACGAATTGCAAATAAGAAACCCAACGCCAATGACGCATAGACCAAAGATTTAGGTTTAAAACACAACATCGTTCAAGTTATAGCTAGTCAAAATTAGGCAATTTTTCGGTTGTCCCACTTCATCTGGCAAGTAGTTTACATAAGTCCAATGACTTTCCTGATAGAGTTTTAATTGATGAAAATGGGGTGGTTACATTTGTTCCGAAATTTTTCACACTAACTAGTCAATTTCACGTTCATCGAAAGAAATGATGCATGTCAAATATTTTTTTTTATAATATTGATATATGAACAGTCAGTATTATCTTAATTTCCCTCTCCGTGTAATAAGGAGGTGTACTCACTATCTTTATACATATCGTACAAAGTATTCCGTACTGCCATTTTCTGTCCTTCAGGTAAATCAGCTGTTTTCTTTTTAAGACGATGTCTACTTTTTCCTGGAGTTGATGGAATGGGTTTATTTTCGTTTCTTTTTCTGATGTGTTTTACACCGTTTTTCGGGATATTTTAAGTGCATCCTGCAACTCTCTAAAATACAGTAAAGGAAATTTATGACATTTCTCTTGTGGTTTTAATAGTTACCTCTTGAACAGATGAAAGTGGTAAAAAAGGTCCACCATGCGCTCTCTCCCTTTCAAAATACTCGCACAAATTCAACACAAATTTTTGTTCTTGTGAAAGGAGAATAGTTCCAGGCATAATCTAAAAAAGAGTTAAAATATATTGTGAATGTTTTTGGTCTCTATTTATAGAATTAGGTAAGGTTTTTTTCTCAATAGGGTTTCCACCCTCTGAATTACTGTTGTGTGAATATCCCGGTATTACGGAATTACAGTCACATATATCAATTGTGGGGTTAGAAATTTCAAAGATTATTTGTGAAAAAAAACACATTGTATTGTACTTACTTTGAAATTAATGATTGTAAGAGACGTTTAGTTTTGAAAAAAACTGTTTTTATAATGTGTCTGACTGCAAAACGAAGTAAAAGTCGTGACAAACAATCCCCAATGACAGAAAATAATGACGTGATTGATGGTACTGCTCTAGTCAATACACTATTTGGCAAGTTTAGTTGAAATGTAAAAACACTGTCAGCTTTATGGCTATCTCTTTTCACTGTTTTTAGTTTCAATGGATCATCACAATACCATAATTCTTTGCTTAGAAGACAAATGTCAACGAATTTTGATTCGCTCATAGCGGTTGATAGACAGAGATGTTACATAGAGGGTATGTTATTTCTTAGATCATAAATTGATGACGCATGGGTAAAGATAAAATAATTCAACTGTATATGCTTCTGCTACGGAGGCAGATTTCCAGCCACTGTGACCTTTTTGTGGATGTAATGTTGCTCCCTGCATTGACCAGAAGAGTTACAGAGCTTCTCCTAAAACAGTGACCTGAAATGTCTTTTCCAGGCCATTTCGCAATCAAGCTGGGAATTTCTCCTATTTTATTTATCCCCACATGTTATGGTTAATACATTTGCCTCCCCAATGTTTAAAAAATAATCTGTTACTTTTTGTATGAGGCGGCCGTAGTGCTCTATCCTTGCGGTATATCTCAATATAATCAGAATTTGAAACAGTAAACGTTCTTGCGCAATAGGTCTTCGTATCAGGTATTTTAACATTCAATAAAGATTCAGCATCTTCAATGGCATCAATAGTTATATGTTATAATTCTTCACGGCGACAAGCACCGCTGATACCTACCCAAAATTAGGACAATCTACAAATAAAAAAAAGTTGTTTCGTTATCAGCGTCTTGTATAAATTTATTGATATCATCCCTTGGTAAAACTTTAGATTTCTTTCCTCGGTATCCGACGCTTTTGTTCTCAATGAGCGGGACCAATTTTGGAAATTTCCTCATATCAATATTTTCGTCAACATTCAATGTACTTTTCAACATCATTGAGAAGACACTCCATAGCGTAGGAGGTTTTATAATATTTGATTTTTCCTCAAAATAGCATAGAAGCACATTTTCAGAAACCTTTTTAACATGTTTCTTGTCGCACCATTCATGGTCATATGTTTTCTCTTTATTAACTTGGATTTGACCGGTAACATTATCATATTAACCTGTGGTAGAAGTCACATATTAGATACTATTGCATTTGCTTTCTGAGATATATATGATGGGGTATCACTACCACTATCATAATCAACATCGATATTCTTGAAAATAACTTGAAATTGAAGCAACTACGAGCAAAGAAAGTCAAACAGTCAAACACGCGGCGTGCCAACAAACCGTTTCTATAGAAACGACACAGAAAGACCACTGGATACTGTGAAATTGTATTGGAAGTATTAAAAACATTAAAGATAACATGTATGGAAAAGAGAAGTATTATTTAGTTATTTTGGACTAATTTTTTTCAGACAGGAAAAATATTTTAATATGATTTTACTGAAAACATTGAATAATATTTTCAAGACAACAGTCGGTTAAAACCGATAACTCATCGAGAGAAAAAAACACGTCTAGATGTATTGGAGGTATTTATTTAGACGATGTAAATTCACATTCTCAGTTGTACAAAAAATGTTGTTTGTTTTTCGCGTATGAAAATTCGTGTTTCCATGGCATATTCGAGAGAGTTTTAACAGAAAATTAACACTCTCATGTGCCATCAAAAAACACTCATTTTACGCACTAAAAAATAACTATTGTTTTTTTCAGTTTTATGGTATTACAGTTGATTTATGCACTGTTATTATTTAGGATTTGGAATATTTTTTATGTTCTAGTTCACACGAAAAATATCCTGTTCATGGTAATTATGATTAGTAAGCAAACTTTAAGATAATAAAATCTGTTATATTAACATCAACACATATTATGTAAATTATAACAACAACTTTCACGCATCAAAAACTTTTCAAAGTATCATGGACACAAAAGAAGAACTTGGTTTTCTTTATTTCCAAACGTGGATAAATAAATATTATCATTATTATTAGCACTAATAGTATCTTGTAAAAATTCATAAAATATACAGGCATACTAGTTTTATGAATGATAAGTTTCATTTCTCTCATTCTTTCACTATTTCTTATGCCTTTGCGATTGTGCTAATTCCATTTGTATCTCAAAATTTCTGAGAGTAATAATAATAATAATAAATGCTTTTATTGTTAGGATACTCGGTACAGAATAGATACCTAACCTAACAAAAGGCAGGATTCAATCTCCGCATTTGAAAAATAAACTCATGATAATTCCTAATTTCGAATCATTATTAACAATTAAATACAAACATTATTTAAAATTCAATAGAACTGGAGAAGTTACGGTATTTCAAGAGAAAAAGATGAAGAAATATACCAAAAATTAAAAACTATGCTTAACATTTAAAACATCCACAAACATTTTTGTATACTACTCTTGAAAGTAGTACCTACGTGGTATGATCTAAAACACAGGGCTGTGACATTTTTAGTTCATTTCATATATCAATATTCTAGATATTATTTTCGATTAAATATTGTTTAAGTTTTTTCTTGAAAGTTTTGAGTGGAAGTAACTTAAATTTAGTCGGTAACCGGTTGTATAAGCGAACGATCTGATACATGAAAGAGCCGCGGAAAAAAGAAGTTCTGTTGGGTGTTGACAAATGATTCCGAAATATCAAGTTGAGGTTATGTATGTCGGTT
This sequence comes from Chrysolina oricalcia, assembly GCA_944452925.2. Classification (NCBI taxonomy): domain Eukaryota; kingdom Metazoa; phylum Arthropoda; class Insecta; order Coleoptera; family Chrysomelidae; genus Chrysolina; species Chrysolina oricalcia. The sequence goes on from OX101816.2 coordinate 9,500,535, forward strand.
CTGAAAGATAACTTTCTGAAGAGATAAGAAGTTGAAATAATTTTATGAAAAGTCGCAGCGGAATGGAGTGTACACCTACCCTCCATGCTGAGCCAACCAAGATTTTTCAAATGATGTGAAACATATTCCCGCCTTTTTGTGCCTGTGATAAAAATTGTTTGTTTTTTTTTCGTTAACCAGCTGTCGTCCCCTTACGAACGGCAGCCCTCAGAAGTCGAAACTTGTGCGAGCTAAGGATTAACGAGGTCTTACCTTTTTACGTGCAATTCCTAGAACTTTCTCGGACCATCAGAAAAATTTCTGCAGTCGCCATGGTTTGCCATCGCCGACTGGCAGCCAAAGTGATTGAAACAATGTCGCTTTAACCACTGGGCTACCTGGCCTAACACATGAAATTTGGAGCTTTTGAAGCCTCATTTTGTCCAATTTCAGTAATCCAGGGCTACAAACTACATCTGCATAATTATCATGTGAAAGCACTAATGCATCACATAGTGTTTACTTTTTTTGTTCAATATATTTCTATATTTCTAGTAGATCATTTTGAGATTCATATACCCTCGCTTCAAAATATGAGAGACATGTGTTCTGAATCTGAGAGCACTGTCAAGGTACAACCCTACCTTTTTAGTTACCTCTGTATTGGGTAATTGGACTCCGTCAACGGCTACATTCACTAAATTCTTGCAACGGTTTCTCGCGGCTGTTCTTCCAAATATCATGGTATAAGATTAAGAGGCATTGACAATAGGCGTTTTCCATTTAGGAGTGTGAAGCCCCAGAGCTCCAAGCCCCTGAGATCGGAAATTACTTTATCACTGACTTTTTCGCCAAAAAACTATGTATACGCGTTTTGACTTTTGTCTAGTTTTGCTTCATGCACCAATAAAACGGGTGGTGCTCGAGGGGAAACGGGAATATCAATCGGTGCTTGAAGTTCCACTTAAATGGAACGCATGGTCATACGCTCTGGGTAGCTCTGAGGAGCTCCTTACGTTAAATGGAAAGCAGCTAGTAAGACAATATTTATTAGAAAGCGTTATTAAAGAATTGAAATCCTGATTCATTTGTTCAATTGCGTGATTGAGAGAGTCTTTTTCGAATTCTAAATACAAATTGTGTATCGTCAGCATAACAGTGCATTGATATGTAACGTAAGGACTTCGAGAATTGGGAGGTATAAAGAACGAAAAGAAGGGGGCCCAAAATTGATCCCTGAGGGACGCCATTTTTTATAACAAATGAGTTTGACTTTTCATTATTGAGTATGACACAGTGAGAGCGGTTGTGAAGATAATGACTGAGAAGTGATATAGCATCCAACGTAAACCCTAGGTAATTCAGAATCGCCAAAAGAAGAGTGTGATTAATTCGGTCGAATGCTTTGGAGTAGTCGAGCAATACTAAGAGACAGAGATTATGAAGTACTATTGAATGATAGGCCAGGTTTCTGAGGCATTAACTATGCAAATTGTGCATTCCATGATCTCATCTCGAGAAAATTAAATCAATTTATTTATTAGGTATCAGTAAACTATTACATTGTATTACAATTATTGTAAAATGAATTGGTCAATAATAAGAAAATTAAATGAAAATCGAATTTTGTAAAAAAATTTCTAGGCTCATTTACAACATTCTCTTCACAAAAATCAGTTCTCAACTTATCCATTCATCTAATTTTAATATTTTCGAAATCAATCTAGTCTTCAGAAAATGGTTTACAGTTATAAAATTCACTATTTTACATCACTCTTATTTCAACTTAGGAAGTTTCCACGTTGCCACCTGCATGATATGGCAAGTATTATTTCCGCGTAAAAGATCCCAAAATAACGCATTCTAATTATAAAATGAATTTGGCTTGGGTACTTCCGAGGAGTTTATTGACGTTAGATCTTATAAATAATTTCCACATTTTCCAAGTTGGAGGTTATCACCTACGTCCCTACGTGACTTTATTAACATATGTTTTTCGTCCGAATTGAGTCCAATTGATGTAAATTGATTGCTAAACGAAATTAGTATTTTCCGACGACCACATGCGAAAATGTGTAATGTTACATCAGAGTTTTCTGCTACCTTACTGCAAAGGTTCAGCAACTACTGAAACGGACGTTCAGCAATATTACAAATGGTATTTGCCATTATCAATTATTCCAGCAAGGTTTCTGCAACATTGCATATAATATACAGGAAAATTGCAAATGTGATATTGAAAATGACGTCTTATGACAATGTTGCAGCAACTACTGAAATGGATTGATGGATGTAATCTTTCATAATTAGTAATTACAGCAACGTTACCGCAACACAGAATATAAATTAGTGGAAAATAACATATTAAATATTTTTAAATAGCAGCAACTTACCACCAATCTTTTCCATTCCTTTCCATAAGATGTCATAAATTACGTTCCAGTAGGTTTGTTCGCTACTGAATTTTTGGATTTTCACTACTTGCTACTAATAATGATAGAAAATGAATGCAATCTTCATGGGAGACAGATCATTCAGTATTGATGTGTCCTCTATGGAAATCAGATTCATCATTTTCTAGTTTTTAGAAACAAGCAGTGATAACCCAAAAAATCTTCTGAAATGATACCTATTAATTTGAATGTCCATTTAAATCTTGGAGATCAAAAAGACAAAAATTATATATTGAAACCTTTAATTAAAATATCACAAAAAAACAAATAAGTACTTATATTGAAATGTCATATTTAACCTTCCAGTGGTGGCGCCAAAGCTTGTTGCACCAGTGGTTGCGCTGGTGTCACAGACCGAATGGGGAGGGGGTGGGATTTTCTTCAAAAAAATTAAATGACTTTCAACAAAAGGGTAATTCAAGAAAGTGTACTACAATTAGAAATTAATTTTTTCCAAATTTTTTTAAGTGTAAATTTGTTTAGATAAAAAAACATTCCCCTAATAAACGCAGAATGAGCATACCAGACCATCCTAACCTAAAATAATATTTGATGTATCGCCTTACCTTACGTGAAGATGCCTTAAATTTATGCTGCTTCAGCACTCAGTGAACTCTTAATCAAAAAACAAAATTGCAGAAGAATATGTACTTTACTTAGGTACCTAGGTTAAGAACGAATGAAAGTATCCAAAACGAAGGTAACGCAAAGGCACGACACACAACAACAATATAATTTACAATATCAAAATGGCGCGAGGCGCGTGCTTGTCTGGGATCTGGGTTACTGGATCGCCCCGTTAGGTGACATCTCATCAAGACCGGGAAATTCAAAACTGGTTGGATTCCTGATAAATGAAATATTATTTCAAGTTTCTTTATACTTACCATTTAAAATTGTCCTAGCGTATCATTTTGTATATTTCTGCGATGATGCAATCGAAAATTGAAAGTGTATTGTGTTTTCTAAACACTGTCAATATTGTTTGTAGTTAGCTTATGTATGGTTGTAAATATCATGGAATTTCAAACTCAGTGCAACATTGCGATTTGAACTTGTTCGATAGTTCCAAATGTAACTTGCACTCACATTGTTCGTAGATAGTTTCTATATTGTTGCATTTGCAATGAACTTTCATGGATCATGTAACATTGCACTTGAAACTCAATCAATAGCTTGCTTTATAACTTACAAACAACTTGTCTGTAGTTTATTCTGTTATGTTAAAAACTTAAATATGGCATTGAGCTTTATGCAATATTATATTTTCATTTTACAATGGCAAGCCATACATAATATTGTGGCAATATTTTGTAACATTACATGTTTAGTGGGTAGTTACTTCGAAAATGACAAATATCACCCTAGAGATGAAAAGTTAAATAACTCTCTAGAGTGATATGTGTACTGATCGACAAGCGTAAGGATGCCTCCGAGAATTGGTTGCGCAGTAGACAAAACCCTGGAGTGGGGCAGGAGCTCAATCGCTCTGCCTTATTAAACAGTAGTCGATCTTTGTCGCACATCTACTCACGCTTTCTATCGTTTGCGCATCTCAGAGGCATCCTTACGCTTGTCGATCTGTATCTATAGTTATAAATCAGAAAGGATTTAGCGAAGGGCTATATATGAAAATATAAAGATAAAAGTTATTTGGTATAACCCTCAAATTGTTGTGCAACACGTGTTTCGAGCTTAAGCTCTCATCAGTACGGTAAAATCAAGTGCGAAGATGTACAACACTTGGATGTAAAAATAGAAACAAAGGAAGTCAACAACAGGAAGCCAACCACACATTTATGGCTTCGGTTACATCTTCGCACTTGATTTTACGTTGTCCAGTTTACAGATCGATCCTACGGCCAGTTTTCGAGCTACAGGGTGTCAAAAATTCCATTACTGCTATTGTGCGAATTATGAATCGATTTGATTTTTTTGCTTTAATTCGAAATCGATTTTTTTAGAAATAAAACACATTAAATCTAATTTGTAGCTCCCTCCATTCGAATAAGAAATTATATTTCACAAAGGGTGTTGCATTACATAGCATGACAAGACTATGTTCAAAGAAATAGAAGAATATCAATACCATTATCATTTTAATTTCACAAATTCTTTGAAAGAAAATGGATCTTCATCAATTACATGAGGATTCATATTGTGATTGCTAGTTCAAGAGTATATAGTTTTCCATGTACACAGTGACAATTTGAATGCTTAAAAAGGCTATATCTCAGGAACAAAATGAAATAATTATTACGAATTGTCCATATCTGTTACTAGGATATTAATTAAAGTGAAATTATATTCATGACATGATCATCCCATCAACTTCCTTTATTTCCAGCAAGTCCCAAACATTTTCGTTTTTTCTGTATTATGAAACATATTTCTCACGAATGTCAGTAATGACCAGTCGCTCACTAGTTCAATATTGGATATGAATGGTTTATTGATATTTTTTTTACATTCAAATTTTTCCAAAAATCTCAAAATTCATGATGTGTTACCCTCTAGCGCCGAATCTGGTCATACGATCGAGTAGGGCCAATGGAGACTTTTACTCAGAATAGCTTCAGCTACAACATACCAAAAATTCAGCTATTTTCACAGTAAGACTTTTTTTCATTAAATGTGTGCGGGGTCCTTTGATGATAGTTGCATAAATTGTTGTTTAAAATTAATTTTTCCGTTAACCAGATGTCGTTCCCTTACGAACGACAGCCCTCAAAAAAGGAAACTTGTTAGAGCTAAGGATTAACGAATTCTTACTTTTTACGTGCTATTCCTCTTTCTCGGCCTTAAGAGAAATATAAGCAGTCGCTAGGCTTCGAACCCACGACCGGCGACCAGAGTGGATAAAAGATCGGTATTTTAAGTACTTGGCAACTATGACCCCCGTTAAATAGATAAGATAAATAAGATAAGATAATTTATTAAACTAATGTTACATTTCAGGGTAAATGCTATATTTTAATATAAATACATTGCACCTAACTTCTGGAGAAGTTGTAGTGTGTCTGATTGGTAGATTTGTGCAGCAATTAAAATCAAGTGAATTACCTATATCGTTATATATGAAGATGCTTATTCTAAATTGACAGTTTAATAAAAATTAATTTTACTGTTTACATGAAAGTACTTATCATTAATTGATAGTTTTATATTCAAGAGAAAAAAGATTAAAATAATAATAAGTAAAATAATAATATACATACATACATACTACCTGCACTTACAATATACATTATAACTTGGTTTAGTTGGTGATTAAGAGGACCAGAACAGGGGTTTTTTGAGTGTATAACTTTTTTGTTTTTATTTTCATCATATTATTGACTCGATATTGTCTCTGTTATTAAGTATGAATTTTTTCGTTTTATTGCAAAATAATTTGAAATTTCGTATAATTTTTAAGTCTTGGGGTAGACAATTGTAAATTTTTGGGCCTGTTGTACATATAAATTGTTGGTATAAAGTTGTTTTAGTTTGGGGTGTTTTTATGTTGTCCCTTTTTCTTGTGTTATAATCGTGGTTATTTGAGTTTTTCTCAATTTTATTTTTGTACATGAATTTGGAAACGTTAAAAACATAGAGTTCGTGTAGGTTCATGAATCTTTTGTCTGAGAAGAGCTGTGATGTTGAGAATATTTTTGGTTTTGATAGTAGAACCTTCAAGATCCATTTTTGTGTCAATATAAGTGTTTTCAGTTGATTTTGGTAAGTACCACCCCATATGATAATACCGTAAGACAAAATAGATTCAACCAGCGATTTGTATGCTATTATGAGAATGTCTATTGGAAGAAACTTTCTTAGTTCATAAAACGTGTATACCAGTTTTCTCAGTCTTTTTGTTAAATACTCAGAGTGGCTATCCCATTTCAGTGTATTGTTAATCATTAGGCCAAGATATTTAATATTTTCAGTTTTTTCTATAATTCTTTGACATGTACATGGATTCAGTCTGCAGTTGGAGTGGTATTTTAATGTGGTCAAATCGGGTTGATTCACGATACTATTTGAGAAGGTCATGAATTTGGTTTTTTGGAAGTTCAAGCTAAGCAGATTACTGTCTAGCCAGCATTTGATTTTGTAAAGGCCCTTTTCTGCATGTTTTTTTGTTTTTTCCCAAGTGTGACTTGTAAAGAGTAGCACAGTATCATCGGCGTATGATATAATATCTCCCGAGATATCAACACTCAACATGTTATTTATATACATTAGGAATAGCTGGGGACCAAGAACTGTTCCTTGGGGGATACCACATTTTATTTCTTGTATTTCACTCAAGTAGTCATTTATTTTGACATTTTGCGTACGGTTGGTCAGATAGTCCTTAAAAAGCTCAAATACAATCCCGCGGATGCCGTAAGATTCAAGTTTTGACAAAAGCATTTCGTGAGATATACTATCGAAAGCCTTTGCCAAATCTATAAATATTCCTATAACTTTTTTATTCTCTTCTAGATTTTCATGTATTTTTCTGGTGAAATGAAATAGGGCATCCTCTGTAGAAAGATTTTCTCTGAAGCCGAATTGCCGTGTTGATATTATCTTATTTTTAGCTAGGTATTTATTTAATCTGGAGACTATGCATTTTTCTAGAATTTTAGCAATTATCGATATGACTGAGATCGGTCTATAATTTTTAGGGTCATTCTTATCGCCATTCTTATATACGGGGGTTATGATTGATTGCTTTAGTGCAGTTGGAAATTTTCCGGAAGTGAATATGGTATTTATTATGAGTGCTAGTATTGTAACTATGTTTGCTCTGATTTCCTTGATTGTTTTGGTATATAGTTGGTCCGAACCACAGGATAGTTTATTTTACAGTCTTTTGATTATTTCTGAAACTTCTTCCGATGTTACAGGATCTAGGGACATGGAGTGTAATTGATTGTTTTCTATAGGGGGACTATCTGTAAAATCCGAATGTTCGTCATTTTTTATGAAATCTGACATTTTCACCCCAACTGTTGAAAAATGTGTATTGAAGATATTGGAAACTTCGTTTGGTTTTGATGTTATTATATTTTGATCATTGTACAATTTAAAATTTTCCGATGTTACGTTTTTCGTATTTTTTATCATTTTCCATATGGTTTTTGTATCATTTTTGGCATTGATTAATTTAGTTCTATAGTAATTTTCTTTTGTTTTTGTTAATAGTTTTGTAAGGTGATTTCGGTATTGTTTATATTCATTCCAGTTTTCTGGGTTATTTTCGTTAATGCATTTTTTTTCAGTTTATCTCTCTTTTTGATTGATGTGATTAGTCCCTGTGTTATCCAAGGCTTAATTTGTTTGTGAATATGAATATTCCTATAATGTGTGCATCTCATTATAGCAGAGGATAATTTATTTTGAAATGATTCGTAGGCTCTATTTACATTTTGTTCGACGTAGACTTCGTTCCACGTTTCTTGTTGTAAAATATTATTGAGTTCGTCATAGTTAATATTTTTTATCTGTTTGTAGGTGGGTTCTGTATTTTCTGAGTAGGATTTATCTTTTTCAGAGATATTTATTATAACACTAAAATATAATATCTCTTTCGAACTGGACTCTTTGAGGCCTCTGGAGGTACCATACATCCTGTTTTACCGTAGAGCAGGGGTGCGATTACGAACACTCGATCCGTAGTTAGTTTGACATATGTCAGATTTTATCAATTATGAAAACCAATACAATTCAAAATATATTGCAACATGAGTCGATATCAATGGTCTATATGGTAGATATAATTCCATTCTATCTCTATTCAAAGAAATTTCATAGTTTCGATTTCGTTTCGAATCAAGAACATACATCGTTCTAGCCTACGTATAGTGACAGCTCTCGTATCGAGTGTTCATAATCCCACCCCAGAATTTGACAATTCGTCTGACCCTTTTGAAAGTTTTCAATTATGAGTTTCAGCTTTGCGGACGACGATGTGGTATTGTAGGTTTTCAGAGTTTCCCCGCATCTGTTGAAGCGCATGCGACATCATTTAAGCCGCCCCGGGCAGATTGATTATTTCAATGGTTTTACTTTGTTATTGTTGTTTTAGAAATGTTTATAAAAATTATGAAAGCTTAACAAAATTTCCCATTTATTTCATAAACTTTTCTCGTAAATTATGATATTTTTGATTCGAACAAACAATCATACATTGAAAGTAACATTACTTCACGAATTGAAGTATATTAAATTAGCTCAACCACAATTTCAAAATAATTCGTTATTTTGAATAATTTTTTTAGTACTAGCGATACATACCCGTTTTTTGTAGGACACTGTATTATTGAGATGAAGGATACACTTACTTTTCATGTGTTATCATTGTCCTACAGTTATTAATAATTTTTTTTTACTATGGAATTGACAATTTCGGAGCGTAGGACTGGGAACACCTACCACTCAATTTGTAGGACAATATGACCATTCAATTATACAAATATTAACCAAGCAACGGTAAAAAAATCCGCTGGTTATTAATGAATTTTTATGACTACGTCAGTCCTACCATCCATTTTGTAGGACAAAAATTATTTCGAGTACTTCATCGAATTATATCGAGGTTCAACTGTTATTGATGAATTTTTTGCACTCACCAAATCGACATGTTTAACGCCTGCGCATTTTATTAGCTACCACGAGAATTTTCGTAGAGGAAAAAGTTGGGCGTCTCGGCGAAATGAAGCTACTCAGGAAGATTCAGCCTGTTATTAATCATTTTTGAAAATAGGCGTGGGATCCCGGTTTATAAGGCATTTTTAAAAAAGAAAATTGACGGATTTAAACCAAAAAAGCTAAAATTTTGACGCAACAAGAAATTTGTGAATTTATAAATACAGCTTCCAATGAGATTCATTTACTTACAAAGGTAAGTCATCGGTATTTAAACAAAGTCTATACAATTATTTAATTGTGTTTTTTTTTAGGTTGTGTTGGTTATGGATATATCTGGTGCATGTCGCAAGCAAGAACTTACCCAGTTATGTATAAATAACATTGAAGATTTGGGGTTAGGTTTGAACGTGAGTGGGCCCGTATCAGGCCCTCCACTGCGTCCAATGGCCTATTGTGGCTCACCCTATGGGTATATTTCTCCCAGCATATCCAATATCTTGACGAAATTGAGGAATGCATTGGGAGAACAATTTACCAGGTTTTCTGGCCTTACTGTCGTATCGCCAAATATTGAGAATCTGGTTCTGGCCGCTGCAGGGCATGTACACAGAATGTGGTCAGCCGTTTCATCATTCTCCATGCATAGCCGGCACTCTGCATCTTGTGCAAGTCCGATTTTATGCATGTGATGTTTGAGTTTGCAGTGGCCAGTAAGCAAACCTACTATAACTCTGAGATGCGCTCTGCTGAATTCTAGCAGTTTGTCAGAGTCCTGTTTTTTCCTTGTACAAGCAATAAATGCTTTGGAATGGGCTAGGCCCGGTAGACTACGCCAGTACTCGAGTCTTTTATTGTCTGCCCAAGCTGTTATGACATTCTTGGCAGTGCTATATGCTAAACCGATTACCGGTTCTGGTCCAGTGAACGTTGTTTCGGACCCCCCTTTTGCTAGGGCGTCCGCTATTTCGTTTCCTTCTAGGCCTGTGTGACCTGGTATCCAGACTAGGGTAACGTTGTTGCGTTGCGCCAGCCAGTCGGTTTAAGGTGTCTCTGCAGTTCCATACTGCTCTAGATTTAAAGCAGTTGGATTCAAGCGCTTTAAGTGCTGCTTGACTATCTGAAAATATTTTTATTGTTTTTCGTGTGTGGTGTCGATTTTCCAGCTCCCTGGCACACATTTCAATGGCATATACCTCTACCTGAAATATCGTAGCTAGTTTGCCCATACTGAACGAGCGTTTCACTACTGGGTTCATCCCATATATTCCGGCTCCGACGCCTTCCTGAGTTTGGAACCATCGGTGAACCAACGTTCATTTGCTCTACATAGGTTGGTTTCATTCCGGACCCAGTCTTCTCTTTCGGGAAAGACCACAGTGTAGGACGTGTGAAGGTTGATAGTTTTAGGCATGATGTCTGAGGGCATTCCTAGAATGTTGTGAGCTATTATGCCCTCCAGCATGCCGCTGCCTCTCATGACACATGCCTGCGGTAGACTAATGGCCGCGTGATAAAGTCTGTATGTTGCCCATCTTGCCTCTCTCTCCAGAACTATGTGGAGAGGAAGTAATCCAAGGAGGACTTCCATTGCTGCCGTTGGCGTGGAGCGAATGCTTCCAGTAATCGCCAGCCACGCTTGTCTCTGTAGTCCGTTGAGTTTAGCAATGGCCATTTTTTTATGTCCCTTGCTCCACCAGACTATAGAGCCATACGTTATCATTGGACGTATTATCATCACGTACAACCAATATACGTGTTTTGGTGACATTCCCCATGTTTTGCCACATATTCTGCGGCATGTCCATAATGAAAGGCTAGCCTTCCGAATAGTCTTTTCCAAGTGCGAGTTCCAATTAAGTTTTTTTATCCAGGGTTATTCCCAGATATTTTGCTTCACTCGCAGAAGGAATTGTTACACCATTGTTGGAAGGATGTATTAAATGTTCCAGCTTCTTTTTCCTGGTGAATGGTACTATGACCATTTTGTGGGGGTTAATGGACATTTCCTCCCTCTCACACCATTTATATATGGTATCCAATATATCCTGAAAGACGTAGGAGATCGTCTCTTCGGATTTATCGTTTATTACTAGGACCAGATTGTCAGCATATGCTTGCAGATCAACCTCCCAAAGCGAGAGAATGGCCAGCAGATCATCCACCAGCAGTGACCATAACAGTGGGGAGAGGACTCCCCCCCCTGGGGACAGCTCCTGGCTGGCTTGAAGCTGACACTTTCCCCCTGTAGAGAGGTCGTTATAGTTCTGTTGTGAAGCATAGTTCTTATCCAGTCACATAGTATCGGTTCAATCCCTCTAGAGACAGTTGCCTCATATAGGGAGTGAGGTACTGCATTGTTAAATGCTCCTTCTATGTCCAAGAATGCAGCGACTGCTATTTCCTGGCGTTCCAGGGCGTCGCTTATTCCTGAGACAAGGTTATTGAGGGCAAATTCTGTTGATTTGCCAGCCTGGTAGGCATACTGGTGAACATTGAGGGGGTGCTTCGTTAGTGCCCCACACCTTATGTGCCCATCCAGTATTTTCTCCATGCTTTTCAACAGAAACGATGTCAGACTAATGGGTCTGAGCTTTGGGGACTGCGGCTGTCAATCAAATTAATAATACAAAAAATAAATGCTGACGCAAGTTCACTATTACTGGAAACTTTTATAGCATATATAAAAAATATGCCAATCTAAGACCGCCAACTACTGAATCACGCTTTTTTCTTAATTATAGAGACCAAAAATGCACAAAACAAGTAGTGGGCATTAACAAAATTGGAAATATACCTAGAGTAGTGGCTAAATTTTTAAATATAAAGGATCCAGAAAAATACCCGGGGCACTCATTTCGCCGTTCTTCTGCTACTATATTAGTAGATGCAGGAGGAGATCTAACTTCTCTGAAAAGACATGAGGGTTGGAAATCGTCCAAAGTCGCAGAAGAATATATTGACGATTCTGCTATACAAACAGGTTAAATATTGCCAATAAAATTATTGGTGCTATCAGCAGTACTTCGAAAGCTGTCACTGCGCCTCTTCGAGAAACTGACATCGAGTCTACTACCGTACATAGTGTACAAATAACAGAGAAAAGTCTAACTCCTCATTGCACAGTCCATTACAATTTACTAATTGTAATAATAATAATATTAGTGAAAATAGAGTATATTTCGTTTTAATTCCGAGAGTTCCAACCTTTGACAGCTGTTTCGTGCTCACGCACTCATCAGAAAGGATTTATGGAGCTCTCGAAATCAAAACGAATCCACTCAAGAATTAGTACCGTCATTGTTTAAATAGAAGATGGTTAGTCAATGCCTGTGGAGAAGGTATTGGACCCAAACGCGAGTGTCATCTAGCGTGATTAGTTACAAACATGAATATTTCACGTCATTTTGATGCAGGTTTCTTTAAAAAACCCTGATTTTAATGCTGTCCCATTGTTTCAATCAAGTTACGACATGACTTGTAGGCCAGATTACTGAAGTTACGACATGACTTGGATGCGAGCTCACTATCGCCATCTACATGTCGCGTCCATTTTGATCCAATTATAATCCCATAAGGTTGACTATCTTCTATATAAACAATGGTACCGTGAAGGCAAGACAGATATAACAGATAGTTACTTATGACATCTACAGTCACTAGTTGAAACTTAATTTGATACGAACCAAGGAATCCAAAGAAGAGGTTTGTCTACAAATTGACAGGCAGCCAACAATTCGTTGTTCTGACCAACCCAAGGTTCAATCAAGTTTCTAGTACGTTATGAGGAACGCAAGCAGAATCTAATTCCGAGAGTTCCAACCTTTGACAGCTGTTTCGTGCTCACGCACTCATCAGAAAGGATTGTTGGCTGCCTGTCAATTTGTAGACAAACCTCTACTTTGGATTCCTTGGTTCGTGTCAAATTAAGTTTCAACTAGTGACTGTAGATGTCATAAGTAACTATCTAATAATAATATTAATATGCCGAGGCGTGGCGCAGTGGTTAGAGCGTCCGACTCTGAGTCGAAAGAACCGGAGTTCGAGCCCCAGTTGCGACTTTGATTTTTTAATTTAATTTGACCTATCAAATTATTAAAATCTCGTTGCGTTCCAATTAACAGTGCTGCTCCTAAGGTGGCGTATGGAGTTAGTAACAAGGCCTACCAGAACACATGGCTAATTACCATAGCAGTCGATGTATTTAATAACTTTTAATTTCTACAATTCTAAGCAGTAATCTTGTTCAATTGTTACTTGTCTTTGTAAATTTCTCAAATTCTCAAAATAAAGTGAAAATAAATGAATTTTTTTGCAACTATGAATTAATCTGTGGTCGGAACAATAGTGTACATTACTTGTGTGGAAAGTGCCATTTCACATTCGTGGGATTGTCTCTCTAAGTTTCATATTTTTTCAGAATGAATAAATGAATAATTGAAAATACAACTATCTTATAAATTGTGAAAGGCTTTCGCGGCCATCGTCACTTACATGGTGGTACTTCGGGTAGTAAGGCCGACGTATGTTGAGAGAAGATCTCGACGTTTCGCCAACACGAGTGGTTAGCATTTTCAAGAGAAAGTTTCTGGTTTTTTATGTCGCTGTCAAATGCTTGACATTTGTTATACGTTGTCTCAATAAATACCTGTGATTTGACGTTCTTACATCTGATTGGTTCATAGCGATAGCTGACATCATAGAATCGTTCGTACCGTTATTTTGTGGATAGGGAGCTAATTGAGAATTTTTGAGAACTGGAAGCCAAACCTTGTTCAACTGTAGTCCTTCTTCGGTTCTGTTAAAGTTGTTCTGGTGTTTCTGAATTTCAATTGCTTCCCGGAAGAGTCTTGGGTAATAGGCAGATGTTGAAAAGATGACTTGGGTTTCTTCAAATTTCACTCTATGGTTATCGCTGTTGAGAGTATGTTCTGCGACAGCGGATTTCTGTGTGTGCCCTAACCGACAGCAAGCCTTGTGTTCTTTGATTCTTGTTTTAACGGAGCGTTTCGTGGTTCCGATATAAATGCTGCCAGAAGAGCATAGTACGTCTCGTTTGTCCTTCGCTGATCTAAAGTGGTCTTTTGAAGGTTTATAAACGGTTTTAATCATATATTTTAGTAGAATACGGCCAATACGATCTGTAACTCTGGGAACATATGGTAAGAATGCTTTTCTTTTTTCGGTGTTGGTTTGACTACTACTTGGTTCACTGGATGGACAGTCATTTGATCTACTATTGATTCTTGCGTCTCTGATTTCTCTTCTATTTTTCATACACCTCTCAATATCTCTTTCTTTGTACCCATTAGAAAGAAGAGCGTTTTTTAGATGTTTCAGTTCAGCTTCCAGGTATTCAGGTTCGCAAATTCTTCTAGCTCGATCAACTAATGTCTTGATTACACCTTGTTTTTGGCACGGATGATGGTTTGAGGTATTGTGGAGATATCGATCAGTGTGTGTTGGTTTTCTATATTCCGTATGCCCCAGTCGTCTTTCTTTTCGAGAAATGAGAACGTCTAAGAATGCCAGTTTCTTCTCATTTTCAATTTCCATGGTGAATTGAATATTCGGGTGTATAAAAAATACAACTATCTTATAATGCCGTGAATTTGATATAGCTAAATTTTGTCAAATCATAGTCAGTGGCGTAGGAATGGTGGTTACGAACCATAAAAAAGTTATGTGAATGATCTTTTTTTCAGATACTCCATATTTTCTTGGCATTCTATTTAATTTTATGCACAAATGTATTGCTAAGTTTTGGTAGAAACAGTTGACAATAATAGGCCCAGGAACACAACAACGACGAAACCAATAAAGGAGTTCAGGTAGAAATTAATTAATTAAACAAATATATGGATTCATAAAGTGTCGCTATTTCCGCTATTTTAAATTCACAGCAATATATGAGAGTTGTATTTTGAAATGCTCAATCTGATAAAAATATGAAACTTATAAAAAAACAGTGGCGTACAATTATTTTTACCTCAATTCTCAATCAGGTGACCCTTCGCTACTAATAATTTGAAACCTAACCTCATGAAAACAAGCCCCTTCTAACTGCTAATAATAATAATAATAAACACACCAGGTTTCATGAATATGAATATCAGCGAGAGTACTTAATAAATAACCGAATTTTTATTAAAACTTTGACACTCCGTCACTTGAAAACAAAGCAAGTTTATATACACGTTTATATGAAATTTTTTTCATAAAATATGACAAGGAATCACCACCTGAAATTAATGACATAATTTAGTATAATTATGTTATTGTGTTAAAATGCCATAAACGAGAGATTAAGATAAAAAACAATTTTTACTGCAAACGGAAAATGAATCTTCCATATGAATGCCTAGCACACGTCCGATCGCTAAATTTTCAATTTTTGAACTAAATACTGACACAACTTCAGTGGTGAAATCCCTGAAAAGAGAAATTCAGTCTGCAAAATCTGTCATTATCTGAAGGTAGGAGTGTGGCAGAGCCTAGCTAATTATTTTTTAAATTAAAAGCTTTTTTATTATCATTTTATTCTGTGTGTGTGTGTTTGTTAGATGGGTACACATCTTATCCTATGGAATTGAAATTTTATGTTGGGTCATTTAAAACGACAACACATTAATGTCGAAAAAAAATGTCTCCCCCTGCCCCTCGAAATCTAGATAGAGAACGCGTAGGGTTTCGGAAATTTTCTTGACGGATTTGAACGTCAAAAATTACAGCAAAAAAAATTGAGTAGGAGGGTTCGTCCCCCCCTTTTTCTCGAAAAAAGTTGAAAAACTCGCGAAATGAAAATTGGAAAAATCCGTAAAATAGTGAAAAATATCTGACCGTCGAATATTATATTTTAAAAAAATTTCACCGCCACTGTTCCCCCTCAAAAGCCAGATAGAGAACGCAAAGGAATTTGGAAAATGATTCAACAGTTTCGGAAATGGAAAATAATGACGGAAAAAATCGATCAGAGGGCTCGCCCGCTTTCGTGTCCCCCCAAAAAAATAGGAAAACTCGCGGAATAGAAATCGAAAAACAATAGAGAAAATTATCTGACTATTGAATAAAACTGATTAAAAAAATGTACCACTCTTCCTCCCTCGGAAGCTAGATAGAGAACGCGTAAAAATTCGGAAAAATTTCCAACGGTTTCGTACATGGAAAATCACGACAAAAAATATGTCTGCCGGTGGGCTCGCTCCCTCCCCCCTTTTCAAAAAAGTTGCGAAAACTAGCGAAAACAAAATCGGAAAAATCCGTAAAAATAGTGAAAGTAGGGTCAAGTCTTCTCATTGAAGAACTAGATTGTAGTAAATTAACAGGCAAGCGACCGTGCAACAATAAACACATCCAAAGGGAACTGAAAAATAAATAAACAGAAGAACGTAAAAAAAACTTTTTAGAGAAAAACCTATTTAAATGCACTAAAAAGAAGAAAATAAATTTTAAAGTGAATCAAACCCATCATTTTGTTTTATTATAAAATTTTGAATGATATAAAAGCTTGTCGCGAGAATAAATCTTGGAGTAATTTTAAATTTGATTTACAATAAAAAATACATAGATATTTGTCGCGAGATGCTTTTATATCATTTGAAATTTTATAATGTAACAAAATAATGGGTTTAACTCACTTTAAAATTTATTTTCTTCTTTTTAGTTAATTTAAATAAAAGCTTTTCTGTAAAGAGTTTTTTAAGTTTATTTATAGGGATTTCCAAGTGCACAGTCAATTCATAAAAGACCTACCTAGCTAGAACAATTTATTTACGAACACTACCTACCTAGATTGTTTCAAAATATACGAATTTGCATCACTCATTTTAATCTTTTACGGGTCCAAATTTCCCAGAAATATGAGTGTAAAAACAAAAACTAATAGATCAGAGATCACACACGTAAGTAGCGTTGATATTGTGTAAAATCTCGTACCTCGTACGTCGTAAATGCCCGCAGGAACAATCTAGAAACAAGAAGCAAGCACACTAGATTTGAAGGCGTCTCTTCGCCATACTGTGTAATCTAGAAGTGAACAGTGTTGGAGTTGTTGATTTTGTTCCATATTGACTCATGAAAGTATTGACAGTTGGCACTTATTCCGTGCAAAACACCATCCATCTGTAACTTTAACAGTTGACGACAACATTTTTCCAGTGTTGCCACGTTCGAATTAAAAAGACGTTTCTACCTACAATTTTTTTTACAGATGCTTGGTTTAAGGATTCTCCAGTTTAGGTTTTATTTTGTTTACACCAGCGACCCGAATTCATATCCTAGCTACAAAAGTATGTCCAGGATGTCTAAATTTCAAGAAAAATCTGAAAATTTCGAGAAATTTTGACATAAAAGTCGAAATTTTGACATCAAAGTCGAAATGATAAAACTGTCAAAAAAACTTGACATTTCTGCATCTCAATTTATGCGTAAATGATTCGTTTTTTTTCACCGTGGTAAAAAGGCTTTTTTTCACCGTAAAAAAAGACTTTTTTTCACTGCCAAAATAATACACAAAATACACATGAAATATTACCTTTTGAAGAATTTATTTTTACCGGTCAATTACTAATTGATTATTCATCATAAAACAATTTCATTTATTTGAATAATAATTGATAGTTAAGTTGTTCAAACTTTATGTTGGAAGTAATTGTTCAAATTACTTCCAACATAAATTCCCGAAGATGTTCCATGTTGCTGCAGAAACGTTAGATATTTCTTGAAGAGTTGATAAATTCATCAGATATTTTAATTTGTTTCTCAATTTTTTTATTCAAACTATCTTCTATAAATACTTCTGCTACGAAGACAAATTTCCAGCCACCGTCACGTTTTACGGATGTAATGTTGCCCCCTGCATTGGCATTGGCCAGAAGAGTTACAGAGCTCCCCCTGGAACAGTGACCTGTGTAGCTCTTATACATGTATTTCTCAAGCCATTTTGCAATCAAGCTGGGAATTATTCCCTTTTTCATTTGTCCCCTCATAATGTTGGTTAATACATTTTCTTCTCAAATATTTCAAAAATAATCTGTTACTTTTTGTTTGAGGCGGTCGTAGTGCTCTATACTTAATATAATAATATAATCAGAATTTGAAACAGTAAACGTTCTTGCGCAATATAGATCCAGCATCTTCAATGGCATCAATAGTTATACAGGGCAATTCAAATTCGACCCCCACCATTGTTTATAGAACACTGCCCCCACCATTGGGATCTCCTAAACTACAGGAGATACGTCGAAGCTTAAATTGGGGCAAAGTTGCGTATTCTGGTGCTTAACAAAATACTGTTTTGAAACTTGGAATATTCCGAGTATTTCCGGAAATATCGGGAAAAAACTGAAAATCGGAATTTTAGTTTTTATTTTTTTTATCGTTATTTGACAACATAGCCGAAAACCAAAAGTAAATTTTCATTGATACTTTTTTTCAGCTACACGTTTTCATGTTCAGATTTACTATCCGACGTTTCGTCTTCTGGCATTCATCATCAACTTTTTTTTCTGTTATGGGCGCCATATTGTTTTTTTATACAGAAAAATATTGATTCTCATTCTGATTTCATTGATGTATAATTTGTTATGATTTGCACTTCTGAAACCACAGATATTAAAAAAAACAACTTCATCTGAGATGGTCATGACTTCATCGAAAAAATTTGTTTAATAATCACTAGTTGTCAGAACTCATTAAACATCATAAGTTTGCACAAATACTTCAGTCGAAATGTCCTCATTCTCAAATGAAGAAAAACGAGATATGTTGAAACTTTATTATAAATTTGATAGAAATTGTACGAAAACAGCATAAATTTATTTTGAATTATATCCGGAGACAACAGCCGGATAGAACATTATTCGGAATTTTGGACAAACACTTTGCTGAGTACGGTGCGTTTCAAAAACCAAGAATGAAATATGGAAGCAGAATGGAACAAAATATTAGACGTAACTTATTAGCAGAGGTAAAATAATTGTTCATTCCATATTCGAAGAAGTATAATTATTTTTGGTACTTTCTTTAGATAAATGCAGATCCTTCCAAATCAACACATCAAGTCTCGGCAGAAATGGATGTGCCACAGACGAGCGTTTGGAGGGAATTCATAAAAAGTGGTTTGAAATGTTATAAGATACATATTTCACAAAAATTACATCCAGGTGATCCTGAGAGAAGGATGGAATTTTGTAGCTGGCTCTCGAATAGGGTAGATCCTACAAACTTCTTGAAAAATATTATTTGGACCGACGAAAGAACTTTTTCGAACTGTGGTGTTTTTAATAGAAATAATGAGCACATTTGGAGTGAAAATAATCCACGACACTTCAGAGAAGTCAGACCACTAGTTCGGTTTCATTTGAATGTGTGGGCTGGAATTTATGTCGACCAAATACTTGGACCTCATTTCTTCTCTAATACTTTGAACGGGGAAACCTATCTTCGGTTCTTAAGAAACGAATTCGAAGAATAAATGGATACGTTTCCCCTTGTTAATTATAACAGCTGCTGGTTTCAGCATGACGGGGCTCCTTCACAAAATAAAAGAGCAGTTTGCGAATATTTACACCAAAGATTTCCTAATAGGTGGTTAGGAAATTCTGGACCAGTGAGGTGGCCGGCAAGGTTACCTGACCTTACAGTTTTGAATACTTTCTTGTGGGGCACTTTAAAGAACAGAATCTATGGAAAGCAAGAATATGACACAGTAGATGAACTTAGAGACAATATCTTCACGCAATTCAGGTCTATCAGAAGAAGGGATATTGTTAGGGCTGTTCTTAATTTGAGACGACGAGCTCGGTTATGTAATCAAGAGGAAGGCCATCATTTCGAACACTTGTTGTAATACTTTTTGTGCATTTTTTACAAGCTCATGATTTCGTTCTTGTTTTTTGAAACGCACCGTACTCAGCCAAGTGTTTGCCCAAAATTCCGAATAATGTTCTATTCGGCTGTTGTGTTATAATGTTCAATGACTACGTTTATCTGGACGATCTCTATCCGCTTCAAATTCAATAGCATTGAGTCGAGTGAAACCACCCTTCAGTTAATATCGCAATATTTAAGTGGATCGAAGAATCCTATTCTTCAATCCGATTGAAAAAAACTAACTTCACAGCAAAATGTCGAATTTCGTAACCTTAAATTTCTTGTTCTGCGAATTAAATCACGAATCGTTGTTCTGTGGATCTGATCTCTTCTTTGGACCATACGTTTCTTTTCTTGATTATTATTTTGCTCTCCATTTTGAAAAACACAATTGTTAATATAAACACTAATCAGAATTTGGCTACTTTTACCTGTCATTTGTCAATTTCAATCTCGTTTATCTCGTAATTTCACTTCTCTTCAAGGCGATCGGTTGGGTCCAATCCTATATTTTATGGAATTGACTTGAGTGATTCAATCCAATCCGAACACTGTATATATCGATTAGGTGTATCGGATCCAGTCAAGTCAAACCCATTTTGAGCGGATCCGAAGTTGTGAGATAAATGTAGTCAATGAGTTCTGACAACTAGTGTTTATTAAACAAAATTTTTCGATGGAGTCATAACCATCTCAGATGAAGTTGTTTTTTTTTAATATCTGTGGTTTCAGAAGTGCAAATCATAACAAATCACACATCAATGAAATCAGAATGAGAATCACTATTTTTCTGTATAAAAAACAATATGGCGCCCATAACAGAAAAAAAAGTTGATGATGAATGCCAGAAGACGAAACGTCGGATAGTAAATCTGAAAATGAAAACGTGTAGCTGAAAAAAAGTTTCAATGAAAATGTACTTTTGGTTTTGGGCTATGTTGTCAAATAACGATAAAAATAAATAAAAACTAAAATTCCGATTTTCAATTTTTCCCGATATTTCCGGAAATACTCGGAATATTCCAAGTTTCAAAACAGTATTTTGTTAAGCACCAGAATACGCAACTTTGCCCCAATTTAAGCTTCTACGTATCTCATGTAGTTTAGGAGATCCCAATGGTGGGGGTCGAATTTGAATTGCCCTGTATATGATGATTCTTCACGGTGACAAGCTGAGACTAAAGGGCGATAAAATCTTTGGATAACTTAAAGAAAAATGCTTCATATGAACATGGGTCCGCAACCACTTTACTTCTGAGATACAGGATGTTGAAATTCAACAAAAAAAATCAGTTCTTCCCCAATATCTCTGAAACAGTACATGAAAACTACGCACAAAAATACATTTTTTCCATGATAAAGGATGTCTCACCTTTAGCTCTCTTCAAAGTGGACTTGAAGCAAACCTTTATCTTTAGTTGAAGTAGATTTTAAAGTCTGATTATGAAACTGGCTGTTAGCTTCTAGCCATGAAGCTTGGTCGTAACAAAAGTTAACGAACGTACCTATAGTATTTACGAACTCAATAATTGAGACAGCACACAACCAAGCGATCTTCCGAGGTTATATCAATATACAAATTGGAGCTGAAAAATATGCATAAGCATAAATAATACGTTATTTTCTAACGCTCCTCGTCTCAACTCGATTGGCATCCCACGTAATGATATATTCTGTCACATGAAAGGGGCGAGCGAAATGACAAAAGAAAGCCTTTGATTGGACGCTGTCAAATTCTAATTGGTCAGAGACTGCTTCGAACTTCTTTGACCTTCCGCTGCCGAATTCCAGTCAGTTTCTATTTGCCAGATGATTCATTTACTTGACAGTGCGGTGGAGCTAAGCTCAGTGTTCAGACCAATATTTACATATATCGTTATTTAGTTGTCTTAATTGATTATCTGTGCGTTATGGCATTCTGGAGACCTTTCATTATACAAATTTTCATTTTTAATTATACCTAGTAATATCTCCTTCGTGGCTCTTTGGGGAATATTCAATTTTTTATAAGCCATAAGTTCCAAAATGTCTCCTTTTTTTCTTGCTTTCGTCGGTATTTTCATCTTGTGACGGGAGTGGTATGACGCATTATCCATTACAATAACAGAGGTTGGTGGTATATTTGGTAATAATTGTTCACTTAACCATTTTTCGAATACAGTTGCAGTCATATCCTCATGATAACTTGCTGAACATTTTTTTATTTGTTTTGCTGACAACAACGCGTTCGGTACAAAACCATCTTCACTACCCGCGTGTACAATAATTATACGTTTTCCTCTGGAACATGGTGCTTGGAGGGAACAGTTTTTGGAGTTATCTACCCATCCATACCGAATCACATCATGATCGATCGAACCAAGTCTCTTCGATTCCCGATGTTCTTTTATTTGTCGCAAGTAATCTTGCCTTTGCAGAACGAGCCGGGGTGATTCCATTATTGCCATTCGCCATTCGATTTAGTTTTTTGTGTTTGAAACCACATTCTAAAGAATTTGGCGTAGTGTTTCCTGCGACTTATATGTATACTCAGGATAATCAGATAATTTGTTTTTGATTGATTCCAATGTAGGTACTTCGTTTCATTTACAGAAATCATAAACTCGCCTTCGAAGAAAATCTTTTGTGGCCTCATCAAATTTGTTTAATTTCTGATCTTCTCGTTTTCTCTTACGATAATGATCTACAACATCCCCTTGTTTAACCACTATGTAAATAGTTGAATGCCCCAAACTGGTGAGATGAGATATCCTTCCGAAAATTTCATTGTCACATTTGTCGTTCATTTCCTTTTAAAGATTTTTATATATATTTAGAACAAGTCTTTGGGTCTGAACATAAAGATCTTTGTTTTTAAATTCCCATTGTTCATCTGGTTGTGAGTCTTGTTCCTCACGTTCTTCGAATTTTTCATCAGGTTGTGAGTCTTGTTCCCCACGTCCTTCGAATGATCGCCAAAATGCCATGTTGCAACACTAAATACACATACGTTTTTTTTTAACAATAATTAATTACATTTATACCTAGTCTAACGGCAAAACATATTAAGTAGAGAGAAAATATTGAGTTCTGTTTGATCGTTCATTAAGTACGCTACTGTTTTTCTTTTCATGAATATCACCAGGCTGCCGGACAGCAATAAAAATTTTAAGAGGTGATTTAGGGTTATTTATGCAACAGGTGGTCAGCGCATTACTGATTGCTTTCCACGCTTCAAACGTTTGAACGTTAAATATACTCAATCTGGTCTACTGTTTTCTTTATATAGGGAATAATATTTTTTTAATTTTCCGTTCTCATCCTTCATCCGTTATTACACCATGTGCTATTTTGAACTAACCCTATAGTATATTGAGCTGAATGAAGTCACATTCAAATGAGATTGGATAAACTATACCTATTTTTAATTCGAATGTGTTTTTTATTCGTACATTGTTCTCGTTGGGATCTAATTGATTCGATGAAAATTAAGTAGGCGATTAATATACTGAATTCGCACTTTTCTTCGATGTTCATTAGTCAACTAAAATTATATGATGAATTTCAATTATAAAACCGGCAACACTGTCCGGGCCTCCATGATTCGTGAAGCAGCATCGTGGATATTTCAATAAAAAACATAATCATACGATATGAGATATCCACGTAAGCCGATCAGTGCGCCTGCGCGCCAAACCATCTACGTGACCGAAACAGATGCAAACAGAGAAGCGAGTTGACTCCGAAAAACAGTCGGAATTTAACATCTGTGGAGTGAGGACGTAATATCATGGGAAGATAGTGTGAACCAACGAAATCTTTTCTTTGTGCCCTAGGTAAAACAGTGACCGGCCGTTTTCGTCTTAATTGTCAGCCTATTTGGTTAAATTGGACGGCGAAGTTTCGCTTTTTGAAGCTTTTAGTCGAATCTTCTTTGCCGAACTAGCGAAAATCAAGAATAAACATGGTCGAACGGATAATAGAAGAATCTGAAAATTACGGTAAGTGTCTGTTTACATTAGCAATTGTCTGAAGGAAGACACACTCGGTGTAATAAGTGGTTTCAAATCTTCATTCATCTGTTTTGATTTCCTGAAGGTCGATTTTCTCCCCTGCTCAGTTCGGAGTCCTTTGTTCTAAGATGCCCTGTAATTTTTTCACCCTCCTATTACATCATTTTGTTTTTGATATTTTCTTATGCCCTTCAATGTTCTTATCGTTTATTTTATGTTTGCTTCTTCGTCATGTTATGTTTTGCATCTGGTTTGGGATTTGTTGTGACCGGTTTTTTTTACTCACTAGCGTCTGCTAGGATTGACGGGAGTTTGACATTGAGAATTTGTAGAATTCACCATTTGTTTGGATTAATATGAATTGATAGCTCAAACATCAGAATCAATTTGAAATGAAATTGAAATAGTATGTATCATTTCTCAAACATTGGTTATAGGTACTTCAAAGACTTAACCTAACATGCTATGCTATATTTGTTTGTCATCGCTTGTTGCTTTCAAGGGGATTCTGGTTTGGTTCATTCTAGAATTTAAAGGTCTTTGTTCGGGCCGTTAGGGGTTGTGTCATATATACACCCCTACGATTTCCATTTTGAATCTTGTAGTAGATGAATTCCATTGTTGGCATTTTATGAATTGATTTTGTTAGGTATTTTGAAGACAAATACCGGATATGTTATTATGACATAATTATTTGAGAAAAACTGTAAAATTTGTGGGTTATTTTCAATTGACTAGCATCTTCACATAGTGATATTGTTGTTACCTATCTAGCTTTGATACCTATATATTTTTAAGAGATTGTAAATTCGAGATGATTAGGTAGGTAAAAAAACTTGTCCGGCTCTTCTACAGTTCTGACATTGCTACTGAGCGATTTTATGTTTATTTCAATTCTTGATTGGTCATCCTTTCAAAAATGCTGACGGATATGATTTCCTAGCAGGTTGGGTCAGCTGATTTCAGTATACACTGTCACATATATAGATATCATAATATGCACTGTTGTTAAAAAGTCAGCAATATTTATATAATGTTGAGAACTAGAGTGTTATCATATTGTACCTATCTGACTGCAGGATATGCGTTTGTTTCTAATGTAATTATGAAGCATGTCGGTAGATGAGTCATCGGCTGTTGCAATAATAGTTTCATATTGAGAAACACATTGAAAGAGGTTATTGCCTTCTTCACATTTTTTATGTCATTAGTCGTTGGTGTAGTGTGTTTTCGAAACTTTTTCTATTCGGTGAATTTTGCTATGCATGCTTTGACGCAGTCAAATTATTGTCATTTGGTTCGTTGACCCTTTCTTGAACTTGATTTAATTTCAGTGATGGCTGAATTATTGATTGATTTTTTTCGAATTTGATTTTTAGGAGACACGTTTCAACGCTAGATTGATAAGTTTTATCAATGAATTTTAGAATCTCGATTCTATTTGGAACATCGTCATTCTCAGCTGATTTGGATGACCTAGTGTTTTGAAAAAATACCTATTTACTTTACTTGTTTTAGTTGTTTTTCGTATACCCATATCTAAATCGATGTGTTTTACTTAAATGTAAAGTGTGCTTTGAAATTAACATTGGCAGTGTAAAGAGAAAACCTTACACTTCAATGTAGACACCAAAGTTTTCCCAACACCAAACCGCTATTTTTAGCACCTCTACACGTGTTTCATGCCTGAAACTTCCGTAATAGAAAGACTCCACTACACGTGTTTCATGCCTGAAACTTCCGTAATAGAAAGACTCCAGTAATCCAATAATAATTCGTTTAATATAATTTACCTACTAGGTACCAATATGTAATGTCAAACATTGCGATACTAATATGAGTTTGGTAAAGTGGTACTTTAATGCATTAGTACGTTAAAGTTGATTTTTTTTTATCTTTTTCTATTTTTAAATTTCAGTTTATTCAATCGAATAGGAAACAAGAACTAAGTAATATATTTATATTGTGCGGTTGACACGAGACGTATCATTTCTTAACTTTAGTCCGCCATACGTTCATAAGTAGGTAAATTGCGTGTTCTATCCTTTCTTGTTTAAATCGTAGTGTGTAGTGAGTTTTCAAAAGATAGCTGAAATGTCAAAAAATTAAAATTTGAATTAAAAGGAATTGTTGAATGGATGAAAAAACACTGGTATGTAGATATTTCAGAAAACTGAAGCAGTTCAAGCAGTTATATTAGATACCGACAATAGTGATAGTAAAAAACTGATATTGCCAGTACCAGTACTGCTAGTACTTGTTAAGGATCAGAACTAGATTTAAATAACTTAGTTTCAAATAAACTATACTAATTCCTTTTTTTGAATTTATCGATGATTTATATGCTTCGGCGACTTGTTTTTATAGCAATTTATATAATTTGGTTTAAATCAGGATTAAAATTGAAAAAATCAGTTGATTTGAACCATTGCAACCCTGATAAATATAGAAGTAATACTGATAATATAATTTCAATAAATAGAGACAAAAAATACGTATCTCCATACATATTAATTTACCAAAATGTAATCGATAACAACAAAATAAATAAAACCCCCATTTATTATAAATATTATACACAACACATTTACTGAATTTAATTTAACGAAAAACAAAGTATGGATGTGTTTGAAACGCAATAAGTAGTATTGGGGTATTTAAACCAAAATTTTCACTTAATCTGTTAAATGGTGATTTTGAACGACGGTTTGAATTTTGCTTATGGTTGCAAGGTTTAACGACAGACTTTTTCTCAAGAACATGATGTTTACTGACGAGGCAACGTTTGCAACAAACGGTGTGGTAGGTATCTAGTCAAAATTGTAGGTTTTGGGCAGCCGAAAATCCGACTTGGGTAAATAATTGTAAAAACCAATACAGTAAAATAGTTAACGTGTGGCGTGGCATATTTAATGCACGATTGTTGGCCCTTTTTTTCTGAATAACCTGACCGCACAAAATTTTCAATTTTTTTTTACAAAATGATCTCTATGTTTTTCTCATGGAATTGCCTTCAGCAGGGGACAAAAATCAATCTTTCCATTATATGGTGCACCCGCACATAATTCTCTGTAGGAACTTTTCAAATACAACTTACAAATAAGTAGAAATTCTCCTTTAGAGCCATGGTCTCCTCAGGTCGCCAGATATTACCCCTTGGATTTTTTTCTTTTTGTAGGGAGAGCACAATGTATAATATTCCGTAATTAGTCATAGTTTACCCTGTATTATACATAAACCTGTTATAGTTGTTAAATCTTAAACATGTAGATAAGAAATTTGGTTCTTGAATACAAACGTATTTAGAAATTACATGAATTTCCCGAATATTCAACGTTTAAAGTTCTATTAACTAAGTCATCACAGCGGACAATTGTGAGGATATTCCTCTAGAATTGTTGGATTCACTATTCATCCTAACCAATCAATAGAACCATATTATTGGTAGGTTGGACGCCAATTAGGACCCAGATTTTTTTTCGCTGAATTGGTTTGTAAACAAATTTAAATTATAAATGTGAAACAATAATTGTTGGCTTCGTGACCAATCCGAACGATCGTTAGCAATGACCCCGGTACTTATAAGTATTAATGGGTAGGCTTGAAGTAAATCACTAGATGAATATTAATAATTGCAGTTTAATAAATAGCATAGGTATCTTCAAGTATTTCACTGACATTACATTGCTGGCAATCACTTGAAAAAATAAATAAAATGAATACCGCGTTTTTTCGATATGAATTTATGTATGGATAGTTGTCTATACCTATATTTGAGTGAATTGTTTAGTAATACTTGAAGATATTGCGATTAATATGGTCCTACTCCGAGGGGGAAACATTGATTTTGAAACTTGTACTGCCAGACATTTTCAGTCATTTGAAAATTGGAGCAAAGATGCGCGAGAGAGAAAGTAGAGTGTTCGAAGTTTGTGTAATAGAGGATTTTCAAACGAAAGCCTGGCGGCCATTCTATATTATGAACTGTTTTTCAAACTTCAAAGCCTAGCAATACTGTTTTATTGCAGGCAATACTATTTTATTGCAGGCAATACACCATCTCGTTTATCTTTAAATTATCTATCTTCTGATATATGTTTCGATTGGTTAACAGATCCGTGAAGTTACATATATTTACTTACCTGCTCACACCTGCTTGTCAGGTAGTCATGATCAGAAATGAGTAAGCAATACTATCTAGGCATATTAATATTAATTATATTATAAACTATCGGTTATCAGTTTTCAAGCCGCGATGTTCTCCGTTTTTCGAGCTCCTCGACTGGCATTTATCTGGTCGAGCTTGAGAGTCATTCATTAGCAAACTGTATATAAGTTTAATTGTTAGGTGTTTTTATTGTGACATATGTAAATATATCGTTATGGTTACTTATTAGCTGATGTGTCCGTTATTTGATTACAACAACTCATCCGTCACCCTGTACTCCACACTCATGACCACATTTTGATAGGCAAGGCAGTTTACACTTAAACTGCCGTCTATTTATGAAACTGCATAAAAATATGTTTCATCCAGTTAACAGATGGGTGAAGGTTGACCTCTCTTCAGCTCCTGTACTATAAGCACAGCTTTGTGTTTATTAAGCTGTGCTATAAGTTCATATTACCTTCTCTTCATTTCATCTCGCTTGTTCCGTAGCGTTTTTTGTAACCGAAAACCTCAAGTAGTCGTTGAGGTTCGATTCGTAAATATTTGCTGGCGCTGACAAGTCTGAACGTGCTTTCTCTCTTCAAAGTGTATGTAATTTTTTAACGATTTTGGGGACGCATGGCAACCTCATAAATAAAAAAACAATTCATCAATATCCCACTTCCATTTTGGAGGTAAGAAAGTTTTCTCGACTCCACTCGAACTAGTTATATGATTTATTTCCATTTGAAATTCACAAGCTACAGAGTTATAACAAAATGTAGGCCATATAGTTACCTTACCTACAAATAATTTTATTTGTTGAAAGTATCAGATGTTTTTCACACTGTTTATGGGTTGGGTATATTTACGTAGGTGTAGATAAATCATCTGGTGATGATACGAACTTTTCTCTTGTACATTGCCGTTCTTATTTCTTTTTTAAAGAAAACTAGATGTGATACTCGAGCTTAATAGGCAATGTGAAGTTGCGCTATTGCCGGTTATTTTGGGTTGTTGGCGGGTGTAATCCCGGTCCTCAGTTCTTACATTTCATTCCACTTGACACCAAACTGGTTTTATAATGAAGTCGTCTCATTCACTGAGGTTTTCTGTTTCTCGTGAAGTTTACGAAAATTTATTTCCATCATTTTTACAGTGACTTACTTCTGAAAAAATGTATGTAGGTACATTTCCTTTGACTCGGTTGATATAATTGGTGTACAAGTATATAGTGTGACCTAGTTAAATCTGCCACACAATCATAGTAATTCAAAAATATAACAATTTGGAAAATTTTGCAAAGTTGCTATTATTTGTTATTTCAGAATTGCGTATTACTGTAACTGGGTTAGTCATATTTTCGATTGACACCTTTTTGCCTGCTGTCTTAATGGCGTAGTTTTCTTTTGTTATTTTGGAATTTCTAAGAAAGGGATTCCATATTCGGTTGAGGTTCACAGCTTCTTCTTTTCTGTTGAAATTCTCCGTGTGTTTGTGGATCTCTGTTGCCCCTCATACAAGTCGGCTATGGTATACCTGGTTGGGGGTATACAGCATCTTGTGGTTTCCTTCACTGATCGCGTGTTCTGCCACTGCCGACTTGTCTGTTTGGCCTAATCTGCAGTTCCTCTGATGTTCCTTCAGCCTTGTTCCCATGGATCTTTTTGTGGTTCCGATGTATACCTTGGGTTGGGTTGACCCAACACAAGCAAGGTTGTGGAATACTAATAAACTCATAAAATCTTCCTCATTGCCGGAATCCGTATAGAGGACCATACTCAGAACTGAAGTTGTTCCGCCAAGGCTGTATGGGCTTCCTAAGGTACATAAAGCAAACATACCACTGAGACCAATAGTCAGTGCCCCAGGCTCGCCAAGTGGAAAGTATGAGAAAAACATCTGACTAGAAAACAAATACTTCCCTGTAATGGATTATCCTGGGTAATTTTTTTAGTATTGCCATTAATTTTTTCTGTTTTGGTTTCAATGGAAAAAAAAAACCTGTAATGTTTAGAGAACATCGTGAGGGCCAAGGGGAAAGAAGGCAGGAATTTTATTCATTTTGTTTTATGTTATAAGGGGGTGAATTAACAACCCTTATTATATTTTATGTCAGAAATTTAAGGGGTTTAATTTTGTGAATTGAAAATATTATTCAGTCTCTCCTTTTCTCTTTTCTTCATTGGTCTAATAGTTTTACCTTGTTTTGAATTATAATATAAATTCGTAGAGTGGACTGCTGTCATAATCAACTTATATTAGGCTGCTGTCAGGAAGTGTTGTATTTCCGGGGGTGTTATCTTGTAGGGAAGAATTTTTTTGAAATGATATATCCCTCATAATTACGACAAGGAATTTCTCTGCTGCCCAATGTCCTTGCAACAGAATTGTATTAAATGCTTCTAAATACGAATATAAAGTGCTGGTGATGACTAACTGTTTCTTTTAATTTTTTTATAAGTCAGCAAGGCACTGCGAAAATGATGTAAACGAATTTTCGTTGATGTAAACGAATTTTCGTTAACTTCACGAAGAAACAGATTCTGTTTCGAGTAAGAACTGAGGACTGGGATCACACCCGCCAACGTCCCAAAATAACCGGCAATGGCGTAACTGCCACGTTGCATCTGCTGAGATCCAAGCAGCTTTCACTTACATTCAAACCGATTTAATAATTTAATTTTTCGAAGGTCAGATTTGGTGCCCATGCCCAGTAGATGTGATTTGAGTATCACCGAGATAGCGTTAATGCGTTCTTTGCTTTCGAGAACAAGCCTACTAATAAACATTATAAACAATGATTATTTGCATATTGAAATCGTAAAGCTCTGAGTTGATTGTGTACAGAGTGCGTAGGATGGATGTGGTTTTGCGGTCTCCATTGTTATAGCTAAGAAATAATACATAAATTAACAATCAATCCAGCCAGAAGTACGTTGTTGGAATGTAGAAGAGGTGGGAAATGCTCCAGTGCTAATATTATCATTTAAATATTTCTTCCAGAAGAGTTCTGCAATGGTCGTGAAGAAATAATAGAGCTCACTTGATATCTTAGCAGTTCTTGCAATCACCTTATCTCTGGTATAGGTACTAATAATATTCTTTAATATATGTTTTCTCGTGGTGCATGAGAGGGGCTTCGTTCCACCTCTCCCTTTGGTTTCGTTTGATCCAGTCCCGAAAGCATCCTCGAATGTCGGATTTAGTAATCCCGAGTGCGGGCTCTGGGCCAATATATAGAGTTGATGAACCGTTTCTGGCTAGTTCATCAGCTTTTTCATTGCCCTCGATGCCACAGTGTCCTGGAACCCACATCAAAGTTGTTTTGTTGTGTTCTGAGCAGGGTTGTGATGTTTAAAACAAAATGTTTAAAACAAGGTGTATAAAACATGTTTAAAACACCAGAAAAAAAAAACATGTTTTAAACAAGATTGTTTTAAACTGTTTAAAACATGTTTTCTTTGACATGTTTTAAACATTTGTTAATCTTAAATTTATTTTTTCATTACTTAAAAAAAACTCTTCAATACAACTCAGCTTTTTATTAATACATATTTGTAACTGACACCTACCTGATATAAGTGCTTAACAAAAAAAAAATATTCTATCAAAAATAACATAAAATAATATAGATATATTATGCAACATACGAACAAGAAAACTACTCAAAATCAAAACATACTTAATCAATATCTATTGGTGTCTGGGTATTAAAATGTTTTAATATGGTTACTAATTTAGCAGCCTTTGCGGTGCCAAGTCTGTTTCTAAGGGTGGTATGGACTAATCCGAATGCAGAAAACAGTCGTTCTACCCCAGCCGAAGACGCTGTTGCACAATGTAACTGTTGGACAAGTTCAATGGTGGCAGCATTCAAATCTCTTTTCAAAGCGTTCCACCAAACGATGGGTTTAACATTTTTTATTGATTCTGTCGTAAACAAATAGTTTTTAAATGGAAATGCTTCTGCTTCATAATTTATTATATGAGTCATTGCATCTGGATATGAAGTAGCAGCATATTCCATAGCTGTCTCACGTTGATTGCTATCTAATTTGAAACCTCTAAAACGATGATCAAGAATATTAGCTAGAAAATGAGCAGGAGTCATAGCCATTGCAAATCTCTTTTCACAGCATGATAAGTCTGTTTCTGTAAGATTTTCTCTAAATTTATTTAACAAATTTAACCATATTTCTGTAACTTCACTAATTGTGCAAAAGTTGCCTTGAACTCTGTCTAGAGCAACAGCGATCAATTTGAGTTTTTCTAAATAATCTTGGGCATTCATTTTCAAATTCATGTCATGTACTAAAGAAGCAATCTGAGTATCGATTGCAGCACGATTTTCAGTGCACACTTTTGAAATTATATGCCAGTTTTTCAGGTAAGATTCTAAGCAATCGGCTAGGGTATTCCATCTCACATCTTGTGGCAGGACAAGCGCCTTACCTCCCTCCTGCTTATAACGTGCAGCTGCAAAGTGAACATTTCTAAAATACTTCACTATTTTCTTAACTTGCTCCTTTACTGCCGGAATTTGAATATCTTGTGCAAGTAAATTTAAAATATGTGCAGAGCAGCCATACGTTAGAATATCTACCTTCCCAACTTTTTCAGATGTAGCAATTTCTTTTCTCATTTTACTCATATTCGAAGCATTATCAGTCACAAGACTACGTGGAATACAATTCAATTTTAGGCACTCTTTTATCGCTTTTATGGCTAGATCAAGCAAATATTCTGATGTATGACTGTTGTCTTCCGTATCTATAGTACTTACTAAATGAACTTTTTCATCAGTTACATCAGTTACAGAGATACACACAATGGAATCATTTCTTACATTACTCCATCCATCTAGGGACATACACACTACTTTACCAGCTAAGTCATTCTGAATTTCGGATTTAATGGAATTATACACTTCATCTAACAATTCTGCACCGATCTGGAACCTGTTTGGTGGTTGGTATCCCGGGCGCAAGCATTCAAGCATCTTCTTAAATTGAGAATGCTCAACAATTTTAAAGGGCGAATTTGTCGCATACACAAACTTGGCAATTTGAATGTCTAGTTTCTTCTTTTCGTTAACTGTGGTTCTTACTACAAATGAATCCAATTTTCTTCTTTTCTTAGAGTTTTGAGGATCAGTAGCCAACACAGAAATATTCTTTGCTGTGGATAACAAAGATTCAACTGAAATTGAACTAGTGCTTGCTTCTGAGTGTGTACTGCCTGAAATTAATTTTTATTTATTAATAATTGAGATAAACGAAAAAATTTATATAGAAGGAAGTAAAGCAATTTGCAATTTAAAAAATCATGTTTTATCTTTACTGTCACATATAGTTATTGTTAAAACCTTCCTTAATTAATTATGTTGCACAGCTTTACGTGAACATGAACAGTACATGCATACCACGTGAAAAACAAAAGCAGATTCAATTTGAATAAAAATTATTCTTATTACTTACCTCCTAAATCGAAATCGACGCATATATCACTGCTACTTTCAATTTGATTATCGGAGTTGATGGTGTCAGAATCAGATGAAAGTATTTCGCCGGGTATTTTTGTTTCTCTTGCACTTTTCCTACACTCTTTTACATGTTTTTGCATCCGTGCTACTAAAGCAACAAGTTCCTTATTGCATTTCTTGCACTGAACTCTTGCTGTTTTACTGGTACTGGCTCCAGTAGACGAAATGAAGTAATTCCAAACAGCATCCTTTCTTCGTCCAGTAATTTCCAATTTCCACAAAATTTAAGTGACAATCACACAAAGTAAAACTGGCTGTTGCTGTTAAACTAACCCAAAACTAATCTCAACACAGTATTTTATCTGCTAGCGAATTAGGGGAGTCCCCAGACTCAGTTGATTAGTACTGACCTCTGGTATACGTTAGCCAAATTAAAAATAGGTACATGCTTCGCGGCTGTAGAGGTATCTGCCTTCGCTCTTTCTTTTATGTTTAAAACAGTTGTTCAAAACTGTTTTAAACATATTTTTTTTGCAAAGTGTTTTAAACTGTTTTAAACAAAAAAGAAACAGTTTTAAACAAAAAAACAGCATGTTTCGTTTTTTTCTAAAAAAACGTGTTTTTTATCATCCCTGGTTCTGAGAGGACACTGAGTTCTCGGCATTCTCATACCAGTCTTGATGTTACCTTCGGGTTCATAAGAGCCTTCAGTGACGCCTGGCTGTCTGAGCATATTTTGATTCGTGCATTGCGCATTTCTACTTGCGCATTGCAAGAAAGCTTGCTGCTTGGAATACGGAGGTGTTTGTTCCTAGTGAGACGCTTATTTGGGAGTTTCGCCCTCACTATATACAGTTCCTTCCCTGGTTTTGGATCCGTCCGTGTACCAGATCCTCTCTCCAGGTTTGCCTCTGATGTTGGCATCTGACCATTCGCTTCGATCTTGTATGATAACCTCGAAGTTAATGTTGAGGAAGTATCTAGGAGTCATGTGGTCCGTTGGTTCCATTTCAAGAATGTTGCTTTCCACTATATCCTTTATCTTTTTGTGATCCGATCTATTGCTCGATTTTTGTTGCATTAGAAGTCCCATTCTTGCCCAACAGTGCTTCCATGACTAATGTTGGTGTTGTTTTCTTCCCGTTATGCTAAGGCATGCAAGTCTTTGTACCTTGCTCAACTCAGCGGCGGCTATTTTTTGTGTTGTCTTTGTCCACCATAATACCAAAGAGGCATATGTGATCATGGGTTTCACCACAATGAAATATGCGGAAGACTTGTATTGCATATAATTTAATTAATTTTTCCAAATTGAAAAGTTACAGCTGTAAATACTCAACATTAGTCACCTGAGCTAGTGAAATTAAATGTTTGTTTCAAAAGTGAAACGGGGTTCTCGGAAGATGAATTGAATAGTCGACAAACCAAAACTACGCGGAGGATCAGAATGGAATCTTCACCACAGTCTAATAATCGCAAAGAAATGGAAGTATCTTTGGAATCTCTCCCGGGTCTTCCTTACTCATAAGCTCTCAGAAGGGAAACATGGGTGTTTTTATTAAAACAAAAATTATAGCGAAAATGCCAGATATCCTAACGTGTCAATAGAAAACACTGGTGAAATTGTTAAAATGTGGTTGTTATTCCACAACTAGAAGTTTCGTTGAGACCGACCTAACCAATTATGTCTTTCTACCCTTGTCGGTCACTCACAAGTATTTCTAGCAAAAATCGTTCTTGCAGAGCTTAGAACTCATTGTCTCCAAAGGAAAGTTTTTCAAGAAACTTAAAACCTCGATGATCTCTAGCGGTATCATCTTGAGGTCCAAAGATAGGGAAAGAATTATCTACTGAGGGCGTCTCTAATCAGAACACTTTCATCGATCCAGGTACTGGTAGTAGGTAGACTGCAAATTCTTGATATTTTGATCATTTTCCCTCCCTTCTTCAGCGATATTCGTTTAGGCTGAGGTCGAATACTCCCTTACGAAGGACTGACTCCATTGGGCTTATTATTGGCTTGTATTTGCTAGAGGGTGGGAAATGACTGATGAGTAGTTCCACTAAATATAGTACTTCTATTAACAGCTGCCTCCTTGGAGCGTAAATACGTCGTGTCAATAGTCGTAGTGTTATCATTAATATTTATTTATATTACTACATATTTACATTGTTATCCATATTTATTTTCGTATCTTTTCAGTCTGTAATCCTATGTACGCATTTCTTTTATTCGATTTTTTGTGAAAGTCTTTTCAAATGATATATCATATGAAATCTGTTTCTATTAAAAAAATCGTCAGCTACTCCCACACCGATGATATTTCTGAAAATTCTGTTTTCGAAAAAATAAATTTGTTTCATAATTTAGTAGCGCCACTGTATGTGTCATTTTATAGAATATCTCCAATGAATCTTGTTTTCTGACCTATATGAAGTTATCGAGACAACTTCGAATAAATTGAAAACGGATTATTCCATAATTTGCCGCCTTTTTGTCGCTAATTAGTTGCAAAGAAAAAAAATTTGTCGCTCTATTTTTTTAAAAAAATATGCGTTGTTTCGCTAACTTCATATGAAGTTAGCGAAACAACATCCCTAATTTTTATTTTTCCACAGTTCTGAAATATCCATAATCTGCCGCCTTTTTGTCGTTAATTAGATGCGAAGAAAAAAATTTTGTCGCTCTTTCTTTTATAAAAAATATGCGTTGTTTCGCTAACTTCATATGAACTTAGCGAAACAATTTCCATATTTTTTATTTTTTCACATTTCGGAAGTATCCATAATTTGCCGCCTTTTTGTCGCTAATTAGTTGCGGAAAAAAAATTGTCGCTTATTTTTTAAATATGCGATGTTTCACTTACTTCATTTGAAGCACTAAACAACTTTCGCAATTTCTATTTTCACAGTTCTGAAGTATTCATAATTTGCCGCCTTTTTGTCGCTAATTAGTTGCGGAAAAAGAAATTGTCGCTCTTTTTTTAAATATGAGATGTTTCGTTAACTTCATTTGAAGTTAACAAAACAACTTCTACCTTCTATCAATTTGAATTATCCATGATTTGCCTATAGCAAGTGGGGATCCTTCGTTTGAGGTTATGATGATAAAAATATGATGCAATGAGATCTCTTTTGGAATAAAATTAAATTGTTCTCCGATTCAGAACATATTCATGACATATTTCAAGTAACCGTTAAATAAAATTGTGGCAGACCTTTGTTTTTGTAACTGAATTCCTTTCAAAATGATATTTCACGAGTGTGCGGTAAGTAGTACCATATGCAATTTGAATTTGATTTATTGCTTTTTTGTTCCGAATTTGTTGAAGCACTGTACAGAAGTAAATTCACTCCCACCATATTTTTGTGACGTCCCCTCCTCAAATTTTACTTAGCCGATATACTCTGAGACTTATAACAAGTGAGTCTGCAAGTGAGTCACAGAGTGAGTCGTTGTGAGTTGTAGTTTTGTATCAAAATGAACAAGTGTCGAGCTGTAACTTGCAGGGTGATGAAAGCATTATTTTTTTTTTACATTACATTATCTAACTGAGGCCAAAAATGATCTATTTTCATTAGTTCGATTTCGATAGAGGGTACATGGTTTCCTATGTAGCTAATGTGCTTCGAAAAAAAATAAGTTTTCATCTTTTTAGCATGTTCAGCCCTTTCATTTGATACCCATATTGAGGGGGTTGAAAAACAATATGTCCGCCATTTTGTGGTGGTAGCCATCTTGGATTTACAATGATACTAAATATACATAATTGCATTGTCATCAGAATTAAAGGTATGCACTAAATTTCAGATCAATCGCTCAACAGGAAGGGAGTTGAAATTTCAAATTCTAGATTGTACCCACCAACAAAACTGTGAGGCTTCATATGAACATCGCATATTAAAAAAAAAGATCAACAATTTTTTTTGTGCGCAACTAATTAGCGACAAAAAGGCGGCAAATTATGGATACTTCCGAAATGTGAAAAAATAAAAAATATGGAAATTGTTTCGCTAAGTTCATATGAAGTTAGCGAAACAACGCATATTTTTTTAAAAGACAGAGCGACAAATTTTTTTCCTTCGCAACTAATTAGCGACAAAAAGGCGGCAAATTATGGATATTTCAGAACTGTGGAAAAATAAAATTAGGAATGTTGTTTCGCTAACTTCATATGAAGTTAGCGAAACAACGCATATTTTTTAAAAAAATAAAGCGACAAAATTTTTTTCTTTGCAACTAATTAGCGACAGAAAGGCGACAAATTATGGAATAATCCGTTTTAATTTTTTTCGAAGTTGTCTCGCTAACTTCATATAGGTTGTTTTCTGTTAATTTTAGTTTACAGACATCATGAGAAGTTCGTCGGGGTTATGAAATCTGCAGGTGAGAATGCCTGAACTCTCTTTAGATAATAATATGAATATTCAGAGAACTGTAGTATTTGTTTATTGGTGTTCACTTGCCAAATACCATAAACGAGAAAGTTTGACGGAAAACTAAGAACATTTTCAAAAGATTATCTATCCGAAAATTTACATCAACAGCTGATAGGCTTTGGGCATTGTTTATATAGAAGATAGTTAGTCAACCTTATGGGATTATAATTGGATCAAAATGGATGCGACATGTAGATGGCGATAGTGAGCTCGCATCCAAGTCATGTCGTTACTTCAGTGATCTGGCCTCCAAGTCATGTCGCCACTTGATTAAAACAATGGAAAAGCATTAAAATCAGGGTTTTTTGAAGAAACCTGCATTGAAATGACGTCAAATATTCATGTTTGTAACTAATCACGCTAGATGACACTCGCGTTTGTGTCCAATACCTTTTCCACAGGCATTGACTAACTATGTTCTATTTAAACAATGCTTTGTGGAGTTTTTTTTTCGGGTTCCTAACGATATCAAATTTCATTCTGTCTATTGCCATAAGCGAGAAAATGCATCAACAATCTAGTATTTTTTACAAGATCGAGCCCTTAAAACCGTTTAAGTACGTTCAAATCTGACGGCTTTGGTTTTTCACTAAGTATTAGATTGCGTATTTTGACATGAATCGTTCTAGAAAAAAAACCTCGAGCTTCCAAGCATCCAATTTTATAAATCCAATTTGAGTTGAAATTATTCATGATATTAGCTGAAATTAATTTTCATAGTTTTTTGTACTTTCAATGCATTGTCCAATCCAGTGCTTCATTGAAATTCGCACCGACGATTTGGAGTGGTGTCGTAGGGTTTTGTTGGTTAACTACAGCTGAAAAGTGAATGTGATACCAAAAATCAGTCGCTTCAGAGCGGCAAATAATAATAATAACCGTACTCTACTTTCTGATGGCCTTTGCTGAATATTCGGGATCATAAATATGTGAAAATATGTATTCAAATCGACTAAATACAAATAACAGGTATAAGCACAACGAGGTTTCCAACCTTATTCTCCGAGATTCAGAATTAACGTTTGTTAATCTTCACATGTACAATAATATTTTACTAAAACCGGACCTGTTACAAAAATCACTAATGACGCGCTTGCGCATTGCGGTCTAGCCTGAACTTTTTACAACACTTTTGACATGGGGATTAGTAGCATTCTAGAGTAAGTATATAATATATATTTCTATGGGCGGAGGTTGTATTTATTCCATCGGGTACACTCGCACTGCCACCTGGCGATTTACGTTTCTTATTTCGAAGGCTGAAGACTCTTAATGCACTAACATACCACTGAAGTTTAAAAGCTTTTGGAATAAATGTGAATTGATAGTCTATATTACGTTTGCCTATTACGTTTGCACGCAAAAATGTACGTCCTCTGTAAGTATCGCATAGCAACAACGCACTCTCAATGAAAGGAGATACATATCAAGGATAACCAAACAAACTGAAATAGTTGAACTTCAAATGTATAGAATTGATATCTCATTTGGCAGCATTTCTCCTACACTTCAACGATGAGTAAAATATCCATGGCGGATTTAACACGTTAATTACACGCATTGATTACACACATTGATTTCTTTTGCATGGCCTGCTTGGTCTTGTCACTTATTCTATCCGTATCAACAAACCGCGATTCTAGGCGTACACGACTTTTTACTCTGATCAAAATCGAAAGTTGTTTCGACTTAGATGATAATTCTTCGTCATTAAAATGCCTCTGCGTATTCCTTGTTTGAATAATAATTACCTTAAATGCAACTTCATGTACTGTAGCTTGTTTATTGAATTGATTACAGCGAACTGTTAATTGTGATATTTTACCCTAAATCTCGAATGTCTAACGCGCTGAAGCTTGGAACGCGCAATACTTTCCAAATGTTGGCCTCTGATAATAGATAATAGTAGAATAGAATATAATCTTTATTTAAACAAGTTACAAATAATATAGTTTTTCTACACCCGTACTATAATTATACACTTATATGACCATAATCCGTTTCATTATGAGATCTATTATAGACCGTCAGATAGTGACAGATTTAGGTGCCTCATTTTCGCATACAAGCCTCGTATAGGGTTGAAAACGATATCGATGTTGAGTAAAATGGAGGGAAATTTACGAGTGGCTCCTGGGGTGAACATATTGAAAAATCAAAAAGAATTTCCATTGAATTTTCCGACTATAAATAATCTTAATATTTTTAGGAAATCGGATTAATTACACTTGTTAGGTTCAATATAAAGATAAATAGAATGTTTATATTTTTCCTATTTCCATGGTAATACTCGAGGTAATACCATTAATTACAATTTTGTAGAATTTTTTATAGAAATACGAGTAATTGCTGTTATTGTGTTCAATATAAATATTATAGGTATTTATTGTTAAAAAAAAAATTGTTATTTCCGTCAACCGATTGCACCCCTACGCGCAACCATCAGAAGTCTTCGAGAGACTTGTGTGAGCTAGGGAAGACGCAGCCCTTACCTTTTAACGTGTGATGCCATGCACAAGACCAGTGAATCGGTGGATCGAACCCACGACCCCACGCATGCGAGTCGAACGCACTACCAGCCGACCACCACGGCCCATTTATAATTCTTCATTATTTATCTGGTGTAGAAAAAATAGCGTATGCAACTCTCATGTAATGGTTATTAATACACTCGCATAAACCATACGAAAATATTTCAAGCTGATTACATTTCTGAAACAAAATGGGAAAGGTTACACGCCCAAGAAAGCTGCGATTTTTACGAGTACACGAATTAGTGATTTTTTAAATAATGCACCCGATGAAGTTTATTTAATGGCCAAGGTTGTTGTTGTATTTGGGATTGCAGGAGCTTGTAGAATTTGTGAAATCAACCAGGTAACATTAGATGATATCGAAGATTCGGGAAAGTTATTAGTTGTGAAACTGAAGCAAACAAAGAACGATGTAAACAGAAGATTTGTAGTAACTGAAGAATATATTAAATATTACCGAATGTACATAGCCCTTCGTCCAGCAGCAGCAAAGGATCGCCGCCTGTTTTATGCATATCGCAATGGAAAGTGTATCAATCAGGTTGTGGGTAAAAATCAGTTTTATAAGGTACCTGAAACAGTAGCTAATTTTCTTCAACTTGAAAATGCTAGCTCATATACAGGTGATTCATTTCGAAGATCGTCTGCTACACTTTTAGTTGAATCTGGGGGAGATTTGATGACACTAAAGAAACATGGCGGTTGGAAGTCATCAACGGTCGCTGAGGGCTATGTTGATGAATCGGTGACACACAGGACAGAAATTGCTAATAAAGTGTTCAGAACGTGTGGCAGTGCTGAAATAACACCCGATTTGCGACCAGGTACATCAACGGCAGTTGTGTCCATGTCAGAAAAAAATATTATTTCAACACAAGAAAATCCGACTGTTGTACCGAATAGTTCAAGGAACATGTCATTCATGCAATGCACATTCAATAATTGTACTTTTAATATAAA
This sequence comes from Chrysolina oricalcia, assembly GCA_944452925.2. Classification (NCBI taxonomy): domain Eukaryota; kingdom Metazoa; phylum Arthropoda; class Insecta; order Coleoptera; family Chrysomelidae; genus Chrysolina; species Chrysolina oricalcia. Next base: position 9,542,018 of record OX101816.2, read on the forward strand.
GGAAATGTAACTTATGTTCAATAAAATATTCTAAACTAAAGTATCTTCCTTTATCTATGTGTGAATATGTCCGGGAAAAAAGTACTCACTTTTTTCCCGGGGAAAAAAGTAATTTCATGAAAAGTTATATGTTGTTACCTGGCAACAGAGATAAAATGTCAAATTTTTTTCCCGTCACAGAAAAAACATTTATTTTCAATTGGGGGTAGATTTTTTCTGCAATTTTCATTTCATGAGGACGCCCAATTACGTCCAATCATTGTGGTGTTCGTTTTATCGAGATAGATAATTTAGTTCAAAAGTTAGACCGTTTTGTTCACACAGGGATCACGAAATCGAACAGAAATTTAAAAAAATTACATATAAAATGTCGGGGCGTGGCGCAGTGGTTAGAGCATCCGACTTTGGGTCGAAAGGTCCGGAGTTCGAGTCCCAGTTGCGGCTGGGATTTTTTAATTTAATTTGACCGATTAAATTATTCAAATCTCGTGGCTCGACTGGGGTGAGTCCTGCATGATTCACTGTTGCGTTCCAATTAACAGTGCAATTAACAGTGGCGCATGGAGTTAGTAACAAGGCCTATCCAGAACACGTGGCTAATGACCATAGCAGTCGATGCCAAGACACAAAAAAAAATACATATAAAATTCAATTTTTTTTAAAGTTTTTTTCAATACTTTTTCCGTCGATAAAATTAAGAATAGTTGCCCTCATTTCAATATGTGCACTTTATGAAGACTCACACTGTATAATGTGAAAAAATACATGAAATATATAAAATACATAAAATTTAAAATTGTTGGACAATCCATCCACTAGAACTTGTGAACTTTGAAAGTGTTTGAAAACTATTTGAAACGTTATTTCATGTGTTATTTTGTCTGTTTGACTATGTAGGGTTATTTTCATGGAATATTTCCATCTGGTTGAAAACTCTTCAAGGTGTTGAATATTTTTATAATTTTTCAACGAATATTATGCATTCAAATAGTACGGCTAACTGGAAACATTTGGGATAAAATAGTATTGCTGTAGTTTGAATTTCATATATTTGAGGCAATTTTTATCTCAACTGTCTGGGACTTTCATTATTCATCAAGTATACCTTGTGAACATTTCGGCATACATAATGATATGTAATATGAGAATTCTGGTTTTTATCCACTAATCATAGCCTCTATGAATATTATAATGAAAATATGTTCATACCGATTTCCAATTATTTCGCAACTAGTAATTTTGACCTTGATTTCCAGACACAAGCGGAAAATGTGTACCTATTCTGGGAGCAAGTTTATGTTCGCCAGTAATTGATCAAAACACTTGAAACTGCGTAGAAATCGAAAATAGCTCTTCGTAACAATATTCGATTAAACCGGTTGTTAAAATATTTGAGCTTCTATAATATTCTATTTAGGTATATGAGAAAGCAGCAGTCGCTTTTTTAAACATTATTATCCCAACCAATATTTTCAAGTGGGAGAAAGATCATATTTACACTATTACATGTCAAAATGATTAAAATTAATAAACTTATTAAAATAAAATACATTGGTTTTCCATATTTTCTGTGAAATAATGAATATTTCTTTCAGTTGAAGAATACCTATGAAGTTTTTCTTCATTCCTCAAAATATTTCAAAATGCTTGTTTATTCATTTTTGAGACTCCAAGTTCTAATTTCATGAATCCAAGTAAATCACGGCGTTCTGGATCATTCGAATGGTGTAACAAAGCCAGGAGCTGTCTTGAGACGTGTAGAGCAGGCTGGTGAACAGAACAAGTTAAGGAAGAGTTAGAATAAGAAGATTTGACAAGTTATCGTAAAGAATTCAAATAAATTGAACTGAGTATTCGAATTGTCGGGATTTATTGTCAGTTTTGACTGTAAATAGTTGGAAAATAATTAGTCTTCTTAGGTCAGCATTTTTTCATTTGAATGATTCCGGTACAGATCTATGAGGGAATTGTTTGTTAAATTTGAATTATAATCATGTTTTAGGATAGTTACAAACCTTAAAATATTTTACGCCCTGTACGGTGACCGCCGGTAGAAGAACAAATGAATATTTCTTTGTTGAAACCCCACTGAAAAAAGTGTCTTGGGAATTTACGGTTAAAATCAAGGGTTATTTATGGCCCTAGATTTTCACTGTAATTGATTACCTTTGTAGTTGTGAAATTTCACAAGAAAATTTAAAAATCACAAATTCATTGTCAAATTGTGCTTCAGCTTGAGCAGACTCCGGAATACTTGTGAAATTAATATTATTCGTATTTCTACGTTGTGAAATTACTTGAAACTTGTGAAATGACAATGTATAAATACCAATACAACTGAGAGAGTATTGTGATTTCACACGTTACTTCCTCAATATGTTCGTGAATGTACCCACTAATTATGCAAACATGTTGTAAATGTGATTCAATATGGCGAATTCACATTGTATTTATTTCTTGTATAATCACATCAACAGATAATTTCTCATGGCAAAATCACAATTCAAAATATGAATAATGGTGTGAGTTCACGTGATTTTGTGAAATTACCTGAAGCCTATGATTGGATTGTAAATTCACAGTGATAAATTACAATTCCATTGTGAATATACATGGAGCCTGTATTTATTCATTTCATAGAAACATCAGATGTTGTGGATTTACGTTTGTCATGTATTTACAACGTGTTTTCACATCCCCGTGTTTTGCAGATTCCTGCCAAAGGGCATTATTTGCTCTATTTTACTATTTGATATTCATAATGTTTCACATGGTACATTTCTACAATTGAGTCAAGGTCACTTGACTGACATTCTCTCCTTTTTGAATGGTCATCTTTTTTGAACAAGCTAATACAAATACACCATTTTTAGTTTCACAGAATCGTTTACAATCACCGTTTAAAGTAGAAGATAATTATTTTATTCGAACCATACTACCACAGGATAAAGATGAGAAAAGTTCTTCTTCAAGCATTATGTTCAATGATATTGACTTTTTCGCTAATAAATTTTATTGAATATTAAATATTAATATTTCGGCAAAACCTAAAAATTCACTTACATCAAGAAAAATGTGAAAGAAATTGAAACGTTCATTAATTTCATGGTTCTTTATTTAACACAATTACTGTGATCCAAAAATAAATGTGAAATAAATACAATTCAATACATTTATAACTAAAAATATAATAAGCAGTTCGTATTTTCTAAGCGTTTGCATACGATACTTAGATATAGAACATGAAAACATCGTCAAATGACAGAAGATAGAATTGACATATATCTATATGATATTAACACACTTCAGTTGCACTTTTTCACATACTGATCACAATAATCACTCAAACACGTTTTGTCTTGTTCACAGTTTGAGTACAGCAAATTAACTAATAGGCGACGAGACGGTTACACTCTTTTCAGGTTATGCACACTGGAAGTGGAATTCCTTGAGCGTCACACGATTTCATTGGTCAGAAAATAAGTCAATCTTTGAGATTCTCAATATTTTAATATTGAGATGAGTTATTGCAAAAGGCACAAGATACAATATCTGTGGAAGAGCCTAAATGTATGGGCACGAAACAAACTATATACTGAATATTATTTATCTAACCTATATCAGTCGTTACATTTCCGAATATAAAAGTGTGTCTTTCGCCTCATTTATAATTTCTAGCTGTATTTTCACACCTCGATGAGAAAAATAGCCTAAGATGCAGATGATTATGAAAGAGCAAATATCATTTGTAATTCCCTACGAAAACACTTGAAAATTTCAACACTTCTATAATATTATAATGTGACATTCTTGTCAATGTAATATCACAGTGTAATATTATTATCATTGTAATATTACATTGTGATATTCTTATCAATGTATTATTACAATGTGATATTCCTATCAGGATGCAAATTCACAATTCACTGGTATATTTACAATAAATTTGATTTTACTCCTGAGGTCTTGTAATTTCAGATGTGAATTCACATAGTGGACTGTGAAAACACATACCTACAGTACCACCATATGGTCCTTGGTGAATGAGGGAATGGAATAATGCAACAATTAAACATAAATACATGCTCATCACCATTTCTTCATCAGATGAGGAGTATGCACATGAAATCAGAAAAAAATGTTAATCGAAGTGTGAATGACATAAAAATGTTAAAACTCTAACTAAGCTCGATTCATGATCCAAAATGATGACTTTTAAAAACTATCATCATAAAACTCTTGCAGACTATATTATACTCTCTCTGATAACAAACTGTTCACATCTTTTCTGAGACGAAAAAGTGATGTGATACTTTCAATATTCATTGGAAGGTGATTAAACATCTTACATCCATTATAAAATTTCGAGTTTTTGATAAGTGTACTTTTTGGAATTGGAAGTTTTAAATCGTTACTCTGTCTGGTACCAGAAGAACTGTTTCCGATAGAGAATTTTGTTTCGTGTTTGTGTATCAAACAAACAGTTTCAAGTATAAAAATAGCAATAACTGTATGAATTTTATGTTTAAGAAAGATAGGTCGGCATGGATCCCTATATTTTACTTTGCATAAATACCGCAGAGCACGCTTTTGGACAGTCTGTAAACGATGACTACAGCAAACTCCCCAAAATGCAATACCATATCTTAGATGCGATTCAATAAGAGAATGAGAAACTGGTTTTGAAACTGAAAATCCCAATATTTTTTTCAGTGCAGATCGAACCGATTCTTATTAGGTCAGACCCCGCTTTTGTCCTTGTTTCAACCTACTGAAAGCAAATGTTACACGAAACAAGTTTTCAATTATCAACAAAAAAAACATACATATTTATCAAAATATATTATGCGACAGTATACTCTTGTTTGTTACAGCTTTTCCAATAATGAATGGTTCTTTGTAGACTTTTAAAAGTGGCGTGATGTTTCCAAACAAGGCGATAAATAGTGACACGTACATGCTTTAAAATAAATATTGACAAAAATCAGATGGCGATTACGCAATAAAGTACATAGTTAAATTTATATGTGCCGCATTGGTTGAGGGACAAACACTTATCTGTTGTTACTAGGGAAAATAATTACAAACAGTATTAAGTCTGTTTTCAAAATAAGTTTAACTGGTTTGATAAACTGGCCAGTTTAAACATTTGTTTTTAACAAAAACGCATTTAGTTGTGAATGAAGGGTAGCAATATCCTATTATTTTGATCCGAAATTGATTCTTGAGATGTAGGTTTGACTTAGATCATGAGTGGTACTAAAAAAATTGGTGCAGATTAATATTAGAGTTGCTAAATATTATGCTAGATGATCTGATGGTAGTATTGACGATTATTATTGTAATACCAGTCTTCTGCTAGAGGTGGCAACATTGGACTTCAACTGACAGAACGTGTCTATGACAGCGCGCCAAGTGTTGTTGATATATTATTGTAGCGTGCCTTTGGCGCCCAACGTGGGGCGCCAAATTGTTGCAGGGATATTTTGCAACGGGTTCAGTTAGTTTTTTAACTAAGGTCATCAAGCTACATGAAAATAAACACCACTGGAGTGAATGTGAAGTAAAATGTAATAATTTTAATAATATATTGGAATACACTCAAAGGCACGCTACAATAATTTATTAACAACTCTTGGTGCACTGTCATAGACACGTTATGTCAGTTGAAGTCCAACGTTGCCAACTCTAGCTGAAGCCTGGTGTTACATTATGCATTAAATACATGTTACTGTTAAATGATTGGCAGGACAGTATAAATTATAATGATTTTCCCGCAATGGAATGTTCAAGACTACTTCCTACACTGGCGGTATTTATGGTTAGTGGATACAAAAATCAAGAGCACTGATCAGTTGAATTAAACCAAGAAGGACCCGCATTCTGTATTAGTTCGGCTAATATTTCTGCTTTTTTGAGGCAAGTCGGTAAACTATGCATTTTTTGGCAGCCTTTTGCATCCAAATTTACTAAATCTATAAGAGGTAACCAACTTTTGTCTCTTAAGGAAAACGAAACTAGAAATGTAAATTGCGCAGGCGCAAACCTGTGCTGACAATTAATGAAAATAACATTGCTTCTTCAATTTCGCTTGCACAGTTTGAAGTAGAATTAAATTTACTGATGCAACAAGAAATTGGTCAGAGAAAGTTCCCAGTATAATTTAGTTAAGGTTAATCCATATTTGTGGTTATATTTATGCCAAAATCATCACAAAGAACAATGAAAATTTAATGACAGTTGATAAAAGTTACTGCTTGATAAAAAAGCTGTGTGCATAAATGCTCCTTAAGAAACTTAAAATAACTTATGTCTTGTCTTATTACGTGAGAAATAAACAAAAGGAGTGCATGAGGCAACTAAATTAAGTTTAATAACAAATGATAAAAGTTACTGATTCATAAAAGAACTGTGTGCATAAATCCGCCTTGAGAAACTTATAACAACGTATGTCTTGTCTCGTCACGTGATAATTAAATAAAACGTGTGCATAAAGGCATCAACATTCTTAAAGTAAATTGAGTTTAATAACAGTTGATGGAAGTTACTGATTAATAAAAAAGCTGTACATAATCCGCCTAAGAAACTTATAACAAGTTTAAGTGAGAATGAAATGAAATGTATGCATAAATGCATCAACATTCTTAAAGTAAAGTAAGTTCAATAACAGTTGATAAAAGTTACTGTTAATAAAAAAGCTGTGTGCATAAATCCGCCTTAAGAAACTTAAAAGAACTTATGACTTGTCTCGTTAAGTGAGAATTAAATAAAATGTATGAATAAAAGCATCAACATTCTTAAAGTAAATTAAGTTTAATAAAAGTTGATGAAAGTTACTGAATAAAAAAGCTGAGTGCATAATCCGCCTTAAGAAACTTATAACAACGTATGTCTTGTCTCGTTAACTGAGAATTGAATAAAATGTATGCATGAAGGCATCAACATTCTTAAAGTAAATTAAGTTTAATAACAGTTGATAGATGTTACTGATTAATAAAAAAGCTGTGTGCATAATCCGTCTTAAGAAACTTATAACAACGTATGTCTCGTCTCGTTAAGTGAGAATTAAATAAAATGTATGCATAAGGCATCAACATCCTTATAGTAAATCAAGTTTGATAACAGTTGATAAAAGTTACTGAATAATAAAAAAAGCTGTGTGCATAATCCGCCTTGAGAAACTTATAACAACGTATGTCTTGTCTCGTTATGTGAGAATTAAATAAAATGTGTGTATAAAGGCATCAACATTCAACACCCTTAAAGTATATCACAAGTTTAATATCAGTTGATAAAAGTTACTGATTAATAAAAAAGCTGTGTGCATAAATCCGCCTCAAGAAACTTAAAACAACTTAATATGTTTTGTCTCGTTACGTGAGAATTAAATAAAATATGTTCATTAAGGCATCAACATCCTCAAAGTATATCACAAGTTTAATAACAGTTGATAAAAGTTACTGATTAATACAAAAGCTGTGTGTATAAATCCGCCTTGAAAAACATAAAACAACAACAAAAAGAGTGACTAAAAGCATTAACATTCATAAACTAAATTAGGTTTAATAACAAATGAGAAAAGTTACTGATTAATAAAAAGCCGTGTGCATAAATCCGCCTTAAGAAACTTAAAACAACTTATGTATTCGAAGAAGACAGAAATCTTTGGGAGATCGTGTGCTAACGAACAGTCGTTACCGACCGATGATGAACCTTTTACTCCCATAAACACCTAACTACGTAGGCTTATTATGGCAAGAACCTGTCAGAAAACAACTACTCCCCTGGCTAAGACCACGACGGGTATTGAATTAAATCTAACAGCTACTTGTGCAACGTTCCTCAAAACATCAGAGGACGCAATTGCAAGTGCCCTCTATGACCAACCAGCAGAATTATGTTTTGATTTGGACGGGGTGACCACCTGCAGACTAGTTTCGAGGTTGTTGCCTCTCATCAGTGCAAGGGCAGGTCAACACAGACAGCACTGAAGCCATCTGTTCCCCGTCCAAACCAATACACACTCCGTAGTTAGGTGTTTATGGGAGTAAAGGGTTCATCATCGGTCGGTAACGACTGTTCGTTAACTTATGTATTGTCTCGTTACGTGAGAATTAAATAAAATGTGTGCATAAAGGCATCAACATTCTTAAAGTAAATTAAGTTTAATAACAGTTGATAAAAGTTACTGATTAATAAAAAAGCTGTGTGCATAAATTCTCCTTAAGAAACTTATAACAACGTATGTCTTGTCTCGTTAATTGATAATGTTTTCTGTATGGTACTAACTTTCATAAATGGCCTTGCCAAACAAATGGAAATTTTGCCCACGAAATGAACTCTGAATTAAAATGTGAAATAACTATGGACGTCCTAAAATTTATGCAGGTATACTAAAGACTATTAATTATTACATTTTATGAGTTGTTCACCTGGTAAACAAGCTAAGGGAAAGTAGAGAATCCTTTGATTTTCAAGTTGTGAAGGTTGTTTTAGGCATAGATATTAAAAACTTCACAGAATAGTCGGATTCTTCTTCCAATAAATAATATCGTAATTATTATAATTATGATGCCATTCCTCTCCTTATAATTGTCGCTTCCAAAATATTATCAGTGTATTCTTGTTTAATACGAAGTGCTTACATTTTGTGTTACTTTTCTTAGATTTTGACAAAACGTAGTGTAATGGTGACTGAATTTTATAAATACTCTTGACTGCAATTAGCAATTGACAGTTTTGAGATATGGATTCTTCACTGGTCATTACGTTATCATCAGAGAAACTAAATTTGTAATGTGAGAAATTTTATGTGCTCAGGTCATTAGCCTCGTTAGCGTTGGAATAGACGAGGCCTAGCCTAGCCTTCACGTCATTATTTCTAGTCTAGATAAATGCGAAGGCGTGAATCGGGTACACAACGATGATAGCGGGATTTATTTTTGTAAATAAAGAGTTACCTATGTACTACATTCATTTGTTTCATTCGTTAAGATACTATTTCAATAATTCACATGCAGGGTTTATAAGTGAAATTGCAAACAAGTAAGTTCTTGTTCGTATATGTGTACCTATGTGAAATATATCGTTTGTATATACGGGGTGATCCCAAATTATAAAAAAAAAATTGTAGTTTATACTAAACTCCCAGGTTTTCGGAGAAAACCCCACAGAAGCAGAGCTTGTGCGAGCAATGGAGATCCGGGACCTACAGTTTAAATAAAAGTGGAATCCGAACCACTTCAGCTCAGTGATACGCGACCGGGGATCAAACCCGGACCGCCTGGGTGGAAGCCAAACGCACACCACGACCACTTCGCTGTTGAGTTGAGTGTTTTTTCAAAGTCGAGTGAAAAATTCTGCTTTTTTATCAAAATACCGAAACCGTTTCTGAATTAGGCCACTTTTGCAAAATGGGGAAAAAATAGCAAAACGATGCAAACTTTCACAAAAGTTGTATTTGAGGCTCCATGATGGTCGGAAACATTGTTAAAAATGTAAGTTAAAAACAATTATGGAGAAAAAAAAATGGAAAAGAGTCTCAAAATGGCGAATACAAAGAAAATATCATCCTTTATCGTTCTCAAATTTTGTGACCATGTACAAGTTTGACATCAGGGTAAATAAATTATTCAAATAAATTATACTTTTGTCAATAACTCCGCCGAGAGTTTGAAAAAATTGGTATTTTCTTTCTTAGATAATAATACAAACTGACGATTTGAAACTAATATTAAAATATGGACCTGAATTTGCTCCTCGTATATTATGTTTCTAGGTCAGTGATTTGTTGCATAATTTTAGGTGCGGAAAAACGCAAATACTCATTCTGAGTCATCAAACTATAAATCATGTTCAACCTATCAAATAAAAATTAAATATTATTTTATCGTGATTCATAAAAATTCTTTTTGATATCATATCAATGAATTTTTCAGTCTTATCAATTTTGAAAGAAATAAATTTTTAAAAAGTACACCTGACCCCGCTATACCAGCGAATTCTTTAAATGATTATTTCTCCTTATCATGAAATAAACCAATCAGACACCACCATTTTTTTTAATACATTTTGTTGAGGTAAATCATTAGGGCCAGTCTTTTCAGATCCAATTAAACTCCAGATTAATTAACTAATGGTTAGAATGTGATCCTTCGACGTCATTTAAAGAATGTCATTCACCATCTAAACTTTTAGTTAGTTATCTGGAGTTTAACTGGAACTGAGAAGAATGGCCCTTAATCAGCAGCCCTGTTTAAACGCGGTTAAATTTTTGTCCTCGTTTTGTCGTTTATTACTGATTCTTACAAATCTTGGCAACATTTTATAAAAAAACATTGATTTCTTAATCGTTTGAATGACCTAATATTGATTTTTATCACTAAAAACTCCATTTTTGGAAGACGAGAATGACACATTGATGTGACAAATTTATTTCCTATAAAAATTATGCTTTCCACCAATAATATGTAACAATTATTGGCTCTCGTTCAACAAATGAAGCATTTGCAGAGTAGTTCTGAATTATTTTATTTTTGAAAACCAAGGACGCATTTTTTATATAATTATGCACTCGTAAAAATGTTTTTTTATCTGTTACATCAATTCGGTTGACTTGGCAAGTAATTTTAAAAAACTGTCATTTCCACTAAAAACGCGAGGTCGGTTATCAAATTTAGATTTTCTTTTTTTTTTATTTTAGGATTGTTAAGAACGTTATTGAAAAATGATGGCAAACGAGAACGCGAAGACAAAAACGAAATATATACGTTTCACAACGTAGATACTCGTAGATTTTTAACTTTAAATTTCTGTTCAATTTAATGAATTTTATCAAATTCATTCGTGGAAAATCAGCATACTTTTCATTAAACTCTCTGCATGTTCTGCTGACATTCTTGTTACATTGACCATAAATGATGAATCAATCCATTAAAACCACATTTGAGTAATTCTTTTCTGCCATAGTTCTTTCATACCTTGCAACTTGAATTCAGGATGACAATGAAGGAATAACATGGCAGTTATCTGTCAGAATGAAGTTCATAGCCTGTACTAAATCACTAATCAATATTTATTTTATTGAAGACGATTTCACAACATAAATGATCATAACTAACAAACGAGATTAGATTTAAGGAAAGTATACACAATTAAATTGGAAAATGTTACAGCTTTCTAAATAAGTATTTAAAAAATATTTTAGACGGATAGAGCATGTTTGATTATCCACGCACACAAAGTTTTGAAACGATCTGTCAATCTGTTCTCCAGATACTTCTAATGTCCCATCCACTGTGCAACACTCGGTATATGTAGTTTACATTTTGAGACGAAATGCTAAGAGGAACCAATACAATTTTCCAATCTTCAAATAAGTGGAAATATCGCAAACGAGGCAGTAGTGCTGGAAAACGGTGAAAATCCAAAAGAGAGTGAACGTAGTTTTAGGGAAATCAGTTCAACTCAAGTAAAATAGAACCGCAAGTTTTTGATGAAAATCCTGATGACTTGAACACAACCGCTACAAATGTGTTCTGTTGGTAATCATTAAAAGGTCACTAACCTCAACGTTATGTCATTGAATGAAAGGCTGAGTGCATTTTTGTCAAAAAGGTAAGTGTTTACCAAACTCAGAATATTTTATAGAACGATTAATTATTTGCTATTCATTTACCAAATATGAAATGTGAAATAAGCGATTAAATTCAGGAAAATGATTCGAAATCACCGCCATTTTTATACAAGAACCCTAAAAAAAGGACCTGCTCTTTTGTGTTTTACGGAAAATCATATTTCCACTGTTATGCACTTTTTCAACTGAGGTTGTCAGTATAAAAAACTTCTTTTTGGGAGATCGTTGCCGACTGATGTTACAACTCTTACTCCTATATATACATACGAAAACAACTACTCCCCTGGCTAAGATCACGACGGGTATTGAATTATATCTAACAGACACTTGTGAAACGTGTAGGTAGTTTTAAAGCCAAAAGTTATGTGATGGCATCACTGCATCCTTATCCAAAGTCTCTATTGGAATGCTAACTTACACTTGTGTGGCCATGAAAAGTATTACAATTGATAAGAAAATTATTTCTTTAAAATCAATTGTAGCAGCCGTTTTATACCTACTTACTGATATTTTTTACGAACTGTGAACTTATTTTTTAATTTCAAATGATCGGATGCTTCATTCACTCCATAGAAAGAACTTTAGGAGGTCAAAATAATAATTATCAATTTGCTTACGATGTTCAACGAACAGTTTTCGTATTTGTGCAATGTCGTAATCTTGGTTAATTCATGCGTGAACGGTGTCGATTTATATTAGTTTCAATAGAATCTCATTAGCGTAAAGGTCATGGAAAGTAAACACATCATTATTCAGATTCTGGAAAAATCTCGATGATATTTGAATTGCATGACTCCGTCGTGGTCGCTTTTTAGGTAAAACAGACAGAACTTTGCTTAGTCATGAAATTTATTGGTGTTTTTCAACTACTATGACGAATTTTTTTACTGCTGCCTTCTTTGGGTCAGATATTTTAATTGTGTTTGAGTAGGGGTCTTGTCGCACTATACTCACACATTCTGTATCTTGGTGAGGTCCGAGATTTCTTCCATTTACACTCTGAAGCAGAGCCGGCTTTAAAAAAATGTCAGCCATTCTGGTTCAGCTTTTGGTGCCCTCCCTGCATCATTTGATTAAGGATTGCTAACCGGCGTATCTGAGGGTCTCCTTGAAAATAGGTACACAGAGAAAAAATTAATTATTGATTAAGAATTGGGATAATTCCGAATTGACAGAATTGTTTCAAGAATATGAAATACTTGATTGTAAAATGTGAGTCACTCGAATTTATTGGAGTTATGGAAATGTAAAAAAGTTGAGTATTGTTTCTTTCTATATTTATTTCATTTCAAAATATGGAGAAATGCGCGTCGAAATCAAATAAATAATTCTACTTGTGGGAAACAAATATCTTGAATTGAGATATGTTTTGTTAGGCCCAAAGACGCGAGCATTAATATTTGTTATAATATTCATAATCTAAAGGTGTCCAAAAATATTGGGCAATACTTCAGAAACATGGATTATTACTTTAAAAAAAACTAGATCTTATTCATATTTTTTGTAGAGCACCCTGAATAGTCATCAAAGCAAATACTAGATGATAATTTTCAAATAATTCCATCAATTTCTATGAAATCATTTGAAAGATAAACTCTTCGAATTTTCTAGAAGCTCTTCTCTGAAACTTTTCGAATTTTCTTGATGTTCTACTTTCAAACTATTCAAATTCATTAGGATTTTTTGCTGAAGTTCTTTCGATCTATTCGAATTTTCTAGAAGTTTTTCCTTCTAACTAGAATTTTCGTGTAGTTCTTCTTTCTGGCTCTTTGAATTTTCGCCAAGTTTATTAATTATTGAACTCAAGTCAATTCCAGAAACTTCGAATAAAAACGTTTCGGGATCCTTCCCTTCTTCTATTAGTCCGTCTGAAAGTATTTTCTGCAGAGCGGCCTTCTTACCACTTGTCTCGAGTTCTCTTTCCTCCAATTCCTGTTTAGGCTACTTTCCTCGAAAACATTTTGTCTTTTCATGAGAAATCAGTTTTACACAGAAAGTTTATCGGTTTATAGTTTCGAAATTCGAAAACTATTCACCTCGCAAACACTTGTTTACTGGCCACCAGTCTATTTTACGCAAAAAAGGTCTATCAGTACTTTTCCGTAACTCTGAGACTGTCCACTAGACACTATTTATTTCGTAAATCCGACTTCTGACTCCACTGTAATGAAAATAGTCCTAAAGCTTTAAATCTAATTTATTTTATTCATATCACATATATCATAATTTATATTGCACTGTTTCATTCCAAATCAGACTGTTTATATGGAATTCTAACTGTATCTGCCCTTTCTGAGCAGGGCTCTCATACCAAAGCGATGACTCTGATGGATGTGTCGCAAGCGGTCAGGTCCGGCTCCAGTTCATTACAATATAAATGAAAAATAAATATTATTGTCCAAATATGTCGGATAGACAAATTATATTTCTTCTGTTGGCAATAGTTACCGAAAGTAGAGAAGCTATCACTTTCCTGCCTAGGCAGGAAAGAGTGTTTCAAGACGATTTATTTCACTTTAAATTTTGTTTCAGATCACAACGGCAGCGTGGCGCTTGGCAGTGGTGACAGCATCGGCGGGTGTAATGTGGGCGGGGGGAGTGCCTCCGATAGCGGGGATCAGATGGATGCCGACACCCGCGAGAGGGAACTAGCTCGCCGCAAGGAGGAGGCCAAGAAGAGGCGCCGTAAGAAGAAACGCACAGGCTCCTCCGTGGTATCTTCTTGTTTCCAGGGTGAGTTGATCTAAACACTCATTAACCTCGTAATAATAAAAAGGTTTTAGTTCTGAATGCTAATCTGTCCTTGATCATATTCTGAACATCGGATAACTTGAATGCTAATACAACCAACTTTTTCTTTTACTTTTTCTTCAACTTTACGCAGTGAAATCGAGCGTTCATACATCGTTTCTAAAGAGAATGCGCCTCATTGAACTCGGGGTGTTTTGATTGAAAACAGTTCTGTTTATTTTCTTCAATATTTTATTTTTATAATGGTTATTATTTCTATTGAACAGCTAGTCAAACTGCTGAACATTCTCGTTTATTGTAGTATACATATCCATAATACGATTAAAAAAGATTTTAAAAACAAAATACAGCACTTGACAAATAACAAATATGTCTCAGCGCAGAACGTCAAAATCATTCTACTTTAACGGTTCCCTAAGGCAAAAGTTGAATTCTACGAACTTTTGTTTAGGTAAAAGTAAAGGTAAATGTATGTTGTATGAACGCTACTACTGAAAAAAGCGTCAACTTGCTTGAAGTAAAAGTAAAAGAAGAGGTAAAAGTAAAATTTTGGTCTATACCCCCCGAATTTCTGTTGACACTCACTTTATCCAAAAACAGAAAAATAACGCAAACACCAAAACTACGCCGATTTCACTCTACTCGTGTTTCGCAAATAAAGTTAACATCATCAGATTCTACATGTTTTTTTTTTTTTTAATTTTAGATATCTCAAAAAAATTTATTCTTGATAGAAACTTCTGCTTCGTCCCAAAGCTGAATTGCAAACCTCAAACTTGAAATATATACGACCCTTTCAATATGAGAGAGATTGAAAAGTAAGCTTTGTTTTCTTGCTTTATTTTCTTGCTTTATTTCTCACGTTAGAATTAAAAGTCAAGTAGAAATATTGTTCTGAATCGAATGTTGGTCTAAAAATTATAGCCACCCTCCTATGATCAATTTTATTTTTCAACTTTTTTTCCCTGTTCAACATAAGCAATACTATGCCTAGACAAATGATATCACTCTCTCACCTTCCTAGCTTCTATCAGAAAATCACATGAGTTGAATGTCACGGAATTTCGCAAAATCTTGCTGCAAATAGTAAATGAAACTGAATTATCTCCAAGGTATGATACCAGAATGAAAATCAATTAGGTGGCTATGATTAGAATTTCTGGGATCATATCTTTTTGAAAACAAAGCATACTTTTCAATCTCTCTCGTATAGGGTCATATAAAATTCAATTTTCAAAGCAGGAGTTTTTATCAAGAATGATTTTTTTTTTGAGAAATCAATAATTAAAAGATTGCCATATGCTGCGAACTTTGTATTTTCAATTCTTGATATTGGGTAATATGGTTCACATGATCTTCAATTTTCTTTTCTCTAGGCTATAAAAGCGGGAATCTGGATGATCTTTATGGAATCAATTTTTTTCGAAAATTACGATTCGGTATAGACTTACCTTTCTAACGATATACACAATTATTGTTCCAATCCACAAACTCCTGATATAATTGTGGTTTTATAGACAAATCACTTTTTGCATTCCCCTCGTAATAGAACATTTTTATTTTCGTGAAAGTGTGCTAGGGAAAGTTGAACATAGCATGTCAATAACAATAATTAGATGTCAAAGTTTTGTCACAAAAAAATTTATGCATACTAACAATTTTGCCAATTTAAGATTTTCTTCATTTTGCAAAACCATTTATGCTAACAGAATTTTTTTAAGTTGTTTAGAAACTCCCATTCATATTGAAATACGAAACTTGTAAAAAACTTCTATTTTGTTACGTATTCATTTTTTATGAAGGTAACCTCTATGCTATATGCCTACATTTGTACTGAACCATTCAGCTTCCTCTCAATTGGTTATGAAATTGAAAGTCTTCATTAGGTATTATTATTTAAACTGCAGAATTCTGACGCAACAAAATATTTAATTAGATTTCCTACAAAATACTAGAAATGAGTTTATTGATGTTAAAAAATAAAGAAAAACTAAAATTGGTTAAATTGGGAAAATATTAGTCTGCGTACCAATAATTGTGTTAAAATTTTGACATCGAATTATTGTTACTTACATAATGTTCAATTTTTCCTAGCACACTTTCAAGAAAATTTCCCGTTATGAGGGGAATACGAAAAGTAAAGTTTTCTATTAAATCTCAATTATATCAGTAGTTTCTGGATTGAAGTTATTATTGTGATATTTCGTTGGAAAGGTAATTCAATATCGAATAGTAATTTTCGAAAAAACTAAAAAAATATATATGCGCTTCCGGATAAACCGGAAGTGTCATATTTGGTCTTGTACTTGCAAAATTGTACATTCATGACATCATATCGTTGTAACAAATTTGAAATATCTATATAAAATAGCAACGAAGATATAGCGGGGTAAATTGGTCCGGTCCCCCAGTTTAAATAACGCTGAAAATGTTTTCTAAACGAGAATGAAAATAACTCATGTTTGCATAAGATCTAATTGCAGTTCATGGGATTAGATAACAGAGAACAACAAAACAGTTTTACTTTGGAGATAACAACAGTCGACGAAAGTCTAAGGAATAATAGAATAATATTTATAGCAAGTTTGGCATGGAATTTTTTTACAAATCTTATTACGTCATACGTCATTGAAAGTTTCTCGCTATGAATATTTGACAAACTTATCTAAATGGGTTTGTACACATATCCAGTAGAAAAACCCGAATCGTGTGAGTGTTTCTAATAGTAGTAGTGATAGACGATTAATAAACCATTATGGTTATATCGGTTGTAAAATAAATTACGTCCAATATTCCCAAGTTAAGAATTAATTACAGTTTTTACACAAACACCGTTGTTCCTGGAAATAATTAGCTTTTTATGTTTTTATGTCGACGAGGAGATTTTCTAACTGTAAATCTAGACAACAAATATTTTTGCGCAAAAGTCCATTATTTCCATCTTTGAGAAAAAAATCAGATAAATTTAAAAAAAAATCATCATTTTATCAAAAAACTCAGATGTTTTGATTTTTTTTAAATAATCTTGATTTTTTGCAACTCTGTTGATACGATTTGTAAATAAGTGTGCAGGTTTGCAAGTTTGGGATGTTCACCCAGTATTACCAAAAAATAAATGTGTGGTGCGGTATTATTAACGACAAATTAATAGAGCCGTTTGTTTTTCTACAAAACCTAACTGGTGAAACCTATTTACAGTTTTTGGAAAACGAACTGACATTTTTTGGATGATTTGAGTTTATAAGAACGTCATAAATTATGGTTTGTACATGATGGATGACCCGCTCATTCTGCTACAATTGTTTTTGATTGGTTAAATGGAGAATTTGGTGATAAATGGTAACGACGAAATTCGATCCACGGTGTCCTCCTCGTTCGCCAGATCTCACTCCATTAGATTTTTTGTGAATCCTTGAGTTATAGATTAGCAATTTGTAAAACTCATATTCTGAAAGGTTTCATTACAGTTAACTTTGCCACAAAATATATTTGCATCTGATCGTGTTTAATACGTACACGTTCGTTTGACACTCGGTATAGAAGAAACATTCACATTATGCATTATTGCAAAAAGAGGAGCATGAAAATCGTTGGCACGTCAACCAACTCTAAATGAAATGGCAACGAGAGTCCTTGATTCAACGGTCATAAATTCTACAACCAACAAAACAAAATTCTAATTCTAATGAGATAGTCACGTTAAATGTATATATTATTCCTAGCTGTTTCCTGGTTGGTGGCGTCACAAACATAATGGAAAAGGTTTCAAATGCCATTTCAGTTTACATGTGTATAATTTGTTAAAAGGCCGGTGCTGATGCATTTTTGAGAAAAAAAAATTATCAACATAATGAAACCCACTAGAAGAGGAGCAAAATTGTTCGAATGACGGGAAAAATAAATTGAACTCGAAAAAATGGAGAAGGGTGGAACGGGGTGAACTTTTAGGGGTTATAGCGATATATTACGGTTTTTTTGAGAATTGCAACAAAAGTTGACCTATCGAAAAAAGTTGAATGGCAAAGTTGTTGATAATAAAAAGGTCTAGGGCGGGGATTAGCGCAGTGGTTAAGCGCCAGCCTAGTAATCGAGAGGTTCCAGGTTCGGTTCCCAGCCGGGGCGGGCTTTTTTCATTTTCAGATGTGAAAGTCTGAATGATTGAAGCTCGTGTCGGCTGGAAATAATCCTCCACGATTCACTGTTGCGTTAAAAATTACCAGTGCTGCTCCTAAGGTGGCGTATGGAGTTAGTAACAAGGCCTATCCAAAACACACGGCTAATGACCATAGCAGTCGATGCCAAAAAAACACCAAGAAAAAGAAATTGAATAAAAAGGTCTAGAACTTTAGTAGTCAACATTTTTTCACATACAATTTTTTTTCCCGAAATTTGATGGAAATACTTACAACTTATTGTGTTTTAAGTGAGCTGTAATTTTTTTGGTGCGGAATACAGATTTTTCTTCTTTTTTTTTCCGGCAAATTCCGAAAAAAAACACTTTATTTTCAAGTGAAAAGTTTCACCGATAAAGTTCGTCTTTTCAAGCTTGCCATCCGCCAGTTTTTTTTTGAAGCATCTACTTTTAGATTATGTGATAAAAGAGTATTACTACTGTCGAATTTTTTTCCAGAAAACGCGAATTAATGATGAAACAGATTTTCACAAATCAATTTTTAAAATTTTTGTTCTAAACTAATATTTATTTATTAAAATTATTAAAATTAACAGTTGAAACCTTTCGAGAATAAAAATTTCAAATTACCTCAATAGGTACAAAAAATAAACAAGGGCATAAATAAGGATTTGATTATAATAGAAGGGCGAAAGGAGGTGAACTTTTGGAACAGGTAAAAATGATTTCTCACGATTTGCAGAAAAATCGGTTTTTCAGTATTTAATTTTTTTCCGGAAAATTTGAGGTTATGTGGAAAAATCTTAAATACAAAAGTTGTAGATCTTTTTATTGCCAACAATTTTTTTTCTAACTTTTTTTGTAAAAGGTTAATTTTTGCTGCAAATCGTGAGAAACCGTTATTACCCCCAAAAGTTCACCTCCTTTCACATTTTATGTCCTTGTTTATTTTTTGTTCCTATTAAAGGTAACATGACATTTTTATTCTCGAAAGGTTTCAACTGTTAATTTCAATAATTTTAATAAATGAATATGAGTTTTGTACAAAAACTAAAAAAATTAATTTTTGAAAATCTGTTTTTTTAAGTTTTTCGCGTTTTCTGGAGAAAATTTCCACAGTAGTGTCACTCTTTTATTACATAATCTGAAAGTAGACGCTTCAACGAAAAAACTGGCGGCTGGTGAGCTTAAAAAGATAAACTTTATCGGTGAAACTTTTTAGTTGAAAATGAGGTCGTTTTTTTTCGGAATTTGTCTACAAAAAAAAAAGGAAAAATCTGTATTCCGCTACAAAAAAATACAGCTTACACCAATACCAATACACCAAAAAAAAAATTATTTTTTTTTTGTGAAAAACCCAGTCAGACGCGTCACACTAGAGTCAGCCATCTAGGTTGGAAACGGCATCGATTCTGGGAGGATTTTTGTTTAAAAAGAAATTTGACTTGAAAACAGAATTTTGATAAATATAAGATTTTGTTAAGATTTCCTTAGTGCAAGGCAAAGACTCCAAACACGGGATTTTTGTTCAAAAAAATCCTTAATTACGTTTCTGTGACACTGTAACAGAAAGTGTAACGTAATGAATGTTAATGTCACACGCTTCTACTTCAGATAAATTACTTTTTGTATTAATTACTCTATTCTACAAAGGAGTGAATAAACGTCAATAAATATAAATATGCGATTAAAACTTGCTGATTGTTTTTTTTGCAGTTTTTCACATCTCATGATAAAGTGAATTCCCATTATCATGAGAATGTGGAATTGGGAAAATTCAACATAAATTTACTACAACAATGTTGTTTATATCTGGTTCTCTTGATAATTATTGGAGTCGTCACATGAATTGTTTATATATAACTTTCGTTTAATAATATAATGTAAAAATACCAATTAAATTGATATTAACACTAAAATGGCTCGAATTTTGTTTGTTTTGACTAATATTTCTAAATGCTGATCTAGTGAATTTTTGTTGTAAACAAGTTGAAACGAAAATATTTTGAAACATTGCTGGAAAGTAGTAATAACACAATTAAGAGCATCAACAATAACTTTCGATAGTTTTTGTTTTGAAATAACCCTTCCCAAAATTTATTTTCATTCAATATCAACTCGAAATGATTATTTCCTTTCCCTTGTTTCTTTGAATACGCTTTTTAAGTTGCCAGGGTTGCCTCCGATAACATATTAGGCTTCCTGTACGAAACTACACTGTATTTTCTTCCAATTGTTCTTCCCATAAACTTGAACGTTATGGATTCAATCCAAGAGATCCTACTTGAGTAATCACAGTCAAATAGAGCGCTGAAACAAGTACTCAAATATTGTTGATATTGCATGGGGTGTACCACAGGGTTCAGTACTCGGTCCCATCTTATTTTTGCTCTATATCAATGATATTATCCAAGCGATTATTACTGGAAAGATCACTCTTTTTGCAGACGATACAACCTTTCTTTGGCATGATAAAACAGGAAACCATTGCAAATCTTCTGAATTTGGAAAAATTTAGTACACAAAGAGAAATTCGTTTTTTGAGCACGAACTAAAATCAAATTCTTTTTGTTTCAGATCTGTACAAATTGACTGGTGAAGTATTGGGCGCAGGAGCGTACGCTAGTGTTCAAACGTGCGTTAGTCTGTTCACTGACCAGGAGTTTGCTGTGAAGATCATCGACAAGGTCCCCGGCCATGCGAGAGCCAGAGTGTTCAGGGAAGTCGAGACTTTTCACCACTGTCAGGGTCACCCAAACATCATTCAGTTGATGGAATTTTTTGAGGACGAAGAAAAGTTTTATTTGGTTTTTGAAAAGGTAAGTGAACGAACCCTGTATCGATCACTTGGTCCTTGCTCACCGGATCTCTCGAGTCATTTGCTACCTCAGAAACTGTTGAATGCCGGTTTCAAGATTTATCATGATGATCAAAGAGATCATATTTTGCAATTATTACTTACTCGTTCCTACGAATGCGTAGAAGGGCCACTATTATTGAAGTTATTATCTCTGAATTAGCTTGTTCGGAGATACTAAGTCATAATTCTGACTTACCATATCAGAATTAGCTGGTTCTGAGACACTAAGTCAGAATTCTGACTTGCCATCTCAGAATTAGCTAATACCGAAAACTAAGACAGAATAAGCCAGAATTCTGACTTACTATCTCAGAATTAGCTTATTATCGGATAGTAAGTCAGAATGCTGACTTGGTAGCTCGGAATCACCTAATTCTGATATAATGAAAGTTAGAAATAGCTGTTTCTGAGATACTATTCTGACTTAGTATTTTGGAATTAGTTAATTCTAAGTCTCTCGGAATTAGCTCATTCTGAGCTACTAATTCGGAATTCTGACTTAACATCGCGGAATTAGCTAATTCTGAGATAACAAGTTGAAATTCTGACTTATCAACTCGGAATTCTGACTCAATAACTCGGAATTATCTAATTCAAAATTCTGACTTGGTATCTCGGAATTAGCTAATTCTGAGACAAGTCAAAATTCTGATTCAATAACTCGGAATTAGATAAATGTGAGATACTGAGTCGGATCTGACTTAACATTGCAGAATTAATTAATTCTTTAGATACTATTCTGACTGAGTATTTTGAAATTAGTTAATTCTGAGATTATAAGTAAGGATTCTGACTTGGTATCCCGGAATTAACTAATTCTGACTTGGTATCCCGGAATTAACTAATTCTGAGCTACTAAGTCATTAGAATCTCGGAATTAGCTAATTCTGAGCTACTAGGTAGGAATTCTGACTAAACTCGGAATTCTGACACAATAAATAACTCGAAATTCTGAGATACTAAGTCATAATATATGACTTCAATCGTGGAACGAACCAGTCAATTCTGAGGTACTATGTCAGATTGACTTACTATTTCGGAATTAACTAATTCTGAGCTAATAAGTCTGAATTCTGACACAATAACTAGGAATCAGCTAATTCTGAGATAATAAGTTATATTTTATTATTTCAATCTCAGGTAATTCTGATCTAATTAGTCGGAATTCTGACTTGTTAACTCGGAATCTTGACTCAATAACTCGGAATTAGCTAATTCTTAAAAACTAAGTCATAATTTATGACTTCAATCGTGAAACGAACCAGTCAATTCTGAGATACTAAGTCAGAAAGACTGACTTAGAGTATCCTCGAAATTAGCTAATTCTAAGCTATTGATTCGAAATTATGAGACAATGACTAGGAATTAGCTGATTATGCGATAATAAGTCGGAGTACTGACTCATTAACTTGGAATTCTGACTCAATAACTCTGAATTAGCTAATTCTGAGAAACTAAGTCATAATTTATTATGACTTCAATCGTGGAACGAACCAGTCAATTCTGAGGTACTAAGTAAGAATTCTGACTTATTATCCTCGAAATTAGCTAATTCTAAGCTATTGAGTCGAATTCATGACTCAATAACTAGGAATTAGCTGATTCTGAGATAATAAGTCATAATCTATGACTTCAATCTTGAAATCAGCTAATCCTGAGATAATAAGTCGGAATTCTGAATCAGTAACTCGGAATTGGCAAATTCTGAGATAGTAAGTCGTAATTTATGATTACAATCGTGGAGGAGGTATTGAGTAAGAATTCGGACTTTTTATCTCGGAATTAGCTTATTCTGAGCTAATAAGACGGAATTCTGGACTCAACAACTAGGAAGTAGCTAATTATGAGATAATAAGTCATAATTCATTACTTCAATCGTGGAATCAGCTAATTCTGAGATAATAGCCGGAATTCTGACTTAACAACTCGGAATTCTGACTCAGTAACTCGAAAATAGCTGTTTCTGAGATACTAAGTCATAATTTATGACTTCAATCGTGGAACAGTTAATTCTGTGGTACTGAGTAAGAGTTCTGACTTAGTATCTCGGAATCAGCTAATTCTGAGCTAATAAGACGGAATTCTCAATAACTAGGAAGTAGCTAATTCTGAGATAATAAGTCATAATTCGTTACTTCAATCGTGGAATCGGCTAATTCTGAGATAATAAGCCGGAATTATGACTTAATAACTCGGAATTCTGACTCAATAACTCTGAAATAGCTGTTTCTCAGATACTAAGTCATAATTTATGACTTCAATCGTGGAACATAACAGTCAATTATTCTGAGGTACTGAATAAGAATTCTGACTTAGTATCTCGAAATTAGCTCTGAGCTAATAAGACGGAATTCTGACTCAATAACTAGGGAGTAGCTAATTCTGAGATAATAAGTCATAATTCATTACAATCGTGGAATCAGCTAATTCTGAGATAATAAGTCGGAATGCCGACTTATTAACTCGGAACTCTGACTTAATAACTCGGAATTTTGAGATACTAAGTCATAGTTTATGACTTCAATCGTGGAATGGACCAGTCAGTTCTGAAGTAATAAGTCAAAGTTTTGACTTAGCTTCTCGGAATTAGCTAATTCTAAGATTTAAGTCGAAATTCTGACTAAGTATCTCAGAATTATATAATTCTGAAATCAAAAGTCGGAATTCTGACTTAATAGAATTGTCTCAGTGTTTCGGAATCAGCAAAGCTAAAAATTTCAATGATAGTGGCCTTTGTAGGTTCCTGACTTTTCACAAATTCACGTTTTTATGCAATGAATATATTGATTAAACTCTTCATGTGTTGCACATTGTTTTTTTAAGAATGAATTTTTGATCAGTTTGATAAATTTCTTTTGAAATGTTGGCAACCTATATTCAAACACTTTTAGACAGGGTGTTCTAAATCATTAAGTATATTCTTAACAGGATGTAGAACTCGTCAAAATATCATTAAAGTCGAAACAACGACCATTGCAATCCTGGTTTATTTTACTATTCGTTTCACATGTGGAAAAGTGTTTAGTAGAAACCCTAATGCTCACCTGGCATTGAAGGTGGAAGAAAAAAAAGACGGATAATGAAAATGTGTTCTTTGTACAGCCTGGCGATTTCTTACTACATAAATTTTTGACTCAATTTCCTGTGCTTATGAGAGAAAGACATAAACGCTGATATTCAACAGCATTGCTAAATGACCAGGCACAACAAACTCTAAACAACCATTATGATTTTTTTGGTAATTTGGACTTTGAAACTATAATACATTAAGTTTAATGATCAAGAAAGGTATAGTCCTTCCAAACTCAATTGAATGAGCTGAAAAACCCGATTAAGACGTTAATGGGTTCGCCGCTTTGAAATTACTTGCCGACCATAGACGGAGACATTTTCTCTTAGTTATAACTTTGCCTATTGCTGTGTGAATATTTTCATTTTGAAGTCAGTTAACTGGGCCGAGAAAATGGAAAGGAGCATACTGGAACTGAATTTTCAGTAATTTGTTGATTTGAATTCGAATCACATCCTCCTGAAAAAGGTTTCCAAATAACAATATGAATGAAAATGTAAATTTCTACTTTCAGGTTTATTTTGGAGTTAAGTTCCTTTCAAGATATCTATCAGATATATTTCAATATTCAGCGTGGTATTTGCGGGGAAGAAGTTGGTTTTATGTTAGATATTCACAAAAAATAACTACATTTTGATTGTGGATTTTTCAAATTTCAGAAAAATATTTTTAATATTTAATTAAGAATGTTACGCTTCAAGAGGTTATATTGAACGATGAAAGATATAGTTGACTTAGGTTTATTTATGAGCCGCATATGATGCCACATCTGATTTTATGAACGTTCATATTGACAACAAAATTAACTGGAATAGAAGATTTAAATATGATCATGTACTAAACGATGTGTTCACGGAGTATTACGTCAAAATTTCTACCGGTTGGGCCTGTATATACTGCAGAGCATTCACAACATTCCATTCTATTTTTACCTGGTTCCTTCATTCTATCGTGTTTGGGTTTTGCATTGAACATAATTTTACCTAAATTATTATTACTTAAAATATGCCCAAATATCAGGGACACAATACCAGCATTAATTACTCAGGTAAACTTTCAGAAAACATTCAAAATTATTTTTCAAAATACAAAATAACAACATCTTTCATAAGCAATAATAATTTAGGTAAAATTCTCTTCAATGCCAAACCCACACCTTGGTAATTTATGTGGCTCCACTCTTGAATTTGATATAGTTGGCACCCCATACTTATTTAATTATCCCTCCATCTAGCTTACCTGCAATATTCGTATATAAACCCGTTTCAGTTTTCATATTGTATTAGTTATAATAAAATACCTAATGGAAATTAGACGAAAGTGTTTTTCTATTCATTTCTTCAGAGTGATCATAAATTTCCACAAAATAAACAAGTCATCAATTACACAAATTAAATTAAACAAAAACACTAATTACTAGAGGTTTACAAAAACCACTACACTTGTTTCAGCAGGAAGTGTAACAAATATTATACACGCTACGCTACTGTTCTGCATGACATAAATAACTCTAGATGACCGCAAAAATAATGAGTGGTGATTTATGGTAATTTATGCAACAGGCGGTCAGCGCAATTACTGATTGGTTTCCAGGCGGCGAACGGTTCCACTCAATCTGGTCTACTGTTTTCCTTATACAGGGAACTCTAGATGACCGCAAAAATAATGACTGGTGATTTATGGTAATTTATGCAACAGGCGGTCAGCGCAATTACTGATTGGTTTCCAGGCGGCGAACGGTTCCACTCAATCTGGTCTACTGTTTTCCTTATACAGGGAATAGTATTTATTTAATTTTCCGTTTTCATCTTTTATTCGTTATTATACCATGTACTGTTTTGAACTAACCCTATATGTTGAGCCGAAGGTAGACAGACATCTTCAACTGATTTTGGATATACTATAATGTCACAATTCTTCATTCTTCTATTATTATCGAAAGGAATACGTTAGTGACACAATTTTGTCTATAATAAAGACTTATAAGACGGAATGTGACCATTTACGATTTCAATAGAAGATGTAAGCAATTGTTGTAGGGAAATGTTTAAAGTATTTCGATATGTATTGAATCATTTACTAATATTCATAATTTTTTGTTATTCAAAAAACAGGTAAATTCACTTGTGGCTGATTACGTTCCTGTCATTGTGTAAATAAATTCGTACAGTAATTTTATTGTTGTTGTGACAACAGGAAAATAACGTAATTCCGGGTGATGATATATCCGGAATAGGATATTTTGTTTCGGTAAGGGAAGAGAGGCTTGACGTGGTGGGAAAAGGCACTGGTTAGAGAAGTTGACTGGTCCATGTTAGGGTAATGTCAGTATTGAGTGTCCGTGGTAGTTGCGGGATTTCACCCTTCTTGGTATAGAATCCATTTACTAGTTTGGAAGTATGGACTGGGGAAAAATAATTGGTTTCAAGTGCCAAGTCTTGTACAGGCAACGTGCTCAAGTAGCAGCCATCTCTCACATAAAAAATGGATTTTTTTCATTATTCTGAAAAGTATTTTACCCCTTCAACCACACAAGTAATTTAAT
The DNA here is from genome assembly GCA_944452925.2 of Chrysolina oricalcia. Taxonomy (NCBI): domain Eukaryota; kingdom Metazoa; phylum Arthropoda; class Insecta; order Coleoptera; family Chrysomelidae; genus Chrysolina; species Chrysolina oricalcia. The sequence continues at coordinate 9,569,011 of OX101816.2, forward strand.
TCCTAGGTGCGCATTTCGATAACAAAGTTATCTGCATCAGTAGTAAACTAACTGTAAGTCGGCATACCAGTTTTATTTATATCACATAATTAATTACCATGAGGTATCTGTGTACTAGGAAGTGACACTACCTGATGGACAGGTACAACCCCACCGAATAAACAATACAACAAAGGCACTTAATTATTCCTGTACTAGTATCAAATCAAATAGTTTGGAATTTAATGGACCATTATCATTATTTAGCAACGGTTTCGAGCCCCTTTTTCGAATAGCAATACTTTCATAACAATCTAATTTTCTGTAATCATCAACAGGTTTTATTAATTTTAAATTTTGGATATTAATTTTGTGACGAGTTTCTAATAAATGATCCGCAACACTCGATTTATTTTCTCGCGAATATTTAGCATGAGCCAAATGTTCGCGGAAACGAACATTCGTAGATCTTTTGGTTTGGCCATAATATATACTACCGCAGTTTTGACAGCTAATTTCATAGATTCCTGATCTCAGTAAAGTTGAAATTTTATCTTTCCTAACAACATTTGGAGATTGTTCGTACTGCTATGTAACTAGCTGAACGTTTGCGTCTCGGAAAATAGAGTTGAGACCTCTCGTAAGCCGTGTATCGTGTGTAATTTTAATGAACTTTTTCCTGTCTTTAGGTTGTTCTAGTGTGGTTATTTGTCTTAAGGACGTTCTGAACTTTTTCTTTTTCAACAAATTATCTACCATTTTCGGCGAATACCCATTACTAATGGCTATTTCCTTAACACTTAGCGGAAAGTTTAATGCCCTGTGAACAAGGAAATTGAAACTCGCCATCTTGTGTTGACAGGCGTCCAATATCCTATTTTCGATTATCCTGAAAAATTAATTGATCTCCATAATTTTGGCATTGGAGTGACGTCGTTGAGATTCAAAGCTGATGGCATGGCAGTAAGGCTGGACGGTTAAAAACATGAGCTGGATTTATAGATTGAGTCGCAGTCGTTGCAGTTGACGTTGCCGAACGAAGATAAATATGCAGTTGCTTATGTATATATTTATAGATCCGCTGCCGTTGCAGTTGTCGCTGCCGCTGGTATGTAACCAACTTTTATCTCGGACGGCAGCAGAAAACGACATAAAACTTAAAATTTCCGTGTCACATAATTTAGGTTATGTATTTGTTTGTTTAGTTTGAAAGCAAGAATTAATTTTATTCAGAAATGTCAGAATATGAGAAAAGTATACAGCTCTTCTCACAGGGTACTGAACATAAGGTACAGTTAGAGCAATCGATAATTGTACGGCCTATTTTCAAACTTTTCAACAAATAGTACTTTAATCTGACGCAGTGTACGTCCTTGATTCTTGAAAATACCATTTGACAATTTGCACTTTCTCAGAAATTTTGTAAACCATGTTCAACAATGTTATTACGTTTTTAATTGAACTACCTAAGTGTCTTTGCTAGATAATTACTAGGATGTCACGATGACAGTTATTGTCATCGTGAACAGCGAAACCGAAAACTTTATTTCAAAATTCGAATTTCAAATTCTTGCATTTCAGTTGGATAACTGCGCATGCGCCCAATGAATACAAAATAAAACTGTAAACTGGTCATAATTTTGCCTGCGGCTACGGAAGCGGCTGTGACTCAATCTTTAAATCCTGCTAGGCAAAACTCGAAGGAGTAGATTCCTGTAATAATCTTACACTATTTTTGTAAAATCACTATTTTGATGAGTTCTACTTAAATATCTAACCTTCGAGAACACCTTGTGTAGATATAGAGGAGGATGCTTGTGACCGTTGATCCCATTATTATTGATTTGTTTTTATATTACTTTGAAAGTTTATTTGTTTGATTGCAGATAATTGGAGGCCAGCTCTTGGGGCGAATTCAAGAGTATAAGTATTTCAGCGAGGCGGCTGCGGCAGAGATTGTGCGTGAAGTAGCCTCTGCATTGGAGTTTATGCACGCCAAAGGTATAGCTCATCGAGATCTCAAGCCTGAGAACATTCTCTGCGTTCATCAGGATCATCTGTGTCCCATCAAAATCTGCGATTTTGATCTGGGATCCGGGATACGTTTTCAGTCCAGTGTTTCTAGTCCCTTAGCAACACCTCAGCTTTTAACACCTGTAAGTGATTTATGGTTACATTATGAGATAAGAGTAATTGATCAATATCAAATTCTTTTTTCTACTAGTCGGACTAAAAGTAGTACTACAACTCATAGAGAGCGGGGAAAGAAATATTGACTTCCATTGTATCAATAAAAATTGTCCATAAGAAATTGGAACTTCAAAGTGATGAATATTCTAAGATTTTTACAAAAAATTTATAGACATTCATAACACTGTAGGGGTTTTACCAACAATAAAATTCACAATAATTTTTAGTTCCAACGAAAATAATCTTTAACAACATTTCTAAATATTTTATATTTATTTCTTTTTTCTTCTTAAATTCAAAGGGCCTTTGTCCGATTATAAATGTTTTTATGGGGAAATATCTAAATCCGTTAAAATAGTTTCAGAACTTAGAATTCCATAGTTAGATTTCTGGTAATCGGATTACCTTCAATGCGAAACCTTGCCAGCCAGCTATTAGTTTTGTGAGGACCCTTCCGTTAGCCGGACGGACAATTTGGGAATTTTGGAATGACGTAGGCTGGTTTTTTTTTCATTGTTTCTGACCTGCAATGAAAACAGGGGAGATTGAAAGATGAGAGAAAATAGTTAGTTAGGCATCAGTTTTCAAGCCGCGATGTTCTCCGTCTCGGTTCTCCAGGCGTATCCCAACTTTTTTATTTGACGTTTTAGACACATGCTTACTTTGGGGAAAATGATGCTGTCAAAAAAAAATCTGTCTGTCTATATTTTCCGAACCCTTAGAGATATCGCTTTGAAATTTGAACAATTTTAATAACTCGAGGACATTACTTGTCTGTTTGAATTTTTTCGCGATCGGTAAATCTGAAAAAATTATAGAGTGTTTCAGCTTTTTTTTTTCGTTTCTACTTCCAATGATAAAGGTTCAGGAATTGATTTGACCCACTCCGTATTTTTTGGAGATATTCTTCAATATGTACTACAGAAGTGTGTAGTTTTTGAAAATGATCAAAAAATTATTACAGGGTTTTTCCATCGAGGAAAACGGAGAAAACTTGAGAAAACTAAAGAAAAAAATTGTAATTTGGAAATTACGAAGTTTGTCAGAAATGGTTGATATTTTTCCATTTACCAAGACATATTTTTGACCCCCTTTAGAAAATTTACAAAAATGTAAATACATTTTGTCCGTAAAATCAATAAAAAAAAAATTGAAAATCGCGATATTAACCGTACTAATGAAACAAATGAAAATCTTAAAATTGCTTTACAAGGCACACTGATACTGTTAAAAAAAAACAAGATATCGGAAAAATTTATTTTAATACCCTCAAACAGATCTGCAAAAAGTGTATATTAAGTTTTTCATATTATATTTTATAAAAACACCAAAAACCCAAAGACTTTTTTGATCGCCTCCTAAAAAGTTATGGACTTTTTCATATTTTTCTTAAACACTAAAAACTCGAAAACTAAACGAGATATCGAAAAAATGCAAATGAACAGTTTTATTGTCATTGAAAAAGTCTACAAAAGTTTAAATAATTTTTTTCATATCTTGGACAATGAACAGAATATTGATTTTTTTTGTTTTATGAAACAACCAAAAACTTAAAAAACTGCCACAGATTTTTAACTTTCATGAATAGCTTTTTTATCGCCTTCTGTAAATCTACCAAAAATGTATTTTCCGTAATATCAAAACATACAAAAAATTATAGATTTGGATTTTTTTTCTAAAAACACCAAAACTCGAAAACGAAACGTTTTATTCTCCTCAAACAGGCCTACAAAGTTTTTGATGAAATTTTTCCATAACTTGAATAATTATTGATTTTTTTTTAATAAAACCACCAAAAACGCAAATATGGAAACAGATTTTCAAATTTCACAACATACCTTTTAGATCACCTCTTGAAAGTCTACAAAAAATGTGAATCCATTTTTTACGTCAGTAGTTCAGGAAATATTTACAAAAACGAAGTTTATAATTTTTCAATTTTTTTGTAATATCTCCAGGACTATTGATATTATGGAAAAATTTCTTTCACATTTTTTTTAGATTTCCAGAAGGCGATCAAAAAAATTATCCTGTGAAATTCTAAAATATGTTGCCGTCTTTGAGTTTTTGGTGGTTATATAAATTTTTTTCCAAAATATGAAAATACTTCATATACACTTTTTGTATACAGGGTGGGCCAATGGAAACTTTCCACCCTAATTTGCTGGATTTGAAATCAAAATTTTGGAAAACACTCGAACACGTCGATATTTGATTTGAGGGAGAACTAATTTTCAGTTTTTTTTCACCCCCGTAGCTGGGGGGTGAACAACTCTCAAAATTTTAATACCTCTTTTTGAAGGTTTTATTGGGTTCTTCATGACCCTATGATATTGCCTTGTGATTTTCATTGACAACGAAATGACAGCTGGTCAAAATCTTGGAAATAGACTACTATTTTCTTAATATAAATACCAAATATAGTTACAACTTCAATAATCAGGTTATCTTCCAATAAATTTGACGTGTACACCTGAATAAACTTTAATTATTTGGTATTTTTATTACGAAAACTATAGTCTATTTCCAAGAAGATTTTGACAACCTGTCATTTCGTTATCAATGAAAATAATAAGGCAAAATTAAAGGTCATGAAGAACTCAATGAGACCTTCAAAAAGAGGCATGGCACGACCCCTTTTCCCTATTCAAATTTTGAGGGTTGTTCACCCCCCAGCTACAGGGTTAAAGCTACGGGGGTGAAAAAAACTGAAAATTAGTTCCCCCTCAAATTAAATATCGACGTGTTCGAGCGTTTTCCAAAATTTTTATTTTAAGTCCCACAAATTAGGGTGGAAAGTTTCCATTGGCCCACCATGTATGTGTTAAAAAAGGTTAAAGCTGTTAATATACAATTTTTCAATATCTTGTTTCTTGTTCGATTTTTTGAGGCTTAAAATTCTTTTTCAATTTTGTCATCTTATTAATGGAGTTGGAGAAAAACGGTTTGGAAGTATCAATGTGACTTGAGAAGCCATATTCTAAGCAATTTTAAGATTTTCATTTGTTTCAGTAGCACGGTCAATATGTCAATTTTTCATTTTTTTAACATTTCTGGAAAAATGTTTCAACATTTTTTGTAGATTTTTCTAAAGGCGGTCAAAAGAGTTGTCTTGGTGAATAAAAAATTCAGAAACCGGAAATACTACAGAATTCGTTTTTATCTCACATTTTATTTCTTAAATATTCTTGCTTCTAATTGGATTATTTTTCACAAAATTAGGGTGTCTTCTCAAACTCAACAGGTATATTATTCTACAGTTTTCGTACGTCCAGTGACATTTATTTGAATATTTCTCAATTGTTACAGGTTGGTAGTGCTGAATTCATGGCACCGGAGGTAGTGGAAGCCTTCATCGGAGAATCTGAGACCACCTCCTATGACAAACGCTGTGACTTGTGGTCTTTGGGAGTGATAATGTACATTTTACTATGCGGTTATCCTCCCTTTTACGGAAAATGCGGCAGAGACTGTGGTTGGGAAAGGGGGGAAAACTGCCACTCTTGTCAGGAACTTCTCTTCCAAAGCATACAGGAGGGCAGATACGACTTTCCCGAACCGGACTGGGATGCCATATCAACCGAGGCCAAAGACCTCATTTCCAGTCTGCTGATGAAGAACGCCAGCGAGCGTATCAGCGCGAAGAAAGTTCTGAAACACCCGTGGCTGCGGCTGGCGAGTGAGTCCGCTTCCCTCACTACACCAGCTGTCATCAAAAAGAATAATTCCGCGCTGGACTTGTCCCAGTTCGCGGAATCCGCAATGGCTGTGAACAGAGTGGTGCAACAACACTTCAGCATGAAATTGGACTACTTGGAGGACGTGAATATCTTTTCCAAAGATATTCCGATGAAGACGTGCTCGTCTCAGCAAATGTTCGGTTTAAGCCCTCCCAGCGAGAGCAGACTGATGCAACGGAGAATCAAGGCAGGCTCGTGCCACTTACTGTTGCCGACGCCTGCGCCAGCCATACCCAGTCCAAGTGGTTGAAGTTGCCCATCTCGTCAAATGATTTGAAATTCTGAAGTAAATTTAAGTTTTGATTTTTGGCATTTTTTACGGAAAATTTTGAATTCGGTTGAATGAGTTGTGTTTTTTGGTCCAAGGCACAACACCTTGTTTTTTTTGTAATTTTCTATTATTGTGAAGCTGGACTATTCAAAGTATTGAGGCATTTCTCTAATCAGACTAATCAGAAAATTGTTTGTATAAAAAGTACCGTAAAGTGGGCCACCTTAAGGAAATGGTAGTAAAAATAATACGACAATAACTCGAACAGGGATAGTCTTAGTGGCGAAAATGACTTTCATAATAGGATACTTGTTGAAAATATGATGAATTGTTGAATAGGAAGACAAATAAGAATGGAGTCTCGTGAATGTCAAACAAATTAAAACAGAATTATGTAAAATTTTCTTAAAGTATGTTGTTGGATCTAGTTCACACACATTACCCCTTTTTTTACCGGTGTATGTTTCTAGGTCTAACAACAAAAATTATATGCAGGTTATCATAATTCCAACAGTACCTAGAAATAATTTTCCTATATTATACAGTGACCGGCAGAAAGTACGCATCATATGGGAATTTTTTTTATTAATAAATTTTGACAAATATTGATATTTGCAATCGCTTCTGCATCAAAAGAAACCCCAAAAGACGTTGTACAGTGCCGTTCGTCTTTTCGAGGTTGGCGGGAAATTTAAAAAATTTGAAAATTATTTCTCAAAACACGCTTGTTTGTGAAAATATCGAGAAATGTTAATGAGAAAAGTTGTTCAGATTGACATTTTATAGCTATGTACAAGTTTTGAAAAAGATCTGAGATAAAAAAATAAAAATCAATTTTTTGCCACAAAAAAAAAATCTTTTTGGAAACATACATTTCTGACGAAGAAACTCATTAGTAAAGCCAACACTAATATTTCAAATAATGTTTTGTGAAGATTCGCAAGCTATTCCTATTTTATTCGGAGAAATTTGAAATCTGTGATTTTGCAGTGTGATCAGCTGCTTCATAAGAAGTCACTGAAATATCTACAGGACATATTAAGAATTTCAAATTGAAATTGTGTAGATACTTGGTTCTTAATTAATAATAAAAAGTATCGGAATTATAATGTCCTGTAGATATTTCAGTGACTTCTTATGAAGCAGCTGATCACACTGCAAAATCACAGATTTCAAATTTTCTCCGAATAAAATAGGAATAGCTTGCGAATCTTCACAAAACATTATTTGAAATATTAGTGTTGGCTTTACTAATGAGTTTCTTCGTCAAAAATGTATGTTTCCAAAAAGATTTTTTTTTTGTGGCAAAAAATTAGTTTTATTTTTTTATCTCAGATCTTTTTCAAAACTTGTACATAGCTATAAAATGTCAATCTGAACAACTTTTCTTATTAACATTTCTCGATATTTTCACAAACAAGTGTGTTTTGAGAAATAATTTTCAATTTTTTTAAATTTCCCGCCAACCTCGAAAAGACGAACGGCACTGTACAACGTCTTTTGGGGTTTCTTTTGATGCAGAAGCGATTGCAAGTATCAATATTTGTCAAAATTTATTAATAAAAAAAATTCCCATATGATGCGTACTTTCTGCCGGTCACTGTATCTCCTAGTTGTAGATATTTTCAACTGCTTTTCCTGTCTCGATCATAGGTCTGATTCGAAATTTTTCCTACGTTTATATTGAAAGTAAAAAGTTTGTTGGTTGACATTTTTTGCTTTGAATTCCAACAAGCTTTATATAAACTTTAAGGCAGCAGTTCATATACTCAATCCTTGGGTTCTTGTTGTTATTTAGGTGGCTTCGGCTCCTAGATAACTGAAAGAAATAAAGGTCTAGTGGACCTCTTTGGATTTAACTGGTTAACCACTAATGAAAACATGAAATAAGTTCCATTTTTTTTCAGAAAGATCATGGATAAATTCAATCCTCAATCTTGGGAAATTCATTGTGGTGAAATTTGTGCTCAGATATTCATTTTCTAGTGGATTTTGAGGAGCAGAGGTCTCAAATTATGATCTGACAATTTTTTAACTCAATTGGTTTGAATACAACGGGTGGGTTACAGATTGCCAAAAATACTTTTTGTCACAGAGTATGTCTATTTGAAGAGAAAATGTGTGCAGTGTGAATTCATAAAATGTAACCATAGTTACAAAATTCAAGCAATTTTTTCATTTATGATGCAAAAATATTGCAATAATATCCTTGGCGCATCAAAGTGACAGATGTATTCACTGTGCTATACTTTAAGCCTATAGTTCATGTAAACGTAAGGTAAGGCAAAAGTTGACCAACTTTTAACTTTTCTGCGATGCAACAGTTCCGTAGCACTTGTGTTGATTAATTTCGAAGTCAGACATCCTTTCTCAGGTAATTAACACTTGATATGCACACGCAACTATTAATTAAGAACGATTTCACAATTAGTAGTATCAATATTTCCGAGTAGCTAAAAACTGATAAGTTTAAAACTTGGCATCGAATACACCACGATCAGGACGGCAATGTGCAAACACTCAGCTCGCCTATAACAACTCAAATGAAATCTAAAATCTGTTCTCTTCCTTCAAAACTTCAAGTAATCATTTTCCCTGAACATCTCTTTGTATTTTTGTATACCTGCCCCTCCTGTCGCAAGTATCTACGTTCGTGAAAACGATCACACCAAATATAATCCCTAATTGATTAGGCCTACAATATTTTACAACCAAATTATTGTTTGATACGGAATGTACATCCCTTCGGGCCCAAGACTATCCCACGGCAATAAACTATTAAATAACAAATCTTACTAGATTTAATGATCAAGTTACACTCTAGGCCGGAATATTTACCAAGGGAAAACCCATTGATATTCAATCTCCGACAAATGGATGATACTTTAATCGAAAAGTTTAATCGAACTTTTCCCTCATATTTATGACAAACTGAATAAACAACTGTCAGTCCTATCAATTCTACGTTACGTTTTTGTGAACCGTACATTTCCATTACCTTGCCTTACGTTCTTGCGTTACCTTACCTTACGTTTATATGAACTAGTTTTAACTCTTGCAAGTTTCTAGTTGAACTTGATAGTTAGCAGAATTTAATCATGAAGTGCATAATTTAGATGAAAGGGGACATGTTTACAATGCAGAAATATTGCAAATAAAATCATAATCTTTCCTTGGCGCATTCACGTTACAAACTTAGTGTAGTTTTTGTTGAACGGAGAGATGGTATTGTCCCAGTAAGGGCCAGTGTATAGGTACAGTTAAACTACAGATGGACTTACAAATGGTTTAGAATGTGAATGATAGGCGTTAAATGGTGTTGTGAGGGTTCACACTATAACCATTAGTAAGTCGATTCGGAGTTTAAACTGAACGTATACAAGCGGCCCTAAATGTAGGTACGTTTGGTAGTTTAAGGAATAAATCCGGTTCCTATTATTTGATTTTGTCCTTAAGTGAAGGTATTTAGTTTTCAAGAATGAGAAGAACCTTCAATCCGAATTGTTCTTGAGAACAACAAGAGCTAAACGGTGCCTCAATACGACCTGACGGTTCAGCTCCGGCCTAGATTTAGACATCTCGCTTGATTTTTAATACTTTTGTATGTGTTGAGGTAGATTGAAGTCAGTCTACATTTGTGATAATAATTAAGCATCTGACGTGCAAGATTAGATGCACGATAGACTGTAGACCGCCGTACCTGCTTTCATTTCAGTGAGATACGGAACGTTAAATTTTCGAAGGGCGATGCCCTGCTAAGTACTGACAGTCCATTTGTATTCTAAGAGTCCTATATAAGTTTGGATATTTTTTGAAGATTTTGTAATGCTCAAGGGTAGTTGATATAAATGACTGGAGTGGTATCCAAACCAGGGCGCGTTTCAGCAAATACCAAATTGGCAGAAAAACTGAATTATTGTCTTTGAATTGTTCGGAGTTTTACATTTGTTGAAAAATCTATGCATTTTTTTCAGATGATGTTCAAATCTAATCCCAGTGATCTAAATAGAAATAACTGCCAGTTTGGTGCTTGTTACTTCCAACACTCAGGGTTGTAATGGTTTGATGTGCGAGATTTTGCGTCTCGTTGAATGAATGTTGATATGTATGTGATATTCAGAATGAATGATGATATCCCTAAATTGTAGTCCCCTACAAATCGGAGTATTGTTTTTCTAAGATTATTTTAAGGCATTTATTAACGTATGAAAGTACGATCTGTTTCCAATCAGTTTATACCAAAAACAGATTACATTGAGAAAAAATGAAAAAAAAATTATAAAAATTTTATGTCACGGCTGAACTGCTGTGAGTGCCATTATTTTCTATTTATATTTTTATAGTCGATTCAGTATGACATATCCCATGTCTTTCTTAATTTTTTTTTCATACTGACTCAATTATAAAGTCACAGAAATTATAAATATTGTTGAAAATTTGGTTACATCGTTCTTTTACTTCAATCATGCCAGCGTTGGGTAAAATAGTGATGGAAATTTATGTACCAAGTGTGCTTTAATTTCTTATGAATAAAGACCGATTTTTTTAAAGTTTGTTGTTTTATTAATGACGTTTGGTAAATACTTATATATCGAAAACTAGGAAAGAGGAAAACAAGGTTCTGTTTCGAAGTGAAATCCATGCAGAACAGAAAAATCTCTAAACACTTGAGCTAGATCAACAAGTTCAAATCGGTATTTATTAGTGGTAGGCTCCCAAACATATGAGCGATAGTTCATTGGACTCGAAATGGCGTAAAAAATGTATTTAAATGATTTCACATCACATAAAAAATTGCAACTGTTATTAACAAATTAAGATGAAAAAAGAAGGCATTTCTTTTTTCGCTACTAATTCAAAAACTTTCAAAATAAAGAAATTTAAAAAAATATTTAAAGAGGAGGAAAAATCCAATAAAAACTTCCCAACTCCCGAAACCATCTCCATTATTTATAATTTTGATTTAACGCCAAAATCATGTCGCTGCGCGGCCATTATGGAAACGCTGAGAACAGTATAACACATGAAATAATGTTTTTAAGTATTAAATTTAAATTTTGACATTTGAAAAATTATGTCATCTGACACTTAAAAGAATGAAGTCGCGTTTGAAAGAAATTCTTATTTTTAGAGAATCCAGTTCGGTATTATGATCTCAGAGTGGAGCAGATTTTGGTCACTTCCACAAATTAAGCCGGGGTCCCATGCATACGTTTATCCGATGATCCGACAAAGCTCCTATTGGTTAAGGTATTTTGACAGCAATATTTGTCCGACGTCGTAAAAAGTTAAGTTATTTCAACTTTTGTCCGATAGTGGATGGTTTATAACCTCACAACCACAAAAGAACTAAGAAAAATTAATTTTTGCTCCTTTCTCGTAAGGGCATACGAGAATCCCAAAGTACACAACTAATTAATAGTTCCTGGACAGTGTAATCCATTGTTTCAATCTATAATAGATTTAGACATTATAATATACCTATATAATTACATAAAACGTGGTAGACTTTACATTTAAACTGTTTTCAGTAATTTCACTTTCGAAATCTAGGCTCTTCATTTCTGATTCCATTTATTTATTATCGTTGATAAAAGTCACAACAATACATCGAACACTACACTAATCATATAATTTAGTCGGACACATGTGACAGAAAATTATTTTATACGACAATTTACGTCATTTCGGACGAAATTCATTCGGTCAAACGTATGCATGGGACCCCGGCTTTAATCGGATCAATCGGTAATAAACGAACGAAACGGACGTTGGCTTGACTTTGACATGCTACTCACCAATAACCACATCCAAATTTGCATGTTTTTTTCGTAAAGAATCTTCAAGTTTCAAATTTGAACGTTTTGAATATTGCAATAACGAATATACAAAAAAATATTGCTGGTTTCTGTTTGGGAAAATCAAATCGTTAATTTTAATTATGATGAACAGATGAAGATAACCTCACACTTTCGAATTAATCTTACTCGTCTGCCAAAATTCTCCGAGCAAACAGATCAATCTAAGACTGATCGGATTTGAATAACCAAACGATTAAGATTTACCTCCCCTACAATCGCTTGCAATAAACGAACGACCCAGACTAATCTGACCAGTCCGACGTAAAAACCGAACGCGACTGTAAGAGTCATTATACTGGGAAAAAAAGTCGTTATAATAGGGAAAAAGTCGTTATAATGGGGAGAAAGTCGTTATAATGGGGAAAAAGTCGTTATAACGAGAAAAAATTCATTATAACGAGAAAAAATTCATTATAATGAGAAAAAAGTCATTATGAAAATAAAGTCATTATAATGAGTTTTCAAAAAAAAAGTGTGCGTGACACCAGGGTGCTTTCGTAATTTTCAAATCTATCCAGTCCGAGATTGATTTGTTTGCTTGGAGAATTTTGGCAGACGAGTACGATTAATTTGGAAATGTGAGGTTATGGTTATCTCATCAAAAATAATATTTTGATTTTCCGTTACAAAAACTAGCATTGTCTTTTGTATATTTATAACAAATTTTTTCCTACTTCCGTTTTCACAAATGGTTCGGTATTATGATCTCAGAGTTGAGCAGATTTTAGTCATGTGTGACATTGGTTGGCTTTGACATGAAGTTAACCAAAAACCACACAAATTTGCATCGTTTATTTCGTAAAGAATCTCCAAGTTTTAAAATTTAACGTTTTGAATATTACAATAACGAATACACAACAAACAATACTAGTTTTTGTTTCGGAAAATCAAATTATTTTTGATGATGTTGCATATAACCTCACTCTTTCAGATTAATCGTACTCGTCCGCTAAAATTCTCCGAGCAAACAAAAAATCAATCTCGGACTGGATAGATTTGAAAAACCGAACGATCAAGATTTACCTCCCCTAAAATCGATTGCAATAAACGAACGATACAGACTAATCTGATCAGTCCGACGTAAAAATCGAACGCGGTTATGAAAGTTTAAATAATAAAATTTACGTATGAAGTTTTTGGTTCTTGGAGTCTTATAGTTATAATACATACTTAGGAAGATTACGTGATCAAAGATTTTTATTTTGTGTATTATAATTGTATAAAGTTAAAAGTAAGTGAAATATTAAAAAAGAAAGAAATATACTGATGTTATTGACGTTTTCGCTTCTAACAATGACTTAACGATGGATAAATATTTTTTACGTCATTTTTAATAAATTATTTATGACAAATTTAGTCTTAAAAAAATTGTTTACGTCATTTTGTTGTCGTGTCAATAATTTTTTTTTTATTCTCAAAAACATTTATTATTATCGGTTTTGATATATCCATTGTTTAAATAATTAAATGATAAAAAAATCTTTGAAAATAATAATTGGCCTTTTACTACAGGGTAAAAAAAATATTTATTAATAATGTCATTGTTTATTGAGTTAACAATTTGTTAAAACCAAATTCTGACAACATTGTATTATTGTTTCTCTGAAAGTAATTAAAATTACAGAAACAGTCATATGTAAGAAAATACTGATTTTTTTTCCTTTCGTAACACTTTCCAATATCGCAGGATACCGAAGTTATGGCGGCCACTTGATTTGTTAAATAACAAACTGATATAACTTTTAAACTATTAGAGATACGATAATTATTATTAAACGATCTCCCAAAGAATTCGGTTTTCTTCACGATAATGGACATTCAGGTTATTTTTACTGAGGATTAATTAATCTTTAAAATGAACTAATTTTAAAGCTTCATGATATAGTGCGAGGAAATATTCTTGAAATGGAACCAACGGACCACATGACTCCTAGATACTTTTTCAACATTAACTTCGAGGTTATCATACAAGATCGAAGGGAATGGTCAGATGACAACATCAGGGGCAAACCTGGAGAGAGGATCTGGTATACGGACGGATCCAAAACCAGGGAAGGAACTGGTGCTGGAATATACAGTGAGGGGAAAAACTCCCAAATAAGCGTCTCACTAGGAACAAACACCTCCGTATTTCAGGCAGAGAGCTATCTTGCAATGCGTAAGAGAAATCAACATGAGGGAAATGCGCAATGCAAGGATCAAAATATGCTCAGACAGCCAGGCGTCACTGAAGGCTCTTATGAACCCGAAGGTGACATCAAGACTGGTATGGGAATGCCGAGAAGAACTCAGTGTCCTCTCAGAACACAACAAAACACCTTTGATGTGGGTTCCAGGACACGAGGTATCGAAGACAAAGAAAAAGCTGATGAACTAGCCAGAAACGGTTCATCAACTCCATATATTGGCCCAGAACCCCCAGAACAGATTACTAAATCCGACATTCGAGGATGCTTTCGGGACTGGATCAAACTAAAACAAAGGGAGAGGTGGAACGAAGCCCCTCTTATGCACCACGGGAAAACATACATTAAAGAACCGACAAAACACAAAACTGAAGAACTACTCAAGCTGATCATGAATCAAGTTAGAACGATAACGGGCCTTCTCACTTGGGGGGCATCCCAATGAGAAAACACCTGCACAAAATGGGTCTGTACAACGGAGAACTTTCCTGCAGACAATGTGGTAAAGGGACAGAAACAGCCAAACACGTACTGTCAGAATGCGAGGTATTATGGTGGATTTATGATGAAGTTTTAAATCCCAAGTAATAAGTCGGAAGTTTTAAGTAATAAGTAATAAAAAGTTCAATTATGGGCTTTCAATAGGAGAGTTCACGCACGAGTCCTAAGTTTTAAGTCGTAAGAAAAGTTGGCCAACATTCATCTTTTACGACTAAAACTTACGACTAATTCTTAGTACGCATGCGTTGAGAGGGATTTACGTTCTGTAAATGCTGTCATCAATCAAGAAGAGTAATATATGTGTTTTTGTTGAATTAATATCACTTATTTATTAATTCAATTATAAAATCTTTTCTCTGCGAAAAAGTGACAAATGACAGACTAATTTTCTTACGACATGTCAGTCTTAAGACTTCTTCATGAATGGTCATTTTTTTCCTTACGACTTCTGACTATTACTTAAAACTTCTGACTTATTACTTACGACCTAAAACTTCATCATAAATCCACCATTAGACCGCATGAGACAGGCAATATTCAGGAAACCCAGGCTAACTCCCGAAGAATACAACAGTCAACCGGTGAAGAACCTGTACAGACTGGTACAGGGGACTAGAGTTACGGAGTGGGTGCTGTAAAACCAATTGGAAATCACAAAAAGCAGCTGGTGACAGGACCAGGAAAAAAAAGCTTCATGGAGTAGATGGATTTATTTGGTGAAATATGAAATGTAGTGAACCACAATAGATTCGGTGGAGGGCCTCATAGACTCACTTACTTATAGTTGTCAAACATATAAGATAAATAAAAAAAGGCGCAAAAAATAGTCGATTAGCACGAAATTGATTCCCATGCCGCCGACCAAGGTCGGACTAGTACATATGCAAATAAATATTGTGATGCGTGCAGATTAATCAAGTTAATTTAACAAAAGCACTGTAACTTTCGTATTCAGAATAATCCATTTTTATAATTATTAATATCCTTAGATTAGGTAAACAACTGCGCCGTCGAAATCTAATTTGCTAATAGCTGCGCGTACCTCATACAGCTGTGATTTCTACTGAAAAAAGCGTACTACTCAATAACTGAATATTTGGGAGATACAGATTTTAACTAATTGTATATATAGGTAGGTATATGTACATATATTTTAATATTTTTTATTAAACTACTTGCTTTTCTTGCATTTGAATATCTTTTTATTTTTGTTTTCTGTATTTTTATGTATAATGTAATCTGTATTCTGTATGTTATATAAGTCTCTTACCTGTATTGTCGAATTTTTTTTTGTTGATATATTGATGTTTTTCAATCATACTTATTCATACTTTTATTAATTTTCTGTACGTTATATACATACGTGTATATTTATAAATTGTTTTAACTTTTCTGTCACCTGACTTGTTCTATATTATGCTAGACATAATCTAAAGAACCAATAAACTATTATTATTTAAAGAGAAAAGTTATTGGGTATCGTTGACTTCATTTGTTTCTATTTTTACATCCAAGTGTTGTACATCTTCGCACTTGATTTTACCGTACTGATGAGAGCTTAAGCTCGAAACACGTGTCTACGGTTGCACAACATTTTGAGGGTTATACCCAATAACTTATATCTTTATATTTTTATATATAGCCCCTCGATAAATCCTTTCTGATTTGTATTTTCCTGGGTAGGATTGTCACGCTGGTAGCTATAGCTGCCTCCGTGGCGACGTTAGTTATTGCCTTGTAAGCACAAGGTCTTCTAACCGAAGCCACAAATGTGTGGTTGGCTTCCTGTCGTTGACTTCCTTTGTTTCTATTTTTACATCCAAGTGTTGTACATCTTCGCACTTGATTTTACCGTACTGATGAGAGCTTAAGCTCGAAACACGTGGCTACAGTTGCACAACATTTTGAGGGTTATACCCAATAACTTTTCTCTTTATATTTTCATATATAGCCACTCGATAAATCCTTTCTTATTTGTATTTTCCTGGGTAGGATTGTCACGCTGGTAGCTATAGCTGCCTCCGTGGCGACGTTAGTTATTGCCTTGTAAGCACAAGGTCTTCTAACCGAAGCCACAAATGTGTGGTTGGCTTCCTGTCGTTGACTTCCTTTGTTTCTATTTTTACATCCAAGTGTTGTACATCTTCGCACTTGATTTTACCGTACTGATGAGAGCTTAAGCTCGAAACACGTGTCTACGGTTGCAAAACATTTTGAGGGTTATACCCAATGACTTTTCTCTTTATATTTTCATATATAGCCCCTCGATAAATCCTTTCTGATTATTATTATCATTATAACTACGCCCTACCCTGCATGGAAATAACATACCTAATTGCTGTGCGGGCCTTAACATATTCCACGCCAAGTGTTACGTGGGGGCGATAGGTGGAATAATTTGAATAAAGTTAGAGATGTAAATAATTTTATTTATTGGTTTATTGCAATTTTTGTCTAAAAAACTGTGTTTGGTTTTTGACAAAATAGGAATCAATTTCCTGAACTTATGTAAGTATTGATATTGACTAACACTGAATTTAGCCAATATTCTCATGTGATTACCATATAAGGTGTGTATGGCGTGGTACTATGCATTTTTGGCAGAAATATATAATTTTTGATTGATAACCCGCTTAATTTTTTTGAAGGAAATGTGAGGACTAGCACAATATTTGCTTATACAGGATGATTCCTAAGGTGGACCGGTCCGTTCATTAATGAACATGGAACATGGAAACATGGAACATGGAAAAGACAACAATTCATTTTCGAGATGCAGTGCGTTATAGTTGAAAATTAATATTGAATTTACTTTAATTACTGGAGGATCACAAAATACCCAAGAGCAGATGAATAAAAATATGATTCTAGAAACAGAATGCCAGTGTGCAATATTGATTATATTCCCGAATTTGATTTTAGGATATGAAAGAACATTCAGTTTTATGCAAGAAATAAATGAAGGGTCCAGTGGAAAAACGATGAGGTTCCTCTTTTTAAAAAGTTGAAAAAAGCGAAATCTAATGTGGGAGTGTCATCGTTTTTACACTGTGCTGCCAACTTTCGACCGCAGTTTTTTATGGAATGTCATTGTTTGTCCCCAGTAAGGTTTGGTATGTTGATACTTCGAGCTATAAGCTAACAGATGCCGCTAAAATGTCGATTTCGGAAAAAATGGAACCTCATCGTTTTTCCACTGGACCCATCAAATATGATTGCACTAAAACTTGATAGAAATCACCGATAAAAATCGAGAAAACCATATTCGGCACCAAAATCTAATGTAATTGTGTCGGATGAAAAGTCCGTTCAAAACACCCATATGATCAATATATTTTTTTAATTTTAGCACAATTGATCATTGACATACCATACTGAGAGATTCCATCAGAAAAATTCACACAGGGTGCAAATCATCTATTAGAAAATCTTCAACCGCGAAAGTATTATTCCAGTTCAAAGTGAAGTAATGTTTATCAAAAAAATCTGTATAAATAATGATAACGTGGCAACGCACTATCCGATCTGAAAATATGGGATCACAGAGAGTTCACATAAATAAAACACAGGGCGATTAATTGGAAAGTTGAATTTATTTTCCATGTTGGTATATGCACTTTATGAGAATTCTCTTCTCTACTTTATTTTTAAATTATCTGAACAAAAACATCTGAATTCCTGACAATCCAGATGTTGAGTCGTGAAGAATGCAGTACTGAATGAACACTCTGTATATACGAGAATGTTTTAAAAACATTTTGTTGAATAACTTTTTAATGAATGATAAATCGAATCATTATACTGCATATATTTTTTAAATTGTATCTTTGTCCTTAGTATCGATCTCTAGTATACTCGTTTATCTAAACAAAAAGAATTAATTAATCCTCTCTCAATAATGAATTTGATGCAATTGAAAAATGTTGTACCCATGGCGAACTTACCTATAATGCACTAGCTATAGAAATGATCAAGATAAGGCCATTTTTTGCGTCTTTTTTTATTTATCTTATATGTTTGACGACAACTATACATAACATAACCTAGCATAAGACGGATCTTATTAGTATTTCACTCAACACCTGTGCTTGTGTATTTTGATAATTTTACTGTGCAGCACATTGTTTAGCTTCAGAAGATGCTGTTCCGTCTTTGGCTTATGTAGCCAGCAGCGTACCTTGAAATTAATTAGGGGGATGCTACAGGTTACAGTTCAAAGATTATTCCATCTATCACCGAATTATTTATTTAAATTTTTTACAAAACTTGGCCTGTGGTGTAATGCTTATCACCCAAAGTATCCTCGTAAGTGCGCCACCTCATGTACCTTTTATTTATGTCCATTTTCAATATCGTGAAAATTCAGTGTGAAACAAGAAAGAAATCAAATGGAATAAATATTATTATTATTGGGCAGAAATTCCGGGTTGTCTTCAATACATTCTTCACAATTAGTTAATGAACTTCCTTCAAGCAATGCCTTATCCCTTGATCTCTAAATAAAACAAAATAACTAACTATAAGGCACATTTAATGATTCTTCCCAATCATACAAAAATACGCTTCATAAATAAACAATATAAATATCAAACAAGTCAATATATAGATATGGGCAGTGTTAGTAGTGCACACTATATGAAATAATTTTGTCCAAAATCAACTATGCTCCACAAATTAATTTATATGCATTCAGAATTCAGATACTAGTTCTTTTAAATAACCAACCTCAAAAGTGATTTCCCATAAACAAGTAGCTATAGCTTCACAATATGCACAAATAAAGCTTTCAAAATGTAATTTTTCTTTGAAATGAGAAGACTGAGAATGGACATATAAATATCAAAAACGCTGTTTTCCATGTTTAGATAAAGTTTTGCCAAAAACTCAACTTTGGAAGATCGTGAGAAAGCAGCGTTTACACGTACCTCAATAGGAGTTATCAGCACCAAAATATGGATTATTTTTAAACAAATAATGTGCACTAAAAGAAGTATTTCACATTTACCATCTACCCTAGAAATGGTCTCAAAATAAAAATTTCCTGTTCTACTGAATTTATATTTCTTCTGAAAAATACTTTAGTAGCAATGTCAGTCTTATTTGTATTTGATCAATAAATACTGTGAGATCAGGCTAGCCATTTCCATAAAACCAAGTAAGTTTCCACTGCATTTCAAATACCTTCTGCATATCAGTCCCATTAGAATTTTGCTTCAGTCATGGATGATCTAAAACTGCTCTTCCCAAATTTTAGAGAATACTACTTTGCTGTCAGTATAGGATAAACCTTTACATTTCATAATTTTTTTGAAATAATGTGAGCCCTGCAAGACAAGCGTCTAGCCGTACCCTTCTACGTTTGATCCCGCGGTTCCGCATGCGCACTGTGTCCGCGCTAAATTTGAATACCCATTTCATTGTTGTATGCTGTGAGTAATTGTGAAGTAATCGAATGATTTTTAGACTTCTTCGTTTGCACGAATTTCAGTTAAATTCTAGTTGAAATTAAATCCACAATTAAATCAAAATATCTTTGTACCACATGGTTTGATCTATAGCTGTCATGTTGATTTAATTATTAGTTAATAGTCATTAATTAAATAAGCCGAATTATAATTCAAATTGGTACAAACAGCCCTTAGGTGGGTACTGATTTGGTTTTTTGTTTAATAAACTGTTTAAAAAGACTTCATGCACTATTTGTAACAAATCGTTTTACGATGTTATTAGTTTGAGAGTTCATGTAAAAAAGTTCATAAATATTTTTTTCCGCTGCCGACACTGTAAATAGTCCATACATGCTTAGCAACAAAACAGGTAAATGGCCTATATCATTCGTTTACTAATTCATCTTGACAACGGAACTTAATAGTGTCATTTACAGGCCTAGGGTAATAATGACTTTGACAAGTAATACCTTCAGCTTCATTCATATCAATTTTTAGGTTATGAGACCTTTTGAATATTATTGTTGTCTGCTTATTCGGTAACTTAGTTACACGCACAAGCAACTTAGAATGAAATAGCGAACGAATAATCATGAAGGAAGGGTAAGAAAACAAACTTCAATTCAGGCAAATTTTGAGAAATGTCAACAAGCAGCGGGAAAAACGTAATAAGTAACACGGAATGTATCGACTGTTATCATCCTCGGCAAGCGACAAGCCTCGGCTTTGCCTCGGCTCGTACTCGCTCACCTCGAATGTTAACACGTCTTTACATTCCTTGTTACTTAAATAACTATTCCGTGTACATTGATAAAAGGATATAAAAAAAATGTAAATCTACCTACAATTGATGTTTTGGAAGAGATTCTTCCCTGACTTCATCAAGGATGGTTTGGAAGGGGATTTTAGCAGTAATTTTGGCAACTATAGTTTCTCTTTCAGATTTAGACGAAATGATGTGACCTAATTCTTGATTATGGCTAATATGTCTATTCACAAACTCTATTTCACATTCTTCATTATTCAAAACCGTAACTACAATTTGAGTTGGGCAATATCTGTTGATTATCGGTTCCTTATACCTTCAAGTATCTAATGCCAGAACCCTCTGGATTGTATGTGCCAGATCGGTGGCATATGAATCTACTTTTTCTTGAAATTTTTCATGGAGTAAAAACCATATATTTATTAATAAATTGACTTTTCAAATCTTTTTCGACTTATCTTTTCCAGCAATGAAATTCATCTTTGTTGGAGAATTTTAAGTTCTAGAATGAGAGCTTTATGTCATGAACTACTTTAAAATTATTCAATACCTTCGATTTTTCAAAATTTCCTTCACTACATAAACAACATTTGAATTTTTCTACCTTCTTTACACTCTCATCGGAGGTCCCTTCCAGTATTTTTGGTATATATTATATATTCCAACAGAATACCCTGTAAAACACCTCACAATAAAAACATTATTCAGCAGAGATGTCTCTTCAAAACTAACAAAGCCGTTTCTAAACGACCTAGTGAATTAATCATTCCAGATGATATGGAGAATATTGCATTAATCTTATGTATCCACCGAAAACGTAGGTAATTTTTATAAAGTTCTTTATACATTACTTTGTGTTTAATATGTCCAGTTAAAAAAACCTTTCTTAAAACAGTAATGAGATGTTTGTGCCATCTTTCTTTCTTAACTTTTGTCCGTGAGCTTTCTATCGGCGCTATCTGGATATGCCACGCTGCGAGAAATCCGTTCCCATCCAGCATCTAACCGGCGTAGAGAGCGCAGCTGTATCGGGGGGACGCAGTTGTCTTGCTCGAGGTAATACTGCATCCCATATTAAATTTTACTTTTTAATTTTTAACAAACCCCATAATCTTGGGTCGATGCACGTCCTCAGACGGCGGACATTACACACATTAACCTGACTTCCAACACAAGGCCACCGTCTGACCTCAATAAAATAACTTTGATCTTAGCCTAACATATCCTGAGCACACCTGAGTTTTGTCAAATATCAGTTCCCAAATTATTTTGTGAACACATGATAAATTTCTATTTTGAATTTGCCTCGGAAACAATGCGCATGCGGAACTACGGGATCAAAAGAAGAACGGTACGACTAGACGCTTATAAATTAACAGTGCTACTCCTAAGAAGGCGTATGTAGCTAGTAATAAAGCCTACCCAGAACACATAGGAGCGCAATTAGCCTTATTCGATGCAATCCAAATTATAAATTTTTTTGGGAAATATTGAGAAGCCACATAGGTAATGTTATAGGTATTCATTAGTTCAATAGTTAGAACTTTAAAAAATGGTAGTTTCATATAAAAAAGGTAAATTATGCATCAATAATCAATACATTTATGACTGTAAAAACAACTGAGAGGTTAAAACATTTGATCTTTCCAGAGTAACAACGCAACATACCTACTGAAAATACTACAATTCCTGTACCCAGAATTTTATAAATAACAGAAAAATGTGTTATTCTTTTTAGGAATTGCTGATACTGATATTTCACCAAATATTTAAAATAAATCGTTATTTTGAGACCCAATTCAATTCGAAAGATTCAACTAATATTAAAATCACAAAATTTGAAATCGTTTTCTAATAAATCGGATAAGAACATGTCAGTCACGAACTCTCATATTCCAGATACTGGACCTTCTTACACCTACTGTGGGCCTAGCTACCGAACTAAATTTGAACTTGTTGATTTGAACTTTGGCTCCCAGACCATCTTGAACTATTCTAAGTTCGTCAATGTCGATATAACCGCCATGAATATCCAGGTAGGAGAGGTTATATACTTTTTTGAGGAACCTGAAATAAAACTTCCCTATTAAAGTTTTCTAAATCGCTTAGAACCTGAAATAAAAGGGTGCTAATTTGACATTACTGTTGAAATACAGCAGAAATGAGAAGAAAGTTAATAACAATAGGCGTGTTCCGTTTCATGCATTGAGGACATAATGCGCATATGACCGTTCCGTTTCCTACATTAGGAGCGCATTGACACGCCCACTTTTATATTCCCCTCTTTGGCCTTGAGACATCGAAAGTGCATGAGCTACTGCCCGTTCGTCTAGCAGCGATGAATGCGATCCAAATTAGATCTGTCAAACTCAAAAGTCACGTTCAAACAGAAACGTCAGAAACCGAATTAAAAGTTTAAATTTGATATTTGATGAAGTGTCGAGTATCGTGCATTATCACATTTACCTGATTTACCGTACAATGGAAGAAAAAATCGTCATTTCATTCAACATCATATCGTCGGTCTCATGCCAAAACCACGAATGTGCAATTTGCCATTTCAAATGAGAAGAGTTTTAAGAATATTCGTACTTATTGCTTTGAAAACCTAGGTAAGTTTTCACATTCGCGAATTCACTCTCGTTCACAGTAGACAACCTGATAGCACTTTCGTGAGTTTGGCATTGAAAATTTTGGTAGAAAATTAGTATTTTACATATTGAAGTCAGAACCCTGGAATTAGCATATTCGCGGTTTTGGCGTGGGACAGACGATATTATCCTCATAACTATCACTTGTATCAGAATCTGAGCTACTCTCATTTTCACAGAGCTCGCCTCCTACTCTTGCCATTAACACTTTCGTTCGACCCATATTAATTTATTTATTAGATTAACAGATTTGTTTTTGTTACATAAGAATTTGGTTAACTGATAAAGTGATGAATGTCAACATCTTCGGGAAACAATATTCATACTTATATATCTAAACTGTATACATGTAAAAGGTCTATCTGTTTGTATGCAGTATAAATAAATAAATAAATGTTAAATAAATGTTACAACCAAAACGGCATGCACCACGCAAGCAAAAATCATTCCGATTCAACCCACCAACGTCAATGTTAGTTGAAACGGAACGCTTGATTATGTCTGCAACAGTGATGCGATGAAACGGAACACGCTTAATAATAACAGTAAAATAATTGAATAATTAGAAATGCGTTTTTTGTTAGATGCTACTTTCACACAAAATATCAGATCGGTGCATTTTTCACTGAGAAAATTCGGGAAAACGTCGAATAGAAGACCATTTTTCAAAAATTCATAATTTTTATAAATCTGAAGCTGGACAAACAAAATTGCGGAAACTGATAGAGGATAACATGTGGTTAAACTGAGTGCAAGATGGGTTTTGTCTGATGTGTAGTTTTTGCACAATCGCGTTATAAACAATTGTTTGGAGAAAACTCTTAGAACCTTTTTTAACGTACTCTAAAAAACCTTTATTTTTTATAAAAGTTCCTATAGTATATTCCAATCCGAGGTTCAGTAAATGTAAACAAAAGCACGTGAATGTAATTGTCGCAATGAGGACAAAATATTATTGCAATGTAGTTTCAATGTATTAAAATTAATAATTTTAGAAATATAAATTTGCAATACCTTGATACCAATGAAAATTGAAAGGAAATTATTAAAAAGATTATACAAGGTGACGCAAAAGTACATATATAATTAATCTGATGGTATGAAATAAAAAATAAAAATGAAGATGTTTGTCGGGAATTTCTTTAGTTTGTTTATAAAAGTTGTAAATACCACTAAGAGCTGTATTTATAAAGTCATGATACACAATGTTCTAATTTTAAACAAATATTTTGAAAAAGTTGGGAATAGATAGACTGTCTTTGAACTGTTCATGCTTATACACGTTTAAAATCATTTCCTTGGTTTTTATG
The DNA here is from genome assembly GCA_944452925.2 of Chrysolina oricalcia. Taxonomy (NCBI): domain Eukaryota; kingdom Metazoa; phylum Arthropoda; class Insecta; order Coleoptera; family Chrysomelidae; genus Chrysolina; species Chrysolina oricalcia. The sequence continues at coordinate 9,593,913 of OX101816.2, forward strand.
CCGAAATGAGACTTTTTCGACCTTTGCCTAGGAGACAAAGAAATGTCAGTAGGCTCATCAGTTGTATCCGTGCCAGAAATGTTCAAGTGTCCTGGATATATATTTAATATACCAAACAAGTATTTAAACAATACACTTAAACTTTCGGTATAAACTCGAGGAGCAAACACACTGTTATTTAATATACCTACTTCGAAAGTATTTGAATTAGACACAATATTCAAACTACAAAAAGATGCAATTTAAACAACATAATTAAACTCAATAAATTGGATGCAACGTCGATGCACTTCACTTCGCACTGAATCTGAGCTGAGTACGCACCTGCATCGAAACAGTGAAGAGCAGTTGAAGGAGTTTATGGTCGTTTGACCAATACCGTTGCAGATTTCAGCAAGCCGGGAAGCGATCACGTGCTGATCATTGTTTACATGCGCTGAATCTTGGATTGGAATTTACTATAGTGTCAAAACTAAAGCAAAGTATGAAGAGAATAATGTTGATTCCTATTTTTTCGTTGTACAAAAATAGTGAAAATCTCACCCTATCTTCCACCCCATTTGGAAAAAATCATTGCCACTTTATGTTCTTATATTACGTTCTGAGTGTTCGACAAGTTTAAAGTACGTATTTTTTAAAAAAAATTGTCTATTTTTCGAGGTTTCCCCGGATTTTCTCAGTGAAAAATACACAGATCCGGTCGTCTGAAAATCCATTTTGTAGGTTTTATAAATCTCTACAAAAGTTCCATTGACTGTTCCTGGAATAATCTTTCCAAAAAAACAAAAAAGTTGTAATTTTTTTCACAATTGCTTGTTCAAAAAATTCCACAAAGCGATTTTGCTGGAGCAAAAACTGGTTTTCATTAACGAACTATCTTATAAAAATTAGAATTAGTCTACCCTGTGCCGGGGGTTGATTTTTCCCTTCTCGGAGGTGAAAAATTTTTCATTGAAAATAAGTGCGGAAATCGATAAATTGACTAATTCTAAGCAACTTTTGTTCTATGAAGTTTTTTTTCAAAGTCAATACTTTTCGACTTATTCGCGAGTGAAATTGTCGGTTTTCAGGCAAAAAACAGGTTTTCACATTCCTTTTCGCGAATAACTGGAAAAATATGCATTTAATCGAAACACCTGTGGAAAACAAAATTATAGCTTATAAAAAACAAAGAAAATCGTGTATTTATGATGTATTCAGACCCAATACAAACGGAATTATTGTTTGTTAAAACTTGTTTGGTATTTTCAAACGCCAAAATGGAAAGTTTCTACGTACAATAACCAAAAACCAATGCATTTTTCGGGGAAAACTCATGGAACATTTTTTAACGTCCTCTAAAAAATCTTTATTTTTATTTTTTATAAAACTTTCTAGCATCAAAACTAAGCGAGGTATGAAGAGAATAATTTCGATTCCTATTTTTTCGTTGGAAAAAAATAGTGAAAATCTCGCCCTCTCTTCCGCCCCATTTGGAAAAAATCGTTGCCACTTTACAATTAACTTTATTTATGTTCTTTAATACGTTCTGAGTGTGAAAAAAATAAAGCTTGAAGAGAGAAAATCATTTTCGTAATTTAGCGAAAAATCGCCTTTTCTTCAAAATAACTCAAAAACTATTGATGAAAAGCAAAATTTTGTATAGTACAAAATTGTAGGTTGTTCTTTTCTGAAAATTTTGGAGTTAAATATGGCCATTTGAAGCTTGCGTGTGTTCGCGCAAAGTACCTTTTTTGAGCCCTTTTAGCATGAACCATTTTAAAAATAAGATCTGAAAAAAAAAATTAGATGATTTAGCTCTTAAAAAAACCTACAAAATGCTTTTTTGAAGGACTTGATTGCTTAAAAACTAAGCGAGTTATGGGAAAAAATCAAAAGCACATTTTTGTAGAAATTAGAATATGTATATTAGTATATTGATGAATACACATAGTGGCTATAGTTTTCACCCTAAAAAAATTGAAAGCAACCCCGAGTACAGAAGTAACTTTAAAGTAGAGCCCAAATCTAAATTTTCATACAAATGGGTTTCCCTGTTACTTAACTTTTCAATGATAACTATCACAAGGGTGGTTTTTAGGGGTCGAAACTGTTTAATAGATCAGAAATTGTCTAACGAGGTTAATTCAACGTATTTACAGATGAGTGCACGCTCGAAACTAGTATCTTATAAATTTTTTCGAATAGGGGTAGTTTTCACCTCTAATAAATAAAAATAAACCACCGGCACAAGCTCAACTTTAAAGTAGAGGGTAAATAGAACCTAAATCCAAATTTTAATGCAAATCGATACTGTTTAATCAGTTAGATAACTGCTTAATAACATGTTAATTATTATTTTTTGATATAAGGGGTGCTTGTTAAGGGCTGAAACTGATTAATGAATCATAAATTATATTAAAAATTGTCAAATGCCTTTCATTTACCTGATATAAATATGATTTCAGTTGATTACATGCTCCAATCTATTTTTTTAATATTTTCGAATAGAGGTGGTTTTTACCCCTACAAAAAAGCAACCCTCGGCACATGGTAGATTTTGAAATAGAGGGTAAGTAGAACCTAAATCCAAATTTTCATACAAATCAGTGCTGTATGGGATAAATACACAGTTAACACTTTTTTTTACCGTCATTGACTGGATTAATAGGCCACTTGTGTCTTTTACTTTGTGGGGAAAAAGCTCTATAGCTTGGTCTAAATCCTTTAAATCCAAAATATGAAAATCCAAATCACTACCAATTTTAAATCGACAACCAGAAAAAAGTTCAGCAAAAAAATAGGATAATTGAAAATATAACAAATTGAATAACTTACAATAATGACTTATAAGGTATCAAATAACATCTGGAAAGCGCAAGAAAATTGAGGTCTTCTAATACTGTTAAATGTTTGACAGACTCTCCGGTTATTGCAGTGCAGTCTGACAAATCTAGCTCCCTGAGACGAGGACAGCTTGTTACCAAAGCTGACACATCTAAAACAAAATAAACTCAATACCACCCTGTAACTTGAGATGCATGGAACAATTGAAAAAAAACATCTCAATAAAATTCGCACTAGTAAGAGAGCACGAAAAAAAAAGCAGTAAGTTATTTCAACACCAAAGAGAAAATTAATTAATTCATAATCAAAATTACTAGTTTAAAAATATTCATGAAAAAGTTATATTCGTGCCAATAAAGTTATCTTCTTATTCAATTTCAAATATGAATAATTTTTAATGTTTTCAAGGTAGCTTTTGAATGTAAAAAAGTCACTTACTCTTATCAGATATTAATTTCCTACATCCAGAAAAATTCAGCCTATCCATTGTAGATGGCAAATTTTCACAGACATACTGAATGCTGGATGCGTTCATGTAAGTCCAGGCAATGTTCAGTTCTCTAATTCTGCAAAAAAAATCATACATTTATAAACATTTCCAAATTGTGCCTTTTTCGTGTCTATTTGTCTGCCTGTTTTTCCTTCCTTACTTTACTTTCAAAACACTGCAGTAATGAATATTATTTGTTAAACTGAAAAAAGTTGATCTGAGCGAAAAAAAATCAAAAGATGACTTTTGTGTAATTTTAATTGTTTAATCAAGAATAGAAATCTCTTTATTGCATGTCCATTGACTACAATAAAAACATTTTTTTTTATAATTAAGAAAAGACGTTTTTTATTGCATGCCTTAATTTTGAACAATTTCTAAGACTAGACTATTGATAGGGAATCAATAACAGGTACACCCCAGTTTTTGATGATTTGGGTTAAAAAAATTTATTATGTTGTCCCAGGGATGTGATTTTTATGTTTGTTATCAAAAACAAAGCAAGAAACAAAAAAATCCTAAAAATTTGTAGTTTTAGTTGATTAATGCGAAAAAAATACAAAAATTGCAAAAATATTGGTTAAGGTGCCTCCTGGAACGCCACTGGACATGATAATTTTAATCTAATTAGTGCTAAATTAGCCTCTCACTACCCGGAAACAGTGCCAAATATCAACAAAATCGTGTGAAGGATTATCAGGATATTTTTGAAAAAACGATTACTTTTAAAAATGATACGCTGTGCCTTGAAAAAGAAACATTACCGGACCTATGTTTATATAAACTTTTCACCTTAGAATCACTTAAAGAAAAAATCACCCGTTCAAGTTTGGCCACATACTTACATAACACCCTGAATTTTGTAAGGTTTAGAAAACCATAATCGAACATTTCACAACATGTTAAAATTGATGAAGCTGGAAGTGAACAAAAAATCTTTCAATTTGGTGTGCCACAGGGAACAGTTTTGGAACCACTGCTATTTACTATCTATCTCAATGACCTTTTTTATATTATTACTATAGGTGAAATTCATAGTTTTGCAGATGATACAGTTATATTATATGGAGGAAAAAACTGGTTTGAATTAGAGACTAAGACCACATTAGATTTCAAAAAGATTGAAAATTGATTTGATTATAACCTACTCACAATAAACTTTGAAAAAAAACGAAATATATGCCATTCACATTTTATAATAGTACTCTCCCAGACTTAGGACCACTAATAATTATTGATAATAATACTAGAATAGAAAAAACAGATAGGATCAAGTACTTAGGAATTATGCTTGACAGACATCTTAAATGGGACATCAAGTAGAATTCCTATTGAGGAAATTACGAAATTTATTATCAAAATTCAAGTATCTCAACATTCTTTATTTTTCATTAATACAGTCTCAATTGAATTGTGGGATTCTGGCTTGGGGAGGAGTCATGAAATCCCACCTCAGAAATCTTAATGTTATTCAGAAAAGGTTTTTGAAAATCATATATAGTAGAAGTTATTTATATCCAAGTGAAAAACTGTACAAAGAATCAAAGAAAATGGATATTAGACAATTATTTGGATACAACAATTATTTATATCTACAAACATGAAACGAATATAAACTTCAATAATCATATTAATTATAATACAAGAAATAAAAATAGTGTCACAGTGAAAAATGAAGTTAAAAAAACAAGATCTCAGAAAAATTTCAAATATTCCTTGCCATTTTACCATGATTTAATTCCGAATCATATAAAAGCAATCAGGTCATTATTCATTAAAAAACAATAATTGAAAAAATAGATCAAAATTTATTTCATATCTTTCACTTCAATTGACCCAGGTAGTTTATTTTTAGTATCATTTTGTTGAATTTTAAAAATGTACAAAACATATACCCACATGTAATTCTTACCTGAAATTTCTCCCAACAAGTTTTTAACTTCGCGGGTATAATTAAAACGTTTTCGTGCAATCGTACGCGAAGTCAGTATTTCGCGTTCTCAGCACAGTCCGCGAAATTTAATTTCGCGGCCGTTTCCCATAGCAACGGCCGCGAAACCAAACGTCACTTTCAAAAATGTTTTCAGACATCGTCTTAACATTCTGTTTGTCACACCAATCTTTAAACTCGCCGTAACATTTTTCGTACTGCCGTTTAGATTTTTCGGGTATTAGAACGGAAAGCGCCGAATTTACAACGCTTTTGAGTTCAGGAGGAGTGGAAGGTACTGAAATATCGCTATCAGTATCAGACATTTTGCGTTTTGACAAGAACTGTCAAAATATTTTGTATATATTGAAACATATCATTTCCATAGCACATGGTGATATTGTTAAATAAATTGAACTGCTGTTGATTTTAGAGCAATAATATATTTATTTACAACTATCTATTTTAATAATTTTAACGATTGCACGAAAAATAGTGTGTATGCCATGGCCGCCAAACTCTTTAACGACCTCAAGATTATCTTGCCTCGGCCGCAAGCGGCCTCGGCGATAACTGTTCTTTCGGTACGTTAAAAAGGTATTTCGCGGCCTTAGCATACAAGTAACTATTATTCACCTTTTTATACAAATTGATGTAATGCTTTTTTATTGAATTTTTAATAAACTTCATTATTATTATTATTAATATAAATATCAGGACATTAGTCAACAACTTACACCTCATAAACCAAAAAGACTTACTTTCTACAATTAGTCAACAAATACTTCAGTCCATCTTCCATCATTCCAGTGACCATTGCAAAGTTGATAACCTCAATATCTTTATTAGCAGACAACGATATCAAAACATCATCATTTACAGGTACGTTTTCCAGGCTTAGTTTTTTCAGTCTCTTACATTTTCCGAAAAGTACAACCAGACTTGCAGTAGTTATGAATGACATACTCAAATCCAAATAGAGTAGTCGAGATTTGAAGTCTGGAGAGGCAGCTTCCATGTCTTGCAATATGGGTGGATATGATATCTGAGAAAAAGAAGCAATGAATTACCCCAAATTAGTTATTTTACACTAATAATGTTATTTTAATTTATATCAAATATATCACTTTTTTGGTACTTAACATTTTACCAAACAACGCAATTGAAATTTCTTAACTATTAATGTAGCATATAGAAAATATTTTTTTATGAAAATTTACGTATGTCACTGTCTGATTCAAATTTCCTAGCTAGAATTTCCGTCTAGCTACATTCTCCAACAGAGTAAATTTTTTAAATAATCACGCTATAGGTAAGTGAAATAAAGAGGTTGACACAAACATACAAAACACACTGTATCTATCGAGAGAGTTAAAATAATTTTCGTACTACTGAAATTCGAAAAATAAAAAAGGGTTCTAACAATACTAAACATGATAAATGGTTCCATTAAAAAAATTGCAGATGACGTCACTCCTCCACCAATGACTCACAAAAAATAAAAGATTTGAATTCACGAAATGTGGGTGTTAAAAAAAGGAAGGGGGTGTAGAAAAATGAAGGGGGTCGTTAAAAACGAAGGGGGCGTTAAAAAAACAAACGGGGCCGTTAAAAAAGGAAGGAGGTCGTTAAAAAACAAGGAGGCCGTTAAAAAAAGGAAGGGGCGTTCAATAAGGAAGAGGGCGTTAGAAAAGGAAGGGGGAATTGAAGGATGTGGGACTTGAAGGGGTGCCCAAAAAAAGAGTCCAAAAAAGAGTGCCAAAAAGAGTGCAAAAAAAAGTGCTAAAAAAGAGTGCAAAAAAGAGTTCTAAAAAAGAGAATGCCAAAAAGAGTTCTCAAAAAAAGAATGCCAAAAAAAGAGTGCAAAAAAAGAGTGCCAAAAAAAGAGTGCCAAAAAAAGAGCGCCAAAGAGTTCCAAAAAAAGAGAACAAAAAAGAGAACCAAAAAAGAGAACAAAAAAGAGAGCCAAAAAAGAGCGCAAAAAAGAGCGCCAAAAAAGAGCCATAAAAAAGAGCGCCAAAAAGAAAGAGCACCAAAAATCCGATCTTTTTTCAATAATTCTTAACTAAGAAAAATGGACAATACCATACATTTAGATATACTGTATCGTTCCTTTTTAATTCTGTATTTCATATCCATAAGTTTCTGACGAGTGGAAACTTTTTTGTAATGACCCAATAAAGAAATGAAAGATCTGCCCTAAAATGATTTTCTACAGTTCAGCATCATATATGTCACTATGGATGGAATATGGTGATTGACACTTAGGCCAAGTTTTTGATATTGGAAAAATACAAAAATTTTGTCAATGGAATTTACCTCAGATCTGGCCAATCTTAAAATAATGACTTGTTTGCCTAATATTTTTCCTAGTTCTCCTCGGGGTAGATGTTTGTTAGATACATCCATCCTTGTCCAAAGGCTTTCATCCTGAGATAACCTATGAAATCTTCGAGATACTAAAGAAATATCTCTTAGGTACGTCTTTGGTAACCATCGTAATATATGCAAAATCACCTCATCTGATAGCATGTCGAAATAATCTGCAATGGAAAAAAATTAGATTTGTTTGTAACTAAAAGGTGTAAAAATAATAATAAGGTTTTGAAGAGAAACATTCTGTGAGTGATACTTCTGAATAACATTCTCCCTTATCTCATTCATAGATAAGAATCTCCAATGGAAACTGGACATTTAATAAATAATCAACTATCTGAATGAAAATGCAAATTTTCACTTTCAGATTTTTTCTCTCAAGTTATATAGGGTCTTTCTCAATATCTATCAGATGTAGTTCAATGTCCAGCGTGGCTTTTGCCGGGGAAGTAGTTGTTTTCTGTTAGATATTACAAAAAAGTTACTTCAATTTTATCGTAGGGTTTTTCCATTTCCAGAGGAGTCATGTATTGATTCAATTTTCAATTGAGAATGTTTCTCTTTAAAACATGAATCCCTTCCAAGAGAGGTTATCTTGTACGATGGAAAACAGCGACTAAATTCCAACTTTCAGTCGCAGATGATTCCACAACTGACTTAATGAACATCCTGTTCATATTTTCAATGAAATCAATAATAAGGTAAAATTCCGTTAACCGGGCGCTACAAGCTACAAAAAAAAAATTTTTGGGACTTACGTAGTTTGACCTCCTGAACAAAAAATCCAAATGAAATTTTTGGCGGTCTCAAGTAATTTCGGAGATACGGGCCTTTTTTGAAAGAGAATTGGCATTTTCTGGTACACGTTTCTTCTTTGAAAAACACACTCAAATGCCTCCTTATTTTCACCAGCACAATATACACACCCTAATTCACCAGTTTTAAACTTTTTTTTTCATTGAAAACAGTTTTTCATCAACAAATTGTAGCTTTTGCTAGCAAATGCAAAATCAACAAATTCATGCTGTTTTGTTTAGTGAATATCTGTCATTTCAGTTGTCAGGTTGGTAACAATGGAATTGACGGAAGGGCGTAGCTAATTTTGCGACATTGCCAATGTGATTCCAGAAATATTCAATTCACGTATCACATGGAATATTTTAGTGAATGAGTATGAAAAATGAGTTGATATAACCACAACATTTTCCCATCAACACATTTGAAACAATGGTACTCATTCTGTTACTAAATGACTAGCAAAATTCAAAAGAACGAGACAGATCACGGAAATGTGCGCAAACAAATATGAATATACTTGCGCCCAAAAAATAAAGAACATTTTTCACATAAAATAACCTACTTTAATGACTATAAATCAACCCGACAGACCCGATCTTATGCAAACCTAACCGAGCGTACCAGACTGTACGATACGGATAGGTTGCGTCTTTTCTATCTGTTTGCGCATGCGCATATACCAAAAATGAATGTTTGTGATCCGACACGTTTATTTAGGTAATTATTTGTTCGCAAAAAATGCCTGCTACATGCTCTGTCTATTTAAAAATATCTTTTGTGCATTCAAAATATTAATACCAAGATTTTTTTTTTCAATCCAGTTATCTGACAACGAAATGGCTTCTTTCATAACAAAGTACCCAGCCCCAATGTCTTTTACTGATTCAACAACAACAATGAGTCTTAATAACTTTATAAGAGTACTATGCGACGTTGTCAGATTCCCTAAAATTCCTGCATACTGAATACTCATGAATATGAAATGTTTGTAGTGAATAGTTTTCGGAAGTATTGGCGCCCTAGAGACTGGTAATTTTTTCATCAATAATAATAATAATAGTTCCTAATAAACACTCCAAGAGTGAACCATTCTTAGTGAAGATATTCAGCAAGAAATACGCAAGCAAAGCGAGCACGCGCATTCCTATTACTACTTTTTTAACTTATGTAACTTATCTCTTACTTCTTGGTGAATATATCTGCGAGAAAGACGCGAGCGAAGCGAACGCGCGCATTCCCATCACTACTTTATCGATTTCTGACAACTTTGAGTAGAAATTTTCATCCCTTATTCGTTAGTGAACAAGACCAGAAGAACGCGAGCGAAGCGAGCGCGCGCATTCCCATCACTACTTTGTCGATTTCTGTCAACATTGAGTAAAAATTTTCATCCCTTATTTGTCAGTGAACAAGACCAGAAATAGGCGAGTGAAGCGATCGCGCGCATTCTCTTCAAAGTTGACAGAAATCGACAAAGTAGTGATGGGAATGCGCGGGCTCGCCCGACATTTCGCAAATCCGCGCGCATTCTCTTCAAAGTTGACAGAAATCGACACAGTAGTGATGGGAATGCGCGCTCGCTTCGCTTGCGTTTTTCTGGTCTTGTTCACTAACAAATAAGGGATGCAAATTTCTACTCAAAGTTGACATAAATCGACAAAGTAGTGATGGGAATGCGCGCGCTCGCTTCGCTCGCGTTCTTCTGGTCTTGTTCACTAACGAATAAGGGATGAAAATTTCTACTCAAAGTTGTCAGAAATCGATAAAGTAGTGATGGGAATGCGCGCGTTCGCTTCGCTCGCGTCTTTCTCGCAGATATATTCACCAAGAAGTAAGAGATAAGTTACATAAGTTAAAAAAGTAGTAATAGGAATGCGCGTGCTCGCTTTGCTTGCGTATTTCTTGCTGAATATCTTCACTAAGAATGGTTCACTCTTGGAGTGTTTATTAGGAACTATTATTATTATTATTGATGAAAAAATTACCAGTCTCTAGGGCGCCAATACTTCCGAAAACTATTCACTACAAACATTTCATATTCATGAGTATTCAGTATGCAGGAATTTTAGGGAATCTGACAACGTCGCATTGTACTCTTATAAAGTTATTAAGACTCATTGTTGTTGTCGAGTCAGTAAAAGACATTGGGAGTGGATATTTTGTTATGAAAGAAGCCATTTCGTTGTCAGATAACTGGATTGAAAAAAAAATCTTGGTATTAATATCTTGAATGCACAAAAGATATTTTTAAATAGACAGAGCATGTAGCAGGCATTTTTTGCGAACAAATAATTACCTAAATAAACGTGTCGGATCACAAACATTTTTGGTATATGCGCATGCGCAAACAGATAAAAAAGACGCAACCTATCCGTATCGTATAGTCGGGTAAGCTCGGTTAGGTTTGCATAAGATCGGGTCTGTCGGGTTGATTTATAGTCATTAAAGTAGGTTATTTTATGTGAAAAGTGTTCTTTATTTTTTTGTGCGCAAGTATATTCATATTTGTTTGCGCACATTTCCGTAATCTGTCTCGTTCTTTTTAATTTTGCTAGTCATTTAGAAACAGAATGAGTAATATTGTTTCAAATGTGCAGTCAGAGTGTTGATGGGAAAATGTTGTGATGATATCAACTCATTTTTCATACTCATTCACTAAAATATTCTATGTGATACGCGAATTAAATATTTCCGGAATCACAATGGCAATGTCGCAAAATTAGCTACGCCCTTCCGTCAATTCCATTGTTACCAACCTGACAACTGAAATGACAGATATTCACTAAACAAAACAGCATGAATTTGTTGATTTTGTATTTGCTAGCAAAAGCTACAATTTGTTGATGAAAAACTGTTTTCAATGAAAAAAAAAAAAAGTGTAAAACTGGTGAATTAGGGTGTGTATATTGTGCTGGTGAAAATAAGGAGGCATTTGAGTGTGTTTTTCAAAGAAGAAACGTGTACCAGAAAATGCCAATTTTCTTTCAAAAAAGGCCCGTATCTCCGAAATTACTTGAGACCGCCAAAAATTTCATTTGGGTTTTTTGTTCAGGAGGTCAAACTACGTAAGTCCCAAAAAAAAAATTTTTTTGTTGCTTGTAGCGCCCGGTTAACGGAATTTTACCAATAATAATAATAATAGGTCTTTATTTCCCAAATATACATAAAATATAAGAGGAAAAACGCCGAAGATCAGATGGTGACACGCATTGGTAAACGTGTTACATGTGTTATTATTCTTAAGCGTAATACACTACGTCATACAAAGAAAAGTAAAAGAGAAATAAGATACAGTATATTATATCCCTCAAGGTAATCCTGATACTCCACAAAATACAATACAAGCATTTTTTTGTTATTATCCTTTTGATTACTCTATTAAACAAATGTCACTAAACAAATAAATAGTTGTCATTTTCATAGCTCACCTGAAAAATGTTAACTTTCATAGAATAGGTATTTACAGTAACAACTAGTCATTCAGAGTTTAATTAACAAAACTGGGAATAACATAGGGTATATTTTTTATACCAGGAAAAGAAATTATTCCAAAAATTTAATAATATAAAGGGCACATTTAAAAAATGTTAAATTTTATCACTGAAATCTGTACAATACTGGATTCATGAAAACCTTTCAAGACACTGAAATCTAATAATTAATTACAATAATAAAAAACTATCTTACTTGTTTTATTAGTAGGGCGAATCATTGGTTTTTTCACTAAAAGGGTATCCCATTCTCCCAGACTCAATTTGTCTAATGATTCCTTTGTTAAAGTCGATTCTAATAAAGTCAGCTGTAAATGAAAAATTCATAGAAATACTTATCAACTCAAGTTGTTATTCAACATTATCTAGACATTGTTAGGATTTATTGGTTGTCCACTATGGGGACATCTGAAATGGTAATAGATACAGTTTTGGGTAAACGCGAATCAAGTTGCGTAACAGAAGGAACATATACAAGGAAGAATGAAATTTCAAAAAATATCATTGATTTTCATAATATTTTGGAAACGCAAAATTTTTAAATTTCTCATTTAATTTTTTGTGATATTATCCTCAGAGCTAGAATAGGATAAAAAAGAATTCTTCACAGAAACTTTTTATATGCTTCCTATTGATGATATCAGGTTTACTGTCAACATTTTCTTATCGAGCAGCCATAATGAACTTTTAAAAAAAAATAAACATCCCTGTTTTGAATGATACAGTTTTTTGGAGTATTTTTCCTTCTGATTTCAATGATAAATTAGTTATGACGTATACAATACGTTTCGGACTCCCTTTGTTCATCATCATGGATTTTAAAAGAAATGTTCACCAATCATTTAACATGTCAACCCAGACTTTGGATTTTCTTTAGATCTATGATATCTAATTCCACCATTTTTTGACAATTATGGCCCATACCCAAAAATTTATAAAAAAATGCGAGTTAATCTGACATATAATGAAACTGCGTTCATGATACATCGAATTTTAGCGATGAAAAATACGTCAAAAAACTGTATTTTCTGAAACCGGCCCTGCTTCAAAGAAATTTTCATGAATCATTTAACATATCAACCCAGACTTTTGATTTTTTGCCGATTCAGTCCATACACCAAAGTTTCTTCAAAAATTCGAGATAATCTGTCACACAATGTAGCTGCAATGTGCGATTTTAGAATGAAAAATACCTCAAAAAACGGAATTTTTCGAAACACGGCATTATTTCAAATAAAAAAAAGGTGATGATGCTTGTACGATGACGAAACGTCGGACAGTAGAACAGGTATCACAAAAAAGCTAATAAAAAGTTTCTATAGAGAGGTATTATTTATATTTTCCAAGCTCTGACAATAAAACTACAAAACAATAAAATAAGAAATCAAAAATTTCAGTTTTTTCAAAATAATTTGAAAATCAAAAATAGTTTTGGAAATGTTATACTTTCTTATAGAATGGCTCTTTTGTTACGCGATCTTTTTCCCACAAAACTAAAACTGTAACCAAGTATTACCATTTCAGATATTCCCGTGATGGACAACCTTTTTTTGGACTTACTGTATCTGTGTCTATACTGGTCAATTGAATTGTCAGAGTTTTCAATTGTTCAAAGTAACATTAGCCACAAACCTCGCATTCGTACAGCTTAGTAAAAACGTACTCTCAAATAATTGATTTCTTTGCCATAACATACGATTTTGATTAAACTTATTTTTAGCTGATAGCTATAACAGTACATAAATGTGTGACCTTGTTAAATATTTCGTAAAAATGGGCAATACTGTTAATAAATAAATAAAATAATATAAAAATAAAGTTGTTTGACTTTATTCTGGCATTAAATATCAAATGAGCATACAAGTGCTCTAAATTTCTTCTATTCAAAATTATCTAGTTTCTTGAGTAGGTAATTTTTAAGCTCTAAATAGTTCAGTTTGAATTGAGGTTTATCCATTTATTAACTGCAATAATTTGATAACAGCGACTCTAGAATATTTTATGTCTGGACTTTTGCTATACATCTCTCTAAAATGGCCAGCATAATAAAGCTGTTAGGCCCAAAACCGAACTATCACAATCTATGGTGACTGACATATATGTAAACTTAGATGTCACCTTATCACATACACACATACTTTTCACTTAGAGAGTGGCCAATGAAGAAACCCCGAATGGAAGAGAATATGAACCAAAGTAAAACAAGATCCAAACTACATATCTTCCTATTAATTTCACTGTCAGGAACTTGTAATATTGATAGATTCTGGTAATTGTGTCTTGTTATCAATGTAACTTGCAGATTCATGTATGGAAGGATGTGAGAAATTCAAGACATAGTTTTTAATATAACTTCCAGATTCATCAATGAAAGAGAGAAATCCATTACCTGCTTATCTCTACTATTCGGTGTCATAGAAACGCAGGAAACATCAATAGCTCCTGGTTCATCCTTATTAAAAATTGTATCATCGTCTGTGAGTTCCTCTTCAGGATCACCATCCAAACGACCAACTCCGTGGTCAAAGATTTCATGAAGGACCACATCGCTTTTGTTTAAGCTCCACCTACCACTTTTATCGAGTTCATCAACTTCTTCATCATACCTGGCACGTTTGCTAAAATATATAAAAATTGAAAATACCAAATAAAACCAATTGTTTTTTACTTTACCGTGCGGGAGATCTACCAATATTCACGTCAACAGGTTGTAATATGCTGGACATTGCTAAACTCTACTAATTTTCCACAAATTATGATGTCTTTCATCAATGCATTTTCGTCATTCCCTCCAAACGCCAAAGAAGCACCAAAGCAAATGCAAAAACTGAAAGGTTGTGGATTTTTTTTATATTATTATGTTGGCAGGTCTGCAAAAAAGACACCGATAAAATCAGTTCCTTTTATAAAAGGCGGCAAAAGTTATGACACTCTTTCTTTAAAATATTCAGTAATACAAAGAACTACGACAGAATAACGTAACAGACGTGTTTCGAATCCCATTTTTACAAAAATTTTAACATTTTTTTTCATCAGTAAAATGTTATGAAAAACTTATAATCGAAAAACTAAAATACTATTTTGAATGTCCCCCTTTCTAACGCATTGTGTTGACATATATAGGACATATGTGGACATTTGGCATTTGACAGATTCCATATGCGATAGGTTGGGTTAGGTTCACAGAACTAGAACTATACATATCTGGAATATAGTTCTGTGGTTATGTTAGCGATGTGGGCTCAAGGACATATATCTATTAACTACGATTATGGATAATAAAGAAAGCCTATGTTAAGATGTCTAAAAACCATGGTGTGTCGACTCATACCTGCAAAACTGTGGGATAAAACGAGAGACAATTCGCCAGCTTGATTAAGAGAAAACAAATGAAATCGTGGCCTGTTTCCCAAATATTCCGCATTTGCGTGTACCGCCACGGTCGGTTTTCTTGTTAGGGTAAATTCACAAGCACAGAAGTTTTCAAGTATTGTCGACGGATGAACTGAATAGAGAAACCTAATTATGGAAATTTACTGAATCACAATCACCAATCAGTTTTATTTGTTACATTTTCGACTCATTTTTATAATTTTTTACTGAAATGCAATTAACTACAACAATAACCACGCATTTCATTTGGAAGTATCGAAATTAAGCTTCATGAAAATTCATCATTAGAACCTGTCAATCTTGTGCTAATATAATCAGGAACGATTAGATATTCACAAATTTCATTCAATGTTTCGCCAACACAGCAGCTTCTTCACTGTCTGAATAAAGTTTGTGGAGATCGAATCGTTTTCTGTGTATTTTATACAATTACTATGGATCTTCATCAAGTAACGGCCGAGTCAATCAGACAAATTCAATTATCATTGATGATGAATTTCTAAGAAAATATGCAGCAAAATGGACAAACACATTAATAATAGTCATCAATACAGGGTAATTGCACTATGAAATTTAGATTCCGTCACAACTATTCATTTTTGAACAGTATTTGAAGTTTGTTGAAATTCCATAAAATTGACAACAGTCGTCATGACATAATATATTATGTGTTGCTTGCTATTCTGTCTGATGGCGCATGGTTTTGGATCGTACAATCTGACGAATTCACGGTCTACACAATCCGGTTTGACAAAGTACGAATTTGATAAAATTCGAATCTGTTCAAATGCACTCCTGCTGTATTCATTTTCTGTCGTAATACTGCTTCGATGGAATCATTTTCTGATAATTTCCCATTTCTTTGAAATACTAGTTTAGATTTTTACTGGTTTACATTTTTATCGTTCCTGCAGAATGCAGTCTCCATTTTATCATTATAGAAATGTAATTTCTGACAGGATACGATCGCCATATGTACAGTTGACAAATGTCCGGTCGCCAAAGTACGGTTCTTACATAATACGAATCTGTTTGTTTACTAATTTGAGTTTTTACATTCTGACGAATTTCCTGTCGGATATTTTACATTCTGCTAATATGTATGGACCCGTATTGTGGTAATATCCTTTAATCCTTTGAAAATAATTGATTATTGTAATTATTACCCAGTGGACATAGTAAACATAACCCTTTTATAACTGTAATTTCAAACAGTTTCAAGGTCGTCAAGTCAACCAAATGACCGCGCTGATCTAACTATATTGGTCAGACGAGTGACTTGACTCAGCCTAGTATATGATATGCTGAATATTTCTGATGTCTCAACTTTTTGAGTTGCAAAATTCGATGTTTTTCTTGTTGTGAATGACTTTTGCTTCTATTTAATTTCCGATTCTACTACACACCAATCTGGAAAAATAATTTTGTGTCCATATTTTTATCATGTAGCAATATTCTTTATTTTGCTTTCCCATATATGAATAAAATTTTAGAATCTGCTCACTAATCAGGAAACAGTATTTATAAAGTGCACGGCACGGCACGCTTTGTAAGTGGTCACTGTAATGGCGGTAAGTTTGAATGACCGACAGGAAGAAGGCAAACTGAGTTGAAAATGCGTGAATTACTAGCCAACCTGACCTAACCTGACCATCCAAAATTGTTACTAACCTAGCATTGGTCGGAAAGGTTATGCCGTGCATTTTATTGTATAGTGTGTTCACAGAACTATATTCAGAGTATAGTTCTGTGGTGTTTATTATATTTCTATAGTTCCTTGTGACTTGTGTCAAAAAGTAGATTCCTTGCAGGGTTCTTATGTTATGATTCCTTGTTCTCTGTGCTGTGTTTTTGTTTAATGTGGAATTTGATGTGATCGGCTGACTGCAGTATTTAAACTAACCTCAAATTATGTCTTTATTATTCTCTCAAATAAATAGAGTAGCTTTTCAGAAGACTTTACAATTTCTTAATTCTCCAAAGGTACTTATGTATAAGTAAAGTAACTGACGAATTAAATTTCTCACTTTTTAGGCTTTACTGAGATGTCGGCCTGCGATAAATTTCCGAAACTACAGCAATAATGCTCCTTTACCAAAACGGAAATCGCTTCCAGGGAAAGGAATCGGACCCATAACGTGGAAAAACCTTGCCATTACTTCAGTATTAGGCGGAAGCTTATTAGCATTTATGTTGTATTTAAAGAAAGAAAAAGAGGAAGGTGTGTTTGGGTATTCAGTAAAGCTCGCTAGAACCGATTTACTTCAAAAATTCAGGTATCAGAGTGGCTCAGATTTCTTTGAGGAAAATCGCATCAGTCTACTTCTGTGCATAGTGCTTGAACCCCCTGAAAACCTCGTGTCCAGGGGTGCTATTCTCTAATCATTCGGCTTCCAATTCATATACAAATAAAAGAGACAAATATACATTTTTCATGTGTATTAGTGTGAAATAGTTCATCAAATTTGCAAATGTACAAACTGGAGAATAGGACCCCTGACAGAGAAGGTTCCCTATCGGTTGGTTGGTTAAATGCTGAGCAAGATACCAGGTTAATCCTTGGGATTTCCCTTAACACTGAGATTTGCTGGTGCTCAGGTTCATTGTGTGATATTCTTTTAGCCATAAAGTACTGTTAGTGTGAAGTTATCCATGATTTCCCAGCCACGGTTCATGACGTAAACGTAAAATTTACGTGCGATGTTGCCAAATGTCCACATATTTCCTAGCCATGCTTTTCACACATTTTCTCATATATCTTTGTTTTTATTGTATTGTTGTAGATGGTTCCTCCACTGAAATACTCTCAATAGAGTACCCTATACATACAGGGCCTCAAAATGATTGAAGGCTCCATTAGAGAGATTAAAAAAAAAACATTTTCACGAATATTTTTTTTATTATTGATTATAAATTATTATATATTTTTTTCATTGAAATACTCCTGTTGTAGTGCATACTGAAATACTGAAAAGAGCGCACCACATTATCTGGCAGGGTGGACATGGACAATTAAATGTTGCAAATTTATTTCTTTTCAGTCCATATTATTATTGAGGGTTGTGTTTGTCGATGTTTTTTCACAGACGTATTGAGAAGCACAAGAATAATCGGGAAAAAATGTTATCGAATATGTTTGGCGTAGGGGAGACTGGAGAAATCAAATTCGGTAATTTTTTTCTATTTCACCCTGTATCTCACTTGATTTTGCATGTTCGTTGATAATTTTTTCACAGAAATGAAGAGAACGGCAGAAGGAATTTGAAAAAATGTTATCGAATATATTGCCTCCTGGGGGAGACTGGAGAAATTAAATTCGGCAATTTTTTTACATTTCACCCGGTATTCCACTTGATTTTGCGTGTTCGTTGAAGTTTTTTACATAGAAGTGATGAGAATGACAAGAGAAATCGGATTGAAAATGTTATTGAATATGTATTATCGTAGTGAAGACTGTAGAAATTAAATTCACCAATTTTTTTACATTTCACTCTGTATCTCACTTGATTTTGCCTGTTCGTTGATAATTTTTTTCACAGAACTGGAGAGAAAAGGCAATAGGAATCGGTATAAAAATGTAAGTTTTTTTTCACAGATAATAAGAGAATCTGAACAAAAAATGTTATCGAATATGTGTCACCGTACGGGAGACTGGAGAAATTAAATTCGACAATTTTTTTACATTTCACTTCGTATTTCACTTGATTTTGCGTGTTCGTTGACGTGTTTTTACAGAAGTGAAGAGAATGGAAGAGGAATCAGAAAAAAAAGTTATCGAATATGTATCATCGTAGGGGAGACTGGTGAAATTAAATTCGACCATTTTTGTACATTTCACCCTGTATTGTCATAATATGAGTTATTAGCATCATCTGGCATAATGCCGGATGACCTGAAAGTAGCAAAAGTACAGATACACAAAAGAGGCTCTTGAAATAACAATAGTAACCACAGATCAATCCCACGTCTCCCGTCATCTAAGATAATTGAAAGAGCAAATACATAGTGGCTTTTTTTAGCCCCTCCCCTGTTAACTTTTGAACGGTTCGATATACAAACATGGGACAAAACCCGTTTTAAAGTGTATCACCGATACCACTTTTTGAACTCATAGACTTGGTTGTTGCTCGACAGATGGCGCGGGGGAACACAATTTAGAATGAAAAACTCATCAAAAATCTGTGTATATCTATTGAAACAGGGCCGTATTTAAAAAAATCAAGTTGATGATGGTTGATCGGAAAGCAAAAAATATCGTACAGTAAAACAGATATCACGAAAAAGTTACAGTGAAGAAAAAATTAAATAAAAATGGAAAAATTCATATTTTTTTAAATAACTAATCAATTTTTCCCCAAATTTCATTTACGTAACTTTATTGCCATTCAATCAAAACTATTACCGTTATCATTATCCCATGGTCAACATCCTCATCTTGGACTCAGTGTCTGAATAAAAAATATAAATAGAAATATGTCAAAATTGTGTTTAAAATAAAGTTTAAGTAAGACATTTCAAAATTTGGAAAGCCATTCTGATACACATGTTACCAATTTTCTTGCAACAGAATCTAAAATACCTGAACATTTTAGGAATTAATTTGTTTTATTTGGTGTAAGATATCATTATAAATAGTTCAATGTATACAATAATATGCCCTTCCTATTATTCAGAACTAAGATTGGCATTTTTAATTCAAGCTCAAATGAAAGAAAGAAAGCGGATGCTTGGTAAAGCAGCAATTGGTGGAAAGTTTGAACTGGTTGATAGCAATAACAAGTTGAGGAATAGTGACGAATTTCTTGGAAATTGGCTATTGATATATTTTGGGTTCACTCACTGTCCAGATATTTGTCCAGACGAGTTAGAGAAAATGGCAGCAGTAATTGATAAATTAGGTACGTATTTTCGTACATGTGTTCACTTTGCTACTTTTTTGTCAGTTGTTTAAAGTTCATTATTATGATGTTATACCGATAGTTATTTTGAATTCTTAATTAATATATTTCCCTTTCGAAAAATGCATAAAAGTATTTGTATATTCCAATACAGTTTTACAGTGGTCATTAACTGACAATATGGTAAAACAACTAGCCCTAAACTATTCTGCAGATTTTTATAATTAACAATAGTAAGGCTAATTTTTCAGACGCATCAGAAGAAATGCCCAGGATCCAACCTCTTTTTATATCTGTTGATCCCAATAGAGATACTCCAGAAGTAGTTCGAAAATATTGTAAGGAATTTAGTCCAAGGCTATTGGGACTAACTGGAAGCGAACAACAGGTTGCTACAGCTTGTAAAGCTTATAGAGTTTATTTCAGTGCAGGTCCAAAGGATGTTGATAGCGATTATATAGTAAGTATTTCACGAGTAATTTTTATGAATTTAGCAATACCTATTATGTCAAGTGAAAAAAATTCTTGTCGGCTTTGAATAAAATTCAGTAACATCAACTTTCAAAGAAATAAATTTTTTGAGAACGAATTTTGACTTCAAAGTAATGCGCCTTCCAAATTGGTATTCTCAATTTAAACTTTCGCGGTCGTATGGAATGAGTGAATTTTGTAATTCTCAGTTGGGAATCCTGGGCAGTTGGTATTGTCGCATGACAATATGGCGTCGGTTAATATGGCTAATTAATGCTCGTTCAAACCCTTGCGAATATTCGCAATTTTTTTTCGATTCGATTCATACTGCGAAAAATTGCCGAAAATGATGCATACTTTTATACTGTTATGCAGTATTTGGGGTTAGATATTATTACATCACCAAAAAATTACATAATGTTTCATCATTCTTCGCAATTTTTTCGCCGTATGAATCGAATCGTAAAAAATTGCGAATATTCGCAAGCGTATGAACGAGCCTTTAGAGTTATTGATAGGAAAAATATTGTAGAATATTTGTATCGTAAATTCATATTACTATAATCGATGTGTTATCAAACTCTGACAAAGGCCTCGTTTGACAAATAATTATCCATCTCATATCGTAATATGAATCTTTACGATACTCATATCGAGAATACCTATTACAATTTTTTTGAAATAACTCAAGGGTGAGCTTTTTCTTGTCAATTGTTAAGAACCATGTTATGGATTCTGTCTTTGAAACTGTATGAGATGGTATATTTATTCAAGGATTTTGGTAAGGCCAGGGTTATCAGGGGATAGATTGGGTCTATTGTATCTGCATTATAATGGAACTAACTATAGCCATCAGTTTTTTTTTTCGATTCAACCAAGGTTTCATTTATCTTAATCATAATTTATTTCATATTTTTGTTTTTGTCGTCTTCCATTGCTTGCATAAAAACTAAAGGCTCGTTCATACCCTTGCGAATATTCGCAAGGATTAATCATCATGTAATTTTTTGGTAATGTAGAATCTAACCCCAAATACTGAAAAATTACATGTTGTGATAATCATTAATGGCAACGCCGTATGAGTCGAATCGTAATAAATGCTAATATTCGCAAAGGTATGAATGAGCCTTAAGTCTCTCGAAGACTTCTGACGGTTTTGCAGCCTGTCGACACATTTTTGTTTCGTTTATTTTTTGAGAATATACTGTGTGTACTTAACTGGTTTGAATAAATGACTAAGGGCCAGTTTTTCAGTTTCCAGTTAAACCCCAGATAACTAACTAATAGTTAGATGGTGAACAACATTCTTTAAATGACGTTTGAAGGATCGCATTGTAAACTATTAGTTATCTGGAGTTTAACTAGAACATGAAAAACTGGCCCTTAGTCTAAATAAACAAATAAATAAAAAGTTTTTAATTGAAAAATGTTTAATAAATTTGCATTGTTTTATTAGGTGGATCATACGATAATAATGTACTTGGTCAATCCTGAAGGTGAATTCGTAGATTATTATGGACAAAATAGAACAGCACTAGATATATCGACATCGATAAGAGTAAATGTCATAAAGTATAATCAAATGAAGAAGAGTTAGGTATAGTATTAGTTATGACCAAAACTCTAATTATATTGAATAATTTAATAAATAACTCTTAGAATTTTCTATTTGATTTTTCTTAAATATTTAGGTTCACATGAAATTCAGATCTAAAGAATATAAGTATGATTGGATTAGTGTGGGTAAACCTCATAGAAATATAATTAACATTATATTTATATGGTAAACCTGTTGCTAGTGGGAGTCTTCCCTATTTCGCACAAGTCTCTGGAAGACCAGTCAGGGTTGCCGTAAGGGTACAGCCGGTTGACGGAAATAACAAAGAAAGAAAAAGAAACTTTTTAAACTAATTCTGGAAGATCTGTAAAAGTATATGAAATTCTCCAACTTTAAGAAATTAAAAATTAAGTGCCAACGCTAAAATGGCAAAAGGTCGAACTACTTGGATGTACATGGTTAATCATTGTTTACGTTAAAATTCTTATGATTTTGGTCGTTGTTAATTTAACTTTTGTCTGATATTTAGTGATTATTGATATATGTTAAGAAATTCTGGTACAAGTATACCGTGAATATTCTGTTCTTCTGTAGACTATAAACAGTACAAAGTAAATACATCTGGTTCGATTTTCAGCCACAATAGCGCTAGTATCTAAATTTGAATTACCTGAGCCGCTTTCCACTTGTCCCTGAAATTAGCTCCGAGCAACTCTGGGAACCTCCTGAATCACAGGTTACGAAAAAACATGTTTCAATAAAATACTAATGTTGGTTTCGTTGTTAAGGAACTACTGATTTGGTTGGCTACTATCTAGCAACTAAACCTAGATTAGTTGATCTGCAGATAATCTATGAATGAACAACCGGCTCTCATGGCCAGTTCAGTAATATCTGTAAGCGTAGTTTGACTGGCAGCTAAATTTGACTAGTGGTTAGATTGAATATGACATTTGTTCAAATGCGGGATAAACTCACATTTAAAGATTCCGTCAAACCAAAGCGGGAACGTGGGAGCGGGAGCGGAAACGGAACTTTGGAACCCTGCGAATTGCTAGAAAAACATTACACGTGTAAACCATATAAATTTCGTTGCTTGTATGCTTTTTGGAATACGAATTATCATACCGGTATGTTCCACTATAGAATTCAGTCTCGGATTCATCTCGTTCCCGCTCCCGTTCCCGCGTTGGTTTGAGGCAACCTTTAACCATCAGTCACGTAGCAGAAACATTTGACTGAAAATTGAAAAACCGGCCCTTTAAGAGTCAATTTTCTGTATCACAACAACAACAATTTAAAGTCTAAATGGTTTTTATTTATTTATTTGACATACAAACTATACGTACTAGGTAATTTATATAACAATTATTTCTTTTTATTCAAAAAGTAGACAGACTATCGCTTCGCTAACTCCCAACATCCGCTGGCGAGTTGCTTTTATCTCTACACTTCACTTCGCCGAACGCTCCGGAACGTTCTTAGATGCGACGCTGGATACTAGATTTCTCTCGAATATCGTTACGAACGGCCTGGACACATTCCGGGCGATGATGAGTCATACACGCGCTCACAAGCTGTTTGCGGGTCCGGCTTCGGGGAAAATCATCGTTACGATATAAGTTGCGTTCGGTTTTTACGTCGGACTGGTCAGATTAGTCTGGATCGTTCGTTTATTGCAAGCGATTTTAGGGGAGGTAAATCTTGATCGTTCGGTTATACAAATCCGATCAGTCTTAGATTGATCTGTTTGCTCGGAGAATTTTGGCAGACGAGTAAGATTAATTTGAAAGTGTGAGGTTGTATTCATCATCATTAAAATTAATGATTTGATTTACCCAAACAGAAACCAGCAATATATTTTGTATATTCGTTGTAATATTCAAAACGTTCAAATTTCAAACTTGAAGATTCTTTACGAAAAAAACTATACAAATTTGGATGTGGTTATTGGTGAATAGCATGTCAAAGTCAAGCCAACGTCTGTTTCGTTCGTTTATTACCGATTGATCCGATTAATTTGTGGCCACGTGCCTAAAATCTGCTCCACTCTGAGATCATAATACCGAACTCGGTTATAATGTCTTGTCTGCTCTGCTCAGTGAGCAATATCATTCACAGCCAACTTCCTCTATGTTCAAATCATTGGGATTATTGCTATATTTAAAAAGAAATTAACAAACAATAGTGTCTAACCATGGTCTAACCTCAAATACAGAAAAATTACATGTGTGAACGACCATGCATAAATAAATGGCATTATTCGGAAGGGTATGAAATAGCCTTAACAAGAGTTATCAAGTTTGGCCGAAATGAATTTTTAGTGATCACATTGGCCGCACTGCTTAATTTCTTACGTTCGAATCACAGAACGCATACTTATATCTCATGACGTTCGAACCAGTGAGAAGAAGAATGCTACAAAAACTACAAACATAACCTTTCTTACCAAACCACATAACCTGTTATTTCAGCGTGTCTGACTCTGGTGTTTACACTGCTTTGTTGTGAACTTTCAAAAGTGGACAGGCTAAAGTTACAGTGAAAAATGGGAAAAATTAAAGATGAACCCAATGATACCATTGACATGGATGTTTCTGTGAAAGATGAAGCAGAATTAACATATGAAGAAAAGTTAGCTCATTGTAGTGTGATTGCCAAACCGATGGCTTCAAAAAAATTAGCAAAGAAGTCCTATAAACTGTTGAAGAAAGGTAAGTTAAAACTCAGTTATGTTATGATAAATACATTTATTTTCATTTTGTTTTTTTTTCTCAACAGCTCTCAAGCAGAAATCTCAAGTCAGGGTTGGTTTGAAGGATGTACAAAAACGGATACGCAAAGGAGAGACAGGAATTGTTGTATTTGCCGGAGACATACATCCTATTGAAATAATGTGTCATCTACCAATTGTCTGTGAGGAAAAGAATATTCCTTATGTTTTTGTTCCAAGTCGTAAAGATTTGGGGGCGGCATTAGGTGTTAAAAGAGGTTGTATAATGGTGTTGATCAAGCCCCATGAAGAATATAAAGACCCATTCGATGAACTTAAAGAGGAAGTGAATACCTTAGGTATACCATTGTTATAAAATGGAACCAATGTTGTAGGTTCTAAACAGATTGGTCATGGGTCTCAGACCAAATGGAGTATGAGCTTCTGGAATGTGGTGAACAAAGCTGATTGGGAATTTTGTATCAATATTTATGAATGTTATGCATATAATCAGGTGCAGAGAATATTCACCGAAATGTAGTCATTCTTTCACTTGTGTTTAATACTAAATTCTTCAATTCATATTGTTATCATTTTTAGAAATGTAATTGTTTATATTAGGTATATAGATAATGTATAGCTAAGGTTGTGTAAACCTTTGAGAACTAGTAATGAGAGTTGTCTTTTTCAATTTTAAATTCACAAGTAAATCAGATCATTACAGTTCCTAACTTACACGAATAAAATACCTATTAGAAGACAGTTTTGTTCATTCACTTTTCTTTTTTCTGTTCTTTTATATTATGTAGGGTTAACTTGAAATTTTTATTACAATAAATTATGGAACTTTTAACAAATAAAAAGAAGTATCCATTGTGTATTTTCATTTTTTTTCTCCAAATCCTTGAATAGTCAGTAAATAATAGTAATAATAAGGCAACTTTTATTCATCATAAAATCAAGACATTGAGGTGGATGGTTACCCATATTTTTCAACTCAATGTAATTACTGATCCCACTATAATTTCCACAACAACAAAGTACAATAATGTGGTTTGAACAGTTCTGAAAACTTTTAAATAAAAATTAATTTCAGACTTTTTTCTCCAAATGTTCTACGTTTTTAGGCATGGAGTTATTTATTCTCTTTGCTCTTTCTCCTGAAAACAAGAAATCAAACAATTGTTTGAGCCTTACCTGCATCTACGTAAAAAGAAAGACTTGAGAGATTAGGATTGAAAAGACCAAACACAACTCTGATGTTCTGGTGTTTCAAGGGTTGAAATATTTAAATCTCACAACCTTAAAAAAAGAAAATATTTAATTTTTGAATTTGAAAATCATTTTCGATTTCTCAAATAAGTACAACTTTTATCAAAGATAAATTTTTCACATAAAATTTGGTAACCTGTTTTTTTATGGTGAGAAATCAAAACTTCAATAAAAAAAGCATTAACTTGAAAATAACTTTATATCTTTGGAAAACTATAATGAAAATAAAATTTTTAGTAATAAACTTGTTTATTATGATGTTTGTGTTATTCAAATTTCTACTTGGTAACTCGGAATTTCATAATTTCGACTTCCTATCTCGGAATTCTGACTTATTAACTCAGAATTTTATAATTCTGACTTGATTGAAAAATACGATATTTTTTTGTTCTTACGAATCTCCCAAGAGGGAGATCCGGGACCTGCATCTTGTATAAAAGTGGATTCCGAACCACTTCAGCTCCGTGACAGGCGGTGGGATCGAACCCGGACCGCCTGGGTAGAAGGCAAACATCACGACCACTTCGCTATATACCAGGTGTCCGCGGAAAGTGTATCGACCCTATAACTTTTTTGTTTTTGAAGATAATGGAATGACATTTGTAGAATCTGTATAAGACTTGAAACTGCATGTAACTCAGCTTCATGCAACTTCCGGTTTCACCAGAAGTGACATAAACTTTCGATTTTCAAATGAGACACCCGGTATATTTTCACTTCTTTTTTCTCCATATGATTTACTTAATTTTTGTTTTGTTTTTACGGAACTCCCAGGTTTTCGGAGAAAACCCCTCAAAAGCAGGGCTTGTGCGAGCAAGGGAGATCCGGGACCTACAGTTTAAATAAAAGTGGAATCCAAACCACTTCAGCTCAGTGACACGCGACCGGGGATCGAACCCGGACCGCCTGGGTGGAAGCTAAATGCTCTAACACCTCGGCCACTTCGCTCCACACCCATGTATTATCTGTCACTTTTTGTAAACAAACTTAATTTTTTTATTTGGAATTTATTTTTTATTCTAGAGTGCTACGGATATCTTCGAATTACTAATTTCAGTCCTAAATTATTGTAGTATATTCAAAGTCTAAACTGTTGTACCTACGTAATTCATTTATAAACATATAATCTAATTAATAATCATTTATGTCAAATAAGTTTGTGAAAAGTTTATAATACGGAATCAACTCACGCATTTGTTTTCTAGCGTTCCATCTATATGAACCGTAATCATTAGTAAGAATAATAATATTGAGGTATAATTTCTATTTATGTTGGAAAATGGTGAGCTTTGTTTTATTCTTGACATACAGGTGAATCAGAAAGTGAAGCGCATTTTTGAATAAGTACCAGTCTATTCAATTTCACATTGTTACATCGAAAGGGTCTCAATGCGCATTCGATTCCGAAGTATAAATGGAATGTCACATCGGGCTAATTTCGAGGCACATTTTGCATCACATTTTGATGTCTCGAACTGACCAACGAGGCACCGAATATACGTTTATGCGATGATAATGGAAATTACTTTGCGATTCACTGGTGTGATCTGAAACATGAATGTGAATCCCACTACCATCTCTGAGACCATTCTGTGTTGACTAGGATACTGTGTTCATGGCACTCTAGATTAAAATTCAAAATTTGAAAAAAATTGCTTACAAAAAGTGACAAATGATACATGGTTGTATTCATAATGTCATATGGAGAAAAGAAAAGTGAAAGTATACCGGGTGTCTCATTTGAAACTCGAAAGATTGTCTCTTCTGGTGAAACCGGAAGTTGCATGAACTTGAAATACTTGTCAAAAAAACAAAAAAGTTATAGGAGCGAACCACCTTCCGCGGACAGCCGGTATGACGGCCTAGACAGCCACGATTATACGAAAGCACCCTGGTGACGGTGTCACGCACACGTTATTTTTTTGAAAACTCATTATAATGACTTTAATCTCATTATGATATTTTTTTCTCATTATACAGGGCAATTCAAATTCGACCCCCACCATTGGGATCTCCTAAACTACAGGAGATACGTCGAAACTTAAATTGGGGCAAAGTTGCGTATTCTGGTGCTTAACAAAATACTGTTTTGAAACTTGGAAAATTTCGAGTACTTCCGGAAATATCGGGAAAAAACTGAAAATCGGAATTTTCGTTTTTATTTTTTTCTATCGTTATTTGACAACATAGCTCAAAACCAAAAGTACATTTTCATTGATACTTTTTTTCAGCTACACGTTTTCATGTTTAGATTTACTATCCGACGTTTCGTCTTCTGGCATTCATCATCAACTTTTTTTTCTGTTAGGGGCGCCATATTGTTTTTTTATACAGAAAAATAGTGATTTTCATTCTGATTTCATTGATGTATAATTTGTTATGATTTGCACTTCTGAAACCACAGATATTAAAAAAAAACAACTTCATCTGAGATGGTAATGACTCCATCGAAAAATTTTGTTTAATAAACACTAGTTGTCAGAACTCATTAAACATCAAAAGTTTGCACAAATACTTCAGTCGAAATGTCCTCATTCTCAAATGAAGAAAAACGAGATATGTTGAAACTTTATTATAAATTTGATAGGAATAGTACGAAAACAACACAAAATTCATTTTGAATTATATCCGGAAAGACAACAGCCGGATAGAACATTATTCGGAATTTTGGGCAAACACTTGGGAGTATGGTGCGTTTCAAAAAACAAGAATGAAATCATGAGCTTGTAAAAAATGCACAAAAAGTATTACAACAAGTGTTCGAAATGATGGCCTTCCTCTTGAATACATAACCGAGCTCGTCGTCTCAAATTAAGAACAGCCCTAACAATAGCCGTTCTTCTGATAGACCTGAATTGCGTGATGATATTGTCTCAAGTTCATCTACTGTGTCATATTCTTGCTCTCCATAGATTCTGTTCTTTAAAGTGCCCCACAAGAAAGTATCCAAAACTGTAAGGTCAGGTGACCTTGCCGGCCACCTCACTGGTCCAGAATTTCCTAACCACCTATTAGGAAATCTTTGGTGTAAATATTCGCAAACTGCTCTTTTATTGTGTGGAGGAGCCCCGTCATGCTGAAACCAGCAGCTGTTATAATTAACAAGGGGAAACTTATCCATATATTCTTCGAATTCGTTTCTTAAGAACCGAAGATAGGTTTCCCCGTTCAAAGTATTAGAGAAGAAATGAGGTCCAAGTATTCGGTCGTCATAAATTCCAGCCCACACATTCAAACGAAACCGAACTTGTGGTCTGACTTCTCTGAAAGTGTCGTGGATTACTTTCACTCCAAATGTGCTCATTATTTCTATTAAAAACACCACAGTTCGAAAAAGTACTTTCGTCGGTCCAAATAATGTTTTTCAAGAAGTTTGTAGGGTCTACCCTATTCGAGAGCCAGCTACAAAATTCCATCCTTCTTTCAGGGTCACCTGGATGTAATTTTTGTGAAATATGTATCTTATAACATTTCAAACCACTTTTTTTTTTAATTCCCTCCAAACGCTCGTCTGTGGCACATCCATTTCTGCCGAGACTTGATGTGTTGATTTGGAAGGATCTGCATTTATCTAAAAAAGTACCAAAAATAATTATACTTCTTCGAATATGGAATGAACAATTATTTTACCTCTGCTAATAAGTTACGTGTTACGTCTAATATTTTGTTCCATTCTGCTTCCATATTTC
This sequence comes from Chrysolina oricalcia, assembly GCA_944452925.2. NCBI lineage: Eukaryota > Metazoa > Arthropoda > Insecta > Coleoptera > Chrysomelidae > Chrysolina > Chrysolina oricalcia. Next base: position 9,623,818 of record OX101816.2, read on the forward strand.
ATTCTTGGTTTTTGAAACGCACCGTATTCATCAGCCAAGTGTTTGTCCAAAATTCCGAATAATGTTCTATCCGGCTGTTGTCTTTACGGATATAATTCAAAATAAATTTGTGCTGTTTTCGTACTATTCCTATCAAATTTATAATAAAGTTTCAACATAATACATCTCGTTTTTCTTCATTTGAGAATGAGTTCTGACAACTAGTGTTTATTAAACAAAATTTTTCGATGGAGTCATGACCATCTCAGATCAAGTTGTTTTTTTTTTAATATCTGTGGTTTCAGAAGTGCAAATCATAACAACTTATACATCAATGAAATCAGAATCACTATTTTTATATAAAAGAACAATATGGCGCCCATAACAGAAAAAAAAGTTGATGATGAATGCCAGAAGACGAAACGTCGGATAGTAAATCTGAAGATGAAAACGTGTAGCTGAAAAAAAGTATCAATGAAAATGTACTTTTGGTTTTGAGCTATGTTGTCAAATAACGATAGAAAAAAATAAAAACGAAAATTCCGATTTTCAGTTTTTCCCGATATTTCCGGAAATACTCGGAATTTTCTAAGTTTCAAAACAGTATTTTGTTGAGCACCAGAATACGCAACTTTGCCCCAATTTAAGCTTCGACGTATCTCCTGTAGTTTAGGAGATCCCAATGGTGGGGGTCGAATTTGAATTGCCCTGTATAGGTATTCCACGAAAGCACCCTTCTGTGTTTCATTTCATATCGAGCACTAAATAAATGAATAAAACTCCGATAACCAACTTTGCTCCTGGTGTATTATACTTATTTCTTCGGAGTCTACTTCTTGAGAAATCAATTCTTCACCAATTCTTTCAATATAATTCCACATCTGTTTATATCACAAAACTATGCTGGATGCATTTCAAATGCATCCATCATTACAGCCATGTCTTCTCAACTTGTTAATAATAATGATGTGAACCCCAAAAAAAATTATATCCCCAAAAACCCAACAACGTAACGTCACCAAGAAAATATAAATTCAAACAATATAAAAGTCATTATAGTGAGAAAAAAGTCAGTAAAATGAGAAAAAATTCATTGTAATGAGAAAAAAGTCATTATAATGAGAATAAATTCATTATAATTAGTTTGAAAAAAGTATGCTTCCGTACAATTATGATATCTGCAATGTTGGTATCATGAAAATCACTATAAAAATGCAGACCCTTGGATTTTTTAACATTTCGGTTCACCTTCTCATATGACGAAAAATCATCGAGTCAGATTCGAGGAATACTGGATAGGAATAGGACAAAAAAATTAATACAAATGTTTATTAGAATAGCAAATTATTGCACACATACATGATTGTTGAGTAGGTAAATGTATTTGGTAATGTGAAATATCTAACTCCCTAGGAAATCAATATAAACGTAAAAAACATGAAGTGGTTTATCGATTGTCGTTAAGACCAGCAAAGTAATGCTTTTAATTCCCCATGATGCTTTGAACAAAGGCTCAACTAGAGCATTGATATGTTTCAACTATATCCTAAGTTCTTACAAAAGAAATACATATTTCATAAGTAACGTCAATCAAATTTGTTTAATTTTGATTTGTCAGGTAAACCCAAATGAAAGGATCAATTTCGACGATGTCAAAATGCCATTTTCTCAAAACATATCCACAAAGTGGAAAAGCTATTATCTGTAAGAAAACATTGTCGAAATTAATCGTTTTATTCTCCTCCAATAAACTTCTCGATTTCTTAGTGAAAACTAAATAAATTTTGATTGTTCATTTATTGCAAAAAGAAATCTATAGGCGGGACTCGAAATATAATGGCTATCTGATTTTTTCAGAAATATTTCAGAATCGTTTGGACGTTAAAAATTGTTTTTTTTAATAGGTCTGCTCAAAAGTGAATAACTTCAAAAGCAACATTAAATCGTGAATTTGAAGTAATAAAAAGAAAAATTTAATAAATTTTGGAACAATATTTTATTCAATTTAAAAAATGGATCGATGAGTTATTTTCATCATTGCTTTTGCACAAAGATGGCCGCAGATAATTACGACAAATTGTTTTGTTCGAAGATTCATGTGAATTTATTATAGGATAAATAATATTCTAATACCTACATCAGTGACTGAGTTTAATGAATGAATTTGGAGATACATTGCATATTGGTTAAAAGGTAAAAATATGTAGTAATACAATAAACGACGGTTTTTCACAGAAGACATACTTTTTTGCGGTTCTCAACAAGTACATTCTCACTTCAATATCATCAGAAACTATAGGAAACCAACAATATGTACTTAGGGATATTAACAACTATTTTTATAAAAGAATATTTATTAAAAAGTTTTCTCTTTGGAAAATACTAATTCATTAAGGGCCAGTTGTTCAATCCGAGGTAATTTCCGGATAAACCAATCTTGGTTTCATTGCTAAGGAACTAGCGATTCGATTGCCTACGATCTATTAACTGAACTAAGATTAGGTAGCTGATCTGTAGATCATCTCCGAATGTACAAAACTAGCCCTAAAAGTCACCATATTTTCTTCCTAGCAAACTGAGCATATTGTAACATCCATAATGAAATAATGATGGCTATTTATTTCACTACGATAATGGGTTTCTCATTGGAAATACAGAAAAGATATGTTCGAACATATTTCAACTTAGCATATACCGGGTGTCCGCCGAAGATGGCTCGCCGCTTTACCTTTTTTGTTTTTGAAGATAGTGGAATGAAATTTGGAGGATCTAGGAATAGAAATTTCAGGTTTAATTATTGCTATTTTATACAGGTCGTGCTCTGGGAATTTTGATAGTTTTTTTTATTCTCTTGGATATTTGCTCGAGGGGGTACTGAAAAAGAACAAGAAAATTATATTAGCGGGAGATTTTAATGTAGACTTCCTGAAAGCTACGTTAAATTTGTCAAATTTATCTGATCTATTCACTTCCTTTGGATTACGTGCCAAGATTACTAATTTCACGAGGATTGGTCAGATGAGTGCTACCTGCATTGACAACATAATCACGAATCTTGATAGGGATCTTTACAATTCTAGTGTTCTTGATCCTTGCTTGTCAGATCATTCTGGGCAACTTATATGTTTAGATTTTGACTTTGAAAAGAGGGAAAATTTCTCGTACGGGTCTGGAAGACTTGAGACAGGTTCTAAGCAATTACAACTGGGGCACTTTCCAGAACGAATCACCAAACACTGTGATGAAGAATTTTATGAGTATGCTGATCTGCCATATCAAAAAGAATTTTCCTTTAAAGAAATGTTTGAACAATAGAGGTCTTAAGGCGCCTGTTCGCTGGTTCAATGAGGAATTACAAAACAAACGAAGAGTACTTTCTAATGTGAAATTGATTCATAATGTTAATAAGGATCCGGTTACCTTGGGAACTTATAAAACTCTGCAGAAGGAGTATAGATTCTCTGTGAAGGAAACCAAAAGACTAACTTATGAAACTTTTTTGAATAATTCCACTAATATTATTAGAGATGCCTGGCGTTTAATAAATTTCGAATGTAACAGAAATCCAGTAAAGAAAACAGATACACTCATATCAGAAACGTTCAATGAATATTTTATCAACATAGCGAAAACTCTAATATCTTCGTTACCTGAAACAAATCACGAACCCACGGAATACTTGAAGAATATCAATTCACCGGTAAGTTCCTTTTCGCTTTTTCCTACCACTCCCGAAGAGGTTATGTTATAGCTAAACTCATAGAATATCTAGTTAAGAAAAGATTAATTTCATACCTGGAGGCAAACTCTCTGCTGTGTCCTGGTCAATTTGGTTTCAGGACGAATAGTTCAACAACTAAAGCGATTTCGAATGTTATCTCTTCTGTAGTTGAAGGCTTAGAATTGGGGAACATTCGTTTTTAACGCTATGCGACCTCACCAAAGCGTTTGATTTTACTCAAAAAGCTTTTTTATTATGGTATTCGTGGGATTCCTCTAGACTTGTTCAAGACATATTTATGTGGGAGATCACAATGCGTTTGACAGACGGTGTGAAATCAAACTTGGAGGAAATTATACATGGGGTGCCTCAGGGTTCTATCTTGGAGCCGACTCTTTTCATTTTATACATAAATGACCTTTTTTATCATATTTTGCCAAAAAAAAGTATTATTTTTGCTGATGACACAACTTTAATTGACCGAAAGAGAGATATGGTGGAATTGATCGAATCCGCCAAAAACACTTTGGAAGTAGCAGGGGAATGGTTCGGCACCAACAAGCTTTTGCTTAATTCGGAGAAAAACCATAATCTCATTATATCTGCCAATGCAAATATATCAGATGGACATAATATCAAGTTTCTTGGCATAAATATTGACGATAGACTTAACTGGAAGTGTCATGTGGAGAAACTGGCGAATAAATTAGCTAGTGCTACTTTTATGATTCGTAGACTAAAGAACCTAGTAGGTTTTAATACCCTCACGTCCAGCTACTTTGGACTTTTCCATAGTCATTTGACCTATGGAATCATTTTGTGGGTAAATTCTAGCCACTCAAATAAAATTTTCATTTTGCAAAAAAAGGTCATTCGAATTTTAGCAGGAGCGGGTTACAGGGATCATTGTCGTGCCCTCTTCTTTCAACTTCAGATCATGCCATTTCCTTGTGCTTATATGTACTACTCTCTCCTTGAAATACACAAAAATAGAGCGGATTTTGCTCTTCATTCAGATGTACATCAGTATCATACTAGATCAGGAAAATTACTGAGAACTCCTAGATACAGGTTCTCAATGTCTCAAAAAAACTCTCTAAATATTCACTTATATAACAAGCTACCAGAAGCAATAAGAAAGCTGAAATTCCACATGTTCAAAAATAAAGTTAAATCTTTTTTGTTGAGGTACTGTTTTTACTCGGAAAATAAGTTTCTCATCTACGACTACAAGGGCGAGGATTGGTGAAAAACTCTCAACCACCTGGGCGTAAATGCCTGAAATCTAGTATATCTAAGTGAATGTATTTCATCTTCTTTGTTTTACTTTTTTAACTTTAGTTTTTATTGTAGATTGACTTGTGCTTAGTATAGTGTCTCAATTATTTCAATTAGACTGGATTGTTTATTATCTTTTTAAATATGTACTGTCTTTTTTAATCATAATTTTAACTAGGTGATATTATTTTAAGTACATATATTTCTAAAAAATCTTTCCTCAAAGACCTGCTACAAATGTAATAAAATTATGTAACGTAGTCAATAAACTCTACTCTACTCTATAGGTTTTAAACAAAATTCCGTGAAACCTCATAATGTGCAGTATCAAATTATTCGTAATCAAATGTTTTTTTTCCTATTCCGATGAGCCACGTACCATGTTGCCATTTGAAAAGAGTTAGTACTTAATAGAGATTTTAAAATGAAATTTTGCATATCAGGTACATTTTGATCAGGAACAGTAAAGTTGTATTATTCTCAATTTTTTTTGACTGAAATAAGTCATTTGAACCCTTAGGACTCTAGAATAAAGAATAAATTTCAAAACCAAAATAAAATTCGGTTTTAAAAAGTGACAAGTAATACAAGGTTGTATTCAGTCAATCATATGAAGAAAAAATAATTGAAAATATACCGGGTGTCTCATTTGAAAATCGAAAATTTATGACACTTCTGTTGATACCGGAAGTTGCATGAAGCTGAGTTACTTGTCAAAAGAGGTAGGTCTAAGTCTTATATACAGATCCCCAAATTCCATCATCTTCAAAAACAAAAAAGTTATAGGGGTGAGCCACTTTCCGCGGACATCCTGTATATGCTACATTCTACACAATTTTCGAATTTTCGATATTTCCAAGAAAGTTATAACGGAAGTGTTATTCACACGGTATTGACTGTTCCAAATTAAAGGACAGCACTAAATTAAGATGGAAATGAAAACGACATGAAGCGGCAACAATTGATTAGGGAGCATCTACACTACCTTTCGAAAATTTGGTCCTAATTGAATAAATAAAAACAGTGAAACACTGATTTTCAATATTCCTTACGAATACAAAATCTAATAGGAATGAATTGTTAAATGAATAACTAGACGGACCTATTCTTGGTCAAGATTCTTTTTGTGGTATTTGTTATTTATGTTGAAATTTTCAAAAAGGAAATAATGTTTTCCTTGAAATTGTAACTCTTTTATAAGCTGTTTGATGTACTTGCTGCATAAGTAAGCTTATCAAAATATTATATGCCGAGTTTTTAAGAAATTTCTTAAAGTAGTGCATTATTTCAACTGGGGTTTCAAATATTCTACCTAGTTTCAGGACAAACATTGTAAACCATTGTATTAAACTTGTGATGATAGTAAAACTACTGTAGCTTAGATAATAGCAAAAATTGACCCTTATGATATCCGATCTTTATTGACAGCTTGTAAGTAACGATTGAGAAAAGGTTTGAGTCACCAGGTCAGTCTAGCTTTTCTATATTAGGTTGCTTATAAATAATGTACATAATATGTTGAGTGGAACAGACCAAATTTACTACGAAAGAAACGACAGAACAATTGAGCAGAAACCACCTCGTAATTCTTGGAACTGCACTTTGTTTCAGTACTTGTAACAAACCACCTACATGAGCTTTGTGCAAAATTTATATCCACTCCACTATATTCATGTTGGGATTTTTTCTTTATTAGTGTCAATGTTTCCACCGTTTGCAGTTTTATCGAGATTGACCCGTCGAGTTCAGTTTTCACACCCCTTTATATCGTCATAGCAAATCTTTGAAACTTGTTGCCTAGGTAGGTGTTTTCAGATGCATTAAGAAATTTAAGAAACACATTATTGTCCACAAAATAAAAATTTCAATCGATACTACTAAAGTTTAAAAAAATCTCAAAATGAAAAGATACAGACAAAAGGAGAATTTCGAAATTTTTGAGTTTCCCTGTATAACTCCAGAACTAAGGATCTTTTCATTCATATAATTGACCTCTGAAATGCCCCCATTTAACCAACCCTCTATTTTTCACCGTTACCGAGATCTCAATGCATATAGACTACTTCAATTATAGCGACAGATCTCCCCACTGCGTTAACTCCAATAGACAAATTTCCACAGCTCTTGATTATGTTCCATCCTATGTCACAGACAGTCCTGCACCCCCAGCAGATACTATTGTGTCACCGGTGTCGCCTGAAGCCATTAAGCTATTGCTGAAAGTTCCACCAAAAAAAGCAGAGGGAAAGGTAAAAAAGAAGAAATGTGCAATTTATACTGGTACACCCGAGAAAAAAAAACAGAAGAATAACTGAGGAAGGATGCGAAGAAAAATATTAAGGACATGAAACAGAAACCGAAGAAACTAAGAAAATTGATGAAGCAGTGAAAAAGGAGAATGAAGAAACTAACGAAGGAGATGAAGAGTCTGAAGAAAAACTGAGCAAAGAAAAATATTAGTGACCCAAAGCAAATATAGAAAAAAAATAATGAAGCAGTAACCAAGGAGAAAATGGTGAAGAATATGAAGAGTATTTCTGTCGATTGGTTTGTCTAGAACCGTTCATTTCTAGGAAATCAGATAAAAAGTGGGTGTGATGCCTTGGATGCAAGGATTGGTCACAAAAAGAATGCGCTCAACAAAATGATTTGTATATTTGTCAAAATTTTGATTCCTTCCATTACTGAGATTTTTTTTTTGTTAAAATATTTGAAAATAGTTTTATTATTTCAGTTCCTCCTAAAATAACATAGGTTTGATATTTTCCAAATTGATAATGATATTTTTGAAAGATTTGATTTTGATACTTTCGGCCACATTCGGGGTCGATTGTAAAATTTATATTAGTTGATTTTTTTCATGGCTGAGATCAAACCAAATTATAAGAAGGTCGAATTATTGTAAATTTCATTTCATTGAGAACGAAATACTTCTTTGAAACTTACTTCTTAGAAAGAATAACTATCACTGTTTCACAATCGGGTTCTCAATTCAAATTCTTACTTTTGACGTAGTCGTTGGTCTACTATACCATTGCCCCTCCCCCCTTGTATCCGCAAGTGCCCTCATCATTAAGAGCAAACACTACCTTGGTAAAACAGGAATCGGTTTGACGCCCACAGTTTTTGTTTGAGATTTTTTTCTTTGGCAAGGACTCAATGTTTTTCTGTAAATTCGGGAACGTCAGTAATTTTTGGTCATGGTCATTTTTTGTGGAAAGAGCAATGGGTTCAGTAAGTGGAAGAGAAAAAACAGCCAAACATGGAAAATGTCTATTTTCACGAAGAAAATCTCGACGCAAAGCAAGACGAAGGTATATTTCAATTTTTTTAAATAAAAAATTGTATATTGAGTTTATAATTTTCTTTTTCTACATTCATGCAAAAAGCAAAACTTTATTGAACTATATTCAGTGGAAAAAGAAGTTCTTTATTGCACTAGTGCAATAAAGTTTTTATTGCACTCATCTGTCATTCTACTTCAACGTGCTGTCATCATGACAAACATAAACCTTTAAACCTACTACATATTTAGCAGATATTCTGTGAGATTGGCAATAGGTACTTCACTACGAAATATTCATATTGAAAATTGCACCAATTGTTCATTCACTTTCAACATTGAGGGTAAAAATAAAGTTTGAGTTAAATTGTTCGTAACGTATTAGTTCCTGTTTCAATGCAAATCGATATTAATAATAAAGTATTCAAGTTGCGCTTTTCATTTTCCTACACCTAGTGCCGCACCTCAATAAATCATTTTTTGCTTCTTGCATGAACGTAGAAAAAATGTTGTATGCAACTCGTGCAAAAATTATTGCAAATTATTGTCCAACTCGGCCTAACGGCCTCGTCGGACAATTTCACGTCGAGTGCAATAAACATTCACTTTTTGCACTTGTTGCATAAATAACTATTTTTTACAGGTACCTGCAAAATAATATTTTGGAAGCAATCCAAAATGTGACCCCGCATCTGATAAGTATCTCGCTAGCCTTTGACTGTAATAGGTAATTTCCTCATAACTGCCAACAATGGATTAAGTCAATGATGATCCTGAATATTACTCACTAATTTGAAGCTGAATTATTTTGATTACAGTGTATCTGGTACCCCTGAACTTAAAATCTTAAAAAGCTTCTCGAATATCATAAATCTCTACCGCTATTCTTCCCACATAGTGTGAGCAAGCGCATGGACTATAGGATTATGAAAAAGTAAGCTATGATGCATTACGATCTGATGTGTTTCATTGTGACAAAGTACGTTATGACACGAATACGATTATGATCGTTTGATATTATGATGCAATGCTGTTGTGATGACATGATATTATAATGTCTTGTGTTTATGATACAATTATTTTATGATATTTTACTGTAATACAAAGTACGTCATGAAAAAGTACGTTATGATTTTGTTTATTGTGATAGATTACGTTCTGAAACTTATACAATATGCCGCTATACATTTCTGTCTTGTACAATATGATCAATTGCGATTTCTACCGTTTGACGATATGATGGAGAAATTTCGATTTCGATTGACGATATGATGGAGAGTATTTCTGTGTTACGATTTCTGTAGGTACTATACGTTATGATGCATTGGGTGTTCCCACTAACCGAACCAGTTCTAGATCGGAACCAAAATTGGCAAGCCTAAGCACAGCAAACACTTTTGTAACATGACATCTCTGAGATGTCACAATGAGGTAACACTGCGATATCGCAAACCTTGCATTGCTGCGATGCACAGAAGCAATTACACCTGTGACATCTCTGAGATGTCACAATGAGGTAACATTGCGATATCACAAACGTTGCATCGCTGTCATGTACCGGAGCAAATATATCTGTGACTTGCAGTCTCAGAAATTTCCCCAATCTATGTTGAACATTGAACATAACCAAAAATGGCTTCTCGCACCAAGTCTCATGTTCTTGCAAGAGGAGGCAAGGGAAGGTAGTTGGGATAGCAGTGTAGCTTCAATCTAATCACTAGCTAAAAAGAACGTCACTGTCTGTTTTGTGCCCTGGATTAGCTTCGGTGTTCCAGCACATGGCCAAATAAAATGCTGCCAAGGTGATCAGTAATAGATTAAATGTTTACTGTCCTGTGAAAAAGCTGTGAAAAAGCTGTGAAAATACATTTTTCTATGAATAACTCGCAAGATAAAAGTGAGTACCAATAATTTTTCACTTCAAACTATCGCAAAGCGTTCATTTTCATCTTTCTCTTATCGTCGTAATAGACGGATAATAGTGGAAGATTTTTTTTCACTGATATATCTCACTATAAATTACCGAACCTCTGCCCAAAAAAGTACATAGCTGTGATGTCGCATGTTCGCATATCTGCGATGACAAAATTGAATCATCTCGTATACATCGCAAAAACACATCACGGTTACATCTCAATGGCTGAGATATCGCGGCGACTTCGCATGGATAAAACTTGAGTGGGACAAAATGACATCCCTGCGACATCGCAGCGACGTATGTGCGACTTAGAACGCGATATCGCAGGTCACATTTCACATTGTTACATCGCTGCGATATATTTTTGATGTAACTGTGTTTGATGGGAGGTTTATCTGAACCACTCAACATTATTCAGAACGAATATATATTATACGCCACCTGAACATTACCACTTAAATCTACGATAATGTAAGACAATAATGGATAGTTTTAGTCACAGTCAGTTTCAGAGTTGGCTTGAGGACAGCGCCGGATCGGACTCTGATTTACGGGAAAAGCACAGACAGCCCGAACTCGTATTGTTGGGCGGTTTCAGTTCCTTGTCGCGTTCCGCCAAGCATTTCTGATAGTAATCGAAGTCTTTGAGGTACCACACAGGCGGCCAGCGATGCTCGACGAGGTACGCTTGATTATCCGGATGCAACAGGCGCAGGCTGCGCGGAGACATCCTGCACAACTTGTTGTAGTTGACGCACAGGTGATTCATGCACCAGTCTGCCAGTTGGTGGCCATTGTGCAACTACGTGGGAGGTAAAACAAATCATTACATATGAATTTATTAGTCATAAAATATTTACCTTAACAGGTTCCAACAGTCTCAAACAGTGCTCTATGGATTCATTTGGTTGCAAACGTTCCAAATCCTCGATCACCCGCCTCTCCACTAAATTGACGAGTCTTGGTAAACACAGCCTATTTGCCAGTTCCAACAGATTGATACAACGAATCGCAGACACCGCTGGGATCTCGTCGATGTAAAGGAAACAGAGCAATTTATGAAAGGTGTACTCTCTCACCCCCGGAAATTCAATCTGGAAGTATAAATTATATTATTCCTTGTCTTATCAAACGAATTGATTAGTTCTGAAAAGAACTATTTTTATTATCGAACAGAAAACTGTAAGGAATCAAACGAAATAAAACAAACTGAACCATAAAGTCACAGCTGTCAGAGAATTACAGTTATCGAGTTTTTTTCGCTTCGGCAACGTCTGAAATTTTTCTAGCAGTTGAGCAACTCACAAAATGAAATTTTACTAGTTTCATTTCCATTTCATGTTCATTTCCACATTTCCAGCATATGTAAAATATTCGAAAAAATTATCCAGAAAAGAATAAACTCTTTTTTCAACAAATACAAAGTCATTTCAGAAAAACAGTACGGACTCCGAAAAAACCGCTCTACAGCGGATGCGATTGCGAGCTTGACAAAAATGATAAACAATGTCATAGATGAGAAACAAACTTCTATATGTATTTTTGTCGATCTCGACACAGTAAACCATGAACAGCTTCTTCTGGCTAGAATATTGGTCTTCGGGGAATCTCCTATAACCTAATGAAAAGTTACTTATATAACAGAACGCAACGTGTTAATATAAATGGAACTCTAAGCGACCCAAGAAAAATTGGAATTGGCGTACCACAGGGAACCGTACTAGGCCCACTTCTGTTTAACGTGTTCCTTAACGACCCTTTTGAACAAGAAACTGAAGGAGAAATCATCAGCTTTGCTGGTGATACGGCAATTTTTTATGAGGACTCGAACTAAGTTTCACTTAAAAATACCATAGAAATGGATTTCTCGACAATCACAAATTTTTTCATCTATAAATTACAATAAACTATAAAAAACATTCTTCATCCCCTCACCTCATACAGTAATAACCTACCTTCATATCAGGACATAAAAATCAATGATACCACCAATACACAAACAAGTATAAACTCAGCACTGAAAATTAAATATCTAGGAATAATCATAGACTGCCACATGAAATGGGACGAACAGGCATATTTCGTAATAAAAAAACTCCGGTTTATGGTCTATAAATTCAAAAATCTAGCAAATTTTATCGACTTGAAATATATCAAAATATTATACCATGCTTAGGTGGAATCTCACTGACGGACTTATTGCCTGGGGTTCTACGACGGCAACAAACTTTAGCAGAGTGGAAAAAATACAAAAAAGCGTATTGAAAAATATCTATAAAAAACCAAGAAGATATTCTTCTGAAGCCTTATTTTCTGAATTAGAAGTATTGAATATGAGTCAGTTATTCGCCAAATCAATTCTGTTGAAACAATACTAACATAAACAAGAATTGATTTCAATCAACCATCCCTATAATACTAGATACAGAATAAATGCCGTTACTATACCCCAAGCAGGAAAGACAAATGGTCAATAATGTTTTATCTACCTTAGCCCTAAACTAAACTATTCAATAAATTACCACCAGATATGAAAAAATACATTCATATAATTGGCTACTGACTCTCCCCTATTACATATCTAATATTTTATACAAAAATACGCAATAAAATACATTAATTAACTTACATTAGTAATAAAACAAGTTTCCATTTGTAACAATGTCTAATCTATTATTCTTACTCTGATGTACATGTATATTAGCCCCTGTATCCGTATGTAAATGTACATGTACATGCGTAAGTCCTTATGTGTTTACATGTTGTACATAACATTCCACTATTTGTACTATTCTTACTATTTTCACTATTTTCATTATTTTTCACTATTTTTACTGATATAAATTACTGTTTACATGTATATGTATATGCGTATGTCCTTGTGTGTCAACAAGCACATAAAATAACTATCTACAAATTTTACTAGTTTATAGCCATATTATTCAGTTTTATTTACATCATTTACTTGCATGAATTTTTACTTTTGTGGGCTTTCTCCCATCTATTCGTTATGTGCCATATAATTAATGTAATGCACAATCGCAAATTTTGTAATTTCATGGTAAATAAATTATTATTATTATTATAGCTTAAAGGATCGGCATTCCCCACCTTTTCCCTACATGGGAAATTATCGAGTTCAGGAATATCTCTTCAATAGTCCAATGTGTACTTACCACTTTGGCTTGGCTTTCTCGAAAGTCTCCACTCAGCATGGCCTTCATCACATCACATCTAGCTGCTAACATCGCCTTGTGGGCGGTACAAGCACCATCGTCGAGTTCAAATATAACATCTGCAAAAAGGCCTTGGTCCAAACAAATATCTTGTAAACGCCGTTTGAGGAAATTCTCGTACGTTTCATCTGGAGGATCGGGAGCGACGAAAGGATGTTTGGTAAGCAGCACTAACAACTGAGGCAATTCCAGAAACTCCGCGGCCTCACAAGTTTCCTGAAATTAGTTTATTTTTTCAAATGAATTTGGGGTAAATGAACTATTTGTATTTTTAATTAATTTACAAAAATCAGAAATTGTTACTTATTGTATTTTCAGTTCCATTAAAAAATTAAGTACAGACTGATCGAAGTCTTCCCGGATTTCACTTTTGAATGAATTAGCTGGTATCATATCGGGGTTGAGTTGTAAAACAGCATATTGCTGGCACTCCGCCCATTCTATTTGAATAAAGAAGATTTATTATTATTATATTTTATTATTGTAACGATCCTGGAACCGGACCTGTTGCCTCACCGACGTTCTGTAAACGATGATGTCACCACTCACGCATACGGAATACCCAATCACCTAGGAGCGAGCCGTCAAAACAGCAAGCGACCTCTCTCGTATTTTCTGGGAGGCCCGGAATATAGAGAAGAAAACTTCTTATATACTGTGTGTCTCACTTTTCATGGAAGCACCCCCCTAACTTCTGTAATTATCAGGGTAGAATATGTGTGTGTTACAGTCATGGGGGAGGCGAGGATGAGTGCATACAGACTTAAACAAACAGGTAATTGGATAACCCAACCACAAACTGGGCACACCAAAATTATCCATGAAGTCAACATTACCGAACTGAAAATGATATCAGACTACATGCTACCAGAATACTCGTACGAAAAACCATTCAAAACGCAGCTCAAGTGGAACGAGGGACTCGGGAGTAGAATCACTATCATCTGGAAACATTATCTGGTACAAAGATGGTTCAAAAACAGATGAAGAAACAGGAGCAGGAATATACGGGGTGAGGCCAAAAAGGAACGCAATAGTCCTACTTGGTAACAACACCGCAGTATTCCAAGCAGAGACACCTGCCATAAGGACATGTATACAGATGAATCTAGACCGTGGGTATGAAAGAAAACACATCTACATTCTATCTGATAGCCAGAGCGCTATAAAAGCTCTAAACTCAATACAGATAAAGTCAAAGCAAGTCTGGGAATGTCTTCAGAGCCTCAATGAACTGTCGAAACGCAACAAGGTTACACTTGTGTGGGTGCCCGGGCATAGGGGAATTGAAGGCAATGAAAAAGCAGACCAACTTGAAAAGAAAGCATCTGAATCACCATTCACAGGTCCAGAACCAGCGTTTGGAATTAGCAAAACCCGATGCAGAAACCTAGTCAACCCAAGTAGCACACCTATATTGGTAAAATATTGGTACAGTATTGTGAACATATTGGCGAAATATTTGAAATGCAATATTGGCGAGAAAAAAAAATGTGAACATTCGGCGATATTGGTCCAATATTACTTGAATAATATTGGCGAAATATTCTTGAACTAATATTGGGCTCAAAATGTTCGGCGATATTGGTACAATATCGCTGATACAATATTCTGACAATATTGGCACAATATTCAAAAGTTATATTGTCGAGAAGTAAAATGTGAACATTTTGCGATATTGGTCGAATATTGTTTGAATATTTTAGAAATAGTTTTGGTGAAATATTCTTGAAGCAATGATGGCCTCAAAATATTTATCGATATTGGTACAATATCATTTGGATATATCGGTGGATGTCAATATACCTTGGTAAATTATTAATAGTTGATGAAGGTGACACCAGAGTCTGCCTTTTGATCGCCATAACCACTGAGGGCACTGAGTGAGCTGTCTTGAAAACAAGTAATGGCAAGTATTTAATGTACTTTCGTAGGTTTTATGAGACGTTCTATATGTAGAGCCACCTAGCGGATTTTTATCCAGGTTTGATCATGATATAATTTCAATATGTTTCATTGAATATTCGGCCAATATTCAAATTTCATCTCAATCTAGATGTAGGAAACAACATGAAGACAATATTGTTTTAACGATATCGATAAATATTATTGAACCAATATTGACCCAATATTAATTAATAAGATTTGTTGAATATTGGCGAAATGATATTCAACCAATGTGTAATCACACTTGGAGATACAATATAGTTTTTATTCCTAGAATCGATATTAGGGGAATATTGGGATTGCGATATTTATTCTAGATGTTAAAAACGATGTGAAGACAATATTGTTTTATCAATATTGGTAAATATCATTCAACCAATATTGACTCAATATGAGCTATTACAATTTGTCAAATAAAGTGGAAATGATATTCAACCAATATTCTAACAAACTTGGAAATACAATATATCCCCTATAATCGATATGACTGGAATATTTGGATTGCAATAATTATTCTAGATGTGGAAAACAATATATAACCAATATTGTATTATCGATATTGGTAGAAATTATTCAACCAATATTGACCCAATGTTTCGTGTGATAATCTACATTCAAAACTAGTTCAACCAATATTCCACCAATATTATCAATATAATATTGTTTTTTGAATATTCACCCATATTGGACCAATATTGATTTTTCATTTACAATATATCTATATTGGCCCAATATGGAACCAAGATTCAGCCGATATGATGTGCTACCTGGGAATGAGTGGAAGGAATCAAAACACCAAACGTATTGGGACCAAATCGAAGGGCATCGACACAGCACAGCTATGGTGAGGCACCTGAGCCAAACACTAACGGCTGACACACTCAACCTTAACAGATCTAAGATACGCCCGATCACCGGCTTACTAACCGGACACTGCGGCCTTAGAAAACACCTACACACCATGGGAATAAATAGAGAAACCGTGAACTGTAGGCTCTGTGGTGACGAGGAGGAAACAGCCTCTCACATCATCTTCGACTGCGACGCGCTGCTCAACAAGCGCAACAAAATATTCGGACAGATCAACCTAGAAACAGGCATGAATCCGAAACACCTAGTAAATAGACTACTGAACCTGGTGAAAAACACAGGCCTATTTAACTAGGAACCCCTGACGACAGAACAATACAATAGACCCCAGCTGGTCTCAGTGTTAAGGGAAACCGGTAAACCCGGTATCTCGCTCGTCAGCCTTTAACCAACCAACCAACCGTGTGTGTGTGGGTGTGAAAGAGAAATTTGGCATTGGAGAATCCATTTGCCAGAGAATTGTATTAAAATAGTTTCAATTAGATATCGAGATTGTTATCTCTGAGAAAATTAACTATAATTTGCATAAGATATGTTTATCATTCAAACTTAATAGGGTAGTTAGGTTGGTAAGTAATGGTATATTGTTATCGATAAAGGAATTCAATAGTTTTCGGCTAGCATGTTGGTATTTTGCACAAGTAAAGCAAAAAATATATGGTTCAAGTCAGCAATTGATTCGTTATCACAATCACAAATATCAGTTTCTACTAAACCCCTTTTGTGGAGATGTGCAGGATATTTAGCATGATTTAATTTTAGACGAGTGACGGTAACAGAGTAGGCCCTGCTAACTGCATATTCGTCTATATAAGGAACGCTGCTCGGCAACGAACGATGGATTAATATTAAGGATTTTTTGAATTTTTTATAAAATTTGTCATCAAGGTAGAATGATGAAACTCTTGGGACTGAAGAAAATTATGAAAATGCACCTACCGGTTCAATGGTGATGGTGATGAAGTTATTATACACTGCTCGCCAGTCGCGATGGAACCAACCATTTTTCTATCGCTGCTGGCGGGCAGTGTATATCACTTAGGACATCACCAATGAACCGGTAGCTGCATTTCCATTATTTCCTTCAGTCCTGAGAATTTCACCATTCTTCCCTGATAATTACGGAAGTTACGGGGGTGTTTCCATGAAAATTAAGACAGATTAGGATTTTTCAGGACTGAATTTTTCTCAGGAAAAAGGAGTATCTGTAATAAATTGGGGGCCCTGATCACGAATCTGATGGAATTTCGCTTCTATTTTGCCCCCTAATATAATTTACTGTAAAAATGGGTTGTTCCATAGCTACTAGCGGGCAGTGTATATCACTTAGTCCATCACTAGTGAACCAGAAGGTGCATTTTCATAATTTCCTCCAGTTCTGAAAGTTTCATCACTCTGCCTTGATAATTACGGAAGTAACGGGGGTGCTTCCATGAAAAGTGAGACTCACTGTATAAATATTGTGCCGCGAGTGGATAGTTAGTTAGATACAGTGAGGGACAGAGTTCAGCATAAACGGTCTAGTTTGAAATGAATAAGTATGATAATAATTAGATAAATTGTGATTTACTCATACGTGACATGAATTAGAAGTTAAATTTCATGTTCACAAATAAATTATTGACAATTCTGAAAAATTGGAAAATTATTTGTATGTAAAATAATTTCGAATTTTATTTGATGTATATATTTTTTTAGTATAGTATATATTTTTGGTGCTAATACAAAAGTTGACACAAGTCAAATACAAGTTAAATAGGACATAGGTTATTTAGCTAAAACTAAACATACAGTCATGTTTTTCACATGCAGCAAGCATTGTAATGTGTATAATGATGGTAGAGTAAGTATTCTATTACTGTCTATAGGGAATATTATCAATAAATATAACTGCCCTCCTTTGGATGCGAAATACATTTGAAGCAATGGGTGCATGGCCCTATACCAATATTGAATAGGATATTTGTGATTGTATTATTCCATGAAACGCGGTTTTTAATACATATTTAGAGACGGATTTTTGCAAGTTTCTCAATAGGTATGTATTTTTAGAAAGTTTTGATGAAAGTTTGTTAGTTTGTACGTTCCAGTTCAATTTGGGGTCAATGTCAGGAACTTTACGTATTCTGGATTATTTATGTGGGACATTTCACGTAGGGAAAATTTAACCATTTGGCTTTTGTTTTCATTGAGCTTAAGATTATGTGTGGCAAACCAGTTACTAATTTTCACCTGTATGTTCTCAAATTTAGTATGCAAAATATCAACATCATTGCCGGAGCTAGATATGGTTGTGTCATCTGCAAATAATATGAAGTCGTCAAGTCCTATGTCATTAATATAAATCAAGAAAAGGGCTGGCCCCAGTACTGACCCCTGGGGAACTCCAAACTCAATTGGAAGTGAAACTGTATGCTTGTCATTCAAAAATACACTTTGTTGCCTGTCTTCAAGATAAGACTTCATAAGTTTAAGACTATTTTTGGAAAATTTATAATGTTGGAGTTTTGAGAGCAGAATATTGGGGCAGACACAATCAAAAGCTTTACTCAAATCGCAGAAGAATGACTGTGTGTATCCGCCTGCTTCAAAGCTTTCTCTATAAGTGAGTTTATTGCCATTGTTGTAGTATATGGTGTGATCGGAATCCAAATTTTTGTGTATTGAAGATATTGTTTTTTTCAAAATAATTTGTTATTGGGATTTTTAATAATATCTCAAATATTTTACGAAAAAAGGTATAATAGAGATTGGCCGATTATTTGCTATAATATCTGTTGGTCCACCTTTATATATTGGAATAACGCTACTTATTTTGAGACACATAGGGAAAATCCCTTCTTTCAGGGACTCATTGTACAGTTTAGTAAGAGGATACACTATATCATTTGCGATGCATTTGATTATTTTTGTATTGAATCCATATATGTTCCTACATTTTTATTTTTTAGGTTAAATATGGTATCCCTTTCCTCGATAAATTTGTATTCTTTGAAGTCCAACCTTTGAACATGGCCACCATTAATGTTTTCCAGAACATCTCTAGGTGATTCATGTGGTTTTTGATGTGACAATTCATCTATAATGACTTTTGCTACATTTGTGAAATATTCATTGAGTTCTTCACCTGTGAAAGTGTTTAATGTGTTATTGTTTGTTTCTCTGTGTTTGTCGATGAGTTGCCACATAGATCTAGGTTCATTTGCACTACTTCTTACATAGTTGTCATTAGCTTTTATTTTCGCATTTGAGAGGGCTTGTCTATATTTTTTTTCTATAAGTAACGATTGAATCTTTCAGTTCTGGACAATCAGTTTGACGATGAGCATCCTGCATAAAATATAAAGTTTCTCGCATTTTATGTAATTCGTCATTGAACCAATTAAGGTTTGTTTTGTTCTTTTTAACCACTTTTGATTTAACTGGAAATGCGGTTTCGACCCCGCACTTTTTATAGGTAAAATGGTTCTCGGTGAAATTGTCTGAATTTTTAGTATATTGTACTATTTGATATACTGATTGAACATGCAGAATCGCAAAGTTCGTTGATGGATAGATATTGAAATACAGGGCGATCAAGTTAAAAATCAGTAATTTTTATTTAATTATTTTCTCATGATTTGAAAGTGCCAACTGCATTTTTTTTCGTCCTTATCATCGACGTACCTTCATATTACTAAATATCATTCAGATCGTGCAGATTATATCATTATGTACAGGGTGAATAATAAAAACATTTTAGTATGTCTGAAAATTCGAAGTGATAATGAAATATTGATAAAATAATTTTGTCATGCAATATACTATTCTTATTCCATCATTAATGACAACTCATACATTTCCTACAGGGTGATTTGAAAAACTTGTGAAATATATGTCCGGTTATTTCGTACATATCCTGTATATTCAAGTGAATTATCATTCTCCGAAGATAGCTGATACCGTATAAAGATAATTTCGTTGGGATATATAGGATGATAATAAAAATTTTCGATGATAAAAATGACAAAATATCAACGTTTCAGAAATCACCCTGTAATTCACAATTAACTCGGTGAAATTCCTTTATTATTATTTAATATATTCATCATTCTCTCCACTCTCTCCTCAACACTGTCCCAAAAATTCAGTTTCCTATCTTGACTAGTTTCATAGTTATTAATTGAGAAACTTATTACCATTTGCATGACGAATTGAATGAACTTGTTCACGCGTACATTCTACTAGTGGCCAAGATTTTTCACAAATAGTGAAACGTGAGAAACAAACTATCTGGGAAAAGTGAAAATAATTGATAGAACGCTTTTATTTCTAATAGGAGAATTTGAATCTGGGCATCGACGGTTTTTTCCAATGCGTTTTTCACTCGGATAGAAGTTTCCATGATTTTTATATTTGCTGGCTATCAATAGAAACATAAAGACATCTATCATTTCATCAATATAGTAGTTCAATACGTTAAAGTAATAATAATTATTACTGATAAAACTAATTGATTTTTCTTTTTCATTCACTCTCCGTCTACGACAGAATCAAAATGTACCCGATAGGCGAAAGGGTTTTCTTGCTGTATGAGGACCGTAGCGCTGCTACGGGGGAGGTGAATTCGGTTAAGACTGTTCCTTGTCACCTTCAGTGATAAGTGATTTCCCGTACCGGGGCCTCATACACGATTGGGCGAGTCAAACTATCCAAGCATTAGAAACTTTATCTGGCTAATGCCTGAGTTGTAAATTGTAGGAATTTCACCGAGTTATTCGTGAATTTCAGGGTGATTTCTGAAACGTTGATATTTTGTAATTTTTATCATCGAAAATTTTCATGATCACCCTATATATCCCAACGAAATCATGTTTATACGGTATCACCTGAATATACAGGATATGTACAAAAGAACCGGCCATATATTTCACCAACTTTTCAAATCACCCTGTAGGAAATGGAAGAATTATGATCAATGATGGAATAAGAATAGTTTATTGCATGCCAAAATAATTTTATCAATATTTCATTATTACATTGAATTTTCAGACATTACTAAAATTTTTTTATTTTTCACTCTGTACATAATGATATAATCTGCATCATCTGAATGATATTTAGTAATATGAAGGTACTTTTATGATGAGAACGAAAAAATATGCAGGTGACATTTTCAAATCCCAAGAAAATAATTAAATAAAAATTACTGATTTTCAACTTGAACGCCCAGTATTTCAAAATCTATCCATCAACGAACTTTGCGATTTTGCACGTTCAATCAGTACATCGAATACTACAATATACTAAAAATTCAGACAATTTCACCGAGAACCATTTTACCTATAAAAAGTGCGGGGTCCTTTATTTAATTTTTCGTTAAATGATGACATAGTATCGTCAATGAAATCTCAGTTGATATTTTTCACAAGATTATTCAGTATGAACATACCTGTTTGGGTGATTGGCCTCATATTTATTGTATTTAGGATGTTCCCTTCGGTTTTTATTAGTAGTAGCAGTAGTAGTTTTAATTAGTACAAATTTAGTTTTTTGTTATTGTTTTTATTTATACAAAATGTGACCAATGTTATTTAGGCATACATTCAAGTTCATTTTGCTACTTTTTTCTTTCTTTATATGTATATACAGGGTGTTCCATCTCAGAGGAGCCACCCCGTATATTTCTTATCCCATAGTGAGTGGAAAAATTTCCCGAAACACGTAGAATGATTTTGTTTGGGGGACATCTGTTGACGTCTGATATTATTGATTGAATTTCAAAAGTGTGTCAAGTACGGTGCACTATTTGATAAAAAAAAATCTCACCCTCAAATTCAGCGCGCTGCGATCGACGGTTCCGGTATAAGCGAACAACAGGCACTGCTGCATGGCACCCGGAGTCACTAATTTGCTGAGCGTCACGACGGTCTGTCCTTCGGGCTGCACGTTTCTGATGCACTGGAAAGCCGGATGTTCCAGCTCCCTGGCGGTCGGCAACGCTTGGCAGCTGGCGCGTCGTTTGCAAGTCTTCTGCTCGGCTCGCACCAGACACTCCGTCTCGTCGGCGAAGTCGCCCAGAGAGCTCACCATGCTCGAGTCGCTGGTGCTGCGCGCCATGAGATCGGCAGTCAGGAGTCTGAAAATTTCATAATCAGAGATTGCTTGGATGTACAAAAGCGTAGAAAGGTACGAAAGCGTAGAAGGACCACAAAGAATAAAAAAATGTAATTCGTCTGATTCCGACTTCGCAACTCGAAATTAGTATAATTCCGACTTCACAACTCGGAAATAGTATAATTCCGACTTTACAACTCGGAATTACTATAATTCCGACTTTGCAACTCGGAGTTAGTATAATTCCGACTTCACAACTCTGAATTAGCCTAATTCCGACTTCAAAACTCGGAATTAGCCTAATTCTGACTTTGCAACTCGGAAATAGTATAATTCTGACTTTACAACTCGGAATTAGTATAATTCTGACTTTACAACTTGGAATTAACCTAATTCCGACTTCACAACTCGGAATTACTATAATCATTACGATTTCACGAGTTGGTATTGAAATTATGTGAAAATGTAAACTTGAACCGTTCAGCGAGAACTTTGAAGATTTAATACAGCTGATAGTTGGCCCTAAGATCTATGAAAAATATACCAATTTTAGATAATATGCTATGTGGTTGAATACTTGGCGGTACCACTAAGATTTCAATCATAGCTTGAAGTACCAGTTCACTGCATATTTATTTTCTGGCATCATCTACAACACCTAGGAGTCCGCAAAGACATACTGGAGAGGTTTCTGGTTTTATTTGTTTTTCAATTATGTACCCAGCACCAAAAATGTTGCCAACAATGACAACAAAACAGAAACTATTTGATGTTTAACTCCTTCCAACAGGACCGCGAAAAGTTACTGCAACACAACACATTACACACACAATACAGTATGCTTTTTTCCATTAATAATACTTAACAAGTGCGGAAAATTATACTTTTCCGCACGCTACTGCCGTGGTGGTGTGTTGGAAAGATACGTTCTAATAATATTAAGTATAATAACTATATATTGTTGTTGTTAAATTGTTAAAAAATTGTTGTTGTTGTTGTTGTTGTTGTTATTGTTGTCGAATTAGGCTAATTCCGAATTGTGAAGTCAGAATTAGGCTAATTCGGAGTTGTGAAGTCGGAATTATACTAATTCTGAGTGGAATTATACTAATTCTGAGTTGTGAAGTCGGAATTATACTAATTCTGAGTTATGAAGTCGGAATTATACTAATTCCGAGTTGTGAAGTCGTAATTATACAAATTCCGAGTTGTGAAGTCGGAATTATACTAATTCCGAGTTGTTAAGTCGGAATTAGGCTAATTCCAAAATGTGAAGTCGGAATTAAATATTTTTTATTTTATGCGACCCTTCTACGCTTTCGTAGAAAGGCCACAAAGAATTAATAAATATAATTTCGACTTCACCACTCGGAATTAGCCAAATTCTAACTACTCAACTCGGAATTAGTATAATTCCGACTTTACAAATCGGAATTAGCCTAATTCCAACTTCGAAACTCGGAATTAGTATAATTCCGACTTCACAACTCGGAAATAGCCTCATTCCGACTTCACAACTTCGAATCAGTATAATTCCGACTTTACAACTCGGAGTTAGCCTAATTCCGACTTCACAACTCGGAATTATTATAATTCCGACTTTTCAATTCGGAATCAGTATAATTCCGAGTTTACATCTCGAAATAAGTGTAGGTAATCATTGCGATTCCACTAGTTGGCTTTGGAATTATAGAGAAAGTGTAAACATTGATTCCTAACGTCCAAACTGTCCAGCGAGAACTTTGAAGATTCAATACAGCTGGTTGGTCATGCGATCTATAAAAAATACCAATTTTAGAAATGCTATCAATGTGGTTGAAGGTTTGGCGGTAACACTATCAGCCGTATGCATAGTCAATTCCAGCGACTCGCCAGAGTTTTGCCGCTCGCTACACAAGAACTATAATGCACAGTCGAGCTCCAAAAAAGTGGTACATCGCCAGCGTTTCGCCAAAATGTGACTTGTCGCGTAATTGTCACTTTTTTGGAGCTCGACTTTGCAATATAATCCTTGTGTAGCGAACGGCAAAACTCTGGCGAGTCGCTGGCGATTGACTATGCATACGGCTGTTACAGCCGTATGCATAGTCAATCTTAGATATTTGAGATGCAGCACATTTCGAATTTTAAAAATAATTCCAACTAATGATGAAATCTGCCTCCTATGTCTTGCGCATGGTGACTTTCCATTCAAAAATAAATTATTGAATTTGATCGAATCTTTCAAATTATCGTTTGACGTTTTTTTTTTTGTAATTAGTATAAATGAGGAGTTTTCGTAATTTGATGTCAATTTATGACAGAAAAGCCAAAATTATATTCTTCCTAGATCACTTTGCATGTCATCTTTGATATCACGTTAACTTTTTTCGCCATATTATATTATTGCGGTATCATCATTTTAATTTTTCCAGATAATGAGTTCAGATAAATAAGAAAAAGGATTGGTACATATTTTCGTCATTAGATAAACACGAGTTCACACTCAAGGCCAAGACCTCATTCATTCTTTCTGATTCCTGACTACAATACTTAGCTATCACTGAATCCTTCTTGTATCCAATTAAAATAGTTAATCAAAATATTTCAACCCTCCTAATAAAATGGAAAACAAGTTTAAATAAAAAGGATATGTACCTGTAAAATGCTCTGCTGCTGGCTGCCAAGATGAAACGATGAGCCGGAAATCCCATAGATCCTACCACCAAGACGATATCTGTGTGAGCCCTGCTTAACCATAGGTGTCGCATGTGTTCTGTGTAAGAACCGGACGATATGTGAATATCTGGATTTAAAGGTGGGGGAGGTTTAAAAGGTGCCTGGAACATGGACAAACCAAAAAATACAACGGTAATTACACTTTTCGAAAATAAGAAGAGAAAACAGAATAGATCATGCAAAAATATTATTATTGGGACTCCTTCAAAAGTTGTTTGTGCGCACCTGATGAAAATGTATGAAGGGCGCGCATACTCGGTATCTAATAAAAAGCTTGTACCTTGAGTGCCACAGCGGTCATAATGACCGCCCGACTTTATACCACTTCTGCGTTTGATTAAAAAAATTCTAGTTACTGATCGTCGTAATCTACAGTGACATTCAAAATTCACCAAAAAAATAAATTTGTCATCAACTTAGGCTCTTCATGAAACCTACTTATCCCCTATCAGATATATTAATAATAATAATCGTCTTTATTATTTTCAAATAGAGTAGGTACATAAATACAAATTATAAACATAGATTATACCGGGTGGCTACGGAAGTATTGCCTACGGAATATCTCAGTTATTGTATGAAGTAGGTTTGTGAAATTTGGAGCGTCGATATAATGACATAAGAGCTAGAATTTGAGCATATTGACATGTCGAAGTTAACTTCCGGTCTGACCGGAAGTAACACCAACTTTCTTATTTTAAATGGAAACCCTATTTTTTTTCTTTTCGCTTTATTCAGCATTCAATTCCCTTTCTAATGACATATCACAAGTTGGTATCTAACCAGAAATTAGATCAGAAAAAAATTATTATTGAAATTCACCGAGTAGGCCGTGGAAGCAAAATGAAAGCCAAAAATTGAAAAGTTGGCTATGGAAACCATACGTCACTTGATAACAGTTGCTACTACTGTGATATTTTATTTTCATTCGTCGGTGTTATAAAAAGCCGCCAAAAAAAAATATTGGAAAAATTGGGAAAAAAACAATACTCTGTAGGTCCATAACTTAAATAGGAACATACAACTTTTTCTTGCCTGTACTATTCAGCATAACCATTCCTTTCTAATGATATGATAGAAAATAATTTTTTGAACTGAGATACCGGAAAATCCAATTATTATTCTTCAAATAACAAAACAGATTATCGCCATACGCAAAAATAAAATTAAAAATAATGTGGAATGATAAATTATATCCTGTAGGTTCTAGGTTAAATAGGAACATAAACGTACTTGGTCTGTGCCATCGTCCATAGATATTCTAATATCTACCTATGGACGATGTTTGTGCTATTCAGAATAATCATTCCATTGCAATAATCATTCGAACCAAAATATTAACAAGTAGGCTGATTAAGATGTATTTTGGAATGAAACAAAAAAGAAATGAGAGCTGTCACGAACGCTGCTATCCATATTATTTTGACGTTCGAAGTAGTGTTTTTGATTCTGCCATTTTAAAAGGGTTTGGAAATCGAAATCAGTTAGTGGAATATTCAAAAAATGCCCCGTTATTCACGAACCGAACAAATTGACATGCTTCTCATTTATGGTGAATGTTTAAAAAATTCTTATGCCGCTGAACGATTGTATTTAGAGCGATATCCAGGGAGGCAGCAACCGTCAAGAAGGTATTTCCAGTGGCTTGAAGAAAAATTAAGAACTGAGCCTAATGTTCACGAATACCAAGAAGCATTTGTTATTAATGAGGAAACTGAAATTAATGTATTAGCTTTAGTACAATATGATAGCACAATTTCCTCAAGGCAGATTGGCGCCGAATTAGCTATAAGTAAGGACTCTGCTAGGAAAATTTTGAAAAAACATCGATTGAAATCCTTCAAGTATCAGTTGCATCAACATTTGTATGAAAATGACGGTGAAAGGCGCCTGGAATATTGTAATTGGTTTCTTCGACAAAATGCTGAGAATCACCTATTTAACTAATATATCTTGTTTACGGACGAGTCAAGATTTACCAACAATGGATTATTTAACAGGAATAATACAAGGTAGGTACTGTACTTTATTTGGATTATTGTCGATAGTCGAAGTGTAAAGTGCTAAAAGTGTGAACGGTCTTTTGTTCCAGGTACTGGGCGATAGCAAACGAGCACCGGTTTCGACAAGGCGGCTTCCAGAAGAGATTTGGTGTGAATGTTTGGGTAGGAATAGTTGGAACTCATATTGTTGGCCCCATTCTTTTTCAAGGCCAACTAACCGGAGAGAGATACTTTAATTTTTTAACGAATGAAATTTCGGAATTCATTAACAACCTACCAGCGGAAATAACTGAGAGAATGTACTTCCAACAAGATGGCGCCCCTCCGCATAATTCAAGAATAGCGAGAAATTATCTTCAAAATCGCTTTCAAGAAAGACTTATAACAACCCATGGTCCAGTCAGGTGGCCACCAAGGTCACCTGATCTTACTCCGTGCGACTTTTTTCTATGGGGGCATCTTAAAAATAGGGTGTATTCCACACAGCCTACAACTCTACATGAGCTAGAAGTAAAAATTCGTAGAGCTTTCCAAGATATCACGCCCCAAATGTTGAGAAACGTTTTACATGAAATTATCACCAGAGTCAATAAATGTATTGACGCTGAGGGAATGCATTTCGAACATTTGTTTTGAATTTATTTTATCTTTAATCCTATCAATTTGATTTTTTTTTCGATAAATCTGTTTTTTCGTTATTTGAAGAATAATTGGATTTTTTGGTATTTCATTTAAAAAAATTACTTTCTATTATATCATTAGAAAGGAATGGTTATGCTGAATAGTACAGGCAAGAAAAAGTTGTATGTTCCTGTTTAAGTTATGGACCTACAGAGTATTGTTTTTTTCCCAATTTTTCCTATATTTTTTTTGGCGGCTTTTTATAACGCCGACGAATGAAAATAAAATATCACAGTAGTAGCAACTGTTATCAAGTGACGTATGGTTTCCATAGCCAACTTTTCAATTTTTGGCTTTCATTTTGCTTCCACGGCCTACTCGGTGAATTTCAATAATAATTTTTTTCTGATCTAGTTTCTGGTTAGATACCAACTTGTGATATGTCATTAGAAAGGGAATTGAATGCTGAATGAAGCGAAAAGAAAAAATATAGGGTTTCCATTCAAAATAAGAAAGTTGATGTTACTTCCGGTCAGACCGGAAGTTAACTTCGACATGTCAATATGCTCAAATTCTAGCTCTTATGTCATTATATCGACGCTCCAAATTTCACAAACCTACTTCATACAATAACTGAGATATTCCGTAGCCACCCGGTATATTGAATATAAAGAGTGAAGTTTATTTTTGATTGAGTGCTGGACGCAACCAAAAATATTCTTCCACTTAACCCTATACCGGGTGTCCGCGGAAAGTGGCTCGCCCCTATAACTTTTTGTTTTTGAAGAGAAATGAATGAAATTGTACAAGACATGAAACTGCATCTTTTGACAAGCGAACCAACTTCATGCAACTTCTGGTTTCACCAGAAGTGACATGAACTTTCTATTTTCAAAGCAACTATGTGTTACTTGTCGCTTTCCGTAAGTAAATTTTATATTTATTTTGAAATTTATTCTTTATTCTAGAGGGCCTTGGATATCTTCAAATCACTAATTTCACTCCTAAAATTTTGAGAAAAATACAACTCAACTGTTTTTTATCAAAATGTATCTGCTATGCAAAATTTTATTTTAAAATTTCTATTACTAATTTTTTTCA
Source organism: Chrysolina oricalcia (assembly GCA_944452925.2). Lineage (NCBI taxonomy): Eukaryota > Metazoa > Arthropoda > Insecta > Coleoptera > Chrysomelidae > Chrysolina > Chrysolina oricalcia. The sequence goes on from OX101816.2 coordinate 9,652,589, forward strand.
AATGGCAACTTGGTGGCTCGTTGGCTTAGGAAAAAAGAGCATTAGATTCCGATTAATTTGATACTACACATTATTAGGTTTCAAACAAACTTCCGTTAAAAAACTTTGAAACTTTCTCAAAGTGAAGGATCTTAAAATAATATATAAATGCATCGAACAACCCGTAACCAACACCACTGATGCAACAAGATCGATAATCCAAAAGCTAATGGAATATCTTCTTGTATAAATATTGTCGTCAACATGTTCTTTAAATGATTACATTATAAATATCTAATTTCCTTTGGGAGAAACGAGGTAAAATGAGGAGTCGACCTCCGCGATGCATTTGTTTAATCAGTTTTGTTTGTCATAGGTCACTCGATGCATTTGAATTTTATTTTAAGAGGCTTCATTTTATGAAACATCTAACGTAGTTTTTTGAGTTTTTTAACGGAATTTTGTTTGAAACCTAGCAGTGTGGGGTATCAAATTAATCGTAATACGTTGCTCAGAATAGACTATTCATTATTATAGGCGGAAACAATATATCTAGGTAGTTTAGTTTAGATTATGCTGAAAAATTGTGTAATTTTTTATAAAAAAATATAAAACCTCCCCCTTACCTCAACCTCTATTTTAAAACACGAAAAAAATTAATTCTCGACTACTTGTGAATGCTTTATCAAAATAAATGTTTTTATCAGCTCAAATTAAGGAAATCGTACAGTTGTTTAATTTCTCTATTCTCTCCCTTCAAAAAAGAACGCGGGAGCGGGAACAAGATGAATCCGAGACTAAAATCCATAGTGGGACATACCGGTGTGATTATTCGTATTCCGAAATGCATACAAGCAACGAAATATATATGGTTTGCTACGTGTACTGTTTTTCTAGCAATTCGCACGGTTCCAAAGTTCCTTTCCCGCTCCCGCTCCCGCGTTCCCGCGTCGGTTTGACGGAACCTCTACTTCTCGACAATATAACTTTTGAATATTGTGCCAATATGGTCAGAATATTGTATCAGCGATATTGTACCAATATCGCCGAATATTTTGAGGCCAAGATTAGTTCGAGAATATTTCACCAATATTATTCAAGTAATATTGGACTAATATCGCCAAATTTTCACATTTTTTTTCTCGCCAATATTGCATTTCAAATATTTCGCTAATATGTTCACAATATTATACCAATATTTTACCAATATAGGTGTGCTACTTGGGTTCTTGATCTCTGAAGGGTCTATGATTATAAACCTCAGATTTTAAATATCCTCATAGGAAGTAATCGCATAGGGTTAGGTACGGTTCCTTCCATGCGGCCGTCGTGCACGGCGGCCGCAGTGCGTCGACCGGATGCGTCAGCCGGTCGAACTCATGGTTTCTTCCATGCGGATGTCGCGTACGGCGGACGGAGCGGGTTGTCCGCCGCTAGTGCTAATTCCCAGTAGTAGAATAGAAGTGAAGACGGATGATCTCTCCGGCTTCCTGCAGTTAATCGACTTGGAAAAGAGCAATTCAATATTGAAAAAGAGGAAGAGAGGGGTATTTTTGTTACATTAATAATTAATCGACATCTGCTTGAGGATGGAGTCAAATATAGGGAATATTTCAAATTGAACAAGTCGCAGTTTGAGTAGGTACATTTTCAACTTGATAAAAGATGATCTAAAATCTGAGTCACACAACCAAATTTGGTACCTAATAACGAATCTAGGAAAAAAGCGCAATTGAAAAAAATGCAAAAGAAATAAACTCACAAGAAATATCCACATGTGGTATATTGCACACATGGATTAAATTGCACAAGCCAAAAACCTTTCATGTAATGCGCACATAGAAAAAAACACAATGATGTGCGCTTTATTCCGATAATAAAATTATGTGATTGTTAAGCCAAATGCAGACGATACGTCAAATCCCTGAGAGGGCTCCTCGATTGCGCATGTGCCGATGGAAACCTAATCTGAGCAAACTAACCTAGCTTGCAAGTTGAAAATGAATGAATTACTTTTTGCTCGCACTCGACACTCAAACCTAACCTGAGCAAGCTACTTAGCTTGCGAGTCGAAAATGCGTGAATTAGTTTTTCGCTCGCACTTGAAACACAAACCTAACCTTAGCAAGCTCTTACTTGCAAGTTGAAAATGCGTCTTTTCCTTTACTGCTGACACCTCCATCGGCACATGCGCAATCCATGAGAGAAAATATAGAAAACTTTACGCGATTGTAAAAGTAGAAAAGGATTATGAAACGAACAAGTTGTCTTATTTAAGAACAATAGCTATTCTACAGTAGTTCATATTTCTGTGTAATCGTTACAGTTCTTCCCTTCTTATTATTTGGTAATTTGGTTTTCCTTAAAAATTAATTTATAATATGAGTTTGCATTTTTTTCTATTTGCGCAATTATACATGAGAGGTTTTTGCCTTGTGCGATTTAATCCATGAGTACAATTTTCCACGTGTGAATATTTCTTGTGGGCTTATATAACATTGCTTTTTTTTCGTTACGTTCCTTTGCGATTTTTTCAATTGCGCTTTTTTTCCGGCTACGCCTGATAACCACAGAGGAAAACGAAAACTATCTCACGGCTGCGACTGCACTGCTTCTGGAGCAGTACCGTCGCAACGATCGCAGTCGTTCACGGCTGACGTGTGCGGCCGCCGCTTGGAAGGAAACATGTACATTTAAAAACACGTATAGCAGTAGGTTGCGGCTGCCGCACTGCGGCCGCCGTGCACGACGGCCGCATGGAAGGAACCGTACCTTTAGATCGGGAGATCTAGGATGCCATGAATTTACTGAATATCGTCAGATCCATCCAGACGATCAAGAAAATCACGCAAAATTTTTTCTTGGATAAATTCTATGAAATGTAAAGAAACAATGAACAGTTTCGAATGGTTTTACACCGCTGAGGCCATCCTAACAAACAAACAAAATGGGCCGTGGTGTCCGTGCTGGTAGAGCGTTCGCCTTTGGAGCGAAGGGTCGAGGGTTCAAATCCCCGCATGGTCATCGGTCTGGTGCATGGCATCACACGTTGAAGGGTAAGGGCTGCGTCTCCCCTAGCTCAAACAAGTATCTCGAAGACTTTCGAGGATTGCACGTAGGGGTGCAATCGGTTGACGGAAACAAAAATTTTAACAAAAAAAAAACGGAGTTTTCAAATCAATTCCTGATATACAATTTTTTTTTCCTTCCTCGGATGCTGGTCCTTTCACCAGCTACACCTCAGCCTCTTGGGCCTTTTGTGTTTTCTGTGTTGGTTTTACAGCACCCACATAACTCTGGTCCCCTGTACCAGTCTGTACAGGTTCTTCACCGGTTGGCTGTTGTATTCTTCGGGAGTTAGATTGGGTTTCCCGAAAATTGCCTGTCTCTTGCGGTCTAATGCCTCGCATTCTGACAGTATATGTTTGGCTGTTTCTGTCCCTTTACCTCATTGTCTGCAGGAAAGTTCTCCGTTGTACAGACCCATTTTGTGCAGGTGTTTTCTCATTGGACTGTGACCAGTGAGAAGACCCGTTATTGTTCTAACTTGATTCCTGCTCAGCTTGAGTAGTTCTTCAGTTTTGTGTTTTGACGGTTCTTTAATGTATGTTTTCCCGTGGTGCATGAGAGGGGCTTCGTACCACTTCTTTTGTTTTCGCTTGCCCCAGTCCCGAATGCATCCTCGAATGTCGGATTTACTAATCCCGAGTGCGGGTTCTGGGTCAATATATGTAGTTGATGAGCCCTCTCTAGCTAGCTCATCAGCCTTTTCATTGCCCTCGATACCGCAGTGTCCTGGAACCCACATCAAAGTTAATTTGTTGTGTTCTGTGAGAACACTGAGTTCTTCTCGGCATTCCCATACCAGTCTTGATGTCACTTTCGTGTTCATAAGAGCCTTCAATGACGCCTGGCTATCGGTGCATATTTTGATCCGAGCATTGTGCATTTCCCTCATATTGCTCTCGCGCATTGCAAGATGGCGTACATCTCTGCCTGGAATACAGATATGTTTGTTCCTAGTGAGACGCTTATTTGGGAGTTTCTCCCCTCACTGTATATTCCAGCACCAGTTCCTTCTCTGGTTTGGATCCGTCCGTGTACCAGATCCTCTCTCCAGGTTTGCTCCTGATATTGTCGTCTGTCCATTCCCTTCGATCTTGCAAGATAGCCTCGAAGTTGATGTTGAAGAAGTATCTAGAAGTCATGTGGTCCGTTGGTTTCATTTCAAGAATGTTGCCTCCCACTATTTCCTTTATCTTGTTGTGATCCGATCTGTTGCTCGTATTTTGTTGCCTCAGGAGTCCCATTCTTGCCTCTCCCATGATTGCTATGTCAATCGGTGGGAGGTCCAACAGTACTTCCATGGCTAATGTTGGTGTTGTTTTCATAGCTCCCGTTATACTGAGGCAAATAAGGGCCTGGCTGATATAACAGTCAGACTCCTGCAGGGAAACCTGCAACATGCCAAGGCCGCCACCTACGTCCTTGGCAAAAAATTCATAGAGGAGCGGATAGATCTGGCCCTCATCCAGGAACCCTGGACCTCCAACACAGGCCGAGTTACCGGCCTGAGTAACACATCTGGTAAGGTAATTGCGGTCAGTTCTGGGGTAAAACCTAGGGCATGCATTCTAGCCAGAAACAACATTAATTATTTTATTCTTTCAGATTTCTGTACCCAAGACATGGCAACAATCCATGTGAAATTTCCAGAGAGGGGGAGCATGACAGAAATGATCGTCTGCTCAGCATACTTTCCTGGAGAAGTGGGTGCGGAACAGCCTCCTCCAGCGGCCGTGCGAGAACTAATTGCCTTCTGCAGGAGGAACAACACCCATCTACTGATAGGATGTGACGCCAATGCGCACCATGAAGCGTGGGGCAGCACAAACATCAACATGAGGGGTGAGTCTCTTTTCAATTACCTGATAGGGGAGGAGCTTACAATTAACAATGTCGGCTCCGAGCCAACCTTTGTCACTAGTATTAGGAAAGAGGTACTAGATCTTACCAGAACCGGTAATCGGTTTAGCATATAGCCAAGAATGTCATAACAGCTTGGGCAGACTCGAGTACTGGCGCAGTCTACCGGGCCTAGCCCATTCCAAAGCATTTATTGCTTGTACAAGGAAAAAACAGGACTCTGACAAACTGCTAGAACTCAGCAGAGCGCATCTCAGAGTTATAGTAGGTTTGCTTACTGGCCACTGCAAACTCAAATACCACATGCATAAAATCGGACTTGCACAAGATGCAGAGTGCCGGCTATGCATGGAGGATGATGAAACGGCTGAACACATTCTGTGTACATGCCCTGCAGCGGCCAGAACCAGATTCTCAATATTTGGCGATACGACAGTAAGGCCAGAAAACCTGGTAAATTGTTCTCCCAATGCATTCCTCAATTTCGTCAAGAGATTGGATATACTGGGAGAAATATAACCATAGGGTGAGCCACAATAGGCCATTGGCCGCAGTGGAGGGCCTGATACGGGCCCACTCACGTTCAAAACCTAACCTAATCTAACCTATACTGAGGCATGCAAGTCTTTGTACCTTGCTCAACTCAGCTGCGGCTATTTTTTGTGTTATCTTTGTCCACCATACCAAAGATGCATATGTAATCATATGTTATCAGTGTCATTTCGGCTTTCTTCTTAACTTTTGCCAGCTGTTTATTCCAGGTGAGTTTCGAGTCTAAAATCACCCCGAGATATTTAACTTCCCCTGACAGCTGTATCAGGGTACCTTGTAGGGTCAGAGGTCCTAAGCTAAGATACTGCGAATCGAAACATGTCGCGAAGACAATAAATCTGTGGAAATTTAATCGTTTTTTACCTAGTTGTAGTATATGCTATGAATTTCCACCAAGTAACGGCCACGTCAATCCAAATTTTTTATAAGTGATTAAAGCGTATCTTGTTCTTGTGTTACATGTAGGAGAGACTCCACAATATGTTCCTTGGTAGCGGAAATTTCTGCATGGGCTCTTTAATTTCAGAATAAATCTACTGTTAGCGTTAGATCGAAAATAAGTTCTATTGCCAATTTTTTGTAGCATTTGACTGATTTTTTAAGGAACTAGACACGTTCTCAGAAACATTTACAAAAGTTTGTCCTTCATTATATTTTATAACATTGAGTCTGGTTTATCGAATGCACTTCTGAATCCTGGAATCTATTTGATTTCTATACCATGTTTACTGAGTTAAGAATTTAGAAATCTTTGGTTTCTTCAATAATTTGAACAAAACACTATTATTACCGTCTTTGGTACTGAGACCGAATATATCCTGTTCAACATTCCACGTGAATATAAATACAGAGACAGTGACTAGAGCGGCAGTCTGAGTTGAAGTAGACAATCCACCGTCATCATAGATGTAAAGAGAGTCACATTCACAATAGTGATTTTGTTCATTCGAATAAGAAACTTTATTTGTGGAAATAAATTAGCAGTTATATTTTACGTATAAATAAATTAGCCGAACAGAGTTAAGTATATTTTTATTACACTATATATGTATAATAATTCACTGTAAATTATTATCATAATCAGGTCAATAAAGAGAAATCATTTTGCCTATTCCATGAACAAATCTAATGTATTCTTTTCAATTGTATCTTACACTGCGGTGTCCAATATAGTAGTATAAGTTATCGCAAAAGGCTTGGGCTTATGATCCAATATTTCTAGCAAAAATTACAAAAAAAAATACTAAGATTCAATTTGTTCCGAAACTCATAGAATTCAGAGGATGAAGCTCGTCGTAATGACTCCTCATGCTGCCCGCTTTTCCGTAGACAACACTATAATTGGTCAAATTCCGCGAAAAACATTTAGCGAACATTTCATTTCTACCGAATACTCTTGCTCTCCGCAACATTGAACAGTTCACCAAAATGTTCAGAATTATTTTCAAAAGAATATACATTACTACCAGGAAGACGAGAGTTGCCAGTAACACTTTGATTTCATTCAACTGTTGAACCTGATGGATTTTCGTTCTAGCACTAGTTTGTTCTTCTTCTGGTTTGGGATCTCGTTCCGTTTCATTTGGTAGTGTCGAAAGATGTTTCACTTTCTGGTTTCCAGTACATGAATTTATCTTTTGGCCTTCATACACCAAAATTGAAGGATATTTAGTGAGCCACATAGATCTATTACAAACGGACACCTTTTTCTTTAGTTTCACTGATAAATCTTCGCCAAATAGTTGGATTTTTAGTTTTTTATTCCTAGTGGGAAATACTTCCTGGTAGAACTGCCAACTATTATCAACCTCACAATGTTCATTCCAGGCTACTATTATATTTTCATCTTTATAGAAAAAAGTATTCTTTGAATAGGAATATTCGGTCTTACTTGTTTCAAACACAATCTTATTATTGTCGATATCAAGAGTTGCATTTTTCTGGTACACGAAACCATCCTTGTACTTCATCCCAATCAACAACGGAGTAACAATCTGATCCACTGTTATAGTTGTAGTTCCATTTCCGTTTGAAACTACTGTGTATTCGCCAATTTGAACACCATTTTTTTCACATAGGCTATGCTTACTATTGTGGTTTGTATGTTGACATAAATAATATACTTTCAAATTTAAATTTAGTGATATTAAATAGACATCAACTCCGATCATCTCCTTGATCATGAGCACGAACAGCACCAAAGTAATGGAACGTCGCATCTCTGCACTGAATAAATCAACCTGAACAATTTGTTATAGATGAATAGTTTGTGGTTTGTGGTTTGTGGTTTATTTAAAACCCAACAAAAGATAATCTTATCAATACGTTGAATACTAATGTAAAATGTGTTACACGGTGACCGCTTTAAAGTGAGGGACTACCATACATCCAACTCTTTCACAACTCCAGACAAATAAATGAACTTCAAATGACGAAAATATTGAAGAATCTCCCCTTACGTTATTATGATACTGACTCAAATTTGATATAATCTGGAAGATACCGACAAAAATACGCTACTATATAACTGCTTTTATTGGTCCACTGAACTCGACAACATTGTAATATAATTGTCACTTTAGATATTTATTAATCATTCACTATAGCACTATTATTATTATTATTGCTCGTCGAGGCTGGCTATCGGCTGATGTACAGGTAGCTCTGAGTAGAACATTTCTGCTCCCCTGCTGTCAGGTCAGTTTCGATTTATTTTTATGGATCAGGATACCTAGTTTTAAAATGAATAGGTTAGTCATCGTGAATATTTTTTGTGTAACGAAATGGTTTCTACAAAAATCTGTCTGTTTCAGATCACATAAAATTCTGATTGCCCTTTTTTGGAGCTTAAAAGTTGAGTTCCACTTCGTTGCAATACCCCAAAACTGTAACAAGCTGTGGAAATAAGCAAAGTAAACTGTTTTTGCAGTTGCTGTGCCTAAATTTTGTTTTATGATTTTAATGGTATGAAGTGGTCTGCTAAGTTTTATGTTCAATTGTTTGATATGTTCTGACCATTTCAGTTGTACATCTACAAAAATACCTAAATATTTTGTGATTTCTACATATCAATTCAATATTTTCATAATACAAGAGAATTCCGAAAGTATTTATTTTGTGGTGCGGTTGAAATAGCATACTGTGAGTTTTACTACAGTTGAGTGCAAGGTTATTTGCTAAAAACCAGTCTGAAATGTTTTCCATTAAGATCTGACTGGCATATTTTAACGAAATAAATCAAATTATCACTTTCACATAGTATGCTCGTATCATCTCCAAACATTGTGATGAATGCTGCTGGGAAATTCACAACTAGGGCGTTTATATATTATTATAAAAGCGTTGGCCCCAGAATCAAGCCCTGAGGAAATCCACTCTCAATTAATGTGAATCTGACTTTTTTTGTCGTTTCCGATATTTGAACACTCATCTGTCTCCCTGTTAGATAACTTCTGAACCATCCTTCTTCATTTTCCTTTATACCGCAATACTTCAATTTTCCCAAAAGTATTTCAAGGTCGACACAAGGCTTTACTGATATCACAGAATATACCAAGAGAGTTTTTTTTTCAAGTGTCTGAAAGATATTTTCCAAAATTGAAAATGTTGCATCGGAGGTATTCAAACCTTGTCTGAAGCCATAATGAGATGAAACTAGTACATTATTTGAAACGAGACAATAATTGTTCAATTGAATCTTTACGGTACATTAAAAAATGTTTGACATTGCTGGTATAAGAGAGATTCTCCTATAGTTATTGAGTGAACTTTTTTTCCTTTTTTGAGTAAAGGAATGATGATTGCCATTTTGAAAACACTTGTAAAGTTTCTTGAGCCAGCATAAGTTCAACAAGAATGTGAGTGGCTCCTTACAGAGGCTAATATATTTTTTATTAAGGTGATTGTTATTTCGTCACACCCAACTGATTTTTTTGGGTTCCAAATCTTTTAATACTTGTACTAGTTTTTCTTCTGTCAAATGTGAAAATTCAAATGACGGGCCATTTCGATAGCTATATTTGTTAAGATAATAAGTGCAATGATATTTGCTCGAGGTTGTAGATAGAACCGAGTTTACAGCATCTCTAGTAACGAGTTTTTGAATGAGTTAGATATTTCTGTGGAATACGTTGTTTCGATACCATTTATTGTAATCGACATATTATTTTCTGAATGTTTTTGTTTTTTATTCGATAAATGATTTACTACATTCCACGTTGTACGTATTTTATTCACGGACTCGTCGATGTGATTTTTATAAAATATTTGTTTTGCTGCATAAATAACTTTTTTCAGTGTATTGCAATACTTATTTATGTATGTCATTATTGTAGACCCTTTTGTTAGATATTTTTTCATATTGACAAGGAAACGTTTATTTTTACATGCGGGTTTGATTCCTTTCTATATCCATCCCCTCTAACCACCGCATTTTACTGTTTTCATTGGAAATGCTTTTTCTAATGAACTATTGATTATTTTATAGAAATGTGGCATTGCCAAGTCCATATCAATAATTTCAGATAAAGGTGACCAATTTACGTTGGCCATAAGTTAAGAAAATTTTTCGTTATTTTTATTTTTGAAAATTCGGGTTTTCTTGTAGACGGCACCTTGATTGCTTTCAAAAATTAGATCATTCAGATAAATAATTTGGGCATCATGATCAGAAATACCAATTTCCAAGACTTGTGTATGTCATATCTGAGTTCATTATTATGTTGTCAAGGGTTGCTGCCGAGTATGATGTTCTTCTATAGTTATTTGAAGACCAAATATATTTAAAGTAAGGATAAATTGTTCCAGTTCGGCAAATAATTAATTTATAGTTCTTATGTCGATAACTCAACTCATTCAATAAATCGTAAAAGAGGTAAAGAAATATTTCGAACTTATCAGCCTCCTTACTTGGGCTTCTATAGATACAAATAATTATTATTATTATTTTTTTTTAAATTGCTGTTGTGAATTCAAAATTTTTCTCCACTGCTTACTTTCAGTTTCTCCATTTCTATGAAATCTAGATTGTTACCAACTAAAATAATAAATCCACCATGAATGAATTTGTTGCGCGAAAAACACGACACTATTTTGAAGTTATCCAATTGAAAAGGAAAATTTCCGTTGTTACATTGCACCCAATGCTCAGAGAATGCAAAGACATCGATTTTTCTATCATTTTCAGAGTGGGAATCTTTTAACTAGTTATTTGTATGCTAAGGCCGCGAAATACCTTTTTAACGTACCGAAAGAACAGTTATCGCCGAGGCCGCTTGCGGCCGAGGCAAGATAATCTTGAGGTCGTTAAAAAGTTTCGCGGCCATGGTATAAACACTATTTTTCGTGCAATCGTTAAAATTATTAAACTACATAGTTGTAAATAAATATATTATTGCTCTAAAATCAACAGCAGTTCAATTTATTTAACAATATCACCGTATGCTATGGAAATGATATGTTTCAATATATACAAAATATTTTGACAGTTCTTGTCAAAACGCAAAATGTCTGATACTGATAGCGATATTTCAGTACCTTCCACTCCTCCTGAACTCAAAAGCGTTGTAAATTCGGCGCTTTCCGTTTTAATGCCCGAAAAATCTAAACGGCAGTACGAAAAATGTTACGGCGAGTTTAAAGACTGGTGTGACAAACAGAATGTTAAGAAGATGTCTGAAAACATTTTTGAAAGTGACGTTTGGTTTCGCGGCCGTTGCTATGGGTAACGGCCGCGAAATTAAATTTCGCGGACTGTGCTGAGAACGCGAAATACTGACTTCGCGTGCGATTGCACGAAATAGTTATTTTTGTATCTAGTGCGCGAAATGCTACTTTGGTGATCGAGAACTGATTTTTTTTAACGAGGCGCAGCCGAGTTAAAAAAAATAGTCGAGATTACCAAAGTATTTCGCGCATGAGATACAAACAAAATTTTTTCTACAAACGTCAAAAATATTGTTCTAAAGTAAGTAATAACTATGAAAAATAGTATTGAACTGGCTTAAATAATTTTTCCAAATCAAGTAATTACTGTAACTATGGAAATAAAATGGCATTTGTTGACAATTATTTCAAAGTGACAGTTCTTGATAATTATTTTGGAGTGACTTTTTATTCGCGTCAATTTCGTGCGTGATATTTATTATTGTAAAAGAATGGAAATTTCGAGCGACGATGAACTAAGCAGTACCCCACCTAACTTGATAGATGCGGCCAATTCCGTAATTTCCAACCTTTTACCGGAGAAATCGAGGCGGCAGTATGAAAATGCATATCAGCAATTTAAAGAGTGGTAAGCAAATAAAGCCAGAAAAATATCTCTCACAATTTGAAAGCCTTAATTATTGTTCTACATTAATAAATAAACGATTTCTTGTTTTTTGCTTGATTGAGGAGTTGAGGACCATATAGGTTAGAATATGAAAATCCCATATAGTTTACATACAGTGTGCGAAATATATTTCGCACATTACTTCGCGCACGGTGTCATGGTAACGAATGAAAATGAAAAAAAGTGCCACTTTGCATACTGTTGTCAATGCGCGAACCTTGTCATTTTTTGACGTTTGTAGAAAAAATATGTTTAATTGATCAATTCAGACAGTGAACATTTTGATGCAATACCACAAGTCATTTTTTTTGTTTTTCTACACTAGGGCTTGATATTATTTCCTAATTTCTGTTTTGTCCTCTTGTTGCAGGTCTTTTTGTAGTGTTGAGATCGGCTGTTCTAGACGATGATTCTTTGTCGGAGACATTTTCGATATTGTAATTAGGATTTCGCAAATTTTGCAGTCTTCTGGAGGATATTTCGCGTAGGGAATATTCCTTTTTATCGATGACCATTTTGTCCAACTTCAGATAACAGTGTTTGCCTTCCTCTCGTCACTGTATTAGAAATGAAAAAAGCTCTCTTTTGGTTTTCGTCGCACTTTCTGTGAAGTTTTCTGTTGCCGCATATATGCTATATTTTGTTCTTCGACCTAATGCTGGTGAAAGTGACGATAACTGGTCTACAGTATGAATAATATGGATGAGTTGAAGGCGGTAACGCAGGTACTCCATAAATACCGAGATGAATTGGAAAAAAAATCACTAAAGAACTCATTAAAAAACTTCAAAACCTACACTCTCACCTACGATGGCACTGAAGGGCTAATGTAATATTAAAATTTTCGTTTATTTCCAAATAATTATCAGGAAATTCTAGTTACTATCATCTGGAAATTTACAGTTACTATCTGGAAATTTTCAGATACAATCTGGTAATTCCCAGTTACTATCTGAAACTTTCCAATTACGATCTGAAAATTTCCAATTACTATCTGAAAATTTCCAGTTACTCTGTCTTGAAATTTCCAGTTACTATCTGGAAATTTCCAGTTACCATCTGGGAATTTCCAGTTAATATCTGGATATTTCCAATTACAATTAGAAATTTCCAGTTTTAATCTGGAAATTTCCATTTATTATCTGGAAATTTCCATTTATTATGCACAAACTCAAAATTACCATATTGAGGCATGATGTTGCAGATATTCAACTGGAACCATTAGCAAAAGTTTTATTATGAGGATTTCAGTGTGAGAAATATATTCCTATGAGACTATAAGCTCTCGTATCTTTGAAGTAGCTTATCAAGAACTGATACGGAAACCAAGCCACTTTATACGGAAAGTAACTGGGAATTCCCGAATAATTGAAAATTTCGAGACAGTAACTGGAAATTTCCAGATAGTAACTGTGAATTTCCTGATAGTAACTGGAAATTTCCACATAATAACTGGAGATATCCAGATAGAAACTGGAAATTTCCAGATAGTAAGTGGAAATTTCAAGATAGTAAGTGGAAATTTCCAGATAATAACTGGAAATTTCAGGTAGTAACTGAAATTTCCAGATAATTATTTGGAAATAAACAGAAATTTTAGTATCACATTGGCCAGAGCTGTGCCGAGCACTGACAAAAAGTGCTTCGAGTACTAATCACTCTTGAAAAGTGCTCGAGAGTCTGGAGCACCAAGCAATTTTTTTCATAAAGTGCTCGCAATTACTAAGCACTTTAAGGTGGGCGTTCCATTTCGTGTATTCCAAGTTCATATTGCATTTGGAAGCGGTTTCACTTGGAAAACTCAAATTTGGTAGGTGAACTCAGAAAGGATTGGAGTACTTATTGAATATATTGACATTGATTTGATATCGAAAATTGAGAATTTTTTGGTCGGCAATTGAATGAAATGAGTCAATGCTTGCTTTTGTTTTATTTCAATAGAAATACCCATAAAAACAGTGCAACATTGACTTTCACGCAATTGTTCGAGGTATTCTGGGAGAAATGTATCCCTCCGCTTGTCTGGGTGTCAATCCAAACAGCAGATCGCGTGAGAGTATACTGCCTCGCCCAGTGTCTAACATGTATGAGGTATATCCGGACTAATAATGAGATTAGATTAGAAGAACTAGTGGCACCAACTCACCCCAATCTCTCAGCGACGAACATCGTCAGATAGTCCCAATATGTCGTTCGACCATTCCGTCTGATTGGAGATGTGGAGCTGTTGGACGAGTTTACTTCATGCCTAAAACGATCATCGTTTCTTCCTTTATTAGAATCATCTTAATTCAGCGAAACTCCATGTCTGGATATCACATTCTCTATAAAGCCTTTGCGAATCTTCTGGTTGGTAATTGGCACAACTTCAGACTACATGGTTAAGGCTTTCGCGGCCAAACTTTTTATTGTCACAATTTTCACTCGGGTTTGAATGCCGTCGTTTTTCGGAATTTCTTCCTAACGTTTCGCTAGCGCGAGTGGCTAGCTTCTTCAGAGGCTTATACATCATGAATAATCTCAGATGACTGGAGATTCCGTCTGCGGAGATTGTACTTATTCTGACTTAGGTAATCTTGTGAGTTAATTACCGTATCTGGATTTGGTACATAATCACTAACCCTAATTGACCCCTTTCTACCTGGCGGCTTAATGTCGTTGACATCCTTTGTTATTTCAGAATTGCTCATTACCGTAACTGGGTTAGGCATATTTTCGATGTAGAGTCACTTTGACGACTTGTCTGGTCTAGTCTACAACTGTTCTAAAGATTCCTAAATAGAATTTCATCGTTTGCAATTGCAACCATGAAATATAATTTACTAGAACTTACCTAACTGCGCACTAAATTCACTCCGAACGCTATAAACACTTTTAACTACATTTATGCCAAGACTGAGCTATCGAACCTAGAAGGTGCATAATATAAGGACGCAATCAGTAGTTCTTGGGGATGGGGGTGGGGGTGCCGCTGACCGAGTTTTATATTTTCAACAACATTTATAGATTTATTGCTGAGAAAAGGCTTAGTGCTTATAGTAATCCCGACTTTTTGGGATTACTAAGCCTACTTTCATTGTCTCACCTGCAAAAGCGGTCGCTGCACCCTTTTCAAGTTCGTCATCCAGAACCGCTGCGCCCGCCTGGCTATCAGCGCCGCCCTGATGGCGTTCTCGAACGCTTCGTTAACTCCATAGTAGGTAAGTACCGAGGTCTCGTAGTAGTACAGACCGAGTTCTCTGGCCACGTCTCTCGCCTCGTCCGGCATCACCAGGTCGCTTTTCCTGGTCGCGCGCACGAACGGGCTTCGGTCCCGGAAGTAGCTGAGATAGGCTTCGTCGCGGTACATGTAGCTGAAATTGAAGGACTCTATTACTATAATTTCTCTTCGTATCACTTATAGAAAGTAGGGTGAAGGTGGGAAATATCAACCATCTGAGCTATGTCTTCTATAATATCTTAATTGCTCAACTGGGATCGACAAATATCGGGTATATTAACACGTTCACTTACTACCCATAGATGGGTAGTAAGTTCATTTACCAAATGACCCCATGCAATATCTTCAAGGTATATCACTATCAGACAGTTTTTACCTCTGCAATACTGATATCACTGAACTCAGATTAATTATGAACGATGTAAAAAACAAAAAATCTTGTGGTGTAGATGAAATTTCAGTGACAACTTTACTGAATCTACCAGATGAAGCTTTAATTGTCTTAGTGGAAGCAATCAACACTTCGTTTGAGACGTATATTTCCATACTGTCTGAAAACTGCCTTAATTATCCCACTGCATAAAAGTGGTCAGCTTAACAAACCTTCAAACTTCCGTCCTATTGCGTTACTATCAACCCTCTCAAAAATAATTGAAAAGCTTGTGAAGAAAATGTACGAATGATGCAATTTTCAATCTTCTGAACAAAATGTATTCAAGTTTGAATAAAGGTGAAGCTGTTGGAGCAGTCTTTTGTGACTTTTCTAAAGCATCTGATTCCGTAAATCACAGAATATTACTCAAGAAAATGTATTGTTATGGTTTCAGAGGTGTAGCGAACAAATGTTTTGAATCATTTCTCTCAAACCGAGTTCAGATGGTGAAATTTCAGAACGTGCTATCAGATCCCTCCAACATCAATTATGGTATCAAAGGATAATTCACCATGTTTGCAGATGACACAACATTAATATGGCATGGAAATAATGTTCAATTATTAAAGGAAAATATTCTAACCGACTTGGAAAAAGTCAAACAATGGTGTGACTCCAACCTACTCAGCTTCAATGTAAATAAAACGAACATATTAACCCTCAAGTTTGATTATAACAACTTATCTTTAGGTAGCCACACCGTAGAAAATAAATCATGCTCAAAATTCTTAGGTATTTACCTTGAAAATAAGCTGAGGTTTGAGGATCACATAAGAAACCTGAATAACAAATTAGCCTCAGGCTGCTATGCCATCAGAATTATAACTAGGGAACTTGGTTGCAATACAGGCAGAATGGCTTATTTTTCTCTAATTGAAGGTATGGCATTCCTTTTTGGGGTTTCTGCAACATCCAACTGATGAATTCAGTATTTGTTTTACAAAAAAGAGCAGTCAGGTATTTGTGCAAAGCTCAGTATCTAGAACACTGTAAGCCACTTTTTATCAAATATAATATTTTAACACTGACCTGCATATTTATCGAAATCGCCTGCTGGTAATGATATACCTTATAATACACGCCAAAATGATAATATCGCACTACCTAGACCGACATCGACACTGACAAAAAATTCCCTTATATACGAGAGTAAAAAGATTTATAATCACCTCCCCTTCATCTTTAAAAATATGGTGAATTTCTCAAGTTTTCGGAGATATGAACTCTTGAAGAAAGGATACTATAGCCTGCAGGAATATTACAGTGACAGCTTGACCTAGCTCTAATCTATATTCGTTTTTTATATAGTTTTTTATCAATTTTACCATTTGAACTTGTTTTTGTATCTTGATGCTTCTTATACTCACAATGTTCGTTTATTTATGTTATACACTGTATGTTTTATGTTATACACTTTAGGTTTTATGTTATACACTGTATGTTTTATATGTTATACGCTTTATGTTTTATATACACTTTAGGTTTTATATGTTATACACTGTATGTTTTATATGTTATACACTGTATATTTTATATGTTATACGCTTTATGTTTTAAATGTTATACACTATATGTTTTATTTATAATGACAGTAACGTTTACCATTTTTTGGTAGATGTTTATTAAGAACTCATGTTCATTTATCATTTGTATACCATGTAGATTTAATTCTATTCCTAACAATGCTTTGTCAATAAGATATCATCTTGGACAATAAAGTATATTTTGATTGATTGATTGATTGATTGATTACCTATAAGTCCTGCAACCCATATGTGTGTTGTAAATTAATGTTTTGTTATAGCCCAATACTAAAACGGACGTGTCAGTAAATTACTACTTTCTTTAGGAGGACTCTGAAGAAAAAGCTTTGGGTTTTGGTAAAAAAACATTTTATTCTGTCAAAATATAACTGAGATACAACAAATCAAAAATGGGTTCTGTTGATTAATTGCAATGTATCTTGTCTCAAAAAGTAATATCAGTCAAAATATTTTGGTCCCATTGCTCCATATCAAACCGTTCTTTATCGATATAAGAGATTGGTGTGAAGTTACCCACAGATTTCCGGCCACACATGCTGACGTAGAGGAAATCGAACGATTTGTGGTTGGATAACGCAGTTGTAAGTAACCGGACTAAAATCTGTGGTTGGGTTTATAAGTTCGTATGCAATTTAATGACGCGACAGGAAAGTACAGAAAACATTACTACTCACATCTGAGACACACAAATCCAATAATGCATAATCCAGAAAGTTATACAATTCAGATGATTTTGGGGTCATCAAAGTATCATTGTCTAGAGAGAGACAATGATTGATGTAGAATCAAAACTATTTCTTCGTCACCTATACAGTTTTATGGTGAACGATTTTCCTTTATTGTAAAATATCTTCAGGACATCACTCAGTAGAAGGTTATAACCCTATTATGCATGATCATCAAAATCACCTATAAATGATTTTCTTTCATTGAGGAAAATCTTCAAGGCATCACACGGTATAAAAGTTGTAACCCGATGATATGCGTTCATGAAAATCATATGAGATATAATTTTTTTTACGTAGATTGCTAAGGTAGGAACCGTTTCTTTGTCACCCATACTGATTTGGAGTGAATGATTTCCTTTCATTGAGGAATATTTTCAAGACATCACACGGTATCAAAATTGTGAACTGATGATTTACGTTCACGAAAATCACATGAGATATAGGAGATTTCATGTTGATCGCCATGGTGAAAACAGCTTCTCTGTCACCCATACAGATTTGAAGTACATAATTTTCTTCCATTGAGAAATATCTTCAAGGCATCACACGGTATAAAAGTTGTAACTCGATGATGTGCGTTCATGAAAATCATATGAGATATAGAAGATTTTACGAAGATTGCTATGTCACCCATACTGATCTGGAGTAAATCATTTTCTTTCATTTAGGAAAATCTTCAAGGCATCACACGGTATAAAAGTTGTAACCCGATTATGTGCGTTCACGGAAATCATATGAGATATAGAAAGTTTAACGTAGATTGCTATGGTGAAAACCATTTCTCTGTCACCCATCCAGATTAAAAAAAATGATTTTCCTTCATTGAGAAATATTTTCAAAGCATCACACGGTATAAAAGTTGTAATCCGATGGTGTGCGTTCATGAAAATCAGATAAGATATAGAAGATTTCATGTAGTTCACCAGGGAGAAAACCGTTCCTCTGTCACCCATACCTATTTGGAGTAAATGATTTTCCTTCATTGACAAATAATGTCAAGGCATCACACAGTATAAAAGTTGTAACCCGATGATGTGCGTTCATGAAAATCACATGAGATACAGAAGATTTCATGTAGTTCACCACGGAGGAAACAGTTCCTCTGTCACCCATACCGATTTGGACTAAATGATTTTCTTTCATTGAGAAATATCGTCAAAGCATCACACGGTATAAAAGTTGTAACCTGATGATGTGCGTTAATGAAAATCACAAGAGATGTAGAAGATTTTATATCATCTGTCCCCCATATCGATTTGGAGTAGATTATTTTTTTTCATTGAGAATTATCGTCAAGGCATCACACGGTATAACAATTTGTAACCTGATGATTTGCGCTCATGAAAATTATATGAGATATAGGACATCACACGAAGATTGCTATGGTGGAAATCGTTTCTCTGTCACTCATACTGTTTTGGAGTAAATGATTTTCTTTCATTGGGGAAAATCTTCAAGGCATCACACGTTTTAAAAGTTGTAACCCGATGATGTGCGTTCATGAAAATTACATGAGATATAGAAGATTTCATGTAGTTCACCATGGAGGAAACCGTTTCTCTGTCACCCATTCCGATTTAGAGTAAATGTTTTTTTTTTCATTGAGAAATATCGTCAAGTCATCACACGGTATGGAAGTTGTAACCTGATGATGTGCGTTCGTGAAAATTACATGAGATATAGAAGATTTCATGTAGTTCACCATGGAGGAAACCGTTTCTCTGTCACCCATTCCGATTTAGAGTAAATGTTTTTTTTTTCATTGAGAAATATCGTCAAGTCATCACACGGTTTGGAAGTTGTAACCTGATGATGTGCGTTCGTGAAAATTTTATGAGATATAGGATATTTTACGTAGATTGCTATGGTGGAAACCGTTTCTCTGTCACCCATACTGATTTGGATTAAATGATTTTCTTTCACTGAGGAAAATCTTCAAGGCATCCCACGATATAAAAATTGTAACCTGTTGATGTGCGTTCATGAAAATCACATGAGATATAGAAGATTTCATATAGTTCACCATGGAGGAAACTGTTTCTCTGTCAGCCATACGTATTTAGAGTGAATGTTTTTTTTTCCATTGAGAAATATCGTCAAGGCATCACACGGTATAAAAGTTGTAATCTGATGTGCGTTCGTGAAAATCATATGAGATATAGTATATTCTACGTAGATTGCTATGGTGGAAACTGTTTCTCTGTCACTCATACTGATTTGGAGTTAATGATTTTCTTTCATTGAGAAATATCGTCGAGGCATCACACGGTATAAAAATTGTAACCCGATGATGTGCGTTCTCGAAAATCATAGGAGATATGTACGATTTTCTGTAGATTGCTATGGTGAAAACCGTTCCTCTGTCACCCATACTGATTTGGAGTCAATGATTTTCTTTCTTTGAGAAATATTGTCAAAGAATCACACGGTATAAAAGTTGTAACTTGTGATGCCGCGATGATATTTCTCAATGAAATAATATCATTTACCCAAATTCTGAATGGGTGACAGAGAAACGGTTTTCATTATGTCAATCTGCATGAAATCCTTTACATATCATGTGATTTCCATGAATGCACTTTATCGGGTTACAACTTTCATACGGTGTGAAGCCTTAAAGATATTTCACAATAAATTAATATAATTTACTCAAATCTGTATGGGTGACAGAGAAACGGTATTCATCGTGTAAATCTTCATAAAATCCTCTATATCTCATGTGATTTTCATGTGCGCACATCATTGGGTTACAACTTTTATACCGTGTGATACCTTGAAGATATTTCTCAACGAAAGAATATCACTTACTCAAAACCTTATGGTTTTCGCCATGGTAATCTACATGGCATCCTGTATATCTCATTTGATTTTCATGCACATCGTCGGATTACAACTTTTACTGATGGAAAATCATTTACTCTAAATCTGTATGGGTGACAAACAAACGGTTCTGGTTCTACATCTATCATTGTCTAGAATCAACCACTGTCTCTCTCTAGACAATGATACTTTGATGAACTCAAATTCATCTACGTTGTTTAATTATCCCGAATATGCTTCATTGGATTTGTTTTTCTCAACTGTAGTAATGTTTTCTTTACTTGCTTGGCACTTTATTGAATTATATGCAGAAGTAAAAACCCAGCAACAGATTTCAGCACGGTTACTTACAACTGATTTCCCAACCACAAATCGTTCGATTTCCTCTACGTCAGCATGTGTGGCTAGAAATCTGTGGGTAACTTCACACCAATATATGAGAGTACTATTCAGATCCGCACTTATACTTGATATTTCGAGTGCATTTGGTAAACATTCTTTCAATGAAACCCAAAAAAATGTAGATGGTTGAAAAGAGAATTGAAATCTTTTTTCAACGATGGGTCACTTGGGATGGGTCATTTGTAAATTTTAAATTAATGTGCCCCTCTTCTCCTCCTATGGAGCAATCACAATGTCTTTCATTGCAAAAGTACTACCGTTCAAAAGTTAACAGGGGGAGGGACTAAAAAAAGCCGCACTGTATAAAGGTTGAGTGGTAGAAAGCTCTTGCCTGACCCGTGTGGCTCAGGCAAAAGCTAACTCTGTCTTTTAGTGATCTGTATACTTCATTGTCAATGATTGTTTTTCTCTGCTTCTACCAATAAAAGCGTTTATTATTATTATTATTGTTTTGTTAAAATTGTTTTTTCCGTTAACCAGCTGTCGTCCCCTTACGAACGGCAGCCCTCAGAAGTCGAAACTTGTGCGAGAGAAGGTCTTACCTTTTTACGTGCGATTCCTAGCACTTTCTCGGGCCATCAGAAAAAGTTCTGCAGTCGCTAGGGTTTGAACCTTTGACTGGCCGCCAAAAGTGATTGAAACAATGTCGCTTTAACCACTCGGCTACCTGGCCTCATTATAAAGGAAACAAAACGGGTATATATAGAAAATCAATGCGTAACAAGAAGTACAAAACGCTTGGTTGCACTGACGGAAAAAAGTTGAGACGTTATTAGTTTTTTTTTACATGTTTATTTTGATGTAAGAGTATCTCTCAACTTAATATAACACCCATGACAACGTTTTCTGTATATTTTGTCATCACTACATCTAGGTAGCTCCTCTAGTTTATGAGCCCACTCTTCATGCTTTTTTGCTTTTCCATCTCTTCTGAGGAGGCTGCGAATGAGAAATTAATCAATTTTTGTCACTATTAATTGATTATCTTTCACTGGACGCACAAAATTATACAAAATAAAAGTATTGACAACGAGTATCCTACAAATTATTTCAATTGCCAATTTTTTTGAACCAAACTAAAGACAGGTGTAATATAACTAGATAATTGATCAGAGATATCTACCCCCTGCTTTCCTTTGATACTCTATTATAGCTAATGGTTTAATTTTATCTTCTCCATTTCTATTCTCTCCATAAACTTTCCTTTGCTGATCATGGTACGTGGAGAGTATATGGACATCACGTTGTTCATGCCACTTGAAGAATGTTATAAAATTATTTTGTTTGGCAATTATCTGCCATTTTTTTCAGTTTTCAGTGGACTACATCTTTGGGCAGGCCTATTCTAATTTCTTTACGACCAACATATTGGTCGTAGGACTCAGATCGTATATCTAAATTAACACAGAGTCCTGCAAACCACATATGGGGCATACACATTCAGTGTCTGCAGACGCTTCATAGATCCACTGACCACTCCGGCAGCATTGGAGCCTCATATCTTTCTGTGCTTTCCGATGTCACCGTATATGTTTCATAAGTCTTCTTTCACTTCTTTTTCATCAGTATCGTCATCTTCTGAACTGCTCTTTTCAGTGCCACTGCCTTTTTGCAGCTTCTTCCGATACTTCCTCTAGCTTCAGTGATTTGGTTTTATTCAGTTGCATCATCTTCCTCTAAAATTTTGTGTTTTGTTTTTGCGTCTACTATCAACTTTTTCTTTTGCAGCTAAAATTGTTTCTCAAGATATATCTCACCTAGAACTGTTTTCATAGATGTAGATGTAAATATCTTCTTAAGCTGTTTTCTATTGCATTGATGTTTTCTTTTATTCTCTGCTGTCTTTATTCCTGATGGCCCAAGTAATGGTATGGGGTCAGAAAATAAAACTCCATAGAAATTTCGGAAAGTTTGATAACTTGATTTGCGAGAAGTTTACCATCTTTGGTAAATACTGGGTGACGCCCAACTGTGTTGTTTCATTATATTGAAAGATGACAATGTTAATACTTTTCCTAATATGGATTTTCTGTAATGAATGCGGCTTGCATTTATTCAGAAGACCACGGCTCTCACTGTTGCCCAATAGCTATTTGTATTACTAGGGAGGAAAGTGCCACTTTTCCTCCCGCACGATGTAGTTTACTGCCCGACGCAAAGCGGAGGGCAGTAAAAATCCAAGGGAGGAATAGGCACTTTACTACCATGTAAAACATATGATTTTTCCTCCTACCCACTTAATAAACCTTTTTTTGAAAATTACTTTATAGCTATCTAAATTACTCTGATAGCGTAGTGGTGAGCGACGCTGACCAGCAAACTAAGGTTCCGGGTTCAATCGCGGCAATAGGTATTTTATTTTTTTAAGCAAGGTATTTTCCTTTTTTATTTTGTTAGAGATATAAATTATTGGATATTTGGATAGCTTATCCATTTGGGATTAATATTGAGTGTTAATTGTTTTTTTGTCCGCATTTGTAGAAAAAATAATGTTTGTATTTCGAATACAAAGTGTCATTGTTGCTCTCCAAAGATTAATCTCTTTGTCGAGTGGCAAGCAATCACTTTGCACTCTAAATACACGAATAGCTATTAATGAACTAACGTTGAAGTAATATTCATGTTTGATTTTTACCAGAATACAGGATATACAAGATGTTCTGGAAATTACGGAAACAATTTGAATAAAATATAGATTCACAAGTCTCATCGTTAACAACTTTCTTGAAATGAGGGGGAAGAAAGTACTTTTTCTCTCTAGGGAGGTGTGTGTACTTTCTATAGGGGTAGGAGGAAAATATATTTACACCAAAATTATGATAGTTATCAAAAACCTCTTTACTTTCCTCGATAGCACAATTTTCGAGGAGTATTTTACAGAAAAATTAAGAGAGTGCGTTAAAGGGTGACATGCCCAAAATATATTTTTGCAAAAGTCTCGATAATCTTGAAAACCATGTTTTTTCCAGCACCTTCACCACCCAAAATATTTTAAAACATTTTTTTTGGAAACACTGTGTATTATGAGGCGCCGTTTGGGTAAAAAGTCTTTTTGCAAATATAAAAATGTTGTGTCAATTTATTTATTAGTTGGAGCATTATTTATTATTTTGCTTGCCGATATATTTATTTTCTGCCAAGCACAATATATTTAAATTTCAAACGTTGCAAATATATTAAAACGTAAATGCCCATATATTTATAAATTCGATCTATTTTATGTCGTCAAGAGATGGCGCTGCCGACGCGATTCAATACACCCTTCAATTTTTTTAGTTCTAACCTATTTGACTTTGAATAATCCAATGATTATTCCACAAAACTAATGAAAAAGTATTCTGAGAATATTTGCTGGCGGCTGCGATATCATTCGGCGGCTATATTCTCGAAAGTGTAATAAATTGCGTATGTAGCGCCATCTCTTGACAACATGAAATAGATCGAATTTATAAATATATGGGAATTCACGTTTTTATATATTTGGAACGCTTGAAACGTAAATATATTGCGTGTGGTCAAAAAATAAATATATCGGAAAGCAAAATAAAAAATATTGCCACAACTAAAAGTTATATTGACACAAAATTTTATATATCTACAAATCACTTTTTACCCAAACGGCGCCTCATAGTGTATTTCCTGGCGATTCAAACGGGAGAAATGATAAGATCACTAACCGTATCGTCTGAATTATGCCATGAAATGTCCTATCTCTTTCTGATGAGACAAGGATGAGATTGTACTGTTGCATCAACTGCGGCCAAGTGTGGTATCCCACATGAGATTACATGGATATTAGGACATTGCCAGAAAGAAGAATACAATGACGAAGAAGAATTGAAACATCCAAGCAACTGCTCAAATAGTGGTCGATTTTCAAGCTAGGTTTATGCTCTGCTACTGCTATATTTTAATTATTAACTTGCATTTTATATGGTGTTGGGAAGATTTCCTCAGTGGGTATTCGATTATGTGGAAAGTGTATTGTTTCCACCCTCTCCTTGATCCCATCCACTTGTTCGTTAAATTTATTGTTCACCTCTCGTGCCACCCTTTCGTCTCTCGAACATTCAAGTAAATCATAGAATATAGCAAGAATATTCGACGTTTTATCCAGAATAAAAATTAGTGTTTCTAGATAATAGTAATAATAATAATAAAAGGTTATTCATAAATAAATAAATACATAACCATAAAATGTAGAATACATTGTATGAATAAACTGAAAATAAACCTTACTAAGTAACCTTGTTGTGAGGTAAAAAATTATTCTACTAAAGAACTATTTCAAAACTAACAATAATTTATTTTTTTTCATTTCCAATCTTATTTCTGTATAATTTTCTTTTCTAATCTGAATATTTCAAAAAAATGTCTATGTCGAAACAAAATAAATTCACCCATTTATTAGTATTATTTATCAAATTATGAAAAATATGTCTTTCTGTAGTATTCAACCAGTCTTTCACTTCATTTTTGTAAGAACATTTTAATAATATCTGGTAGTATGTCAAACAATTTTGGGATAATATGAATGAAATTTCTTGTGCCTATTATTTTTTTCAATCTAGTTTTAACTGTGACTGCTCTTTTATACCTCGTTTCATAAAGATCATCACCAAAATTGATATCCTTTTTATTTTTGAAAATGTGGATTAGAATTCTATACATAAACAATTGCACAATATCAAATATTGTACTTTTTTAAATAGAAGATCGGGAGGAAACAAATGATTTTGATCATATATTATTTTTAAGATATTTTTTTGAATCACTTCCAAGTTATTAAGGTGACTTTTTTTAAAACCACCCCATCCCAGAATGCCATAACTCAACTGAGATTGTACTAAGGAAAAGTACAACATTTCAAGGTGCTTCATTAAGAGAAATTGTTTTAGAAACTTGAATTTGGGTAACGGATATCTCAGTTTTTTAATGACAAAAAGAATATGGTGCTCCCACCTCAAAATGATTGTCAATCATTATTCCTAAGTACTTGACACATTTGGTTTCATTAATTTTAAACTCACTAACAATTTTGAGTGGACCTAAATTTGGCAAAGAATTCTGATAACAGGTGAAAGGAAGATAATTAGTTTTATCAAAATTTATAGACAATAAATTTTTTATATTGTCTAAATCTTCATTGATTATTTCTTTCAGTTTATCCCAAGTTGAAGCACTGTAAGAAATCACAGTATCATCAGCAAAAGCATGAATTTTTCCAATACAGTCTAAATTGAATAAATCATTAATATACAGGGTGCCCAGGGTTAAACCACCAAACGTTCAGGATCATTTGTTTACCTAAACAAATGATTTTGTATATATTAAATAATAGTGGTCCTAAGACACTAGCTTGAGGTACTCCATAACCAAAAATAATGGGATCACTAAACACTTTGTTAATTTGTACTTTTTGTGTTCTACCAGTTATATAACTTTTCATTAATTTGTGAGCCACTCCTCGGAAACCAGTTTTTAGTAGTCGTTCATGACTAACGGAATCGAACGCCTTGGCTAGATCAAGAAATATACTAAGATGCTTACAGAAAATTAATCGAAGGTTTCGAGTGTTTCTAGAACAATTCTCGAGTCTTCCGTCGAATAACAGATAGGTTAACAATTATTATTATTATCATCATTTACCTATTGTATGGGTTAAAGCGGAAGACTATGGAATACTTCATCCATTTTCATTGTAAAGCTACTTATCCAGATATGAATCTGCTGCAGTTTCCTACACATTTTAATATTTTTGGTATCAATCACCTTTTTTCGTTAGACTTACCGCAAGTCGCTCTTGCATCCTACCAAAATAACCGGCGTACTGGGACAAAAACGGCGAATCTCCGGATACCACATCAGCCGGCAATTGCGCAGGGAAACAGGATTGTTGATGCTGAAGCATAGCAACACCTGAAATTAAAAAAGATTTCATTGTTTCAGGTTAGAAACATATCAATTATTTCATTCATAATTTGTTTGAATAAAATTTCAACAATTATCATATAGGAAAGTTGTTTTTATTTCAATTCTACACTCGTGACTCAAATTTGAAAGTAGTGTTTCAGCTTTTAGTTTTAGTCCAGGAGCCTTGTAATATGAATCGGGGAAGTTATCGAAAATTTAATGGGTTGTTTAGGGATGGTAGAGGGTGTGTTTGCTGAGTTTTCGAACACGAGGACCCTGGGCTTTTTTCAGGGGGGAGGGGAAAATGTGATTTTTAAGGACTGTTTTCGTGAAAGAGCATTAAATTTCATTTGAAATTCATTGGTCAAAAGTTCTTTTCGACGGAATAATAACCAAGATACAGGCGGTCAAAAATTGGTCAAATATCTCAAAATGTGAGAAAATGCAAAAAATTGAAATTTTATTTTTACACATGCCTATGTATTATTACAAATATTATGCATACCCCTACTCGATCTAACCCTTTATTCAATATCCTAAGGCTATATTTGATCGATATCATATTTCATTTAGTATGAAATAAGATTAATTATCTATCACGCGAGTTTTTGGATGTTAATAACCTTGGGCAACTCAGCAATTAGTTGTCCTCTGTAATTAACATTCTCATAACCCTTAATACAATTTCGTTTTTAAAATCAAATAGTTTATTCTTTTGAATTATTTATTTTTGACTTGATGAATAAAAGTACAAATCTTTAACTTATAAAGAGAATTGATATTCAGAATGTGTATTGGTTTGTATACATTTTTTTTGTAGGTTCCCTGTACTCTAGGTTGGATATACACTTGATGATTTTATTTTGTAGTGTTTTCAACGGTTTAAGTAAATATTCTGTTGCCTTTCCCCATACTGGGATTAAGTACTAAAGTTTGGGAAAGACTAAAGAATAATAATTGAATTCAAATATTTCAAGAGTAAAAAGTTTCTAATTTTGAAAAGAATTCCGATTACTGGAGATATTTGCTTCCTTAATATTTCTATATGTTTGGACCATAACAAATTTTCATCAATATACAACCCAAGAAACTTCAAAATATGAGCATACTTGATGATTTTACTTTTGGAACTGATAGGTTCTTTGAAATCTACGGAAGCCGATTTTTTGGTCACAAACATAAATGCTGATTTTTTCTAATTTAAAGTTAGTTTATGGTTTATTAGCCAAAATGATAATTTCTCTTTATTGTAAACTATGACCGTTATAAATAATGGTTGTATCATCAGCAAGCATTTTGATTTTTCCATCTAATTCCAAATCGGCTAATGAATTAATATATATGAGAAAGAGTACAGGTCCAAGGATTGATCCTTGTGGCTCTCCACATAAAACCGTTTCATGCAATCCTTCAGTATCTTCCATAAATACATACTGTTTTCTGTCTAAAAGATAATTTCTGAACTATTCGTGAGTAGTTCCAATGGAACTGTAATAACTGTTGTTGTTGAAATAAAGTTGATTGAAAGTTAATACATTCTAACCATGCTTTTTTGAGAAAAAACTTTGTAGAGCATTCAATACCCTTCAATTTTCACTGGTCAGAAATGTATAGCACAACTAAAGAATGCTGTTTTGGGAAAAATAAATTCCACAAGTAAATTAATCTTTTTCCAACACCATGCATTGTACAGATAATCTATACGTTCTTTGTTACATATTCAATGATGGGGTGCTGTCGTTGTATTACTGAGTGTGTGAGAGAATGAGAGAGCCGAGAAAAATACGTATTCATCCATAACTTTCACAACTTGAATAATTTATTGAACCGCTCGTGGCCGAGTTCAACCGTGAAGAAGCCAATTATATTGAAAAATTGCAAAGGATAAAGGCGACAGAATGAAGTTTCAGTTACCCTTTCAGCCTTGTATCCATCACAAAGATGGTAATATTCTGTGGGGATTTTGCACAAAAAAACTCCGTTTCTAACGAAAGAAAGAAAATGTAAACTCGGAATATTCACAAAAAAAACTTTGTTCGACGATTTGGTAATTAAATCCCTTTTGTTAACTTCCACAAAGAGAATATAAAGGATGGCGTATTCAAACTGGAAGCTATTGTCCTGGACTGCCAAGAATCCAAAATCCTAAGGAGTTGAAGTGTTCATTCGATCAATTTCACGTATGGTATAGACAGAAGTCTTTTTGGAACTAGTTACATCAGATACCATATAGTTATAGTGTAATCCCGTAGAATGAAATTTAGTTTTGCGTAAAAAAATTAATGCATGTTTTTTTATTTAATTCCAATAATGTTCAATTTTTTAAAAAATTCAAGAGCCGCTTGCAAAAATTGCTAAACTTATTAACAATTAACTGAAAAAATAAAATGGGGTTTGGGTTTTTGCAAATATCTCAAAAACTATTTGACATTTTTCAAATTTAAATTCATCAAGAGGAGGAAAGGACCCCGCACTTTTGATAAGAAAATGTCTGAATTTTCAGTATATTGTAGTATTTGATGTACTGATTGAACGTGCAGAATCGCAAAGTTCGTTGATGGATAGATTTTGTTCAAGTTAAAAATCAGTAATTTTTATTTAATTATTGTCTCGGGATTTGGAAGTGCCAACTGCATTTTTTTCGCTCTTATCATCAACGTACCTTCATATTACTAAATATCATTCAGATGGTGCAGATTATATCATTATGTACAGAATGAAAAATAAAAACATTTTAGTAATGTCTAAAAATTCCATGTAATAATGAAATATCTATAAAATTATTTTGGCATCCAATATACTATTCTTATTCCATCATTAATCATAATTTATACATTTCATACAGGGTGATTTGAAAAATTGGTGAAATATATGGCCGGTTCTTTCGTATATATCCTGTATATTCAAGTGAATTATCATCCTCCAAAGATAGCTGATACCGTATGAACATGATTTCGTTGAGATATATAGGGTGATCATGAAAATTTTCAATGATAAAAATGACAAAATATCAACGTTTCAGAAATCACCCTGTAATTCACGATTAACTCTGTGAAATTCCTTTATTATTATTTAATATATTCATCATTCTCTCCTCAACACTGTACCAAAAATTCAGTTTCCTACTATGAATAGTTTCATAGTTAATAATTGAGAAACTACTAGTGGCCAAGATTTTTCATAAATAGTGAAACGTGAAAATATGAAGATCAAAATAAATGTAAAAGAGGGTGAAGATTAGAGATAACAATCACATCAGATATATGAATTTAATAATGTAAGGTACAGAGAGTTAAGTGAATTTTGTTGGTTTAAGCTTTGTCGGAATAAAAAAAAAACTATCTGGGAAAAGTGAAAATGATTGATAGAACGCTTTTATTTCTTATAGGAGAATTTGAATCTGGACAGCGACGGTTTTTTCCAATGCATGTTCCACTCGGATAGAGGTTTCCACGATTTTTATATTTGTTGACTATCAATAGAAACATATAGACATCTATTATATTTCATCAATCAGCCCTATGCAGTATCACTTCCGTTATGTTTAGCGGTCAGACGTTGTCTCAACTTAATGGCAATTTACCATTGAGTTGGGATAACGTCTGACCGCTAAACATAAAGGAAGTGATACAGCATAAGGCTAATTATAGGTAATTCAATACGTAAAGGTAATAATAATTATCACTGATGGAACTAATTGATTTTTCTTTTTCATTCACTTTTCGTCAACGACAGAATCAAAATGTACCCGATTGCCGATAGGGTTTACTTGTTGTATGAGGACCGTAGCGCTGCTACGGGGGAGGCGGATTCGGTTAAGGCTCTTCCTTGTCACCTTCAGTGATAAGTGATTTCCCGTACCGGGGCCTCGTACACGATTGGGCGAGTCAAACTATCCTAGCATTAGGAACTTTATGACTGAAGTGTCGTATATTCAGTCAGTTCCTAAATGGTAGATGGAATTGGATGGACCGTCATTGGTCATCACCCTGCACATAATGTTACATTTATTTTGATCTCCACATTCTCACGTTTCACTATTTGTGAAAAATCTTGGCCACTAGTATAATGTACTCGTGAACAAGTTCCTTCAACTCGTCATGCAAATTGTAATAAGTTTCTCAATCAATAACTATGAAACTAGTCATAGTAGGAAACTGAATTTTTGGGACAGTGTTGAGGAAAGAATGATGAATATATCAAATAATATTAAAGGAAATGCAATCGTGAATTACAGGGTGATTTCCGAAACGATGATATTTTGTCGTTTTTATCATCGAAAATTTTCATGATCACCCTATATATCTCAACGAAATCATGTTTATACGGTATCAGCTTTCTTCGAAGGATGATAATTCACTCGAATATACAGGATGTGTACGAAAGAACCGGCCATATATTTCATCAATTTTTCAAATCACCCTGTACGAAATGTATGAATTGTGATTAATGATGGAATAAGAATAGTATATTGCATGCCAAATTAATTAATCAATATTTCATTATTACATCGAATTTTCAGACATTACTAAAATGTTTTTATTTTTCACTCTGTACATAATGATATAATCTGCACCACCTGCATGATATTTAGTAATATGAAGGTACGTTGATGATAAGAACGAAAAAAATGCAGTTGGCACTTTCAAATCCCGGGAAAATAATTAAATAAAAATTACTGATTTTCAACTTGATCGCCGGCGTATTTCAAAATCTATCCATCAACGAACTTTGCCATTCTGCACGTTCAATCAGTACATCGAATACTACAATATACTAAAAATTCAGACAATTTCACCGAGAACCATTTTACCTGTAAAAAGTGCGGGGTCCTTTCCCCAAAAAAAATTATACCTCACGGAACAGTAGGACCAATATTTATAATTTGAAAACTATTGAAACGAATACATTTATCAATAGTTGTCAGTTTGGTTTTAGAAGCAAATGTAGTACAACCCATCAAGCTGTTTTCAAGATTGTTAGCGATATAGTCGAGGGTTTTGAGAATGGCATGGAAGTTCATATTACTTTATGCGATCTGTCGAAAGCTTTCGACTGTGTCTCTCATAGTATTCTTATTGGAAAGCTTCATCACCATGGTGTCAGGGGCATACACTGCTCGATCTATTCCAGTCTTACCTACATAGCAGGAGGCAAGCAGCGTATATAAGTGATTCGTGTTCTGATTTTCACAATATTAGATATGGGGTGCAACAGGGATATGTTTTGGGCCCTTTTCTATTCATCATATACATGAATGATTTGTTCCATTCTATGTTGCCTAATAAATGTGTGGCTTATGCTGATGACACAACTTTACTCAATACTGCTTCCGACGCAGACAGTCTATCGTTACGTATGACGTGCTCTATCGAATTTGCACAAAATTGGTTCAATGCCAACAATCTGGAGTTGAACCATGATAAAACCCAAGAACGCAGGTGATGGTAAGATATGGAAGAGATGAAAAACTGACTTGGTCATCCCATATACATCAACTATGTAAGAGATTATCGAGTTCACTATATTTGTTACGCAATATGAAGAAACAACTACGTCTTAACACAGTTCGAACATGTTATTTTTCATTTTTCCATGCTCACATAAATTATAGCATTATCTTGTGGGAGGAATTATTGTCACGCCGTTAGTAGTGTTTTCAAAATGCAAAAGAAAGCAGTTAGAATTATGGCTGATGCTGGTTACTGGGACCACTGTCAAAAAATCGTCAAAGATCTATATATTATGCCTGTTCCATCATTATTCATTTATAAACGGTATTAGAGGTACATAAAAACAAACATCATTTTTGGCCAACGCTGATTTTCATGATTACCAAACTCGCGGTGCAACCGATTCGATACCTCCTCTCTATAGACTCCATAAAACACAAATGAATTCACTGGATGTCAGACTCTATAACTTTTTGCCTGAGGAGTTCACGATTTTGACTTGGAACTGTCTTAAATCGAAACTGGAACAACACATTCTCAATCACTGTTTTTCTGCGTCTCAGCAATATCTAGATCTCCCAAATAATGGAACCCTGTTTTTTAGATTTTTTTTATGTTTCCGAGGAGGTGTCAGAAGGGAGTAATATTTTCATAAAGTAGGTTATCAAATTGAGAATAGAAATCGACCATTTCACTTTTTTTAAAGCAAATACATATTAACGCTAATAATGAATTTATCCCATACCTTTGAACTGCACTGTAGAAAATTTTCGTCTTAAAATGGAGTGATTATTTTACTATTGGAGTCCCCTTCATTCTGCTGCACCCTATGTATTTAATAAAAATGCGATGTTCTTTATTCAATAATTATAGTTTCTATCCATAGTAGCGTACAAAAAAGAGAGTTAAAATTACCCTGAATTGATTGTCGTAAAGTCGCAAGAACAATAAAATTTCACATAAATTTAAAGTTTTCACATATACCTTTCACGAATCGAGTAAATGTTACCATTTAATTTGATTTTGCCACTAAAGTCATTTAATTTGCCCATTATTCTGCATCGATAAGTTCATTACTCGTTTATATGTTAGGTAATTCATGTCTTTTTCACAATAAAGACCTATAACGTAATTTCATGTCTGATTTCATATTCGCAACTGTCGAAATCATGAAGAGATACCGAAAAATCGCATTTCAGATCCTTCAAAAACACCCACTAGGAGTTAACAAGCATGATTTGGCGCTGTACTATATTTTGAGAGAACTCATTGATTTATAGATGATTCTAAGCTCTTGAATTATCATAAAACAGATAATTATTTTTCACACTGCAAATTATTTACGGAGATTTTGAAAAGTGGGGGTTCAGAAGTTGAAGGGTCTAGAAGTCGTAGGGATGTGAATGCTAGGACTCAACTAGGAGACTCACTCGTGAACACTTCGCGAAAAGCTCGGGAGTTGAAGGGCCAAGAAATTGAGGAATTTGTTGAATACTAATGGTGGATTTATGCAGCAGTCATGAGTCATAAGGAAGAATATTCGTCAATGATTGGTTGAACCGTTTATTCCGACCAATCATTGACGAATATTCTTCCTTATGACTTAAAACTTATGACTCATGACTGCTGCAGAAATCCACCATAAGACTCCTATGCGTTTAAAACTGTAGTTGGACACTAATAATGTGAATAAACGACTTTGAGAGGAATTCGTCGGATGGTTATCATCTCTTATTTATCATTGAACCCGTTTGAAACTATAACTGGGCATCAATAATTTGAATACTACAACTACAGTGCGTTTATAGTTATTTAATCAACTAGTGTATTAATGGAGGTGATTAATGATCGAGATATTTTAACGAGTGTACGAAGCGAGCGCGTTAATTTTCAAGATCATTAATCGCATTTTAATATAAGAGTTGATTACAATTTATTTCCGTCCACCTCACTCTTGTTGAAATGAAGGGATTCTAATTTTTTTATGGCAATAAAGTTAAAAATGCTACTTTAGCAGTTTCTGCAACATCTGGCAAATTTATCGTCAATATCAATTTTAGCATCCATAACAACTGAATTCGTTTATTTTTGCAACAATCATGCATTCATAGAGAAATCGACCATTAATAGGAATCATTAATGGACGATTTCTCGACATCATCCATTAATAGCAAATCGTTCATTAATAGGGGTCGTTAATGGTCGATTGCATTTGCATTGAAGAACATTACACAGGCAGGTAGGCAAACATAGTTATTTAATCAACTAGTGTATTAATGGAGGTGATTAATGATCGAGATATTTTAACGCGTGAGCGAAGCGAGCGCGTTAATTTTCGAGATCATTAATCGCATATTAATATAAGAGTTGATCACAATACTTTTCCGTCTACCTCACTCTTGTTGAAATAAAGGAATTCTAAATTTTTTTCTGGCAATAAAGTTAAAGATGCTACTCCGCAACATCAGACAACATGAATTTATCGGGAGTAATTACACAAGTGCTTCAAAATTACCGATAATTTTCCACGAAAGCATGTTGTCTAAAAACTGTTTATTTTCATATTCTTATTTCCTGAATTTACCTTTGATTTCTATGCTGTAATACACTGTAATACTTTTACTGGAAATAAAATTACTATTATTATTATTATTTTTTTTCCTTTAAGAGTGTACCAGTCAGGTCCTGTCTCCGGTGCTCCGACCCATCCGGAGGACGCGCTGGTGTCGTTTACTATTATTATTATTATTATTATTATTATTATTATTATTATTATTATTATTATTATTATTTTTTTTTTTCCCGTTGGGAATGTACCAGTCAGGCCCTGTCTCCGGTGCTCCGATACATCCGGAGGGCGCGCTGGTGTCGTTAACCCCAATAACCACTCCCTACGTCCGTAGGGTGAGTGACTATTGGGTCCGAGAATCATGTGCCCTGAGTAGACGGAGCGAACCAAGGATGACGGCCTTCTGCATTCTTGCTGCTAAGATTTCTGCCATATTACGGCAAGCAGGTATTATCTTCAAGTTGGAGAGCAGTGTGTCCATCATTCCACCAAGGACTCCTATGATCAGAACCACCATTTTGACAGAATGGTCCGGATATAACCTGCGGAGTTCAAAGAGAAGATCTCGATATTTAGTCCGTTTTTCCTCCTCTTTTCGAACGATATTCATTTCGCCTGGAGCGGAAAACTCCATGACGAATATCGTTCTACTTTGGTGGTCGAGGAGGACAACATCAGGCTTATTGGCTTGTATTTGCCTGAGGGTGGGGAATGAGTAGTTCCAATAGATCCGGCACCTCTCATTCTCCACCACGGACTCAATATCCCCCGGAACATAAGGCAACACCGGTGTCTCGTCTATACCGTACGAGTGTCGTAGATGGTAGTATAACACTCGTAGCGCCGCGTTATGCCTGTGGATATAGGCTGAGACCGCATAAGATGGGCATGCTGATAGCAAATGCATTACGGTCTCAGGTGCCCCACGACATGCCCTGCATCGGGTGTCAGGGACGTCTATACCCATCACGCGACTACGGTAGACGAGGGTGTTGAAGACACCATCCTGGCAGGCCATTATGAATCCCTCGGTCTCCGACTTTAGCTCACTCGCCCTGAGGAAGGCAAAGGTCAAGCTTTTGGATAAGCCAAGGTCTTCGATGTTGTGAAAGAAGACACCATGCATTGGCTTATCCATATGTAGCTGTAGCAGGACCTCTGTCTCCGCAGCTTTGATGTGAGCTTTTTGCTGAACGGGTCCCAACTCGGTGACAGAGTTTGGGTTAGCCCGTTCAGTGTCGAATACGAGACCGAGTTCATCGGCCGCACGGGTTGCTGCCTTAAAAAGAAATGCTCCAATCCCTGCTTTTTCATGGTCGCGGACCATGCAGAGAAGGGGATCTGAACTCCTGATGACTTTACAGGCCCCATCCAGAACCATTCTGTTATGCATACACTCCAAACTCAAAAGTCCACGGCCTCCCCGTTGTCTGGGAAAGTATAACCGTGGAACGGACGAGTTAGGATGCAAGCTCCTATTGAGATGCATCATTTTGCGAGTCTTAACGTCAAGTTGTCGCAGCTCTTCCTTAGTCCACTTCATCACTCCGAAAGAGTAAAGAAGGATCGGAACGGCAAGCATATTATTATTATTATTATTATTATTATTATTATTATTATTATTATTATTATTATTATTATTATTATTATTATTATTATTATTATTATTATTATTATTATTATTATTATTATTATTATTATTTTTTTTTTTTTTCCTTAGGAGTGTACCAGTCAGGCCCTGTCTCCGGTGCTCCGACCCATCCGGAGGGCGCGCTGGTGTCGTTAACCCCAATAACCACTCCCTACATCCGTAGGGTGAGTGATTATTGGGTCCGAGAATCGTGTGCCCTGAGTAGACGAAGCGAACCAAGTATAACGGCCCTCTGCATTCTTGCTGCTAAGATTTCTGCCATATTACGGCAAGCAGGTATTATTTTCAAATTGGAGAGCAGTGTGTCCATCATTCCACCAAGGACTCCAATAATCAGAACCACCATTTTGACAGAATGGTCCGGATATAACCTGCGGAGTTCAAAGAGAAGATCTCGATATTTAGTCCGTTTTTCCTCCTCTTTTCGAACGATATTAATTTCGCCTGGAGCGGAAAACTCCATGACGAATATCGTTCTACTTTGGTGGTCGAGGAGGACAACATCAGGCTTATTGGCTTGTATTTGCCTGAGGGTGGGGAATGAGTAGTTCCAATAGATTCGGCATCTCTCATTCTCCACCACGGACTCAATATCCCCCGGAGCATAAGGCAACACCGGTGTCTCGTCTATACCGTACGAGTGTCGTAGGTGGTAGTACAACACTCGTAGCGCCGCGTTATGCCTGTGGATATAGGCTGAGACCGCATAAGATGGGCATGCTGATAGCAAATGCATTACGGTCTCAGGTGCCCCACGACATGCCCTGCATCGGGTGTCAGGGACGTCTATACCCATCACGCGACTACGGTAGACAAGGGTGTTGAAGACACCATCCTGGCAGGCCATTATGAATCCCTCGGTCTCCGACTTTAGCTCACTCGATCTGAGGAAGGCAAAGGTCAAGCTTTTGGATAAGCCAAGGTCTTCGATGTTATGAAAGAAGACACCATGCATTGGCTTATCCATATGTAGCTGTAGCAGGACCTCTGCCTCCGCAGCTTTTATCTGAGCTTTTTGTTGAACGGGTCCCAACTCGGTGACAGAGTTTGGGTTAGCCCGTTCAGTGTCGAAAACGAGACCGAGTTCATCGGCCGCACGGGTAGCTGCCTTGAAAAGGAATGCTCCAATCCCTGCTTTCTCATGGTCGCGGACCATGCAGAGAAGGGGATCTGAACTCCTGATGACTTTACAGGCCCCATCCAGAACCATTCTGTTATGCAGAGACTCCAAACTCAAAAGTCCACGGCCTCCCCGTTGTCTGGAAAAGTATAACCGTGGAACGGACGATTTAGGATGCAAGCTCCTATTGAGATGCATCATTTTGCGAGTCTTAACGTCAAGTTGTCGCAGCTCTTCCTTAGTCCACTTCATCACTCCGAAAGAGTAAAGAAGGATCGGAACGGCAAGCATATTAGTTGCAGCAACTTTGTTCTTCCCCGACAGTTCTGATGACCAGATCTGTCGGAGTTTATGCTGATACTTGCCGCGGAGAGAGTTTTTAACTGCAAATACCTCTTGGGAGCAGCGTTGTTCCACTCCAAGGTAGGTATAAGTCTCTCCGGCATCCAGATGATGTAGGATGCTTCCGTCTACGAGCTGGACATCCTCTCCGTATTCCTCGCATCGTCCTCTTTTGAGATGAACCGTGGCACATTTGTCGATCCCAAATTCCATACCGATAGCATGCGTATATTCTTCCACCACCCTAAGGGACTGATGTAGGTCCCTTTCTCCAGAGGCATACAATTTGAGGTCATCCATGTAAAACAGATGGGTGACATTATGCCTCCGGTTGCTGGGGGTGCCGCAGTTGTACCCACGGGTATTCCTGAGCGCAACGGACAATGGCAATAGTGAGATGCAGAAGAGAAGAGGGCTAAGGGAGTCTCCCTGAAACACACCTCTTCTAATGATGACCTGCTCTGTTTGGACTATGTCTCTACCAGATCTTATGGTGAAGCGAGTCCTCCAGAGCGGCATCAGTTGTCCAATGCATCCCACTATTTGACCGGGTACCTCAAGGCATCTGAGCAAATGCATGATTAACTCATGTGATGTTGTATCAAATGCCTTGCGGTAATCGATCCAGGCCATCGAAAGGTTACGCTTATACTGCACGGAGTCCTGCGTGATACATCTATCGATGAGCAGGTTCTCCTTGCACCCGGCGACCCCTTTCTTTGACCCTCTTTGCTCATTTATCCGTTCATACACCGGATCAACTGCGGAGAGAATGCGCGTGTATAAGATGCGCGTAAACACCTTATAACACGCATTCAAGCATGTTATCGGCCTGTAATTCTTTGGATCAGACAAATCTCCGTTTTTGGGGATGAGCACGGTTCGCCCCTCGACAAACCACTCTGGAATCTGCTGCTCCCCATCTAGCCATGAGTTGAAAACTCTGGCCAGATGGCGGTGGGTTGTTGGAAACTTTTTCCACCAATAGTTATTCAACCCATCAGGGCCTGGAGCAGCGAAATTCTTAGAGCCTTTTAGGGCCCCTCGTACTTCTTCCGTGGTTATCGGAATGCGCAGATCATTGAGCTCAGGCTGCCGAAGCCTCCTGCAAAATGCTTCGAACTGCGCTAGGGCTGGAGTATCTACATTGAGTGGTTGCGGATACTCATAGATATTCTTCCAGAATGTTTCCACCCGATCTGCAGCCGGCGGGTTATCGACAACACGTGGAGGCTCTTGGAATAAGCGAGAAGGTTTATCGCGGAACTTTATGTTTTCCGCGATACCTCTCGCCCGCCTCACTAGTGACTTCTTTGCAGCCACTAGCATTCGTATCCTATCAAGGCAGTGCTGTTTGATGGTGAACAGCACACCTTGATTTAATGTGTGGTGAGCTCGTCTCAGTTTTGCGGCAATTCGCCGCACTGCGGGCGTGAAAGGCCTATTGGCCGCCACGAAGTCCACCACACACTGGATACGAGACGCGTGTTGTCTCGCCGACTTGATCTTGGCTTCCATCTTGTGTACACGTCGTTCATGCCTCCCTAACAGAGCGGTGGTGTCCCTCCTCTCCGTTTGGGATAGAGCATGAGCGGCGTCGTACACGACAGTATTGATCTGCCAGATGTCAGCCTCTTCTGGAAGAACATCGCCAATCTCCGCATCCACCCGTGCCAGTTCTTGCGGCTTCAGGGGCTTCATATTGTGAAGCGCCCTGCGGGTTCTGATATCCTCCATCAGTGGAACAATGCGATTCTCCTCCACAGCCAAACCGACACGTGGCATATCTGCCACTTCGATAACTGGCTGAGGAGGAGCTCTAACGTAGCCTCGAGCCCGAAGATGGGATACATAATCCCTGAGATTTTGTGCGGAAAACGTTGCATGCTCTGGGTGTCTCTCACACCACAGAGCATGCATTCTCGCCATGTATCCTCTCCGGGCGGGCTCACTGCTCTCGTAGCAATGCAGAAGTCCGTCCCTTAATTCGTCCGTCCACTCAAAGCGTCCGTTGTTATCGCGGTCGTCATCATTTGGCAAATCATCGTTGGCCCCACCACCTTGCCTTTGACCCCTAATCCGAGGGGGTCGGTTGTGGGGGCCTCTTCCTCGATTGTTGGGAACCGAGTAGTAGAGTTTACTGGGGGGTTAACCCAGTAAACCCACGGCCGACACCGGAGGGAAAGTTGCTTTTTCCCTCCCGGATGCGCATGAGCTGCCGGTCCGATTTTGCATCCTTTGCTCGGGTAGGTGGTGTCGCTACTCACCAGGGCCTATTATTATTATTATTATTATTATTATTATTATTATTATTATTATTATTATTATTATTATTATTATTATTATTATTATTATTATTATTATTATTATTATTATTATCATTATTATTATTATTATTATTTCTGATTTGAATTAAAATCCTCCAGTCGGACCCTGTCTCCGATGCTCCGATACATTCGGAGGGCGCGCTGGCAACATCATTACCCCAATAACCACTCCCCAAACTATGGGGTAAGCAGCTATTGGGTCCGGGAATCGTGTGCCCTGAGCAGACGTAATGAACCGAGGATGACAGCCTTCTGCATTCTTCCGGCTATGATTTCTGACATCTTTCTACATGCCGGTATGATTTTTAAGTTCGAGAGTAATGAATCCATCACACCGCCAAGGGACCCTATTATCAGAACAACCATTTTTACAGAATGGTCTGGATAGAGCCTGCGGAGTTCGAAGAGTAAATCTCGATATTTCGTCCGTTTCTCCTCCTCCTTTCGGACGATATTCGTTTCGCCAGGAGCCGAAAACTCAATGACGAATATCGTCTTACTTCCATGGTCGAGGAGTACTACATCAGGCTTATTGGCCTGTATTTGCCTGAGGGTGGGAAATGAGTAGTTCCAGTAGATTCGGCACTTCTCATTCTCCACCACGGACTCAATATCCCCCGGAGCGTAAGGCAACACTGGTGTCTCGTCTATACCGTACGAGTGTCGTAGGTGGTAATATAACACTCGTAGAGCCGCGTTATGTCTGTGGATATAGGCTGAGACCGCATATGCTGGACATGCTGACAGCAAATGCATAATGGTCTCAGGCGCCTGACGGCAGGCCCTGCATCTAATATCAGGGACCTCTATACCCATCACGTGGCTTCGGTAGACCAAGGTGTTGAAGACACCATCTTGGCAGGCCATTATGAATCCCTCGGTCTCCGACTTCAGCCCACTTGACCTAAGGAAGGCGTAGGTCGAGTTCTTGGATAAGCCAAGGTCTTCAACGTTTCTGAAGAAGACCCCATGCAAAGGCTTATCCCTATGCAGCTGCAGAAGAGCTGCATTTTCTGCGGCCTTTACATGGGCTTTTTGCCGAACGGGTGCCAACTCTGTGACAGAGTTCGGATCACGCCGTTTGGTGTCGAAACTGAGACCGAGTTCATCAGCCGCACGAGCTGCTGCCTTAAAGAGGAACGCTCCAATCCCTGCGTTTTCATGGTCACGGACCATGCAGAGAAGGGGGTCCAAACTCCTGATTACTTTACATGCTCCATCCAATACCATTCTGTTGTGAAGACACTCCAAACTCAAAAGTCCTCGTCCTCCTTGTTGTCGGTGGAGATATAATCGAGGAACGGACGATTTGGGATGCAAGCTCCTGTATAGGTGCATCATCTTGCGAGTCTTTACGTCGAGTTGTCGCAGCTCCTCCTGAGTCCACTTCATTACTCCGAAGGAGTAGAGTAAGATCGGAACGGCAAGCATATTTGTGGCAGCAACTTTGTTCTTTCCGGACAGTTCTGATGACCAGATCTGTCGGAGTTTGTGCTGATACTTGCCGCGGAGAGAGTTTTTGACAGTTATAACTTCTTGAGAGTGGTGTTGTTCCACTCCCAAGTAGGTATACGTCTCTCCGGCACCCAGATGACGTAGGATGCTTCCGTCTATGAGCTGGACGTCTTCTCCGTAATCGTCGCATCGTCCTCTTTTGAGATGAACCGTTGCACATTTGTCGATCCCAAACTCCATGCCGATGGCCTGCGTATACTCCTCCACCACCCTCAAAGACTGACGTAGGTCATTTTCACCTGAGGCATAAAGCTTAAGATCATCCATGTAAAATAGATGAGTCACCTTATGCCTCCGGTTGCTGGGGGTGCCGCAGTAGTATCCACGTGTTTTTCTGAGGGCAACGGACAATGGCAATAGTGAGATGCAAAAGAGAAGGGGGCTGAGAGAATCTCCCTGAAACACTCCCCTTCTGAAGATAACCTGATCTGTTTGGACTCTAGCTTGACCTGATGTTATAGTGAAGCGAGTCCTCCAGAGTGGCATCAGTTGTTCAATGCATCTCACTATTTGATCGGGTATCGCAAGGCATCGAAGAACGTGCATGATTAGCTCATGCGATGTCGTGTCAAATGCCTTGCGATAGTCGATCCAGGCCATCGAAAGGTTACGCTTATACTGCGTGGAGTCCTGCGTAATACATCTATCGATGAGCAGATTCTCCTTGCATCCAGCGACCCCTTTCTTTGACCCTCTTTGCTCATATATCCGTTCGTACACGTGTTCAACTGCGGTGAGTATTCGCATGTACAAAATGCGGGTGAACATCTTATAACATGCGTTCAGGCATGTTATCGGCCTGTAGTTTTTCGGTTCCGACAAATCTCCCGTTTTTGGGATCAGCACGGTTCGCCCCTCGACAAACCAACCGGGAATCTGCTGCTCACCATTCAACCATGAGTTGAAAACTCTGGCCAAATGTTGGTGGGTGCTGGGAAATTTTTTCCACCAGTAGTTTCCTAGTCCATCCGGACCTGGTGCAGCTGAGTTCTTCGAGCCCTCAAGGGCTCGTCGAACTTCTTCCGGGGTTATCGGGTCGCGCAGTTCATTGAGCTCTGGCTGTTGAAGCCTTCCGCAGAATTCTTCATACTGCGCTAGGGCTGGAGTGTCTACATTCAGTGGTTGCGGATGTTCATAAATATCCTTCCAGAAGGTTTCTACCTGATCAGCGGTCGGCGGATTTTCTACAACACGCGGAGGCTTTTGGAACAATTGAGAAGGATTATCGCGGAATTTTGAGTTTTCCGCGATGCTCCTCAATCGCCTCACTAGTGACTTCTTTGCAGCCACTAGCATTCGTATCCTGTCAAGGCAGTGCTGTTTGGTAGTCAACAGCACTCCTTGATTCAGTGTGTGATGGGCTCTTCTTAATTTTGCCG
This sequence comes from Chrysolina oricalcia, assembly GCA_944452925.2. Classification (NCBI taxonomy): domain Eukaryota; kingdom Metazoa; phylum Arthropoda; class Insecta; order Coleoptera; family Chrysomelidae; genus Chrysolina; species Chrysolina oricalcia. The sequence continues at coordinate 9,695,793 of OX101816.2, forward strand.
CTATTCGGCGCACTGCTGGCGTGAAAAGCCTGTTGGCTGCCATATAGTCCATCACACATTGGATACGAGACGCGTGTTGTCTCGCCGACTTGATCTTGGCTTCCATCTTCTGTACTCGTCGCTCGTGCCTTCCAACCGACAAGAAGGGATTCCTTCTCTCCGTTTGGGTCAGCGACTGAGCGGCTCTGTACACAGCGCTGTTAATTTGCCAGATATCAGCCTCTTCTATCAGGACATCCCGAACCTCTGCCTCCACTTGGGCTAGTTGTTCTGGCTTCAGGTACTTTGGTACGTGAAGCACCCTACGTGTTCTGAAATTTTCCATTGGCGGTGCAATCAAAGTTTCCTCCTGTGCCAGACCAACTCGTGGTGGAACTGCCACTTCTGCCAGTTCGTTAGCCGGCTGAGGAGGGGCCCTGATATAGCCTCGAGCCCGAAGATGAGATACATAATCCCTGAGATTTTGTGCGGTGAAAGCGGCATGCTCTGGGTGATTTTCGCACCACAGCGCATGCATTCTCGCCATGTATCCCCTTCGGGCGGGCTCACTACTCTCGTAAAAACGCAGAAGGTCATCCCTCTATTATTATTATTATTATTATTATTATTATTATTATTATTATTATTATTATTATTATTATTTTGTCGAAAGAGCCCGACTCCGAAGGAGGAGGGCTCTTTTAGCAAAATATGAAAATAACCGAATGCAGTTTTTTTACTGACAACATGCTTGAATGGAAAATTATCAGGTTTATTTTGATGCACGAGTGTAATTCGGTAGAATATTTCCGGAGTTAAAACAAAAATGTATGTGATGAGTTTGAAATTTTATTTAAATTTACATTAAGCAGGTAGGTACATATAAATTATATAAAAATTAACAAATCGAACACATCCTAAAAATTATATGTATTGCAGTGGAATACACAGTTGTAAAAATTAGAATTTTTTGGGCCTGGTGCACTACTTGTTGATGGATTCGAGTTTGCTATTGAATTATAACTTATAGAACTTAGAGCTACATTAGCTACATTAGTTTCTTCATTAAGGTTAGTAGTATTATTGTCTCTCATTTTCTCTACTATACTTGCATGGTGTTCCTCGTCCAGTTGGAGATATGGCTTTATGGACTTCGTGTTTGAATGTCCAGTCATTTTAATCAACGTATTTTCTTCAACCCCTTTCTTTGCTAAGTTTGAAACAGCTGTTGCACGTAGTGAATGATTGGTTATTTTAACTTTTTCAGTCGCCAAACCTGACTTTTTTGCTTCCGTCGGCGTCCACTGAGAGATCATGTTTTATCCGACAGGAATGTTCTTGTACCACTTGCCCGATTTCCAAGAAGGATTAACAGTTAAGAAGAATCTTGGAATACTTATATAATTTCTCTTCTCCATAAACTTTCTGAACAACCTTACCGGACACAAATCCGGGTTAACTATGTTTCTAACCATCCACTTGGAAGGAGCGCAAAGTTTATCCCCTCCTTGCGTTGTTTTGTCAAATATTGGATTATATTCCAGTCTGTTAGTTTTTTCACCCGCGTTATTAACGTCTTCTTTGCAATAGGAAGTTAAACATTTTACTCCCTCTCATCCTCACCAAGCTAATTCATATGATAAAACAAAAAATAACTTTTTTGTAAGCCATCAGGCGTATTTTCATCACAATTCTGTATCATGGCTTTGAACTCTTCGTATTTGAATGATACAGCGCTTTGTTTTCTTTTCCGGGGATCTGTCGGTAACTCCTTTCTTTTGGCATTTTTTGCCTCGCGAGCATTTTTAAATTCTGTGTCATTGAAAGGATTAAATTTAATATTATATTCGTCTTGGCATTTTTCCATTAATAGTTTTGACGTTACATTCCAATCTTCACAGTATAATCTTTATTTATAATCCTCACCATTTTCCTTTTTCATGTTGTAGGCCCAGTCAGTGAGCGACGGTATTGAAGTATTTTCGTTTAAACTATAATTTCTTTCTTTAATGAAATCCATAAACTGTTTCCATATATATTGATGGTTCAACATTGTATTTTTTTGTTTGCTCTTGGTGATTTTTTCTTGAATTACAGTTATCGAATCATTCCCGAAACGTGACATTTCAACTACGTTTAAAATTCAGTATTTATGCCTGTCAACATTTTACAAACGTTACTATAGATACAAGGACCGAGCGGGTAATTTTCGATACCTACCGGGTAATTTTCAGCCTGAAAATGTCCCGCCGGGAATTTTTCGCTGTAATTGATCGAAAATGTCCCGCTTCATATGGATGGAAATATTCGTCATTATCCATTTTAGAATTCATAACAACTGATTTCGTTTATATTTGGTTGCCTATGCAACATGCATTCATAGAGAAATTGACAATTAATGACAAATCGTTGATTAATAGGGGTTATTGCCAAAACTTAAATTTCGTGCGGACGCACATAGCATCAACATACGTCAAAAAGATAATTTAACGATTCCTAAACACAAGATGCCCGTATTTAAAAAGTCATATTCCTATGTCATTTGCAAAGTAACGAATGCTCTTCCTAGTGAACTGAAAGCTTACGAAGCACATCAATTCAAGAAAAAGGTGAAAATGCTGTTACTGGAGCACATATTAGCTATTGATTTCAAAATATAAATATACCTATTACTTAAAATGATTATTAGTTTTTGTTACAATTTATATCCTTATATATTTCTAAGTTATTCCTTTTGTATTACATTATTATAGTAGTTTACTTATTATTTGTTAGTTTACTTATTATTTGTTCAAAAATCATGAGGAAATTCGAGTAATTCGCTTATCAAGTATGCTGTGGATATAAAATTGAACAAAATCGGATTCATAACTTCAATTTCACGATCAAAACGAAAGGTTTATATCATTGTGAAAATTAATCTATCATTAAATAAGTCAAACATTCCGAAGGCACTTTATTCGCTCGTAACTGGATCAAACTGTTGATGAAACACTGTGTATAATTGTGCATTTTTCGATTCCACAAAGAAATCCATGTATGGGTTCACTCAGATACAGATCGACAAACGTAAGGATGCCTCTGAGATGCGCAAACGATAGAAAGCATGAGTAGATGTGCGACAAAGATCGACTACTGTTTAATAAGGCAGAGCGATTGAGCTCCTGCCCCACTCCAGGGATTTGTCTACTGCGCAACCAATTCTCGGAGGCATCCTTACGCTTGTCGATCAGTACATATCAATGGTGAGCTATTATATTTTGTTCCGCCTACCTCGTATTAACATGTCTGTTTAATGTTCTTTATTGCAAATGAAATCGTTTATTAATAGGGGTAATTATTGAACGATTTGTTATTAATGGATGATTTCGAGAAAATCGAGAAAATATTGACGATAAATTCATGTTGCCTGCTGTTGCGGAAACTGCTAAAGTAGCATCGTTAACTTTATTGCCAGAAAAAAATTAGAATTCCTTTATTTCAACAAGAGTGAGGTAGACGGAAAAATATTGTAATCAACTCTAATATTAAAATCAGATTAATAATCTCGATCTATCTCGAAATATCTCGATCAATAATCACCTCCATTAATACACTAGTTGATTAAATAACTGTTTCCGCCGACCTCGTATTAACATGTATGTTCAATGTTCTTCAATGCAAATGAAATCGACCATTAATGATCCCTATTAATAAATGATTTTTTATTAATGGATGATTTTGAGAAATCGTCCATTAATGACACCTTTTAATGGTCGATTTCTCTATGAATGCATGTTTGTTGCAAAATTAAACGAATTCAGATGTTATGGACGCTAAAATTGATACATATTGACGATAAAGTACCACGCACACATCTTATGGGAAAAAGTCTTTCAGTGAAAATTGCTGGATTTTCGATATGTTGTAGCTAGAGGCATTCTTAGTAAAAGTTTCCATTGGCCAAACTCGATCTTATGACTAGATTCGGCGCTAGAGGGCGCCAAATCATGAATTTTGTGATTTTTGGAGAAATTCAGCTGAATAAAAAAATATCAAAATCTCATTTATATCCAATATTCTGTGCAACTTTGCATTCCTAAAATTCGCGAGAAATATTTTTCCATAATACAGAATAAAAAACGCCACTATTTTTCTACAGGGTTGTCAACAACATACTCAATTCTTCAGTGAATGAATTTGCCAACGAGGTTACAAGTTGATTGAGTTCATCATTGAGGATCAATCAGAATGATTTGTTGATCTACCAAAATATAATGAACCTATGAATAAAGAGTATTTGTAGTAAGGAATGGTCCATATTATATACAGTGTGGTCCACTAAGTGTGCAACAAATGGGAAACTTGTTTATTATCGATTTCTCAGAAAATTTTATTCTTGATAGAAGTTGGTGCATGTTCCAAAACTATACCAAGTGTACCTGAAATGGCTTTATGACAAACACCATACAGGATAGGCCAAAAAATATAAAGTTCGTTCAAGAGTAAAGTACCCTTATTTCAAAAAATATAGAAATATGTTGAAGAGAAAAGTTGCTTAGAATTAAAAGTTATGTTCAGATACGAAGTCATGGCCTGCTATTCGATTTTTTTTTTCGTTTGGAAAATATTGAATTACCCCCGTATGATACATATTTTAACTATTTTCATTTAATATGTATGTGAAGTAGCCACAATCAGATCAGTTTGGAGTATTTTTTATCAAATTAAACTGTATTTGTAAAATTTACTTGGATTTGTATTTTTTTAGGTGACCGTCAACTTCATGTTTGTTACAACGATATTTAACAGAACTCTAGAATAAAACAAATACTCTTTTTAACGAGGCAAATACTTTACTAAGTAAATGTTCACATGAATAAACTGTCAATAAAAGTATAAAATTTCTGTTCTTCTGACAACAATGCCTCAACTAGAACATATATTAAAAAACACTTCAAAATCTATCGCAGATAGCCATGAACAAAAAACACATACGCCCGAAAACAATACTGTAGTTTGATAGTGTGGCGTCTTGAAACTTGCCTGTCAAACGTTTTCATATTTGTCCTTAATTAAAAATGCCTCGCCCAGTAGTGTTAACGTTAACTGAAAAGGCAGAATTAGTTTTAATTTGTGGTGATGGTTATAAAACAATGCGCGAAGCTGCAAATATTTTCAACGAGCGGCATCCAGACAAACTAATTTGCTATTCAAGTGTAAGTAGAATTTTAAAGAATTTCAAACAGACCGGCTCACTAGAATATAAACATAATACGGAGCGTACGAAACCTGTATGCTCAGAAGAAATCCAGCTTGACGTACTTCAAGCAGTAGTAGAAAATCCTAGAAGGTCCACCTAAGAAATTAGTGATTATACCGGCATAAAAAAACCTCTGTGAACCGTATTCTCAAGAAACATAAGTACCATGCTTACAAAACTACATTCATTTGTACATTGCAAGAAAGAGACTATGATTTGAGATCTGATTTTTCCATGTGGATTCAGGGTGAAATAGAAGAACAAAGAGATTTTCATCGATGTATTCTGTTTGGAGATGAATCGACTTTTACAACAAATGGGGTTCTATCATCACAAAATTGCAGATGGTGGCCAGATGTCAACCCAAATTTTATTATTGACAACAAAAATCAATACTATCAGAAAACAAACGTTTGGTGTGGTATATTAAATGTTACATTACTAGGTCCGTTTTTTTTCGAGAGAATTTGAATGGTGACAGGTACTTGAACTTTTTGGAAACTGAAATAGGAGAGTTTTTGGATGATATGGTATTAGAAGAACGGCAAAAAGTATGGTTTCAACATGACGGATGTCCTGCCCATTCTACTAGAAATGTTTCTCAGTGGCTGAATAGGACATTTCGTAATAAATGGTTAGGACGAAATACCGATCCTCGATGGCCTCCTCGTTCTCCAGACCTTACACCTCTGGATTATTTCTTATGGGTATACTTAAAACAAAAAGTCTACAGAGATCGCCTCTTTAAAAATGTTGCTGAGCTTGAAACTTCAATACGAGTTCATTGCAGAAATATTCCCGCTAATGTGTTGCGATCTACAGTAAATGAATTTTATGAGCGAACAATTAGATGCATCGAAAGAGAAGGTGGACATACAGAGACGCTTTGATAATTTTTATTGTTAGCACCTGTTCAGTTTCCTACTGTAATTTTCTGTACTATCGCTTATTGGTTCTTTTTTGTTCATGGCTATCCGCGATAGATTTTGACAGTTTATTCATATGAACATTTACTTAGTAAAGTATTTGCCTAGTTAAAAAGAGTATTTGTTTTATTCTAAAGTTCTGTTAAATAACAAACATGAAGTTGACGGTCACCTAAAAAAAGACAAGTCCAAGTAAATTTTACAAATACACTTTAATTTGATAATAAATACTCCAACCTGATTTGATTGTGGCTACTTCACATAAATTTAAATCAAAATTGTAAAAATATGTATCATACGGGGGTAATTCAATATTTTCCAAACGAAAAAAAAAATTCGAATAGCAGGCCATGACTTCGTATCTGAACATAACTTTTAATTCTAAGCAACTTTTCTCTTCAACATATTTCTATATTTTTTGAAATAAGGGTACTTTACTCTTGAACGAACTTTATATTTTTTGGCCTATCCTTTATGGTGTTTGTCATTAAGCCAACTTTTGTCAGGAATAAAATTTTCTGAGAAATCGATAATAAACAAGTTTCCCATTTGTTGCACACTTAGTGGACCACACTGTATACATGTAATTACTCCAAATTACGAATTTTATTATTTTTGACTAAATTCAGATGAATGATAAACATTTACATATTATTTGTAATCGAAAGTCAACTGTTATACTGAGCGTTACTAAGATCGTGAATGATTCTTCTATAAAACAAAAAGAAAAGATTTTCTACAGGGTAGTTTTCAATATAATCAATTTATAGGTGAAAGAATGCGCCTTCGCGAATTGATTAACATATTTATTATTGATGATCAATCAGAATGGGGGTTGATCTCTCAAAACAAAATAAAAATACATAGTGTTTTACACAAGGAGGGCTCCATTCGATTTGAATGAGTAATTACTCTTCTCAAGGATTCAATCATGACCTCATCAGAGAGCTGGAGTTATCTCCTATTAACTTAACTACGTCATAATACCTTAAGGTTGGGCTATAGAGGGCGCCAAATAATTAATTTTGTTGTTTTGTAGGAGTTAGCAAGCTATAAAATATGAAATATTTTGTAAGTAACTCAAAGAAATATATCTGATGTTCTGAGGATATTGTGTATATTACCGTCGACTATATGTTTGAACTAAATAAATGAATCATAAGCACGGAGTTATTGAACTAGCCTTTGATTAAAAACCTGCAGGAACGTATATTGTTCATAATATTTGCATGGCACAAATATTTTTCCTTGAATTCTATTCATTAAGTATTTATGATGGTATTTGTGATGGTCTATTTTTCTAAAGATTTTCTCTTTTTCAGCAATAACTTGACAACGCCGCAATATTGTCGGAAAAAGGCAACACCTCCGTATGTAAAACGTTATGCTTAGTTCAGTATTGAGAAAATTGATGCTTTATGTTGCCCCGCTTAAAAGAAACACTCTGTATATTTAGAAATATTTTTATAACAACCAACAAAGTAAACTGCATAAACTTTATTTGAAACACTTTTTCATATACATGATGGGTGAGATACTGTACTTTCTCACACTAATGGGCCACCTTGTATAAAATATGAACCCTTACTTATTTCAAACACACTGTATTCATATTGTCAAAAAGATATGGAACATCCTGTACATTAAAATATTTCATTATCATTCAATACGTGGGTAACCTTTTTACCTTTTACAATTCAGTACGTGAGCGAAGATATTTCATTTTGAAACACAACTGGTCCTCAACAGAACATAAACAAGAGTTTTCAAAAAGGCCACTGATAGTTCGATCTGGTAGTCGAGTTTAGAGTTCTGCCGTGCCCACAGCTAGTGAGGGCTATGGGGGGAGTTTGGAAGAATAAAGATTAGTTTCATGGTAAATGTTTATTAAATGTAAATGCCGATATGTATTGTAAGTAAAGATCTTTTTAAAATTATTTATTCAATCAATAACTAGTCTAGGAGAGATTCATCAACTTTTTAATTCATTAATTCTTTATTGATCATTTCCTTCATTAATTTCAATCGTCTTAATCTCATATTTGTGCATAGTAAAATAAATGTTTTTATATTTTTCTAAAGTGTTTTGAATCTATGAATGATCAGTATCTACCTAGTTAGTCGTGAACAAACCCCAATTCACGACAATATCTTCATTAAATTTTGGTCGATCAACAAACCATTGTGATTGATCCTCAATGATAAACTCAATCAACTTATAACCTCGTAGGCGAATTCATTCACTGAAGAGTTGAGTGTGTTGTTGACTATACCCTGTAAAAAAACAGTATCGTTTTTTGTTCTGTATAATGGAAAAGTATTTCTCACGAATTTTGGGAATGTCCAGTCGCACACGATATTGAATATAAATGAGATAATGATACTTTTTCATTCAGCTGAATTTCTCCGAATAGCACAAAATTAATGATTTGGCGCTCTCTAGCGCCGAATCTAGTAATACAATCAAGTTGGGCCAATAGAGACTTTTACTCAGGATGACTGCAGCTACAACATATCAAAAATCCAGCCATTTTCACAGAAAGACTGTTTCCATAAGATGTGTGCATGGTCCTTTGCCAGATGTTGTGGAAACTGCTAAAAGAAACAATCGCGATTTTTTACGTGCGGCAATAGTATATTACGTAACAAGAGTTGTAAGTAACCCATTACGCATGAAATGAAAAAGTTTATGCACGAAGCCGCGCAGCGGCGAGTGCATAAATTTAATGAGTGCGTAATGGGGTTACAACTCGTGTAACGTACTATACTTTTTCTACGCCCTTTCTTAACGTTATGCTTGTGTAGCCAATCCATAAATTTTTGATAGGTAATTTCGTACCTTTCTTTGGATTTTAGCGGTGATAAATTATGTGTGGCAGCTTGACCTTTTTCTAAAATCTTCGGTGGAGTGCTCTTAATTTAATCACTTTCACTACTATCAGACTTATTCGTAGATAAAGTTGAGAAAATGTTCGAATACAATATATTTTGTTCAAGAAATTGACAATATAAATGACATGACATTTATTTTCATAGCATGCTGCTTAAGAAAACGTGTCCTATTTTTAAAGAAATTGCATAACGTGCTGTCTACATTTAGGGGAATCACTCTTTCAATCCTAAATATATCTCGCTAATGCTACTTGGGCGTAGAAAAAATCCTTAAAAACCATTTTTCTAGTCTATCGCTCATATTTTTAGGAGCTTTATCTCTATTTTTCACGTTTTTCAACTTGTTCTTGAGACTAACATCTAAAAACATATTGAGCATCGATACTGACCACATCCGACCTTCCGTAAGCGAATCTCCTGTCTTTTTCGTGATCGCCAAAGGTGTCCCAGAGCCTTAGGCTGACGTTCACGCCGTCCACCACCTCCCAGGATCTCTCGAGGACGTCCTTGTAGATGCGGTACTGGTCGATGGCCCAAACCGTTGGCACGTGCGTAGCCAGCAGCTGGGCCATCGAAACCTGCTTGTTGCACGCACGTGCGCATATCAGGCGAGTTTTGCCGACAGCCGTGTCGCCCACGACCACGCACTTGACCAACTCCTGGTGGGGTTGTTCATTATCCATCCCCCAAGACAACGACGGCGCCGACATCCATCACACCGTGGCCCCCTGAAACAAAACAACAGTTATCTCATAATCATATTACCCAAATTTTCAATTCTGTACTAGAAACAAATAATTTTCCGTCTCCTTGAAAACAAGCAATTGTACTTCCACTAAAAAAATGTGAAAACCCCTACTATCCCACTTGACCCATAAACAAATTACCCGTTTTATCTAAAGCATTTGAATTGATTTTGAAAGATCCGGTGGACGCATTTCTCTATGGGAACAACATAATAACTAATGTTACACTTAGGGCATAACTACGTATTAAAAGACAATCCTCCTCACACAACTTTATTTCATCACCATCACAAAAGTAATGAATAATCGCACCTTATCATTCCCAACACCATGAATAATCATCTGACTAGCATCTGACTAATATCTGATACACTTATCTTGCAGCCTGAAACTTCGGTGACAAATAAATAAATACCGGGAGTTACGTCTAAGGTAGAGCACTCTAACACTAATAACCAATCTGGATTTCGTGCGTCTCATAGCACTAGTACAGCCCTTACCAGCACCACCCAAGATATTGTCATGGCACCAGATAACAACGATCTAACATCCATGGTACTAATGGATTACATACAGTGAAGCATTCGATCCAATGGACAACGATATCCTATGTTCAAAGTTAACTTACTTCGGATTCAGCTACGAAGCTTCAAGCTTACTGAAGAATTATTTGCAAAATCGAACACAAATCGTTTGCCTGGATGGAAAAATGTTCATTATATACATGTGACTTTCACCAGGTAATTGATCATTGCACTATCCACCATTATGCCGACGATACTCAATTATATTACTCCTTTCCTCAAAATAAGTGGCAAGAATCCGTAAATAACCTTAATAAGAATCTACAAAATCTATCAGATATTCGACAGCACATAACCCACATGACCCATCAATTATCTATCTTACTGAGCACTGGATAAGAGAGGAAAATCTTGAATACATGTATTTATCGGGTTATGAACGAATATCAAGCTACTGCAGAAAATCTGCATCGTATGGAGGTTCAGGTATTCTGGTGAAAAACAAAATTGCCAACTCATGCAAAACTATTAATTATTTAAATGAACTAGCCGCCGAATCTGTTTTTGAATGCTGTTCCATAGAACTAGAACGAAATACTTGCATAATAACAATTTATAGAAGCCCCAAATCTGTTCTTGAAATATTTTTTGAAAAACTGTGTGATGTATTAGATCTAATTACTGGGAAATATGCGTCAGTTATTGTGTGCGGAGATTTCAATATAAATTATTTGGATGATAACCATAATAAAAAACATATTTTTGATATATTCAATTAATTTTTTGGACCTAACAATAGCTAAAGTAAATAATAAACATGAATTTTCTATTTTCCACAAACCATCGCATACAGATATCACAGTTCACAATAGCTCATCACACCCATATCAACACAAAGTAGCAGCTTACAACAGTATGATACATAGATTACTTAGCATTCCTCTTAGTACTTCAAATTTTAATAAAGAACTTAATATTATTAAACAAATTGCAGTTGATAGACAACCTTCTGACCAAGAAGAAATACAAAACAGCTATTCAAGAAGTTTATCCTACTACAAAAGACCACCAAAGGTTCAAAACAATTACATATATCGGTGAACCAAGCAATAAAATAGGTAATTTCTTGAAAAACCAAGGTTTAAATATTGCATTTAAGACAGACAATAGTTTAGGCAGACATATTAAAAATAACAAAGATAGGGTTGATAAACAAGAAAAATGTGGAGTCTATAAATTAAACTGTGGTAGTTGTCCCAAGTTTTATCTTGGCCAAACTGGTACAACCTTCAAACAACGCCCAGCCGAACACAGAAGTAGTTTTGTAAACGGGAAAACAAATTCCTCGTATGCTAACCATTTATTAATTGAAAACCATACTTGCGACCATGATTTTTAAATCCTTCATGTCGAAAACAAAGGTAAGAAGCTAAATCTTTTAGAAAGTATGGAGATTAATAAATGGAAAAATTCTCAGTACTTGCTCAATGACCAACTCGAATTAAATTCGTCACCACCAATCAATTTGTTTTCCTGGAAAGGTTAGATTTAAATAATAGAAAGGTAAAAGTACCTATCGGGAATTTACTGGGAGTTAGGTATACAACCGAACCCTAATTAATTTTGGATAAGCATTTAAAGTAACATAGCAAATATGTAATTTAGTATATCTTCACCATTTGAAGAAGCTTTTGTAAAGCGAAACAATTGTCGTGGTTTTGTAAACCCCTCTTTATGTGAAAATCATTTGAACTATAGTTTCATTATATAGAGTATAATGTATTTTCATCAAGTATCAGCTATATCAATTCAAAAGAAAAATATTCAATATGTTTGGACTCCAACTTGAACTGCAGTTGGATCGACCAACTAGAATAGCAAAATACGGGGACAGAATAACATCATCTGGTATCTATCTCTTTCAAATTTTTCACAACGTTTCAATTGCTAGAATCCGCATTCGTCTTCTGGTGAATAATGACAAAATCAAGTGTAATTACGGTGTAATCACGCGCGGTCTTGTGGCGGCGCGTGGTTTCGCGCTTTTTCTCCCTCCAAAACGGTCCATGAGCGGTTTCCAAACGTTTTTAATTTCCACGCTTAGTTGACTGAAGGCACTATTGGCTTCTATATAGGTGGTTTCCAGAAATATGAAGAACACTAGCTTCGTCCCAAATAATTCGGTGGTGTTTTGTCCAGGCGTGGTCAGCAATTCCCGATTTTGATGTTTCCCCTCGTTGAGTCCACTTTTTGTGTTCGGCTATTCTTACTGATGATGGCCTCTTGGTCTCTCCGATGCGATATAGAAATCTCCACATTCACATGGGACTTTGTAAATACAGTTTTTGCTATATTCTCTGGTTTCGTCTTGGTGAGGAAGCTTCGTAAGGTACTGCTGGATTGAAAGCAACTCTTGATGTTGTATTTATTTCCGATCCTTCTGATCTTCTCGGAGATACCCCTGATATAGGGAAGAATGAGAACGGGGGTTTGTGGTTTTTCTTCGGTTGTCTTGGTCTTTTCGAGTTGTTTCCGAACTTCTCCTATGAGTTTCTCAGAGAAACTCATAGGACCACAAGACCGCGCGTAATTACGCCGTAATTACACTTTAATTATAGACCTAGAAAAGGTCGCGTAGCATCTGATTTTGTCATTATTCACCAGAAAATTTTGAAGGAGAGAAATCTTTCAACCATTAAGATGATGGACGTCCGAAATATAAGTAATCAAGTTACTACATCGTCTAAAACATTCAAAAAAATCTGGTATCGATTATGTGATTTCTAACATCGAAAATACTTCATGTGACATAATTAATTTGGGTATATCAGACCATTTCGGGCAAATGCTGACTTGAAAAACTGCCGTTTTTCTAGATTTGAAGGCTACCAAAACCAGCATCATAACTAGGAAATATGATGAACAATCGATCGCCAATTTCAAACTGCTGTTTTTAAAAGGCAATTATAGGCACTCAACCGATGAAGGAGACGATATTAATAAAGTGTTCAAACATTTCATGGACCATTTCAATTGGTGTTTCATCCTGTCGTTTCCTGAGCGCAGAATATCAACCAGAACAAATAAAGATGTTGGTAAAATACGTTTTTCAAATGATCTCAACCAAGATATTTCTAAATTGAAGGATCTCAACTGGTTACGAAAAACAATTAACTCCGAAATATTTGACGAAAGCTATAGGAAAGCAAAAACAGAAATCAATAAAAAAGATATGTAACGAAAAAAAAGCATCACTCACAAAAATCTTCAATTCAACGAATAAACCAAAAACCCTCTGGGAAATGGTGAATAAAAAATGTAACAGAAATAAAAAACATCATACCATCAATCTTGTCAAAAACAATGAAACGATTTTTAATCCAAAAGAAATATCCAACATTTTTGGAAACTTCTTTGCAAATTCGGTTATAAACAGAATAAACTCCCTTCATCTACCACGAAACTTATGTACAAAAGTCGAAGTGAAACATTCACATTTAATGTTCTTCAATCCTGTGACCCCGGAACAGATTTCGTCTATAATTCGCAATTTGAAAAAAAAAGTATTCAACCGGAATAGATGGTATTCCTGCATTACTACTAAAAGAATGCGTAGATGAACTCAGCTCTTATATTTCTGACCTTATCAACCTCTCGGTGACTTCAGGTCAATTTCCCGAAGACTTAAAAATGTCAAAAGCTGTGCCAGTCCTCAAAAAGGGGGACCCATTACTTATATAGAAAACTATAGATCTATTTGTCTCCTTAGCTGTTTTTCCAAGGTTATTGAAATTGCAGTATATAATCAACTGATCAAAATAAAATAATTACACCTTGTCAACACGGATTCCGTAAAAATTTATCAATTGAAACAGCATCGATAGATCTAATACAGCACATACACGAAAATATTGATCAAAATAAATATGTTGTAGGCTTATTCTTCGACCTATCTAGGGCTTTCGACACTATCGACCCCTACTTTCTGGGCATAAAATTGGAATCGAGGTCCCATGAAAGCATGGTTGATTTCTTATGTCACTGGAAGAACAATGAAAGTCAAAATTGATAACGACTATTCGCCCTTATGTTGGGTACACCTCATGGGGGAATTCTAGGTCCCTTACTGTTCTTGCTATACATCAACGATCTACTCCAATCAATGCACGATGGTTAAGTATTAAGTATTAATTGCAGTGTTGGAGGTACTGCTGCCACCGCTTCCAGTCTGGAACAAGAAGGAGGCAATGGCAGCCCATTTGAGGATGCGGGACTCGAGAGTCTGGGTGAACGAAGGAGCGATGATAGGTCATGCGGAAATCGCGAGGTGGGCGGAACAGGAGGTCCCTGTCTCTGCCCTCAGAGTGAAAAGCGCACAAGACAGACTGCGATGGAATAGAGAGTTTACTCTTACTATTCCGAGCAGAGAACAATGGGAAGGAAACCCGGTGGAGTTTAGCACATGAAGCCTAATATATTATACGGACGGTTCGCGTCTAACTGACAAACAGGCTTCGGGTGCCGGAATCTACCTGGAGGGAAGAGAAGTACGAGAGAGCTACGCTTTGGGCAGATATACAACAGTTTTTCAAGCTGAAGTGTTCGCCATCCTATCTGTAGCTACGAGAGTAGAAGTGAAAGATGGACCCGAACAGAGAATTTATATCTGTTCGGGTAGTCAGGCAGCGCTCAGAGCCGTCTGCCATCCTAAACCAAGCTCCGCGCTTGTACAGGAATGCGGAGTTGCGCTCGAGAAGCTAGATGAAAAGAAGGAAGTTCAGCTGGTATGGGTCCCGAGGCACAGAGGGGTGCGCGGAAACGAGGTGGCAGACGGACTTGCCAGATCCGGATCCGCAACGCCGTTCTGTGGACCGGAGCCTGTACTAGGCATCGCAAGAAGCCAAACTTCTTCAGACCTCGACTTGTGGGCAGAAGAAGAGCTGAATAAACTTTGGAGGGATAACACCGGCTGCAGGCAGTCGAAAGACTTCGTGGCCGGCTCCAATAAGTCAAGGACGACATGGCTCTTAGACAGAAATCGCCAAGCACTACGCCTCCTTATAGGAATACTAACAGGACATATAGGTATAGAAGACAGTCCCACTTGCCGAAAATGCGAAGAAGACGAAGAAACTTCATCTCACTTCCTCGGCGAGTGTGAGGCATACGGGAGGCTAAGATTTGGAACCTTCGGAGTTGACAAACTCCAACAAGAGGAACTAATCCACTTGGAGTGGTCGGACATCCTGACCTTCATTAGGAGGTCACAAAGGTTCGAAAAGGAAAACTAGGAGGATGAATGTAGATAAGTGGAGAACAGCGGATGGCAAAAAGGGACCATGAGGGTCTACTTGCCTGACTGCGGTTGCGGCCTCCCCATAGAACTACTACTACTACTAAGTATTAATTTATGCCGATGACACCACGATAATTGTTTCTGCGGTGAATGTGCAGGAACTTGAGGCAAAAGTTCTATCTATTATAGAAAATTTTATTGCCTGGTGCGAACATAATCACCTAATCAATAATCTGAAAAAACGGTATGTGTAGAATTCACAAGTAAATGCAAAACCCCAAACTCTCTTTCATTCGAAATCAACAATACCAAATTAGAAACAATAAATTCTACCTAGGGCGGGGATTAGCGCAGTGGTTAAGCGCTCGCCTGGTAACCGAGAGGTTGCAGGTTGGATTCCCAGACGGCGCGACCTTTTTTCATTTTCAGATGTGAAAGTCTGAATGATTGAGGCTCGTGTCGGATGGGAATAATCCTCCACGATTCACTGTTGCGTTAAAAATTAACAGTGCTGCTCCTAAAGTGGCGTATGGAGTTAGTAACAAGGCCTATCCAGAACACATGGCTAATGACCTTAGCAGTCGATGCCAAAACACCAAGGAAAAAAAATTCTACCAAGTTCCTAGGAACTATAGAGGACTGTAATTTAGATTTTAATCTGCAAGTTGAGGCAATCTGCAAGAAACTAGGAAAACTATATTATGCATTCCGAACACTGAAAGAAAACTTTCATAGAGCACATATGGTGAACATTTAGTACGCACTCATCTACTCAACGATAAGCTCAAATATTGTAGTATGGGGACGTGCCACTGACTTTTTTAGAGTGTCCGTAATACAAAAACGATTCATCCGCTTGATATTTGATCTCGATAACAATGAGTCATGCAGAGAAACTTTTGCACGTAATAAAATAATGACATGCACTTGTATTTACCTATTCAAATTACTGACGCACACTTTTCATAATCTGTCCAAATTCAAGAAAAACAAAGATGTTCACGATTACCCAACAAGGAGAAAAAAATTATATACATTTCCAGAAATCCAATAAAATGCACTTCAGAAAGTCTCCAGCATACGCTGGATCTCTCTTCTTCAATAAGCTACCGCCACAAATGAAGAATATTTCATGAGAAAGAAAATTCAAAAGTGCGACAAAAAATATCTCTAAGAAAATTTGTTTTATTCGCTAGATGAATTCACTCAGTCTATTGAATCAGTGCGCTGATACGTTCTTGTTCTACTGTCACTTTTTATATATACTTTCTTTGAAGTTTTTGTATTATATACTTATGTGTAATTTTTATTTATACACCTCTTTGTAATTTTAAGTACCACTGGTTTTATGTTTTTATGTCTCAGATATCGTCTCATTTTGTGTATTACCCAATCGTATTATTTATTTATTTATGTATATTTACATCTATATTTATATTGACCTATCCTATGTCATGCTAATGATCTCTAAGGATTAATAAACATATCTATCTATCTTAGGATCGCCGGATATCACCCTGCTAAACTTCTTCCTCTGGGAGTACATCAAAAATAACGTTCACCAGCACATTTTCGAAACGAAAGAGGAACTAAGAAGCCTAGTTTTTCAAGCTATCGAAAGCATTACAGACGATAAGTTGAATAAAGTTTTGAATAAATTGAGATGTTATTTATGTAGGAAGTTTTTATTTAAGTGATTGTATAAGTGTGTGACTTATTGTTATTCCATGTTTTTGTTTTGTTTTAGCAATAACTAAAACAAGTCAACTTGAACTTTTGCTATTATTGACCTTCTACGATACCTACGAAACGTGTGATGTCATGCATGTAAAACCTAGGTTCCGAAATTCATTTTCCGAATCTGTATATTTCAATACTTTCTTTAATATATACTGTCATCATCAGCAAATACATCTCACATCGTTAGCGTAACAGATGTCTAATATGGATATTCTCTCCATACTCCAGTGGCCTAACACTTTGACATTTCTCTTGATTCCTTTCACGGCTTAAGGCGCATTTGGTCAACATCATTGTGAAATTGTGCTTGAATATACCGGGTGTCCCAAATTTTATGTGACAGGCAATATCTGGTTTGTTGGAGGAGATATACAAAAGTGTTTTTCACAAAAGTTTTATGAGTTCATGAGAGCTATATTTTGATATAATTTTTAAATATACAGGGTATTTGGTGTAGGTGCTACAGACCAAAATTCCATTTTTTAAAATAGAACGCCCTGTATATCATTACATATTCAGATGCTACGTTAAATTCTGATATCATTTCATGTTTGGTTTTTGAAATTCGGTTACGGCGTTGTTGAGATATTGCACTTTTCCTTAAATATATAAGGTTTCAAAAAAACTTATTTACTCGTACACGAATCCAGTCTATATCTTTTATTGAATTGAACTAGACTACTACTGAATACAAACCATTATTCTCACCTCTACGATACGATATCGATATCAGTTGAATATAATATTGAAATTCTTGAGAATATGACTAACTTGAGGGTGAATTGCTTTATATTGCACAAATTCTTCAAGTAGCTTATGCTTGTTGATGCCATAGTAACAAATGTTGTTGAATTGTATCTACTGTCCAGTTCGATTAAGTGATTCTTTGCAAAAGAGTCTGTGTTATTTGTGCGAAAACTCCAGTATGCCTTTCGCGTTCAGTCCAAGTGATTGCATTGATATGTTATTAATTTTTGGGGAATGTCAGAAAAACTGCCGTCAAGCACAACGTCTATACCAAGAACATTTTCCAGACAGACCCATTCCGTCACGAATTACTTTTTCTAGAGTTGAAGAAAAATTGCGAACTGGGTCATTTCCTTCTACTATAAAGCATCGTCATCATACGAGATCTGTTAGAACTGAAGATTTAGAGATCAATGTGTTGGTTTATATCATTATTCATCCACATGTTTCTATCCGTACTCTTGCAGAAGAAGTCGGTGTGAGTAAATCTAATGTACAGAGAATTCTGAAAGAAAATAAATACCACCTATTCAAAATTCAGTTGGTACAAAGTTTGAAACCCACGGACTTTGAACGACGACTTGAATTCGTTGCTTGTATTCAGGTAATATTACATGAAAATCCTAACATATTCAGTCAAATTTTGTGGAGCGATGAATCGCGATTCTACAATAATGGAGTTGTGAATCGACATAACAGTCACTATTGGTCTCAAGAAAATCCCCACCGGTTCCGCGAAAGTAATTTTCAAACTACTTGTGAATTGTTCAATGGCCGCATCATAGGACCTTACTTTTTCAATGAAAATCTCAATGGATTGCGATATTTATATTTTCTAGAAAATGATTTGATCCAGTTGATGGAAGATATTCTCATAGCAGAACGACAAGGAATTTTGTGGCAACAAGATGGTGCTCCTCCTTACAATTTACAGGTTGTTACTGAATATCTGGACAGAACGTACCCAAATAGATGGATTGGTAATAAGGGTCCAATTCGGTGGCCGGCTTGTTCCCCAGATTTATCACCGCTTGATTTTTTCCTATGGGGTTATTTAAAAGATATTATTTTCACTACTTCCCCTTTGAATGTGGATGATCTGAAAATGAAAATTCGACTAGCGTGCAGTGATATTACGCCTAATATTATAAGAGCGACTTGTACGAGAGAAGTGATTCGACGTTTCGAAGCCTGTATAATATCTAATGGGCATCACTTTGAACAATTTTTATGACTTATACCTAGGTACCTGCCATTCTTATGAAATGATTTATCAAGTTATATTATTTATATTGTTATTAACGATTTGTTTTCGAATACACCTCTTTCAATTTCGCAATTGTTTCATATTCAAAATGATTCCTGACTGAATTCCACAACTCGAAAATGAAACCATTACTTCGAACACCCAAAATTTTGACTAATTTTCATGTGATCTGATGCAGATAGAATAATTGTATGAGATATTTTTTAAAATAATAGTCGTTCTCAAGACTTTACATTTTAAGCATTAACTCAACAACGCCGTAACCAAATTTCAAAAACTAAACGTGAAATGATATCAGAATACAACGTAGAATCTGAATATGTGATAATATACAGGGCGTTCTATTTTAAAAAATACTATTTTGGTCTGTAGCACCTACACCAAACACCCTGTATATTTAAAAATTATATCAAAATATAGCTCTCATGAACTCCTAAAACTTTTGAATGAAACATTTTTGTGTATCTCCTTCAACAAACCAGATATTGCCTGTCACATAAAATGTGGGACACCCGGTATGTTAAAAGCGAAAGTTGAATCTGTTATATCAAATGGCGCCATTTATACAACAATGTTAAGTTTATGCTAATGCTTGTGCTAAAGTTGACTAAATCCACCCTTAGGCAAGTATCAGCAACAACAATAAGATGCTTAAAATACATCTCGTCCTTACTCCAAGTATTTAGTCTCTAATATTTCAGCTTGTTCGTATCTCGTTCTGGCATAATTGATAGTATTTTTATACACTCTTTTTATTAACGTAAAAAGCTTTCGAATCACCTATTCTTTCTCAAATAGGTCTTTTCTGACTGGATCAAATGCTTTATTCGGGTCAAAAAAGCAGACATGTGCGCTATTCATTTCCTTGGATGTGTCTGATAGTAAAAATCTCATCGTTAACTCCTCGGTTTGATTGAAATCCTATCTTACTCTCTTACATCGTATTTTCCAGTTGACTCAGTCTTATCTCCAGGATTATGGCATATAATTTCGCCACTGTACTAGTGGGTGATGCCTGTTCAGGTTTTACTTTCTTTACTAAATAAAGCCTTGGCAGAACGGCTTCCCTTCTGTATTTTGAATCTTTACAAAATGAGTTGATTGACATTGATATTTTATTTGATAACTATGGCGTAACATATTTTTATTACTGGGTAGTAATGATGCACAATATTTCTCCTCCGTTTAATAAATATGAATACACGTCAATGATCTAATAGTCCCAAGAGCCCGTGAACGCTAGACTTGCGTCATAAGTATAAATGCTGAAATTGTGGGTAAGTAAACTAATGAGGGTGAGAACGTTTGGCTATTATGAACCTTGAGTCGCGGTGGCTTTGGTAGATAAGAGGTAGTAAAGTTGCAAAAAAATTGCTGCACAAAAACATCATGGCATAAAGCATGATTTTTTTAATATATTCCACAGGATGATATTAGAAATCATGTAATCCATTGCCAGGCACTCTGTTTGGTGAACAACCCCCCTGAGACATGTTTAAAGTTTAATGAATTATAATTGGACTTGCTTTATAGCATAATATCTGAATTTTATATATGTTTTTTGACAACTATTTACAGATGTCGCTCAACCAGCCAGACACTTTCGATTGTTCTATCACCCTGCCGGACATGGTTGAAAGTCCGAAGTAGACAGCTTTATTTAAAATATCGTCTTTATAGTTTCTGTAAAAGTTTAAACGCGCTATTGAGATTATGTATGATAATTTGAGGAAACAATTCTGGTACATAGTGACACATAACATCTCTCCATCGTTCAATGAAACTGAATAAACGTCAAATATATAATAGTCCAAGAGTCATTATTCAGTCATTCGTTATCTAGAGTTGAGTTAGTAACATGAATACGCGCGCTCGGCTAACATTTCGCAAATACATGCTAGTGGATTTGCGAAATGTCAGTCGAGCGCACTCGCTTCGCTCACGTTATCTTGTGTTATAGAATTTTACCGAAATATATAAAGTAATTAAATCGCTTTCTGCTTGGCGTTTTACGAAAATTCAAGAAAATGGACAAGGTAGTAACATGAATACACGCACTGGGCCAACATTTCGCAAATCCATGCGCGCTGATTTGCGATTTGCTGATTTGCCGAGCGCTGTCGCTTCGCTCGCGGTATCCTATATTATAGAATTTTACGGAAATATAAAGTGATCAAATTGGCGTTTTTATGAAAATTCGAGAAAATGGACAATATAGTAACGTGAATACGCACACTCGGTCAATATTTCGCAAATCTACTAGCATGGATTTGCAAAATGTAGTGTAGTGTTGAAAATTTATTTTTATTCAGGTCTTTCGCAAATAATTTAAAAAAATGTCGATATTTGGACGAAATTTGGTATTTGGTGATTTTTAATTTGAGAAATTCAAATTTGATCTTAGTTTAGCACTTAATTGTAGGGGGCGCCACCTACAGGTCTTTGTCTCTTTTGGGGAGTCACAACTTTGTCGTGCATGTATTATCACATTTTCTAGAAGAAAAATCTATCCCCCTATCATTTTTAAATGAAAAAGGTATGTCTGTCAACAGTCGCTACAAGCAGCCGTTTTCGAGATATTTTAATTTAAATTAATCGATGCATCCAATCCAACCGTCTTCTCATAGATTCGCGAATTCTTTGAAAATAAAAGTATCAAGTAGGCTAGCTAGTTTATTCCAATGTTTTTTCGTGCTTTTTTTGTGCTGACATGTCAAAAATAATATCTTGATGCATAGTTGAATAGTTTTATTTGTTATTAGTGTGATTATTTGTTTGAAAATGGTATACTTTACCGATGCTGACATACATTTCACATACGGACTTGCTAACGGAAATGCATATGAGTCTAGACGTTTGTATCAGAAGCGTTATCCGAACCGCACAACTCCTACTTCGAAAACCTTTTCAAGAATTCACACTCGGTTAAGGAAAACAGGAAGTTTTGAGAAAGCTAGTTATCTGTCGGGTGCACATCGGACGGTAAGAACCCCAACAACCGAGGAAGCAGTTCTTAATCTGGTAGGAGAACACCCGGAAACAAGCTCCAGAAAAATAGCGCTGACGTTAAACATTCCTCATGTTCTGGTATGGAAAATTTTAATTGATAATTAGTTATATCCCTACCATAATCAAAGAGTTCAGGCACTCCTCCCTCGTGACTTTCCGTTACGTATCAACTTCTGTCGTTGGTTCCTCCATCGCCTTATGCAAAATCCTTCATTTGAAAATCAAATCCTGTTTACCGACGAAGCAAACATTTGTGGTCAGAGGAAAACCCCCATGCGATACAGGAATTATATTTCCAAGAACAGTTCTCTCTCAACGTGTGGGCAGGAATCCTTGGTGATTATTTTATAGGCCCATTCTTTATTCCGGGAATATTAAACGGAGAGAGATATCGTCATTTTCTTGGAGAAGATTTGCCTATTTTAGTGGAAGCTGTGTCGCTTGGATTACGAAATGAAATAAGGTTTATGCCTGACGGTGCCCCGGCACATTTCAGCATACTAGCGCGAGAATTCACAGATCTAACTTTCGACAATCGTTGGATAGGTCGGGGAGGGCCTCAACCATGACCCCCTAGGTCACCAGACTTTAACAGTTTGGATTTTTTCCTGTGGGGACATCTAAAATCCTTGATTTACCAGACACCTATCCAAAATGAAGAATAATTAGAAATCGAATAGTTAACTCTTGCAGACTGATTCAAGATAATCTAGGAATTTTCCAAAGAGTGCGCGAATCAATGAGAAGAAGATTGGATGCGTGCATACAGGCAGGAGGTGAACGTTTCGAACTATTGTGATTTTGAGTTAGATTTATATCTAGTGTTCCGTTATTCATTGTTGATTAAGAATTAGCTTTTGAAATGTTTCTAGGTTTAATAAAAATAAAAATCAATTTTTTTTCACTTTTTGACAAACGCATGCATCGATAAATTTGAATCAGAATATCTCGAAAACGGCTGCTTGTAGCAACTTTTGACAAGCATATCCTTTTCACCTAAAAATGATAGGGGAATAGATGTTTCTTTTAGAAAATGTGATACATACATGCACGACAAAGTTGTGACTCCCCAAAAGAGACAGAGACCTATGGGTAACGCACCCTACAATTAAGTGCCAAACTGAGATGAAATTTGAATTTCTCATATTAAAAAGTCCCTAAATACCATTTTTTTTCTCCAAATATCGACATAATTTCAAAAATGATTTGAGAAAAACTGAAATAAAACAAAATTTTCAACACCCTATATCTCAAAACTGAAGGCCTTGCGGACCCATGTTTATTTGAACGATTCACCTTATAAATAACTGAGGAATCGTCATGTAAAATATTGGACACTTATTACATAACACCCTGTATATTTCAATAATATGCACCTTGCTGATAATTTTGAAATAAATAAAACAGATATCTATGAATTGATACAGATCATTGGCACTATCTAAAATAAAAAAAAGGGAAATGACGAAATATAAATGAAAATATTTAAAAATTTACCCGTCCAACAATGTATCATTCGAAACCGTAATCTTTTCTGACTCTTTAAAACGTCTGTGGTTATCCCGCTACACAAGGGTGGTGATATGGAAGATCCTTCAAACTTTTGCTCCATTTCTTTCATTCCCACGAAAGCAAAGATTATTGAAATGCTTATAAAAAGGCATCTAACTGAATTTTTAGGAGCGAATAATTTGATAAGTAATATGCTCAGTTCGGATTCCGACCAAAGAAAAATTTGATGCTATATTTTCGTTCATTGAACGGCCATGAAGTGGTTGCATCAGTGCTCTGTGATTTATCTAAAGCCTTCGCTGTGTTAATCATGGAATACTGTTGCGGAAACTATCTAACTATGGCATAAAAAGAACTGCACTTGAATGGCTCCAATCTTACCTAACTGGAAGAAAAAAAATCATCAAAACGACAACATCTTCATCTGTAGCCAGCATTAACAGCGGAGTTCCACAGGGATCGGTGCTTGGTCCAATACTTATTCTTCTGTATATAAATAACTTAGCAACTATGGACATTAGAGGAAAATCTACCTTTTTCGCGGATGACACCACAATATTATGGCACAGCAAAAATTGAAATGATTTTTACAAAAACATATACCTTGACATATCAGATTTCCAGTAATCCGAAGTAGCCAACTTGACAATATCACTTAAATGGCTTCAATCTTACCTAACTGGAAGAAAATAGTTCGTCAAAACGACAACATCTTCATCTCTAGCCAGCATTAACTGCGGAGTTCCACAAGTATCGGTGCTTAGTCCAATACTTCCCAAGTAGCACACCTATATTGGTAAAATATTGGTACAATATTGTGAACATATTGGCGAAATATTTGAAATGCAATATTAGCGAGAAAAAAAATGTGAACATTCGGCGATATTGGTCCAATATTACTTGAATAATATTGGCGAAATATTCTTGAACTGATATTGGCCTCAAAATGTTCGGCGATATTGCTACAATATCGCTGATACAATATTCTGACAATATTGGCACAATATTCAAAAGTTATATTATCGAGAAGTAAAATGTAAACATTTTGCGATATTGGTCGAATATTGTTTAAATATTTTAGAAATAGTTTTGGTGAAATATTCTTGAAGCAATAATGGCCTCCAAATATTTATCGATATTGGTACAATATTTATCGATATTGGTACAATATCATTTGGATATATTGGTGGATATCAATATACCTTGGTAAATTATTAAATGTCTTTCAGTTGATGAAGGTGATACCAGAGTCTGCCTTTTGATCGCCATAACCACTGAGTGAGCTGTCTTGAAAACAAGTTATGGGAAGTATTTAATATACTTTTGTAGGTTTTAGAAGACGTTCTATATGTAGAGCCACCTAGCGGATTTTTATCCAGGTTTGATCACGATATGATTTCAATATGTTCCATTGAATATTCGTCCAATATTCAAATTTCATCTCAATCTAGATGTAGGAAACAATATGAAGACAATATTGTTTTAACGATATCTATAAATATTATTGAACCAATATTGACCCAATAATTATTAATAAGATTTGTTGAATATTGGCGAAATGATATTCAACCAATGTGTAATCACATTTGGAGATACAATATAGTTTTTATTCCTAGAATCGATATTAGGGGAATATTGGGATTGCGATATTTATTCTAGATGTTAAAGACGATGTGAAGACAATATTGTTTTTATAGATATTGGTAAATATCATTCAACCAATATTGACTCAATATGAGTTATTACAATTTGTCAAATAAAGTGAAAATGATATTCAACCAATATTCTAACGAACTTGGAAATACAATATAGTTTGTTTCCCCTATAATCGATATTACAGGAATATTTGGATTACAATATTTATTCTAGATGTAGAAAACAATATATAACCAATATTGTATTATCGATATTGGTAGAAATGATTCAACCAATATTGACCCAATATTTCGTGTGATAATCTACATTCAAAACTAGTTCAACCAATATTCCACCAATATTATTAATATAATATTGTTTTTTGAATATTCACCCATATTGGACCAATATTGATATTTCATTTACAATATATCTATATTGGCCCAATATGGAACCAAGATTCAGCCGATATGATGTGCTACCTGGGTTATTCTTCTTTATATAAATGACTTAGCAACTATAGACATTAGAGGAAAATTTACCTTATTGCGCGGATCACAGCACAATATTATGGCACAGCAAAAATAAAAATGATTTTTACAAAAATATATGCGACATAAAAAAATTAAAAAATTTCCACTAATCCGAAGTAACCAACTTGGCAACAGCTAATGCCACCTAATCGCGATGTTAATTTTTTTTCATATAGATCCAATTTCCAAATAATCAGATAAGTTCTTTTTAGTGAATTCGAGATGGTAGGATTAGTCGTTATTTTACGAAGCTCTGGAAGGGACAATCAGAATACAAAATTATCTCTTTCTAAAATTCCGAGTTAAAACTCAGAATTTTACCTCAAAATTCTGAGTTGTAACTCGGAAATTCAAAATTCCGAGTAGAACTTGTAATTTTGAAGCATAATTCCGAGATATAACTTAGAATTTTGAAATTTAAAATTCCGAGTTATATTTCGAAACTCTCGATGCCAAATCTCTCTTTCACACACGCACATTTCGAAACTTTGAAATTTCGAGTTACAAGTCGGAATTTAACTTCAAAATTCCGTGTTATTACACGGAATTTTAAGTGTCACTATCTTTTCACGAGTTTGAAGGCCTTCGTTTTTTGGAATTTCTTCCTGACGTTTTGCCATCGTGAGTGGCTTGCTTCGTCAGAGGCTTATTCATTGTGGATAATCTCGGATGACTGATCATATGTCTCCGGTAGTTATTCTGACTCAGGTAGTTCCGTGTGCTCATTACCGTATTTTGGTTTCCATTAACCTTAGTTGATTCCCTTTTACCTATTGTCCTAATGTTGTTGTCTTCCTTTGCTGTTTTTGAGTTGTTGTTACATGTGCTAATTGCCGTGTTCAGATTAGGAACATTTTCATTAACCATAGTTGATTCCTTCTTACCCGTTGTCCTAATGTCGTAGTCTTCCTTTGTTATTTTTAAATTTTTAAGAATAGGATTCCATATTCGATTGAAGCTTACAGCTTCTTCTTTTCTGTTGAAATTCTCCTTGTATTTGTGGATCTCAATTGCCTCCCGTACAAGTCGACTATGGTATCCCTGGTAGGGGGCAAGAAGTTTCGCGTCCTCAAACAGGATCATGTGGTTTCCTTCACTGAGCGCGTGTTCTGCCACTGCCGACTTGTCCGTTTGGCCTAATCTGCAGTTTCTCTGGCGCTCCTTCAGTCTTGTACCCATGCATCTTTTTGTAATTTTAAAATACTGAGTTATATCGAAAATGGGATATTGGACGCCTGTGGTGTCACTCAGTGAGAACAAAAAGCATTTTACCCCTTCACCACACAAGTAATTTAATTCCTAGATGTGCATTTCGATAACAAAGTTATCTTTATCAGTAGGGACTACTAAACTAACTGTAAATCGACATACCAGTCTTATTTATATCACATAATTAACTACCACGAGGTAATCTGTGTACTAGGAAGTGACCCTACCTGTTGGAAAGGTACAACCGCACCCAATAAACAATACAACAAAGGCACGTAATTATTCCTTTACTGGTATCAAATCAAATAGTTGAAACTCGCCATCTTGTGATGAATATGGTGGTTTGAATCAACCAACACACAGATTTATACCCGTCGATTCAAACCACCACATTCAACACAAGACGGCAAGTTTCAATTTCCTTGTTCACAGCGCATTAAACTTTCCACTACGTGTTGAACGGTTTCAACGAGAAATAAAAACCATTAAGGAAATAGCCATACGTCATGGGTATCCACCAAAAATGGTAGATACTTTGTTGAAAAAGAAAAAGTTCAGAACGTCCTTAAGACAAATAACCACACTAGAACAACCTAAAGACAGAAAAAAGTTCATTAAAATTACACACGATTCACGAGGTCTTAACTCTATTTTCCGAGACGCAAACCTTCAGCTAGTACAAAGCAGTACAAACAATCTCCAAATGTTGTTAGATAATCCGAAAGATAAAATTCCAACTTTAGAGAGATCAGGAATCCATGAAATTAGCTGTCAAAAATGTGATAGTGTATATTATGGCCAAACCAAAAGATCTACGAATCTTCGTTTCCGCGAACATTTGGCACATGCTAAATATTCGCGAGAAAGTAAATCGAGTGTTGCGGATCATTTATTAGAAAATCATCACAAAATTAATATCCAAAATTCAAAATAAATTGAACCTGTTGATTACAGAAAATTAGATTGTTGTGAAAGTATTGCTATCCGCAAAGGACGCTCCAAACCCTTGCTTAATAATAATAATGGTCCATTAAATTCCAAACTATTTGATTTGATACCTGTAAAGGAATAATTAAGTGCCTTTGTTGTTTTGTTCATTGGGTGGGGTTGTACCTGTCCATCAGGTAGGGTCACTTCCTAGTACACAGATTATGTCATGGTAATTAATTATGTGATATAATAAGACTGATATGCTGATTTACAGTTAGTCCCTACTGATGAAGATAACTTTGTTATCGAAATGCGCATCTAGGAATTTAATTAATTGTGTGGTGAAGGGGTAAAATACTTTTTGTTCTTACTGAGTTATAACTCGGAATTTTAGGATTTTTTTGTCTTTTAGGTGTCCCTTCCAGAGCCTCGTATTATTGTACCTTTGAGAACAGCGGATTTTCTTACATTTCCTTGAATACCATCTCACTGAATCGTTTCGAGCATAATTATTAGTGATCAATTTATTTGACTATTAATTGTTTCACAGGTTTCTTTTTATGAATAACAGAGCTTCGACGGCACTTTCAACGAAAACTAATTCAGTTCTATGCTTCAAATTAATACCTTGTGCAAACTTCATTCGAAGCCAACCATGTATCAAATATACAGTGCGGTCCAAAGGTATGGAATAAATTCATTTTTAGCGTTATTATGTATTTTATGAAAAAATCCTGAAACAGGTCAATTTTTATTGGCAATTTGACAATTTACAATATGAAAATATTACCCCCTTCTTGCACCCCCTCTGAATTATGAGCACCCCCTCAAAAATTTTAAATGAGAAGGGGGGTCGTGTGGCATCTTGTTCGAAAGGGATTTTCATTATCTGTTCAGCAATACTAAGTTTTTCATATTTGGTGCAACCATAACTGAGAAATTTTTTTATTAAAATTTAAAAATATTGACACTGTAAATTATGTATCCGTTGAAAAAACCTGAAACAGGTCGATTGCTATTCTCAATTTGACAATTTATACTTTCTTATCTGTCTTCCTAAAAAAGTCAGGAAAAAGTCGTTGAAGACACTAAAAAATTATTCACAAAACCCATAAATAATATAATGTCAATCTAGTAAACTACTGTTATTTTGATATTTGTGAGTTGCTGGCAGACGTCGGTGTATTGAAAAATATTTTTGTGTGTATTCGATTCATCTATGGCTCATTTATCCGAAACTCAAAGAATAGACATTTTAATTATGCTTGGATGCGGTAATAAAACACGAACTCAAACGGAAGTTTGTGAAATGTTCAATAATAAATACCCTGGTCAACACGTATCACAATCTACAGTTAGCAAAATAGAAACAAAATACCGTGAAACTGGACATGTAAAAACTCGTCAAAAACCAGGTCGAAATGCTGCATTGGATGAGGAGAAAAAGTTAGATGTACTGTTAGCGATTGAAGAAAATCCGCATATGACAAGTAGACAACTTGCCGCCGACAATGATGTAAGTAAATCATCGATATTGAGAGCTTTACATAAAGAAAAATACCATCCTTATAAAGTTCAGTTGGTTCAGGAGTTAAATGAGGATGACCCTGATAGAAGGCAACAATTCTGTGAACTGATGATGGATAGAATCGAAGCAGATTTGCAGTTCATAAACAAAATTGTGTTTTCTGATGAAGCTACTTTTTATTTAAATGGAACGGTTAATAGACAAAACTGTAGATATTGGAGCAGAGAAAATCCTCATTGGATGTGTGAGGCTCACACACAATATCCCAAAAAAGTGAACGTTTGGGCTGGTATCATTAAAAACAAAATTATTGGCTCCTATTTTTTTGAAGGCACAATTAATGGTGAGGTTTATCTAGGTTTTTTGATGAACTTTTTAGTGTCTACATTAAAAAGACTTTTTCCCGATGTTAATGATCCAAATGGAATAGATAGATCAATTTGGTATCAACAAGACGGAGCTCCACCGCATTACACACGTATTGTTCGAGATTATTTGACAGAAGTTTTTCCCAATAGGTGGATTGGCAGACGTGGAACGATTGAATGGCCGCCTAGATCCCCCGATTTGACTCCTCTCGATTACTTTTTATGGGGTTATTTAAAATCAAAAGTATATTTCAATAGACCAGACAATATTGCAGATTTAAAAACCAGGATATCGGAAGAAATTAACAACATAACTCCTGAGGTCCTACAAAATGTTCTACGAGAATTCCAAGATCGCCTTGCTTATTGTCAAGAAGTGAATGGTGGTCATTTTGAACATTTAATTTAACTGTAAAACAAATTGAAATATACTTCCTAAACATTATGTTACATTATTTCCTTCAGTCTATCAACATTTTACATATTCAGAATAAATTTTCTCAGTATTGCTGAACAGAGAATGAAAATCCCTTTTGAAAAGGTGCAACACAACCCCCTTTCTCATTCAAATTTTTTGAGGGGGTACTCATAATTCAGAAGGGGTGCAAGAAGGGGGTGATATTTTCATACTATAAATTGTCAAATTGAGAATAGAAATCGACCTGTTTCAGGTTGTTTCAACGGATACATAATTTACAGTGTCAATATTTTTAAATTTTAATAAAAAATTTTCTTCGTTATGGTTGCACCAAATATGAAAAACTTAGTATTGCTGAACAGATGATGAAAATCCCTTTCGAACAAGATGCCACACGACCCCCCTTCTCATTTAAAATTTTTGAGGGTGTGCTCATAATTCAGAGGGGGTGCAAGAAGGGGGTAATATTTTCATACTGTAAATTGTCAAATTGCCAATAAAAATTGACCTGTTTCAGGATTTTTTCATAAAATACATAATAACGCTAAAAATGAATTTATTCCATACCTTTGGACCGCACTGTATGTCATTGTTTGTTGATTATCAAAGTTACACCCCAGTTCACTAAATCAAGTTATATCATACCCAATTATCTCAATGCATATATGCGAATAGAATAATTTGAACGCAGTTTAGCGGAATTCATGACGTCACACTGTGATTAAACGAAAACAAATCAACCCTATTGTATTATTGGACAAATTCTCAAGAGATCGGTAGAATACGATTTCAAAAATATGAACGTAACTGGAATCAATGACTTTTTAGTATTGGCTAATTGAGATTATGTGTATACTCAATAAAATAAAGGTAGCAACTCAATTTTTCTACTATACGTTTTATATAAAACGTTTCGAAACATCAACTTATCCAATTTGGTTTTCCCACGAATTAAAATCTGTAATCTTCAGAAAAAAACTACTACACAAAGAATTCAAAAGGACAAATGATGATCACACTTATCTTGAATTTTCTCAAGTTCGTTCTCAACGCAAAGAACTGAGTAGAAATTGTTACAAAAATTACCTAAACAGTATTGAATTATATATTCAACAAAATCCAAACTTGTTTTGGAAACATCTTTAGCAACTGTAACGACTGATATTTTAACAGCCTATGATCAAGGTTTATGTAGTGTTTTGATGTTACTTGATTTTTCTAAAGCCTTTGATACCATTAGTCATGAACTGCTTTGTGCTAAATTGAGATATTACGGCTTTGATGATAAATCAGCATTTTTAATATGGAATTACTTTCTCAGACGTTCTCAGAGAATTTTGGTTAATGGTTCATACTCATCCAAACTTGATAGTCTCTCAGGTGTCCCGCAAGGGTCTATACTGGGCCCCCTACTTTTTATTATATATACTGCTGACATTTTAAATGAAATAGAACACTACAAAGTCCAGGCTTTTGCAGATGATACCCAGTTGTATCTCAGCTTTCGTACTGAAAATTCTGATACTGCAGAAGAAATTATGAATAATGAATTGAATAGAATCAAGATATCCTCAGATGATCATAACATGAAACTTAATTCTGAAAAATCCAAGGTATTATATTTCGGTAGTAAAACTAATACAAACATCTTGAAAAATAGTTAGATAATACTCCATTACAAATCTGTGATTCGGCAAAAAATCTTGGTTTAATATTAGACACCGACATGCGTTTTTCTAGACACATAAAAAATCTTATTGGTAAATCTTTTGCTTCCTTGAAACTCATCTGCAGTAATCGGCATATCCTCAGTTTCAAAATAAAGCGAACGTTGAGCGAATCACTTGTGTTGAGTCACTTTAACCATTGCGATTTCCTTTATGGTCCATGCTTAACAAAAATTGATAAGGATAGAATACAA
Source organism: Chrysolina oricalcia (assembly GCA_944452925.2). Taxonomy (NCBI): domain Eukaryota; kingdom Metazoa; phylum Arthropoda; class Insecta; order Coleoptera; family Chrysomelidae; genus Chrysolina; species Chrysolina oricalcia. The sequence goes on from OX101816.2 coordinate 9,728,215, forward strand.
AAAGTGCAAAATAGCTGCGATAGACTGATTTATGGTATCAGAAAATATGAACACATTTCACATAAAATTAGAGAATGCAATTGGCTTAATATGAACAATAGAAGGCAGCTCCACCTATGTACATTTACTCATAAACTTTTAAATGACCCTAACCCTCCAGCTCTGGTAAGTCAACTCATTTCTCGATTTAAAATACATTCCAAAAATATCAGACACATGTCTACATTGACCATGCCTCAGCACAAAACTGCATTTCATCAAATGTGTTTTGTTTTCAATGCCATCCAAACATATAATATTTTACCTGAGGAATTCAAAATATATAATATAAATAAGTTCAAATATAAATTGAAGGAATATTTACTCAACAAGTAGTAAGATTATTTTACCAGGCTTGATATTTAATTACCCAATAATTAATAAGTTTTTCACTCAATTTGCATTATTATCAATGTAGGTATTGTTTACAAAATTGTATGCACCTATATTTTTATTGTATTTCTTTGTTTTTTTTGCATTTCTGCAAGTTAAACCTTTTTGTCAGCCCGTTTGTTAAGGTAATATATTTTTTTATTTTGGGCTTTGGCCCTCTGTTGGTTCAGTGGAATAGCTCTGAGCTAGACTTCGCCAACAGTCTATGTAGCATCCATAATGTAATTTATTTTTCAAATGACAATAAAAGGCGTTTATTATTATTATTATTTACGCAAAGCTTCATTATATCCTCAATCAATGTATCTGGAGAACCAGCTCAGCTGTACTGGAAATGATTCAGTAAATTTGTTTGTGCAACACTTCGCAACAGTTTATTCAAACACAGATTGTAAAATTCCTGACTACACTTATAAAGATACAGTTGATATAAACAAAATTAATATTGGATTGGTTGATATTTTTGGTAGTATTCATAACTTGAAGCTCAAGCATTCTTATGGGCCTGATGGTATGCCAACGGCATTGTTGAAGAGCTGTATCTGCACTTTAACTGCGCCAATACAGTTTCTTTTCAGTCTATGTCTCTATTATGGTAATTTTCCGGATTACTGAAAAATAGCTATAGGTATTACATCTACAGGGTGAGTCAGAATAAGACCGACAAACTCCGACTACAGATTCCTTGCGTCATTTTGAGATGAAAAGTTTCTATCGAGGTATGTCCTAAAATGCATCCCCTCTGAGATACAGGGTGTCAAAAGTGCGAAAAAAATTTAGATTATTTTTTTTTTCTCTAAAACTCTTGGAGAAAAAATTTTCAAACTTTGTGCACTAATCAAGGTTTATCAACGTGATAAATTGAAGTTATAATTTTCAATTTTCGTAAACCAGTGGCGTAGTTACGATGGTATGTGGTCATATTTTCCTTCATATTTTCTTTGAACAACTGAATTGACAGATGAGCGTTTGACATCAGTTAGGCTCATCCATACTCAACCTAAAAGTCATAACATTCCATTTGCCTAAAAGTGAAGGTTTCTGAGATATTTGCGAAAAACTGAAGATATGTCCTGAGAAGAGACATACCATCCTGTGTGCTATAATCGCATGATGCAACTTTATTATAACTTGTAGGAATAATTTTCAACCTCCTGAACATTTTTCAATGTTGAGAGTATTCATAACATAGTACATATAAGTCAGACTGAGACCGACAAACTCCGTTTTTTTTATTCGTCATATTATTTGAACGAATTTCCTTTGGACAACTGAATTGATAAATGAGCGTTTGACATAAGTTAGGCTCATTGATACTCAACCTAAAAGTCATAACATTCTATGTGTCTAAAAGTGAAGGTTTCTGAGATAATTGAGAAGAACTGAAGATATGTCCTGAGTATCAACGTAATTTGCTATGTGCAATAATAAAAAAAAACCGTTTAGGACGTCAACTCGAACGCAGCATAGTAGATATGATTGACACTATTGATAGTAACCCAAACAAGTTTGTATTGTTGTCAAGTCATCTGTCATCATTTCAGTCAGTGAAGATCGTTTCAAAATGGATTATGGACGGAGCACCGGCCCATTTTCAACGAATCGTTCGTCAATTTCTTGATGAAACATTCCATGATCAGTGGATAGGTAGACGTGGTCCCATACACTGGCCTGCATGTTCTCCAGATTTAACGTCACTAGACTTTTTTTGTGGGGATACCTTAAATCCCTGGTGTATTCGACACCTGTAGAATCTGTTGAAGATTTAACGGTAAGAATTTTAGCAGCATGTACGTTAATACAGGATACAATAGGAATATTCCAAAGCGTGCGACAGTCAATGATACGGAGATGCCAATTGTGTATCGAACAAAATGGTGGTCCATTTGAACATTTACTTTGAGCCTTTTTTGTTTTTATGTTTCTATCATTTGAGTAGATTTAAATACACAATAATTGTTTTTCTTCACCAAAAACATTATGATTGGAAAATATTTTCCTAGATAATTCAGTATGAAATGACTTTGATAATGATACTCCAACATAAAATTTAACAAATTTAAAAGTAGGTATTTACAGTTTTTCGTAAATATTATTTTAGGCTTTAACTCTCCTCTAACAGGAGTATTATAATCTGAGGCTGGGTTTGTTAGTGGATCTTTCAGAATAATCATTATGCAATAATGTATGGTCACATATTGGTGAATTTACGAAATCGATTCGTTCAAATATTATGACGAATAAAAAACGGAGTTTGTCGGTCTCATTCTGACTTACCTGTACTATGTTATGAATACTCCCAACATTAAAAAACGTTCAAGAGGTTGACAATTATTCCTATAAGTTGTAATAAAGTTGCATCATGCGATTATAGCACACAGGATGTTATGTCTCTTCTCAGGACATATCTTCAGTTTTTTGCAAATATATCAGAAACCTTCACTTTTAGGCAAATGGAATGTTATGACTTTTAGGTTGAGTATGGATGAGCCTAACTGATGTCAAACGCTCATCTGTAAATTCAGTTGTCCAAAGAAAATATGAAGGAAAATATGACCACATACCATCGTAACTACGCCACTGGTTTACGAAAATTGAAAATTATAACTTCAAATTATCACGTTGATAAACCTTGATTAGTTCACCAAGTTTGAAAATTTTTTCTCCAAGAGTTGTAGAGAAAAAAAATATATAAATTTTTTTCGCACTTTTGACACCCTGTATCTCAGATGGGATGCATTTTAAGACATACCTTGATAAAAACTTTTCATTTCAAAATGAGGCAAGGAATCTGTAGTCGGAGTTTGTCGGTCTTATTCTGACTCACCCTGTATATTCAAATCAGGCAAAAGGGAAAATTTAACAAATTATAGAGGAATTTGAATTCAGTTTGTAACACCTAAGTTTTTGGATAAACTAGCAACTTGTCAGTTGACTTGGGCCTGCAAGAATATAATAATTCCACAACAACATGGTTTCTGTCCAGGACGATCTACTATGACAAATCAAATAACATATGAGCAACATTTGTTACATGCCTTGGAGAATGGTAATCAGATATATTCTGTCTATACCGGCGATTTCTCGAAGGCATTTGTTAGGGTCAATCATTTGTTATTGTTGGAAAAACTAAAAGCTCTAGGTTTTGGTACTGGTATACTAAATTGGATAAAAAGCTTCCTAACACAACGGTGTGTTAGAATTAATAATTTCAGAAACAATTCCTGTAGCTTCCCGTGTACCACAAGGATCACGTTGTGGACCATTATTGTTCAATCTATTTGTAAATGATATTGGCAACTGCGAGGGGGAAACATCTCCTTCAGATTTCGTACAACTAGAAAATTTGAGTCATTTGAGTATATTTTCAGTCATTAAATCATCGCTTCAGTCATTGGTTTGAGTCTTTCAGTCATCGGCTTGAGTATTTCAGTCATCGGTTTGAGTCTTTCAGTCAGTTCAATATTTCAAGTCTCGTGCACATTTTAGCGAGATGTTTTCCCCTCGGGCAATTATTTACAGTGTGCAAAGTTTTTACAATTTGCTGATGATTTGAAATTATATTTATCAGTTAGTGATGTCTTAGACAGTCAAATTCTTCAAAACGAATTAGATATTATATATGATTGGTTCTTAACAAACAACTTGTAGGTACTTGAACACACAGAAATGTCACGTCATCACTTCTTCCAAATCAAAATATATCGTTTATTATGACTATAATATTGATGAAAAAGTACTGGCAGAGTAAACGAAATAAAAGACCTTGAGATTACTTTAGATCAGCAACTAAACTTCAAAAGACACTTCAATAATATTTCTGCAAAGGGAAGCAAAATGTTAGGATTTGTAATGAGAAATGGTAAAGAGTTGTCGTGTAATACCCTCAAAACTTTAATTGTTCTTTAGTTAGATCATCAGTAGTAATATCCCGACAAAATGATGAATTTTCAAAAACTTCTTTCACCTTGCTTTCACGAAAACTGTGTTGCTTAGAAACACCACGAGAGCTTGCTCGAGTGGTGTTTTATACAGCAACACAGTTTGAGCGACTGGCAAGGTGAAAGCATTTTGAAAATTCTTCATTTTGAAGGGATATTCGATCAGACAATTTCACGAATACATTATATAATCATGGAATAAATGCGTATTGCAGGAAAGGTTTATCTTGTGTCATTCATGTCAGTTGAAGGGTTAAACCGTCACACTGACGTTTTTATATTTACAGTGATTGTTGTAACTATGGAAACGTACAAATAAGGAAGAGGCAAAACACCGATTTGAAAATACCACGGGCTAGAGACAGTGTTTTCAAAAAGTCTTTTTCTTATTGGTTTGAAGTCAAAAAATTATGGCATTTGATTGGTTTATATAATATGAGGGAAATTGTCACTGGAATATACCTCAGTTGCATACTTCGATTTCTGTATAAGTATTTATCATTCAAAATGAAGACATGTTCGAACTTTAATCATCAAAATACTTTAAATAAACTTAACTTAACTGAACTCACCACACGGCGCTCTCAAAATGATATGACATTCATTTACAAACTACTGTCACGAGAAGTCGACTGTCCTTATCTTCTAGAAATTATTAACTTCAATGTAAAGAATACAAGAAATCCTCCACTTTTTAGCATGAAAAATCACAGCCCTAACTATGGTTACAACACACCGATGTCCAGATGCATGAGATGGTGTAATAAGTGTAATGATGTAACTAATTACAGAAATATCTGTGTGCAATCCCAAATTGCCAAGGTTATTGACTATGCCTACTATTTGCGACTAAGTAAAATTGTCGAACACTATAAACTCATACCAGAATGTCAACATGGTTTCAGACAGCAAAAATCAACATCATCTGCCATACTCGAAATGTTGATAACATCTATAAAAACCTCAATGATAACCAATTCCCAATTGGTCTATTATTTGATTTAACCCGGGCATTCGATACAGTTGACCACAGTTTACTACTTGAGAATCTGTATAGAATGGTATAGAATAGAATTGGCCAACACCAAAGGTCACAAATAGTCGTAATAGATGAGATAAAATCACAACCAGCCTCTGTCTCTCTAGGAGTTCCGCAAGGCTCAACATTGGCACCTCTTCTATTCATACTATTTACGAGTAATATTGAAAATGCATGTGTATCTCCACAAAAAAACAATAATTTATGCTGATGATACCTATCAGTTAGTAGCAAGAAAGGAACGTCTCTCTGTTCAAGCTGCAAATAAATCCGCTGCTGAATTTTCACAATGGTGCACAAACAATGGTCTACTTGTTAATGTAAATAAAACTATTTTCATGAATTATCAACAAAAAAATCTATCTAACGATCTTAGTCAACTAATAAAAATAGATCACAGATCTATCGAGCAGGTGAGTCAATATAAATATCTAGGATTAATGATTGATCAGAAGTTAACTTGGGAAAAACACACAGCCTATCTAATCTCGAAACTGAGTAGTGTCTGCTTCGTAATAAGACAACTACATGGAACAAGTACTTAAACTGACCTATTTCGGACTTGTACAATCTAATGTTTTAAATGGGTTAATGTTCTGGGAAAACTCGGCATACCTACCAAAAAAAATTATCTATTCAAAAAAAAATTTTGATGTATCGCTGGCATACATTGTAGACACTCATGCAGGACAATATTTACAGATCTGGCAATTTTGACAATACCTTCCTTATATATATTACTCATAACTCTGAATACTCTGAATATAAAAAAAAATGAATCACACTACACAAAAAACAGTATGATACATGACCACAATACTCGCAGAGGGAATGAATTAAGACTACCTTACTCCCGACTGGGCCTCGGGCAGGACTCTGCAGGCTATCAAGGAGTATTCAAGGGTAATATAACAAGACCTTGATAAATAGTCGACTATTTTTATTGCATCTAAATTTCGACTGTATTTTATAATAATTTACCGAGACATTATTTTGGCATTAATAATCTGATGAGCGCCCGAGGGCGAAGCTCGAGGGCTTTCATCTCTGATTATTAATGCCAAAATAATGTCGAGTAAAATTAATAAATACAAGAGAAATTTAGCAGCAATAAAATAGTCGACAATTTATCAAGGTCGTGTTATATTTGTGAAGATTATTTCTTGAATCTACTTCTTTATATCAGTCATATGAATGAATGAAAATTAAACAATTTGGAATAATTATTCAAAATATCAAGAACAAAGCACAAAATCTAAACAAAAACAGCACCATCTTTATAATTTATCAATTGAAATTAAAAACACAATTATTGTATGTGACATTTCCACCATGCGTAATTTGTGACATTTGTTCAGCTTTTGAAGAACTTGCAGTATTAACCGTAGAAGGTCCACATTCATTCTCTTATACAGCTTCAACACGATTGATTTTATTTGACGTTTATTATGTATTTATTTAGAGTACTGTCAGATGCTCAGGCTCCTTGATATGAGTATCATGCTGAATAGTCGGTGACTATTGTGCATCATGTAAATAGTCGCTAATAGAGCGTGTTGGTTGGTCCTGTCAAACAGGAAACAAACGTATGATTGGTTGATGACTGATATTTAATAGACGAAGGAAATAATCAAAACTACAATAAATTCAAAAAAAAGCTTTTATGAACCTACTCTTGGAAAAGGCGTTTTACACTGTCAAAGAATTTTTAGAAGTGAATGTATGCATTTCTTTATATAAATATGTAATGTTTCCCTGTTCTGTGACTGGTCTGATGAATATTGTACCAGTATGTATTATATGTTATGTGTATGATATTTTAATGATGAATAAATTCTATTGTATTCTTCTTCTAATGTCGATCCTCTTGTAAACTCATTGAGTGAATTCAAAAAATCTATTAGTGACATAAGGTTAGACTCATATTATTGTTGTCTTATTTATGTACAATATGCAACTTCCTAGTTCACTGTTATAATTGTAATTATTATGTTTCTATTGGTGAATCCGTAAATAAATAAATAAATATGTAACAAGTGTTACAGCCCTTTCAGTAACGAGTATTTTAAGCAGCGCAGCGTACCTGAGCGATTATTTCATACACTAGTGCCTAGAGAACTTTATAAACGCGTTACATACTGTACTTTTTCCACGAATTCATATTTATAAAACAAAGTTAATTTCTCTAATGTCATCATGACAGTTTCAAGTGACAGACCCAGACTTAGTCTGACAAGCAAGTTTTTGATTACTGGAATCAAACAGTAACTATTAATTGTAGGTGTATTTGAATAATGGAGCTGCCATGGTATTATTTTTAAAATTTGGATCATATACAATAGTAAGAATTTAGTAATTCAAAAATACAAAATCAAAATCTGAAACATATAAAATGAATTCAAGCTAAAATCTGAATTAAACCCGGGACTAGTTGTGGCGGCGCATTCGCCATTTTAGTCGAAGGAAAACAATAGAGTTCCACTTATTCATGGAAAAGGACATACGCTCCGTGGCAGATGAGAAAATCTTTATTCAAAAGTACAATTAACATCTAATTTCTGGCTCGCATTTTCCCACCCGTGCAAGTTTTGGCGGGGCCGCGGATTAATAATAATATTTTTTTACAACTGTCATTAAAAATTACGTTTTTAATTCATTCAATTAAAAATTGACTTTTTCACAAAATCACTTTTACCACTAGTGTTAAAATAGCTATTTATGTTCGGAAAGTAGGACTTTTTTGTATGAGCGTGAAGTTTGTTGAATGAGGCGCATATTAATTCCCTGTAAATTTACTGTTGAAGCAGTCACAATGTCTTTTATTTCAAAAAGTAGCATCGGTGATACCTATTCAAAACGGAGTTTGTTTGTAGAAGAGATTTTCTTGAAATTCTTCTTTCAAGCTATTCGAATTTTCTAGAAGCTCTTCCCTCAGGCTATTCGATTTGTTTAAGTGCATCCTTTAACTCTTCGAATTTTCTTGAAGTTCTTCTCTCAAAGATTTGGTATTTATATTTTTTTTCATTTACTATCGTACTCAAGTCAATTCCAGAAACTTCGAATAAGAAGGTTTCAGGTTTTCTTTCTTGGTTCAGCCCTTCTGAATGTATTTCCTGCAGAGCGGCCTTCTTACCACTTGTCTCGAGTTCCCTTTCCTCCAATTCCTGTTTCAATTCAGAGACTGTCAAGTGCACAAGGCGCACTTTCATCGAAAACATTTTGTCTTCTAGTGTCTTTGCACGAGATATGAGTTTTACACAATTTTATGGCTCGAGAATTTATTTTTGTGGGTCACTATAGTGTATTTTCTGCGAAAAAGGTATCGGGTAAGAGTTTTTTATGCAACATGCACTGTCCACTATACTAATTTATTTTTCCCGCTGCCGACACTGTAAATAGTCCATACATGCTTAGCAACAAAACAGGTAAATGGCCTATATCATTCGTTTACTAATTCATCTTGACAACGGAATGTAAATAGTGTCATTTACATGCCTAGGGTAATAATGACTTTGCCTTTGACAAGTAATACCTTCAGCTTCATTCATATCAATTTTTAGGTTATGAGACCTTTTGAATATTATTGTTGTCTGCTTATTCGGTAACTTAGTTACACGCACAAGCAACTTAGAATGAAATAGCGAACGAATAGGTTACATACTAAAATGATTTTTCACACTTTATAAGGGTTAAGTGGAAGAACATTTTCGTAGAGAGGTGTTCATTGTTTCTCTGCAGAAAATGAACTTCGCCCTTTATTTTCAGAAATATATATTGTTATTTACATACAAAAAAAAAATTCATGTATGATAATTGAAAATAATAAAGACCTTTATTATTATTATTATTATTATAGTCATGAAGGAAGGGTAAGAAAACAAACTTCAATTCAGGCAAATTTTGAGAAATGTCAACAAGCAGCGGGAAAAACGTAATAAGTAACACGGAATGTATCGACTGTTATCATCCTCGGCAAGCGACAAGCCTCGGCTTTGCCTCGGCTCGTACTCGCTCACCTCGAATGTTAACACGTCTTTACATTCCTTGTTACTTAAATAACTATTATGTCATACTGCTTCATTATTGTGTTTTTGTTGCTTAGTTACCAAAGAGAAATAATTTCGTCAGGAATTCCAAAATTTTCGCTCATTTTGATTTCTAACTTTGACACATATAAAAATTATTGTGATTTTATGACATTCACGTTTATCGTCATTCATCTAGCAACGATATTGTCTACTATGATAAAATGGCAATGGTATTAATTCAAACCGGATTATTTAAAATACTGATTTGTATTGAGATTGGATTGCAATAACGAACTAATAACGAACTAGTATGACATAAAGTTATATATGTACCGCGGGCATAAACAGATGTATATACCCTCGGACGACTCACAAACCCACAGGCCAGAGGTCCTCGGGATCGTAAAACGTCGCCCTAAGGGCATAAACACCTGTTCATACCCTTGGTACATAAATAACTATTTAAAATCCAACTTCTAACTAAATTTTGTAATAAAAATAGTCTTAGTCGAAGTTTATTTCGACCATAAAAAACAAATTAGTTTATACTAATACTGCCAAGCCATCTCTGTATATTTCACTCTTGCTACTCCTCCCTTCGGCTGACGTGGTTTCTTATATAGCTGCAGAGTTCTTCGTACTGGTTTCATGATTCTTGCCAATCATCAGCATAAGCTAGTTCTAATTAAACCAAAAGACGACATTTGTTGGGAATTCTTGAGTATGAATCCAGCGCCATCTCTAGGTTCCAGAGACCACCCCGACTTCAGCATTCACTTCTTCCGAAGTGCAATTTCCATGAGAAAATAAATGATACTACTTGACGAAAGACCATTAATTTAATAATATATTCATCGAAAGTCTCTAACAGAAAACAATTACTGTCCCTACGACCGTTTAATTATATCTGGTAGATTACGGAAGTACTTCGTTGTCTTGTCATTATGCCAGAAAATCTGTAGTCATAGAACTACTTCAGAATCGATTTAGACGTCCTGATCAAGTTATGACGTTTACACCATTTGACAATTAAAAGAAGATACGCTCAACATGTTTGTTTCCAATCTTTTACATAATGCTATTTTGTTGAATAAACCACTAACCTCTCATAAATTATCTTGGAAAGAACATATCTTGAAATCACAGAATATCTGAATCAAAATAATCGACTTTTCTGAATGGTTATATAATAAGGCAAATATTGCATCACACGTTAAATCTTTCAGCTGTCAAATACATTCCAATTCCACAACTGAGAAAGAAATGTATCGGTAGCAACGGGCGACGATGCAAATTGTATTGCTAGGCAATGTTTATGCTGGCGTGTTTTTAAGCATCTTGATGCTGGTCTAGAGATAGATATCACCTCATATAATATTCACCATTGACGTCGTCTGACGGAAGATGATAATAATATTGTGAAAAGAGGCAAACTTGTGGCACTAATGAATGTGAAAAAGCACTCAACGCATTGATGCACAAGGGGTTCTGATATTTTGACGATGCACAAACTCAAACACAAACAATCTACAGCCGTCCGGCTGAGATTTCTGCCATCTTTCGGCAAGTCGTTATAATTTTAAATTAGTATTATTTTATGATCTATTAGGACCAGAGTTTTCGTATGTTCTATTGTTTGTAATATAATTCATTGTGAATAATAGAATGTTCTAAAAATAATCTGATGATAGTTTGTATGAAATATGAGTAATCATATGTTTGACTTCAGTCACGAAAGATTTAAATGACCACGTACTGATTTGATCTAAATGACAATATAACTCGTATTTTTTTCTATGATCAGATATAACGCAACAGTATTCGAATTGCTTTCAAACAAATTGAAATGGAATATTACCCCAAATTATCCAACACGACAATCTGTTTTCTGAAATCAAATGGATCCATAAAGTTGTATGCCGACAACATGACTATTGTATATTTTGGAAATACTGAGAGGAAAATTGAAACCTACATTAAAAAAGATCTTATGTCACTTTCTTCTTGGCTTGAATCTCATAAATTAGCAATTACCCATAACAAATCTACTTTCATGTACATCTCGATAAAAAATCATAAACAAACAACTTGTTATATTCAATATTCTCATCGGTTCTTAAGGTTAGATATTTTTCGTTATTTTTACAGATTTCTAGATAGGAGTTTCGCGAGTTTCCGCAATTTTTCACATTAAGAAGGGAAGTCGAACCACTCAACTGACTTAATATCAGTTTTATTCGTGGAAGACCACACAATCAAGTTAGGATCACAAGATTCATTGTCTGTAATACGTTGATCATTATTGGTTTCATGCGTAATTTTACGGACTTCCAATTGTTTTTGGGACACAATTTTCCCTTCTTTGACAAAAACTGCATATTCTTTTAAAGGCAAGACACTCGCCAATTCGGTGAAAAGAATCACAACCAAATGTTCCTGAAGCCAGACCTGCAGACCTATCTTGAAAGCTGAAGTTTTTTTCTGTGTCGAGTGCCCCGCAAGAGGAGCGGACGAAGTTGCCCGTTGTCATCACTCACAAATTGATTTCTGGAGAAATGCTTGTTCACTGCACTGCACACATTCTCAGAAACTTTTGCTATTTCTTCCTGAGTCACCATACTGTTTTCCATTGAACGACATAATTATAGTAATAGAATCGTTCAGTTCGAGGTCGGGATCTTGCAAGTTTCTCCTGTATTCGGGAATCACGCACCCCTGATAAATGTCTCAAAGCGGTTATAAATTGATCAACAGACTCACCAGTAAGTTTATCTTATGAAAATTTGTAATGCTCAAACACTCCGTTTTGAATAATAATAATAATAATAAGTCGTCTTTATTTTCTTCGGTACAAAGTAGGCGAAGTTTAGCTTAGGGCTACTCTAACACTTAACCTAAGTTGTTCTAGTGAGAGACAAAATATGAGTAAATAATAAAGAAATTCATGCAGTAAAGCAAGAAAAAACATTACCATTACAAAGCACTGGTATTTCATCAAACATATAATAATATAATAGTATGGGAATTCACAAAATGTTGCTTTCAAAAACTTTTTAATTTCATATTCGGATGAATGAGAGTGATTGAAAAGAAAAGAATTGTAGAGTTTAACGGCTCGATAGGTGAAGGATCTCTGAAACATGGCAGAACAATGACGAGGAACATTAAAGTGATGTTTATTTCTCACTTCAAACGAACGAAGAGATGACAGGGGTATTAATTTACGATAGAGGGCCATTTTGGCAGTTGGTTTTAGTTTCGAATAAGATGCAGATACTTAATGGAAATACTTTGAAATTTTATTTGTGACTTTTACAAAGTTGTTATTTTTATTAAACAAGATATGTATATTAGTTACAACTTCAACACATATAGAGGGTAATTCTGTAAATTACATAAACAATATTTTCTTGATTGGCATGATTCCAACAGGCCAAAGGAATTCTGTTCTTTAATATTTTGTATAAAAAAGACAAAAATTCTACTTAGTACGATTAGCCATTGTGAAGCCACTTCAGTTCCTTTATTTTATTGGAGACAGGGTCGTATTTTCTAAGTGAGAAAATTAATAGACAACAGAAGTTCTGTAATTTCTGAATACGATTCTGGTGAAATTTAGTGGGTAAATCACCATTAACAATATTACCGTAATTGAAACTAGAGAGGAACGGTGTTTCACAAAGTAACTTCCGTATGGATTGATTGAGGTAGTGGATAGATCATTTTCAAAAAACCGAAGGAGTTTTTTAGCAGTCCATTAATATGTGAAGTGAACTTAAGATATGAATCAAATGTAATAGTTAGATTTTTCGTAGATTCTACAATAGGTAATGAGGTGCCATAGATTTCAATAGATATGAAAGACTTGTCTCTAATTTTTGTTACCAAATAAAAGGAAATGGCATTTACTTTTGTTTAGTTTTAAATTGTGTTTGTCAGCTATTATTCTGAGATCACAGTTAATGTTTTTTTGAACATATTCAAATTTTCCATGTTGAGGTTTGAATAAATCTGGGTATCATCTGAGTATGCTTGAACTGTGCAATATTTAATTGAGGTTAGTGAATCACTTGTATATATAATGAAGTGTAGCGGCAATAAAATGGACCCCTGGGGTACGCCGGTTGTTACATTTTGAGAGGTTGACATAACATTGTTAACAGAGACTTTTTGACTGCGATTCGACAGGTAAGAGTTGTCGAAGAATATCAGAAAAACCTAAATATCTTAGTTTGTTACAGAGAAATGTGTGATTGATCGTATCGAAAGCCTTTGAGAAGTCGAGTGTGATTACAAATCCTTACATTGGTATTTCTGACGATATCATCAGTAACTTGTACTAACGCTGATGATGTAGCCAGCCCGGAATCCTACTTGGCAATCTGGAACAATGTTCTTGAGGATACTTTATTTTACCAAGAGGTTTGATTACAGGCACTTTCCATAAGTTGGGAAAGTTTTTCTCTATACAAGTCAATATGTCTGTTAGATGAATATCAAATGTTGGACTACAATATTTCAACATGTTGACAGTTATTCCACCAGAACCAATAGCATTAGATTAAATATTTGATAAAAATGTTCTGACTTCCATAACAGAAATAAAGCGTAATTTAAAGGGAGAATCATAATTTCTCAGTTTAGGAAAATTTTCAGTATGAGGTTACAATATTTCTCCAATTTTCCCAAAATCACATTCAGCTTGTTCTTGTCTTCAGTTTCTGAAAATTCAGAACTGTTATAGATTTGTATGCCTTTAATACCCAATAAGAGAATAGCAATTTTGACTTGATTTGGTACTTTTACGACGCTTCTAGGAAAATTACCTCCTTTACAAAAACTTCCCGGACAAATACCCTCTGACAATAACCCCCAGGGCATTAACCCCGTAGTGAAAAATACCCCCGGTACAAAAAAGATCGAAACAAAAAAAACCGAAACAAAAAACCCCGCTACAAAATGAACCAAAACACAATTTCACAATGTAGTTTGATTCCAAAAAATGTAATTGGTGATTCTTAAAAAAAAATTAACAAATTGAAAAAATTAACACCTGAAAAAAACACCCGAAAATTTTTTTTTAAATAAAACACGCCAGTCTTATTAAATTGATTCGAAAAACAGGCACGCCTTCGCCATACTATTGAATTTGGCACGTTTTCAGCCATGGGCCAAATTTCTTAACAGGCCATGAACGCGATCATATTTGGGGCGCTTTTTATAGACCACAAGCCCAGGCAAATTTTCAGGGGGTGGTTTTATACACCACGAGCCATATACAGGATGTCCCACGAAGTTTTGGACAGGGAATATCTCGGAACTCGAAAGTAGTGGAGAATTGTAATTTTGGGGTTCTGAATAAAAGCAATTGGTGCAGCTTTTTTTGCTATTATGTTACCCAATGAGCTTCTTGTTTTCGGTCACGTGACATCTGATTCAAAATTATTAATGGGACACCCTGTATATTTTCGCATTTTTGTGTTTCTCCCGATGGAACTATTTCAACGAACTGTCACACTTGTGGTCTTAAACGATTAATTCAAGAAATACAGGTACTTCAATATCCTTTGTTCCACGACGATTTTTTATAAAATATGGATGAATAATATAATTTTGCCTTGTTTTAACCATTACAAAAAATAAAGGACTGCCCAAATACACAGGGTGACCCTAAACCTAAATAATTTGGCAATTGCTCGTTTTAGACGTCGCGCGTCGTGAGACAGAGGATATTGAAGTACCTGTATTTCTTGAATTGATCGTTTTAGACCACAAGTGTGATAGTTTGTTGAAATTGCTTCATCGGGAGGAACATAAAAATGTCCCATTAAAAATTTTGAATCTGATGTCACGTGACCGAAAACAAAGAGCTCATTGGGTAACATAATATCAAAAAAAGCTAGACCAATTGCTCTAATTCAGAACCCCGAAATTACAATTCTCCACTACTTTCGAGTTCCTATACTTCGTGGGCCACCCTGTATAATGTTGAAGTACTGGTCGAGAAATAAACTTTAGGCACTATGCCGTCAATTTTCCGCGGTACAGGTGAGTGCACAGGTGAGTTGAAATGTCGTTAAAAAAGGGGGTACTTCTTGATTACATTATACATGACGGCACTATTCTCGTTAAAGAGGCAATGAAAAAAGATTACTCTAAAACACAGTGCCTTCAAAAAATAGAGGTACCGGAAGTCAGATTTTTTTTTGAAATCCGTGATTTTACCCCCCCTCCCCAGTTAACCAAATCCTGTTCTAGCGAGCAATGGAAGTTCAATTGCGGAAACACCTCATGGAATATTCTTTATTACCTTGAATACAATCTGGATTCCGCAAAGGATATAGTTGTACAACTGCGTTGCTTCAAGTAACAGATGATATATTCAGGGCAAATGATCAAGGATTATCTACTGCACTGGTATTACTTGATTTCAGTCGGGCTTTCGACACAATTAATTATGAATTGATGCTAGAAATATTTCACTACTCGGGACTTTCACGCAATTCCATAACTTTAATGAAGTCATATCTCCACAATAGACAACAAAAGGTTCATATAGACAATACTACCTCTACATATTTGACGCTAAAATCAGAAGTACCTCAAGGATCCATTCTAGGCCCTTTGTTATTCACAATGTATACAGCAAATTTAGTGAAATGTTTGGAAAATTGTTCAGTCCATTTATACGCAGATGACACGCAGATTTATTACAGTTTTCCTCAACATGAGGCCCACAATGCATCCACGTTAATCAATAGAGACCTCCAATCTTTTGTCAAATCTGCAGCTGATCATTGCTTACTAATTACATCTTTTAATCTCGTACAACTAGAGATTTTGAGTCATTTAAGTCAATTTTCAGTCATTAATTCTTCGCTTCAGTCATCAGTTTGAGTCTTTCAGTCATCGGTTTGAGTTCTTCAGTCATCGGCTTGAGTCTTTCAGTCATCGGTTTGAGTTTTTCAGTCTTTTAAATATTTTAAGTATCGTACACATATTAGCGAGATGTTTCCCCCTCGTATACAACTGAACCCTAATCAATTTACGATGAGTATTTAAGGGAACACAGCAAAGATGTAATTTTAGATTATCTTCTCCACTTGTAATAGCTGTTGCACAGCGAAACATTTGTCGTGGTTTTGTAAGCCTTCTTAGTGAAAATCATTCGAGTTATAGTTTCAGGATAGAAAGTAAGGAACAAAATTATCTACTATTATTTGAATTGATTTCACTGTATTTACCGAATAGGTTACGGTCTATTTAAGCTAACAACAGTAAACAAAGTGAATAATCAAGAGGTCAAAAAAAGTTTGATGCATACTGATGTGGCTCTACTGCATGTTGAAATGAAAATTAAATTGTGGTTCATTACCTATATCACAAAATCAGCAACTCGCTATAAAATTAACACTGCGTAGAGTTTTCTTTTAATAAAGTTATATCTATTCAAATGTATCGTCTCGTGTCAAACCCCAATTTATTTTAGTGTTGCAGTAGTTCAAAGAAACTGAAATTGTTTTACCTGGAAACCGAAAAGGAAAATAGCCAAATCACAAATTGATCCTGCTGGTTTTATGTCAGCATTATTCATTTTAAGGAATGCTTTTGGAAACATGAAGTCAAGACTGATATTCGCAATTCCTTGTCAAGAAAAACACTACATATGTATGTGTTCACCCGTGAAACGTAGAGGCGTAAAATAGAAAATCGTTTAAGGAAATGAATAATCTTTTCTTGTTTCGCTATTAGTGGGTGGAGTATGTAGTTGTGTGCATTCTATTTACAAACGCAATGAAACATGCGGTTGTAAATGCCTGTTATTCCTTCCAATCATAATGCATTTCACTTCAAAACCGCACAAAGTCAGTAACTGCATTTGTTTTAGGTAAACAATGAATAAAAGGGGTGAACACGAAATTTACATCGTGAAAAGGGCGTGCACTACACGACAACCCGATAAAAAACCTTGTACTTCTCTTGCTGAATGCGTGATGTATTCCATGCTTACTTACATTCATCAATTTAAGAAAAAAACTTGATGATACTGCATCTGGGACGTCAAAAAACACAACGCACTTTATATACGACCCAACTCCTGTTACAGCTCGAGCTAGACTGCCTTGCCAGTAAGTACCGACTGAGGCAGCGACGTTACGGTTTCGTTTTATTCGATCGAAATCACTTCGCATTTGTTTGTCGCTATTTCAGTTCATAGCTCTCTCGATGATTCCTTTATGAGTAATTGCATCTGAAATCAATTGTTTAATGGTTCTAAGTGTTTTGAGAAAGTTCATGAGCAGGTCCTTTCCAGGGTTATACAAGGTGTCTTCTCGACAACAGTCCATTTACATTGTTTCACGTGAATATTTTCAGAAGCGCTCACAGGGACGGAATTTTTTTTTCTTTCTCATTATAATGACTGACTATTGTGATAATTTCAATATAACCCTGGAAACTTTGAGTCATAGTTAAGGAAATTATTTTGTAATCTTACATACTTCCTCTAGTTCGTTGGTGGTAATTCAGGATTCAGGAAACATTTGGTTGAATTTTCCGCATGTTCTGGCAATGATTTGATCACGCTGTTCGTGTATTATAAATAATTTCATAAGAACTTCGTTTGAGTAATATTTGCATTCATTTTGGGAGATTTTTTGAAACGCCGTCAATAACTATTTATTAATTACAAATATATGAGTCACCAAACTGTCTAGTGATAGGATGTGACTCCAATGCGCACCATGAAGCGTGAGGGAGCACAAACATCAACATGAGGGGTGAGTCTCTTTTCAGTTACCTGATAGGGGAGGAGCTTACAATTAACAATGTCGGCTCCGAGCCAACCTTTGTCACTAGTATTAGGAAAGAGGTACTAGATCTCACGATCAGCTCAGAATTTCTAAGCAACAAGATATTCAATGGAGGGTGTCCTCTGAGCCATCATGCTCAGACCACAGGCATATTCAATTCAACATTGAAATAGGCCCCAGACCAGTGGTACAATACCGAAACATGCAGAGCATGGACAGGGAAGGATACAAGACCTCCCTGAAGAACCATCTCCAAAACGGATTGTCCACAATAAATAGTCGTGATCAACTAGATATTGCTGCGGAACATCTACAAACTGCACTTATCTTAGCTTATCACGAAAACTGTCCACTGAGGGAGAAAAGGGATAACCGAAATGCTTCTTGGTGCAACAAAAATCTGGATAAAACACGCAAAGAAGTTCGAAGGTTATTTAACCGGGCTAAGGTATCAGGTGAATGGAAAAATTACAGGTCTGCTCTAACACGTACAACAAAGATATCCGGAAAGCAAAAAGAGAATCATTGGAAAGATTCTGCGAAAATGTGTCCAGCGCATCAAGCGGAACCCGTATCCACAAGATTCTATCCAGAGAGCCGACACAGGAGCTGGGTTCGTTAAAGCGTCCAGACGTCTCCTTTACGGTTTCCAGGAAAAAAATACTAGAGCTATTAGCTAATAACCACTTCCCAGGCAGCCTGATTCTGGACAATCAAATACAGGCCGGATAAAACGATCTCACAGAGATGACTGGGTGGTTGCCAACAAAATAATTACTCCGCAGGCGATAAGATGGGCAGTTATCTCATTCCACCCATACAAATCGCCAGGAGAGGATGGTATAGCTCCAGTTCTGTTACAAATCGGACTGGAACATATCATACATGTCCTTATAAGACTCTTTAGAGCCAGTTTAGCATGGAACTATATTCCATCTAACTGGACCGCGACTAGGGTGATCTATATTCCTAAGGTGGGTCAGAGTGACCCACACCCAAAATCGCTCAGACTTGCCCTCAATAACCTTGTCTCAGGAGTAAGTGACGCCCTGGAACGCCACGAGGTAGCAGTCGCTGCATTCTTGGACATAGAAGGAGCATTTAACAATGCACTAACAGGCCACTGTCTTTAGAGGGATTGAACCGATACTATGTGACTGGATAAGAACTATGCTTCACAACAGAACTATAACGACCTCTCTACAGGGGGAAAGTGTCAGCTTCAAGCCAGCCAGCCAGGGGCTATCCTCAGGGGGGGGTCCTCTCCCCACTGTTATGGTCACTGCTGGTGGATGATCTGCCGGCCATTCTCTCGCTTTGGGAGGTTGATCTGCAAGCATAAATATGCTGACGATCTGGTCCTAGTAATAAACGATAAATCCGAAGAGACGATCTCCTACGTCCTTCAGGATATATTGGATACCACATATAAATGGTGAGGGAGGGAAGAAATGTCCATTAACCCCCACAAAATGGTCATAGTACCATTCATCAGGAAAAGGAAGCTGGAGCATTTAATACCTCCTTCCATCAATGGTATAACAATTCCTTTTGCGAGTGAAGCAAAATATCTGGGAATAAACCCTGGATAAAAAACTTAATTGGAACTCGCACTTGGAAAAGCCTATCCGGAAGGCTAGCCTATCATTATGGACATGCCGCAGAATATGCGGCAAAACATGGGGCTTGTCACCAAAACACGTATATTGGTTGTACGTGACCGTCATACGTATGGCTCTATATAGTCGGGTGGAGCAAGGCTCATAGGAAAATGGCCATTGCTAAACTTAACGGACTACAGAGACAAGCGTGCCTGGCGATTACTGGAAGCATTCGCTCCACGCCAACGGCAGCAATGGAAGTCCTCCTTGGATTAGTTCCTCTCCACATAGTTCTGGAGAGAGAGGCAAGATGGGCAACATACAGACTTTATCAAGCGGCCATTAGTCTACCGCAGGCATGTGTCATGAGAGGCAGCAGCATGCTGGAGGGCATAATAGCTCACAACATTCTAGGAATGCCCTCAGACATCATGCCTAAAACTATCAACCTTCACACGTCCTACACTTTGGTCTTTCCTGAAAGAGAAGACTGGGTCCGGAATGAAACCAACCTATGTAGGGCAAATGAACGTTGGTTCACCGACGGTTCCAAAACTCAGGAAGGCGTCGGAGCCGGAATATATGGGATGAACCCAGTAGTGAAACGCTCGATCAGTATGGGTAAACTAGCTACGATATTTCAGGCAGAGGTATGTGCCATTGAAATGTGTGCCAGGGAGCTGGAAAATCGACACGACACACGAAAAACAATAAAAATATTTTCAGATAGTCAAGCTGCACTTAAAGCGCTTGAATCCAACTGCTTTAAATCTAGGGCAGTATGGAACTGCAGAGACACCTTAAACCGACTGGCGCAATGCAACAACGTTACCCTAGTCTGGATACCAGGTCACACAGGCCTAGAAGGAAACGAAATAGCGGACGCCCTAGCAAAAGGGGGGCCGAAACAACGTTCACTGGACCAGAACCGGTAATCGGTTTAGCATATAGCACTGCCAAGAATGTCATAATAGCTTGGGCAGACAATAAAAGACTCGAGTACTGGCGTAGTCTTCCGGGCCTAGCCCATTCCAAAGCATTCATTGCTTGTACAAGGAAAAAACAGGACTCTGACTATTCCTAAAAAAGCGGCTTTATTAGGAAAACTTGATGATTCAGGTATAGGGAAATGATGTGTCATCTTAAAGCATTATTTTTCTCCATCTTTCAATTTATTGAGTAATATACCGGGGGTTTCATTTGAAAAAACCGCTTTTGACCACTTTTATGCATAACGAAAATAATAGTAATTTTAATAATAAAAAATTTAATTGCTTCAAAAACAAGGTTTACAGCAATGAATACAAGTGAGAAAAGAATATACTATGAAACTAACATTATGAATTGAATATAGTAATTTAATACTAATAATAACAATAATACAGCATTGAGACCAAATAAGAAAGATATACAGTGGTCTTGAAAGTATATCTTAAGTAAATTAATTATACGGATTATTCGGTTGAAATGAAAGAACGGAGCTTAAGAATATTCCAAATATAAGCAGATATTGATTTAGCATCAGGAATAGTGATATTTCAGAGGGCATTTATTAATGAATCAGTATCCTGAAGACAAGGGACATTTTGTTTCATTACATTATATATGGGACATTCAAAGAGTATATGACTAAGTGTCTCTTTTAGGTTCGAATTGCATACAGTACATACTAAGTTTGGATCAATTTTGTAAACAATTCCATTTAAAGTGAATTTAATCGTGAATTCAGTTGCCATGCGCAATTGAGCAAGAGTATGAGTGACCTGGATAGGTAATTTCAATAACAAGTAAGTACTAGGAACACTTGAAATATCAAATGAGTTATATATGGACAAAAACTGAAAACGGGAGGCGTTAGAAATATCCGAATTATGTAAGTATGCGTAATATTTGGATAACAGTTGTTTTTTAGATTTCATGTTGATATTACTTAGGTTGCTCCATGAATCAAGACTGTCTATATCTGCAAAAAACTGTTTTACCTGCAGTAACCAATTTTATTTGGCATTAGCACCATTGATTAATCGGAGTTGTTGTTGTAAGTGGTGTTTAGTGTACCGCTGGCTTTCCATTGAAAAAATTGTATGGATCCAATTAAGAGTCATCTTGAATATATTGAACGTAATTTTTACTCTACCTGTTTCTAAACGAGCAATCGCATCAGGTGTATTATTTGGAATAAAAAATTAAGTTGAACTCGTTCTAAAATTTCAAAATATCTAAGACTCCACACTGTAATGGAATTGAATAACACGCTAAGAGCCAGCGAGTCAAACATTTTGATTCTAGGGTACCAAGTATCAATTTTTGCTTTAGACATTATAGGCAAAATAGTTCCCACCGCTTGTTTTGCTTTATTAGAAGTGACTATGGACATTTCGTGGAAAAGGCGGGAGGAGGTAAATGTTACTCCTAGATAAACATATTTATTGGTTACGGAGATAGTTTGGTTATTGAAATTAGTTGGACAAAGGATATTGAAGTCCCTGTATTTCTTGAATTAATCGTTTTAGACCACAAGTTCGTTGAAATTGTTTCATCGGGAGGAACATAAAAATGCCAAAATACACAGGGTGTCCCATTAAAGATTTTGAATCAGATTTCACGTGACCGAAAACAAAAGGCTCAATGGGTAACATAGTATCAAAAAATCTGCAAAAATTGCTTTAATTCAGAGCCCCAAAATTACAATTCTCCACTACTTTCTAGTTCCGAGATATAACCTGCCCAAAAAACTTCGTGAGACACCCTGTATATAATTGATTCAGCATTCTATCGTTGAAGAAATTATTAATATTTTGAAAATCAACGTCGATGGTATTTTTGAGATTTTTCCAATCAGTTCCTTTGTAAAAAACGGCACATATATCTTGTTCGAAAAGATCAATAATATATGAATTGAAAAGAATTGGACCCAAACCAGTACCATGAGGCAGTCCATATTTGATCATTCTAAAACTGCTCATTGTTCCATTGAGATTGACGCATTGTGTTATCTATAACATAAATAACTCTCAAGTAGTTTATGGAATGCCAATATTTGAGAGCATCGACAGTAATTTTGAAAGGTCAACGATGTCGAATGCTTTTGCCAGATCCATGAATAAATACACAAATACACTGATTTTTTTAACAGTTGCATTAATTATCAACCCTATCAATCTGGCAATTGCATCGGACCTTGAATTACTCCTACGAAATCCGTATTTACTCGACAAAATACTTTAATTTTCGAGAAATGAAACCATCCTTGTTTTCGAAAACTTTCCCAATGCTAGATATCAATGAAATAAGGCGGTGGTCTGTAACATCGAGTTTATCACCGCTTTTGAAGAGAGGTTTTATTACAGCAATTTTCAAGATGCCTGGAAATTTTCCGACGTTCATAAACTTATTCATTATGCATATTAACTAATAGATGTGCAATTTCTTCCTTGATGACTTTAAGAATTTCTGCTTTTATATTATGTCAATTCCAGGTAATTTGTTATCTTTCAGATTAAATATAATCTCCATAAGTTCTGCTTCGTTCGTATCTGATAAAAAATTGAATTTAGATTATTTTTATGTATGTCCAGTTTTATTTCCATTTCGTTACTTACATTTTTTGCCATTTCAGCAAAATATCAGCAAAATGTTTACAGATCTCTAGTGGAATTTGTTATTTCTTTTATTTCTGTTCTTTGTTTTTTAATTTTTAGAAAATTCATCAATACATTCCCATAGACTTTCTCTCTAGTTCTATTAGCCTCTATTTCATTACTATAGTAGTCACTTTTTGTCTTTTTTATCGAGAAATTCAGACTATTGCTGTAGTTTTTGAATTGTTCTCTGTTATATTCTATTGGATGATTCTCTATTCCCGCAGTTATCCATCATTTTCTTCTCATTTCGTTTGCAACATTTCCAACGGTTAAAGACGTGTAAAATTTCGACAAAAAGAAAATATCGGTCGAGGGGGCTTGGACCCCTCTCTTCCTTTAAAAAACTGAAGAAAATAAAATTGGAAAAATCCCTAAGAATAGTGAAAAATATCTGATCGTCGGATAATTTTCGAAGCTTGACCTGTATGTATACATGAAGTAGCACACATACGAGGATATATTGAAAAATTCTTATCCTACTATAGAACCAAACAAAATTTCAATGTCAAAATATTTTATTACTCAACATATTCTCCTCTTAATTGGATACATTTATTACAGCGAACATACAACGTCTCTAGACCTTTCAAAAAAAGTGTGTCTTCTTGCTCTGCAAAACAGACCTGCACAGCTTTTATTATCTCCTCGTTGGAAGAAAATTTACGACCTTTTAAACTTTTTTTCAGTTGAGGAAAGAGATGATAGTCGGACGGAGCCAAATCTGGTGAATAAGGGGGGTGTTCTAGTAATGCAAACCCATCACGAATTTTTTGCATGGCAACATGAGATTTGTGTGCAGGGGCGTTGTCCTGCAAAAACAAAACACCTTTGGATAGCTTTCCGCGTCTTTTCTCTTTAATTTTTTCCCGTAGAGTGGTCAGTAATGTCGAATAGTAATCTCCAATTATTGTTCTACCCTTATCCAAAAAATCAATCATGATTACTCCATGGCAATCCCAAAAAACTGAAGCAAGAACTTTTCCAGCAGATTTTTGGACACGAAACTTCTTAGGTCTTGGAGAACCGGAGTGTCGCCATTCCATCGATTGTTGCTTTGTTTCTGGATCATAGAAATGTACCCAAGTCTCATCCTTGGTAACAATTCGGTTTAAGAAGTCTACATCGTTTTCAAATCGAGCACAGATCGAACGCTATGCTACTACCCTTGCACGCTTTTGGTCAACATTCAAACATTTGGGGATCCATTTTGCAGTAATTTTTCTCATGTCCAAATTGACGTGAACTATATGAAGAACGCGTTCGTATGAAATATTCAGTGCTTCAGGTATCCGTTTTAGCCCAGTTCGACGGTTTGTTAAAATCATGTCATGAACTGCATCGATATTTTCGGGGACTGACACAGTCATCATCTTCAATGGAAAATATACCTCTTTTGAAGCTTGCAGTACAATTTTTCACGGTCGCATATGAAGGACATTGATCACCAAGGGTATTAAGCATATATTCGTAAATCTGCTTATCTCTTAACCCTTTTAAATACAGGTACTTGATGATGGCTCGATACTCCAATTTTTCGATTTTCACAATTTCGGTGGACATATTTTTTCTTTAATTTATTGCGTAACTCTGGTTTACTTTTTTGACGTCAAACTTTACACTGACACTTCTAATAAGTTATTGTTCGTTCCTATGGTAACGCAATATTTTGTTTATGTACGGAACTGGTCTAGGCTAACTAGATATCAATACATGCCACTAATTGACATTTTGCACACGTATTAAGAACCAATGGCAATAGAACAATTTCATAGAATCTCAAGCTTTTAAGAAAATAATTAGAATTTCAAATGTTTTTCATACACCTAATATTATTTTTTTACTTTTTAGTGCAATTGTTTGTAAAAACAAAAGCTTGTTTTTTAAAATATTATTTACGATTATTTTTTTATTATGAAAGACGTGAATTTCATAGCTGCAGTTCAAAATTGATAGTGAAAGTTTTGGAAACTGGTTTAATGACAAATAAGAAAAGAAAACCTATTCAAGCAGCGAAAAGCTTGGTTGTAACGGGAGTTTCGCGAACCTCTATAGAAAGCATTCTGATACATTAAAAATAAATGACAATCGTGGAGAATTCTACAATTTCAAGAATTTGATGAAAATTACTGCTGATAACAATATTTTGAAATAATAAGCTAGCAAATAATGAATTATCCAAATAAACTTTCTAACATTTGTTTTTCATACCAGTGTTCATTTTTGTACCAATCCAAGAATCTGCCATGAAGTACCGATACCCACTAAGACTCAAATATTATAATTTTGCCAACCGTATAGTTGGAGCACTTTTCTCACCAGGATATTTGAATGCAGATATGTAGGTTAGTAGAATTCTTCTGGACTTCCATTGTCTACAAAGAAAATCAATTCTTTGCATGTGTTTGAGTCACGACGTTTCAACAGTTAACATCTACTGTCGTTATCAAGACAAGATATCTCGAATACATATTATATAGCATGCAACTAATGTACCTGCTATAAAGATAATTACGATCTTCGTGGGGTCTCTCTCAGGTCATCAATGTTAATTAATGTGATACAACGACCTCTTTTGGTGAGTGTTATTATTGATGACCGATCTTTATTGAAATCTCAATCGATCTAGCTGAGTGATAAGTGACTTCTCTACGTTCGGCTGACTGAACACGTCATTATTCTGAATATAAGCCGACTCTATAAACTTTCTCTTATACCAATGTTGTTCTTTGTAGATAACTTCGGCTTCCGACCATGCGATGCTGTGCTGATTAGTCCATACGTGATCTGCTATTCCCGACTTCTCTCTTGTTTTCACCGATTCTCACATTTAGTGGCCTCTTAGTTTCTCCAATATAATCCATCCTCAGGGTGCTATGCTTTGCGTGTGATTTCAAACGAATTGGGGGTGGCAAATGCGAAGGTGGTGTACCATGCCCTTTTCGAGTCACATGCCAGGTATGGCATTCCTTTTTGGGGAACCTGCAATAAACAGCGCCTCAATATGATCTTCATGCTCCAGAAGCGTGCTATTCGCTATGTTTGTAAAGTTGGACCTAGAGTTTCCTGCAAGGAATTATTCAAAGAACAGAAAATCCTCACCATTCCGTCTCTTCTTATACTTGAAACTGTATGTTTGCTTCATAAAAACAAAACTACATATAACATTATTCAACGAACCACCCGCCAAAATAATAACCTAAGGCTACCCATTCCAACCTCAAATTTAATTAAGAATTCAATTATCTATAATGCTGCTAAACTATATAACCATCTCCCGACCAGTATCAAAGCCATTGATTCCAATCATTTATTTAGGAGGTCTGTAAAACATATACTTATAGACGAGGTGTTTTATGATGTTCAAGATTTCCTCAATAAAAATACGAGATGATAATTTTTAAAATTTTTAAAATTCTGTTTTTATACATATCTGTTATCCTTGCGTATGTGAATGTTTATGTATAGGTATTTATAAACTTATGTGACATGTATTTGATATAGACATGATTATTTTTTTTTTACCAGGCTTTGTCAATAGGATCCTCATCTTCCGACAATAAAGCATATTTTGATTGATTGATTGATCCCACATTCACACGGAACACGGTAAATGCAGTTTTTAGAGTCACTATTCTCGTTGGGTGGTCTCGTTTTTGTGAGTTGGCTACGAATGGTATTACTTGATCTGAAGCATGTTTGGATGTTGTACCTCGATCCAATTCGCCTTATCTTATCCGATAAACCTCTCCATAGGGAAGACATAGGGTAGGCTGTGTTGGTTCATCTGAATTCTCGGCGTTGCCTTTTCTGCGGTTAAGGACCGCTGCTGTATGTTTGTCAGAGTACCCATTCCGTCGCAGATCTTTCTTGATGTTTCTGCGACGGAATGGGTACTCCGACAAACATATAGCAGCGGTCCTTAACCGCAGAAGAGGCAACCTCGAGAAATCAGTTGAACCAACACAGCCTACCCTATGTCTTTCCTATATGACCACTTTCAAACAGATATGTAGGTCCCTAGACCTGTTGGAAAATAAAAACTGCGATGTATCAGTACTATTATCATTTAAAAGATTTGAAAATAATTGGAATGTTCTATTTTTGACGAATTTTTGAAGAAGTTTCAATTTTCCACACCGCGTTCGTGAAACATTGTGTATGCCGAAGATTTTCCAACTCTAGCCATTGTGATAACGAAAAACGTTGATCGTGTAGTTTTATTCTATGTTAATTGATAAGGGTGCGACAATCCGCTAGGAGAAAGGGACCCATGTAGGTCGAATAACTTTCTGCAAGTGCATAGTAATACAGAGTTTTGAGCTGTTTCAATTGGAATTTGTTAGGAAAGTATTCGAATTTGTATAGCATTCCAAATGCAAATCTGGGTGAATCCCCAGGTATTTCATAGTTTCCGGTTGCAATATTTTAATACTCCGTTCGAGTCTCGGTTGATGGTAATTCTTCTGAAAGTTATTCCACTTCTAGTGGAAACTTAACTTGCGTTATACTTGATGAAGAATTGAGAAATTTGCAGAATCAAAATCAAAAATGAACAGAATGACCTAGAATGGATAAATTTACGTGATAAACACTACACGCCAGCAGCGATGGGACCACCGACATATCTGAAAAATTAGAGTTGAAAACAAAAATAGTTCGAAAATGTCTTCATAATCCGCAACCTTTATACTAATAATTCACTTTGTTCCTGAAAAAATGCAGTTCTGAAAATCTCACTTACTCACTTCTTATGGAAGTGACAAAGTGACTTAGTATTAGTGTGATTGTTCTGATTATGAATCCGAAGACAATTTTGACCGATTTTGCCTTCTGCTATAATTTTTTTGGAAATGTCGGTGGAAGTGTGCATTGTATATCACAATGACTCCTTCCAGGTCTGTTCGTTTATTTCATAAATATCTATCGATCCTGCTAATTTCATTATTCTACTTTAAAAATCACGGAAGTAAGGGGGGTTCCATAAAAAGTGAGATACAATATATGTTCAGTGAATGATACGGATACTTAGAGAATATGTAGTCAGATGGTTGCTGTCAAAGTAGTTCTTAATATGATTGTGAAGTAATTCTCATTATAAACTGCCAAAGTTCTCCAGTTTATGCCACTTTAGCTTGATCCATTGAATGGTATAAAGTATCCACAGTAGCACCTCGCATATAGCATCGCACCGATCCGTCAACATGTCATTTTCATCAACTGCTACTCCATCTGATGAAGAAGATATTTTGTTCAATAAAAATTTGTAAGAGACTATTGCTGAAAATAATGTTTACCCATTGGCCTTAATCTTTATGTCCATATTAACTCTCTCATATCGTACCGAACATCGCACCGCACCGCACCGCACCGCACCGCAAGTCGCACCACACGTCACATCGCATATAGTAACGTATATAGCATCACACATCGTATCGTACATCGCACCGCACATTACACTGCACATCTAACCGTACATCGCACAGCATATCGCACCGCACATCTCACCGGACAGCACATCGCACCATAAATCGCACCATATATCGCACCGTATATTACACAGCACATCGCCCTGCACATCGTACTCCATCTACCATGGTTCATAGGCTTACCTGATCGATGCAACTATGCCCATTGCAATGATTTGATGCAGCCATATCGGCGCACCGCCCCTCTTC
Source organism: Chrysolina oricalcia (assembly GCA_944452925.2). Taxonomy (NCBI): domain Eukaryota; kingdom Metazoa; phylum Arthropoda; class Insecta; order Coleoptera; family Chrysomelidae; genus Chrysolina; species Chrysolina oricalcia. The sequence goes on from OX101816.2 coordinate 9,757,388, forward strand.
TCGCGCATCGCACAGCATCAAGAAGTATAGTTTAGTATTTATTCGATTCTCCAGCATCGCTCATCATGTAGTATAAAAGTCACCACAATAACCAAATTATTGTTATAATTCAAATGCCCTTTTTTATATAATTTTCCGCATGTACCTCTTTTGCAATTTCGAATTAAACAGAATAATGTCTTCATCAGATGAAGTAACAGTTGATGAAGACATGTTAAATGTTATCATATCCGATAAGAGCAAAAATAAATTGAAATGCTGAATTTCCGCTGACCGGCGCGGCGATGCTGTGTGGAGGTACAGGTGTCCACGCCAAAACCGCGAATACGCAAAGGGCCCCGCACACCTTATATGGGAAAATGGCTCTCCGTGTAATTTCTTGAAATTTTGATATGTTGTAGAGTTGATCATTCTGATGAAATGTTTCAATGGGCACAGCACCATCCTATGACTAGTTTTCGAGATACAGGGTGTTAAATATGAGAAATATTCACTTTTCATCACTCCGTGTCTCCGAAGTTATGATTTAGTTCCAATTTATCTTTTGTGTTATTAACATCACATCCTTGTTTGACGAATTCATGAGAAATTCATTTCCAAGTCTTTTCGTAGTACAGGGTGATTTCACCTGATAATAATGCTATTTTGGAACATTCACAATTTTATTATTTTATAGAGTGAAATTTCGGATAAGGGAATTTCTGCGAATGAAACAATTATAATATGACTTCTGAGAAACACTAAGCATGTAAAAATAACTTCGCCATTGAATCGCCTACTAGACGATGCTGCAGATAATAATTCGAGTAATGGCTTTTTTTCGAGTCATACGGTACGCTATTGTACGGTATTATAACTGATCACTATTTCATTGAAAATTCAAAATCTCGAATAAAAAAGGCCTGATGAGGAAGAACTTTAGCAAACCCGCCGAAAACTGGAGTGAAAATATAGCAATGGGGAAATGTACAGATCTTAGATTTTTTTCACACATTTTTCGTCTTGTATATGAAAAACCCGTCATAGAATTCCGAAGAAAATTTTCTACAATATGAATGGGAGTATTTCAAGTTCTCCCATGAAAAAATATCGCTACCTTTTCGGACTCCCTTATGAGCTATAGGGTGATGAAAAAAATCAAGGTTTTTATTTATTAAAGTATAACTAATTTTTCAAATTGACATCATTCGACTCTGTATACGATGAATCACATCATTTAACATTCTTCACGAGAATTTTATCATTTTAGGGGGGTTTATTACTACATGGTGTCCCAAATACAAAAATTCATTATTTTTCCATATTCGTGAATCACCTAGTATAAATTGTATCAACTTTGATGATAGATGAAATGAATTTATAATATTAGAGATTTGAAGTGCTGCCATGAACGTAAACGTTAACGTACAAATTGACATCTACGCATGCGCATTCGTCAGCTATTCACGTTAACGTTGAAAATAGGTTTACGGGCATACGTAACCTAACGGATACCTTAAAAATCAACGCACGTTAACCGAAGAATAAACGAATCACACCGATGAGTTGCGAATGAGCGAATTTTGACTTTAAAGCCATAAAATCAAAAAGTGACAAAGCAATATTTACAATTTTACATCATTAATCATTTCTTCAATGTATTTTTGATGATCTTGCTCGGTATTTCGCTTTATTTAAAACAATAAACACTTCGAAAAGCCAAGTCCGGAAGAATTTGATTTGCATTTGGCAAGGGAGGTATATGGTCAAAATCCCTATTAAGATCCGCAAAGTAGAGTTCATCTTCCAATTGTTCATAGCAAACAACATAAAAGCAAAATAAACACAAATTAACATGTTAGGGTTAACGGTTGACATACGTTCAACTTCAACTCAATTTCATAACAACCCGTAAACGTTATATTTCGTACGTTAACGTCTACGTGAAGGTTCACGTACTGTAATCACTTCAACTCTCTATTATGTGATAATTCTACGTTTTTTCGCATTTTCTCTTTATAAAACAACAGAATTTTGAAAGTCTCAAAATAGCATTATTATCAAGTGAAATCGCCCTGTACTACGAAAAGATTTGGCAATGAATTTCTTATGAATTTGTCATACAAGGATGGGATGCTAATACCACAAAAGATAAACTGGAACTAAATCATAACTTGGAAGATACGGAGTGATAAAAACTGAATATTTTTCATATTCAACACCCTGTATCTCGAAAACTAGTCAAAGGATCGTGTTGCGCCCTTTGAAACATTTCATCAGAATGATCAATCCTACAACATATCAAAAATTCAAGAAATTTGAAGGAGAGCCATATTCCCATATAAGGTGTGCGGGGTCCTTTCAGAGTTCTGACTTCATTATGTAAAATGCAAATTTTCTACCAAAATTAGCAATGCCAAATTCACGAATATGCTATTAGGTTGCCTACTGTGAACGAAAGTGAATTCGTGAATGTGACGAAGGTTTTCAAAGTAAAAAGCACGAACATTCTAAAAACTCTTCACATTCGAAATGACAAATTGTACATTCGTGGTTTTGGCATGGGACCGAGGATATGCCATGCACTTCGCTAGGTGTGATGCTATGTGCGGTGCGCCAATATGGATATAACCTCAAGAGTATGTCCACAATGGTGCACGGGGGACACCGTGCTCATTCCTGCATTGCAGGCCTACGATGTTGGGTAGGTTTTCATCTGCAATAAGTGTTAAGTCCAACTTAGTTTGGAGCTTCCCCGTCTCCTCCAAGTTATACGGCGGGTTTTCTTTGATTATGAGCAAGACATCAGACTATTGGATTTCATTATCGAGGAAAGTTTTAGTGGGTGGCTTCCCGGAAAAAAGGTAGAAAAACCGGGTTGAAACATAAATGAGCATTGGCTCGTCTTTTCAATTTATGGCGGAGGTAGTGGTCACTCGCCCTCTGGGCGCTCATGGAAAATATCTAATTCCTTGTAGATCGGACCACCATGCCATCTTGGCCTGTTATGGTGGGCTCGGACTGCTGTTATGTCTCTTGTCAATGGACTTCCACGGATGAAGAAACGGTAGAACTTATCAGAGACTTGCTTGATATGTTCTTCGATTGATTGAATATCGGCTAGCTCTCGCAATGATACTAACCGAATGTCCCTGTCACTGTACTTTGCTCTGCATCCTCTCCGGTTTTATCATCAGGTATTTAGGCAGGCTGCAGAAAACTGGATAGGCATGGTCTGGCCTGATGACATGTTTATATAGGAGCATTTTGTTCTTCGTCGCCAACCCGGAGTTCCTCGCAACCAGAGGGTAGGTCCCTATCATTGCTGCACATGCCCTTTGGATTGCCAGGTTGACGTGTTTTCTGAACATGAGCTTCTTGTAGTAGGGACCGCACTGCCTCAGACTCGTCAATCTGATTCCCCAGAACCCTGAATCCTTCAGGGATTGCCACTTTTACGTTAGCGCGTTTCCTTGTGAAATTCATGAGTTCTGTTTTATCAGGATCCATCGCTATTTTGTTTCTCGCTAGATACGGCACGACAGTCTCCTCTACATGGTTTTCTACCCAGGATTCGGCTATCGAGCTGTAGTTTGATTGGGCATGGATAGCCCTATCGTCTGCATAAATGACCGTGTTTGTGGCCTCATTAGTGGGAAAGTCGTGAGTATACAGCGAGTACAAAAGTGGGGACAAGTTCGATCCCTGCGGCACTCCTGCTCTGGCCCGCATCACTGTAGAGCTAGTACCGTTTATTCTAGCCTGGAAAGTTGCATCGGCAAGGTATGAGTCTAGGATCTTCACCATATGCATTCAGGCATGCCTGCCCTTAGCAACTTCATGATAAACCGCTCTATCCAGACGGTATCGAATGCTTTCTGTATATCCAGCAGTATCATAATTGTGTTGAGGCCTAGGTGAAAGCCCTCCTTCATATCGTGGACAATCCGGGCTACCTGCGAGGACGTTGAGTGCCCTTTACCGACCACGAATTGTTCCGCCGGTATGAGTTTGAGCCTCCCCTCTGGGCTTACGGATCTCTTAAGGAGGATTTTATCTACCACCTTGGCTATGGGGCGATAGCTTTCTACCCTCTTGTCCGGCTTGCCTTTCTTCAGGATTTTGGGATAATCTCCGCCTGTTTTAACGTAGGTGGGTAGACCTACCATTTTATTATGGCATTAATTATGTGTACTAACTGGACGAGAGACTTTCTCGGGAAATTTTTGAGCAGCACTGTGTCAATCTTGTCCATGCCTGAAGCATTGTTTCTATGGAGCCATTTCATTGCCTCCTGGACTTCCTCATAGTTGGTGATCAACTTCGTGAGGTCCCACGTGCAGATCTTTGTGCATTGCCTTGTTCTGAAATCTTTGGCCTAATAAAGCTACACTGTAGCGAAATATGTCGCAAGTATAATAAATTCTGTGGAAATTTAATCGTGTTTTACCTTAGTGTGTATACAATGGATTTCCATCAAGTAAAGACCGATTCAATCCAAAAAGTAATTTCTTTAAGTTTACAAACCCGCCATTACAAAAAAAATAGTAATTTCAATTTGAAAATTAAATTTCAAATATAACATAAATTTTGACAGAAAATAGTGAATCTTTCCTGAAATATTAGGGATGATTTGAGTGATTTGAACGTATTCATAGCCCTCTAGGTTTAAAATAAAATAAAAAATTGTTACAAAAAGTGACAAATGATACATGGTTGTATAGAGAATTTCATATGGAGACAAAATATGTGAAAATATACCTGGGTGTATCATTTAAAACTCGAAAGTTTATTTCACTTCTGGTGAAACCGGAAGTTTCATGAAGTTGAGTCACCTGTCAAAAAATGCAGTTTTGTGTCGTACCTATACAGATCCTCCAAATTCCATTTCAGTATCCTCAAAAACAAAAAAGTTATACGCGCGTGCCACCTTCCGCGAACACCCGGTATACCATTGTCTAAAAAAGAACAAAGAAAAATTTAATTCTCTGCAATTTTTAATCACGACGTTTCAACTGTTAAAATCTACAATCGTTATCAAGTGTATAATGCGACAATCTCAAGGATACTTCTTATATATGCTAAGGATAATTTTGTGTCATTTGCTTAGGGGTAATTTGCCGGTGTTCAGGTAACCTCGCTAATTACAGTGCCGGGCCCCTCCGGTACAGCATTGTTAATTCTTATCGCAATTTCAGTTGATCCATGCCACTAATTAAGGGTTTCCACACATTACGGATATCTATGCTAGCTTGACTGAAGACTTTGTTGTTCATAATATATGCACTCTCTTTAAACTTCCTTCTATACCAGCCCTCTTCTTTATGGATGACTTCGGCTTCAGTCCATTTTATGTTGTATTGGGTAGTCCAGACATGATCCGAGTGTTTCTCTTGTGTTCAGCGAGTCTAACGCAAAGTGGTCTCTTAGTTTCTCCAAGATAAGCTTCATCGCATTCACAAGGGTTGCGGTAGATGCAGTTTTTTCTCCCAAGAAGACGGACTACCGATGGAATCCCCATTATCGCCCTTGGTAGCAAACGTCTATATGGAATGGTTCGAAACTTTTGCTACAGAGACAGCCCATAAGAAACCTCAGATGTGGTTGAGATATGTTGACGACACGTTTGTCATATGGAACCACAGAGACGAGGAACTTGACGTCTTTTTGGAACATCTGAATAACATCAGAAAGTCCATAAACTTCACGATGGAAAAAGAAACCCAAGACGGCTTACCTTTTCTAGACGTGAAAGTTCAAAAGAACGATGATAAGTGCCAAACATCAGTATACAGAAAGCAGACTCACACTGAGCAATACCTGAACTTCGAATCGAACCATCATGGTGCTACAAAGAGAGGGGTTGTTCGATCACTGGTGGACCGTGCCTACAACCTGTGTAACACTTTCCATCGAATTGGACAATATCAAGAAAGATCTGCGACGAAATGGGTACCCCAAAAAACATATAGAAGAGGTTCTAGCCCGCAGGGGTGATAAGAACGAGAAACCAGACGAACCGACATAAGCCACCCTGTGCGTTCCGTATGCTAGAGGTCTATCGGAAAGAATATGGTGAATTGGGTCAAAATACAAAATACGGACATGTTTCAAGTCAGGTAACACTATTCGCAGCCATCTTACAAAGACGAGACCATGTAACGCTGACTTTGACTCCAAAAACTGCATCTATCGCATCCCTTGTGAATGCCTATCTTGGAGAAACTAAGAGACCACTTAGCGTTAGACTCGCTGAACACAAGAGAAACACTCAACGAGGAGAAACATCAGAGTCAGGGATAGCGGATCATGTCTAGACGACCCAACACAACATAAAATGGACTGAAGCCGAAGTCATCCATAAAGAAGAGGGCTGGTATAGAAGGAAGTTTAAAGATAGTGCATATATTATGAACAACAAAGTCTTCAGTCAAGCTAGCATAGATATCCGTAATGTGTGGAAACCCTTAATTAGTGGCATGGATCAATTGAAATTGCGATAAGAATTAACAATGCTGTACCGGAGGGGCCCGGCACTGTAATTAACAAGGTTACCTGAACACCGGCAAATTACCCCTAGGCAAATGACACAAAATTATCCGTTGCATATATAAGAAGTATCCTTGAGATTGTCGCATTATACACTTGATAACGACTGTAGATTTTAACACTTGAAACGTCGAGATTAAAAATTGCAGAGAATTGAAGTTTTCTTTGTTCTTTTTTAGACTATGGAAGTCCAGAATAACCTTACTCAAAGTGAATCATTGTCAACCACTTTCAAGTGGCACTTTAGAGTGGCTGGGGGAAATTTAATTTTTTATCATTTTGATGTCATCGGTTCTTTAGCTCCGACGTTTTCAACTATTTTCACAGATCTTTCCTATTTTATTCTGCAATTTTTTTCGAGGAGGGTGTCCGAGCCCCCTATGACCACCATGTTCTGTTAAGCCGTAATTTTTCTCTTCACAAAAATTTCCGAACTTCTATGCGTTCTCTATCTAGCTATCAGGATTTTTTTTTTATATTCTCGTCGGTTCTTAATAAATTTTTAACCGGAAAGACAGAAAGAAAAGTAATAAAGAAATAGTAAAAAATCTCTTTAAAGACAAGATTTTATTTATAATTTGTTGAAATGAAAATTAAAAAATAAAACATTTGAATAAAAGTGTCGTTTGCTAGACTTATGACAATCAGAATTTTAATTTATTTAAATATTTTCTTAAAAGCTTGAGGTTCACTTCAAGTGTAATGATGTTTCACGCATTCAGCTTTTGCTGAAAGTTTGTTTTTAAAAAGATTTCTTACGTTTATTTTATTTTGTACTTTTTAGCACTTGAATTTGATGAATTGTCTGTCTGTCGTGATACATTGCAAGTTTCGAACCGTAAAGACAGACAGACATTTGGACAAAGCTAGTTAAATAAAAGCTTATGAAAGAAAGGACGATTTCATTGTCGACAAAAAGTAAGAAAGTCTCATGGCGGACCTGTACACTCCAACAAATTTCTCCAAAGCATCTACACGAAGTTAGACGGCACATTGATTCAATGCAAACACTTCAAATTAAGTCGACTGAGTAAACTAAGGACGTGTAGGATTTTAAAATATTTTGGCGTGCACCAATAATGAGTTATGCCCATCGATTTTTTTGCATGACGTCAAGGCATTCGGGGTCGTCACAGGTTCATTCGGAGCTTGAACTCTCCAGTCTGGCGCAGAGCTTCGGCGAATGGAGATGGTAAGGGAATACAGGGTTGTTCACGCTGAAATTTCGTCTGGTGGACTTTTATCATCAATCATTCAAGATGTGCTTCATTGTCCGAAGTTTATTCCTGGAAGCAAAGCTTAGAATTTGTGTGGTCTATGGAAGAACTTCAAGAATAAAACTGAAATGCCATTATACCTACAGTGTGTTTCTAAATTCAATACAAATATTTCAAGAGCGTATTCCTGGGGTCAAATAGGACATTGTTTCCCATAAACAGGTGTCCTGAAATTCAACCCCTCCAATCTACAGACATCGCAAGTTGCCAGACAAAAATCGTAAATTTTGAATTGTGGCTATAATTAATAATAATAATGATAATAATAATAAAGGTCTTTATTTTCCACAAGATTACAATAAGTACATAAAATAATAATAGTATATGAATATCGACTAATTTTATAAACGTGGAAAAAAAGCGAGGTATGTACGAAACATACACTCTGTTTTTCAACCTAACCTTGACTTAATTGATTTATTTCAGCCTCAAGTAGTTACAAAAAAATTAAAAAAGGAAGAAAAAATACATTTTTCAAGTTATATTCTTGAATTGAAAAAGAAATAGTAAACCTACGAACAACTTCAAATATTCGAATCACTCACGATTCTGCTCGGTTAATTAACGCTTACGCAAATTCATTTTGAAAGAAGTGGGAGAAAAGAGTATAAATTGATCTGGCAGAGAATTATGATTGCTCACAATCTGATAAGAGTACGATCGCTTAAACATTTCTGTTCTGTGACGAGGAGGATTCAGGTGGAATTTACGACGAGTATCAATATGATGCACATTTGTCTGAAATAATTTTTTTATGAAGAAACTCAGGTGTATCATATATTAAAACTTTATGGTATAAACAAAGACTATGGAGTTTCCGACGATTGGACATGTTCAGCCACTTGATATCTTTCAGCTTATGTGTAATTCGTTGACGTCTGCGTGTACCGAATATCATTCTAAGACATGAATTTTGCAGGACTTGTAGGCGACGTTTGTCGGTTGAATCGAGATAAGGGCCATATATGGAATCACAGAAATTGCACTTTGAGAGAACAAGAGCGTCACAAAGAATGACTTTTATTTTTCTAGTGAACATGTGTCTGTTGCCATACGTCTGGACGTCTGGGTCGGGTCTCTCTCGTTGTTTGTCTTCAAGTCGTGTGGTGTGTGGTGCCATTTGTGAATGTTGTGTAGGTTAGGTCGCGTGTTATTTTAATGTGATTGAAGTGTAACTAAAAAGACTAGAAGACTATAACACTTATAATAATTATATGCGTGGTTTGTGCATCTAATCTACAATAAGACATCTCTTGGAAAAATCACAAGTACCTACTTAATAACGCAGTTCATCAAGGCGGTCTCGCGTCATAGGCTTGGATCAGGTTCAGGAGCTGGAAAAGTTCCTCAATGATAACAGTTTTGTTGATTTGATAAATATTGTTATTGATAGTGATTTGATTCCAATTTTTTCCATATTGAATTTTGTTTATTGTTTGTTACGTACAAACGTTTATTTTTAATAAATAAAACATATTAATAATGAATATGTGTTTATTGAATGGTAATGAAATATTGTTTATTAATAAATATTCTTTATTTATTATAAATAATGTTTTATTTACAGTTGACAAATCTATAGTTTATTGAAAATTGATATGAGTTAACTATTAATGAGGAATATTTAAATAATTTAAATACATTATTTGTTTCTAATAAATAAACGTTTATTCCGCAATATTCGAATAAATGATTTATTAGATGTATAATTTCGTTAACTATGAATAAACTGTTTTTTCAGTGAGGGACTGTATATAGTACGAGTTCAATTTATCAACATCCATTAAATGAGGAGGAATATTTTTGTCATTCTTCGTTAGGACGTTAGTTTTTCTTAGCTCTGCCCATACATTTTTAGTGTCGGTAATTCTAAGCTTTGTTCAAAGTATGCTTTTTTCTCCTGTTTCACAGCAAAGTTCAGATAGTTTCGTATCGTTTTATAATATTCGAACTAAGGGGCCATTTTTATTCTCTTCCAACGCTTATAAGCCTTCAGCTTTCAGATTATCGGTGAGCCAGGGTAGGTGTTTTTTTGTTATCCTGATTTCCCTGAGAGGGTCATGATAATTAAAAAGTTGAGAAATATATTCATTTAAGATTTGGACTTTACCATCGACGTTTTCAGTTTGATAAATTATCTGAAGCGGAAGATTCTCTAAATCAGCGGTGAGTTTTCTGAAATCGCGGATTATTTTGAACAAAGGTGTTGTGCATGTGACTTCAATAAATAATTCAGCAGTAAGCAGATCGTTGTCGGATATATTGTTCAGTGGCTCAACTCTTTGACTATGAACCATATCGTCGTTCGAAACGATGATAACGTCGAGCTGGGACGATGATCGCGGCATATTACGAGTAGGGTTATAAATAATTTGCTTAAGATCGTACGTATCTAAGAAGTGGTTGAATTTCGTGAGAGCTGGTCTAATAAGTCAATATTGAAGTCACCTGCGCAAATAATGTTATCAAAGCACGAAAAAATATGGACAAATGTAACTTCGAGATTATGCAAGAAATCACTGACATTCAATGTACTTATAGGCGGTCTATAAACTACTCCAAAAGCAAATGTCTGTTTTTTGTAAGTAACTTTCACCCATAGTTGTTCTATTATTCGACTAGTGTCTAAGACAGTAAATGCAAAGCCTCTCTGCCCACTACAATCAACTCATATCAAATTGTAACCCCTGATGTCTATAGCGGAGTCTGGAATCTCTGCTTTAAGCCATGATTCAGTCAACGCTATTACATCATACTGATTCGTAAGTATATGATTCCTCAGATCAGCTATGCTAGGCAAAAGTAATCGAACATTTAAGTGAGCAATCATAAATTTCTTTCCCTGATTCATTTCGTAGCATTTATTTGCTAAAAATTTTCACAAAAGAATGAAACTCCAACAATGACTACAAGAAACTAATAGCGTTTCTTATTGATACACTCTTATCAGCCAGACTTACTAGCAAAAAATAGGTTAATTATGCTTCAAATGTTTGGTGAATCAGGGTTGCCTATACAGGGTGTTCCAAACTCGATGGCCTATTAGACGTTTCTGGAAAAAGGGACATAGGATTATTTGAAAATTTGGTTTCTTGGATAATCAGTTCTGCTCTATAGGCCGGGGGATAGTGACAGATTTTACTCAGTATGCCTTTTGGAGGGCAGTACTGTCCGTATATCCTCGTGATAATAATGCATGAATCAAAGAGTCGTCGTAGGTTCATCATATTGAAAAAAAATAATAATAATATTTTCGAAAAATTATGTGTTTCGGTACGATTCCAATCAGGTTGCCATGTGTTTTGTAATAAAGTAATAGACGTAAAATACTCGAAAAACCATTGGCATACCATTTTGATGGGCGGAGAATTCCTTTTTCCAAATACAATTTCACGTGACCATACCAGCCATTCGGACCCAACCTAACGGCCTGCCGATCGTTTTTCGAGTATTTTAGTTTTATTATTTCATCACGAAACACATGGCAGTCTGATTAAAATCGTACCCGAATAATTAAAATTATTATATTTTAATATGAAGAACCTACGACGACTCTTTGATTTATGCATTATTATCATGAGGATATACGGACAATACTGTCGTACAAAAGGCATACTGAGTAAAATCGTGTCCCAAAATCTGTAACTATCCCCCGGTCTATATCGATCTGAATTATTTTCAGCTCTGAGACGTTGCCGCTTCTATCGAAAAGTAGCAACAACTTTGATATTTTGAATGAAATACCCTGTATTTTATCGCATTTTTCGCTTTGCTATCACTTTCAGATTATTTCCATATAATACTTCCCTATACCTATCTCCAGTGGTTTTCGAGAAAATCAATAATTTCCTTATTTTTTGTGCGAAACGTAGCTTCAATTAAATGTTTATTACTGTAGTATTTGGATACGTAGAAATCTGAAATTTCGGATGTAGTTTGACAATGTCCTGTCTATCAGTTGTGTGTTCTGAGTAGGCCTTGTTACTAACTCCATACGCCACCTCAGGAGCAGCACTGTTAATTATCAACGCAACAGTGAATCGTGGAGGATTATTTCCAGCCGACACGAGCTTCAATCATTCAGACTTTCACATCTGAATATGAAAAAATTCCTCCCCGGTTGGTAACCGAACCTGGAACCTCTCGGTTGCCAAGCGGGCGCTAAACCACTGCGCTAATACCTGCCCCTTTTATTACTATTAGTTATTACCAGGGGGATTCGTTCTTCATTATACAGGCTCGTTGAAAATTTGTGATTTCACCGTTAGATACAAAAGTATTGAAAAGTGCATTTTTCAACTGGAACACCCTGTATATTATCAAATATCCTGAAAGACAATTGAATTTCCTTTCAAATGATGTATCATGATCATATACCTAAAGAGTCAGGTTTCCGAAATAAAAGCAAATTTTTTATAAAAAAATGGATTATTTTGCCATATTTTGCATTGGGTAGATATTAAATGTCATCGAACATGTCATTACGAAAATTCGAAAATTAGTACATTAATCAGTGTCACAATTTTCACTCGGGTTTGAAGGCCGTCGTTTTTTGAAATTTCTTCCAAACGTTTAGCTAGCGCGAGTGGCTAGCTTCTTCAGAGGCTTATACATCATGAATAATCTCAGATGACGTTAGGAAGAAAGTCCAAAAAACGACGGCTTTCAAACCCGAGTGAAAATTGTGACACTGAAAACTTCGGCCGCGAAAACCTTAACCATTCAGTACATAAATAATGAAACGTTCTCGCGTTCATTTACGTAAATTTGATCAGAAAAGAATCAGAATGGAAGACAATAATTATTCAAATGAAATTCTGATTAATTTTTGTCAAATTTGTACCATATTTGTATCTGTTCATTGTATACAGGGCAATTCAAATTCGACCCCCACCATTGGTATCTCCTAAACTACAGGAGATACGTCGAAGCTTAAATTGGGGCAAAGTTGCATATTCTGGTGCTTAACAAATTACTGTTTTGAAACTTGGAAAATTCCGAGTACTTCCGGAAATATCGGGAAAAATCTGAAAAAAAAAGAATCAATAGTAGATCAAATGACTGTCCATCCAGTGAACCAAGTAGTAGTCAAACCAACACCGAAAAATGAAAAGCATTCTTACCATATGTTCCCAGAGTTACAGACCGTATTGGCCGTATTCTACGAAAATATGAGATTAAAACCGTTTATAAACCTTCAAAAAAACTGAAAGACCACTTTAGATCAGCAAAGGACAAACGAGACGTACTATGCTCTTCTGGGGTTTATCGCATTCCATGTTCCTGTGGCAGCGTTTATATCGGAACCACGAAATGCTCCGTTAAAACAAGAATCAAAGAACACAAGGCTTGCTGTCGGTTAGGGCACACACAGAAATCCGCTGTCGCAGAACATACTCTCAACAACGATAACCACAGAGTGAAATTTGAAGAAACCCAAGTCATCTCTTCAACATCTGCCTATTACCCAAGACTCTTGCGGGAAGCAATTGAAATTCAGAAACACCACAACAACTTCCACAGAACCAAAGAAGGACTACAATTGAACAAGGTTTGGCTTCCAGTTCTCAAAAATTCTCAATTAGCTCCCTATCCACAAAATAACGGTACGAACGATTCTATGATGTCAGCTAACGCTATGGACCAATCAGATGTAAGAACGTCAAATCACAGGTATTTATTGAGAGAACGTATAACAAATTGTGAAAGGCTTTCGCGGCCATCGTCACCTACATGGTGGTTCTTCGGGTAGTAAGGCCGACGTGTTTTCAGAGAAGAACTCGACGTTTCGCCAACACGAGTGGTTAGCATTTTCAAGAGTTATTTTAAAAATTTTCGCTTTTTTTAAATTTTGACAGCGACTACAGAATTTTTTTATTCATTTGTGGTAAGTTCGTTGAATTTCCTGCGTATTCTTGAAATCATGTTCTTGCACTAACAGTGAATATAAAACAGATTCGAAATATCTGCGTTTCAATATGTATTGTAATCCAGCATTTTCAATTTCCAGTATAACGATTCGAAATAGGTAATATTTCCCAATTGAAATAATCTGTAGCATGCCGTGACCAAAAAAGAACAAAACTATCTATTAGTTTGACAAACAGTATAACAAGTATAAGTGTAACAAATTATTTATCTTCCAGTTCTCCAAAAAAGCTATTGCATTTGTAATACCCTGTATATTAATCATTCTTTGTACAAACTCCTGCATGTTTTTGCTATAATCTATCACATTGACCATGAATAATAAAAAATTCAACAAAACATTTGAATAATTATTGTCTTCCATTTTGTTTATTTTGTAATCAAATTCACGTTAATGAACGCGCAAACGTTTTATTATCAATGTACTTATTTTCGAATTTTCGTTATTACATGTTCCATGACATTCCATATCTACCCAATACAATATATGGCAAAATAATCTAATTTTAATGGAAAACTTGCTTTTATTTCGGAAACCTGACTTCTCAGGTATAGGAACATGATACATCATTCGGAAGGAAATTCAATTGCCTTTCAAGACATTTGATGATATACCGAGTGTTCCTTTTGAAAAAATGCACTTTTTACCACTTCTGTATCTATCGGTAAAATCACAAATTTTCAACGACCCTGTATAATGAAGAACGAATTTACGTAGTCATAACTAATACACTGGACATTGTCAAACTATATCCGAAATTTCAGCTTTCTACGTATACAAACGCTGCAGTAATAAGCATTTAATTGAAGATAAGTTTCGCACAAAAAAAAGGAAATTCATTATTTTCTCGAAAACCACTGGAAACAGGTATCGGGAAGTATTATATGAAAATAATCTAAAAGTGATAACAAAGCGAAAAATGCAATAATATACAGGGTATTCCATTTAAAATATCAAAGTTGTTGCTTTTTTTATAGAAACGGCAACGTCGCAGCGCTGAAAATATTTTAGATCGATAGATCAGAAATGATTATCCATGAAACCAAATTTTCAAAATAATCCTACCTCCCTTTTTCCAGAAATGTCTAATGAGCCATCTAGTTTGGAACACCCTGTATACTGTTTTTATTGCCACAAAATTTTCTATTTTCGTCAAACAGAAACATTTGAACATCACAATCAAGAGTCTCTTGCATTTTTTTAAATCAGCCAATCGTTTTCGAGAAAATCGCTGGTAAATGAAGGGGAGTATTATTTTAATAAACTAAAAAACTCAGTGGGCTATTCTTATTTTGTTTCTGCTAACAAATTAATGGTGCTGCCGTTTCATGTCAAATCAACATAGCGGTATGTCATAATCATCACGTCATAAGCAAGCTCAGAAAACGGTTTGATTTCAACAAATGTGAATTACTTAAATAATGCACTTTTTTCTACAAACGTCAAAAAAGGTTCGCGAATTGACAACAGTATGCGAAGTGGTACTTTTTTTCATTTTCATTCGTTACCATGACACCGTGCGCGAAGTAATGTGCGAAATATATTTCGCACACTGCATGTAAACTATATGGGATTTTCATATTCTAACCTATATGGTCCTCAACTCCTCAATCAAGCAAAAAACAAGAAATCGTTTATTTATTAATGTAGAACAATAATTAAGGCTTTCAAATTGTGAGAGATATTTTTCTGGCTTTATTTGCTTCACACCACTCTTTAAATTGCTGATATGCATTTTCATACTGCCGCCTCGATTTCTCCGGTAAAAGGTTGGAAATTACGGAATTGGCCGCATCTATCAAGTTAGGTGGGGTACTGCTTAGTTCATCGTCGCTCGAAATTTCCATTCTTTTACAATAATAAATATCACGCACGAAATTGACGCGAATAAAAAGTCACTCCAAAATAATTATCAAGAACTGTCACTTTGAAATAATTGTCAACAAATGCCATTTTATTTCCATAGTTACAGTAATTACTTGATTTGGAAAAATTATTTAAACCAGTTCAATACTATTTTTCATAGTTATTACTTATTTTAGAACAATATTTTTGACGTTTGTAGAAAAAATTTTGTTTGCTTCTCATGCGCGAAATACTTTGGTAATCTCGACTATTTTTTTTAACTCGGCTGCGCCTCGTTAAAAAAAATCAGTTCTCGATCACCAAAGTAGCATTTCGCGCACTAGATACAAAAATAACTATTTACACCAAATTGTTAAAAATGATTTTTTCAACGAGAAAAACAGGAAATTAAATCTATCTGTAGAGTTACCATAAGTTTGTTAAAGTAAGTGCACGAAATGCCTTCCTCTTGCTATAATACAGCACTGCATCCTTCTTTGCATAGACTGACTTGTGAAAATTATCTGACCATTTACTAATACGGTTTCATAAAATTTATCCGTCTTCCCCCCTCGAAATCTAGATAGAGAATGCGTAGAAATTGGGAAAAATTTCCAACGCTAAATTAACAGGAAAATTTCACCTTTTCATACTAATTAGTTATCGAATTGCCAGCATCTTGGAAAGCTAGGTTAGCTTAGGTTGTGTCCTTTTTTTTTAGTTTTTTTTTTTCCGGGTGTTTTTTGTTCCAATGGTTTTTTGTCCTGGGGGTATTTTTTACTAGGGGAGTAATGTATCGGGGGTTATTGTCAGGGGATTTTTGTCCGGGGGGTTTTTGCCAAGGGCAAATTTTCATAGCAGTCTCCATAGGCTATATAGGGGTAAGAGAGGGAATTTTTTGCTGCTCCAGAATATGGTTTGGAACTGTCCATCTGGGGCTTCTAGCAGTAGGACAAACCTGGCCCATCTCTTCTACGAGGGTCCCACGCAGGCGTGTGGGCGACATCTGTTATGCGTGGTTCCCATGTCTGTTGGGGTTCCTGCCTCCTGCCTCTAAGTTATGCAGGATGCAGGTTATCCGTTAGATATCACACGAATAAATTTTAATTGTTGGAAGACTGAGTAGTTCCCGGAAAAATCGCGAAAAAGCTGGGTTGCCGGGTTTTTCTAGCATGGCGCGTTTCAATCTTGAAGATATCGCATGCTATAAAGTTTATTTCACAATGATTATGATGCCGGTATAATGAAAAATATTTTATGGTATCCGACTTATGTAATCTCTCGATGAGTATCAAATTTATGTGAAATACATATTTAAACGAGTACACTTTCCTGCAGCTTCCAAGTTTTCCCAATTTATCTTTATTTTATAGCTATCGCTTTGAATAAGCAAACCACCCATAAAAATGTATTTATTTCTCCAAGCAGAATTTTACGACACTGGGTAGTAAAACTGACAATATCTAAACTGAGATCAATGATTTGTTCTTGTTCTTATTACTCTAGTTTTGTTGAGCTTCAGTTTCAGGTTATCTTGTCTATATGTTCCAAAGCACATTAAAATCAACTTTCTTTGAATCACAATCAAATTTTTGATGCAGAATTGAAAATTACTTGAAGTAATAAACTCTTTCATTCCTTACTGGAGGGGAGCAACCCTTTCGAAAAATTTAAATAGCATGGGGTGGTGAGTGATAGCTCATTTGATATGGGGTTTTATTCTCTATTCAACCGTTCAAATAATTACACCACAAACAGGAAAGCAACTAAACTAACACTAACCTTTTCTGTTATTACAATGGCAAATCAAATATCATGAGCCAATCAGGATCATTAACGGTGACTAAATAAATAAACATGCCCTACACAATTAAAACCTGATAGTGCGGGTTTTGCCTAAACTTTCATCTATAGAATTCAACGGATACACTTTAGAAACAAAAATCATTCAAAATTCCTAGGAATATTAATTGACGACAAATTGAAATTTGAGCAGCATATTAGAACATTGGCAAAAATACTAGCAGCGGAATGTTACGCACTCAGGGTGGTCTCAAATGAATGAACTGAGCACACCAACAGCGAAAATGGTTTACCACTCTATGATTGAGGCTCATTATTTGAGATATGGAATTGCCTTTTTTAGATTTTGCAGTCAATAATTATTACAATCAGTGTTTCTCCTACAAAATGAGCAGTTAGATACCTTTGCAAAGCTTGAATGCGAGAACCCTGTAGACCATTATTCATCAGCAGTGGAATACCAACTCTCATCGGCATTTTGATTCTAGAATCTGTATGTCTAATAACCAAAAAACTTAATACAGTTCATTCCTAAAACCCTAAAAACCAAACGAAATAGGTAACAAGGCAACCATTGGAAAATAAAATGCCTCTCCCTATTGCGAAATCCACTTTGGCAAAATACTTTCTGATCTATGAAACCAAAAAAATATAAAATCATGTAACCTCCGAAATCAGAAGTCAGAAAGTATATTACAAATTCAAAAAAATAATGAAGAAAGCTCTTCTCAAAAAAGCATATTATAATATTGAGGAATTTTACAGTGAAACTCTGCTGTGATTCCATTTTTCATGTGATTTTAATCTTTAAGCGTATTACTTTATATTTTATTTGTTTTTTGTCAACTTTTCTGTTAGTTTTACACACCCACTGATTTTACATCTGATATGTGTTAATTTTTTAACTGATAGTATGTGATTGTTTTTTACTTACTTAATTCGTAAGCATGCATAGTCAACAAGAAGTTAATTTCTTGTACACTAAATAGACTGTTGCCAAAACGAATTTTGAAAGCTTAAAATAAGAAAAAAGTAACAGGTAAGGACCAGGTGTGAAATGTTGTTGAACAACATTTCGTACCTGTTCCTTGCCTATTACTTTTTTTTTTTTCACAAAAATCTTAGACACCAATCTGAAAGTACATTTCTCTTGCTCTCATCCTTGTATAATCAATCCTACCAATAGGTACAATGAAATGCATCCATGAGGTATATTTGATTCAATGCAGAAAATCCCGCTCAAAGAGTTCTGGGTTCAAATTTAGCGCAATGAACAACATTTGTGAATTACTTATTCTAAAAATAGCTGTTTGAATTACGCTTCATTTTCATTTGCCTCTGTTTACATTGTTGACATCGGCAGTCCTGAGCT
The DNA here is from genome assembly GCA_944452925.2 of Chrysolina oricalcia. Lineage (NCBI taxonomy): Eukaryota > Metazoa > Arthropoda > Insecta > Coleoptera > Chrysomelidae > Chrysolina > Chrysolina oricalcia. The sequence goes on from OX101816.2 coordinate 9,776,142, forward strand.
TTGTAAACACATATCAACTAAACGATGGCTTAATTTGGGTCATTTAGTTTCAAGAATAATTGTATTATTTACGTCTGTTTCAACGAGCAAAGGAATGTTGTTGGTGAAATATTTATATTTTCACAGAAAGGAGATACGGATGAATTATAGTCGGGGCTTGTTTTGCGAAAAGCCAAATCCTAGAAGCATTTCATGTAACAATTGGATAAATGACGTTGACCCCCTATTTCGACCCCGCTGAATCCGAAAATACCATTTATCAAGTCGAAATTCCAACCGGAAGTGGGATATTCAAGATGGCGTCCAAAATACCCCTAAAATCATATTATTTTCTACCTTTGGTCACCCATACGACTATGTATATATCATTTCTTTCCGACCTTTTGCAAATAGAACCCCTCATTTTGTACCCAACGATTGGCCTACATTTCTTAAAAAACATAATCTTTTATCAACATCCCAGTATGGTTTCAGAGATAATAAATCTACTACTGATGCAATTCATTCTCTAACAAAAATCATCTATGAATCTCTAGACTCGAGTACTCCCTCTATAGGTATTTCAATAGATCTGAAAAAGGCATTCGATACGGTCGATCACTCCATATTTCTAGATACCCTGGAAGATATGGGTGTGAGAGGTATATATAGCACACAAGTTATTAAAAAGTTACCTTACAAACAGGAACCGAAGAGTAAGAATAATTGAAAGCCAGGTAAGTACAGAAATGAAAGTAACATGTGGTGTACCGTTGTTATTCGTGATTTATTTAAATTGGCCTATTCATCCAAGATACAATTGGAAAGATCATCAGTTTCGCGGACGACACTGTCATATTTTATAAAAACGATCACAGGTACAATGTGAAACTGAACATTGAAAAAGATCTAGGGAACATCAAAGACTGGTTTGACAGTAGCTTACTTTCTATTAACTTCGATAAGACGGTATACTTACCATTTAGCAGTCATACTACCTTGCCAGAATACAATCTCAACATTCAAACAGATTTTGTAATTAAACCTGCCAAAAAACAAAATATCTAGGTATATACAGGATGTCCGGTAAACTTTGTACAATAATGAAACTGGCGATAGACCAGGTCATGACTGTTCAGAATATCGGAATTTCACCTCAGTAAAAATATCACCGTTTTCGAGATAATGGGCATTTTAAGAATTTCTGGAAATTCGCTACCTAACCTTGGATTTTTGAGTGCCATGTATACAAAATACAGAACAGTTTTTCAGACAGTGAAATATTTTTTCAAGAAATGCGGGTAAAATGACAGATTTGAGTTTCATCAGTTTTTTTTTAAGTTTGACATTATTGGCTGAAAGAAATATAACTAATTCATTTCAAAAGAATGCTCATTTTGTCCAGACTCTACCATGGTATTAAACAAACTATAATTATTTTTGGAGGAAGTGTTTTCCATTGAATTAGGCGTGGTTTTATTCTAGGCTTCCATCAACTTTTATAGTTACGCCCAAAAATTATTTCATTTCGATTTTATCAAGATAAAATGCGGAAATGATTATTAATAATAAAGAATAGGCTGCTTGTTAGAATTGAATAGTATGCCAATGAAATTAACTTTTCATGTAGTTTAGTATGCAGTCATAACCACTTTTTATTTTGTTCTATATTTCGATTATTTTTAAATTCGCCTATGCACCATTGTATTTTTGTGAATTATATTTCGTAAGTTTAATTTATACTATAATATTGATTGATATATCAAATCACAAACAAGCATTTTTTGCTTCTGCGATTTTTCGTTTATTTACAACATTAACTTATGCCCATGTCTTATTGTATTTTTATATTTCTGTAAATAAACATTTATTATTATTAATTGCCTATAAAATTATCGAAATGAAATGTCGATTATCCGATATGGCACCGATTAAAACGAATTTTTGCGATAAATGTCGCAATTGTACAACATCCAGATTCCAACGAAGTTTCAGAGACCGACAGATACTTATACAGGGTGTAACCAAATAAGTGCAAAATTTTTTAGGAGGTGAATCCTTGTCGAAAAATAAAAACTTTTCTAACCCCTGTGTTGTGTCCGTAGAAGCAATAGTTTCCTAATGAAAAAATAAATTACAGCATTGTGCATGAACGGATCTTCTGTAAATAGAATTGAAAAATTCTAGTAGGTGGCTGTCACATTTGGTTTGAACAACTTGTGGTAGTTTTTTGAAATTATTCCGATTGCGTCATTCAGTAGTATTTATTTCTTTGTCATGCCGTACACACGTTATACTCCCCGAGAATATGCGCATATGCACTACATTCACGGTGTGTGTGGAGGTAGTGCTACTGCTGCAGCAGCGCTTTATGCAGAACGATATCCGATTACACAATGCCGCTCAGAGAATCGCTGATTTGGGGGCTATAACCATTTGAAAAGGTTCTTCTTGAAAAGATGTCGTCTCTGCGTACGGGTGGATGGAAAATAACATTTTTGTAATATTGTTCAGTGCGATGTTGAATAATCGTTATTGTGGTTTATCGTGTATGTTGATTCAAAAAAACATTGAATTAGTATTTACTTCTTTACATCTCATTGAATGCTTTTAAGCAGTTGATTCGTTATTACTCATAATTATTTAATCATTTCATTTTGATAGGATAAAAATAAAAGACATTACTGACAAAGTCTAATGGAGTTGATTTTAGCTCAGAAAGATATCACACTCTAATATAATCGAAATTCTACTCCTTCCAAAAATAATTATCGTATGTTTAATACCATGGTATAGAGTCTGGACAAAATGGGCATTCTTTTGTAATGAATATCCACTTCCACTTGGTTATGTTTTTTTCAAACAATAATGTCAAACTGTTGTTAAAAAAATTGGTGAAACTCAAATCTGGCATTTTACCCTCATTTTTTGAAAAACTGTATCGTTTTCTGAAAAACTGTTTTGTACGTCTGAAAGCATCACTCATCAGTAATCTTCAGCAGCAAAGATATTTGAATTGGTCTCAATTTGTAGACACGGCACTCAAAAATCCAAGGTGAGGTAGTGATTTTCCAGAAATTAAAAAAATGCTCATTATCTCGAAAACGGTGAGATTTTTACTAAGGTGAAATTCCGTTATTATGAACAGTCATGACCCGGTCTATCGCCAGTTTTAATATTGTACAAGGTTTACCGGACACCCTGTATATAGATAATCATCTCAGATGGGACCATCATACAAGGTATTTAACGAAAAAATTACGTTGTATTCTATATCGACTCAAACAAGTTGTAAAACCTTTGTAAAACCTTTGAACTACAAATACAAAACAAATATGTATACCATAGTTTAGTTGAATCACACCTAAATTATGGAATTATTGGTTGGGGAGGAGTATCGAGAATGCATGTGCGATTTCTTAGAACTCAACAAGCCTGCAAGATATTCAAGTAATTTGCTTCATGCAGAAACACAAATATTAGACATCAGGCAATTATATAGCATTCAAATAGGATGTCAAATATATAAAAACAAACATGAACATAACACAAAACACAAAACATCAATATTACATACCAGTGGCGTCTAAGTCCATCGGACAGAAAAGCTACTTTATTACTTACCAAAGGAAATTATAGATGAAACTTCTCTGAAACGCTTTAAAAAGAGACTCATAATATTTATAAAGAAAAATGATAAAACTGATATTCATAAATTGATAGAAAATTGAAAAAAAAATTAAACTGTGTTTCTCCTATATCTATTCCAATTCACTGAGCGTTTGATACTAAATTTTATTTAAAAAAACTACTTTTTAACGTGTATAATTGTATTCCCGTATTGTCTAATTTACCTCACCAGACACAATATTTATTTATTCATTTAAATTTTATTTTAATTTTATTGAAAAAAATATTTGAACATGTATAATTGTATTTTCGTATATATCTATTCTATCACAAAAGACACTTTAGTATTACTACATTTATATTTATTTACATTGTATTTGATACAAACAAGTACGTATAGTACTGCTGTGGATATTTTTACGTTTATTCATAATTATTTTCTTAATTCTTAATCTTTGTATCGATTTTATCACGAATAAACGTCATTATTATTATTATTAATAACAAATCGTTCATTCATTACCCCTATTAATGAACGATTTCATTTGCATTGAAGAACATTAAACAGACATATTAATACGAGGTAGGCGGAAAAATCAAATTAATATTTGTCTAGTAAACTAAACATTTCCTTCAATAAGCCAAATTCCTCATTCATTTTGACAAAAAAGTTGTTTTAGTCGACCATTTATTTTCTTGATATGAATATGGAAACGGTTGCAATTAAGTGAATACAAGTGTAGTGTAGTTTGTCGATAGATACGTACATGCTCTGAAGGTACTCCCGAAAAACGGTTAAAGTAGTCGGAAAAAGTTCGTTTAAAAGTCTAAAAATTTTACAGTTCGTGAAACTTACATCAAAGTTCCCGAATTTGAGTGAAACTCACCAAAGAAGCATCAGCGAGAGTCCAACCAATGTGGATAAAATTGCATCCCCAATCCTTACTTGATATACAGTTGAAATAGTCGGTGAGCATAGTATATAACAAAATCAAAGTGCAACTTGCAACTGAGAAATGGATGATTTGAAAACCTTTATATCGGTTCAGAACAAAATTCTCTTTGATTCTTTAACTTCGCCAATCACCGATCTGAAGGATACAGTCCTGAAAAGCTCCACGAAAATAGAAGTTTTGGAAAGAGAAGTGCAAGAACTCAAAAATAAAAATAAAAATTTGGAAAAAAACTTACGTGAAAATAACATCATCATTTTCAATTCTAAATATCAAAGTGGAAACCTAGTATTATTCGTCCTCCATATTCTGAATTCTAAGTTAGAGCTTCAGTTGGAAGTTACAGATATAAACAATATACAGGGTGTCCCAACGAAAACTTACCACCCGGATTTACTGGGAAATGACAAATTATTTTCGGAAACGCGAAAACAGGTCGATTTTAATTTCTAGGGGGACACATGTTAGTAATGGACGGGGGCGGCTACCCCCTTGCGAATCATCATAGAGAACGTGGGTCGAGTGATACATCATCTTAAAGCTCTCTTTATTCTCCATCCATACGTCGATAATTTTTTCAAAATCGAATGAATGGTAATTGAAATTAGTGTTGTTGACAGGTTCAACGTAAATAGTCAATATCTTACCTGTTCCTATTCAAATTCAATTTATGAACTATTTTAAGACTCAATGAGTGGACAGATAGACAATGGCAACATCCCATCCGGTCAGGTAACCCAGTAACCCCACGAAAAACGAAAACAAATTAGTCAAAACAAAGTAAGTAGCCAGGCTGGGACTATTAATTGCGAAGATCTTTCAACCAAGTATCAGTTTTATGTCGCTATTCGCGAATACAACATTACAAGCGGAAGATGCCCACCCCAATTGTGAGCGAAACGTCCAAAGGAACCTCCTCCACAGAGGTGAACCGACCACGGCACTGAAGCCCGGAAACCATATTTCTTAGTTTTTGTTCTGTTGACTTTTTCTAGACAAAAAATACCTGTTTTTTATGGTTCTCCTGCGTGTATGTTCTCAGCATGAATTCACAGTTCGCATGATTCTTATGGAAATATCATTTGATTCGTATTCTGTGAGTTAAGTTTCTGCCTGACAATGGTTTACGCATTAGAAGAACGAATTGAGTTAGTGAAACTTTATTACAAAAATGATGATTGTCTAAGACCTGCAGCTAGAATTTTCAATACAAGGCATCCAGGGAAAAATGCATCTCATACCCATGTTCAAACGTTGATTGAGAAATTCGAAAGGACTGGGTCTGTGGGAAACCAGAAACATCATCCTGAACGTCTGATCAGGAACGAGGCTGTTGAGGTAGCGGTTTTGGGACACGTGGCTATGGATCCTACTCAAAGTATTCGAAGCTTGGCTGACGCGTCAGGTGTAGCGCGATCGAGTATTCAGAGAAATCTCAAGTCACATCGATTCCATCCATACAAACTAAAACTTGTACATGAACTGAACGAAGACGATTTTGACAGACGTCAACAGTTTTGTGAGGAAATGTCTGAGCGTCTGAGAACAAATCCCAATTTGCTCTTCAATATTTGTTTTTCAGACGAGAGTACATTTTTTGTTAATGGAAACGTAAATCGTCACAATTGCCGCTACTGGAGCGATACCAATCCCAGGTTAATACGTGAGGTCCACACACAAACTCCGCAGAAGTTGAATGTTTGGTGTGGTATTTTTGGCTAAAATATTATTGGACCACTTTTTATAGATGATAATTTGAATGGACAAATGTATTTACATCTTCTTGAGAATGCCACCGATCCCATGATAACGGATATTATCGAAAACGATGGAGATTATTCGGAAGACAACCTCCATTTTCAACAAGATGGAGCACCACCTCACTATGCAGTGGCGGTTAGAAACTTTCTGGATGAACGATATACCAATCATTGGATTGGGCGACGAGGAGCAATTGAGTGGCCAGCTAGATCACCGGACCTCAACCCGTTGGATTATTTTTTATGGGGGCATCTCAAAAGCAAAGTTTTTGCCACTCCGCCAGAGTCACTAGAGGATCTACGTGGTCGAATTGTAAACGAGTGCGGCAGAATAACTCCAGAAGAATTGGAAAACGTTCGTAATAGTTTCGAAAGTAGACTTTATCATTGTATGGAGGTAGGAGGGGCTCATTTCGATAAGAACAGGTACGATATTGATTATTTAAATTAAACCTATTACCACACTAATCTCAATTACTAGTCATTCGATTTTGAAAAAATATAAACGTTTGGATAGAGAATGACGAGAGCTTTAAGATGATGTATCACTCAACCCAAGTTCCCTATGATGATTCGCAATGGGGTAGCCGCCCCTGTCAGGGGGATGAAGTTGCGTGACTAAATTCATCACTGACATGTGTCCCCCTAGAAATCAAAATCGACGTGTTTCAGCGTTTCCGAAAATAATTTGTCATTTCCCAGTAAATCCGTGTGGAAAGTTTTCGTTGGGACACCCTGTATATACATTAGGCTCACCAGATAAGGGTATAGTGGTAAAATTTGTTAGATACCTAACCAAGCAACAAGTATTGAAGTCCTGTAAAAAGTTAAAGGGACAGGAACTATCCATAGTAGAAGATTTGTCTCAGGGAGAGCGAACAGAACGAAAACTCATAGTGAGCTACTTAAAGCAAGCTAAAGACAGAAATCAAAAAGCGTATATATTTCGAAACATACTGTACATAAACAGCAAGGGTTACACATTCGAAGATCTATCGAATAAAACACTAGGAGAAACAGAGCTTCCACAAGTGGAAACTAAGAAAATTGTAAAAATCCCTGAAACTTACAAAAAACCTGAAGAATCTGCTGATATTTCCACTCTAGATCTACAGTACACGGACATCAAAACGGGACGGAAAAGATCCACCACATCTCCTGCTTATTTGGAGTTTCTACTCATTTATTCAGCTGTTCTGCAATTTGTGAATCTGTAATTTGATACTGTACTGAATAAAGTTATTATTATTATTACAACAGCAAATGTGCTGGTTCCAGCAGAAATATTGATTTAACCAAGTACTTAGTTATTTTGTCATTTAGAAATAACAAATAATTGAAGGAAAATTATTTACTGACACACACTTCAGCTGAGTTTATACAGTGCAGCTTTTTTTAGTACCCCCATGTTAACTTTTGAACGGTTCGACGTACAATCATGAAAAAACAGTTTCGAGGGTTCCACCGATACTACATTTTGAAATGAAAAATTTCGTGATTGCTAGACAGGGGGAGCGGGGGGGGGGTCACGTCAACTCAAAAATTTTGAATGGCATGGGGGTTCAAGTGTCACATCGTTGAAAAGAGAATTCCAATTACAACCATCCAATTTTTCTTGGGTTTCGTTAATAGTTTTTTTGCAATTAAAATTCGAAATATCAAATACCTATAAATGCGGATCTGAAAACTACTCTTACCTCGATAAATTTGAACGGTTTGATGTGGAATAATGAAAACAAAAATATTTTGAAGGGAAGTACCGATACTACTTTTTGAGAGAAGAATCATTTCAATTACTTTACAGATGGCGCAGGGGGCACATCAAATTGAAAATTTCGAAAGGCATTGGGAAAAAATTTCTTAACAAAATTAAAAAATATTTAGATGGTTGTAAAGACAATTGAATTATCTTTGCTGCGCCTCATTCAACAAACTTCACGCTCATACAAAAAAGTACTATTTTACGAACTTGTATCATCTTATTGAAAAATTTGAATAGTCGCTTCGTTAATATCATTGCAACTCTAAAGTCATCTGAAATTTTTGATAAAAGATGTGTAAAAATGCATGCTCGTTTAAAAAATGCAAAGCTGATAATGCAAAAATCCACAGGAAAGCGGAAAATAATGAAAAACCACGAATATTCGAGATTCGTTTCATTAATTTAATTATTACTCGAAAATAAGGAACAAAGCCATTCGAAAATGCAATGCTGATGTTTCAAAAAGCCGAACACGGAAGCAGAAAATAATGAAAAACCACGTATATTCAAGATTTGTTTCAATAATTTCATTATAACTCGAAAAAAAGGAATGGAGTTATCTGAAAATTTTGACAAGGTGTGTGAAAATGCGTGCTTTTTCTGAAAATGCTAAGCTGATGTTTCAAAAGTCCACACGGAAGCGGAAAATTATGAAAAGCAGCGAATATTCGAGATTCATTTCCTCAATTTTATTGAAACTCGAGAAAAAGAGATGAAGCCACCTGAAATTTTTTGAAAAGGTGTGTAAAAGTTCATGGTCTTTCAGAAAATGCAAGCTGATAATCTACAGGAAATCTACAGGAAAGCGGAAAATAATAAAAAAACACGAATATTCGAGATTCGTTTCAGTAATTTCATTATTACTCAAGAATAAGGAATAAAGCCATCTGAAAAAGTTCACAGGATTTGTGGAAATGCGGGCTATTCCTGAAAATGAAAAGCTGGTGTTTAAAAGGTCCGTACGGAAGCAAAAAATAATGAAAACTACATATATACGAGATTCGTTTCACTAATTTTATCAACACTCGATAATAAGAAATGAAGCCATCTGAAGATTTTATCAGGATGTGTGAAAATGGATCGACGCTCTGAAATTTCAAAAATCCAAACGGAAGCAGCTTAAAATTATGAACAAAAAATGCTCTTTTAGAAAAATCAATACTGATATAGTTCAAAAATCCACACGGTAGCGGAAAATAATAAAAAACCGCGAATATTCGAGATTCGTTTCGTCAATAAAGTCATCCTTAAATTTTGACATTTTGTATAAAAATTCTTGCTCTTTCAGAAATTGCAAAGCTGATAATTCAAAATTAAATTAATGAAAAACCGCGATATCACCAAAGAGTGTGGAAGATTATGATTTTTTTTGTCAAAATTTATAATATCAAGATGGAGGACGAGTGTTTGTGATATGATTATGGTCCGATTCTATTGAAAATTGGTATGTGAGGGATTTTGAGGTCGGATATACCTGTTATCATTATATTGTCAACATTCAAAAATACAAGATGACGGTTCCAATACATTTTGCTTGAGAACTCAAATATTTCAAGTTAAATTAAGTAAACAAAAATTTATAAACATCAGCTTTTATTCAAATGCACTGAAAAGTAAAATATAATTCATTTATAGATATTCGTAGGTTATTCTGTGATTTCAGTATTATTGTAATTTCCTCAAATTTTTTCATCATTATCTTTAGTACTATGAAGCTTTGTCAATAAGTTTATCATTAACTTTCGACAATGAAGCATATTTTGAGGAAAGCTTTTAAAACTGCCCACCAAATAACCTACACGTCACACATCTAAAAATATTATTTTTCACTTTTCAGTGCATTTCAATAAAAGCTTATTATCTTAAAAAAAAATTTTCCTCATTTTATTTTACATCCTTTTCCTGAATATATGTATGCCTACAGGGACGATTCATTCATTTAGGCGAACTAGGGCGGCAAACTAGGCAAAAATCAGAGGCGGTTTGGCGCCTTCTTTTGTATATTTCTTTTGGGTAATAGAACGTATTATTGGAATGGATACTAATTACAAGCTACCGTATGATGGTTTCTTTGTACAATGGCTAAAAGATAAAGTTGCGTCCTCCTAAGTTCGTAGTTATTAGTTCCATGCGGTATATCATATCCGCCATCCGTATGTGCCTTAAATATAAACTGGTCAAGGTCAACAACCCCCTCAGTGATAACCATGTTTTTGGGTAAGAACGCTTTAGAGGATTCACACCCCTGCAAAAAAAGTAGTGGATCGTGAATAACTGAGAAAGTCTTGAACATTTGAATAGTTTATGTCATTATCAGTTGAGAATATTCGAGGTCAAGGTTATAACAACAGCAGTAGTATAAGACGAAAGGACATTGGTGTTCAAAGAAGGATTTTAGATATTTTTCCAGATGCATTCTTTATATTCTGTGTTGCTCGCATACTTCAAACCCTGTGTAGACAATGATGCTGCTTCGCCTATTTCACACAGCTGTTACTGTCAAGTTATGAAAAAAGTGGCAATGCCTGCGTGGGGGAAATGTCCGATAAACTTAATCCAACTTTCTACATCTCCAGCAGTTTGTTTAAATTTGATTAAGAATAAAATCAAACACTGTCTCTTATCGAATTTGGCAGCAGATCACCACTACTGTTTCGCGCTTGAATTCTGAGCGCTATCTAGCGGGAACGCTTTTTGCGAATGAAGCGTAACTGACTAGTTGCCGTAATCGCTAGAGGCCAATATTCAGAAGAAAAATTAGACATTTCTTCTTCGTTGAGAGGTTAAGGAAAAATATAGGTTATATTATTATTTCTCACTAGTTTCACGTGTAGTTTTTAAAAATGCCAAGATTTAGTAGTAAGTTTTCTTTTATTGTTAATTTCGATTATTACATTAATAACATCTATATTTCTCAGAAAAACAATCGAAACGCCAACCCGCTCGCCTCAGATACAAAGTCGAAAAAAAAATTCGAGATCATAATAAACAAAAAAGGAGAGAGGCAAAAAAGAACCCCAAAAAGAATAAGCAAAATGTTATACAAATTCCAAATATATGCCCTTTCAAAGAAGATATACTCAAGGAAGTTGAAGCCATGAGAAAACAGAAAGAAGAGGAAAAACAGATGCAACGTGAAGCTGCACGCCTGGAGAAAACTAAAAAGAAAGAGGAAGAGAAGCAAGGAAAATTATCAGGAGGTCTTGAAGGACTAGTAGCAAATGCTGAAGTACGAAATAAATTGCATGAACATCTCACTCCAGATCAGCCGGTTAAATCCCACGAATTGAACAATGAAAACTCTCTGAAACAATATTACAAGGAGTTCAAGAAAGTTATTGAAGCCGCTGATGTCGTATTAGAGATAGTGGATGCTAGAGATCCTTTAGGTACCAGATGTAAGCAAGTGGAGCAAGCAGTTTTGGACACAAAAGGCAATAAAAGACTGGTTCTTATATTAAATAAAGCTGATCTGGTCCCAAGAGAGATTCTAGATAAATGGTTGAAGTATTTGAAAAAATCAACTCCTGCCGTAGCCTTCAAAGCTTCCACACAAAATCAAACCCGAAAACTTGGACAAAAAAAATTGAATAAATCTGATAAAGTTTTACAAAGCTCGTCTTGCGTGGGTGCTGAACTGTTGATGTCCTTATTAGCTAACTATTGTAGAAATAAAGGAATTAAAACATCTATAAGGGTTGGAGTAGTAGGATTACCAAATGTTGGTAAAAGTTCAATTATCAATAGTTTGAAGAGGTCAAGAGCTTGTAATGTTGGTGCTACCCCAGGGGTCACAAGGTAACTCCCTTTTACTGAAAATCATGATTATAATAAAAAGTCATATTGAAAACTTTTGATACCCAAATTAAAATGTTTACAAGTTTTTCAGAGATATAATATATCCTTTCCTATTTCACATGGATCCTTTATCATGCCATAGTAACTTTTTTCAGACTAGAAAGAGAAAAACAAAACCTAAAAATGTAAATTAACGAAAATCATGGCTATTTTTAAATGTTGGCATATTTAAAATGATATAAATTATGTTTTCTCAGAAAATGTTCTACATTGTCAAACTGCTGTTATCCTGTCAATTAAATTATTGGTATTCAAACAACTGCATTGAAAGCTAGAAGAATTTTCTAGGCAGAACAATTTTGATTTTGTAAAATCAAGCAGTGAGGATCATCAATATGAAAAAGTTTTTGTTATTTTTATCATGATTCCTATTTAGCTATGCAAGAACTTGACATTATTTCCTTTATTAATTCTTATCTCTTGGTACTACAAAATTGTATCGGAAACCCATCACATTGCAATATTTTTTTAGAGCCATGCAGGAGGTTCAGTTAGACTCCAAAATAAAGCTGTTAGACTCACCTGGAATTGTATTTGCATCAGGAAATGATAGCAGTGCCTCTTTAAGGAATGCAGTAAGAATTTCTGCTTTGAGTGATCCAATAACACCTGCTAATGCCATACTACAAAGAGTCACCAAACAACAAATGATGGAGATGTACGATATAACAGAATATAGTACACCTGAGGTAATATCAAATATTCTCTATTTTGATTTCATAGTAATTGTATCAATATTTTAGGAATTTTATAGTATGAAAGCAAGTCGAACAGGAAGATTCAGAAAAGGTGGGATTCCTGATTCTGTAGCTGCAGCAAGAGGTTTGTTAGAAGATTGGAACAAGTAAGCTATTGTATTTTTTGCACAATTATCTTTGTCACATTTCTTTCAATCCGTTTTATTTCATATTATATGTTTAAAAATACCAGATATCGCTAAACAACTAATTTTCTGTTTATTTGTCTTGTATTTTTATTTGGGATATTTTCAGTGATCAGTGACTAGTTGAATTCATTCTGAATGGATAACTTTTTCCACTATTCAGTTTTTTAATCAAACTCTTACTTTTACATTCTGTACCACTTTTAGATAAACTAGGTGATGTCATTTTTTGTATGATTACTGCTTGGTTGTGTTGAGGAATATTATTTTCTTTATCAAAATTTTTTAAAATCATTTGGTTAGTTTTTTTTTATTTTTTTAGTGGAAAAATCAAATATTATACTGTACCTCCTGAAGAAAATGATGACAATGTTCATATAAGTTCAGCTATAGTCAGTGAAGTCGCTAAAGAATTCGATTTGGATAGTTTTGAAGCAATGGAAACTGATGTCTTGAACAAAATAGAAAAAGAATCCTCATCTAAAACAAATGCTTTCGTTCTTGATAGCTTAGGTCCTGTAGATTCAGTTGAAGATATGGAAGATGATGTGGGAGATACAAATTTGGTAAGAATATCTTCATTTTGAAATATCTGATTTTTCTATTCAAAGGTTTATCATTATATTTCTAGTTAAGTGAGAAACTTAGCATAACTACAACTAAAAAGACCAAGACAAGAAAAAGCGAACCTAGATCTAAAAAGGTTGATCCTGAGATGGCATTAGAGGGAAACCTGAAGCTAAATCAAATTAAGAAAATGCAATTCAAGAAAGAAAAAAAGGAGAGGAATAGAAGAGCCAAAGTTTCCCTGCAGTTGGCCACAACTTTAGAAAACTTTTCGTTGAATACAGATAAAGATATGTCTGTAGAGAGTTATGACTTTGATGCTGATTTCACTCCAAAATGAAGTGTGTAAATAATATACAACCATGTTTATTGTTTTTCATAAGATATAATAAAATTATTGTACAAAAAGACCCATTGTAAGCTCATTCATATAAATCAATTGCAGGTACGTAATCAGGTAAAATTTCCCAAACCTTCTCTCTCCATTTCCTTTTCTTCTGCTCTTTTGCTTTTTCAAGTTGATTGACTGCTTTCAGTGACTTCCATTGATAAAAATAATGGAATAAAATTCTCCTACAACAGAAATATTGAACGTTAGTATTTGAACATTGAGTTTATTATGTTTCACCTGTCATAATGTTTTTTGGCAGTTTTCAAATTTTTTACTTGTAGTATAAATTGTGTACAGACATAACGGTGCCAGTTGATGAATGAATTGCTGGCGAGGCGAAAATCGTATAAATCTTCAGCTACTTGCATATTTCTGGTAGATTCCAAACAATGCTAAAAATTAAAACAACTTTCATAGATTCAATAGTCACTGTCTGGAATAGTCAACAGTATATACTCATAGTCGTTTCAAATATTTGAAGACTGTTCCAGTATGAACTCTGGTTTATCTGACCACGAGGATATTTCATGTAAGATGACCTTTTTTAAAAAGCTGACATAAAAGCCACCACAAGGTAGAATCTTCAGAAAAAATAATTATAATAGGATTTCACAACCATGTGCTGATCCAAATTGGAGTAGAACTCTAGAATCCGAAAATCCCCTTGACGGATTTCAAAAATTTGTTGAGCAAAACTTTGAACAGTGCCTTTCTCATTAGAATAATGATAGAAAAACAAAAAAACCTTGGCTAAACAAAGGTCTCAGAATATCTTCAAAAAACATGCGCTCCTTGCACCAAATCAGAAAACGTACCCAGAGATAATATAGATTTCATTAATGACTGTAATAAATATAGAAACGCAGAATAGTTATAAAAAGGTCAATAACATATATTACTTTAGAAGAATAGCCCAAACTCAAAATAATCAAAGGGAAACATGGGCCATTATAAATGTATTAAGAGGAAAAGGCAAAGCTTATCCATTAAAAACAAACTTGAAATCAGATGTTCTCAATATATTTTACTCCTTAGTAGCAGAAAAACTGTCTGGAAAAATAACTGTCAGAAATGATCCATTGGCATCTCTAAATGAATAAACTTTTCTAAAACCCACCGACATTCACAAATTATAAGTTTCCTCTGAAATAAAAAATAAATTTTCCGGTTGGTACAATAAATAAAATAAATCATTGAAGAATTACCTGACACTGCCCTAAAAACTTTTGCAGACACAATCAAATTTTCTTTTTCTCAAGGATCATTTACTTCACGTTTATAATCTAAAAGTCATTCCAATATATAAAGGAGCAGATCTCCATCTATCTGCCAATTTCACACCGATTTCATTGCTACCCACCATATCAACAATAATTCAAAAACTAGTAAAAAATAGAATAACAACCTTTCTTAAGAAATTTAAAATATTTAGCCTCAATCAGTTTGGCTTTCATTCAATCCAATCTGAATGATCGAGAAGTAGCTGCAGCAGTGTTTTATGACTTATCTAAAGCTTTTGGCTGAATGAATCATGCACTGCATTGTCCTGGTTCAAGTCATACCTATCTGAACATCGCCAAAATGTCCTATTCGATATGACTGATTCCAAAGAATGTGTTGTTTACTCTGGTGTCCCGCAGGGCTCCGTTCTTGGGCCGCTTTTATTCCTGCTTTATGTCAATGACTTGAACCATTAAGACATACAGAGTAAATTCACCATATTCGAGCATGATACAACAATTCTCTGACATAACAAACCACCCACAAATGTCTGAACAAATAAACACTGATGTAAAAAGAGTGAAAGAATGGTGTGTGATGCAAATCTATCACTCAATGTTATAAAACAAACATTGTCTCATGGAGTGTGACATTGAGAAATTTTCAAATAGCCCAATAGTATTTTTTTAAAGAAACCAGTAGTGTCTGGCCATCACTTTTATCTCATGCCAACATTCTTTTGGGTTCTTAAAGAAAATTTAACTTTTTTCAATTGTTGTTTCTTACCTAGTAAAGAAATATTTAGACTTAAGTCTAATCTTGAAAACTCAATTTTGATTCCACTAAAAACAAATTCAAAATACTTACTTACCTCTTGCCAAATTTTCAAGGCCCTTTTTAAAATTTTATATTCGAATTGGGCATCAGCCATTTCATATTTTACTGTATATAAACTTTGTATAGCACTGGTCCAACAACTAAAACTGTCTCTGAGGAGTTTTTTGTCATAACTTTGACAAGCTAAAAGATATTTTTCCTTGCTCTTTTGCAAATTATTCCATAACTTCTTGAAACATTGTTGAATGAGTAGTTTATTATAGAATCCTGTTGCTTTGTTGAAATTTTCCATATCTCTTTCTTTGCTTGCCTGTCTTACTTTTTCTATTTCTAGTTCCTTCTTTCTCCTCTCCCTTAATGTTGCTAAATTTCTCTTTTTTTCTTCGTCTTCTAGGGTTCGTTTCTTTTCAATAGCTTCCTCCAATATTCTTTGTCGCTTTTCTTCAATTAAGTGTTTCCTTTGTAAAATTATTTCACGATTATGTGCCCTCTCTAAAGCTCTCTGCTCCATTTTTTGGACAATCTTTGGGGCTTGGTGACTATTTATTTTGAACCTTGGTTCCTCAACTGAAATGACAGGTACTTTACATTTAATTTTTTCTGAACAACTGGAGAAAATTTCTCTGATATCAATTTTGGTATTCTCAGTTGACTTGAGTAAATCCTCCCGGATGATTCCAAGTTTCAACTCATCAATGATTTTATTTTGCTCTTCTAATTTTGCCTTCTGCATATCAATTATGTTTTTTTGTGCATTGAAACGGTTTTTATAATTACTGCAAGGTTTTGAATGACTTGCTTCCAATTTTAGATCATTGAATCCTACTTCGTTTGAATGTTCACTTGACTCAAATTTATTTTTATTGGAGTTCCTGTTTATTTCGTTTTGCTTGCATTTCTTTAGGTTTTTCATAAAATTGTCTAATTTTTCTTCCTCATTATTTTTTTTCTGGATCACCTCACGTGTTTCCTTTTTCGTTTTTACTGCTTTTCTCCATAAATCGAAATACTTTTTGTGAAAATGTGTATTATTATCATTGGAATGATTTGAATGAACATATTCGGGAATGTGTGAGTCACTTTTTTGTAATAAACCGCTGATTAATAAATTTAAATTTTCATCTTTATCCTCTTTAGTTTTACAATTATTTGAATCAATATTGGACGGTTTTGTCTTGGGATTAGGCAGGTCTTTCCAGAACATATCATCTTTCCAGTCTAAGTAATTCTTACATTCTCTTGTAATTGTTCCTGCGTTGGTTTTGCATCTACTATGTACTGTGGATAAGGTAAAATTTGCAATTTTCTCCAAATGTTCGTTCAGTATCACCCTGTTGAGTTTCAAAAACGAAAAATAACGCAAAATTGACTAATATACAGATACCGTACCTCTTTGCCTCTAAAATCACATCTTCACATTTGATGGGATTGTTGTTTTGGTTGTAGTTTTCTCGGTAAAACTCTAATTTTTTTAAATCCTTTGTCATATTTTTCTGTTTGATTTGTGAATATTTGTATTGAAATTCTTCCAGAAATACGTCTGGTTGCCTTGGAGATTTCAAATATTCCGCCAAAAACGCCAATTGACAGATGTCAATTGTTGGTAGAGTGGGGAGGGAAAGAAAATCAATTCTTCACGCGTTATTGGAAAACTGTTTCTGTTAGTTTTCTTCGTACAACTATAATTTTTTTTTTAATCCTCTGTCATGTTTGTCTTTATGATTCCAATGAAATGATTCCAGAAAAATGTCTGGTTACCTTGAAAATTTCAAATATTCCGCTAAAAAGGCCGAATGACAGATGTCAAATGTTCGTGGGGTGGGGAGGGAGAGAAAACAAGAAAATGGTGGCCGTCTCGAAGGTAAGTATGGGTCTATTTTTAAAAATCACATTTGATGTGAATACTTTGACCTTGATGAAAATACCTTGATTTTTTTTTGTTAGAAATTATTGTAATTTATTTGAACCAGATATTCACTTTGGGGACTTATTTTTAATGAAATTCTACAATAGTACCATATTCCCTCTTCCTTTCCCACAAAATGGATTCTTCCTAAAATGGACACTATTTTGATACCACTGACATAATACAAAATGTTTATAAATAAACTGCAAATTTATTCAATTTATTCAATATGGATGTTTTTTTAGGCATGAATTTTATATCTATAATAACGTGAACCCGAAATGGACACTATAATAGAAGGGCACCAGGATGACAGGGGTCAAATACAAGATCTCAATATCGTGGGGACTGCTAGTTGGAGTAACTCAGCTGAGGAAATCCCTAACAATAACTCTACGCTTTTGTATATAGCTGTAAGTAAACATGATTATTTGAAAAATAATATATATATTTTGTTTTCAATTCATTCAGGTTGAGTATGTTAAAGATTACAAAATCAACGACAACATGACAAACCAGCCTGAAGTTTATACAGATTTCAATCCCCATGTTAGTCCTCTGGACCCAAATATGAGTTCAGTAGCAAGATACAGTCCCGTATATAATGAGCCTTCCACAGAATACAATCCGGTTGTTATTCATCATTTGGTCACACAGGACGGAACAGTGCAAAACGAGCAGTTCATTAACAATTTAAGTGCTGCTTCACTTGGAAATATCCCGACAGTTCTTTGTAATAACGATATTAGAGAGGTGGGAAATGAATATCTACAGATGGTAGACCAAAATGGATCGGATATGAATCCTAATGCAGATAATCTTCACTTGGTGCCTGAAAGAGAACAAGAAGTAGAGCTACTGATCACTGACGAAGCAACAGGTAAATTATTTTGATTTTTTTTATGAAATGTTACTATAAAATTGTTTTTTTCTTCAGGTATTTCCTATAGTGTGAATGCACAAGAACTTTTAGTTGAACGTTGTTTACAAGATGATCAACAGCTTCTAGAAGCCCTGGCGCCTGATCCCATTCTTGAATCTGATCTTCTCACTCTTGATGATAGAACTCTGAAGTCGGAGTTGAATGATGATATTGATATGACTTCGAATGGAGTGACTTCAGTTGACCCACAAGTTGTGGAAAAATATATTAGTAGTTTAACCAGTAGTGATCTTGACAAGACTTTGGGGTCTCCAAATACTTTCAAAATGGAAACTAGACAGAATAGAAGAAGTGAATTGGATCCTGAGGAACAGTTATGTAAGAATTTCTGACTAGAGGTTTAATAATAATAGTAATAGTCTTTATTGGAAAACAAAAAGATAGTTTGACCAAAAGGCGAAGTTCAAATCTGAAGTGCAAAACACAGCAGCTTTGTTAATATCAATGAAATATATAAGTAGGAAGAATTTTAAAAAATTCTTACATAGAAAAATTTTTCCATAACACTAAAGTGATACTTTTAACTTTTTTAGCATAAGGTAAAAAAGTCAAGTGTGCTTAAAAACATTGACTGTGTGTAATAGCTATTTGTCCACTTAGAAATGTGAAAAAGTGTAGAATACCTTCAGTAGATATACCAAACATAAATCAAGAGGAAACAGTACAAAAACTGAAAAAGATGACGTAAATACCATACAAATAGAAAAGTTATTGGGTATAGCCCTCAAACTGTTGTATATTAACCTCAAAGGAAAGGCGTATTTATTTGCTGACGACAGAGTATTTGGGAAATGACGAGGAAATTAATGAAAAAATATTAAATGAAATGAATATATTATCACCATGGCCCTGTTTCCATAAATTAACGTTGAATTATTCTAAATCTTCATACATGTACATATCAAAATTACTTTTAACTCCGATTTTTATAAAATTCCCATTTGTTTCAACAATGATGTAATCAAATAAAACCAAATAAAATACCCCAGTGAAATGAAAATTTTGGGTTTATATTCCTTCTAAGTAATAAATATAATAAATAAATATATTGATCAATATTTATCATGGCCTACACATATTGAGAAAGAGGATATCTTCAGTTATTCAGGTTCTCTATAGAATCTTATTTTAAGATCCGTTGAGGTTTAGAAAATGCATATATTTTTCATTGATTTACTCAAAATTACAATGTTTAATTTCAATATGGGGAACTGCCAAATCATGTCCACTCAAACTACTAAAAATTCTCCAAAACAAATCAATAAAATGTATTTTCTATTTAGACGATCGTGAACCAACTATAAATTTTATAAACCCCAAAGACTTTTTGATATTAGTTCCTTATATAAATACAAAATATCTTTGATAGTTTTTTCTGTCAAAAATAAACTGAAACATTCCAATTTAAGATTAACGGTAAATCAAATTAATCATAGTCATTCAACAAGGCAAGCTTACTAAACTGTTTATTTTTAATATTTAGTTAATTTTTAATTTTACAAGCTTTGTCAATAAGAATTTGTTTCTTCGACAAAAAAATATGTTTTTTTCTCTCTCTAATGATTTATCTCTAATTCAAGTTAAAACAGATATTGGCAAAAGATCTATTTATCATAATGGTTTGTTCAGTATAATAGTTTACCCAAGTTTCTCAAACTCACAAAAAGTTTAACAGCTTTCAAAAGTAAATTGAAGAAATATTTATGAACATTATAATATTTCATTCTTTTAATATTCATATAATAATAATGATAATAATTTGTCTTTATTCATATTGTCAAATATTTAGCAATACGTTGACTTAGGGTAAATTAAATTAACAATATGAAAGGGCGAAATTCAGTCGCCTTTATCCGAAGATAATGGTGACTGCTCTTCCATCTACCTTATTCATTTCCCTGTCACAAATCATTCTGCTTATTCATCATGTATGTATGAATTACCAATATTTTCAATACACCTGTTTAATATTTCCCTGTTATCAACATATTTTTGTTTCTTGGGAACGATAAACATTATTATTATTATATTGTAAATATGATGGTCATTTGAGTTTGAGTATCGAAGATATCATTATAAAATTCTTCCAAGAAAAAAATTATGTCAATTTTTCAAACCAATTTAGAAGTTAATACCGCTTGAACAATACCACTACTATAATATTTAGTCGCATTAGTAAATATGACAGGTGGTGCATGAAATGATAATATTTTTTTTCAGTATCTTGCGTTTACAGTATTACAGACAGGCCAATTTTGTCAAGAGCTCAAGCATCTCTTCCTGAAACTTATTTGGTTATTAGTAAAGTTGGTGAAGGTATGTAGTAAGTGAAAGGTAGAGTTTACACAAACATTCCTCCTTTTTTAGAAGATGCTATTTTTGCTAAAAAGGCAATACCAAAAAGAACACAGTTTGGACCCCTTGAAGGAGTCTTGTTATTACACAATGAAACAAATTCCATCATATCTGATCAAGAAAATTTGTTGTTATTTCTTATCAAAAGTGAAGGAGTTGTATATAAAATAGATGTATCTGATGAGAGTAAGCATTATTTATAAAATGTGATTTTTAAACAATTCACTGACCATATTTCCAGATACTTCGAATTGGATGAGATTTGTTAGACGAGCTCATACCTTTGAAGAGCAAAACCTTGTTCTGTCCCAGGAAAATAATGCTATATATTTCACATCTACCACAAATATACTGCCTAAACAAGAACTCAAGGTATTTTCCATTCAGTTTTTTATAAAAATATAGGGTGATTTTTAACTTTGCAATATTCATTTATTATTACTATATTCAAATATTTTTCTTTAAACAATCCAATTAAATTTAAAAATTGTTTCAGGTGGGCTATAGTGGTGCATATGCCGAACTTTACAACTTACCGGTATTGAAGCCCCGAGAAGAACGTACCTGGCCTTGTTATGAATGTACATTGAAATTCGAGTGTTCTGAAGAGTTACAGAAGCATCTGAACATTCACGATGACGAGAGAGAAATACCAAACCCAAAAAAAAGTTGTTCAGAAGTAAAAAACGGTTCTTCAAGAGATATCAGACCGAAGCAGTTGAATGTAATATTTGCCAGGAAATATTTTTTCAGTACAACTACAGCTTCCTCAAGCTTCACGTTATTCAGAAACATGGGTTTACCAAAGGATCTGTTGAAGATTGTTTCACCATAGTTTTGTAAGTACATTTACAAAATTGTTATCTTATTGAAAGGAAAACTTTGAATAATTTTTCTCAACTGTCAACAGTATCTGTTGACTATAAAGCGTGTTCCGTTTCATGCATTCATCGCATCACTGTTGCAGACATAATTAAGCATTCCGTTTCAACTAACATTGACGTTGTGGGTTGAATCGGAACGATTTTTGCATGCGTGGTGCATGCCGTTTCCCGCAGATGTTGACATTTATCACTTTATCAGTTAACCAAATTCTTATGTAACAAAAACAAATCTGTTAATCTAGTAAATTAATTAATATGGGTAGAACGAAAGTGTTAATGGCAAGAGTAGGAAGCGAGCATTGTGAAAATGAGAGTAGCTCAGATTCTGGAACAAGTGATAGTTATGAGGATAATATCGTCTGTCTTGCGTCTGTCCCACGCCAAAACCGCGAATATGCTAATTCCAGGGTTCGGACTTCAATATGTAAAATACTAATTTTCTACCAAAATTTTCCATGCCAAACTTACGAAAGTGCTATCAGGTTGTCTACTGTGAACAAGAGTGAATTCGCGAATGTGAAAACTTACCTAGGTTTTCAAAGAAAGAAGCACGAATATTCTTAAAACTCTTTTCATTCGAAATGGCAAATTGCACATTCGTGGTTTTGGCATGAGACCGACGATATGATGTTAAATGAATTGACGATTTTTTCTTTCATTGTACACTAAGTCAAATGTGATAATGCACGATACTTGACACTTCATCAAATATAAATTTAAACTTTTAATTCGGTTTGTGACGTTTCTGTTTGAACATGACACCACAGACAAAAAACTGTTTTGACTTTTGAGTTTGACAGATCTAACTTGGATCGCATTCATCGCTGCTAGACGAACGGGCAGTAGTTCATGCACTTCCGATGTCTCAAGGCCAAAGAGGGGGGTATAAAAGTGGGCGTGTCAATGCGCTCCCAATGTAGGAAACGGAACGGTCGTATCTCCGAGCAATAGATAGATAGATAGATAGATTTATTTAACAACGTATACAATTACAATTGTTTGCTGCAAGTCAGAAAAATTAAATATAAAATTATGTCGTCAGCATTTCTCCGACAAAATAGACAGATTTAACAATACAAGATGCAATCAATACAATCACACAGCAAATACAATTTACAATAAAATCGCAACAAGATAGACATATTTAACAATACAAAAAGCAATCAATACAATCACACGTAAAATCAAAATTTACAATAAAATCATACCTACATTTAGATCAGAACTAACAGTATATACACACCCATAGTCATAAATATATACATATGTTTTGGGACAATAAAAGTAAGTACTTATTATGTGCGTTTTTGTGAAAAAGGTGTTTTGATAAATATCTTCGACACTATAGAAACAGTATAGCAATAAAAAAGTCCTGAGTTTGTTTTTAAAACATTCTGGACGGAGATTTTTTTATGTTTTCTGGTAGGTAATTATAAAGATCCAAGTCGGGAGAGTTTCTCTGACACTTGCTGAGTCTGAATCGGGGTTTGACCAGCCGATTACAATTTCTAGTATTGTGAGCGTGAATTTCCGAATGTTTAAGGTAACGATCTTCGTTTTTGTGAATTTCTAAGAGTGTTTTATAGATATAGACTGATGGAAGAGGCATCACTCCATTTCTGATAAATAGAGGTTTACAGCTGTCCCTAAGCCCAGCGTTGCAAATTATTCTCAATACTCTTTTTTGGAGAATGAAAATTTTCATTGCGTGTGAGGAGTTGCCCCACAAGATGATGCCATATTCTAATTTGGAGTGAAATAGGGCAAAATAGGTTTTCATTAGTGCATCTGTACTCATCATGGCACGGAGTTGTCTGAATGCAAATAAACTTTTGGATAGTTTGCCTCTGAGGTCTTCAATGTGAGCTGACCATGAAAGATTGTCATCTAAGATTATACCAAGTAATTTGGCACTGGAATTTTCTGAGTTATATATTTTAGATGAGAAAGTTATATATTGATTTTTATCATGCCCTACAATGGATGTCTGTTTCCGAACGATGGCTCTATTTGGCGATGATTTTTATATTTAAAATTGTCAATAACTTAGCACCAATATATTTTCAACAATGTATTTGCTTCAACTCAGATATTCATGATTACAATACCAGATCTATTAACAACATTCACCTAACAAAAACGAACAAAAAAAGGTCGATGAATTCATTATTTTACAAAGGATTTGATCAGTTAAATAAATTACCCAATAAAATAAAAAACGTGCAGTCTCTTGCTATATTTAAAAAGAATATTATCGAATATATAAAGTCTTTTAAATGATTTCCTTTCTATTTATTTATATTAAAACATGTGTTATGTGAGTATCATTATTGTATTGTGTGTGTATTAATATGTTTGTGTATATATATATATATGTATATATATATATATATATATATATATATATATATATATATATATATATATATATATATATATACGAATACATTTATTTTAATTCACTGCAATAATATGTTAAGAGTATAATTTTGTAATTTTCTATGTTATTTATGTTTGTATATTAGGGTTTTCCTATTTCCAATAAAGTATTATAATTATTTATTTTAAGTTTATTTGTTAGGAACCAGGAGGAAGCCTTCTCTTCTGCTACCCTGGATTCCATTGTCAATTTTCTATATCTTTGTTCCTCGATACCAGTGACGTGTCGTCAGCGTATTGTATGCATTGTACAGGTTGCATAAAGAAGTTCAAGTCATTCACGAAAATGAGGAAGAGGAGAGGTCCGAGTACCGAACCCTGAGGAACACCATATCTTACTGTCATTATGTTGACAATTGATAATTTCCAGACACAATTTGCTTTCTTCCGCATAAATACGTTTTGAAGATCTCGAGGGCAACTCCCCTCACACCATAAAATTCCATCTTTTCTAGAAGAATGTCATGGGAGACACAGTCGAAGGCCTTTGAGAAGTCACACAAAGTGATAGCGACATAGAGATGCTATTTCTATAAACACAACACACATTTGTTATGAAAGCTCCATAACACTATCCTTTGTTACAGATTGTGGGTGAGGGGTAAAACTCCGAGTTCGGAGGGGAGGATTTGTTATTGTTATGATATTCGAACGTAAGCGTAGAACCAGTGGCGTGCTAATACATTTTCTCATGTGTCATTTTTAATTAAAAATATATATAATTAGACACGGTCGGTGCAGAGAAATTTGTTCTCACATGAATTGGTATCGATAGGAGACCACATGCCTGGTTAGAAAGCACGTGTGTTATCAAGATGTCAATCCTGACGTCTAATGCTTGGCGGAAGTGCTGTAGGTTTCCCTAAGTTGAAAAGTGAATGCGCTACCAATAATTTCTGAGTTACCCCGGAGCGCCACGGCAAATAATAGCCGCCATGTACCCTGACAGGCTATGCCTTTGAGTACACTCTACAAGTGTTGTCAGTAGAGAGTAACATATTTTAATAATATGAATAGCTACAAAAATAAGTGACAATTGTAAATGACATGAGAATTGTTGAAACGCCATGCCTACTACCATTGCATACACTATCTTTCCTACGATCTTTTGAAAATTGACTTTTATTCGTCAATTGTGAACACAGAAAGATAGTGATTATTGCTGTGTGGCAATATAAACTAAATTGTTTCAAAGCAATGAACACTTACTTTTGATGGTTCTATCAATCAAAAATACTGTATTGTGTGAAGAATTAGATTATTGCTGATAAAGCATAGAATGAGGTCATAAATACTGAAAAAATAAATGAAAGTGCTGAAGTAAAAAAGTCAAAATATCCAAATCTTTGAATCACATTAGTAAACTATACCAAACACTTTATATACGATATACATGAATTATAATACACATAAGAGTTTACGCATAAACTATAATACACATAAGAGATTACATTCAAATTTATGATGAAAGTGTATCATTGAAATACGCATTCAAAGTGTAGTAAGCTAGAGCTCTCTAACTATTTTTCTGGTGTTTTTTTTTTTAATTCAGGTTATTGATATTCTGAGGCAGATGATTGAAATTTTTTTAGAGTTGTTAAAAAGTTATTTCTTAACTTGTGTGGAGTTAGGAGGTAGCGATCGATATTACAAGTCTGTCGGTAGAAAATCGATAATTTCTTTTGTAGTTATTATTTAACTTCTTGCATCTCATTGAAGAAATTCAAAGAGGTATCTCCCGAAATTAGGAAGGAGTGTGGGCTCCCTCAAGAGATTAAAAATACTGCTCAATTAGATTTCAAATCTGCGATGATTCACAGTGTTCCATTCACAGTAAAGAAGTTTATGGCCACGTCCGGTTTCACCAGAAGCGATACGTCATTGACAACATTCCAGGTCGATTATTCATATTGATATGTGTGATATTCCGTGTATATAAAATTTTATTCAAATGAGATTATCGAAATCTTCTGATGAACGGATAATCTACGTTATAATCCATGTATGTCGACAAAACATTCCAATACCCATTAGATATAACTAGTGGCTTATGATTTGAATCTGGTTAATGAAGAGTTGAGTTTGCTTACTTACTTTTTAGTATACCTACATTTCAACAAGTTTTTCCCTAATTATTGAAAGGTGATCGTTCAGTCGATTTACATAGTAACATAGTTTTTTACAGCTATTTCAACAAATAGTGTATTTTTGTCTCAAAATCGGGATGAAAATGAGCAAATTCAATAAAAATCTACTCATTAATACCAATGAAAAGGTCAACCATGGTTTATGCCATGATTATCATGCTGCGACGCCTATGGTTTGATTTGACAAGACGACAAATAAGTCGAAAACGGACGTAAACAAACATGATCGCCAAGTTAAGAGTGAATATAATGCGGAATTCCAACCTGGACACCGAGTGCAAACGAATATATCCGACAATGCCCTTTTTATCATGAGTCTGGCTGAGATGTTTGTAAACAACGTCGGGTATGTTGCTTTCGAAAAAGAGACAGAAAAGCCCTCTCTATATCTTTTATTGCTCGGAGGGTCATATGCCCATCATGTCCTCAATGCATGAAACGGAACACGCTTATAGTCTCATAGGTTTTTGAAATTGACACCCATTTCTCTCTCATAGGTTAGGTTGCTGACTTGCCATATTTGATATAATTTGAACTTGAGTAAAAGCTTTTGCATCTGGTGAACTATCTGAAGAATTATACTAGTGGGTACAAAACACTGGTGATTCATAGAATACCACTATCAAATCTTGTAAATAATTGATAAAGATAAATATGTGCATTGTAGAAAATAAGAGTCAGCATAAAAATGTGAATTATGGTGTACCACAGGGATCTGTGTTAGGACCTGTGCTATTCCTGATTTATATCAATTCCATTTCTTTTTTGAAATTGAAAGGTGCTCTGAAATTATTTGCAGCTGAAACAACTATCATTTATTAATTCTGGACCAGATCTAAAATTCATTGAAAGTGATATAAATTATGATATTTCTAGAATACTCTCATGGTTACAACTTCATAAATTAACACTAAATTTTTCTAAATCCTCATACATATTCATATCGACAAAAATAATGAGAAATACCTTTCCACCTATAGAATTTGTAAATAATCATATATCGATGGACTAAACTGTAAACCAGCAAACTCCACTTTTTAGTGAAATTGGATTTTGTTGCCGTCTTCTAGGGAAAATTGAAATCTATAGTTTGGTTTACAGATTCCTTTAATTCGCATCACACGTATAATTGTTGACTCCGTGGGTTCAAATATCAACAATGTAAAACGTCTAACTCCTGTGACAGAAGCCATTTTTCATTGTGCTACTCAAGGTGTTCCAAGACTCCCTCAGTTTCACACTGAGTCTCCCAAACAGTTTTTTTTGTTTCCTGTAAAATATGCATAATTGGAGATAGCCGGTTTACACTTTAAGCCATCAATATACAAAAATTGTATAACATTTCTGGGTCTTTATATTAATGAAATCCTCAGTTAGCAAAAACACATAGAAGTGATCCGTAAAAAAATATCACCCATAATTGGCATTGTTAACAAAAATAGAGGGTACTTGGGAAGAAAAATTCTGATGAACATTTATTTCAGTTTCATATATTCCAGATTGCAGTATTTAGTTTTTATATGGGAATCTGCTAAAGCTTCTGTATTGAAACCACTTAAAAAACTTCAGAACAAATCAATCAAATGTATATACAAATTACCTCATCTAGAACCTACTGAAAATTTATATAGACCAAAAAAAATTATTAAATTTGGATTCTCTTTATAAAATGGGAGTATGTTCATTTATTCATCTTAGTAGAATAAAAAAGAAATACACAAGTTTGAATCTTCATGACAACATTCCAATTCATAATCATGGAACAAGAAACAGCAGACTGATAGAATCAGGACTGAAATTGGAAGAAAAGGGATAATGCTTAATGGTATACTCATTTATAATAAACTACCAAGCACTGAAAAACATGAAATGTTCCTTAAAATTCAAGCATAGATTGAAACAGTATTTTTTTAAATGAATCCAATTTGACAATTTATTATATTATTACTTTCTTTTTATTTTGTTCATTTATTTACTATTTTTCATTTTGAATATTTCCCTAGTATAAGCAGCCTATGTTTCTTGGGAATATTTTTTTTTTCCTTGGTGTTTTGGCATCGACTGCTATGGTCATTAGCCATGTGTTCTGGGTAGGCCTTGTTACTAACTCCATACGCCACCTTAGGAGCAGCACTGTTAATTGGAACGCAACAGTGAATCGTGCAGGACTCACCCCAGTCGAGCCACGAGATATAAATAATTTAATCGGTCAAACTAAATTAAAAAATCCCAGCCGCAACTGGGGCTCGAACTCCGGACCTTTCGTCTCGAAGTCGGCCTCTCTAACCACTGCGCCACGATTAATATTATTATCACTCAAAATACGATTATTTTTGTTATGCTCATCCTGAATTATTGTTATCAAGTTACAAATCAAGTATCAAGCCCCAAATTATAAACAAAAGAGTTAAGTTATATTGACAAAATGACAAATCACTTGTGTCGTTTGTACAACAAAGATAGATATGTGATATGTTGTTCTTGTTCTAGCACAGTATGCGTTCGGGTTGTTGTTGATGCAAATTGTGAACTAGAAACAAAACCCTATAAAATTCAAAACCCAAAATTTCAAAAATCATTGAATAGTTTCTGAAGCGAATTTGAAAAAATCATTAGAGAGAGAGAGAGAGAAAGAAAGAGAGAGAGATAAAGGAAAGGACTTTATTGTCCATGAAATCAACTTCTTATTGACAAAGCATGCTTACAATTCAAATAAGTAAAAAACAATCACATATCAGTTAAGAAATTAACACATATCAGATGCAAAATCGGTTGACAGAAAAGTTGACAAAATACAAATAAAATCATAGCAGAGTTTCACTGTAAAATTCTCAAGATTATAATGCTTTTTTAATTAGAGTTTCTTTCATTGTTTTTCTGAATTTGTAGTACACTTTCTCATGAAACTTTGTCATTTTCTATTTACTGTCTCTCAAAGAATTTAATATCTTACTATGGGTTTCATCTTCAAAATTCTAAATAATCTAGCACCATCTTATTTTCAAACATATTTGGTCTTTTGAAGAGATGTCCATTCATACCCCACCAGAAATTGTGACGATTTTCATATCACCTGAACAAACCGCAAAATAACAATGAGTACTCCGTTTTTCAAAGGTTTTCAAGAGTTTATTCAACTACCTTATACAATAAAAAATAATCCTCATTAAAAAGCAGGGAAGTTAACATCATTCGTATTGCTAATTATGTTTTATATGTATGTATGTTTATGTTTGTAGATTGTATATGTTTTTAGGTGTTTGAAGTGTAGGATTTGTTACATATATGTATTTATTTTATTTTTATCCAAAATTTTATCTCATACACAGCATGTCAGCATCTTTTATATCATGATTAAAATCATCTCTATATAATTATACATATTGTCGTGACTTGGGGTTGATTCACGACTAACTAGGTAGATACTGATCATTCATAGATTTAAAACACTTCAGAAAAATATAAAAACATTTATTTTACTATGTACAAATATGAGATTACGACGATTGAATTAAATGAAGGAATTAATGAATTAAATAATTAATGAATCTCTCCTAGACTGGTTACTTTTATATAAATTATTTTAGAAAGATCTATACTTACAATACATATTGGCTCAAACAGTTTAGGAACATTTTCCATTTATTTACTATCGAATCTTCCAAACTCCCCCCATAGCTGCGGGCACGGCAGAACTCTAAACTCGACTCGACTACCAGATCGAACTATCAGTGGCCTTTTTGAAAACTCTTGTTTATGTTCTGTTGAGGACAAGTTGTGTTTCAAAATAAAATATCTTCGCTCACGTACTGAATTGTAGAAGGTAAAACGGTTACCCACGTATTGAATGATAATGAAATATTTTAATGTACAGGATGTTCGATATATTTTTGACTTGGGATTTAACTTGTGTAGATACGGTTGCAACTTTCCACTTCTTGTCAACCTCCATTATGAAACGAGCAGCAGCTGTTTCAGCAGAGAAAAATTAAATTCGTAAATATTCCGGTTTGGGCAATTTTTATTGTTTCTATCCAGTGGCAATAGAAACATTTTGACCACATGCGTTAGAACTAATGAAAGAAGTTGGGAAAAGAATGATGAAATCTACTGAAAAACCAAGATCATACTCCTTGATTCAGCGAATTAGTTTAGCTATTCAGAGAGGCAATGCCGCTCCAGTTATGGGCACACTTCCCAATTCCAGAAAATTAGATGAAATTTTCTTCTACCCACAAAAACAAGGTCTTCACGGATTTGAAAACAATCAGGACAAAAATCAAAAATACTTTCTTCCTCCAATCTTCTGCGGACAGTATGAGGATCCCTGTACAAATGAACAAATTTGATATTGTTCCTGCACTGCCAGTTCCCAGTACTACAGAAACTACTCCAAAATCTCTCGTTCTACATGGGTTGAAAAATATTGGTAACACATGCTTTATGCATAGTATTATCCAGTGTTTATCGAATACAAGATGGTTATTGGAGTATTTGAACAGAGATGCTTACACAAGGGATATAAACACTAATGTATCTAGGGAGGGGGCATTAATCAAAGCTTTTGCCGAGGTGATCAAGGAACTTTGGTCAGAAGATTCGTCAGATAGAGTTGTTGATACAGTCGCATTGAAAAGTCAATTCCAAAGATTCGCTCCTCGTTTAATCGGTTATGCCCAGGAAGATGCTCAAGAGTTCTTACGATTCCTGTTAGAGGGTCTACATGAAGACGTCAATAGAGCAAAGGAGGAGCCGAAACCCAAAATGAGAGAGATAGACGAGAAATTAAGAAATAGTGAGAAGGCCCAAGAGTCATGGTCAAGATACTCAAGGACAGACAATTCCAAAATTGTGGATTACTTCGTTGGCCAGTTAAAATCTACATCAAAATGTACTTATTGTGGTCATTGTTCAGTATCCTTCGATCCTTTTTGGGATCTTTCCCTCTAAATACCACGAATAACAGGTCAACTAAGACTATCACAATGTTTGGATTTATTCAAAAGGGAAGAATTTCTAGATGGTGACAAGAAGCCGACATGTGCGAAGTGCAAAGAGAGAAGGAAGTGTTCAAAATCCCTATCAATTCATAAATCCCCGAAAATTTTAATAATCCATTTGAAACGGTTTTCTTCAACAGAAAGATTCCGAGGGAAATTGAATGTCACCGTTGATTTTCCTTTAGAGGGATTGGACATTGTTAGACTTTATTCTGATTAATTCTAGTCGGCTCCAATTTGATACAACTACTGGATGACTTGTAATAATTGTAGATTAGATAGAGATTCTTTATTTAATTCTCTCGACACCATGAATACAATTCGATCATGACAATCATCATTGATTAATGTCAGACATCTGACATGACATCGCTTACTGTCCCATGTCACACCTCAAGTGTTGCCAAACTAAAATGACATTAGAATTACACTTGTGGTGCCACATCCTACATCCTTTTCCCTAAGTTAATATTCTTAACTATAGATCCATTCTCGGAGGAGGTCTGCTTATCCTACCTGAGGAAGTAATTGTACTTTCCTTCACTACTTGGTCCTCCGAGTCTGTATCTGTTTCAAATTAACTGTACTGTGAATTTGTTTCCGTAAAACTATCACTTTCGGTTTCTTCTCCACTTACACTTTCTTCCCTATTTCTAGCACTATTGTTCATTTCTGTCTCATCCCCTTTTTCATCTAGTTTAATATAATGTCTTACATCTAGATTTTTGCTTACACAAGATTTGTTTTCTATTGTTGGTGAATGCTGAAAGCAGGATGTGTCTGGAATAGCTTTAATGAATTTTCTATTTCTAACCAATATGGAACCATTCTCTAATTTTACCTTATATGCACGATTGTCTAACACTTCTAAAATTAGACCTGGGGTCCAGAAACTTTTGGGTTTGGTTTGTACATACACTTTGGAGTTAATTTTAATAGGAGCTAAGTCTGTAACTCCTGGTTTATTATAATATTTTTGTTGTTGTTGTTTAGCTTTTATTGATTTAATGTATTGAATTCTAGTTTTTTGTTTCAAAATATCTGAGGTACCTGAGATAGTGATTCTGAGTTTTCAACCAAACAGGAGCTCAGAGGGACATACATTACCATCTATTGGTGTATTACAGTAATGCAGCAAAGCCATTCTGATATCTTTCTTCTCCTCTAAGATTTTATAAAACATTTTTTTGATAGTTTGTATGTGCCTCTCAGCCATGCCGTTTGATTGCGCATAGGTTGGGGTAGAGCTCACATGATGAAATTGCCATTCTTTTGAAAATTGCTTGAATTGATGTGATGAAAATGGTGGGCCTTGATCAGAAACTAAGGTTTTGGGTATACCAAATAGAGCAAATCTGTCTTTCAATACACTAATGATTTGATCTGCAGTGGTGTTTTTATGCATATTAACAGCATCTGTATACTTTGTGTAATAATCTATTAATAGTAAGTATTTTTCACCGTTAACTTCAAATATATCACAACCCAGTTTACTCCAAGGAACTAATGGAATTTCATGGTTTTGCAGGGTTTCTTTATGCTGAGAATTTGAGTACTTCAAACAAAGTTGACAGCTCTCTATCATTTGTTTTATTTCATTACCCATGTGAGGCCAAAAAATTGAAGCCTGTGCCAATTGTATACATGTTTGAGCACCCAGGTGATTATAGTGAATCCTTTTCAACATTTCAGATCTCATAGAAATTGGAACTACCACCGCATTGCCTTTGAAGATTAAATCATTAACAATACATAAGTCGCTTTTGAAAGGAAGAAAACTTCTTACGGATTCATTTACTTTTTTATTATTATTAGGCCATCCCTCCAATATGATTTTTTTCAGTTCTTGTAGTTGATAATCCTTGTTTGTCTCTGCTTTAAATTGCTGAATTTTTTCCGGGGTAGCATTTAATTCATATTTTACTAAGCAAACATGAGACTGAATATCATTCTCTATCTCATCATAGGTATTTTCTTTTGAATATGCTCTTGACAGTGCATCTGCTAAGAGAAGCTCCTTGCCAGGTTTATAAACCAGGTTTATTTCAAATTTCTGAATTTGCATGAGCATTCTTTGCAAGTGGGCTGGACACTTGTTTAAAGGTTTTCTGAATATTGAAATCAGAGGCTGATGATCAGTCTCAACTGTTACCCTTTTCCCAAACACATATTGATAAAATCTTTCCAAACCAAAACAGATCGCCAACATTTCTTTTTCACTTTGTGCATACCTCATTTGCGTTTCAGTCATTGACTTGGATGCGTATGCGCATGGCAATCTGTCTTGGAGTAGAACAGCCCCTAGCCCTGACTTTGACGCATCAACAGACAGTACAGTGTCTTTTGTCACATCAAAAAATTGCAGTACTGGTTGTGATATTAATTTTTTCTTCAAATTATTGAATGTCGCTTCATGATGCTGCTGCTTTAAGAGGTCTCCGTTAAAAATTGTGGAATGAACTTACTCACATAAGTCAGCATTCCTAAAAGTCGTTGTATGTCTGTCTTATTTTGTGGTCGAGGGATGTCAAAAATAGCTTGAATTTTGGATTTACTTGGTTGTACCTCATTTTTCGTTATCACATGCCCCATATACTCAATTTTGTTTAAACCAAATTTACATTTCGACATGTTGAATTTAACACCATTTTCTACTGCAATTTTAAACACTTTCTCAAGTCTTGCATCATGTTCCTGTTTAGTTGTGCCCCATATTAAGATATCGTCAATGTAGACGTCTGTACCTTCCCCTGCAAATAATTTCTTGAATTTAGCCTGAAATACTTCAGGAGCAGATTTGATACCATATGGCATATTTAGAAATTTGTACTGCCCAAAGGGTGTACAGGTACATAAATCAGAGTAATTATGCTGATGAAAAAGTAGCTCCCTGTCGCTATAGTCTATATGCATTGTCTAATCATAGTGGGACTACCTACAGCGGACATCACACAGCCTACTGTAGACATACGTATGCGGGCACGTGGCACGAATATAATGACTCACAAGTGACCCCAATTCCATCCAGATCCATCGTGAGCGGAGATGCCTATGTTCTCTTTTATGAACAGGAAGGCACTAAATCTCATCTTTCAGATCTTTAGCTTTTGTTATGTTTCATTTCTATTTTATTATGTTTTATTGCTTATATGTTTTACTGTGGTTTTATATATTTTTATATATTATACATTAATTATCATTATGTTTTCAGATGTTCTTCTACCTTAAATGGATAGTTGTTTCATATATTTTATTTTAATGTTTATATCATATATCATCCTCAAATTCGTATAAGTATCTATGTATTTTTATTTATGTATTTTATGTTTATTAGGATACCTAATTAAATAAAGATCTACCTATCTATCTAATAACCCAAATCGAGGAGAATTCCCCATTTTATCAACTTTGATGTCTTTTTTGAAATTGGAAAATTATGGAATTGTGAATACTGAGTGATTTAATTTTAGAATATCGAAGTTGAGGTTCAGTTGGACAACATCTTATTTGCGAAAATTCGCGGTATCGAGGCGTTTTTTCAATCTTTTGGGACTGTCCGCCAACTAGAATGCACCAAAAATTGGGGTCAATGTTGCCACTAAATTTCCTATATTTTTGTTGAGTGATTCTAAAACAAATCAGATGTGAGGGTATAAATTTTCAGACAGGGTGTGTCCAAGTCATCCTTATAAAAATTTTTTTTTCAATAAAACAATGTTGTGTTTACGGGTTTTTATCGGCGATTTAACATAACAACATTTTTTCAGGAATTTCAGGTGTGACGTATGCGCTACAATTTTCAAATCTGAGGCTTTATTAAAAATACACAACCTAGAGCATGATCCAGACTCTTCTGATGAACAACGAAATCACGTCTGTCCAGGTTGTCAAAGGAAATACCCAACTCAACGACAGCTAGTTTTGCATGTAATGCAGCATGCTCTTCCCAAAAGTGTAGTGCAACCAGAAAGAGTCAAATGTCCTGTTTGTTATAAAATGTTTTCACAACGTGAAAGGTTGCAAGTAAGTATTTCCATGTTTTTTCTAATTAAAAAAATTTCAGGAAGCTAACAATATCGATTGATTTTTCAGAAACATATGCTGGTTCATGGTTCTGAGGAATCGAAACCTCTGCAATGCAAAACGTGTAAGAAGAGATTCCTCAACAACTCTGCATTGGCTTGCCACATAAAAACTCACTTTGCTGGAAAGAAAGTGTTTGAATGTCCCATCTGCAAAGAGAGTTTCGATCACGTCCTGAAACTCAAACTCCATGTTCCTATTCACTGTCACAACAACACCTTCACCTGTCCCTACTGCAAGAAGATATTTAGGGTGAGAATTGAAAATGTTCTAATATTTGTGATCCTGACATTAAAAGTAATATTGAATAACAGAAAAATCAAATCCTGAGTTTTTCGAAATATCAGATGCACGTATGAAGTCATGACTTCATATTTTCTGTTTAGAGTATTATTATAAATTTCTTCATTTAGCAAGTTGCTAATTAAAATTGTTACCTTGCATTGTATATACATATATGTCGGAGATTGATTATGAAAGGGTATTTCCTTCGTCAGGAGAATGCTATGCCTATAATGTAATTTGATTATTAAATTTAGTAAGATTTGTTATTTATTCTCTTCATGGGTTTTCTTCTGAGTTTATTGTGCCTGAAGGGTCCAGATATTCCGTGTTACACAATAATTTGGTTGTAAAATGAAGTTGTCTTCTGGGAAAATGATTACTTGAAGTTTTAAAGGAAGAGGAGAGGTTTTGGATTTCACTCTGGTTGATTTTTTTTATAGACACGCAGAATGTTTGCATATTGCCGTCCTGATCGCCGTGAATTCGTTGCCAAGTTCTAAACTTATCACCATTTAGCTACTCTGAAATATTGATACTATTAATTGTGAAATCGTTTTGGATAAATAGTTGCTTGTTCATATTAAGTGATAATTACCATAGAAAGGATGTCTGACTTCGAATTTAAGCAACACAAAGGCTCGTACTTTACTTGATAACCTCTGCTCCCACACATAAATAAAACATATACAGTTTTAATACTAAATCTATGGGCCGATTGCATAAAAATCCATCAAATATTTATGTCACGTTAAAAATACTTAACGTGGCGTTGTATGCAAGATTGGGTTGCATAGAAACACTGATCATTATTTTTGGGCCGGGTTTATCCGGAGATGATAGACAATCGAATCGCTAGTTCCTTGGCAACGAAACCAAGATTAGGTAATCTGGGAATTGGCCCTTAATGGTACATTAACTTAATCTTACTTTAATTAATGATGAACGTTAAATATCGGATGCTTAAAAGCCAATCAAGTTCTAATGCCACATCAATTCGAATTTAATCATGCGATAACCTAATCAGAGCTACACCACTGATTAAAGAATCAACATTTTTAGTTCTTGTTGATCGATAAATTTACTATAACTGTACTTTTATTTCTCAAGTGGTGTTCATAACTCCAGTAATAATCTCAAGCAAAAAGACTTGGATTGAAGTGTAGGCTGATGTATTTTTTCACATTATTTTTAGAAATACAGCATCATTCGAAAACATATCAGAGCCTTCCATTGCGAAAGGACTCACAATTGTCATCAATGCTCTAAAGTTTTCCCGACCGTAGATAAACTGCGCGTGCACCTCTTGCGGCATTCCGATCACAGGGAGTTTTTGTGTTCCGATTGCGGTAAGCAGTTCAAAAGAAAGGATAAGCTGAAAGAACATTGTAAAAGACTGCATTCTGAAGAAAGGGAGAATAACATTCCTAAGCAGGTGAACAGAAAGAAGATCAAGAAATTTACGCCAAAAGTAGAACCTACGGATTTTCATCGATTCATATATAAGTGCCACGCTTGTTTGGTAGGATTCAAAAGACGAGGTAAATACTTTACGTGCTAGTCTTGGTGTTTAATATTATACAGTGTCATCCCCAAACTACGCACCATATGGGAATCTTCTTTATTATTGACAAAAAGTTACTATTGTTAAAGTTTATGCACTCCCTAAATCTAAACATGTACCAACTAAATATATCAAAAAACACGTAATATACGAGTCTCATTCGAAAACTTGATTTTCAGCATAGAAGTGAAGTTTTATTTTTACATATTTTGTAAAATGTATTTGATTATAGAGTTCCATCCAACAATCGTTTCTGAATTTTTAGCATTTTTAAAAGAGTGTTTGGTAGATTCCATTAACGAAACCAGTAGATTTTTTTAAAAACGCTGTAAAACACCCTTCTTATTGGCCGTAACATTACTCCTTTTATACCGAGTGAACCTTTATGCTCATGTTAGTATTCAGTTAACTGATTAAATTTGTGAGGAGGGCCGTCGATAAACACCCTTCACATTGACCATAATTAATTATATCCTATATACAAAGAGAACCATTATACTGCTGTTAATACTTTGTAATTAATTTGATTAGTTTCGGGTGAGCCTTTATATTGTTTCTGACATTTCATTACCTGAATAATGTTGTTGAGGACCGTGTGATGAACACAATTCACAAGTTAACAGTAAGTTGATATTAAAATTGAACCGAGAACTGCGAACCCTTCTACTAGAGCTTTCGACGAGCTCAGAAGTGTTTGCGCACCGTTTGTTTTGTATTTTGTTGCCTGTTTAAATTTAAGGGAAGCACAAACTTATCAGGAATGATTTTGTTGTAAAACCCTTAATAAAGAAGTTTCCCATATGATGCA
This sequence comes from Chrysolina oricalcia, assembly GCA_944452925.2. NCBI lineage: Eukaryota > Metazoa > Arthropoda > Insecta > Coleoptera > Chrysomelidae > Chrysolina > Chrysolina oricalcia. The sequence goes on from OX101816.2 coordinate 9,814,394, forward strand.
TAATTTGGAGATGACACTGTATATGAAGTTTTAGTCAAAATGCATAGGTAATTCGAATTTAGACCAGAAACTTTTAAGCTTTAGTTTTATACTGCAATGATTTTTCAATTTGAAATTCCACTGAGCATTGCAGAAATATTTCATGCATCTGTTTTATTTCAATGTTATTTTAATATTTTCATGTTCAATTATGTATATCGCAGTTTCAATAGGGCATTGACAGCTGACGTCACCACATGGCGGTCATCAGCTGATGGGAGGACAAACAAAGCATTTGAGTGTGAAAAGAAAATAGTTTTTTCGTGGTTGTTACTTTCTGTCTTCTATAACATTTTTCAATGTTGACTGCAGTGTTAACTGCAACTCCCCAGTTTTTGTTTTTACCTCATATTATCGGAAGGTACATATTCTGTATGTTCAGGATCATCTGATGGTTGACCTTAAAAGACATTTTTCTACAACCGCTTACCAAAGTAGCCTTTGTTGCGTACAAATCTCAACGCAAAGTTGACGTTATCTATGAAATGTCATTTTCAAAAAACGCTGGCATCTCCAATGCTTCTGTTGAAAATGAACCTATTCTTGCATGATGTACAGACAGTAAATTCAAAGCACTCTAGCGACTACGGTGATGCAGTGGTTACGTTGCTGCCCTGTTCAAATTCATAACCTGAAGGCATCAGGTTCGATCTCGGCTTTCCGAACTTCTTTTTTTTTTTCTTGAGCAAGTTATTTTCCTTTTGTTAGAGATGTAAATTATTGGATATTTCAATCAATCAAAATATCCTTTGTCAGAAGATATTATCTCATGGACAAAGTTTTAGAAAATGTATTCAGTACAGTAATATAAAGATAAAGGTAAAAGAGATTTGGATAGCTTATACATTAGGGATTACTATTGAGTGTTAATTTTTCTCGTAGGTTAAATGCCTATTGTTGAATGAAGCGTCGGTCGTTTTTGTCTAAAAGCTGCGTTTATTGAAAAATTCTTGTGAGTATTTCGAGCACAAAGTGTCATTGCCACTCTCCAAAGATTACCCCGCTTCGCGTTGTAACTCTCTTTGTCGAACGGCAATCAATCACTTTGTGCTCTAAATACACCAATAGCTATTATCCTCAGATTTAGGTGATAAGTTTTTGTCAGCCCCTTACCTGAGATGAAGTGTGCAGGCATACGAGTACAAACAAATTACTTGCTTTAGAATCCATAAATCATTCCTTTAAAGAGCTGCTATCTAACTTACACATTTTAATTATAAAAACTTCTACCTGTCTGCCTGGTTTGTATGGAAGGAATTTTGAAAATTTCACTTGGTCTCCATTGGGTCGGTTACTACAACCCACGACAGCATAAATCTTCATGATTTATCTCATCTAAAAGAGTACTATTTAGGTGTGATATCATCATGACAACGGATTTATAAATAGGAAAATCCATGTATACAACACCTCTACACGATTGAGATTTGGTATGGCGATAGTCCTTACCGCCACCCGTAATCCACTACGCCCCGACACCGCTCACGGCACCTACATTTCGGTTTATCCGCGTCGCGGCTGCGGACGCAGTGGAGATTTGGATACGCCAAATCAGCGCGCTTCGTCCTGTGCAGTCCGGAGACAACACAGGTCAAGCTACCATTTGCGTATTACCAATGGTGAGGCCGTATACTACTGGCTCTGCAGTGTCAGTGCCCGAGCAAATTCAGCGTTGCTCATCCGCCGAGGGGAGGCGTTGCCTCCCACCCCAACCCTAAGGGTGAGAGCATTGGCCACCTCTACCGAATTACGGTATTGTTTTCCATTGTCCTATCCAACGAAACCCCCGCCCCCTAGAGGCCAACACCTTATGGAAGGGCGTCAAGTTGCCTTGACGGGGCTCCCCTTCCCCCTAGGTACCCATGTTAGTCAGATTCCTCCGACAATGTTGATGGGTCGCCGTCTGCTGTCGTTTTTACCCATACTGCATACCCATGTCAGACTGGATCCCTCCAGCCTACGTTAGATGGGTGACCGTTCGTGACTTTTCAGCCGCTACCATGTTGACTGGACGAGGACCCACGGCTTTCAACCAACGGTGTTTGGAATCGCCGTGGGCACTCCTCGCCCGACGCCGAGGGCACATGGTGGACCCCCGGCCCACAACACCTCTACAGCATTATGCACTTACATGACACAATACACAATGAATTAATAATCACCACAGTGCCACGAACTTTTTTTTGTAGGAAATCGTTTGTCGCATAAACTCCACAAATAAAATACATGTACTCTTATGGAAAATAGTTTTGTTTGTCCCCTCATCGGCTGTTTGACAAGTGTTCTATTTCTCTGTTTCCCAAATATAAGATAGACTTTGCATACAAATATTTTATCAAACACTATATAGATGTCAAATACATTCAAGGTATGCTGGTGAATCACTTGGCGAAACGTCACCCAGATATCCGCCCCGACTCAGTTCCGGAACTCAACCTACCGATTCTTCAAACCACACGTGACTACTATTGCCAGTACTGTGACAAAGTTTACAAGAGCAGCTCCAAGAGGAAGGCGCACATACTAAAGAACCATCCCGGCGCTGCTTTACCTATGAGCAACAGAAAACAAGGCTCCTTGCAAGAAGTGTCCGGGCTCCCCAATCCCACTTTCAGCCAAACCGTAGGCAGTATTACTACGAGACCGCAGAGTTGCAAGTGGTGTCACAAGCAGTACGCCAGCAAAGCGAAATTGTTGCAGCATCAACGACAAAAGCACCCCGACCAAATGTCCGTCGAAGTGGGGTATCAGTTTAAAGAAGAGGATCTGGGGGATGACGGTTCTGTGGAGAATGAGAAGAATGACAGATTGAAAGAGGATGCGGTTACTGAATTTGATAAAGTCGTCGAGGATATGATGAGTAATGAGTTGGACGATTACAATTTGGAAGAAGATTCGCAGTATTGTCATTTGTCGATAAACGAGAATGAGACCTTCATCGAGGCTGGAGAGTTGGAGAATCCGAACTCGCATTTGTATCGATTGTTGACTACAAACAATGGTATGTAGATTACATGATTAACTTTCAAACAATGAATAGGGGAGGTATTCTGTTTAATGTTCTTCGATGCAAATGAGTTCGACCATTAATGACCCCTGTTAATGGTCGATTTGTCATCAATAGTCGATTTTTCTATGAATGCATGATTGTTGCATAGGCAACCAAACATAAACGAAGTCAGATTTTATGGACGCTAAAATGGATATTGACGATAAATTCATGTTGTCAGATGTTGCGGAAACTGATAAAGTAGCATCTTCAACTTTATTGCTAGAAAAAAATTAGAATTCTTTTATTTCAACAAGTAGACGGGAAAATATAATAATCAACTCTTATATTAAAATGCGATTAATGATCTCGGAAATTAACGCAGCTCGCTTCGCTCACGGGTTAAAATATGTCGATCATTAATCTCTTATTCATCTGTATGTATAAAATGTTTTTGATACATCAGTTAATGTTCCCTGTTATAAACATATTATTATTATAAATTGATGGATGTAGCCGTTAATACGTGGTAGGAGATCATCATGAAAAACTGAGAAATTAAAATTCCTATGTTTTTATACCACTTTATATTTGCAACACTTCTGTAGTTTCGTCCTGTATTGGCATTGTCAAACTATATTTCAAACTGATAATTTAATTCATAATAAAAATATCTACATCTAAGTAATCAATCAAAATATCCTTTTTATTGTCTGAAGATTTACATCTTATTGACAAAGACTTGTAAAAATATAACTAAAATAAAGCATATATAAAACACATTTCACATAACAATTAATGTATAGTTAAAAAACAACATATATGAAGGATCACTCATGTTTTTATTGAGGTAATCTTGGACATCATAAAATACTTCTTCTATCAGAATATGTTTCACCGTTGTTCTGAATAAAGTGATGGAATCAATTATTTTGACACTTGCTGGAAGATGGTTATACAGTTTAGCAGCACTGTAAATTATTGAGCTTTTATCAAGTTGGAAGATGGAATGGGTAATTCTAAGTTGTTATGTTGGAATTCTAAGTTGTTATGTTGGAGGGCGGATCCAAGAACTGTGTCATACGTTGATTTGTTTTTATGTACCTGACATACGGTTTCAAGAATAAAGAGAGATGGAATCTTGAGGAGTTTTTGCTTTTTGAATAACTCTTTACAGGATACTCGAGATTTAACTCCGCAAATATAGCGAACAGCACGTTTCTGAAGAGTAAAAATCACGTTGAAATGCTATTTGTTGCAGGTTCCCCAGAAAGGGATAGTGTTGAACGAAAACAGATTCGAATTACACCACTTTCTCAGTAATTACCTATATTCTTGTAAATGTGTTCATGATCGACAATGTGGAAAGGCTACATTAAAAACGGTTGAATATGTCTACCTGATCATTAATTAAATTACATCCGCTATGTTTATGAATTTCTAAGGATTCTAAATAATTCAGTTTCCATCCTTTGTTGGCATAGTGCAAAATTTTCGTATCGTTTAGATTCGGGAATTTGTGCTTGCAATCCAAGGGGTGGTTTGAAAATGTAAATTGATTTTTTTTAGTCTGAAGGACATTTTGTGCTCGCCATGTCTTTTAGAAATAGCTCGTCCACATTGTCCCACACAAACACTGTTGCACTCTGGACACTTGAGCTTATAAAGTCCAGATTTTTCCATTTTATCTCTTTTACCTTTGGCATTGAAAAGGAAATTAAATAACCTGACATGTGGCCTGAATGCTACTTCTACCTTGTTTTTTCTAAAGAATCTCGCAATAGTCTTTGTTCTTTTTCCATAATTTGTTAACGTTACAAAGGACCCCGCACGGTTCTTATGGAAAATGGGTCCTAGTCGAATTGGCTGAAAATTTGGTATAATATAGTTTATGATTGAATGAAAGTTTGTTTTGTGGAGGATATTCGTTTCTTGACATACTTTTTTGAATGTGGAAGGTTAAAATTCCCAAAAAGGTATGTCAAGAAATAGTTTATGATGTCCTGATCAAATATCTCTATGGGCACAACGAGATCCAATGGACGGTTTTTGAGATACAGGGTGTCAAACATGCAAAGGCAGGGTTGTTATTTACCCTTAGAAAATCAATAATATGGCGATTATTTTGTACAAAAAGTTGAGGATTATGATTCCAATCTAAATATTGTCGACACGAGTTATAATGAAAAGTTTTAAGACTCCGTATACAGTGTTTTATTAATAATTACATAATTTTTATGACATTCTTTGAACAAAATCAGTCAAACGCCAAATGCTCGTAGACTTGCAGAATGAGTAAATATCATTTCATTTTGATATTAGGTCATCTGAGATTACTATTATACAGGGTGTTTTTGATTTAATCGTATGTAGTAACACCGTACCTAGTAACACAGTGCACTTCATATTTTCATTTTTTGTAGAGTGTATTGAATTAAGACTGGACACCGCCGATACATGGATTCTTTGTAATATACAGGGTGATTCATTAAATGTTACGACCGGCTTTATTTTCAGCTATAATAAAAGTTCTCAAACAAGAGGTAAATCAAATAATTATAACATATTCACCTCCAAACTCAATATGTTTAAATTAAATATGTATACGGATTACACACACAGGGAGATCCACAATAACAAGACAAATAGAATTTATTCATTATACTACAACACTCAAGCTGATTTGGAGTTTTGGCAATTATCTAAAACAAACTCTTGAAGTTTAAAAAAAATATATTGAAACAACTGTTCCATCAGCTAAAAGGCTCGGGATAACAGAATTGTGACGAGCAATGCTACAAGAGTAAATACTGTACAAGATATGTGACTATATTTCAAAAAATATTTAGATGGGCAAGGATATATTTTAGAACCTTCCATTAGGTAATAATTATTGGATAACAACATTAAGATGAGAAATCTTGCCTTTCTTACAAAGATATAGCAAAAAATCAGACGAGAATATACAACGAGAGTAGGTCGAGTGACGATGAATTTGAATGCTTACACACATATAAATGCTTAATAGATAAGAAAATGCCCTGGATCCATAATAATCCACTTGTAAATCTTGTGCTCGGAAGTGTTGATACCCTCCACATAACGCTAATATCATATACTTTTTTTGTTATTCAAGCTATCAACCAATAGAATTCGTACATAATCTTAATACAGAGTATAAACTAGTAAAAAATATTTTTAATGTAGTTAGTCTCCTATGTGCATCATCATGCCGTTTACCAGGACCCGTACAAGATGCAACAAATATACTAAAGTCACCAAATGTTGATCATATTATTTTTAATTTTCTGCTTCATGTTCAATTTGTAAACACATGTTCCTAAAAAAATTAAATGAATGCAACTAATTACGAAAATTTTGGGCGACCCTGTTTAATAGTAATATCAGATCACCCAATATCAAAATCAAATGATATTTTTACTTATTCTGTAAGATGTAACGAAGCATTTCTGAGACTAATTATTAAGTCCTAAACAATAACTCAGAAATGATTCGTACGCCTTTCTAAACCATTTCACTGTAATTTCAAAATTTATTGTAAACGGAAAGCAATCTTTCAAGTCAGAAAATGGTAGATGACTTCATCCATATTTCCTTATTTTGGAACCGACCACTTTTTGCTCGTCTTGACTTCTTGCGCCTAAAATATTTACTTATACATAGAGTTTGGATCTCAGTTAACTTTTTATGATAGGGAATATTGTTTTGCTGAAATTGAATAGTTTTTGTGCCTTCTGCTACGAAGGCCACCGTTTTTCATGTGTTTTGCTACGAAGGCCAACCGAAGGTATAAATAGTGGAAGCACATGAAAATCTGCCTCTTTTGGTGCCGGCAACTTGAATAGTACACATCGTAGAAATATTTGAAAATTAAATTCCGTTTAGTGAAGTTCCGGGGGTAAGCTTAAGTTATATTATATATGAATAGGTGATTTGAAATTCCCAAACCGCGGTTAGTTTATTTATTTAGAAACCGCAATTCAACAACCACCTACGTGATTATCAAAGTACCACGTTGTTTACCCTAGAAGGTTAGGTCTTACAGCCGGAAAGGGTAATTGCATTTAAATTCAGGTACCAGAACGTTACAGTTAAATTACTGATTCCAAAAGGGTCTGGCAGATACGACCTTTTGGAATTAGTTTGTGTATTAGAATCGAACATGTTGTTAAGGTGGAAAATTGAATTGCGAGTCGAGTCAACCGAATAAAAGTTTCGAGCACCTTGGATACCCTCTATCCCAGTCAATATAGTGCCACGTCATACAGTTACCCACAAATGTGCTTTCACAGGAGTGGAGATTGTCTCGTTTGAAATCAGGCACAGGAACCAGTTTGTTGAAGTTCCTACGTATCCGAAAAGTACGGTCTTTCTGCTTATCGGAACTAGCTGAACTCAACGAGCATATTTGTTAGAGGAGGCGTATTCAAGTTTTTGTCCTTCAGACATCCGGTATCGCGTATCCACTCTCCTGTATCTCTACCCAAGACGTATTGCGAAGTTTCTCCCGAAAGGATCGGTGTTACGGCCCGAAGGGACAGACTTCGTTTACAACTAGTACGTAGATCGCGATAATTAAATTACGCATTCCGAAGGGACTGGCCGACACGTCTCTCCAGAATTCGATTGGCATTTTTATTCGATAAATAATAGTCGGTGAGCCAGGAGTGGATAAAATTAATATCGCGAAATCCTAGTTCCCTGAAAGCTGATCTCAGTAATTCGGGACTAGCCGTTACAATTGATATACTTCGTCGTACCTGAGTTTCATAGCGCGACCGTTATATACAGGGAAACCTATTCACCTGCAACGATTCCTTAAAATCAATTCTCAGTGGCCGTATATACTTTATATTCAATTCATTCCGCTGTGTACTGAAACGATTGCTTTCCCGTAGCCCTGTCAAGTTTAATTTTCTTCAGTGTACCGAGTGTTCATTATTTTGGGAAATTCTATACTATTAATTCCCATACTTTCATTCCGGGTATAGGGGAAAGTAGGGTAATACTCTGAAAACCTTTCATACCGTGCGGGGTCCTTTCAAGGTTCTGACTGACTTGTGGGTATATTAATTTATTTTCAATTCACTTACAAATTAATATACCCACTCTCTGGAATGCAATCACAAATTCTCGAATCTAAGGTTGGAAACTGAATTATTTAGAATCCTCAGAAATTCATAAAAATAAACATTGCGGATGTAATTTACAATGGTCAGGTAGACTTAGTATATTCAACCGTTTTTAATGTAGCCTTTCCACGTTGTCCATCATGAACACATTTTCAGGACATAGGTAATTACTTAGATGTAGATATTTTTATTATGAGTTAAATTGTCATTATTAGTGAATGAGGAAAGCCAGGTATAAAAGGCAAGTGTATTGGTATATTCAATTATCAGTTTGAAATATAATTTGATAATGTCCATATAAGACTAAACTGCAATAATGCAAGTGTTACAAATATAAAGTGGTATAAAAACATTTCTCATTTTTTATTATTATTATCATCAATACACTAGTTGCTTAAATAACGATTAACTGTAATTCAAGATTGTAACATATCAATCCTGGATTCTATCATTTTTATCCTGAACTCCCCGGATCATTTTTCCGTTTTGATGGATAAAAAAGTCTGACAAGTTTGTCATGTAATTTTGTCACTCATCTCAAGTGAATGTAAATGTTTTCAGTTTATTCTCAGTAAAACTATAATTTTCCGCCAGTGTTTTCTGAATCAACCCATAACTCTTTAATATCCCATTAAAGTGGCGCTCCAACTCGTGGCCAGACAACAGTGAAAGTTTGTGTTTCACTCGAATAGAATACAACAGGAACATTTGCTTGCGAAAAGAAACTTTCTGAACTTTGATTTGTTTCTCGGATTCTTTGCCTTGAAATTCCTAACGAATAAGCAGACATTTGAGAATTGGTAAACTAATTTGGTTGCTGCCTGACTGTAAGTACATTTTACTCTTTACCATTTTGATTGGCTCTCTGTTCTGGAATTTTGCACAATCACGGATAAACCAGTAAGTTATCAGTATTTTTTACGTTCTCAAAGACGGTCTACTGAACAAGAAACTACTGCCATGACTAACGTTGTCTTAACTAACGAACAGTTCGAGAAACTTTTGAGAAAAGTGACAAGTCAAAATCAAACCGCACCTACCACTACTGTTTCTAATGCAGGGGGTGGAAATTTTTCGAAGTGTTTATCACGTTTCAACGGTTCCAAGGAATTGGATGTGAACGCTTTCATCGATGCTATCACTGTTTACAAAGATTGCGTACAGGTTTCGGACGAAAATGCTTTCAAAGGACTTCCTATGTTGCTTGACGGTTTCGCGGCAAAATGGTACCAAGGTGTCAAAAATACGCTAACTACGTGGAACGACGCCCTAGCTCTCTTGAGAACCACTTTTGGGCCACAAAAACCAGCTCATTGTGTCTATCGCGAGTTGTTTGCAACCGAGCAGGATTTGAACACACCTACGGACATTTTCGTATGTAAAGCGCGATCAATTCTATCACAATTACCAAGTGGTATGTTATCCGAGGAAATACAACTCGATATGGTATACGGACTATTAAATCGGAAAATTCGGGAGAAGGTGCCTCGAGATAAAATAAAGACTTTCACAGAACTTTTAACAAATTCGAGGTTGTTGGAAGAGACTTTCGAACGAAGTGAAACGGTTGTAGTGAAAGACGGCCAAAAACGGGTACGCTGTCAATATTGTAGAAATCCGGGACATTGTAAAGATGAGTGTAGGAAACTTTTAAATAAACAATCGAAAGATGCTGAAAATGCTAAATCTAGTGCACATGTTCAAGAAGTTATACGAGAAACTACTATTCCTAGTAAATGTCATCCAACAACAATTTCTACGCATTCTTATAGTGTATCTAGAAACGTGGGTTCTCCATTGTCATGTTACGGATGTGGGAAGCCAGGTTATATTCGTTCGAATTGTCCATCATGTACTGCAGTCGAAAGCTCATCTATGGAGTTTTTGAGTCTGGATACTCTGATTTCACCTCGTCCACGACCCATAATGCATGTCGACATTTTAGGTCATCATGGTCAAGGTATTATTGATACAGCGGCAAAGCAGAGTGTTGCCGGTAGAATGTTGTTTGCTCTTCTGAAGAAGGAAGGCCAAACGTTTTCTCAGGAGTGTATTCTGGTCAAATTGGCTGATGGGCACGAGAAAATGGAGGAAGTTCTTGGTACACGTGTCGATGTCAAAATTAAGGATGAACTGGTGCGAATAATCGCTTGGGCTGATGATACTCTTCAGGGCTAGGATTCTTTCGTGGATGACGGTGAATGAAAGATAGATATCTGACTGCAATTCTACTTTTCATGCATGTATACAACAAGTTACATAACTTATTAGTAAGATCAACAATAATTATAAAACGGAATAGGTTTCCATTTACGTTCTCTCGGACCCCGCCGACGACAGCTGTCCGCTTGACAACCCATCACCTCCCTGCCTTCCCAGATCCAGTTTATTCACGGGCGTAGTTTGAGGAAGGACAGAACCACTACAAGGACAGGATCGTACCCACACAATTCATAATTCTTCCTGATGCACCCAATAAAACGCTTTTTAGAATTGATTTCATTCAAGATGCAGAAATCACTTTGGAAGTTTCTAACAAGCGATGGTGTTTTTCCAATGAGCCATCCTTGTGTTTTGAATTATTTTTTGAGTCAAAACCAAATGAAACGTTAGAGATTTCTAGCGTTGAAAATTTACGTTCTGATGAGAGAACTATGTTCACTGACGATCAACGTAGTCGTCCCAATGATTTCTTGAATCAACGAGAGAGTACGTTCAGTATGGGGGAGAACTAGCTCCCTACACAAAACATCACATCAATTCAAGTGATCATCAACCGATTGTTCTCCCACCTGACCGTATGTCTCCGGCAAAGAAACCTCTTTTGAAAGCAGAACTGGATCAACTCTTAGTCAAGGGAATGATAGAGCTTCCCCATAGAAAGGCCGACGAAATAAGACAGGAACAGCTCAAAGATCCTGAACTCGGTAAAATCATCGAATGCTTCGAAACCCCTTCGGACAATGATTTTACAAAATGGACAGACCGTGGTTATCTACTATCCCAAGGTGTATTATATCGTTATTCATCTGAGGAAGATGACGAAGAAGCTCAATTAGTGGTGCCTGTACACGAGCGTGAAAGAGTGCTCAGAGAATACCACGACGCTCCTGAAGCTGGTCACTATGGCGTTGAACGTACGTATCAGCGGATAGCTAAGAGATACTATTTCACAGGAATGCGCAGATATATCACTGAATATATTGGAAAATGTTTAGAGTGTCAGAGATATAAAGCAACGAATCAGAAACCAGGTGGACTTCCACAAAATGGGTGGAATTGTTTGCACTGCAATATGCTACTGCAGAAGAATGTGCTCGCACACTAGTAAATGAAGTATTTTTCCGTTATGGGCTACCCCGGAAAATCATCAGCGATAATGGAGTACAGTTTGTATCTGCTGTCATGCAACAAGTCTGTTTTGCTCTTGATATCAAGGAATCGTTTACTCCTTTGTATCATCCTTTTGCTAATATGGCTGAAAGAAAGAACCGTGAGCTTAAGCCCCGTCTAGCAATATTAGTTGGAAAAGATCATCGTTCATGGCCAGAAAAACTTGCTACAACACGGTTTGCAATGAATTCCGTATGGAGTGAGGCTACAGGGAAAACAGCCACTTACCTAACCTTTGAACGTGAATTACGCACTCCTGATGATATAAGATCTGATTTCAGAACTATCACTGAAACGGAGAATTTCTTACCACAGATCACGCCATATTTACGAAAAATTGCTACAACTTGGCAGGAAGCCAAAACATTGAACGAGAGAGCACAGGACCGACACAAATTCTACGCAGACGCTAAAAGGAGAGGAGTTGAACCCTTTCAAATTGGAGATTTGGTATGGGTTGATACTCATACTTTGAGCAATGCAGAAAAGGGTAATACGGCAAAATTTTATCCGAAAAGGGATGGTCCTTACCGTATCATTAGGAAGGTATCACCTATTAGTTTTGAAGTTTCCACATTAGAAGAATCCAAAGAACCACTGGGCGTTTATCACGTCTCATCCCTCACACATACCATAGCCGGTGAAGAAGAGAAGCCCATAGTAGCGCTGAAAAAAAGAGGACGACCTCCAAAACAAAAATCTTGTGGTGCTGGCCCCTCCTCGAGTTCGAGACCAGGGGGAAGAATGTAACATATCAATCCTGGATTCTATCATTTTTATCCTGAACTCCCCGGATCATTTTTCCGTTTTGATAGATAGAAAAGTCTGACAAGTTTGTCATGTAATTTTGTCACTAATCTCGAGTGAATGTAAATGTTTTCAGTTTATTCTCAGTAAAACTATAATTTTCCGCCAGTGTTTTCTGAATCAACCCATAACTCTTTAATATCCCATTAAAAGATGTATTATTGTTTCAGGAATGATACCACCACGTTGAAACCAGAACAGTTTGAACAAGTTGGGGATTATTCACCTACTCTTCACGAGTTTTTCGCTCTATTCGAGTGATTTTTGCCTGCAATCTCTACCGTAGGATGAAACCTGCGTGTTTTATCGAAGATTGAAATACGATTTAAGGATGGATTTAGTGGAAGATGGTTTTAACAGATTTTTAACAATAACTTGTCCATTTGTAATAACAGAATTTGGTGCTAATAGCCAGGAATGCAAATATTGTGAACTCATTCGATAGTGGAATGATATTCGCTGCTTGAAAGTTAGCAACTATATTTTTTCAATTATCCCGACGTGGTAATGAACAAGAACTAAAAAGAATATTAGTAGATCTTCAACGTCTAATTACAAAGATTTTCGATTAGGTATTGCAACTTGGGGATGTTGCATTTTGATATGTTCAATATCAATTAGAATTGCCGGAGTCTTTGATGGTAAAGCTTGTACTAAATATTAATTTCTTATTGTATTCTAGAAATCATTTCGGAAATCTATATTGTCAATAATAGTATATCAGAACTAAAGTCAGTTGAGCTTGATGGGAGTTTGAGAGAACAAATTTTAGTTCTATTGGTGAAAAATTTATTATTTATTGGAGACAGAACCAACTGGTCTAGTTTTATTTTTGAATGCTGGAAAGCAATATTTTCCCATTTTAATTCAGTTTTTTTTGTAATATCGAAGTTTCTATGACTTGATGGCCCACTAACTAATCTGAGCTTCCGTCTGTTGACAGAATGAACCTTTCTACAAGTTTCACGAATTCCAACATTTGAGTGTCCTGGTACGTACACGACTCTGACTTTTTTCTCGATGCTTTGTAGGGTGTTTTCAGGTAGACGAATGCACATGCAAGAAGTTGAATTTAAATGATTATTGAAGTAACACAGTACTAGAAATGCTAAAGATATTTTCTCCAACATATACAAAATCAACTTCACAAATTCTTGTAAAATGGCTTTCTGGACGCCTATAGTGTACAATGAAAATGTATAATAATAATTATGTCTTTTTCCTTTACCTCAAGTTGTTATTTTTTCCTGGATGTGCACGTCTAAGAATAAAATAACAGTGTGTGGTAGAGAGGAAATACATTATTTGTTCCTCAGAAATACCAACAATCTTTAGGAAAGACATTTTTTATCATATGAAATTTAGTCAAACGGTATCAAAATAAAATTAGGCCAGATTTTGGCATCAAAAGAAGCCTTTTTTAAAGAAAACACGGGACTCCTAGATGTAGCCAGTGTTGTTTTCGACCTCAAAATAGTAGGCTCGTGCCTATAATTTTTGTGAAAAAGAAAAAAATAACAGGCAAGGACCAGTTGGAAAATGTAGTTCCAACTTTAAGGAAAAAAATATTCAAACACGAAAACAACCAAAATGGTGAAATGGGGATGCAGTTTAGGGGTTGGAAACGTTTTTTGCGATTTACGGCGAAATGTGACTTCCTAGCGAAAAATGTTCAATACAAAAGTTGTAGATAATAAAAAATCGAAAACTTTTGTGTTCAACACTTTTTGACATAACCTCAAACTACCGTCATAATGGCGAAAAACCTGCTTTTGATTATTTACTTTTTTCTCGCGTATTAATCATTTAATTTACATGAAGATTTGTGTCGAATGAGCATGATTTTTTCGCAATTCAGAAAGACGAATAATTTTCGAGTAGTGTACATTTTTCGAAAAAAATACCTGTATCTTCCACAAACAATTGTCTTGATACTTTTTGTATTTCGAAGGTCTATAAGTGATCAATTTAATTGTTGAAATGTCTACTTTAAAATGGTCTATGTAACTTGGTGGGTTATTGATCAGTAAACCGCATAAAATTTTTAAAATCCCAAAAAAAGTATCTCTGAATCATGAGTCAAAGTCAAAATATGCTTTATTGTCGGAGATTAATGATAAACTTATTTACAAAGCTTCATTGTATTAACGATAATGTTGAAAAATTTATGGAAATGTTACCCAGTGAGCTTTTTGTTGTCGGTCACGTGACATCAGATTCAAAATTATTAATGGAACACCCTGTACATTTTGGCATTTTTATGTTCGTCCCGACGAAACAATTTCAACAAACTATCACACTTGTGGTCTAAAACGATCAATTCATAAAATACAGGTACTTCAATATCCTCTGTCCCACGACGTCTGAAACGAGCAATTGCCAAATTATTTAGGTTTAGGGTCACCATGTGTATTTGGGCAGTCCTATATTTAATGTGATGATTAAAACAAGGCAAAATTAAATTAATCATCAATATTTTATTAAAAATATTCGTGGGACAAAGGATATTGAAGTACCTGTATTTCTTGAATTAAATCGTTTTAGACCACAAATGTGATGGTTCGTTGATATTGTTTCATCGGGAGGAACATAAAAATTCCAAAATATACAGGGTGTCTCATTAAAGATTTTGAATCAGATGTCACGTGACCAAAAACAAAGGGCTCATAGTATCAAAAAATCTGCAACAATTGCTTTAAAGTTATATAAACCTATGAAAAAATTAATGGCAAGGTTAAAAATTCTGAAAGAAATTCGAGTCATTTTGGCATTCAAATTGAATAATTAGAGAGATGTAAAAGAAAATCTGACGAACAGTTTTCAAGGAAAAAATAAAAACCTAATTTTTAGAGTTTTTTTTTTAAGTTTTCCCAAAAACCATTCATCAGATTCATTTTCAAATATCATGACATCAATATCAGAGTAGAAGATAATCACGATTTTTTTCAGAATTTTTAACTTCAACGTTTCCTCACAATTTGAAAAAAATTCTGAAAATCTTATTATTAAATCAAAGACAGTTGAGAAGAATCGCTTTTGCAAGTGATATTTATATGAAATTTAGAAGACTAAACATTGAAGAACTAGTCATGCCATTTTTCAGACATTAAATCAAACGATTTATATTTTTAACAATGATTTTCAAAACCTCGGACAAAAAACGGTAAATCGCTTCAGTAAGTGATTCCTCTGTAGTACACGAACGAAAAGACAAAAATAGTTCTGTTACTGTCCACAAGGTATTGCACAGAATTATTGTCACTGTCATATTTAATGTACAGCGTTGCCAATAGTTCTAGACAGCGGTAACCGATGTAATTTGTTTAATTTTTCTAAAATGAAAGTTACGTCGATAGGGGTTTGTCAGTTCATCAGTTGGATGTTGGATTGGTCCGCCTAAAGCCTGGAGTCCTTGGACACAATTGAAGAAGTATGTAAGTAATAAGTTTTATGTTTTGCGATTTGCCAACAAAAGAGTGAAGACACTACAAATTCAACCAAATTCGTAGACAGGACTCAGCACCCAACAAAATTATGAAGGCACTGTGAATTCCATCAAATTCTCAGACAGGACTCAACTGATCTCGACAAATTATTTCACCGAGGTTTCCACCCAACAAAAAACTAGAGGTTCTGTTAGTTTCACTAAATTCACTGACAAGGCTCTGTAGAGGTCGCTAGTCAACAGTAATGAGGCCCGCGAAGTCTTCATTCACAAAAAAAAATGGAGACTGCAAAACTGAAACAATAAGCCTATACGAAGAGCTGGAAAAGAGGAGAAAAGAAAAGAAATAAAAACCTTGAAAACGTGGCCAAAAACATAACAATGAACTCATAATTTTGAAAAACAATGAAATAAACCACCAAATTACAAACGGTAGAGAAAGTATGGACACAATCGTTACTAGTCCCCTTCAAAACGGAAGGAATAATAGAAGAGAGAAGATAGCGGCTCACCTTTTCTCTCACAACCTCCTTGACAATATAGCTACATAATGCATTGAACCTCATTACCACAATTAATACCAGATAATAATTAATGATCTTGTGAGCTATTTGGCAGTACTCCGAATAATGTTGAGATTTGGCAACAATGCATCAGCAGTAGGGTTGACCGTTGGATATTCGGTAGATATTCCAGCAGAGAACTGTAATTTATTTGGAAATATAAAGATCTCTGTCACTATGGTATGAAAAATATATCTTGTCAGTACCATCTCACAGTTCAGAAACGCGAAATATTTGACTTTATATGAACTTTAATTCAGAACCCCAAAATAACAATTCTCCACTACTTTCGAGTTCCGAGATATTCCCTGTCCAAAACTTCGTATATGATTTTTTCGATATTTTCAATGATTTTTGATTTTCTTCATTATTTTTATAATAAAAAGTAGTTTATATTAAATTATTTATAATAAAATATTTAGAGCGGGGATTAGCGCAGTGGTTAAGCGCCCGCCTGGTAACCGAGAGGTTCTAGGTTTGGTTCCCAGCCGGTGCGATCTTTTTTCATTTTCAAATATGAAAGTCTGAATGATTGAGACTCGTGTCGGCTGGGAATAATCCTTCACGATTCACTGTTGCGTTAATAATTAACAGTGCTGTTTCTAAGGTGGTGTATGGAGATAGTAACAAGGCCTATAAAGAACACATGGCTAATGACCATAGCAGTCGATGCCAAATCACCAAAGAAAAAATAAAATAAAATAAAATATTTGACATACATAATTACAATACAAAATTAATTTATTAATATAATTTTTATTCTTTTTTTAAACTATTGATTTGTTTTATTTCAAAAATATACTCGCAATTTTATAAAAATTTATAAAAAATAAAATTCTAATTAATTCTTTTGTGTTGCGGTTATTCCTCTTCTTCGTCTATCACATTTGGAATTTCCGAAGAATCTTCTAATAGAGACCCAATAATGTTTGAAGAAGAAATTCCAAATGTGATGAAGAATATGAACAACGCAAAATAATTAAAATTAATTAGAATTTTGTTTTTTGTAAAATTGCCAGTATATGCTTTTGAAAACAAAACAAATTAATAGAACAAAAATTACATTTTTTTAAATTTTGTAGTATAATTATGTATTTCAAAAATTTTATTATAAATAATTAAATATAAACTACGTTTTGTTATATAAATAATGAAAAAAATAGAAAATCATTAAAAATTTTGAGAAAATATCGATTCAACAGACTTTTTCGGTTTTTCTAAATTTTAAGCGGTTTAACGACCAAGTTACATAGACCTTTCAATGTAGACATTTGAACAATTAAAATGTTCACTTGTAGACCTTCAAAATACAAAAATAAATGAAGACAATTGTTCGTATTTTTTTCGAAAAATGTAGTAACTTCGAGTTTTTTCGTGTTTTTTTTTCCATTTAAGTTGGAACCTCAACATCATTTTCCACCTGGTCATTGCCTGTTACTTTTTTTCTCATTTTTTGCGTTCAAAATTCGTTTTGGCCTTATAAGTAGTCATGATTGATTGACTAGTGTTCGAAGCATGGTTGTACTAACCATTGCAAAACTGTACCAAGACCTTTATCAAATTGAGAAAACCGGAATGTACCAATACTTAATGAAATTGAGAATTGGGAATACCGGGATGATGATTATAGCTTCAATGGATCATAAAATACATGTCTAAAAAATAAAAACAAACAATTGAATATGTGACTTTATAATCATTAACTGTGATTTTGATTGAGTTCATTGAACAAGTGATATAATATTGAATACACAATTTTTTCTAATATATTGATCATACATTTCTATATCTATTAATTTTTACAACAAAGTGTATTTATACGCTCCGAAAACAATGAATTTTTTGTTGCCGTATACCTATATTTATATATTTGTGATCTGCTGCAACTGAATTTTAAAAACGAAAAAAATACTTGTTGGTGAAAAATCAAGAAATTAATAAGCAATATGAGTAAATAATTTGTTTTGTAATTTTGTGAGCCTGATTGAAATTGTAATTTTGTCTTGTATTTATATCGGCATGTTTGTTATTTAAAATTTATTGTAAAATTTTCAAATTGTTATTCTTGCTACCAAAGAACTACTAAATATATTTTGTCTGCTTCAAAATTGGAAGTTTCATTTCTATTTTAAAAAATACCAGGTGGCCATGATGTGAAGGTATGCCCAACAATTTTTCTTCAGATTTGAAGATACAGGTTTAAATTAAACTTTGGTATGTGGCTGTAGTACTTGAATACGCTTATTCCGGTTTCACCGGAAATTACCACGAACTATCATTTCTTTAAATAATAATAATTAACGTCTTTATTACTCACAAACTAAATATACATTTCTGTAATAAGAGAAGAGTAAAAGAAAATCAAGAGAAAAGCGAAGTTCAATTTACGAGGTGATAGAACAAATCACCAGTAAATTGTTCTTTCACTTAACCTTGTACGTCTCTTTGTCTTGATGTAGTAGTTTTTATTCTGAATAAGCCCATTACATTTAGAAAATTCATCTACATATGCCTGTTACGGCTTATACCTAGAGAATCAATAGATCATTTGGAGATGAGAAAATAAGAGATTGAGAGGGGAGGGAAAACGTGAATGAGTTTTATCTATTCTATACACACTTTTTTTAAATTGTTTTTGAAATTCGACAAAGTTCCTGCTTTCATCACTTGAGGAATGGAGTTATACACTTTACAGATCTGATAGGAGAATGACCGTTTAAAAAATTCTAATCTGAAAGAGGGCGGTGTTAAAGTACCTTTATATCTAATATTCAAATTGTGGATATCTGAGCGATATCTAATTTTCCTATGGAGGTATAAGGGAGTTTTTCTTAAAATAAGTTGGTGATAGAGGCAAGCACTGTGCATCGTTCGTCTATTTTCCATATTCAACCAACCAGCTACTCTTGATTTATATGCGATTCTTTGACGTCTACGTATCCCATCTATCAATCTCAAACAAGAGTTTTGAACTTTCTGTATTTTATTCTTATACTGATTGGTTAAATTTGGACCATATAGAGTATCAGCATAATTGAAGGTTGATAACACCAGCGTATTACATAAGGTAGATTTGACGTACACAGGTAGAAGGTGTCTGCTGCCATATATGCCCCTACCGACAATTTTTATAAAGCAGACGGTTCTCGAGATTCACAAGAGGTCAACTTCGTTGACAAAACAGCGACATACATTCATACGACACTAGGTATGCTGACAATGTACGCCCAAATCGATACAGACTGAATAAATCAAAAAACAATTCGTTAAACATCCACCTTTACAATATATTACCGAAGCCCATGAAGAACTTGTCATTTACCAAATTTAAATACGAATTCAAAGAACTACTATTGAGAAACTGTTTTTATTCGATTGAGGAGTACACCCAAACTACTCTAGTCACAACAAATGAATAATGTGGTAGCATTCGCACCCCTCTCCTTCTTTTAACTCAGCTTTTATGTAGTTAGTGAAGCTATTTTTTGTAGTTTTATCTATATGTGTTATATTTATATATTCACTTATGTTATTTGTGAGTGATATTATTCATTGTCGTACTTGTTTGTTATTTTTAATGCACTTTGATATCATGTTCATTTTAAATTGTTTATGACTTGCTACAAACATTACAATCATAATGTAACGTAGTCAATAAAAAATATCTATCTAGCTATCAATTTCAATGTAGAATATGCTTTTTGAAGCAACTTGTTTACATGCTTTTCAAACCTCAAGTCAGTGTCAATTAAAACGCCTAGGTTTTTTGCTAAATCAACTTTTTCAACTGGCAATTGGTTTATTGAAATATTAATATCTGGTGTGTTATTTTTACATACATTTGGGCCAAAAATCATCAGGCATTGATTAATAAACAATGGTCAGATGCGAGTTTAACAAAAGCATTGAGGTCTACATTAATTAATGCACCAGCATTTTCAATTTCATCCACAGGAAATGTGTAATAGATTTGGGTATCGTCGGCATAGAGATGAACAGAACAATTCTTAAGAGATTGTAACAGACCAGAAGTATATATTGTGAATATCAAAGGTCCCAAAATGGAGCCCTGGGGCACACCTGAAATAAGATCAAGATATTGAGACGCGTTATCTTCAATATGAACTTTTTGCTGTCTGTTTTTCAAGTACGCACCCATTAAAGCAACAGCGGAGTCAGAAAGGCCAATATAGTGTAAGATCGCTAGAAGCGAATCAAAGTTAATGGTATCAAAAACACGGCAGTCCAAAAGAATCAAAATTGTACAGAGACCTTGATGTTTGGCTCTAAAAATATCATCCTCAATGTGTAAAAGAGCAGTTGTACAGCTGTGCCCTTTTCTAAATCCTGACTGGACTTCGGGTAGTAGTGAGTGATTTGCGATATGAGTCATAAGTTGTAACTCAATTGCCCTTTCTAGTACTTTGGAGAGGGTGGGTTGGATGCTTAATGCACGAAGATCTTTATAATCAGTTGGATAAGGTTTCTTTGGTATAACTTTCACAACAGCGTTTTTCCATAAATCAGGTACAACATTGTTGCATAAACAATAATTTATTATATGCGTAATGTACGTGATTATGTGCGGACAGCGTAACTTGATTAATCTCAAATTGAGTTCGTCACAGCCCAGTGCATTGGTCTTGATAAAACATATAGTTTTATAGGCAAAAAAGTCATTTACTTCATCGAATTAGAATGAAGAATTAATACGGGTATTATTACTATAGAAATGTAAAAGATCAAGTGGTGGTTGACTAGGAGGAATTGAGTTAATGAAATAATCATTTACATCTTTAGGGTTCTTCAAATGTTCTGGAAGTTCGCGTGACTTATCCGGTATTATTTTATTCGAATTCAAAGTTTTCCATAAGTTTTTTATATTATTTGTATTGAATTGGAGAGTGAAGTATGCTTTTTATCATTCTTTATTGCCATATTAGAGTAGTTTCGCATATCTTTGTAAAATTGGAAATGTGCATCTGATTTAGTTTTCTTATATCTTCTTATCTATCATTGGAGCAACCAGATTGTTCTATTAGTTTTATTTTATAATCAAAACAATAAAAAAATACACGTTTTTTGTTATTTAAATGTTATAACAAATTAATAAATGACAGTTGCGAGTCAAAAACAACAGAATATAACTAGGGACTGTCTTCCATGTGAAGGCACAGTCGGTTTTCTACTAGTATTTTTGTTAGGAAAAAATGCACTATTGATTGGCCTACTATTGTAAACTGCAGTCATTCTGATTTTATATTCTGTATTTCATTATTTAAAATGATTTCACTGTCAAAGAGACTTTGTATATAAAGGAGATACTGTGAAGTAATTTTAATGTTAAAAAAAATATTCCAAATATTTTGGATACCTTTGGTCATGGGTTCATTCACCACAAATAAACAAAAACTTTTTATTATCTTAATATCTATAATGAACATCTTTCATTTTCTACTTATTTCTTTCCTCTGGCTTTGATTTTTACTCTTCTGTTCTTCCCTGGCCTGCTACTACCTCCATGTTTGCTTTTTCCTTTTCCAGCTTTTTTTCCAGATTTACCAGGACTTCTAAATTCACTTATATCTGCAGCACTGTCCTTCGTATTGCTTTTCATTCCACTTTTTTTGCCTCCAAATCCGAATTTCTTATTTTTAAGACTCCTTTTTGCCAATGCTTTTCTGGATATAGACTTGCTATTCTTGTCCTCAAGAAAATCGAGATCTTTAGACATTCCTTTTCGGACTTTTTTAACCTGATTCAGCATGTCTTTCTTTTCTTCCTGTCTTTGTAGTTTTGACTGTATCTGCAACATTTTTCCCTCCTTTTTCTGTTGTCGAAGTTGTTTCACTCTCTCGCTTCTCTTCTGCTGTTCTTGTTTCTTCATCAAGTGTTCTCTGATTTTTTGCATATGCTCATCTGTCTTTGCCATTTCTGCAAAGTAATCATCAGGCCTGTGGACCAAGAAAAAAATTAAAGGATTAATAGCAACAATCCTAGGTATACTAGAAAATCAAAATCAACTTCTTTTATAGAATTGAGTCACAGACTTCTAATTCCAAAGAGGAAAAATAAATTTAATTAGTACTTCCATTTGATATAACTTCATACCTTTTAGTAGGTATGCCCATTGCTTTTAATTTAGGAATTGCTTCAGATACAGCCGCTTGTGCTTGCCTGTGGAACATCATTTCCCTTTTGAAATCATTCAACACTGGATCCTGGCTTGGAGCAAATTGTGGTAGCTTCTTATTATTTTTTAGTTGGCTCTCTCTTTTTTCTTCCTGTGTTAATATTTGGGATGCTAATTCAGGAGCTAAAGGTGCTTGATCATTAACACAATCAAGTCGCTCTATCCAAGGAAGATTCAATTTCATTTCTTCAACTTTTTGTTTCAAACCTCTCTAAAAATGAAAAATGTGTATGAAGCAATATTTAGAAAAAAAAATCTGAAAAACATGCATGAGCTGTTTTCCAAGGTACAAAGACAAGGAGAAATTGTACGCTATCAACTTTTGGCTTTCTCTAGGAACTGTTGGCGCCCCTAATATTTGAAGCGCTTGAGGCTTTAACCTATTTGACCTTATGGTTAAAATGCACCACTTACCACATTGTTAAGAAATTGTTTAGGTGCTTCTTCGACTCTGTTCAGTCCAGGTTTGAGCTTTCCCTCCACAAATGCATTTTGTAGCTGAAAAGTAGATTAGATTAAGCTTATTATTTAATTTTATGAGTAATTTACATACCTCTGCATCACTATCACTCAATTCTATTTCACTGTCACTCATGATAAATCTCTATTAATTTTTCAATCTATACTAAATATTCTCTTAAATCACAACAAAAACACGTTATTCAGATTCAACTTTGAAGCTATTTTTAAGTTTTTCCCATTACTTTCACAGTTTCACGGGTATGTAACTTATAACCTATCATTTCTTCTTCTTTTTTTATGGCTATTGCTACCCTGCGGTGCATTTAGCCAGTGCGAAACCTGGGGTTCACCTGTCATTTCTTCTTATTCGAGATCACCATTGACACCAGAGGTGCGTTTCAATATTACGTCCGACGTCTAACTTTTTTTACGAAGCGTTTCGATATTAGAACGTCCTGACCGAAAACTTCATTCCATCGTTTCAAAATTCTTGAGTGGAACGTCCGACCGTCAACTATTTACACCACGATTTAGGAGAGCGTTTCAAAATTCACTCCGAAAGATATCGCCCTACGAAACAACTATGACGTCATACATCGTCCGTTACCGGACGTCAGACGTTAAATTGAAACGCACCTCAGGTGACGCTTCAAAACTCCGGGAAAACAAAGCAAATGTCATTTAATTATCTTGTCTTGACAGTTGACGACTTTTGATATTATTTTTAATTATTGAATTTTACTTCTACCTCAACTTTGGAGTGCTTTTTTATAAATGCCTGTTGTGAAAATTAATTTGGCTGCAATTTTTCAGTAGTGTTTGAACGAAAAATGGCCCGTGATCCTGGAACTTCAACAGCGTCTAACCTTGATTGACCTTTACAAGTTTTGAAGTTAAAAAACACAATTACAATTATAAAATCCTGTATAACTTCATTTATTCCTCTATTTCGTTGCCTCAGTGAACTCGTTTCTGCAATTTTCTGAGAAGGAATGACAATTTTTATCAATTATTTTAATGCTGTGTCTAGAAAATAAATGGATTAATTTGCGCCAGTTATGAACCAAAATTCTCTCACTAGATGTGAAAACATTCAAAATAAAGAGTTCACACTGTTCACGGATGCAAATACACGTATGTTTATGAGTTACTTTCCCGATTTTCAGTTTAATTCCTGGTTTCTGGGAAAAGAGCCCATTGAGACATTTGCAAACGAATAATTCTTGCATTGTGGCACTGGACAATTTTTTTTTGGCTTACTTGTCACATCAAAGCTATGCTTCTTCCATTGAATCAAAAAAATTGAACCAAATATGGCATGAAAAAGAAATAATCACTAATTTATTAACACGTAATCTTATGGCATAGTGTTTGTTTTCCCGGAGTTTTATATACAAATTTCGAAATGTAGATGTCGCCCACTCCGTGGTGACCCCGAATCTTTTTGCATTTCTTTTTCTTCTTAATTTATTGGCCCTTGCTCCCTCTTGGTGCATTCAGCTAGATCACATCACGGGGCAACTACTTCCCTTTTTGCACTGTTGGCCACAAAATATCTTGCCTAGAGAGTAAATAACGAGCTCATAGGTAGGGGAAGAATTAAACTCGACAAAACAAAGTGAAATATACATAATGCTAACGCTATGAAGGGGAATTACTCATTGGCTCACTCACAAGAACAAGAATACAGCAATAATTTTGGCGCGAAATGGTACAGTGGTGATCAGCTGCCATAAAACACCAAAGTTTTGTGATTTGCTTCTGATTTAAATTTAAGTAAATTGCTGAAGATATCGAAAGTTGTAATTGATTTATCATCAGATACGCAAGTATTGTCACTTTTTGCATCTCCTTGTTTTCGTTTGAAAAATAATGTGGTACTCGCAATGATTCATTCAATATTGAGACACTGAGCAAATACTGCTAGTAGTGGAACTTTCGAGATCTGCCACCATTTCAAGTTATCTGATTCTGAAACTATGTACACTAGAGAATATCGCTAAACTTAATTTGTTGTTCGAAAATCGATTAATAATGCGAAAACTGTTAAATAGATACACCACCGCTAATAGAAAGAAAGACCTGCTACTTTATATCAGTTTAACCAAATAATTATAGATAGCGCACCTTTTGCGCAGATGCGATGATAAAAGCATTGTTTATATAAAGATAGTCAACCTTTATATTATAATTGGATCAAAATGGATGCGACATGTAGATGGCGATAGTGAGCTCGCATCCAAGTCATGTCGTAACTTCAGCGATCTGGCCTCCAAGTCATGTCGTAACTTGACTGAAACAATGGGACAGCATTAAAACATTTTTTATATAGAAGTAAGATAGCGAGTGTCATCTAGCGTGATTAGTTACAAACATGAATATTTGACGTCATTTTAATGCAGGTTCCTTAAAAAAACCAGGGACCCGGACCGGAACCGTTTTGAACCGAAAACCGTAACGGAACCGATATTTTTTCGTGGACCGGAACCGAAACCGAACCCATATTTCAAATTCGATCATTTCGTGGTACCGAACCAAAACCCTTAAAAAATATAACGGTTTTTTCGGTTAATTTCGGTTCTATCCGAAGTCAATCATTGATGAAATGTGAGATGTCACCACAGAACTTAAACTTGGTTTAAACCATAGAAAAAGTATATATAATATATATCTATGGTTTAAACATGTGTTTAAGTTCTGTGGATATCACAGAAGGTACATTTCTTTCGATATCAATAGAATCGACTGATTTATGCCAAAGAGTCTAAACTAACAAGGAGGGTTTACTCCTTCTACTAGTGTCCCCATTGTCTTGTGGGGATTAAACTCTCCTTGTTAAATTTTAGTGTCCTTGGATTTATGCAGCAGTCATAAGTTTTAAGTAATAAGGAAGAATATTCGTCAATGATTGGTTGGTCCGTTTATTCCAACCAATCATTGACGATAATTCTTCCTTATAACTCAAAACTTATGACTTATGACTGCTGCATAAATCCACCATTACTTAACGTGTGGTGAAACGCAAATTGCACTTGGGTATTCCGTAATCCGATTAAGGTATTTCCTAACTTTAGGAATCAGTTGGTGAAATTTAACTGACTTGTTCTGTGGAAAGACTTTATTGTTCTCATTTATGCTTCATGTTTTGGGCGTTTTGGCCACAGAGTACAGTTAGTTGGTGTACTCTTTGGTTTTGGCGCATTAATTAAGGTCACTGCCACTCACTGAAGTAAAGAGAACCTACAAAACGTGTACTCTTTGTCTCTTTGCACTGGAGTCACTGGTCTTATCCATTTCCATTGCTGAAGCAGTTTTGTTTGGATATAGGTACATATAATTTGAAAGAATGGGGAAATAACGATGCTATGTTATATGAGTTCAAAAAATGCCATTATAGTTATCGGAGTAGAAAAATAGCTATTAAATACTATTTTCCGCATATATTACTGAATCCATACATATATAGGAAACGGACCGAAAAGAACCGTTTGGACCGAAAAAAATTGTCAGAACCGAACCGAAATAATATTCTGAGAACCGTAACTGAATCGGAACCGATATTTTCAATTTCCCTTGGACCCGAACCCGAACCGGAACCGATATTTCATTTGGGTCCGGGTCCCTGCAAAAAACCCTGATTTTGATGCTTTCCTATTGTTTCAATCAAGTTACGACATGACTTGGAGGCCAGATCACTGAAGTTACGACATGACTTGGATGCGAGCTAACTATCGCCATCTACATGTTGCATCCATTTTGATCCAATTATAATCCCATAAGGTTGACTAACTATCTTCTATATAAACAATGATTAAAATCAGGGTTTTTTTGAAGGAACCTGCATTAAAATGACGTCAAATATTCATGTTTGTAACTAATCACGCTAGATGACACTCGCGTTTGCGTCCAACACCAATTACACAGGCATTGACTATCTCACTTCTATATAAACAATGATAAAAGGAAGGAAAAGAAGAAGCAAAACAGATTGGAAAGGTTAGGTTAGGCATGAAAAAACGACGTGAAACGTGTTTGGGAAGTTGGAAATGACCAGAACATTTCCAAAACGATTTAGCTGGGTAAATTGTTCTAGGACATAGCCCATTGAAGGAAGAAGAAGAAGCACGTGAACACGTGATTAGGTGAAGAGAGGTTATAATTTGAAAAACAATAATTTACAAATATAATTCGTACGTGCACGTGTTATTGTTAATTGCAGAGCTTGTTTGGAAAGTTGAGTAGTGAAAAATGAAGAAATCAAGAAAACGCAAACATGAAGAAAATGTAGTAACTGAACCAACAGCACCTACTTCTGTAAGACAGTCTGATGAACCACTAGAGAAAAAGGTATGTTCACTTCCTCACTGATCGAATGAAATTGATTTTAATTATTTGTTATGGGGTCAGTTAGAAAAAATCAAAATTTTATGATTTCATTACAAACTTGTGAAATATTTTTTATTTATTTTCATTTTACTGTCATTACTACAACTTTATTAGCAACCCTCAGAAATATTGTGCAAGCAATATATAATGAGAATGTGAAAAAAATAATATTAGGAATATACTTTCATTATTTGATACTTTAATTAACCCTAGAGTAGTCGTTTTCCGATATTTTACCGTTGTCGTGCAATTTACTGGGTACTCAAAGAAAATCTAGAAAATTAACCTAAAACGTTATTATTTCCTCTAAATTTCCTATAAAGATACAAACTAAAGTAGTTATATGAAGTTAACCTTTCTAGAAAATGAAAATAAAATGTGATTATTTTCTGCAAGTTTCCTATAAGATATAAACAAAGGTAGTTATGTTATATGAAGTTAACCCTTACTAAAATCTTTACTGCAAAACTTAACAAGTTCTACTTTTGATCTTGTGACAAAATACGAA
This sequence comes from Chrysolina oricalcia, assembly GCA_944452925.2. NCBI lineage: Eukaryota > Metazoa > Arthropoda > Insecta > Coleoptera > Chrysomelidae > Chrysolina > Chrysolina oricalcia. Next base: position 9,842,332 of record OX101816.2, read on the forward strand.
TTTTCACTACCTACTTATTTTTAGCTCATCCACAAAGTGAGCATTGATCTTTATGAACGGTATATATGTATACAAGAGCCATAAGAATATAAAAATCTTTTACTTCTATGACAAATGTACATAGTACATTTTGTCAACACTGTAATCAGCTCCTTGGGTGAGATTGCACTCTGGTATTATTTAAGTTAATAGTGTAGGCATACTATTCAAAGCCCTCAATTGCAACAGAGGATGTTTCAATCCTTCATGTATCAGGAAGTAAATTTTCTTCATGTTTTCAGAGAAAATGGGTGAACAAACAGAGAGTGCTAATCTTTGCATCCAGAGGAATAAGCCATAGAGATAGACATTTGATGGGAGATATAAAGAAACTGATGCCACACCACAAACCAGAGGCCAAAATGGAACGCTCAAAAACTTTATCGGTTGTAAATGAAATGTGTGAAATGAAAAACTGTAATAAAGCCATTATGTTTGAAGGGCGAAAAAAAAAGGACTTATATATGTGGTTGTCTAATGTACCAAATGGACCCAGTATCAAATGTCTAGTTGAAAATGGTGAGTTGCACTCAAAACTATTCCCTCTCAAAGTCTATTATTTTTGTATTTTTTCAGTGTATACAATGGAGGAATTGAAATTGACTGGAAACTGTCTAAGAGGGTCTAGACCTTTACTCAGTTTTGATCCAGTTTTCAATGAAAAACCTCATTATTCTCTACTGAAAGAATTGTTCACACAAATTTTTGGAGTTCCAAAGCAACACCCCAAGAGTCAACCATTCTTTGATCATGTCTATACATTTTCTGTAATGGATAACAGGATTTGGTTCAGAAATTTTCAAATTCTCTCGGAAGATGGAGCTCTAGCAGAAGTTGGACCAAGATTTGTTCTCAACCCAGTATGTAAAAGCGATACTGTGTTGATCATGACGCTGAAGCTGGCAGACCAAAAGCCGCAGACAATTTTTGTCAGGGACTGTACCTACCGAAACCGCCGGCAAATATTACCGATAGTTCTCCTGCCTGGGAAATTGATCATTTAGATGAAAACTATTCAATATTATGAATGTGTTCGAATAGAAATGTATCATTCTTATGAATTTAAGGAAGAAATTCAGTAAATGAGATTATCGGTGGGATATACATACGTGTTCAGATCGTCAGGACATTTGCAAGAATTTTTCTCATAATTTCCATAATTAAGAACTTAGACTCGAAAAATTTGCCAAGAATATTTTTGAACCATTACACCATAAGACCTTGATATTTATAACGACTTGCCCCTTATCAATTATTTAAAAAAAAAATGCAAATGCAGAAATTGATTAGAACTGTAGATTTTTTTTTGTATTTTTTACAGTAAAATCGACACGCAATAACTGACATATGCGAAATTTTCCAGGAAGTTGTTTGAAACATTCCTTGATCATATCTCATTATCGAAGTGGCGGTTCCTTTCCTAATTTTGCTTTAAAAAAATTGCAAAGACCAGTATAAGCTTGGTCTGCGGGATTTTTCGCGTTTTTTTTTCTAATAACATGAACACGCAAATACTGACACATGCGAATTTTTTCAGGAAGTTAGTTGAAACATTCCTTCATCATTTCTCATTATTGCAGTCGCGGTTCCTTTCCTAATTTTTCTTTAAAAAATTCGCAAAGGCTAATATAAGCTTGGTCTGCGGGATTTTTCGCGGTGTTTTTGCTAATAACATCAACACGCATAAACTGACATATGCGAAATTTTTCAGGAAGTTAGTTGAAACATTCCTTGATAATTTTTTATTATTGCAGTCGCGGTTCCTTTCCTAATTTTTCTTTAAAAAATTCGCAAAGGACAGTATAAGATTGGTCTGCGGGATTTTTCGCGTGTTTTTTATAATAACATCAACACGCAAAAACTGACATATGCGAAATTTTTCAGGAAGTTAGTTGAACCATTTCTTGATCATATCTCATTATTGCAGTCGCGGTTCCTTTCCTAATTTTTCTTTAAAAAATTCGCAAATCCTAATATAAGCTTGGTCTGCGAGATTTTTCGCGGTTTTTTTGCTAATAACATCAACACGCAAAAACTGACATATGCGAAATTTTTCAGGAAATTAGTTGAAACATTCCTTGATCATTTCTCATTATTGCAGTCGCGGTTTCTTTCCTAATTTTTCTTTAAAAAATTCGCAAAGGCTAATATAAGCTTGGTCTGCGGGACTTTTCGCGGTTTTTTTGCTAATAACATCAATACGCAAAAACTGACATATGCGATATTTCTCAGGAAGTTAGTTGAACCATTCCTTGATCATATCTCATTATTGCAGTCGCGGTTCCTTTCCTAATTTTTCTTTAAAAAATTCGCAAATTCTAAAGCTTGGTCTGCGGGATTTTTCGCGGTGTTTTTGCTAATAACATCAACACGCATAAACTGACATATGCGAAATTTTTCAGGAAGTTAGTTGAAACATTCCTTGATCATTTTTTATTATTGCAGTCGCGGTTCCTTTCCTAATTTTTCTTTAAAAAATTCGCAAAGGACAGTATAAGATTGGTCTGCGGGATTTTTCGCGTGTTTTTTATAATAACATCAACACGCAAAAACTGACATATGCGAAATTTTTCAGGAAGTTAGTTGAACCATTTCTTGATCATATCTCATTATTGCAGTCGCGGTTCCTTTCCTAATTTTTCTTTAAAAATTCGCAAATCCTAATATAAGCTTGGTCTGCGAGATTTTTCGCGGTTTTTTTGCTAATAACATCAACACGCAAAAACTGACATATGCGAAATTTTTCAGGAAATTAGTTGAAACATTCCTTGATCATTTCTCATTATTGCAGTCGCGGTTTCTTTCCTAATTTTTCTTTAAAAAATTCGCAAAGGCTAATATAAGCTTGGTCTGCGGGACTTTTCGCGGTTTTTTTGCTAATAACATCAATACGCAAAAACTGACATATGCGATATTTCTCAGGAAGTTAGTTGAACCATTCCTTGATCATATCTCATTATTGCAGTCGCGGTTCCTTTCCTAATTTTTCTTTAAAAAATTCGCAAATTCTAAAGCTTGGTCTGCGGGATTTTTCGCGGTGTTTTTGCTAATAACATCAACACGCATAAACTGACATATGCGAAATTTTTCAGGAAGTTAGTTGAAACATTCCTTGATCATTTTTTATTATTGCAGTCGCGGTTCCTTTCCTAATTTTTCTTTAAAAAATTCGCAAAGGACAGTATAAGATTGGTCTGCGGGATTTTTCGCGTGTTTTTTATAATAACATCAACACGCAAAAACTGACATATGCGAAATTTTTCAGGAAGTTAGTTGAACCATTTCTTGATCATATCTCATTATTGCAGTCGCGGTTCCTTTCCTAATTTTTCTTTAAAAAATTCGCAAATCCTAATATAAGCTTGGTCTGCGAGATTTTTCGCGGTTTTTTTGCTAATAACATCAACACGCAAAAACTGACATATGCGAAATTTTTCAGGAAATTAGTTGAAACATTCCTTGATCATTTCTCATTACTGCAGTAGCGGTTTCTTTCCTAATTTTTCTTTAAAAAATTCGCAAAGGCTAATATAAGCTTGGTCTGCGGGACTTTTCGCGGTTTTTTTGCTAATAACATCAATACGCAAAAACTGACATATGCGATATTTCTCAGGAAGTTAGTTGAACCATTCCTTGATCATATCTCATTATTGCAGTCGCGGTTCCTTTCCTAATTTTTCTTTAAAAAATTCGCAAATTCTAAAGCTTGGTCTGCGGGATTTTTCGCGGTGTTTTTGCTAATAACATCAACACGCATAAACTGACATATGCGAAATTTTTCAGGAAGTTAGTTGAAACATTCCTTGATCATTTTTTATTATTGCAGTCGCGGTTCCTTTCCTAATTTTTCTTTAAAAAATTCGCAAAGGACAGTATAAGATTGGTCTGCGGGATTTTTCGCGTGTTTTTTATAATAACATCAACACGCAAAAACTGACATATGATATGCGAAATTTTTCAGGAAGTTAGTTGAACCATTTCTTGATCATATCTCATTATTGCAGTCGCGGTTCCTTTCCTAATTTTTCTTTAAAAAATTCGCAAATCCTAATATAAGCTTGGTCTGCGAGATTTTTCGCGGTTTTTTTGCTAATAACATCAACACGCAAAAACTGACATATGCGAAATTTTTCAGGAAATTAGTTGAAACATTCCTTGATCATTTCTCATTATTGCAGTCGCGGTTTCTTTCCTAATTTTTCTTTAAAAAATTCGCAAAGGCTAATATAAGCTTGGTCTGCGGGACTTTTCGCGGTTTTTTTGCTAATAACATCAATACGCAAAAACTGACATATGCGATATTTCTCAGGAAGTTAGTTGAACCATTCCTTGATCATATCTCATTATTGCAGTCGCGGTTCCTTTCCTACCTTATCTTTAAAAAATTCGCAAAGGCTAGTGTAAGATTGGTCTGCGGGATTTTAAGCGAATTTATTTCTAATAACATCAATACGCAAAAACTGACATATGCGAAATTTCTCAGGAAGTTAGTTGAACCATTCCTTGATCATATTTCATTATTGATGTCGCGGTTCCTTTACTAATTTTTTTTTTTTTAAATTCGCAAATTCTAATATAAGCTTGGTCTGCGAGATTTTTCGCGGTTTTTTTGCTAATAACATCAACACGCAAAAACTGACATATGCGAAATTTTTCAGGAAATTAGTTGAAACATTCCTTGATCATTTCTCATTATTGCAGTCGCGGTTTCTTTCCTAATTTTTCTTTAAAAAATTCGCAAAGGCTAATATAAGCTTGGTCTGCGGGACTTTTCGCGGTTTTTTTGCTAATAACATCAATACGCAAAAACTGACATATGCGATATTTCTCAGGAAGTTAGTTGAACCATTCCTTGATCATATCTCATTATTGCAGTCGCGGTTCCTTTCCTAATTTTTCTTTAAAAAATTCGCAAATTCTAAAGCTTGGTCTGCGGGATTTTTCGCGGTGTTTTTGCTAATAACATCAACACGCATAAACTGACATATGCGAAATTTTTCAGGAAGTTAGTTGAAACATTCCTTGATCATTTTTTATTATTGCAGTCGCGGTTCCTTTCCTAATTTTTCTTTAAAAAATTCGCAAAGGACAGTATAAGATTGGTCTGCGGGATTTTTCGCGTGTTTTTTATAATAACATCAACACGCAAAAACTGACATATGCGAAATTTTTCAGGAAGTTAGTTGAACCATTTCTTGATCATATCTCATTATTGCAGTCGCGGTTCCTTTCCTAATTTTTCTTTAAAAAATTCGCAAATCCTAATATAAGCTTGGTCTGCGAGATTTTTCGCGTTTTTTTTGCTAATAACATCAACACGCAAAAACTGACATATGCGAAATTTTTCAGGAAATTAGTTGAAACATTCCTTGATCATTTCTCATTATTGCAGTCGCGGTTTCTTTCCTAATTTTTCTTTAAAAAATTCGCAAAGGCTAATATAAGCTTGGTCTGCGGGACTTTTCGCGGTTTTTTTGCTAATAACATCAATACGCAAAAACTGACATATGCGATATTTCTCAGGAAGTTAGTTGAACCATTCCTTGATCATATCTCATTATTGCAGTCGCGGTTCCTCTCCTACCTTATCTTTAAAAAATTCGCAAAGGCTAGTGTAAGATTGGTCTGCGGGATTTTAAGCGATTTTATTTCTAATAACATCAATACGCAAAAACTGACATATGCGAAATTTCTCAGGAAGTTAGTTGAACCATTCCTTGATCATATTTCATTATTGCAGTCGCGGTTCCTTTACTAATTTTTTTTTTTTTAAATTCGCAAATTCTAATATAATCTTGGTCTGCGGGATTTTTCGCGGTTTTTTTGCTAATAACATCAACACGCAAAAACTGACATATGCGAAATTTTTCAGGGAGTCAGTTGAAACATTCCTTGATCATTTCTCATTATTGCAGTTGCGGTTCCTTTCCTAATTTTTCTTTAAAAAATTCGCAAAGTCTAATATAAGCTTGGTCTGCGGGATTATTCGCGGTTTTTTTGCTAATAACATCAACACGCAAAAACTGACATATGCGAAATTTTTCAGGGAGTTAGTTGAAACATTTCTTGATCATTTCTCATTATTGCAGTCACGGTTCCTTTCCTAATTTTTCTTTAAAACATTCGCAAAGTCTAATATAAGCTTGGTCTGCGGGATTTTTCGCGGTGTTTTTGCTAATAACATCAACACGCAAAAACTGACATATGCGAAATTTTTCAGGAAGTTAGTTGAACCATTCCTTGATCATATCTCATTATTGCAGTCGCGGTTCCTTTCCTAATTTTTCTTTAAAACATTCGCAAAGGCCAGTATAAGATTGGTCTGCGGGATTTTTCGCGTGTTTTATATAATAACATCAACACGCAAAAACTGACATACGCGAAATTTTTCAGGAAGTTAGTTGAACCATTCCTTGATCATATCTCATTATTGCAGTCGCGGTTCCTTTCCTAATTTTTCTTTAAAACATTCGCAAAGTCTAATATAAGCTTGGTCTGCGGGATTTTTCGCGGTGTTTTTGCTAATAACATCAACACGCAAAAACTGACATATGCGAAATTTTTCAGGAAGTTAGTTGAACCATTCCTTGATCATATCTCATTATTGAAGTCGCGGTTCCCTTCCAATTGAAATTTTTCCAACTGACAAAATAATTAGAAGTGATAAATATACGAGGTAAAAATTTACCAAGGTCATGAAATACATAACAGCTTTTCAAAAATTATGCGCCCGCCTTTGAAAAGCTATCAAATATACGAATCCAATCGAAATGTACCATTAGGGATCTAAGGATTGCTCAAATACATACCAAAAAATTACAAATACTGGCCACCGTCGACCGCTGTCAACGGGAAGAAAATCGCCTATCGTCCTAGAGTAGGTACTTCATATTTTAGGTAGTCTTGGAAATGAAGACTCGGAGGAATTTCCGCGATGTATATAAACACAAAACAGCACTATTTCACAATATCGCGAGAATATACACAAACTGCATCACAAATTCCAATACAACATTTATCGATAGAGTTCACTATAATACTACTTTTTCACACTTCCTTGTTTTGACAAGGACCAAATTATTGATGATTCCGATAATTCCTTTTACTCGGAAAAATAATCAGGTAAATAACATTAAGGGGTTACAAAGAATGATAACAATGTAATATCCTCAACAACCAGGTCATTTCCACAAAATCGTATATTTGGGATTTTGGAAACATCCGTTAATTACGTATAGTGGTGTGATTTATCTACAGTGAACTGAGGAATAAACATTTGAACAAGGGAATTGATCATCTTCAAACTGAACAATTCAGAACTGGTGAACAAATTTGTTGACTGAATTTCACACATTATGTAATTTTCTACGTGTCGATGTTATGGGAAAAGATTCGCGGAACATTCCGCAGACAGTTAAAATGTTTTTCAAAAAAAAAAAAAACTAGGAGAGCAACCGCGAATTCAATAATGAGATATGATCAAGTAAAGGTCTAACAAACTTCTTTTAAAATTTCGCATATGTTAGTTCTTGCGTGTTGATGTTATTAGAAAAAAAAAACCGCGAAAAATCCCGCAGACCAAGCTTATACCAGCCTTTCCGAATTTTTTAAAGAAAAATTAGGAAAGGAACCGCGACTGCAATAATGAGAAATGATCAAGGAATGTTTCAACTAACTTCCTGAAAAAAATCGCATATGTCAGTTTTTGCGTGTTGATGTTATTAGCAAAAAACCCGCGAAAAATCCCGCAGACCAAGCTTATATTAGCCTTTGCGAATTTTTTAAAGAAAAATTAGGAAAGGAACCGCGACTGCAATAATGAGAAATGATGAAGGAATGTTTCAACTAACTTCCTGAAAAAAATCGCATATGTCAGTTTTTGCGTGTTGGTGTTATTATAAAAAACACGCGAAAAATCCCGCAGACCAATCTTATACTGGCATTTGCGAATTTTTTAAAGAAAAATTAGGAAAGGAACCGCGACTGCAGTATTGAGATATGATCATGGAATGGTTTAACTAACTTCCTGAAAAATTTCGCATATGTCAGTTTTTGCGTGTTGATGTTATTATAAAAAACACGCGAAAAATCCCGCAGACCAAGCTTATACCAGCCTTTCCGAATTTTTTAAAGAAAAATTAGGAAAGGAACCGCGACTGCAATAATGAGAAATGATCAAGGAATGTTTCAACTAACTTCCTGAAAAAAATCGCATATGTCAGTTTTTGCGTGTTGATGTTATTAGCAAAAAACCCGCGAAAAATCCCGCAGACCAAGCTTATATTAGCCTTTGCGAATTTTTTAAAGAAAAATTAGGAAAGGAACCGCGACTGCAATAATGAGAAATGATGAAGGAATGTTTCAACTAACTTCCTGAAAAAAATCGCATATGTCAGTTTTTGCGTGTTGGTGTTATTATAAAAAACACGCGAAAAATCCCGCAGACCAATCTTATACTGGCCTTTGCGAATTTTTTAAAGAAAAATTAGGAAAGGAACCGCGACTGCAGTATTGAGATATGATCATGGAATGGTTTAACTAACTTCCTGAAAAATTTCGCATATGTCAGTTTTTGCGTGTTGATGTTATTATAAAAAACACGCGAAAAATCCCGCAGACCAATCCTATACTGGCCTTTGCGAATTTTTTAAAGAAAAATTGGGAAAGGAACCGCGACTGCAATAATGAGAAATGATCTAGGAATGTTTCAACTAACTTCCTGAAAAATTTCGCATATGTCAGTTTTTGCGTGTTGATGTTATTAGCAAAAAACCCGCGAAAAATCCCGCAGACCAAGCTTATATTAGCCTTTGCGAATTTTTTAAAGAAAAATTAGGAAAGGAACCGCGATTACAATAATGAGAAATGATGAAGGAATGTTTCAACTAACTTCCTGAAAAATATCGCATATGTCAGTTTTTGCGTGTTGGTGTTATTATAAAAAACACGCGAAAAATCCCGCAGACCAATCTTATACTGGCCTTTGCGAATTTTTTAAAGAAAAATTAGGAAAGGAACCGGGACTGCAGTAGTGAGATATGATCAAGGAATGGTTCAACTAACTTCCTGAAATATTTCGCATATGTCAGTTTTTGCGAGTTGATGTTATTATAAAAAACACGCGAAAAATCCCGCAGACCAATCTTATACTGGCCTTTGCGAATTTTTTAAAGAAAAATCAGGAAAGGAACCGCGACTGCAATAATGAGAAATGATCAAGGAATGTTTCAACTAACTTCCTGAAAAATTTCGCATATGTCAGTTTTTGCGTGTTGATGTTATTAGCAAAAAACCCGCGAAAAATCCCGCAGACCAAGCTTATATTATCCTTTGCGAATTTTTTAAAGAAAAATTAGGAAAGGAACCGCGACTACAATAATGAGAAATGATGAAGGAATGTTTTAACTAACTTCCTGAATTAAATCGCATATGTCAGTTTTTGCGTGTTGGTGTTATTGTAAAAAACACGCGAAAAATCCCGCAGACCAATCTTATACTGGCCTTTGCGAATTTTTTAAAGAAAAATTAGGAAAGGAACCGCGACTGCAGTAATGAGATATGATCAAGGAATGGTTCAACTAACTTCCTGAAAAATTTCGCATATGTCAGTTTTTGCGTGTTGATGTTATTATAAAAAACACGCGAAAAATCCCGCAGACCAATCTTATACTGGCCTTTGCGAATTTTCTAAAGAAAAATTAGGAAAGGAACCGCGACTGCAATAATGAGAAATGATCAAGGGATGTTTCAACTAACTTCCTGAAAAAATTCGCATATGTCAGTGTTTGCGTGTTCATGTTATTAGAAAAAAAAAAACGCAAAAAATCCCGCAGACCAAGCTTATACTGGTCTTTGCAATTTTTTTAAAGCAAAATTAGGAAAGGAACCGCGACTTCCATAATGAGATATGATCAAGGAATGTTTCAAACAACTTCCTGGAAAATATGTCAGTTATTGCGTGTCGATTTTACTGTAAAAAATACAAGAAAAATTCTACAGCTCCAATCCATTTCTGCATTTGCAATTTTTTTTTAAATAATTGATAAGGGGCAAGTCGTTATAAATATCAAGGTCTTATGGTGTAATGTTTCAAAAATATTCTTGGCAAATTTTTCGAGTCTAAGTTCTCAATTATGGAAATTATGAGAAAAATTCTTGCAAATGTCCTGACGATCTGAACACATATGTATATCCCACCAATAATCTCATTTACTGAATTTCTTCCTTAAATTCATAAGAATGATACATTTCTATTCGAACACATTCATAATATTGAATAGTTTTCATCTAAATGATCAATTTCCCAGGCAGGAGAACTATCGGTAATATTTGCCGACGGTTTCAGTAGGTACAGTCCCTGACAAAAATTGTCTGCGGCTTTTGGTCTGCCAGCTTCAGCGTCATGTGTTGATCTCTATTGATGCTGATTTTTCTGTTTTCAGGTGAAAATATTTTCTGGAAGCTTTGGTGGCGTAGCTTTGTGGGAAAATCCCTTCTACATAAGCCCCTCAAAGTACCATCTCCAAATTAGGTTAGCTGCTAAAAACAAATATGTCAATCGGGTACAGCAGAAGGCTCACGTCGAAGCCACAAGACCTAAAGATAGCTATAAGCTCACTCCACTTGATGACATTTTCAAATAAGTAAATAATTCAGTCCATGTATCAGATCCACATGTGAAGTTGGATGAGCCAATTAACTACATTTTTCATGGAATGTACAATGTTATTTATGACCATTCAACTTACAACAAATTATCACGAAAATGTTTTCAAAATTATCGATGATAGGAAGATATTCATCTATGATGAACATTTTCCTTCAGTAAAAATCATCAGATTCACAATTCCAAGTTGAAAATGATGGTTTGCATTAGTGGCACAACCCTGTATATGATATGTATAGACAATGTGGCAGTACACGATTGCTCAATAAACATTTGACCTGAGAATATATTTTTTATTAACATTAAAAGATTTAATTAAACTTGCTCTGTGTGTGTTTGTTAGATGGGTAAAAATCTTGCAAGCTGAATTAGAACCACTTCCTCTTATCCTATGGAATTGAAATTTTAAATGTTGGTTAGTTCCTATGACAAGACATTAATGTTGAAGAAATTGTCCGCCCCTGCCCCCCAAAAGTTAGATAGAGAGCGCGTAGGGTTTCGGAAGTTTTCTTGACGGATTTGGACGTTAAAAAAAAAACAGCAAAAAAAATTGGTAGGGGGGCTCGTCCCCCCTTTTTTTCTCGAAAAAAGTTGGAAAACTGAGTAATTAAAATCAGAAAATATTTGACCGTCAAATGATGGTTTTAAAAAATTTCACCCCCCCAGTCCCCCATCAAAAGCTAGATAGAGAACGAAAAGGAATTCGGAAAATGTTTCAACAGTTTCGGACGTGGAAAATAATGATGAAAAAATATCGATCGGGGAGCTCGCCCCTTTCCTGTCATGAAAAAAATTAGGAAAACTCGCGAAATAGAAATCGAAAAAATCCGTAAAAATAGTGAAAATTATATGACCATTGAATAATACGGTTTCAAAAAATTTACCCCTCTTCTCCCTACGAAAGCTAGATATTCTATCCAGAATCTCTAAACTCTATGAAATTAACATAAAAAAACAATTGGATGCCTATTTCACAGCAAATAACTCGTTATGTATGTATATATTGAGTGACGGTCTTTTATTGTTTAATAATTAATAAATGTATTTTATTGAATCAATCTGATCCAAAGGGCTATCAACCGAGGCCCTTTGGACTTTTCTTTGTTTTGATTTGGAGTAGCTAGTATTTTCCAGTTTTGTTAGATTTCACTCAATATTATTGTAAAAGAAAACCGCTTCAATACAATTTTTATTGATTGACATGCTTTTAATAAAAATAGAAGCACTCATACGGCACTGTGAATTTAAAAATCGAATAGTAGGTGCTTAGACAAAAAGAAATGAGTCATAGGATTATTCATTGACTTTTCACGGGCTTTCGATTGTGTGAACCATGATCTTAGACTGGTGCCTATCATTTTTGTGAAAAAGAAAAAAGTAACAGGCCAGGACCAGGTGGAAAATCTTGTTGAGGTTCCAACTTTAAGAAAAACAAAATATTTAAACACGAAAACACTTCAAATGGGGATGCAGTTTATGGGTTGAAAACGGTTATTTGCGATTTGCGGCAAAACGTGACCTCTTAGCGAAAAATGTTCAATGGAAAAGTTGTAGATAATAAAGTAATTGAAAACTTTTGTATGAAACACTTTTCCACATAACCTCAAATTATCTGTCAAAATGGCGAAAAACCGATTTTTCAGTATTTAATTTTTTTCTCTTGAATAAATGATTTAATTAACATGAAAATTTGTTGGAATATGTCTTTCTTGGTGTCAAATGAGCATGATTTTTTCGCAATTCAGAAGACTACTAGTTTTCGAGTTATGTACATATTTCGAAAAATATATCCTCATCTTCCACGAACAATTGTTCAGGTGTTTTCTTGTATTTCGAAGGTATATAAGTGATCATTTTAATTGTTAAAATGTCTACTTTCGAATGGTCTATATAATTTGATCCTTAAACCGCTTAAAATTGAGAAAAACCGACAAGTCTCTCTGAATCATGATTTTCGTGTAAAAGGTCTTATACACTACCAGCCCAAAAAATTCTCAGAATAATCCGCGGTTAGCTTCGTATGATTTTTCAGAGTTGGCGTTTTTTTCCCGATTTTGGAAGGTACGTATGAGGTAAAATCTTGCCCGGCAAAATATTTCGTGCTGAAGGTTTTATTCACTGCCTCTCTAGGAATCCTTCCAGCCCAAAAAATTCTAAGAAAAATCCGAGGTTAGCTTCGTATGATTTTTCAAAGTTGGCGTTTTGTCTTTTTTTCCATATTTTGGAAGGGCCGTATGAGGTAAAATAGTTCGTGCTGAAGGCTTTATTCACTACCTATCTCAAAATCTTTCCTGCCCAAAAAATTCTCAGAATAATGCGCGGTCAGCTTCGTATGATTTTTCAAAGTTGGCGTTTTGTCGTTTTTTTCCCTATTTTGGAAGGGCCGTATGAGGTAAAATCTTGCCCGGCAAAATAGTTCGTGCTGAAGGTTTTATTCATTGACTCTCTCAGAATCCTTCCGACCCAAAAAATTCTCAGAAAAATCCGCGGTTAGCTTCGTATGATTTTTCAAAGTTGGCGTTTTGTCGTTTTTTCCCGATTTTGGAAGGGCCGTATGAGGTAAAATCTTGCCCGGCAAAATATTTCGTGTTGAAGGTTTTATTCACTGCCTCTCCCAGAATCCTTCCAGCACAAAATATTCTCAGAAAAATCCGCGGTTAGCTTCGTATGATTTTTCAAAGTTGGCGTTTTGTCGTTTTTTTCCCCGATTTTGGAAGGGCCGTGTGAGGTAAAATCTTGCCCTGCAAAATATTTGGTGCTGAAGGTTTTATTCACTGCCTCTTTCAGGATCCTTCCAGCCCAAAAAATTCTCAGAAAAATCCGCGGTTAGCTTCGTATGATTTTTCAAAGTTGGCGTTTTGTCGTTTTTTTCCCCGATTTTGGAAGGGCCGTATGAGGTAAAATCTTGCCCTGCAAAATATTTGGTGCTGAAGGTTTTATTCACTGCCTCTCTCAGAATCCTTCCAGCCCAAAAAATTCTCAGAAAAATCCGCGGTTAGCTTCGTATGATTTTTCGAAGTTGGCGTTTTGTCGTTTTTTTCCCCGATTTTGGAAGGGCCGTATGAGGTAAAATCTTGCCCGGCAAAATATTTCGTGCTGAAGGTTTCATTCACTGCCTCTCTCAGAATTCTTCCAGCCTAAAAAATTCTCAGAAAAATCCGCGGTTAGCTTCGTATGATTTTTCAAAGTTGGCGTTTTGTCGTTTTTTCCCCCGATTTTGGAAGGGCCGTATGAGGTAAAATCTTGCCCGGCAAAATATTTCGTGTTGAAGGTTTTATTCACTGCCTCTCCCAGAATCCTTCCAGCACAAAATATTCTCAGAAAAATCCGCGGTTAGCTTCGTATGATTTTTCAAAGTTGGCGTTTTGTCGTTTTTTTCCCCGATTTTGGAAGGGCCGTGTGAGGTAAAATCTTGCCCTGCAAAATATTTGGTGCTGAAGGTTTTATTCACTGCCTCTTTCAGGATCCTTCCAGCCCAAAAAATTCTCAGAAAAATCCGCGGTTAGCTTCGTATGATTTTTCAAAGTTGGCGTTTTGTCGTTATTTTCCCCGATTTTGGAAGGGCCGTATGAGGTAAAATCTTGCCCTGCAAAATATTTGGTGCTGAAGGTTTTATTCACTGCCTCTCTCAGAATCCTTCCAGCCCAAAAAATTCTCAGAAAAATCCGCGGTTAGCTTCGTATGATTTTTCGAAGTTGGCGTTTTGTCGTTTTTTTCCCCGATTTTGGAAGGGCCGTATGAGGTAAAATCTTGCCCGGCAAAATATTTCGTGCTGAAGGTTTCATTCACTGCCTCTCTCAGAATTCTTCCAGCCTAAAAAATTCTCAGAAAAATCCGCGGTTAGCTTCGTATGATTTTTCAAAGTTGGCGTTTTGTCGTTTTTTTCCCCGATTTTGGAAGGGCCGTGTGAGGTAAAATCTTGCCCTGCAAAATATTTGGTGCTGAAGGTTTTATTCACTGCCTCTTTCAGGATCCTTCCAGCCCAAAAAATTCTCAGAAAAATCCGCGGTTAGCTTCGTATGATTTTTCAAAGTTGGCGTTTTGTCGTTTTTTTCCCCGATTTTGGAAGGGCCGTGTGAGGTAAAATCTTGCCCTGCAAAATATTTGGTGCTGAAGGTTTTATTCACTGCCTCTTTCAGGATCCTTCCAGCCCAAAAAATTCTCAGAAAAATCCGCGGTTAGCTTCGTATGATTTTTCAAAGTTGGCGTTTTGTCGTTTTTTTCCCCGATTTTGGAAGGGCCGTATGAGGTAAAATCTTGCCCGGCAAAATATTTCGTGCTGAAGGTTTCATTCACTGCCTCTCTCAGAATTCTTCCAGCCTAAAAAATTCTCAGAAAAATGCGGTTAGCTTCGTATGATTTTTCAAAGTTAGCGTTTTGTCGTTTTTTCCCCCGATTTTGGAAGGGCCGTATGAGGTAAAATCTTGCCCTGCAAAATATTTGGTGCTGAAGGTTTTATTCACTGCCTCTCTCAGAATCCTTCCAGCCCAAAAAATTCTCGGAAAAATCCGCGGTTAGCTTCGTATGATTTTTCAAAGTTGGCGTTTTGTCGTTTTTTCCCCCGATTTTGGAAGGGCCGTATGAGGTAAAATCTTGCCCTGCAAAATATTTGGTGCTGAAGGTTTTATTCACTGCCTCTCTCAGAATCCTTCCAGCCTAAAAAATTCTCAGAAAAATCCGCGGTTAGCTTCGTATGATTTTTCAAAGTTAGCGTTTTGTCGTTTTTTTCCCCGATTTTGGAAGGGCCGTATGAGGTAAAATCTTGCCCTGCAAAATATTTGGTGCTGAAGGTTTTATTCACTGCCTCTCTCAGAATCCTTCCAGCCCAAAAAATTCTCAGAAAAATCCGCGGTTAGCTTCGTATGATTTTTCAAAGTTGGCGTTTTGTCGTTTTTTTCCCCGATTTTGGAAGGGCCGTATGAGGTAAAATCTTGCCCGGCAAAATATTTCGTGCTGAAGGTTTCATTCACTGCCTCTCTCAGAATTCTTCCAGCCTAAAAAATTCTCAGAAAAATCCGCGGTTAGCTTCGTATGATTTTTCAAAGTTGGCGTTTTGTCGTTTTTTCCCCCGATTTTGGAAGGGCCGTATGAGGTAAAATCTTGCCCTGCAAAATATTTTCGGGGGCGCGAGGGTGAAGGTGTATTAAAAAACCGGGGGTCACGAATCATTACTTACAGTTCGGCGTATGTCGCAAGTTACTGTTATTAAAAAAAAGTATGGTGGATACGACGCACAGTGGCGCTGTTTATTGTTGTAACAAAAATTTCCATAAAAAATAATCATTTGTTAATGTTCGGAAGTTTGTTGATTCAACTATTCATTCATTAAAACTCAAGATAATATGAATGCCGAATATTTCAGTTGGATCAGGGGCCCTCGGTTTTTTAATACACCTCGCGCCCCCCACTCTTTGGTTCACGATTTTTATTCGGCGACCTCATATCCGGGTAGTAGAAGGTGTAATTGAGGGGGTCTTATTCTGCCGAGTGTGAACAAATGAGACAGAAAAAATGCGTTATGGCATCCCGGTCTATTACATATTAAGTAACTGTTGGGCATGAAGACTAATAAAATACAAAATCAATATGTGTTGTGTTTATTATATTTGATAAAAATACAAAATATATATATATATATATATATCCATTAAAAAGCATCATAGATTTCATATAAATGCTGCTCCTGCATACAATAAAAATAGAGTATTATAATATAATAAAAAGTTCGTTGGAAATGGAAGTTCGACTGGTTTAACAAAAAAAAACATTTCGTAGCAGATGTCAAACATCAGTGTGTATAATTGGATAGTGAATAAGTAAAAAAGTACCAAGTATCAAATTATGGTATTGAGTAATGACTTGTTAAAGTCAAATAATTTTAAAAAATTATACAATTATTATTAAAAGGGCGCTTAGCAGTTTCATCCGTAGATGGTACATGGTACCACGTTCAGAAAATCACTTGGATCTTTCAACATAATGTAGGTTCCAGCTTTTGGAGATTCGGTTTGGGAATATAATCATGGATATAGGAGAATTATTATAATAATATTTTCATCATGTAGTTTGCCAGACGTTTTTAAATTGGAAAATCACATCATGCATAGTATCAGTCTGGGACAAAACTGAACTCTAATCTCAAGACTCAAGAGGGCAGTCAAATAAGCTGAAGATACTCATTAACGAAAAATGAGAAATAAAACTTCCTGTTTTTATACCACATAAATATGTCGATCCACCAAAAGATAATACAGGATAATTACTACTACACATTCTGATTTGTGATATGGTGAACTAGTTGAAAGAAAAAATTCAAACACCCTTTTTTCTTAGACGTTAATGTGCATATGTTAATACTTCATTAAAACTTTTGAATAAATATTATGAACTAACAACAAATGGACACTTGAAAAAACCATCAAGTTTGAGCATGTTCATATTACCGATCTAAATGTTGTAATTCGACATTTCGTGGCGAGGCACCATTGCCATTGTTTGTAATGCCAAGATTCTGCATTTGTATTCCATCTGGAGCATCTCCATTTTGACACATACATAAGTAAACAGTATCAAGAACCATCTAAAAAAAAATTAAAGTGAATAAAATCCAGATTCGAGGCATATCACTGCATACATGCGTAAGACAAGAAGAAAATGGTGTTTATTACTTCTTGTAACTTGTGAAGATTCAAAATAGTATTAATCTCGTTTTTTTTACATTTTTCTTACAAATGCCGTTACATACTGAAATCTTTCAATTAGAAGGCACACTTCCAAAAATTACTTTGATGTTAACCTGCGCGAGTTTTAAGCAAAATGAGTTAATCTCGCTCTAACACTTGTAATTCGTTTGTCTTTCGCTTTATAAAATAACTGCTTAGATCAGCTTTACTGATAAAAATGAACAAACCAACCTATTAATGCATGAAAGTTGGGAACTTTGAACTTTTGTATGTGTGCCGTATGAATTGGGTTAAACTTGTTATAGTATACCCAAACTCAGTTGAAGATGTCTACCTTCAGCTCGATATACAGGGTGTTAATTAAGTACGTTGACAAACTTCGGGAGGTGATTCTTTGAAGGTTTTCAGGACGAAAAGTTCATATAAACATATGTCCCAAACGGCTTGGTTTTCGAGATACAGGGCGATAAAAATACATTTTTTTCAAGAATTTTTAGAGTTAACTTCGACATTTTCGACAATACTCAGTTCAAATTAGGCAAGTACAATCCATTCAATAGGGCGCACGATACAAAATAATGCATTTCTTAAATAATTCATTTTCAGAGTCAAGCTTTGTTCAACCCTTCAGAATTTTTTTTTCCGCCGCCACTGACATGAGAAAGGAATAATCAATGTTGTTTCATTTAACATCTTTTTGATATCTTGCATTTTTTCATTTACTTGTACGGTTCAGGGGCTATAATGAAAATATTAATTTAAACATTTTCCAGTGTGGCATAACATTAGAAAATTTGAAAATTAAACATTTTCAATTATTGTAAATTGATGGAAATATTTTTTCAGAATTAGAAAAATCTACGATGAATAAAAATTATACAATAAAAAATATAAAGACAAGCTTTTATACAAATGCACTGAAAATGAAAAAATAATTTGTTTCATTTTTTGTAGGTTATTCTGTGAGTATCAAAATCTTTCTGTACAAGATTACCTAGATCAAACAATGAAATGAATTATTTTTTCCTTTTCAGTGTATTGTATAAAAACTTTAAAATGTTTTCTTTTTATAATTTTCATTTTTAACATTTTAGTTTATTTTTTATGTGAAACTGAAAATCTCCAACCCAAAAACCATCACATACCAATTTTGAACAGAATCGGATCATAATCACAAAACTCGTCCGCCATATTGGAGCCGCCATTTTGTTTTTTAACAAACATTTTTTAATGCATTGTCACCGGAATTACGGAAATCTGCCAAATTTCAAATTAATCGGAGTATTAGAAGTGGGTCAAATTCAACTTTTATTAAATTGTTTGTTAGTTAGTTACAAGTGAAGCTAAATAAAAGCTTGTTGTTGTAAAGATGTGATTTCTTTTTGTGATATCTAACAGAAAACTACTATCTCCCCGTCACTGCGGTACGCTGGATATTAAACTAGATCTGACAGATATTGGGAAAACCTTAACTTTCAACCTGAAGATTCTGATGGTAAAAATGTGCATTTTCATTGAGATATTTGATTAAAAATGTTTTTACCCATCAGTCTTGATAGAGAACTCATATTTTAAAAAAAGATATTTTTCAGTTTTCAATTGAACGTTTCCTTTTCAACATAAAAAACTTCCGAAAGGTAATCCTGTAATGGAAGATAGTTAATAGGGTTTATCTAATAGTCGCAGATCATTACACATTTGATTTTCATTTATGAATCTCTGGTCATAACTCCGAAAAACTAAATCAAACAAATTTTTGTTTCCGTACGGAGTACATTATTTTATCAGAAATTTCGGTTTGTTTTTTCTTCTGCAGTAACGCAGAAATTTTGTAATCAATTTGAATTCATAAAAATAGCAAAGTGGGCTTTGATATTAATTCATTTATTTAAATATCAACAACTTGACAGTTATCGAAAGTTGAGAAACTGTCTCATTGTTAATTCTTCATTAGTGCAAGCTATAAAGCAGATTCATTCAATATTCCTTTGGATAAAATGGTTGAATATACAAATTCAGAAATGGCAGACATGCACTTAATGTATGGAATGGCTGATGGTAACGCTCGTGCCGCCAGACGAATGTATCTAGAAAGATTTCCACAACGTCATATTCCCAGCACACAAATGTTCATCAATATTCACTCCCGTCTTCGTGAAACGGGTACTTACAAGAGGTCTGCTGTTCTCATAGGAAGACCCAGGAGAGTTAGAACAGTTCATAGAAGAAGCTGTACTTAACGAAATTGAGCAGCATCCAGACACCAGTACAAGACAAATTGCGGCACAGTTTAACGTAACCCATGTATTGGTATGGCAAATTTTAAAAGAGCAACAACTTTATCCCTATCACATACAGCGTGTTCAAGCTCTTCTGCCAAGGGATTTTCCAAAGAGATTAACTTTTTGCACTTGGATTCGAAATAAATTGTTGGAAAATCCATGGTTTTTATCTCAAGTGTTATTCAACGATGAGGCATGCTTTTCCCGTAAAGCCATTATTAATTTTCACAACAATCATATGTGGGCTGATGAAAACCCACACGCCGTGATTGAAAACCATTTTCAAGAGACGTTTTCTGTGAATGTTTGGGTTGGAATTGTAGGGAATTTCCTTATCGGGCCACATTTTCTGCCTCATAGACTCAATGGTGACCATTATCGACATTTTCTTGAATTCATCTTACCTGGACTCCTAGAAGAGATCCCACTGAGGGAAAGAATTGGAATTTGGTTTATGCATGATGGTGCTCCAGTACACTTCAGATTGGTTGCACGCCAATATTTAGAAGAGAATTATTCTGATCGCTGGATTGGGCGTGGTGGGCCACAACCTTGGCCACCAAGGTCACCCGATATGAATCCACTTGATTTTTTCCTCTGGGGGCACCTTAAATCATTAGTGTACCGAACTCCAGTTCAAAGTGAAGAAGACCTGAGGAATCGCATACAGGAGTCATGCGGAATTATAAGAAACACTCCTGGTATTTTTGAGCGTGTCCGCCAGTCTATGGTTAGGCGCATAAACGCATGCATTGAAGTTGGCGGTGGCCATTTCTAGCAGCTGCTCTGACATATCAATTTCAATAATGGTCCTTTTCTGAACTTAATTTTATTCCTAGGGAATTTATGTTACTTTGCTCTAGTATTTGATAATAAAGTTATTCACTATTGAAAATGTCCAAAATTATTTTGCCATAATTAACTTTGTGCAATACATATTCAACCTGAGTTATGGTAAAAAATGTATGGGAGCTCCATAACATTACATTTTCTCTACACGAGCAGAAAATAGCTATTTGTGTAATGAGAACAAAATGACGTATTGCGTCACGCGCTAATCTTTGGAGAGTGGCAATGACACTTCGAGAAATGAATTATTTTATATCATGCGCACTATTGAATGGATTGTACTTGTCCAATTTGAACTAATTTGGATCGATTATTGTCGAAAATTTCGAAGTAAACTCCAAAAACTCCTAAAAAATGTATTTTGATCACCCTGTACTTCGAAAACCAGGCCGCTTGGGACATGTTTATATGAACTTTTCATCTTGAAACCTTTCAAAGAATCACCCTTCAAGTTTGTTAGACTATTTGCTTCTCAAATTTCTTTATGTCATGCGTTACTGGAAAATGTTTGCGTTAATATTTTCATTGTAACTCCTGAACCGTACAAGTAAATGAAAAACATCAAGAGAGCAAAAAGATGTTAAATGAAACAACATTCATTATTCCTTTCTCATAATATGTCAGTGGCGGCGGAAAAAAAATTCTGAAGGGTTGAACAAAGCTTGACTCTGAAAAAAGGAGGACCCTGTGAATTATTTGAGAAATGCATTATTTTGTATCGTGCGCCCTATTGAATGGATTGTACTTGCCTAATTTGAACTGATTATTGTCGAAAATGTCGAAGTTAACTCTAAAAAATCTTGAAAAAAATGTATTTTTATCACCCTGTATCTCGAAAACCAAGCCGTTTGGGACATATGTTTATATGAACATTTCGTCCTGAAAACCTTCAAAGAATCACCTCCCGAAGTTTGTCAACGTACTTAATTAACACCCTGTATAGGGTTAGTCCACGACAGTACATGGTATATTAACGAATAAAGAATGAATACGGGAAATTAAATACTGTTATCTATATAAAGAAAACAGTAGACCAGATAGAGTTCAACCGTTCGCAGCCTGGAAACCAATCAGAAATTGCTCTGACCGCCTGTTGAATAACTTACCATAAATCACCACTCATTGTATTCATTGCAGTGTGGTCGTCTAGAGTTATTTATAACATGCAGAACAGTAGCGTACCGTGTATAATATTTGTTACACTTCATGTTGAAATAAGTGTAGTGGTTTTTGTTAACCTATTTTTGTGAAATCATGAGGATATAACTGCAACTTCAAAAAATGGTTCAGTTTATTAGCAAGTATACCACCAACTTCTGTTATTGTAATGGATAATGCGTCATATCACTCGCGTCAAAAGGTAACGATACCGATGAAAGCGACCAAAAAAATGAGACTTTTGGAATTTATGACTTATAAAAAATTGAATATTCCCAAAAAGCTACGAAGAAGGTATTGCTACGTATAATTAAAAATGAAAATTTTCTAAAAGAATATATTATTGATGAACTTTGTTGTTATTGTATTTTTAACCCCATCGAATTAGTTTGGGCATCTATAAAACAAATTGGGACAATCCAATCAATGTCCAAATCTAAGTAGTGGAAAACGTTAGGAGAATCTTAGGAGAGGAATATAAAGATCTTTGGACAGAATGCATTTTAGATGTGGTTTCAAAAGAACGTGAATATTCCCTTTTACCATCCTTTCAACCAGTAAAACCTGGGTGATTCGGAGGATTATGATTATTGGGTCTTACCATAACTTTGATGTGTCAAATAAAGTAACAATGTTTCCTGATGTTTTCTTACTGTACTTTCTTAACGACCTGTTTTCGGTGTGTCAAATAACTTGTCAATAAGTTACGAGCAACGTCCCGTACCCACACACATGCAGTCCTTCAGTATATTCACTATAAAAACAAGAAACATTCTTATCGCGAATTTCGGTTTTAGCTGATATATGCCGGATGATTTGTGTATTTGCAGGTCTATGATCATATTTAAATCTTTTATTCCACTTAATTTTTTTGTCTATATGAACCGAGTGTTCATAAAATCAGATGTGGAATAATAAGCAACTCATAGATGAACCTAAGTCATCTATATCTTCCATCGCTCAATACAGCCTCTTGAAGTGTAACATTCTCAATTAAATCTTAAATATAAATATTTTTCTGAAAGTTGTAAAATCCACAATGAAAATTAAGTTAGTGTTTGTGGATATCTAACATAAAATCAACTTCTTCCCCGGTCAATACCACGCTGGATATTGAACTATATCTGATAGGAATTGTGAAAGTAACTCAACTCCAAAAAAAAATCTGAAAGTAGAAATGAACATTTTCATTCATATTGTTATTTGGAAACATTTTTCTGGAGGATGTGATTCGAATTCAAATCAACAAATAAGAAAATTCAGTTCCATTATGCTCCTTCCATATTCTCGGCCCAGTCAACTGACTTCAAAATAAAAATATTCACACAGCAATACGCAAAGTTATAAGTGAGAGAAAACGTCTCCGCCTATGGTCGGCAAGTAAATTCAAAGCGGCGAACCCATTAACGTCTTAATCCGGTTTTTCAGCTCATTTAATTGAGTTTGGAAGGACTATACACTTTTATAATTTTGCAATGAAATTACGCTTTGCTAAAAATTATGCATTATGCATCTGGTGAATCCCCCTCAATACTCAATAGATAAGGTTTCGGTATTTGCTGAATAATTGTTGTTTTATAAATTCTAACAACAACTATTCGATATAATAAAAGTTGATACAAACTGGTTTTCCAACCTCATAAAAGCTTGAAACTATTTTTGTTTGATAACTTGATAACTCACCTCGTATAAAGACAGTATGCAGTGGGCCACAAAAAATGCAAAAATGCAAACCAACAGTGTGGGTGCAGCGTAGAACGTCAAATCGGAATTTCTTCTGAATAACGCCAAACCGACACAGCCGGTCACAGCAGTAACAAAACACTTGCCCAAAAATAGGATAAAATCACCTAAACTGTTTATTGTTGCTACTTGTAGGGCATGTGATGTCAAAACTTCGAAAGCCTGAAACAGAACGTTTATCTTAAATATACATGATTTTTATTCAATGAAAGTCTTAAAGAATAAAGAAGTTTGTGGATTTTAATCGTTCGTGTCATACTGAAAAGACAGTATTACAAAAAAAAAGTTCTTACATTATTCAAGAAGGCGGAGAGTCAAAACGAAATAGAAAGTGAATCAGATGAAAAAGTGAAGAAATTTGGTAATTTGTACAGACTACCAACATAGTATGGTGTATCAATTATAACAATGTTTATTATCAGATACCTACACGGAATTCTAAATATTCGTGATGCTTTTGTACGAAAACGCTATGAGACAATATTCCGGCTGCACCTGACCCTCTAGTATGATTGAATACAAATATTTCACAAAATTTCATAATATCAACAATATTTTGTGAAGTGACAACAATCATTAAACACATGAAGAACAAAAGCTTTTATGGAATTGACATCTCAATAAAAATTCTCGAGAATATTCCAGTTTACATACTACAATTACCAGTCCAGTTAATTCTTTCGCTGCATGCACTTTTCCAAACTTTCTAAAAAAGCACCAACTTATCCATCTACACAAAGAAGATGATAATTACATTCCTTCCAATTACAGATCCATCTCACTTATACCATTTGTTGGTAAAATCATAGAGAAACTAGTGAAAGTGAGACTAATGAACTTCATACTAAACATACAGCAGCAGTATTTTGTGACTAATCAAAAGCATTTGAATGTAAATCATGAAACTTTCATTTTATCTTACTATTAACGACGTTTTAGAGCGCATGGAAATATCTTTGGGATGTACGGACTTGGCGGAACATGTGATCAGGATCAATCACGAGCCTATTAGGCAACGTTATCATATGGTTATGAGGAGATATGATATTAAATCACCTTACTGACAAGTACCCGTGTAGGAGGAATCTCGACTCTAAACTGCTTTTACCGTCCCAAATCGGGAGCTTCAGCTTCGTCGTAAGCCTTTTGGCCTTCATAATAGTCCTGCCACCTGGCACCGTTGATTGAAGCCCAATGTGTTTTGCTAGTCATTGTAACTCAGACTTATGAAAAGCATTTGGTTGTTTCAGACGAGGTTTTATGTGGATTTCGAGTAGCGCACTTAAATGTTAGTTGATAGAATGTCAAATGTGTCCCTCAGAAATGAAGGTTCTCCTGTTAGATCTGTACATTCCGATGTTTGCGGACCTATGAGAATCGAATCTTTCATTGACGATAAATCGAGTGGGACCAGACTTTCTTCTTCAAAACGAAAGATGAGGTGAACGAAGCATTTTGGAACAAACAATGGATTGGAATTTTACCGTAAGAAATTTCTCGAGAATTTTGGAAGAAAATGGTATAAAAAGACAATATTCATCCGAATCGAAAGTCTACCGCCAATCGGATGAACATGCGAGAAATTCGATCATCTTGGAATGATATCGAAAATAATGAAAAGTATGATTCGTTTAACGACTTTGAATTTTTCGAGCTACATTCAGATTCCAAAGAGAAAGAAAAATACGAAAAGATTTTTTCCCTAGACGACAAAAGTGGAAAAGAAATAGTTGTGGAGGGGAATAAATTGAAGACAACAATACAGTAGATACCAATGAGGTAATTCCTCAAAGAACAGAAAGTACAAAAAAAGTCAACCTATTTTGTTGAAAATGGGAAAAGGATAAGAAATGGTTCAGTTGGTAGACCAAGGAAGATATACTTTAAATAGTAGGCAAAACTCAAATGTCAGTAACAGAACAAGAAAACCCAAGTTATAAGGAAGCTCTCAGAGGAGAAAATGCAAAGTGGAAAATCGTGATGACAGAAATGTTAAGCCCTCTGCCGCGGTAATACCTGAATCCTAGTTGATTCATGAAAATAATATGAAGCAAATGGGGTTTGAGAACGAAATACAAAGCTGACCATGTTACTTGTTATACTCGATTCCCACACTTCAGCATGATTTAAATATACTGGGGATCTGCCAATCTTTCATATATATTTCTTTTGAAATACCTACCTATCGTAACTACTTCAGTATGTACAGAATTGGCTTTTATGTGAATCTGAAGATAAAAAAATTGTAATCTTGACATAAAAACCATCATTCAAACAGAATAAAAGCATTGACATCAGGGTTGAGTTGAATAACAGCTTCATCAAGAATAAATTCGATTTAGTATTAGCATTGTTTATATAGAAGATAGTTAGTCAACCTTATGGGATTATAATTGGATCAAAATGGATGCGACATGTAGATGGCGATAGTGAGCTCGCATCCAAGTCATGTCGTAACTTCAGTGATCTGGCCTCCGAGTCATGTCGTAACTTGATTGAAACAATGGGACAGCATTAAAATAAGGGTTTTTTGAAGGATCCTGCATTAAAATGAAGTCAAATATTCATGTTTGTAACTAATCACGCTAGATGACACTCGCGTTTGCGTCCAACACCAATTACACAGACATTGACTATCTTACTTCTATATAAACAATGGTATTAGTTATATTATATTTCCCAACTGTTTTTTTCATGAATAGTTTGAATTTCTAGGCCAAGGCTTGGAGGACGGAGAGCAGATTGGATTTTTGCCAAACAGTAAGAACAAATAATAAATGGACGTTTCATAAACAAAAATGTCTGTAAGTCAAATTCGATGAATCTATAATAATGAGATCTAACTTGATGAAGTAGTTAGAAATTATGATATTGAAAGATACTCACAGTTCCTGCAGCTTTACAAAAATTTGATCCGTCTATTGCAATAACCGTATATGCATTGTGATTTAGGTATCTGATGAACTTTTCCAGACAATAGAAACAGCAGATACAACATTTCAATCCACAAGAGGCACATTCACTTCCTTTGTCTTTTCCAAGCTTCCATCTGAGGACAAAGAGTTATTAATCCCCAAAAACAAATCTGTGAATCAAGCAGAACATTTTAAGGTTTGTACTCACTTCTGATGAATATACATTAAAATCAACCTTGGTATTTTGAAAATGGTAATAACCAAGGATCCAAGAGCCACTGAACCAAGGTGATACTTTATCAGTTTTCTAGTTGCGTAACAGAAGTGGCCATTATCTTTATACTTATGTCTGTAATACCAATGAGCCACTGTCCCAGCTATGACCATCTGTTGGCATGCCATAATAAACTCTGAGGTCCATATCAACCCTATAAAATACACCCACCACATTCCCTTCACCCAAGAAGCATCCACATAGTCAACAACGGTTACTGCAATAAAAAAGATCATTGATAAAATTACTTAAAGAAAAATATATTAGTGGCAGTGGCAGGCGCGTGCCTACGGGGGGAGCGGCAATTGTATATGAAACCTTCATATAGTCGAGTTCCAAAATTGTAGATAGTCACTCATATTGTAAAGAGATTTTATAGGCCAAGCAAATCGATGCCTTAATTCGCAAACCGAAACTACACTATACGTATCGTGGAGTTAGACGGTTTGCGAATTAAGGCAATGAAATGATACATTTACTCCGTAAAAAAAGTTGTTGTTACTACTTACTTGTTGGTTTTTTGCATACCGACAAAAAGAGAAATATTCAGTGTTAATTAATAAACAAATTAGTAGGTTATTGCAAAATCTATTTAACGCTCACGAGAACTGAAATATTTTCAATAATTGCCTGGCCTATTTCCAAACTATCAACTGTCTTCGAAACGAGTACGAACGTGGAACGTTGTCAGCTTGTATTATTCGACTTGAAGTTATCTGCATGGTTGTAAGTTATATCTTTCTCTGACGGTTGATAAAGCCTTGAGATGAACACTGTCGTCCCAGATTAAAGCGACGTTGTTGGCAACAATGCCATGACCAGGTGTTTCTTCGTGTTGCATGGGCGCGTTGATAGGGATTTCCTACAGCAGAGACCGGAATTATTTGTAATATTAGTGGAATGCGTTTTACGGTTACTGTTTGTGAATTGTGAGTTTTTTAATTTGAAATATTACATGTTGAAATAAAAGGGGTGAAATTAAATTTGATTGAAAGATTGAAAATTAATAGAGATAAGAATTCTCGGAATTACAAGGTAGATTAATTTATAATTTACAAACAACATTTGTTATTCCTGGAATAATTTTAGGGTAGGTACAAAACTACCTCTCAATTAATGAACGGTTTTTGTAATATAAAAGAAGGACAGATGTAATTGTGACTAGTATACTTCTGCTTGAAGAAGCTATTGTATTGGCTTTGGTGACAAATAATAAATATGTGTGAAAAGAGTAATAGTGAACCGGATATCAAAAAGAATCGTCACAATTTAACACCCGAAGAAACAACCATATCAAAAATGTGTTTGAAGGACTTCGAGCCAGAGACCAAAATATGAATGTAGTGATGTGGTTACATCATGTAGCATTTTGACAAAAGTTTCCGAAGCTAGTGTGTACAGAATAATTTATATTAATACTTTGAAGGCTGAGACGAGAGGAAGAAAACAAATAAAATTGGACGATATAACCAAACACGCCATTCGTCGTGCAGTACATGAATTTTATATTAAAAAGGAATTACCAACAGTAAAGAAACTAGCTTCCTCTCTGCAATCTAATGAACATATCCCAAAAATATCGAGACGTATTTTGTTACGTACGTTGCGTGAATTGAACTTCAGGTACTTAAAGATAAAGAGGAATAGTACCCTTATTGAAAAAGAGGAAATCAGTGTATGGCCCAGAAAGTATCTGTAAGAAATAGGACAATTTCGAAGAGATGGTAAAAAAATATATTATACAGGTGAAACCTGGCTAAATAAAGGACATACTGTGACAAAAATTTGGCAGGATTTAAATGTAAAAAGCAAACGTCAAGCTTTTGTAGATGGTGTATCGACAGGTTTGAAAGCCTCACCAGGAAAGAGAAAACGCCTTATTATTACCCATATTAGTAGCCACTTAGGATTTGTTGAAGAAGTTTTAAACGCATTTGTTTCTAAGAAGACTGGAGATTATCATGAGGAAATGGATGCAGAACATTATGAAAAATGGTTTTCACATATTCTTTTAACAATCTACCCAGGATCTGTTATTGTTATGGATAACGCTCCATACCACAGCCGGCGCCGGCGTGTAGAAAAGTTACTAACCACCACATGGAAAAAAGCAGAGATTGCAGAATGGCTTACTACGAAAAACATTAAATTCAATGAACCAATTTTGAAAATCGAGTTCTAAACTTGGCAAGGTGTCATAAATATATATATATATATATTATGTAGTAGATGAAATGGCACGAGAACGAGGTGTAATTGTACTTCGATTGCCACCCTACCATTGTGAGTTGAACCCAATAGAACTTATATGGGCTCAAATAAAAAATTAAGTAGCAAAGAATAATGTTACTTTCAAATTGAACGACGTAAGACTACTGCTTAATAATGCCATCAGCAATTTGACTTCACAGTCGTGGATAAAATGTATCGAAAATGTGGTAAAAGAAGAGCAAAATATGTGGAATCTTGATAACTGCATTGAAATTACCATCGAACCCGTAGTTGTGCATCTAGGCGAAGATACTACTGATGAATCTGAAGATGACATAGACGACTCAGATTAGATGTTAATTTTTATGTTTATATGGTTTATATTTTATGGAAATAAATATTCAATTATGTTGAACTATTTGGTACTATTACGATTATCCCAAAACAACATTTATTCATACTCATTCGATAATTATTATTGCCGGTTTTCTCCAACTTGGGCATCTTACAATAAGCAAATAATTTTTGTGGCAACCAATTCGTTCTAAACTACGGACGGTTATTTTTAATATATGATGATGCTTTGATCTTCTATATTTGTATTGAAACAAATACTGGTTTTTGTAGAAGTGACCTAATCCTAACAACTTCATTTCAATTATTTATAAAAATAACCGCACGCCTATGACTCGTCGATTTCTTTTCTCCTCAGACCCGCAAAGATATATGTTGAAAATATGAGTCACTATCTTCAATTTCGGAACTCGACTATAGTAAATAATATGTCCGAAAAGTAATTACCCCCCCCTTGTAACATAGGCATGCACCTGAATAGTGTTGATAAAGGAATATCTTCCAGAGGCAATGTTAAATAATTTTTTTGCTTCGTCGCCATTTTTCTAATGTGGGACAATAACTTTTATTAATCTGATTAGTCAAGGATTTGGAATAAATGCGTTGCAGATATTTAGCAGTCTCGACTTTTTTCACAACAGAATTATTATAGAAAAAAATCATCAGAAGAAAGCAGGGACTTGATTTTAATTGTGAAAACTTGATGAACTGTTTATAAATCGTCTACTATAAAAAATCAAGCTCTTTAATACAAATACAAGTTAGGCCTCTTTATCAAATTACTTGAAGCAAAATATTCTATATGAAAATCATCATAATCCCATTAAACGGACTAATGTAATGGAGCTTTAGGCAAGAAAATTCTCTATTTTTTTTTTCGTTAACCAGCTGTCGTCCCCTTATGAACGGCAGCTAAGGATTAACGAGGTCTTACCTTTTTACGTGCGATTCCTAGCACTTTCTCGGGCCATCAGAAAAAGTTCTGCAGTCGCTAGGGTTTGAACCTTTGACTGGCAGCCAAAAGTGATGAAACAATGTCGCTTCAACCACTCGGCTACCTGGCCCATTGATCCAGGTTTTTCCGAATTTTTAAAACAAATCTTTTTGGGATAAAACCTTTACAGTCTTTATCAAATATAGATAGATGAAAAAGCTTTTGGAGGAATCTATATAACATATGACAATTATTCAAAGATATCCTAAAGGTTCCTGATTTTGTGATGGCGAAAGTGTTCACGAAATTTCTCACTTAAAGTGTTTGTAGGTATACTTTTTGATTTGAAAATTATTATTGCTTATAGCTCAGTTTGTTGATTCTTTACTGGCTTTGTAACTATAAATAGTTTCTTGAAACAATAAAGTATGTTTCCCTCTCTCTTAAAAGTTTATAATCAAAATACTGTTTTCTAATTCTTTGTACTGAATGAAAAAATGAAGATGAAAAAAGTGAAGGTTATGTGAAATATATGCCTAGTTTGAGTTTCAATTTTCCTCGAGTTTTACTAAGTTAATTATTCCAGTATTTTTAAATATTTTTATTCAAATATATTACTTTTAATCTTGTCTGCTATAGACTCTTCGTTCATTTCTTTGGGGTTTGCAGTGGAGAATGTCAGACTAGGTAAAACAGAACTGGAATTTGTTAGAGCTGGCCTCATATCATTCTTTTCTGGGTAAGACGCTGTAGCTAGACACAACTAAAATCAAAAAAAAAAAATTGAATACATCTAACAGTATTAAATTTATAAAACTTACCACTACAAAAATCCAAAACATGAAAAATACTACGAGAACAACAAATGTAAGAATTGGTTGAAAAAATAACGCTGGAAGATGCATTAGGCATTTAGATGTTTCTCTGAACAAATTGGCCAGAAAATCGACTTGCTTCCTCATGAAAATTATTATTATGAGAATAATAACCTAAAAAAAAAAAAATGTGAGAACAAGAAATTCGTAATAACCAATCGATTTATATTTTCAGATAAAATGGATAAAATCGCCGGAATCCAAATTAAAGAACATGGGACTGGGATACTGGTATTGCAACTAGAGGAGTACCTCAAGGGTCCAATATCGGTCCTTTATTATTTTGATATTTATTGATGACTTGTGCAACCTATTGGAGAGCAATAGGTTGATGTTTGCAGATGATTTGAAATTATACTCTACTATAACAAGTTTAGATGACTGTATGATTTTGCAAAATCAAATTAATATTTTACACACATGGTGTCTTCAAAATTACCTGCATTTGAGCATATCTTAATGTAAAATTTCAACATTCCACAATAAACTCAATATGATACAATTTCCCTACAGCATAGATAATGTAATATTAGACAAAACTAATACCATTGAGGATTTAAGTGACCATTTTGATCAGCAACTTACATGCAATCAACAAATAAATATTATTGTCAGTTCAGCGTATCGATCATATGGATTCTTTATAAGGAACTGTAAGAATTTTAATATAGGCCAATCAATAGAGCATTTTTTCCTAACAAAAATACTAGTAGAAAACCGACTGTGCCATCACATGGAAGACAGTCCGTAGTTATATTCTGTTATGTTTTCGACTCGCAACTCTCATTTATTAATTTGTTATAAACATTTAAATGACAAACAAGGTGCTTTTTAAAATTGTTTTGCATATAAAATAAATGGTAGATAATTGAAATACAAACAAAATGGAATGTTTCACGACCCGATCGGATCATTAGTAACGGAGGAAAACCGGAAAAACCAGAAAATTCTTCGATTTTTTTTTTAATTCATAACTCCGCCAAAAATGCTTGCAAACAAGACTTAAAACGGCCGAGCTGGTGGAAGCGACCAGTGGTAGGGGTGAGCGGGAGACGAGGGGGCGTATTATTACGTAATCCGTTCATTAGAAGAATTCCCCTCATCTCCCGGACTCTCCGTCCACTCGGCAGCTAACGCGGGCTCGGTCGTTTTCAGTCATGTTTGCATGCATTTTTCACCCATTTCGCACCATTGCAGCGCAAAATGAGAACATACGTTTTGTAGTTCTATGCTTCTACTTTCAAAATTAAAATTGCAATTGTGCCAAAACTAAAGATCCGACAGAGCCTGTTTTGTGCACACATAAAGTACACATGATTCAATACTTTCATGAGAAAGGCTAATCCTACTTCTTGAAAAATGGCGGAGTTATGAATTTTTCAAAAAATCGCAAAATTTTCCGGTTTTTTCAGTTTTTCTCCGTAACTAGTCATCCGACCAGGTCGTGAAACATCCCATTTTGTTCGTATTTCAATTAAGTATCTACCATTCTTTCTATTGGAGCAACCAGATTGCTTTATTAGTTTTCATTTTATAAGCAAAACAATAAAAAAAGAACGTTTTTGGTTATTTAAATGTTTATAACAAATTTATAAATGACAGTTACGAGTCGAAAACAACAGAATATAACTCAGACTGTCTTTCATGTGATGGTATAGTCGGTTTCCTAATACTATTTTTGTTAAAAACTCACTCAATGTATGCTCTATTGCTTGGTGTAATAATATTTTAGCATTGACCTCCCTATATTACAGTTTAGTCAGATCAAAACCAGAAAATCGGTCCATAACATGGAATCCTATATATCTTCAATACTCATCTGCTATCGACAGAGTTCAACAGAAATTCTTAAAATTCCTAAGCTTTAAAATCAATGGAATTTATCCTCCAAGAGGTTGTAATTATCTTGATTTGTTGCATAGATTTGACTTTGCATCGATGGAAAAACGTAGAAATCAAGCTTCCGTTTTAAGGTTCCGTCAAACCAAAGCGGGAACGGTACTTTAGAACCGTGCAACTTGCTCGAAAAACAGTACAGGTAGCAAACCATATATTTTTCGTTGCTTGTATGCATTTCGGAATACGAATAATCTGTGTGTCACACTACAGAATTTAGTCTCGCATTCATCTCGTTCCCGCTCCCGCATTGGTTTGAGGAAACCTTTATGCTTGTATAAATTATTTAATGGTAAAATTGACAGTCCGGCATTACTGTAGCAGATTGATATTTTTGTTCCAAGAATAACATCTAGACACAACACTACTTTCCTATGCAAAAGAGCTCAAACAAATTTAATGTTAAAGGCACTAATAAATTTTATGTGCAGTAATGCAAACAATCTTTCTAGTGTCTGTGACTTCTTTTCTTGCAGTATTTGTAAACTCAAGAATAAATCTCGAGCGCATCTTTGAATTTTTGTAACTGAAGTATTCACATAGGAGTTGTGATTGTCATTCATTCATATTTAGAAATTAGTGCTGTAAAATTCCGTTAACCGGGCGCTACAAGCTATCAAAAAAAATGACTTACGTAGTTTGACCTCCTGAAAAAAAAAATCCAAATGAAATTTTTGGCGGTCTCAAGTAATTTCGGAGATACGGGCCTTTTTTGAATGAAAATTGGCATTTTCTAGCACACGTTTCTTCTTTGAAAAACACACTCAAATGCCTCCTTATTTTCACCAGCACAATATACACAGCCTAATTCACCTGTTTTACTCTTTTTTTTCATTGAAAACAGTTTTTTATCAACAAATTCTAGCCTTTTTAGCGATAACAAAATCAACAAATTCATGCTGTTTTGTTTAGTGAATATCTGTCATGTCAGATGTCAGGTTGGTAACAATGGAAATGACGGAAGGGCGAAGCTAATTTTGCGACATTGCCAATGTGATTCCAGAAATATTCAATTCACGTATCACATGGAATAATTTAGTGAATGAGTATGAAAAATTAGTTGCTACAACCAAAACATTTTCCCATCAACACTTTGGCTGCACATTTGAAACAATGGTACTTATACTTTGCACAATCGCGTTATAAACAATTCAAGGGCACATCTTGCAAGATGCACCGATTTAAGGGAAATCGCCGTATTCAAATTCTGTAAACGGCATCTGGAAGTAGAGATCAATATCTACAATTTGTATATTTTGAATTTTCACCTGAAAGGTGGGAAATGTAATGAAAATATCATTGAAAGTTGATCAAAACGCTTCAAAGTGCGTCCGAAGTCACCCGAAGTCGCACTGAAGTTAACTCAAGTTGAGTTCGGGCGACTTCGGGTGCACTTTGAAGCATTTAGAGTACCTTCCAGTGACATTTTCAACACATTACCTAAGTACCTCTCAGGTGAAAATCCAAAATACACAAATTGTAGATATTGATCTCTACTTCTAAATGCCGTTTACAGAATTTGAATAAGATGATTTCCCTTGAATCGGCGCATTTAGAAAGATTTGCCCTTAATTGGTAAAACGCGATTGTGCAAAAACTACACATATGACAGAAACCATCTTGCGCACAGTTAAACCACATGTTATTATCTATCAGTTTCCACAATATTGTTTATCCAGCTTCAGATTTATGAAAATTATGAATTTTTGAGGTTTTCCCGGATTTTCTCAGTGAAAAATGCACCGATCTGGTCGTATAAAGGACCATTTTGTAGGTTTTATAATTCTCTAAGAAAGTTCTATCGACTCCTACAATACTTTTGAGATATTCCCAAAAAAAACAAAAAAGTTGTTGTTTTTTACTATTGTTTAAAAAATTCCACAAAGCAATTTTGCTGGGGCAAAAACCAGAGTTTGCATTTACGAACTATCTTATAAAAAGTAGTATGAGCTGTTTGCGTCTTTTATTTTGTGTGAAAAGATCCTCTTATTTTTATCTACAGATTGGCCTACAGTGAGATGAAGGGGTTTACTAGCATAATAATAATAAGTGCTCTTTATTGATTTACAAGCATGTTATAATTCAAAAGGCAATAGACTAAGGTCCTTATAGCCTAGGTTACCAGAGTATATTCTAGTTTGTGCAGAACATGACACTAGGGGTTTAAACTAGTTATAGTGAAAATAACCAATATTTTCCAAAAAAGTCTTGCAAAAAAAACAATTTACTTACCGTAATTATGGTGGCAATTATTGAAAACCAAAAAAAAGCAGTTTCATTTCTGACAGATTCAGAGAGTAGCATATATTTGTGAGTTTTATCCAAATGATACTTGATATCGAAATATGTGTACCATAGAAAAGCTGTACCTGCTATACTAGCTACAGAAAAGCCTATCATTATAAAATAAGATACCAAGTGGGCTAGGCAATGTAATATGGAGATGGTGAGTAGTGATACAACTACAAAAAAAAATTATTAATGTATTATATTCTTGGCTAGAATTACTGCTTACCTAAAGACAAAAATGTTAATCCAAGAATTTCTTTCCAAGTCTTGTACAAATCACCCAATATTTGCTCAACAGTATCCCAACTATTTAGTAACACATAAAAATTGTTCAGCACTGCTTCTGTTACCTCCGTAACTTTAGATGGAACACACCGGTTCAAAACTGGTGAACTGCAACATATTTTTGAAGCACTTGAATTTATAACAATTGAGTAAATATTACCTTTCATAAACAGGTAATACAGGACAAGGTCCAAATGAGGCAGTTAGAGAATTTGCTGTGGAACTCTCCAAATCCTTATAGTTAAAATCATATCTACACAAGTCTACACCCAACCTATGATAATTGTTAATATCCTGGGCTGTTTTGAGAGTTTCCTTTGGACACTCTTTAACACATATTTTTAGAGATTGTTTCAGATGCTTTATATCATAAAATAATAAATATGGTTTCAAGCTTGTGTCTATTCCTGTAAGTGCCATATTTCCCATGGCTTTATTTTTTGTACCACAAGTGTTTCCAAATGAGTCATACCCATTAATAATTCTCAGGGGACTTCCATAGACAAAGGAAAAAGCAGCTATGATCACCTATAATGAATATAAGTAATTATTTACTCCAGAATTTGCAAAAAGTCGATTATTTACCATTAAAAACAAAAATAAAATGTATAAACATAACCAAAATACGTCCGTGCATTTTCTTTCCGTTATTTCTTCAGTTTTATCTTCTTCAGAATCACAGCAGCCCATGGTGAGTATCTATTGAAAGCATGAAATAATCGAAAAAACCAAAGAATGTTTATTTCCACTATTTGTTTATTCAAAATACTAGAGGTTTCACAAAATTATAAATTAATGAAAACAAATATTAAACCAGTGTTGCCATGTTGCCAATTTCACAGAATACCAGAATAGTGCTTAAAAGAAGTTCTTTTATTAAGCACTATTCTGTGCCAATATTGCCATAAAGTTTTGTTTTCACAACGGCGGATAGCGGAATTTAATTTTGAATCACAGTTCAAAATTTTCAAATACAGATAAAAACAGAGAATCCGCAAAATGTCAAAATCTCCGCAAATATTTCGGGCAGTCAAAATCTGAATATTTTTCAACCAATACGCCAACATTCGCTAAAATATAATCCGCAATCCGCCGTTGTGAAAACTCTGCTTCATGCCAATATTTCTGTTTGCCAATCCCAAGGAGACTAAAATTTAACAAGGAAAGTTTAATCCCCATAAAACAATGGGGACACTAGTAGAAAGAGATGAAAGAACAGTTGTAACGAAATGTGACGTAGTTGGACGTGTCATGGCCGCCGTTCTCTATAGACAGTGACGGAGTAGCTCTTGGTATATGAGAGTTACTGCCGACAGGTTTGTTTCTTGGTTCGAGTTCGACTCTGTACTCATATCCAAGTACGTCACTATGACGCATTGATTCTACAAGATTCTGATTGGCTAGAGCTTATTAAACCCTTCTTGTTAGATTAGTCTCTTTGTGCCAATCCAACGACCAGTCAAATAAATTAAATATGGCGCTTGGTTTGCTAATAAAATAATTGGTTTGATGCACAACTGACGGCTCTGAGGCGCTTTCCAATTGGGAATTTGTTACCCTTGAACTACCTCTGAGATCACTTCAGGATCAGTTCAACTGACAGGAATACATATTATTTAAAAGGAAGATGTTCTTTCGTGGTCTGTGAGATCACTTCAGGAGCTCCGCGGAGTTACCCAGTGCTCCCACTGGGTCAATTGGAAAGCGGCTCTGGAGGTAAACATTTTCCCGTTCACCTTGGAAAAGGAAATAAAATAACCTCTCCACGGACCAAGGAAACTAAATGTTATTCGACTAGGAGAAAATGAGTTGGACATGTCATGGCCTCCTTTCTCCATAGACAGTGACGGACTAGCGCACTCCGCACTCTTGGTATATGAGAGTTATGGTGGATTTACATGTGACAGTTTTGATTCTAGATTCGAGTTCGACTCTGTACCATAGAAATCTATATAATATATATCTATGCTCTGTACTCATGTCCAAGTACGTCACTATGACGCGTCGATGCTACATTATTCTGATTGGTTAGAGCTTATTAAACCCTACTGTTATTTTACTCTTTTTGCTCAGGCTGCTGTACTCATGTCCAAGTACGTCACCATGACGCGTTGATGTCACAAGATTCTGATTGGCTAGAGCTTATCAAACCCTCCTGTTTACTCTCTTTACTAATTGACATTTGTGACATATGTTTATTGTTATCAAGTTGTCGTGTCAAAAGTCAGAATGTCAGAAAGTTAAAGTGTTAAGTTCCACATGTAATATTTTGATTAGTGTTTTCTACGTTAAATGGACAGAATTTTTAATATTTCATAATTGTTAACGTTCTAGTATATATTAGTAAGAACATAATGGCATTCAGACCATTAACTGAAGCAGAGTGCGGGCAGTCAAATCCTTTATCAAGATTAACTTCGCATATTACCCATGATCATACATTTTCTGAGAGTCATGGGCAAGTTTTTCAAAGTAGCTCAGACCAGTTGGTCGAACAGTTTCTACAGGAATCTAGAGCTATCCCTCAAACATTCAGGATGGATGGTACTTATCTTGGTTGGAAAAGTGTTTGGGATCCTCATATTTTTCATTTCAGATTTAATGAGAGAAATGCATGAAATTGAGTCTCAAAGGTCAGCTCTGCCTCCCATTCCTGCTTCAACAGTCAAAGATCAATTACATGATAATTCCTGGGCACTTCAGTACATTGAAGATGGGAAAAGGTTTAATGTAAGGTTCAAAAGTTTAAAAATCCCTTAATTATCAATGAAGAGTATGGTTTTGCATTCAATAGAATTAAAAAAAAATTCAGTGGTGTAGTAAAATAGATACATGATTATGGAACCTCTTGTTTGATAAATCTACTTATCAACACAAATTAATTTTAAATTGAAATTAATTGCCATCTAGGTATAGATCCTTGATATTCTTGACAAACTTAAAACAATTCATCAATATGCTAAAACAAGAAGTTAACTTGGTTTTTGATAGATTGGTATTCAGTTCTTTGTAAATAGACTAAATTTATTCTTCATAGAAAGATGTGTACATATACACTTTTGGTATTAGGAAAATTGAATATAAACCATAAGATTTTAAAATGTTTTAGATTTCTGTAACTGTTCTTAAATAAAATTGAAGAATTTTGTACAGAGTAATCAACTATTCTTGGCAGATTTTGAGTTTCATTGAAAAGCTTAAATTGAAATAAAGGATATCAAGTTTCTCAAATTTGAAGATAAATAATTATTTAAATACACCAAATGAATAGAATAGACTTTATTGATGCTGTTGCAAATGTTACAGTAGTCAAAAAACATATTACCTAATGTAGCATGTCAAACAGAATTACAGAGAATAAGAATAAATTACAAAATGTTGTACATCACAATTAGAATAAAGAATCACTTTTCAGAATTGGATTTGTTTCAAGGGCTTCATATTCTTGAATTTATTGTAGAATTATTTATACATGAAGTCATATTTGAAATGTTTCACTTCCTGAGGAAGAAAGTTAACTGATTTTGGATCATACTTAAGAAAGTATTCCAAGTTGTGATTTATTCATTCCATAAAATTCAGTGCAAAATTTTCTTCAATTACTATCATGATGTATTTTTTTATTTTAAGGGATATTATCTCCAATATATATTTCACACAAGTAATCTTTATAAAGTAAATAGATATGGTACTGTCAACATTTCATTTCTCACTAAGACATTTTAACAGTCTTCTTGATTTCAGAGTCCATCATGAATTCTGATTGCATCTCTATGTGAATATATCTAGGTACAGATGAATTACTTCAACTAGCTAATAATATAAGAAAAGATTATTCAGCCTGCATGACACTTATGCAGTTTTCAGAAATTATTTAAAACATAATTTTTTTTAGACTATGCAATAGAACGGAAGTGAAGCTAGTCACATCCACAAAATATACTGAGAAAAATTTACCGCTAAAGAAATTATAAATGTTTTTATCTGATTTCAGATGAAATTGGACGAATGTGTCATATCCTAGAGCAACAGAAAGAAAAAACAGCTGTCTGGATTTTTGATGCTTTCGATGGGGTGAAAATGAGGGGTAAATGTCAAAATGGAATTGAAATTGAATTAATTTTTTTGTACAATATATTTGTAAACAGAAAAATAAAATAAAGATCGAACTTGGTAGGTGGGTAATGAAATAAAAGTTTGTCAGGCCGTCAGACGGGTTGGAAAAGGGGGTGGATATAGAAAATAAATCATTATCAACAGGTATTAATAGAGATAAAATCTTATTTCCTAAATCAACCCCTTTTCCACAACCTCAGACGGCATGACAAACTCCTTTATCAAATTTGATTGTCTAAATAATTTTCCGCCTTCGAAATTCATGTACAACATGTTTTGACAGACAATATTATATTTTTTATATCTTCCACTCCCCCTCAGACGGCCTGACAAACTATAATTTCACACCACCTTCTTCAAATTTGATCCTTTCATTAATTTCCTGCCTTCAAAATTCATGTGTAAAGCCTATTAAAAGAGATAAAATTGTTTTCCTATATCCCCTTTTTCCACCCCTTCAGATGGCCTGACAAGCTGTAATTGCACAGTACCCTTATCAAATTTGATCCTTTCATCAATTTCAACCCCTTTTCCGCCCCTTCAGATGGCATGATGCTGTAATTACACAACATCCTTATCAAATTTGATCCCTAGATTGATATCCCATCACCAAATTTCATATATGTTCCCCTTTTTCACCCCTCAGACGGCCTGACAAACTTTCATTTCGTCATCATCATCACCCACCTTTCAATTTCGATCTGTATTATATTTTTCTATTTGCAAATATATTGCACAAAAAATTTTAAGGGAGATTTTTCAATTCAATTCAATTTTCGAATTTTGACATTTACCCCTCATTTTCACCCCATCATAGTATAGGAAAATCCAGACTGAGCTGTTTTTCCTTCAGCTGCAAGGTTATGAGACATTCGTCAAAGTTTCATCTGAAATCAGATAAAACTTTAACTATTTCTTTCGCGGTATATTTTTCTCAGTGTATTTTGTGAATGTGGTTAGCTTCACTTCCGTTGCAACCGATAGATACTGCTAAAACTTTGGAAGATTTTTGACGTGTATGACAGTTACAAAATAGTCTCAAAACTCTCAAAATGTATACCTAGGAAGGGAATAAATGGTTTTCTGTTATTTTTTTGATTAGTTTTTACCGTTTTTGAATTGGTACCATTGTTTGTTCGAAACCTCTTCTATTTAGAGCTGTCTCTTTTTATTCCAGTATTTAACTTTTGCAAATATTATTCCAAATTAATTGAAATAAATCACCGCATCTTTAAAACAAAAAACACCCTATAAAACCTGATCAAAACACAATGAATTTGAGGTAAGTACTATACCTGGGTGATGCCTTAGTAATTATAAGTGTACCTGCTCTTTTTTTAGTATATTTCTAGTATATTTTTGTTTAGTATATTCTCTATTGAATCATTTTTATTTAACCATAAATTTGGGAAAATAATAAATTTATATTCAAGAAATTCTTAGATTTATATTGATTATACTATCAATTTTTTATCAGTAGGGTATTTCTTGGGTAATTGTAAATGGAAGGTACCTGCTCTGGATTTTTTGTTTTTAGGATACCTCAAGTAATGAAACAGTGTGGGCTGAAATAATTTCACAAGAACAAAGTCAGAGGGACTTACAAGCTCGGGCTGACATATGGAGTACAGAAATATTAAATGCTCAACCAGATCCAAGTGACTTGTTTTCTCTAGATGAACAGCTGAGTGGATCATATGCTGGTGATTCCGGATATGCATACTCCAAAGTAAGAGTAAAAAGTTAAATAAATATACAGTGAGTGTCAAAAAGTTTGCATAATATGGGTAACATTTTTATTAACATTTGTCAGAAAATTTTATTACTTATTCAAGAAAGTTCGAGCATTACAAAATCTTTATTTTTAATTTCCCAAACTGCCTATAGGGGAGAACAAAAAATAGGAACTTTTTTCAAAAGTAAAATACTTACCCTATAAGTATTCGAAAAAAAATTATTTGGAATAGCTGTTTACAATTTTTTTTCTAATTTCTGGCAACCGGCTGCAACTCTCAGAAGTCTTCGAGATATTTTTGCGAGCTAGGGAAGACCTTACCTTTTAACGTGTGATGCCAAGCTTGATACCGGTGACCATGCTGGGAATCGAACCCACGACCCTATGCTCTACCATCACTACTATCACAGAACCAAGATTTGGAATCACATCCCCCTAAGCAACAATTTTTCCCCATTATATGTTTTTGGCCTCATTTATTTTATTTATTGTAGAAATAACTTCAAGTCAGAACAAGTTCTGGTATAAGAAAGTGTGAATGTGCATTAATGTAAAAAAAATGGTATCAAATAATATAAATAATTCATAAAGTTTTGTTATATTTTTATGAATATCATTTCAATAGTAAAATTTCTTTAAAATTTTTGGAATTGAAATTATAGTTTTTGAATTTTTTATTTGTTCTGGTAATTTATTAAATGATTCTATGGAGCTGGAAATTGGATTTGCTTTTCTTTTGTTGGTAAGAATAATGTCAAAGTAAAAGTGGTTCAAAATCCGAGTATTATGACTATGTAATTTGTAATTTTTCTGAATTGGTGGATCACTCTTTTGAATATTCTTGGTTAACTTGAATACAAATTTAGCTTTTTCAAATTTAATGTTGGTTCAGTGTCATATTATTGATGATTTTGTACAAATTTGAGGATGGTGGATCCCAAGGTTTTCCAAATATTACTTTGCTCTATTCATCAATCTATAAATAATGTCTTTGTTTTTGACTGCATGATGAATACAGTGTGATCATATATCTGATTCTAGAGATAATATGTGCGTTATACATTAACAAACGAATATTTTTTCTCAGAAATTGTATTTTTCTGATAGAGGGGTAATTCTTGATTTTCTCCATGTGACGCCAAATTTAAATTTTTGTCATCATCAGACCCAAATACTTGTGTTTCTCCGTTTCAGTAATAGTTCTGTTTTTAATTATAATGTGTGCTTTGAGTCGAAAGGTCCGGAGTTCGAGCCCCAGTTGCGGCTGGGATTTTTTAATTTAATTTGACCGATTAAATTATTCAAATCTCGTGGCTGGACTGGGGTGAGTCCTGCACGATTCACTGTTGCGTTCCAATTAACAGTGCTGCTCCTAAAGTGGCGCATGGAGTTAGTAACAAGGCCTATCCAGAACACGTGGCTAATGACCATAGCAGTCGATGCCA
The DNA here is from genome assembly GCA_944452925.2 of Chrysolina oricalcia. NCBI lineage: Eukaryota > Metazoa > Arthropoda > Insecta > Coleoptera > Chrysomelidae > Chrysolina > Chrysolina oricalcia. Next base: position 9,885,081 of record OX101816.2, read on the forward strand.
AGATACCAAAGAAAAAAAAAAATTATAATGTGTAATTTGATGTTTTCCATATTTTTTTGTTTAAATGTTATATAGGCAGTTTTTTCTGAATTAATAGTCAAATTAGGTTCATTCAACTACATTTCAATTGTTTTAATATCTTTTTCCAAATTTGTTTTTGAGGTTTTGACATTTTTGAATGTGTGAAAGAGTACAGTATAATCTGCAAAACAAACATGCTAACCAATTAGGTTGATATTCACAATGCTATTCCTATAAATCAAATAAAGAAGTGATGCCAAAACGGAACATTGCGGAACTCCAAATGTTGATACTTTTTCGTAACTTTTATATTAGTCAATAAGTGCAAATTGTATACGATTCCGAAAATAATTTTGAAATATATTCAATGCATGTTATTTAAGATGTCTGATAGAATTGTATGATTGCCAGTGTCAAAAGCTTTTTTTAGATCAACGAATATTGCTATACCATAATTACTTGAATCTACTTTCATGAATACTACTCATAAAGTTGGTCACTGCTGCTTGGGTATTGGAATGTTGTTGGAATGCATATTGAAATTTATGAAAACCAATATTAGCAGCGATGAAATCAAACTAATTGGATTTTCAACACTTTTTCAAAAATTTTAATAACATTTTGATCAAAATTTGGGATAATTTATTATTTGATCAAGATCATCAGCCTTTGCTGTAATTAAGTCCTCATCTAGTATTTTTGTTAGTTTTGGCAACTTATTTTTATTCTTTTTTGTATTGTATATGTTCTTCAAATTACCTATTGTAGTGATATCAAGGTTATATTCTTAAGCTTTGTCAACGAGAATTGTATTTCTTCCGATATTAAAGCATATTTTGATTGATTGATTGATATTTTGTTAGAAATTGTGATTTGTGCAGGTTTTTGTGTGTAAATTCGATGTTTCACTATATGCATATACAAGATAGCTACTATTATGATTAGTTTCAAGAAAATGAGCGAATCAAATAATTTTTCCAAAGTGAACAATGAAATAAGTAATACACATCTGCAAATGTTTTGATCACTTATTCATGGAAGGTAGTACAATATAATTTCTTGCTTAGGAAACTGTAATTACAAAACTGGATATTCTTTTCTGAAAATTTTCTGACAAACTGATAATAAACTTTTCCCATTTAGTGAAAACTTTTTGACATTCACTGTATATCCACTAGTGACTCCTATATCTTTTAATATTAACTAAACTAAAAAATATCAAAATTGTTTTGGTATGGTATTCTTTATAATTGAATAAATGGCCTAAAAGAGAGAAAACAAGGAGCAAATTACAATATCTGCACATCATCACAAATTAAAAATGATATAGCGGTTCCTCAAGGACGTGTCATTGGTCCGTTATTTTCTATTTGTGTAAATAAACCGGCTGGTTACCTGTGTTTTATATAAATAAGAAAGTACACAATCCCCGGATTCTGTGAAAGTATTATTATGCATTTCTATCAGAAAAATCTTAGTTTCTGGTATCATTATACAGTTATTTTTTTATATTTTTCTACTTTGATTTTTTTTCTGTTTTAGTTCATGAAATTCATGAAAGAGGAGGGAGAGGTTAATCTAGAGGGCGGTAAATTAACAGGTTTAGAAGCGCAGGAATGGACAAATGAATATTTTAGAACAGAAGGAAAAGGTGAAGAAAGTGAAAAGGTGAAATCCATAGCCGCAGATTGGGCTGAAGAACATTTGAGATCGAAAGGTATTTGAAAAAACATCTCCTCACTATTTTTTCATGATTTATATAGAAGTATTTTATGACGTTCAATATTACCTCAATAAAAACATGAGAAGTGCTTTTGGTTAAATTCTCAATCTCTCCTAAATATTTTGTAATCTAATTATACATTAATTGTAATGTGAAATGTTTATGTTATATCTTTGTAGTATTATTAATTATTTATATTTTTTACAAGACTTTATTATTATTATTATTTGACAATTTTCTATTGGTGCATTCATAAAGAAAAGTTTTCTGTGTGAAATATAAATTTCAGCACTATTTGCACTGAAGCACAATAGTATTAAAACATACAAAAACCAGTAATATATTTTCAGAGGAAGAATTCAATTCGAGTTTCTGGGATAAGTTACAAGAAGAAATGAAGAAAGTATCCAATTCAGATGTAGACTCAGCCCAGCCGTGGATAGACGAATTCAATGATTATTATAATACTCCTCAAAAGGTGAATTAAAAGGTCAAGGTTATCTTTTGTTTAATCTGATGTATCTGAGGTCAAAACGTTTTCATCTACAACCATCAAAAAATTACTTCAATAAGCATTTATGATAATATTCAAGGATATTTATAGTCTACATAAGTTTTTTATTTCGTAATATCTGCTGATAGATATAGTACAAGAAAATTAGAACTGAAATAATATTGACTTAAGAAAAATGATTACTAGAGTGGAAATGCCATTTATGCTGGAGCAAATTATCATTTGCGTTCTTTGGTAATTTGAGGAATGTGCCTCCCCTTCATCAAAACACTTTATTGCTATAATTGACTTAAATTTTGTTATGATAAAAATGTTCAAATTATTCAGTACAAATTTTTTTTTTTAAATAATTTGAATGCTTTTTACTACAATTTAATGCCCGTTGTCTATTTTAATTTTTGTTGGGTTGAATATATTTTACCATTTATCAAATCAATAATACCTTCTAATTACTATTATGTATATCATTCATGCTTACAACTGAACATTACGGGATTTCCCATTTTGTGAGTAATTATAGCAACAAACTATACAAAACTTCCAGAACTTCCTAACGATCTTTCAAAAACTAGCTGAAAAAAAAAACATCAAAATCATGTTAATTGTGTTATGACCTAAGAAACAAAATTGGAGTCTAGAAATCTCTTCAACAATACCCCGTTTGCGAGACAAGATTTTCACAATCATTAAATTGAATTTCGAAAAATGCGACAGGTAGAGTTAGAAAAGACAAACCTACCAGATCCATTTTTCACGAAAATTATAGGAAAACCGGGAAAAGTCTGAAAATCAAAATTTGCATTTTGGAAAATACGAAATATCTCGGAAAAGCTTGATATTTTTACAATTTAACAAGTCATCTTTTTTGACCGTCTTCAGAAAGTGTACAAAAATTTTTTATAAATGTTCTTTCGAGTAAGATCAATAGTAAGGGAAATATTTTTTTAAAATGGAAAATAGAGATATTGACTGTACTAATGGAATTAATGAAAACCTTAAAATTGCTTCGTATACTTCTTTTCAAGCCACATCGATATTTCCAAACAGTTTTTATCCAAATCGATTAAAAAGTGGAAAATTTTGAAAAAATTAAAAAAAAAAAAACTATAAAATTTGTACATTTTCTCTAAAATCATCAAAAACTCGAAAACGAAACGAGATATTTCGAAAATTTCCATGAACAGGCCTACAAAAAGTTCCCATGAAATTTCTTCATTACTTCAAAAAAAATGAAGTAAAAGTCGCTGAACCTGATGAAATTATCAATTTATGGTAAAAAATTACAAAAACCCCCATTTCCCCCTCCCCCAATTTTTCCGGACACTACCTCCCATCGCCCCTCCTCCCTAAATTTTTCCAGGCACTTCGCGCCCGCCTTTTTGATTATGTACCCAACTTTCTCTCCTCGCCCTCCCCAAAATTTCCCCGGCGCTTTGTGACCGTGTTTTTGATTGCTCCCTCCAAAAAAATTGCACTGAATTTTTTTCATATCTTGGAAAATAAACAGAATATTGAATTTTCTAAAATAAAAACACGAAAAACTCAAAGCCGGCGACAGATTTTGATATTTCATGTTACCTTTTTTGATCGCCTTTTGAAAACCTACTGAAAATTGATGAATTTTTTCCGTAATTTCAATAGTCCGGGAAATATTGCAATAAATGGAAAATCGAGATATTGACCGTACTAATGGAATAAATAAAAATCTTAAAATAGCTTCTTATACGTCTTTTCAAGCCACATCGATATTTCCAAACCGTGTTTCAACTCGATTAAAAAGTGGAAAAATGTTTAAAATAGGTCTACAAAAAGTTCAAATGAAGATTCTTCATTACTTCAAAAACAAATGAAGTAACATTCGCTGAACCTGATGAAATTATCCATTCAAGGTAATGACGAAAACCCCCTTTTTCCCTCTCTCCCAATTTTTTCCGGGAGATTCGCGTCTGGATTTTTGATTATGTACCCACCATTTCCCTCCTTCCAAAATTTTTCCGGGCTCTTCGCGACCGGAGTTTTGATTATGTATCCCCCTTTTCCTCCAACCATTCCCCAAAATTTTCCAGGCGCTTTGTGCCTGGATTTTTGATTATTTATCCCTTCCTCCCCTCCCCAAAAGTTGCCGGCTGCTTCGCGCCAGGATTTTTTGATTATTTACTCCCATTTTCCCCATCCCCAAAATTTTCCGGTCGTTTCGCGACCGGGTTTTTGATTATTCACAAAAAATTACAATGAAATTTTTTCATATCTTTGAAAATAAACGGTTTAATGTTTTTTTTTAATAAACTCTCTTAAAACTCAAAGCCTGGCTATAAAACTGTTTATAAAAGGGGCTACACAACTATCAAACTACCGCCCAATATCTATAATTTCTATTTTTTCCAAAGTTTTTGAGATTATACTGAAGCAGAGAATTATAAAATATTTTGAATCCAATAAATTTCTCAACTGCTGTCAATTTGGTTTTAGAACAAAATGCAGCACCACACATGTTGTTTTCAAAATCGTGAGTGAGATAGTCGAAGGCTTGGAAGAAGGCAAGAATACTTCCATTACTCTATGTGATCTATCAAGGGCCTTTGACTGTGTCTCTCACTCCACTCTAGTTGATAAACTGCGGTTTTATGGCGTCAGAGGTGTATCTCTCGATTTGATACAGCCCTACCTGAGTGACAGAAAACAAGCAGTATAATAAATGAGACATGTTCTGACTTTCAAACTATTTCACATGGGGTACCTCAGGGATCAGTTCTTGGCCCGTCACTATTCATTATCTACGTGAACGATCTCTTTCACTTCATGTACCCTAATAAATGCATTGCTCACGCCGATGACACGACATTAATACACTCTTCCACTCATGCAGATAGTATTTTAATCACCATGGCTTATTCTTTGAATAGGGCACAGAACTGGTTTAATGCAAATAGATGAAACAACAATAAAACGCAAAAACTGATTTTCAATAAAGGCATTGCGGGCAATGTAAAGAGTGTCAAGCTTCTCGGGATAATTATCGTTGATAGACTATCATCACATATAGTTCAATATTTCTTTTGCGCAATTTGAAAAATCAACTCTGCGACAACACTGTACAGTCGTGTTATTTCTCTTTCTTCCACACACATATTAATTACGGCATACTGTTATGGGGAAACTCTGTTCGCTTATGTAAAGTCTTTGAAATGCAGAAAAGAGCAATAAGAATCATTGCTGGTGCTGGTTACAGGGACTGTCAACAATTCTTCAAAGATCTCGCTATTATGCCTGTTTCTTCCTTATTTATTTATAAGACTTCTAGAAATTCACAGAAATAAAAATAATTTTTGTTCCTATTCTGATTTTCACTATCATCAAACTCGTGGAGCGAACGACAATAATACCTTCCCGATATAGGCTCAACAAATCTTAGATGAATTCTCTGAATGTTAAACTCTACATTTTTTTGCCTCAAGAGTTCAAGATGCTCAATTACAATGGACCTTTACATTTACGGAAAATAAATTACAAAACTCGTTTAAATCGATAGTTGTTAGTCTGAAAAGTCCGTTTAACAAAAAGTTCAATCATTTTTCTTTCATTTAAAAAAAATATCACATTTGAAAGTGTGCCGCTGACGTCACGTTCATCGGAAATACCTCCCACCATAATCCACGTTCCGAAACAGGCAATACCGTTCTCCTTAAAAATATAACTTCTAGCATGATATAAACCGTTGAGAAATAATCAATACATTGTCACTTGATCAACTCATACATAAAAATCCACATATTAGCTATTTTTTATTGTATTTGTAACTTTCAAATTTTCTGAACGGACCATCATTTTGATGAAGAACGAGCATTGACAACACAGCAAATCGTAATGACAGTTCTCAATTGTCAAAAGTTATATGGAGATGTGAGGTTAATGTTTATTTTATTTACATTCAACAATCAACATTCATTTTGATAGTTCAAGGTCTTTTTTTCAATGACTAATATTTTAAATCTTTCCTTGAACTCTGCTTTGAATACAATAATAACATAACGTAAAGTACTCACTTGGCAATGTTCTTCACAAAAACATATATTTCCGCTTTTCACAAAAGGTTTATTCACTGTTTCAAACCACATTTTCCGACGCGCTTCATCTTTAGGTGCATACAAAAATTGTTTATTGGAATTTGCACTGGTGTTCAGACAACCGGGTACAAAGCACCTTTTCGACATGTTCAGTTATTGCAGGGATACAGGTAGTGGAGATACATAGACCGTCAGATAGTGACAGATTTAGGTGCCTCATTTTCACATACAAGCCTCGAATAGGGTTGACAAGTACATCGATGTTGAGTAAAACGGAGGGAAATTTACAAGTGGCTCCTGGGGATAACATATGGAAAATTCGATTTTCCATAGAAAATTCGATTTTCCATATTTTAACGCGAGCCGTGTTCACCTAATCATTAATTAATATAACCTGGCTTCAGAAGATCAAAGGCTTGAGTGTTGAAGGTGGCTAAAGGGTTAAAATGAGGCTGTAATCTTGTAAAGAAAAATCGAGATTTTAACAGGTTTTCCCACGCAAGCCCATCGAAACTATGAAAACCTACATCGTCACTAGACCGAAAAACATAATGGCTTGAGTGGCGTGAATGGAAAAGTAGATTTTGTCGTCGGAAAATTTAATGGAAATTCTTTTTGATTTTTCCCTATGTTTTCCCCACGAGCCACTCGTAAATTTCCCTTCATTTTACTCAACATCGACTTACTTTTCAACCCTATTCGAGGCTTGTATGTGAAAATGGGGCACCTAAATCTGTCACTATCTGACGGTCTAACAGGAATTAATAACAAATTTTAGAACACAAACAACAAAAGCTCTCAAAACTTAGAAAACCGTACTAACCTCAAAAAATAAATCAAGGTAGTTGAAGTTTAGATCTGATGGAACTGTTAGACAGAGACAAACTATTCTTATTGATCGCACCATGAAATAGACGAAAGAACCCATCTGGTATCAAATGACAACTGTCATACGACACATTATATTTGAATGAGAATTTGGTGCACAACTTTAAAAACGTTGCCAAGTTTAGTTTTGATGAATGTGACATCACGAACCCACTTTTCTTCTGATTATAGAGAAAGTAGCGGTCAGAAAAATAAATAAAAAATCCCGAGTGATATTAGCGTATCTACATTCTAATTTCAGTGTTATTTCATACCTCTTGGAAAGGTCCATTGTTTCAAATTAAAACTTAAACGACACTACTGTTCCACTGTTTTTACTCTATCGACGAATATCTGAGAGCACCCCCACTTCTCAATCTTCTGTCGTGACTCTAATTTCGAAAAAATTAAGTTATGTTCTTATTTCGATTTCAAAAATTGTTATGTCTGTTTGTGATATTTTAGGTGTATTTTTAAATGACTTTTAATTCCTTTTTTGTACCTGATTGACTTGCCAAAAACATATTTGTAAATACGAAAAATTAAGGACAACAAAAACTCGAAAACGAAAGAAGATATCGAAAAAATGTAGTGAACAGTTTTTTCATATCTTGAAAAATATTTATATATTTGCCATAATTTAAGGGTTAAGCTCATTGAAGAGAATTGAAAAAAATTGATAAGATATTATGTTTTGAATTGAGTTATGATCCACTTCATCTATTACTTTGTCCCGTTCACTAATTCAACTACATGAATAATTCAGAAAACTTCAAATGGGATTCTCAAGAAATTTTCAGTTGAACTGAACATGTTATAAACTCTATGAATCATTTATGTTTTACAGGAATATGAATTTAGTGAAGAAAATCCAATGTCAGATATATCAAACCCCTTGGATAGGGGTAAACAATTTTTAGAAGATGGAGATTTTCCTAGTGCTGTATTATGTTTTGAAGCAGCAGCAAAACAAGATCCTGAAAATGTTGAAGCTTGGTTGTACCTTGGGACAACTCAGGCTGAAAATGAGCAGGTAGGTTAGTTGAATGAATATGGCATGCAAATTTTATTATCAGGTACTACCAAGTGTCTCTTGAACTAAAGTTTGATGCAGATCTCGAAAGAAGCTAGCTGCCAGAGCTAGCGGAACATTAGGAAGAAGTTATAGTGTACAACGTCCGCAAAACCCAAGAAAATATATTCAGAAACCCTCTCACTTCATATGGAATATGTTTATATTTATTAGCAAAATGTTTCACTAAATTTCACTAAATCCTAATTGTTTCACATTTATGATTGTTTTTAATGAGTTTTCCGAGTTTTCCGAGCTTAATCAACCCAAGGTTATAGGTAGTGCGCGTCAAATATGTATGCATTCGGAAAATGACAAAAGTTAGAATGCTGGAATATTTTTCTCTCCATTAATTTGATATTAATCAATAGACATGGACACTTTCTGATATACTTTGAGAACTTTCATAACTTTTTACAGGCAGCAACAGGAAGATTTTCAATATGTTTTTTTATTTCCCAGAGCTTCTAAAAATTCAGGAAGAATTCCAACTCCTACCTACTTTCGCCTGGTTCTCATGACGTTCTCTGAAAATTACAGGATTTTCCCTTTCATGTGTAATCTTGTAATGCACCATTCAAACCTTGATTAGTTTCTTTTGTAATCAAACGAAAGTGTGAATTATAAAACAACAAGTTAAGTAACCATTAATTTTAAAAATACGTAAAATATTATTTAAAAAGGAAACTTGTAATTGAAAAAAGTGATCGAATATGAAGTTATAGTCTTTCTGAAGTCAGTTGAATGATTGATTTTTTTTTCTATAGAAATTTCACACCTTTATTTCTATTTCTTTTCGAATTAAATGACGTTGTATTAACGAAAGAAATAAAATCAATGGACATTTCATCTTTATAAAGAATATCGAACCATGCACTATTTTTTTGATAATTTTCAATACTATGAATGATTATTTTCTAACTGCACTTATACCACGGCACACGGCATTCAGCTCTGTTGAGCTTCTCTCTCTCTCTTCATTTTTTGTCCGTCAGCTTCCAATCGGCGCTATATGGACATGCCCCGCTGCGAGAAATCCGTTACCATCCGGCCTTTAACCGGCGTAGACAGCGAAGCTGTATCGGGGGAATGCAGTTGTCTTGCTCTAGGCAATACTGCATCTCATGTTAGTTACACTTTTTAATATTTGCTGGCACGTTTCAACCACAAACTATATGTTATGGTTTTACGGCGGACTTCACATACACTAAAATGTTCGGTTGTTGCACGTTTTTAAACGGCGGACATTACAACACATCAACCTGACTTCCAACACGAGGTCGCCGTCTGACCTCTACCGCTCTGTTGAGCTTTGAAAGTACTGTATCGTCTACCATTTGACACTCCAATATAACAAGTTTATTCAATGACGAACACATATTCTTTGTAGGAGCATTATGCAATGGACGCTCCCAAAGTATTTTACCCAATATGATGAAATCTTATTTTATATTAACCGGATATTCACAATTATATAACACTGAGGTAAAGGCGATAAGATTTCCACTGATGCAATTACACTTGCGACATGTTTCGCTACCACTGTAGCTTTATCAATCGATTAGTACACTAAAATATTTTCCGTTGAAACCTAAGTTAAATACAATTTTAATTAATTAAGGTAGTGGAAATCTACCTAATCTAATCTCATATTCCCATAACCCACAATACTTATTGATAGCAATACCTGGACTTAATAACTATACTCACTAAGAAAATAAATTCAACAAAGGCGAATTATTGATAGATAGATAGATAGCTTTATTTCCCAGTTAGGTTTGTAAATTATTATAATCTTACATCTAATGCTTAATATTAATACCATTAATACTTATTGCCAATGGCTTAGGGAAAGCGTTGACCACTTTTAAAATTAAATGCCCTGTATGAGAGAAATACATTGAGTAAAAAATAGAACAAAACAAAAAAATATATAAGAATTAGGAATATTGGTTCAGCAAAGTTCATTGGAAGTTGATTGAGAAAAATTCATCAAGATCATAAAAAACATGTTGAAGTAGTAATTTTTCCAGTTCTTTTTTAAACTTATTCAACGAGAAGAGTTTGAGTGAGTTCGGGAGATGATTATAGATTTTTATTCCTGAATACAGGGGTCCATTCATGTATTCGGCTTTTGATACAAAAAATACAAAATTCACAATTACCATACAAGACAACATAAGATGTTCCATCTTGATTCTGCAAACTCTGCAATTAGCCAGAATTATAATTATGAGCCACTGCAGTGTCATCTACGGCAGGGATTGAAAGGACCTTGTGTTCTTTTGGGTTGAATTAATCTGATCTCCGTAATTGCTTGGGATACCAAAAGGGCAGTAGAGTGATTTTCATTTTAAGTACACGAATCAAAATGTGGTTCTATTTTGCAGAATCAAACACATGTTTTAACAACCGCACTTAAATGACGCTACAGTATTTTCTGTTCTGTACAAAAACGACTTGATTCACAAAATAAATACGGCTAGTGGAATAGCTTTAAGATAGAAATGATTGTTTTGTAAATTAATTTCAAATAGCCGTGGTGGCCGTGCTAGTAGAACGTTCGCCTTTGGAGCGAAGGGCCGATGGTTCAAAGCCTCGCATGGTCATCGGTCTCGTGCATGGCATCACACGTTAAAAGGTAAGGGCTGCGTCTTCCCCAGCTCACACAAGTCTCTCGAAGAATTCCGAGGGTTGCGCGTAGGGGTGCAATCGGTTGACGGTAATAAAAATTTTAACAATAACAATTTTAGCTCAGAGGTTTCAAGTGATCTTTATTTTGTTTGATTGACATGATGAACACAAGTTCCACTAGTTCAAATCACTTCGCATTATTTTTATTTTTACTGTCTTATTTTGCTGTTAGTAACAAAATAGTGTCATTCGTAGGTACCAAAATAGAGCGTTTGAACACTCATGAGGTTTTATTCGCCAAAACAAAGAAACTTTTAGTACTTGTAAAAGAAATGAATATTTCCACATAAGTCGCTCATTTTCAACTTTAGGAAAAAGGTCATGTTGGCTTTGTTGTTGAAAATGTAGTCACGAATATTTTGAAAACGCGACTCTCAAAATTTTTTTCTTCAGCATCGAGAAGGCCGTTAAAATTGCCACATTTAACTGAATTTGTAGCAGCAATAATAACGGAGTGGCAATAGTGCCAACTTGATTTGGAACATCCTGAATATCAGACATAAAATTTATGTTAATAACATGATAATTTCTCCGTTTGTTTGAAAGTGGTTGACAATGTTTCACTTTGAGTAAGGATATTCTGAACTTTCGTTGTCTAAAAAAGAACAAAGACAAATTCAATTCTCTGCAATTTTTAATCACGACGTTTCAACTGTTAAAATCTACAGTCGTTATCAAGTGTATAATGCGACAATCTCAAGGATACTTCTTATATATGCTGTGGATAATTTTGTGTCATTAGCCTAGGGGTAATTTGGCGGTATTCAGGTAAGCTTGTTAATTACAGTGCCAGGCCCCTCCGGTACAGCATTGTTAATTCTTATCGCAATTTCAAATTGATCCATGCCACTAATTAAGGGTTTCCACACATTACGGATTTCTATGCTAGCTTGACTGGAGACTTTGTTGTTCATAATGTATGCACTCTCTTTAAACTTCCTTCTATACCAGCCCTCTTCTTTATGGATGACTTCGGCTTCAGTCCATTTTATGTTGTGTTGGGTCCTCCAGACATGATCCGCTATCCCTGACTTTGATGTTTCTCCTCATTGAGTGTTTCGCTTGTGTTCAGCGAGTCTAACGCTAAGTGGTCTCTTAGTTTCTCCAAGATAAGCTTCGCCGCAGTCACAAGGGATGCGGTAGATGCAGTTTTTGGAGTCAATGTCAGCGTTACGTGGTCTCGTCTTTGTGAGATGGCTGCGAATAGTGTTACCTGACTTGAAACATGTCCGTATTTTGTATTTCGACCCAATTCGCTTTATTCTTTCCGATAGACCTCTAACGTACGGAACGTACAGGGTGGCTTGTGTCGGCTCGTCTGGTTTCTTGTTCTTATCCCCCCTGCGGACTAGAACCTCTTCTATACGTTTTTTGGGGTACCCATTTCGTCGCAGATCTTTCTTGATATTGTCCAATTCGATGGTAGGACTTTTATCTGTGTTACATAGGTTGTAGGCACGGTCCACCAGCGATCGAACAACCCCTCTCTTTGTAGCACCATGATGGTTCGATTCGAAGTTCAGGTATTGTCCGGTGTGAGTCGGCTTTCTGTATTCTGATGTTTGGCACTTATCATTGTTCTTTTGAACTTTCACGTCTAGAAAAGGTAAACCGTCTTGGGTCTCCTTTTCCATCGTGAAGTTTATGGACTTTCTGATGTCATTCAGATGTTCCAAAAAGACGTCAAGGTCCTTGTCTCCGTGGTTCCATATGACAAACGTGTCGTCAACATGTCTCAACCACATCTGAGGTTTCTTATGGGCGTCTCTGTAGCAAAAGTTTCAAACCATTCCATATAGATATTTGCTACCAAGGGCGATAATGGGGATCCCATCGGTAGTCCGTCTTCCTGGGAGAAAAAGCGGTATTTTTCTTGAAAGTAACAATTTCGCAGGCAACATTCTAGCAGGTCCATAATGCCACGTACTGGTAGGTTCGTCCTGTTCTTCAGCTCTGTGTCTTCTTGCAGATTTTTCCAAATAATTTGCAAGGCCTCTTCTACCGGGACGTTGGTGTAGAGACTTTCCACGTCAAAACTGACGAATTGGTCTCCTGGTACTACTCTGACCCCTTCCAGGACCTCTACAAAGTACCTGGAGTTCTTCACAAACGTCAAGGTATTGCCTTGCACTGGTCGGATAATCGGCAGTAGGAACTTGGCCAATATCAAGAAAGATCTGCGACGAAATGGGTACCCCAAAAAACATATAGAAGAGGTTCTAGCCCGCAGGGGGGATAAGAACAAGAAACCAGACAAGCCGACACAAGCCACCCTGTGCGTTCCGTATGTTAGAGGTCTATCGGAAAGAATAAAGCGAATTGGAACGAAATACAAAATACGGACATGTTTCAAGTCAGGTAACCCTATTCGCTGCCATCTCACAAAGACGAGACCACGTAACGCTGACATTGACTCCAAAAACTGCATCTACCGCATCCCTTGTGAATGCGGCGAAGCTTATCTTGGAGAAACTAAGAGACCACTTAGCGTTAGACTCGCTGAACACAAGAGAAATATTCAACGAGGAGAAACATCAAAGTCAGGGATAGCGGATCATGTCTGGACGACCCAACACAACATAAAATGGACTGAAGCCGAAGTCATCCATAAAGAAGAGGGCTGGTAAAGAAGGAAGTTTAAAGAGAGTGCATATATTATGAACAACAATGTCTTCAGTCAAGCAAGCATAGAAATCCGTAATGTGTGGAAACCCTTAATTAGTGGCATGGATCAATTGAAATTGCGATAAGAATTAACAATGCTGTACCGGAGGGGCCTGGCACTGTAATTAACAACCTTACCTGAATACCGCCAAATTAACCCTAGGCTAATGACACAAAATTATCCACAGCATATATAAGAAGTATCCTTGAGATTGTCGCATTATACACTTGATAACGACTGTAGATTTTAACAGTTGAAACGTCGTGATTAAAAATTGCAGAGAATTGAATTTTTCTTTGTTCTATTTTAGACAATGAAAGTCCAGAATAACCTTACCCAAAATGATAATTTCTAATCCTGAGCAAGGTTTATGATCAGTTTCATACTAGGTTGATATTGTTGCATTGTTCATACTAGTCCATCATAAAAATACCCTTATTTAAATTTTTATTATTGTTATTAAAAAAAAATTGTAACTTTGATAACAAAATTTATTAATTTGTTGAAAAGGGAAACATTCTCAATTGAAAGAACAGGACTCCTCTGGAAATGGAAAAAATCTACGATAAAAATACATTGAAAGGTTTCTATGAGTGAGACTTCTGAATAACATTCTCCCTTATCTCATTTATATAATTATATGAATCCCCAATGGAAACTGGATAATCAAAAATCAACTATCTGAATGAAAAATTTCATTTTCGGATTTTTTTTTCAAGCTAGGGTCTTTTCACGATATCTATCAGATACAGTTAAATTGTCCAGCGTGGCATTAGCCGGAGAAGTAGTTATTTTCTATTATCTACGATATTACAAAAAATTGCTTCATTTTTATAGTAGGATTTTTCGTTTTCAGAGGTGTCCTGTTTTTTCAATGTTCAACTGAGAATGTTTCTCTTTTCAACATGAATACATTCCAAGAGGTTATCTTTAACAATGGAAAATAGCGACTAAAGTTTGTTTTTCAGTCGCAGATGATTCCTCATCTGATTTTATGAACATCCTGTTTTGTATTGTATGAAAAACACGGGTAATTCACTCCTAAGCAATATTCATTAAGGAAAATCCCTCGTATACAAAATTAAATAATTTTTTATAATTGTTATTTCCGTCAACCGATTGCACCCCTACGTGCAACCCTCGGAAGTCTTCGAGAGACTTGTGTGAGCTAGGAAAGACGCAGCCCTTACATTTTAACGTGTGATGCCATGCACGAGACCGATGACCATGCGGGAATAATTTTTATATAATTGAATACATAATTTAATAATTTTTTTAAGGACCCAAATGCAATATCAGCATTGAACAGGTGTCTTACATTGGATCCAACGAATCTCAAGGCATTAATGGCTCTTGCTGTAAGTTATACTAACGAAAATTGGCATAACCAAGCGTGCCAGATGCTGTTAAACTGGCTGAAAAACAATCCAAAATATAAGGACATGATCCCATCGAATTTGAGACTATCTGGGCAAGTTACAAGTTTGTTAGTTCCGTAAGTGAAGGTGCAGGGCTGCATGTCTAAACGCTGTTTTTGTAAATAGAATGGGTCACTTGGTGTGCTTAAAAAATAGACAGTCTACGTTTTTACAATTATAAATGAAAGTAAATGTTGCAATTTCAAATAAGGTCATTAAATATACTGTGCTTAGACTCCATTTCTTACTTTAGTTATCTAAAATGAATAATATTGAATAAAACGATACAAATGAAAACAAAAATAAAACTGACCTCTAACGAAAATTGTCGTAAATAAGGCATGAAACGAAAATAATAACGCTGTTGCCACATCTTTTCTGTCATTAGTAAATGAGACTGTTAAATAATGTTATGCATATATCTATTAACTAATAATATGGATAATAAGGACAGTCTATGTGATGCCAAAAAAAAATGAGCATCGACTTCGAATTGGGCGCTGCTGAATTAATGCGCTTGCGCCAGAGATTCCTATTCAAAGACACGATTTTGTTTTTTCATCTCTTTCTAGCGTGCATGGTTCGGCAGCAACAATTATCGAAGATATGAGAAGCATATCTTATGTGGTGCTAATTCGGCAAATTCCAACATAACCTCATAACCTGGATGATTGCAGAGAGCAGCTTATATGCTGATATAAGAGGGCGGGACGGTTTTATTCCTGAGAATATGAAACATTTTATAAATTTCTAAATTCATGCCCGAAAGAATTTAAGATCGCCGCGTTTTACTTCGAGTTCGTGTTCAGGAGGCAAAAATACATCACTACCTGCAAATTATTTTTCTCGGCGGTTCGGCGGTTATGAGGCCGATGTGGAACGAGATTTACCTTTTCAAACAACTGTCCGTCACATACCCAATCCATATTTCCTCAAGTTTAATGACATTTTATCCGCTTTTGGCAGAACACTGATTGATGTAACTCTAGTAGCAGGTAACAGACATTTTATTATTAGAGTTACAACTGGATCAATTAATCGTTTTTTTTAATGACACGAAGTTTAATTGACCGTCTTGCATAATTCTCATTCTTCATTTATCCACATTATAGAAAAATATTAGCCCATTTTCAAACAGTTGAAAATGTCAAAAGAAGCATAATCTTAAAAATTTATGACATTTCACGTGATTCAGAATTCGGCATGCGCAATAGTTTCCCAGCGCCCGATTGAGAAAAGGTAAGATAGATATTTTTAGCTTCAATAGACGAGGAAAGTGATGACGTCACAAATGTCATTCTTGTACAAAACTGATTCCAAATAAACCTCCGTCGAATTTAAATCAGCTTGTCTGATAACTCCGATATTGTTTCCATTAAGGTTTTTCAACTTCTTTTGCCTGAGAAAACAAAATCCAAACAACCAAACACAAACAAGTAAGCAAAGCAGCAAATCATAATCGGAGAATGTCACCTAAAATTCTTTGTTTGGAATCTGTTTTTGACAAGTATGACATTTGTGACGACACACTTTCCTCGTCTATTTCATTACATTGCGTCTTATGGCGTGTTATCAATATTCGTAGTTAATAGTTATATATGGTTTTATGCAACTCATCTGATATTTATGATGCGACTTTAGTTAATCATGATTAATTTGTCTTTATGCAACCGGCTCTAATTCTTTTGAATCTCTAACGAAGTATCACTTGCCATAGAATCCCATATGAAGTTACTGGACACAATAGTACTGTAAAGTCATCTATGATGATTACATCATCAGTAACCACTAGAAAAGTAGTTCACTTCCGTTTATGATTACGTTCCAAATTTCAATAATTCAAGCAAAACCGTCCAACAAAAAAGTGTGGGGAGGGGACGTTTGTCTAGCACTGTATCATTGGCATTGAAGTACAAACAGTCTAAACTTGATTAAAGTATCCAAAATTAGGTCGAAAAGATCTCTTACATAACTTTCAAATCCCCAATGAAACATTTTCTCTTCATTGACTTTTTTCCTTTGTTGAACAATAAATAGCAAAAACTTCCAAACGTATTCTTGAACTATGAAACATCACAATGCGGATTTGTTTGTTTTCTAATGTAATGAAGACCTTTCATTCATTGAAATATTTTGGTCTAATAATTAATTTTTCGTTCACGCCAGATGAAAATTAGGAAAGTTATGCTTTCAAATTCTATTGCAAAAGGAAAAATATTCAGCTTTTTAAATTATTTAAATTGTCGAAACTGTCTTTAATTTTGGTATATGAATATATGACATTGAATTCCAAAGGCAGCAAATTTAAATTTCTTGGGCTCAAGTATGTAGCAGATCTTTGATTGAAGAGTGTATGCATAACTTTTTTTTAATTTGTAATTTTGGAAAATATTAGACTCTAATTACAGTATAGTCCCTCCAAACTAAAATCCATATTGCAGGAGCCACTACTAAGGATTCATATACTAATATTAATATTAATCTTTTAGCTGGTAGAATTTATCAATCCCACTAATAAATACTTGGTGAAATTAGCTTCTTCAACTTCCTAAATAAGTTTTTAAACTTTTATTGATGTCTGCTAATGTCGATTTCCATTGGTTTTTGTAAAATGTAAATAAAGTGTTTTTCTATATCCAAGGAAATATTCCTCAATTATTATTGTTCATACTTTTAGTCTTGATGGAAAAGATTTCCACCACAAAAACAGTTTGTTAAAAATATGTCAAGTTTCAAAGGTCCACTCAGGGTTAGAAAGCATAAAACTAGATGGCTAAAAGCAATTTTCTGAAAAATCATCTGAAGAAAATGCCTCCCAACCTGTGGTAGCAGAAGATTCATGAAAATGTTCTGGATCAGTGCCTTTTTTTCAATGTATCGTCTTTTTCCGTGTAACTTCTTTGAAACCACCTCAACCCATTCTATTTATAAAACGTTACTTTTTTCTGATATTGTTGTGCTTTGTACATAGCTGTTAAACTTGTTCTTATTGTATTCTACTTTGCTTTAAGCATTAAGTGTTACTAACGATACTATTCTCGTTTTACTTGATTTTCCAAATTTTTGTACTTCAGTGATGCATCTAAAATTTCAGAAACCATTGTTATCAGTAAGTACAATGACAAACTAGTGTCTTGAACTTGTGAACAATGTTTGAAAATCCATCATATATTTCGAGTAATAATCGATTCATATTTTTTCATGAGAAAACAGCTATGGTTTTCAAATATTGTTTTCATAATCCAATGATGGTCTTACGATTTTTTTTCACGCAGAGATACTCAAAAGAGTGTGCAAGAATTGTTTATTAAAGCTGCTCAACGGCAGCCACAAGACGTTGATTATGAAGTGCAATGTGGATTAGGCGTTTTATTCAATCTTTCTGGAGAATGCAGTAAGGCAGCAGACTGTTTCTCGGCAGCTCTTTCTGTCAAACCAGATGTAAGTTTATATTTTGTGTGGAGATATTCACCTTGACTAATTTTAAGTGAATTATATTTTAGTTGTGTAATTTCAATCGTTTTAGTCAGAATTTTCGAAATCATAAAGCTTTTACAATTTCCTGCATCAGTGAGTTAGTGAAATCTGACTGATTGTTTCGGGTATATTTTTTGACAGGGACTAACGATTTTCCTGATTTGGTTCCATTTCAATCATCAAAATTTCATTTCTCAGCTATCACAAATTTTCATTTGAAAGTTCACTATTTTTCTAAAATCATTTGATAGATTTTCACTTGCTTATTATCTTCTCACCGGAAATGTTTGGAGTGCACGATTTTTTGAAAATTCTCTCGAGTCGCAGACAAGAAATAATTTTCGTAAAAAATTGTGCACAGCTAAAATTTTTGGTTATTAATTCAAGAACGAGGGAGAGTCGATAAGAAAATTTCACACCAAAATAATTATCAGACGCTATGAACAATTTGACGGCAAACAACTAAACTTCAATGATAATAAAGTTATTTCCCAACGTATCTATATTTGTTATGGACAAAAAAGCTAATTTCCGTAAACTTTATTATCATAAAATATACTTTAGCAAATTCAGAACATTTCAAACTTTACTTCAATTCGTACTACTAAAGTCGACATCTTGTGTTGTCGATATCATAATAATAATAATTATGTGAATTTGTAAATTAAATTTTCACCCACATGCAATCCTCCAAATAATCTAAAATTTAACACACATATCAAGGACCGAATAATAATAATATGAATCTTAAAATTAAATTTTATCCCACTTCCAGTGGACCGAATAATCTAAAATTTCACATAGACATATCAACAACCGATAAAACTAAAAATTGAAAGATAAATTATAGTTTTGAAAAAACTAAAGAAGCGCGCCTTCGCAGTAATATGGACTAAAAATTAAAAAATAATATTTAAAAATTAACTTTTATGTTAAAAAAGCGTGGGGTGCTCTTCACTTATATTTTTATTATCACGTCATTTACTAATAGCTATAACAATAAAAAATAAAGATAACTGAGATCAATCACCACACGCATTTTTAACATAAAGTTAGTTTTTAAAGGTTATTTTTTAATATTTAGACAATAGTACGATAAAAGCGTGTTCTTTAGTTTTTTCAAAGCTATAATTTATTAGCATATCTCTTTTTATTTATAAAACTGAAATTTTAGACAAATTAAAATTTCTAAATAATTATGTTGTTTTACTCTCTAATCACGTGACTAACGTCAAAAAATTCCAGTGTAATCACTTCCATGGTACCCTGGAGGAAAACAATTTCCGAAAATCGATGTGGTTGACATAGTAATATGTCCAAATAATAGTGTTCGATTGGTTGAAAATGGTTGGTGTGAAATTTTCAATGATATTTCTTACTTCTTTCAGGATGCTAGATTATGGAATAGGCTAGGAGCAACTTTAGCGAATGGTAACAGACCGGAAGAAGCTGTAGATGCATATCATCATGCATTGAATTTATCACCTGGTTTCATTAGAGCCAGATATAATGTGGGCATTACCTGTATAAATTTGAATGCTTACCAGTAAGTCCTCATAAAACTTGTTAGTAAACATGTATAGGCTGCACAAATATTACCCATCTAAAAAAAAGTTCTACTGGCGCAGATATGTTTTTGTCCTGAATTACTGTTTACCACATACCCATTTTATACAACTAATCCTAATAGACTCAAAATTAAAAAAGAAAACACTTTTTTCATTCTATTAAAAGTTGTTGGCAATGTATCAGTTGAGTGGAATTCTTCTGTCTAAAAAACAAACAAAATTAATTATCTGCTTTTGTTGGAGCCAGTATTATAGAAATCTGTGTTATTAGCATGCAAATAATTTACCCGTCATGTGGTAATTATACTCTAACTTGGGGCCTCTCAGGTCATCAATCCTAATGGATGGGATACATTACCTGTTAAATTACCGGGGGTAATACCACAAGTTCATTGAAAATTACCGATAATTCTGAAAAAAACGTGTTTTTTTTTAAACTGCACGAGTTTATTTTTTTCGTTGTTTCAAAGCATAAATTGCCCGATTCCGAAGGAGGAGGGCAATTTTTTGAAACAACGAAAAAAATAACCGAGTGCGGTTTTTTATAAAAAAAAACACCTTTTTTCAGAATTATCTGGTTAATTTTCAATGCACGAGTGGTATTCGGTAGGAAATTTCACACCTCACTCTTTTAGCTATGACCGTAAGCTTCTCAGTTACTTCCGTAGCAATCGCGATATGAACACTTGTAGGTAGATGACACATTTGAAGTCTCACTTCTGACATTAAAATCGCGCGACTTCACTTGAATTGACATCTAATGCGATAATTGCACTGCCGTGACGCGAAACGCGTGAGCCAGCTGTGAGCCAGTGGTAATTGCATTCCTCTTATGGACGTTTTTACACGTGAGGGAAATTTCCGGGGGTAATACCACAAGTGCATTGAAAATTACCGATAATTCTGAAAAAAACGTGTTTTTTTTTTTTTAAACTGCACGAGTTTATTTTTTTCGTTGTTTCAAAGCATAAATTGCCCGACTCCGAAGGAGGGCAATTTTTTGAAACAACGAAAAAAATAACCGAGTGCGGTTTTTTATAAAAAAAAAACGTTTTTTTCGGAATTATCTGGTTAATTTTCAATGCACGAGTGGTATTCGGTAGGAAATTTCACACCTCACTCTTTTAGCCAATCAAAAAATTCGTTTTTGTTTAGTGAAAATTTCAAGAATGCACAATGAATTTTCATTATTTAATGCTATAATAAACAGTACAATTATTATAAGTAACATTATATCCCAAGCTTCCCATACCATATTTCTGGAAGTATTCTTCCATAATCATTTTGGCGGTGACATTCCAAATAGTTTTCACGGTGCTTTCTTTGTACTCCTCACCATTATTTTTCTTCATGTTATGAGCCCAGTCCTTCAAGATTTTCGTAATTTCGCATACTGGCGTGTCTTTTTCTAATTTATACCCTCTTGCTTTACAAAAATCCATGAACTGATTCCAAATAAACTTCTTACTTTTCTTAGTATTCGCTGGAGTCGTTTTTGCGATATTCTTATCGATTTCGGCTACATTAAAAGTTCCGAAACGGTTCATTTTAGACGAGAAATATGAAAACAATGATATTTGTTTACTTCAGATTAGCGTTGCTATGTCCGTAAGCTTCTCAGTTACTTCCGTAGCAATCGCGATATGAACACTTGTAGGTAGATGACACATTTGAAGTCTCACTTCTGACATTAAAATCGCGCGACTTCACTTGAATTGACATCTAATGCGATAATTGCACTGCCGTGACGCGAAACGCGTCACTACAGTGCAATTATCGCTGTGAGCCAGCGGTAATTGCATTCCTCTTATGGACGTTTTTACACGTGAGGGAAATTTCCTGCGTAATCCATTTTGGACCTTTCAGGCACACCAAACTTAATTGGTTCATTTATGACCCTCTATTTTTGATAGACTGCCCTTGATACATAATTTTATTGAAATTTATCTATAATCTATATGCTCGGTTGACTGAACACATCATTATAGAGAACGTATGCCGACTTTTTGAATTTTCTCTTGTCAATGCTCTTCTTTATGGATAACTTCGGCATCAGACCATTTGATTTTGTAGAGACTTGTCTATACAATTTTAAATTTTGAATGTTAGTTTTATGGTGAGTTTCTAATAAATGATGTGCAACACTAGATTTATTTTCTCGCGAATAAAGCATGGGCCAAATATTCACAGAACCGGATATTGGTAAAACCAGTTGATGATTACAGGAAATTAGATTGTTATGAAAGTATTGCTATCCACAAGAACAATTTGGATAAATCTCTTCTCAATAATGATGATGGCCCATTAAATTCTAAACTAGAGTTCACTCCGGGTGGATGAAATCATACCTGACCAAATCAATCAGATTTGATATGACAGACAGACAGAAATGATCATGCTCAAGTTCCATCTCAATATTAATTCATAGCAATTAGTTATTTGATATAAATACGACTGGTTTGGATATTGACTGTTAGGTTAGTATTCATACTGATGAATATGAAAATACTTGTTTGGTAAAGGGAAAAATACTATTTGTTCTCGAGATTCACTTTTTGACTTACAAGTTTTGTCTATTTCCTGAGTCTAATTCCTACAAATAGACAAAAGTTGTAGTTTGCTTTATTCGTTAATGCTTTATTACTCCTACTTTTATGAATTTTATGTGTCCATTTGTTTGTGCGAGTTGACATTTTCATCATTTATAAGGACTGATTTCTGATTGACTTTCATTTCTTTGTTTGGTATTTGATTACCTTTTTATGTACAAAAAAATAGTAACTTTTTATTTTTTATTTTCAGGGAGGCTGCTGAACATTTCCTAACAGCTCTAAATCTACAGGCTAGGGGTAAAGATGTAGTAAATTCGGGTTCTGTATCCCAAATGTCGGACACGATTTGGACCACTTTGCGAATGTGCATTTCTCTTATGAACAGAGGTGAACTTAAGCAGGCGGTAGATAAGAGGGATCTAAAAGAATTAAATAGAGCATTTTTTATTGATTAACGTATCAATAAGACTGTACGGCATACAATTGGAGAGGTGGTGTTTTAAAATAAATAAAATTGTTATTTTTTTACAAATTGTATTGATAGCAAACTTATTCATTTTGAATATAATATCAATTGTTGTATCAATATTTTTCT
Source organism: Chrysolina oricalcia (assembly GCA_944452925.2). Lineage (NCBI taxonomy): Eukaryota > Metazoa > Arthropoda > Insecta > Coleoptera > Chrysomelidae > Chrysolina > Chrysolina oricalcia. The sequence continues at coordinate 9,908,311 of OX101816.2, forward strand.
GTCCTCTTCCTTTTCAAGATTTTGAAAAATACGCTAGAATATGTTTCTTATTTAATTTTAATTAACCAGTGTCCGGACAGTTTGGGTCTCTATGTATGGTAAGATTAATAATATATTATTTGTAATAACATTATCGCTATGAAACATTTTCAGTTTAATACTGAATTTATCAGGACACAATGGGTAGAATGCCAAAGGTAAAAATTTCAAAAATGTTAATATACAGTGTGTCACACTTCTCATGGAAACACCCCCGTATCTTCCGTAATAATTGAGGTTGAATGATGAAACTCTCAGGACTGATGAAAATGCTCAAAATGCACCTACCACCTGAATGGGGTTGGCCTCCGTGATATACAATGCCCGCCAATCGCGATGGAACAATACATTTTTACGGTAAAACATACTAGGTGGCAAAATAGGCTAAAAATTTCTTCAGATTTGTGATCAGGACCACCAACTTACTACAGATACACTTTTTCTCTAAAAAAATTTCAGTCCTGAAAAATCCGAATTTGTCTCACTTCTCATGGAAACACACCCGTATTTTCCGTAATTTTATACCTAGAACCCTGAAATTTGCAGGATCGATAGACACTAGAAATGAACTCACTGCACAAAAGGGGTCATCCTACATGATGTGCACTGCACGCCAGCAGCGATGGAAAAATGGGTGGTTCCTTCGCTGCTGGCGTGCAGTATATATTACGTAGATTGACCATTTCCGTGCAGTGAGTTCATTTTCAGTGTATCTATCGATCCTGTAAATTTCATGGTTCTACGTAAAAAATTACGGAAGATACGGGGGTGTTTCCATGAGAAGTGAGACAAATTCGGATTTTTCAGGACTGGAATTTTTTCAGGGAAAACGTGTCTCTGTAGTAAGTTGGTGGTCCTGATCACGAATCTGTAGGAATTTTGAGCCTATTCTGCCCCCTAGTATGTTTTACCGTAAAAATGGGTTGTTCCATCGCGAGTGGCGGGCAGTGTATATCACTTAGGCCAACCCCATTCAGGTGGTAGGTGCATTTTGAGCATTTCCATCAGTCCTGAGAATTTCATCATTTTACCTCTATTGTTACGGAAGATACGGGGGTGTTTCCATGAGAAGTGAGACACACTGTAGAGACACGTGACCAATACTTATTCAAAACTAATGTCTGGGTGTGGTATATTCAACAATCAAATCATTGGTTCAGTATTTTTAAGAGAAAAAGTCTAAAGTCTGAGAGGTACCTGTTTCGACTTCAAACTCATCTGCTTGATTTATCAGATATATGCCATTAAACAATAAAAATGATTGTAATTTCAAGAGGACGGTGCTCCAGCACACTCTACATTACTTTTCATGATCATCTGTTTCCTCGTAAATGTATAGACGATATTCAGTGGATGCATGGCTTCCTAGATCTCCCGATCTAACCCCAAGCGATTTCTTTCTATGGGGATATTTAAAATCTGTGGTTTATAAATACAGACCTTTCAGAGATCAAGAACACCTTGAAAATATGATAAGAGAATGTGATGCCCACGTTCCGCCAGTCTTGAGGGAAGTTTGATCAATCTGAATAGAATTTTCCTGGACTTCCATTGTCTAAAAAAACAAAGAAAATTAATTATCTGCCTTTGTTGAGTCACGACGTTTCGGCAGTTAACATTTACTGCCGTTTTCAAGTGTGTTAATGCGACAAGATCTCTATAATACTTCTTATATAGCAATCGGTATCATTAGCATGCGAATAATTTACCCGCCATGAGATAATTATTGTCTGACGTCGGGCCTCTCAGGTCATTAATCTTAATGGATGGGATAAATTACCTACTACTAGATAACATGTCAGGTCACCAATCTTAATTGGTTTATTTACGACTCGTTATTTTGATAGACGGCCTTTCCTACAGAATTTTAATGAAATTTTAACTGATCTAAGTAGAAGTGGAGTATATAGATACTCCACTTCTTCAGTATAGGGATTTAGCATTGAGCTTTCCCCCTCCACTTTGACTTATTAGTTATGACCGTTTTGTTTGTTTCAAGTCTTTTTGAGACGCGTTTCAAGGGTTTTTGAGACACGTTTCTTGCGTTTTTGAGACGCATTTCAAGCGTGTTTGCAGGGCGTTTTGATAGTTTTGCATGGTTTCAATCGTTTTTTGCATGCGTTTCGACTGTTTCTGTACGCGTTTCAAGCGTTTTTGAGACGCGTTTCCTAAACGTTTGAAACCCATGCATAACTGTCGAAACGCCAACAAAAGCTCTTGAAGCGCACGCAAATTCGCTTGAAACGCACACACAAACGGTCGAAACGCATTCAAAAAGATTGAAACTCATGCCAAACTATCGAGACGCCCGCAAAACGATTGAAACGCCTGCAAAAACTCTTGAAACGCCTGCAAAACTCTTGAAACGTCTGCAAAAACTCTTGAAACACACGCCGTGGTAAAGAAGTAAAAGTGGAGTGGAAAAGCTTAATGCTAAATCCCTATAAAAAAGTGGAGTATATAGGCCCTCTTTCTAGTGATGTAGTTGACAGATCAGGGGTTTCCACACATTCCGAATCTCTGTTCGGTTGACTGAACACGTCATTAAAAATGTGTAAAATTCCAATAAAATTCTGTATCAAGGGCCGTAAATAAAAAATAATGGGCAATAAATAAATCACATAAAATTGGTGTACCTGAAAGGTCCGAAGTGGATGAAGAATTGGCCGTAAGAACTGAAAAAAGATCATTCAAATAAATGTTGAAAAGGACTGGTCCCAGTACGTATCCTTGTGGTACACCAAAGGAAGTTACCTATGGTGTACCACAAGGGTCCGTGCTGGGACCAGCCCTTTTCACCATTTATTTGAATGATTTTAAAATAAATGCTGTTACTGAATTTAAATACCTGGGAGTCGGCTTGATTTCAAACTAAGAGATGAGATAAACAGGTCAAACAAGTAATTTAAGAAGGTATATTTTTAATACACAAATTAAAAGTTCTACGAGATATTCTTAATCTACGGTTTATATTTCACTTGTCCATCTACATTTAATGTATGGAATAAAAAAAGATCATCAAAGTTATGTATAAAAAATATTTTACACATCCACCCGACAATCTGTTTCGGGAAAGCTCCATAATGGACATACGGCAGCTGTACTATTATTTTACAAACATCATCAACATAAAAATTAACATCAACTAAAAATATTGATCATGAATACAACACAAGAAATGAAACGTACGTACTAAAAATACAAAGAAAGCGGCAGACCAAAAATGTTACACTTTTCAAGCCCCTAACCCAGATTTGACGAAAAATATAAATAAATTGGAAAACTTCAAATATCACCTAAAAAGTTTCATCTTTGAAAACTCGTGAGAAATTATTTATAAAATAATAGAATAATATAAAGTGCCCTGGTTGTAAATAAACTTATATTATTATTATTGTTAACTCCTACCAGGTAATTTATCCCATCCATGAAGATTGATGACATGATAAGCCCCATGTCAGAGAATAATTACCTCAGACGGGTAAATCATTCGCATGCTAATGATACAGATTGCTATATGTATTGATTCAATTTTCAATTGAGAATGTTTTTCTTTAAAAAATAACCTAGATATATTGTCGCATTCAGACACTTAATAACGGTAGTAGATTTTAACTGCCGAAATCGTGACACAAACAGATGCAGAGAATTAGTTTCATTCGTTTTTTTATACAATGGATGTCCAGAATAATTATCTCTAAATGATACATTGCCAACCACTTTCAAACAAAAAAATTGATCATTCTGTTAAAATTGAATTTATTGCCTAAGAAATACAAAATATAATCAATTATACATTCAGACACAACTAGTGAAGGTATAAGCCAAAGTATAACAACCACATTCCGATAATTAAGTTGAATTTACAATATAAAAATTCATAATACATTTACATACTTTCAAAGTACGAGTAACTGCATTGTAACCAACAGTTGTCTTAACTAGAATTACAATAAACTGTACATGTTTCTGAATGACAAAGTATGATAAACAGAAACTGAGGGTATTAAGTCTATACCTGAGAGAAAAAAAACAAAAACTTGATTCGGTCTATTTTTCCTTATAAATCTTGATAAATTCATCAAACTATTTAATTTAGGCTCTATAAAGTAACAATAAGTTCCAAAAAATACATTACAAAGTTCTAGTTCAACTCAAAGAACATTATTTAAAGTAAAGTGAAGTGCATTCTTTCAGGTACAGGATTTTGTATGGAAATTTGCATAAAGGTAGTATTAACTTTCTGATTCTACCAATCATCAAATGCCAATATAAAATTTTGTGGATACGTAATTATCTCAAATGCTACATCTTGAGTCAGTTGTTCCCAGAATTGGTCTCTGACGGTGCGTGTGCTTTCTTACGTTTCTGGGAAATGAGTTCTCTCTCGAGGCGGGTTCGAAGGTGGGTATATAATCTGTTGGAATCTTCAATGGTAGTCTGTAACAATAGAAATCAATTAATGGACTGGACCCATGTTTATATTCTGAAATTCAAAACTTATTAGTATTGTGTAACGTACGGGCGTGAAACAGCCACGGTTTTCGATTTGGCAACACCGCGCGGTTGCATAGCGTTCAAGTTATGTCTCTTGGCCTTTTCTGAATCCCATAAATTAGCTATTCAAATGGTAGATATGTTTTTCTCGAACTAGATATTATTAGGTGTCAGATACGTCAAGAAAAAAAGATAATTTGAGGCAGTGGTGTTTGGCTCATGAGGTAGAATGTAAAAGTCATACTGAAAAATTATTGGTGAATAAGTCAGGAACAGTCTTTTATATCTTTTATCCACAATCACCTTATAATTGAAGTTTTATCCACACTTATGAACCGTATAAAGTACCACTTTATCCACTAGTGGAATAATGAAAAATACAATCTTGAATATCAATCACATTTTACTTTTTTTCACCAACTTCACAAATTTTTACAAATGGAGTCGATAAACAATCGAAAATACATAGCAACCATTCAACACCTCCCAATATTTTTGTATGTTATTTCAATGATTTTTGTGATGAAAAATTTCCGCGATTCTGATTATAAATGAATGTGATTGTGAATAAAACGTTGTATTGCATGCGTGTTTTAGATACATTTTATTTGCTTAAGAAATTTAAACGCTCGAGCATCGCTCTCGCGTTTAAACATTCTTGCGCAAATAAAATGATATCTAAAACACTTATACAATAAATAACTATTATACCGCACCTTCAAGAGTCATTGTCGGGTCGTCATAAGGGGTAAAGACCTTTTTAAATTCCATTTTTTTACCGAAAACATATTTGGAGATGGCATTCGAAATTAATGGGTAGAAAACAATCATATGCATCCTTACTTCCATCTTTGACCCCCAAAAGCCATTGTCGAGCCGTCAGTAAGTTTTCGGTGAATAATTGAAATTTTCAATAAATTCTGTACCCCTTCTGACGGCCTGACAATGACTTCTGGGGGTGAAGATGAAAGTAAGGATGCAAATTATTGTTTACTACCTATTCATTTCGAGTGTCATCGCCTAATAAGTTTTCGGAAAAGGATTGGAATTTTCAAAAATTCTGTATCCCTTCTGTCGGAATGGAAGTAAGAATGCAAATGATTGTTTTCTACCCATCGAGTACCATCGCCCAATACATTTTCGGTATAAAATTGGAATTTTAAAAGAATCTGTACCCCTTACGACGGCCCGACAATGACTTCTGGTGGCAAATGATTGTTTTCTTCCCATTCATGTCGAGTGCCATCGCTTAATAAATTTTGGGTAAAAAATTTAAATTTAAAAAAAACTGTACCTCTTATGATGGCCCGACAATTATTTTTGGGGATGCGGTATAGTTGAAAGATTTAAAAGACTGTTTCTCACTTATTCACTTTGCGTGCCATTAACCAATAATTTTTCAGTATGAGTTTTATATTCTACCTCATGAGCCAAACACCACTGCCTCATACTATCTTTTGTTTTATCGTGATCTATAAAACCTAACACTATCAGTTCGAGAATAATGTAATAGATCTTCAGCCAACTCCCTGTAGAATCGTTTAATCATTCAAGTAGATGCAAGATAACGTCAATCTAACGTAAATTCTTGTATTTTCGATGCACAAAAGATTTCAATTGATAATTGATATAATTGTCTTAGGAATTTATAGACTATAAAAGTCATAAGGATATATTTATAGGTGTAAAATAGTTATTTTCCTAACAAGTGCGGAAAGTGATACTTTCCCGCACGCGACTGCCGTTGACCCGAACGACGCGAAGCGGAGTTCGGGCAAGCAGTCAAGGGCGGGAAAGACACTTTACGCATGAATTAGGAACATTATTTTTTCTACGATCGCATAAATATTCAAAAAGCACATTGAAAATATATATTTTATTTCAACATACAAAACATTCCATGAAAATCCATTAATTAATATTAATGTTGAAAACACAATTTGTTGCATTCTGCAAATGCGTCAGAATAGCCAGTCCAGAGTAGTTAGTTGGTGGTAACTGGCTGTTAAGAGTAACACTCGTAGATTGCAAAGTGCATGAAGATGACGGAGACGGCATTGGTTGCAAGTTGCCAGTACATGAAAGAATTTTATTCGAGATGGTTTTCTTCTGTTCTACGGAGTCCTCCAAATAACTCTCAGCAACAATGAAATGTACATTTAATAACGATAAATTGACATATTTTACTTTAACGCACTGGTGACACTTTCTAAACTAAAATGAGTGCGGGAAAGTGGGTAAAAACGCACGGTCGTAGAAAAATATAATTACAATACGCGCTTCTTGGCACTTCCTGGTGATAAATCTCGATTTGAACGCATTAAGAACGACGTGGAACCGATTAACATCATGAAATATATGATAAAACGACTATTAGAGTGTTATTAATAGCCGTAATTTTTTTTTTCTTTAGTGTCTTGGCATCGACTGCTATGGTCATTAGCCACGTGTTCTGGATAGGCCTTGTTACTAACTCCATGCGCCACCTCAGGAGCAGCACTATTAATTGGAACGCAACAGTGAATCGTGCAGGACTCACCCCAGTCCAGCCACGAGATTTGAATAATTTAATCGGTCAAATTAAATTAAAAAATCCCAGCCGCAACTGGGGCTCGAACTCCGGATCTTTCGACCCAAAGTCGGACAATGCCGCTATTGTCAAGCTTATTGATTGATCATTAAAATAAGATATATAGCTTTTGGAGGATATAAAATGATCCTTAGCGTATTCTTGGTCAGTTTCGATTCAACCAGTGAAGAAACAACCGTTCGCGATGGTCAATTCTCAGTTCGCAAGTCAGATTCAACAGTTCGCGATATTCAATTCTTAGCTGCAGAAAAGAATCAACCGTTCATATAGTTTGTGGCCCTTATCCATAGTTTGTGATGTTCAGCCCCGAGTTCGAGAGTTTTTAGTTAGAGTTCAAGAACAACAATCAGAATCGACAGTTCGTGATGTCCACTTTCGTGTGTCTAATTAAAAGTAGAAGTGTGCTACTCGTTAAGAGACAGACTCAATATTGCCAAATATTCGTTGGAAAGTCTGCGACGAATCAGCAATTTTAGTCGATTCCATTAGTTTTTCGAGCCAGTAAATATTCCATTTTTATCAAGACTCGAAAGTACGTTTCAAAAGTCGTGAAGAAAGTTATCGGTTGCGCCATAAATTTCCCTTCAGCGAAGAGCCTGTTATCGAAAACCAATGTGTATCTTCGTTTTTCAACAAGTATAATGTTCATCCTTACCACGCGTCGGCATTAACAGCCGAAAGAGGGCATTACCCAAGAAGGATAAACTCCTAACAAGGAGATATCAATCCCCATAAGACAATGGTGACACGAACAGAAAGAGATGAAAATACATCTTGTGACGTCATGTGGCGTAATAGGACAAGTCATGTCCGACATCCATATTCACCAGTGGCGCAGTATGGAACTAGTTTTCATATGATTTGTGACATTAAGGAATGTTTGTGATTTGTGCACAGACAATAATAAATAGACTGAATTTCAATTTGTAAATAATATTGTAATTTTGTAATCGTTCATTCTTGTTTCTGAATTCTGATGAGAGCGTTGGTTTGACTCAAGATGTTTTGATATTACTTTTATCCTGTTTGCTTGTTTTGCTGTGTATTCTTTTTGTTAATTGGACTTGAATTTATAGTGTAGTACAGACAATTGTGAATTACAGTTTAATATACTTCTCAACGTAATTGGTGTACAGCTAGTGAGTATTTGAGCATTTTTAAATAATAATATACTAGATTTTGCAAAAGTTAACATAGAAATGATGAGGATTGTACAAAAAATATGATAGATGTTATGCATCATCATGAATTCTGGTATCATCTCAAACTTTTTTCAGGAAATGCCGTCTTGGTGTTCCGTTTCCTTCTGTGGAAACAGAAGTGATAAAACATCTGATGTGACCTGTGATGTGATCATTACACCAAGTCTCACTTCCATTATATGAGCAGTGCATTAGCATTAGCAAAAACTAGTCAGAAATAATTGTTTCCTACGAGCGCGCGGAAAAGTTACTTTTCCTCGCGATTTTTCGTTTTGATTGAAAGTTGTACTTTTCCGTACGGTTTTCAACAATACAAAAATCGTGCGAAAAATTTACTTTTCCTTACTAGTGCTGAAAAGTTACTTTACCGCACGACTTTTGTATGGTTGAAAGTGAGGATCTATGTAACTATATTAACTTTGTAGAACTTATGTACCCTCTAGGAAATATTGAAATCAAAATGTGAATAATTGTCAATTCCATAGGAACTCTCTTCTATAAAATAACATATGCGCTTTACGTAATTAAATTACAGTTTCAGTAAGATAAAATAGATGTGACACGATGTTGAACATGTATCCAGTTTGATTCCGTGTGTTCCTGTTCCATTTTTCCTGTTAGAATTTGTTCCCTGATACCCCCCCTTAACGACTACCTTGATTGCTCTATTTGGGCTACTGTATATGTAACTTTGTTTGGGTCACCCGACCGCATGTCCCCATACGTCACTATGACGCGTTAGAGCTGAAATAATCTGATTGGCTAGAGCTGATCAAGGTCTCCTTGTTAGGAGTTTATTCTTCTTGGGCATTACCCTCAAGATATGTAAGTGATACCCCCATAAATTATCCTCTCAATTCAGTTGACATTCTGGTCTGCCGTAGAAATTTCAAAGTTATATTACCCTTGTGTTGAACAGTTTTTTCGTCACATTGTTTTACGGTTTTATGAATCAATTATGTATACGTTCTTGAACACTTTTAATAACTGTAACTGAAGATTCTTTTCTATTAGTAAAGGGAAACAGAATTTAGCCCACAAGGTTTTTATGTTACTATAATATACTGGGTTGTGCGAAACGAATTTTCAGTTAAACCGTTTTCGATTTATTTTTAGAATCAACAAGAAAATTACGTGTTTATTGTTCCTCAATTATTTACATATGGTGTTTTGAGTCTCGCATATTATTTTAGTAAACGTATAAATTAATACAGTGTGTTGCGAACCATAATCTCTAGCTGTTACAGCTCATTTTTCTTCTTATACCAGATGAATTTTATTATGGCTTACTGTGGTCAACAATCGTATATGTCCATTTTTTAGATCAAATTAAATTAAGATTAAGCATAGATTTTCTGAGATTATTTTACTATCCTGAATTACCAAGTATTATATACACGTTTCGTTAGTACCTTACAATCTATTAAATCATTACTCAGCCGCTCGAGTATTGGTTTTGATGCTGAGACGTTTTTAGGGCTTTTATTTTGACATCAGAGAAGCCTCTTGGCGAAATAAATGTGCGCTGTCTCGTCTGAACATCGTTATGTATGTAGTGCTCTACAGGGTGTTACACATATCTACCATTTCAATAGCTAATTTAATGGTTTCAGAAAAGGCCAAGAGCCGTAACTTACGTGAACCGCGCGGTGTTGCCAAATCGAAAACCATGGTTTTCACGTCCGTTTGTGACGTTATTAGAGAGTTATCGGAAGCCTCCGTATACTGCAATGCAATAATAAAATACGACGTTATTTAAATACGGAATGACCTTATTTGTTTTGTAAAATTATTCATTTATTTTTCCCTTATTTATTATTGTATTTCTAATTCTAACCTGAGTTGGTTTTGGAAACAAGTCTATGATGTATGGCTAATTCGTAATGATGGAGAATACTGAAAGAAGTTGTTTTTCTGGGTTTAAAATAGAATTTTGCGTAACAATTGTCTAAATAAAACCACATCATCATACGTAAACCGAATAGGTTTCATTCTTTTAGAACAGACATTTTTGTTTTATATCAAAACCTATTGCAGGAAAAACACAACAAAACAAATGATATCAGAAATATCAGGTATCAGATTATATTTTAATGACAGAATATTTACAATCTGCGATCACGTCTAGACCAAATAATTAAAATGAGGGAAAAATAAGACCAACTTAAAGCAGGCATAAAGTCAGGCACTATCCTTAATAAGGTAAGGTGCATGAGCGCATGCTCAGATGTCAAAATAAGGGCGACTTTAATAGTGCTCTTCCTAGAGAGCGGTCGGTCCGATAATTCTCTACTATAAGAATAATTTCCCTTATTGGCAGAGCATGCGTAGCTTAGAAGATGCTATTATGATTTGCAGCGGCAAGAACTAAGATTGGCATCTAAGCACCCCACATTACACTCACTTTGAACAAGACATATGGGTGTTCATCAGAACATATTTGAAACGGCGGAATGAAGAATTCTCAGTATGAATACAACTACAAATTATCCTGAGTGTTCTTCTTAGGCCAATCATTTTAGCAATTAAAATAAAAAATATGGAAAAAATAGCTAGACAATGCAAACTTTCAAAAAAGTTTTTTTTAGTGCTCAATGATACGAATTTGCGCCCTCTTACAAGGTCGGCAATATTGTTAAAAATGTAAATTATAAACAATTCTGGTTATTTTGTAGAGAAAAAATGCAAAAGAGTCGCAAAATGACGATAACAAAGAAAATACCATCCTTTATCGTTCCCCAATTTTGCGACAATTTCCAACTTTGGCATCAGTGTAAATAAATTATTTATTCAGACTTTTGTTGATAACTAGCTCAAAAACAATGTAAAAGAGTGGCAAACGCAAAGAAACTTTTCTCTCTGTCATAAGTCTCGCCGAAACTTTGCCACCTCCGCCGATCACGGCAACAATTTTTATTGTTTATTTTACACTAACAAATTTTGTTAGCAACCTGAATTGATTAAGGAAATGATGCAAAAGTTTTTTGAATTGGTCAGGAATTCAAACAAAAACTTTTCCTTAAACTTTTTTTTTGTACGAGGTTAATTTTCACTGCAAATCGTGAGAAACCATTTTTACCCCCCAAAGTTGACCTCCTTTCGCCCTTCTATCATAATCAAATCATTATTTACGCCCTTGTTTATTTTTGGAACCTATTATGGTAACATGAAATTTTTATTCTCCAAAGGTTTTAACTGTTAATTTCAATAATTTTAATAAATAATAAAAATAAAAATTAAAAAAATTGATTTTTGAAAATCTGTTTTATAATTTTTTCGCGTTTTCTGTACAAAAAAAATTCCACGTTAGTGCTACTCTTATATTACATAATCTAAAAGTAGATGCTTCAACAAAAACACTGGCGACTGGTGAGCTTGAAAAGACCAACTTTATTGGTTAAACTTTTCAGTTGAAAATGAAGTTGAATTTGTCGAAAAAAAAAGAAAAATCTGTATTCCGCTAAAAAAAATAACAGCTCACTTGAAACATAATAAGTTATATTTCCATCAAATTTCGTGAAAAAAACTGATTTTCAAGCGAGAAAAAAATTAATAACTGAAAAATCGGTTTTTCCGATTTTCCCGAGAAAGTTGAGGTTATTTGAAAAAGTGTTGAATACAAAAGTTCTAAACCTTTTTATTATCAACAACTTTCGTTTAGCTGAAATCAGTTATGGAAAAACTGTTGCCATGGCATCCGTTGCTATGGTAACGAGAATACAGAAAACCGATTCCTATGGTGCGGAAATGTGTGGTTGCCAAGTTGTCTACTTTGGTTTAGCTGAAATTCAATTATGGAAAAAAGATTACCATGGTAACCGTTGTTAGGGTGAGGAGTAAACAAAAATGCTATTCCCGTTTTGCGGAAACGCATGGTTACCAAGTTGGACCAGTTATAGTTTAGCTGAAATCAGTTATGAAAAAACTGTTGCCTTAACAACCGTTTCTTCGATCACAAGTAAACAAAAACCCAATTCCCATGGGGCGGAAACGCGTGGTTGCCAAATTGTCTGCTTCAGTTTATCTGAAATCATTTAAGAAAAAGTAGATGCCGTGGTAACCGTTGTTAGAAAGAGTGACAAAAAAACGATTTCCGTTGTGGCGAAATGTGCGGTTGCCAAATTATCAATTTGAAAATGAATTAAACTTGAAAAGAGAAATATTCTCAATATAAAAACATAACTTCTCTGGAAATGGAAACAACCTTCAATAAAAATTAGGCCATTTTTTGTGATATCTAACAGAAAACAACTATGTCCCCGGCTAAGGCCACGCTGGACATTGAACTACATCTGATAGATATTGTGAAAAGACCCTAACTCAAAAGAAAAAATCCGAAAGTGAAAATTCGCATTCTCATTCAGATTGTTGAAATTAAATGAAGCTGTTTTTTGTAATATCTACCAGAGAAAAACTACTTTCCAGGCTAAGGCCACGCTGGACATTGAATTATATGGAACCAACCAAACTGAACCTTATTCCTTAGGAAGAGGCGAATTCACTGTTTATACCAATAGGGAATATGCAAGTGATTTAAATTTTCCTGATTTTTTTACCTCATATACTTTATTGTCTTGAAATTACACCTAAACCATTAGTTTATCATTTAGTTTGTATTTAACTCCATAAAACTTTAATCAAAAAGTGTATAATAATAGCGCGGAATTCAAATTTGCGAAACGCATCACCATTGGTCGAAACCAAGAATGACGTCACATGGCACGTTATGAAATTTATCTGTGTTGATATTCATACTGTGCTAGTCGTCTTTCATAGAAAATTTGTTTTTATTTATATATTTGTAGTGTTTTCCATTACATAGTTCGATTTTGGTCTAGTGACAATTGTAAATTATCAAGAGGAATGACTGGAAGCGGTTTTGTCAAAGCACAATCCGACAATACCTGAACTGATAAGTAGTACTAGTTTATCAAATGATTTTAGGTGAGGCAGGTATATACAAAACATTTATGCATACAAAACTTACTTTCTGATCAATTCACTTCATGTTAACTATCGAAATACAATGTACTCACATTGAAATGATTTTCACAACAATGGAAATGTGATATTGGAGATACTTCGCCTCTTCTCATAACCTTACACCATTGTTTACGTATTTTTGCATCTCTTGGAACAGAAAAAAATACTTTACTTGGTGTACTTATAATTGTGTTTTGACATTCCGGTACTAGACAATACCTATAAAATGTTTTTTTAGCATTTTCCATTATCGTAATAGCGATTAAAACTGCAAATCCCTAACCTAATTAATAACTGTCAATAGTGTCAATGGCCATAACTATAGAAAGACTTGTTCATTAAGACTGCTCTGGTTGATCGAGATCACTTTCACATATGTTCATCTCTCTCTAACACTTGTACTGCATTTGTCTTACTCTTTTGTAAAATATCAACTTCAAGCAAGTAGAGCAATCAGAGTATGTCTCAACGAACGACACTGAAGAACAACAACACTGATAGCGCCATGTGACGTCATCCACAGCGCGCGAAAATGGAGGCGTTCAAATAGGTCAAATTCAATCGGTATTTTATATATTATTTTAAGAATTAATTCCAAGACTTTCAACCGTATTTATATTTTTTACTATGCTGAATGAAAAAATTGATTAAACAAATAAAAAAAAATTATGCATAGTCCCTATTACTGTAATTTTTTGACAAATGATACAAATTTTTTGGAAACCATCATACACCAAACTTCATCAATATTATTTCAGGAGAAAAAATTATTCAGCTCCATGAAAAACCACATTTTCTATACAGTGTGTCCAAGATAAGAATGAACAGCATGGGGATATCGGAAACGGTAAGAGATACGGGGTCGATTAAATTAGAGAAAAGTAGCGCATTTATGTGCCCAACAATATGCCATTTAAAAAGTTTTAATATTCCGAGTAGTTACGGAGATATCCGAGAAAAACCGAAATGTGAGAATTTCGTTTTTATTTTCTCCTAGGTTTATTTTCAAAGGAAATGTAAAACAAATAGCACTTCGTCATGGCCACTTTTTAAGGACTACCTGATAACGTGAGCAGAATTTTTCTGCGACGTTTCTTCTTTTAGAAAACATCATCAACTTTTTATTTTTATATAGGCCGAAACTAAAGTATACCCTGTATACGACTCCAGTTTTCATTGTGAATACAGCAACGTATCACACAGTATGATTTCAGAACCATTTCTCGCGCAAAATGAAATTTAGTGATTACTTAACCTGTTTTTCTTCTTTTTTAGATAGTAGGCGCTGGAAAAAATGTCATATGTTCATTTTAAGAAAAAATAAATATCATCCATATAAATTTAGGATTTGTCATGGACTCAGACCAGGTGACGATGCAAGGCGAAGAACCTTTTGTGAATGGTACACTAGAAAATGCCAAGACGATGGAAATATCCCTTTCAAAATAATTTGGTCTGATGAAAGTATGATCTCCAACAATGGTATTTTTAATAGGCGGAATGTTCATTATTGGTCACAACAAAATCGTTTTAACATGTGGGTTGGAATTCTCGGCACGAATATAATTGGGCCTTTTATCTACCAAAACAATTTGACAACAGAGCGGTACATAAATTAGTAAGTAAATGATATGGAATACGCTCTAAATAATTTGCCATTAGCGGTTACTCACAGCTGCTGGTTTCAACAAGATGGGTCAAATTCAATCGGTATTTTATATATTATATTAAAAATTAATTCCAATACTTTCAACCGTATTTATATTTTTTACTATGTTGTAACGAAGTAAAAAATTGATTAAACAAATAGAAAAAAATTATGCATATTCCCTATTGTGCGTCGTTCATTTAGGAATAGATCGAATAATTCATTTCGGTCGGAAGCACTTGCGTTCATGTAACTACTTTGTCAATTTCCTCCAAGTAATATGTGAACACTTCAAAGTGAAATGATGCACAAAAAATATTCAAAAGGAATACTTATTGGCCAACCTTAACTGTCCTGAACTAACTGAACTTAACCTTGAAGTTGAAATTGTTTCACGGTGGAGTATGTATTAATAATTAAGTCATATGTTGAATTTATTGTGAAACTGTACGGTTATTTGAAATGTTAGGACTACATCACAAGACACGCGAGCGGGTCCTGCCGACATTTCGCGCGCGCGCGTATTTGCGAAATGTCGGCAGGACCCGCTTGCCTTCATGTTACTACTTTGACCAATTCCTCAAATTTATGCAAATGTTCTTGATCATTTATAGTATGTGGCATGTGGGGCAAGCGATTGCTTTGCTCATTTGTAAGCAAAATAGGATTGACAGTAAATACTTATATAAATAATCTCTTTGAACGAAGCACCTTCAGCTTCCCAGTGATGAACTTCAGGAACTAGCAATAAGAATTCCTTATTCAGGTTACGATGATATGTTCGAGACAACTAAAGGAACTCGCAATTCGATGGAACCTGGCAAATGGAATGTGAGGTCTGAGATTTCTACCAGGGAAATTTTCGTAAAATTTAATTTATACCAACTGACTAGGATGAATATTTATTTTGATATTATTTACCAGTTTTTTCCATAACCGATTTCTGCTAAAAATTCCCAACTTGACAATCTCGCCTTTCCGCTTAACACTCTGTTCACTCTTCATCATAACGACTACCATGGCAACATTTTTTGCATGACAAATTTAAGCTAAAGTAAAGCAGACAATTTGACAACTATGCATTCCCGCACCATAGAAATCGGATTTTTGTTCTCTTCTGATCATAGCAACGGTTTCTATGGCAACAGTTTTTCCATAATTGATTTCAGCTGAACTATAACTGGCCCAACTTGGCAACCATGCGTTAGCGGTCCCGTCGAGCTTAGACTTCACATCCCTTTATCAAAAGTGCATATGTTTCTCATCACTGCTTTTACAGTAAAGGTCAGTGTGTCCTATGAGCAATTGCAGGGTGATTATTGCATTATTTTTCAATAGTCTAAAATGAGTTTTCAAATCTGAGCTATGATGTGAAGATAATAACTTGGTATGCCTGTGGAATTCGGGACTGCATTCGGAAAGATTGAAAAATGTTTTCCTCAAATTGTTTTATTATTTTGTTTGTTTTAATTTAGTAAATCACCTATTCAAATGTCAGCAATACATCCAATAAATAAAACAACAGTTCTTTATTTGAGGACCAATAAGATGAAAGGAAAAATCAAGTTTGAATTTCCTGAAGAAAGAATCTCATATAAGCCTACCAAGATTGATTTATCTTGATTGGTATTTCTAAAAAATGTACAAGTGGCAAAGTAACTATATATCTACTTACCATTATGAGATAAACTTTAACTTCTCCATTAGCATCTAGAGCAGTTATTCTAATGCTTTTTTCACTGGCTTTATCTATAACCATTTCAGCCCATATCTACAAAAGACAAAGTGATATAATTCATTTAATGAAGACATAAGATATCCCTTCATACCTTGGTATTGAGTATAACCCTTAAGCTTCCTGTAGTTCTGAAAACAAGTCTACTTCCTACATGGTCTTCATTCTCAAAATCATTTAGTCTGAGTGTACCTCTTCCACGCTCTTGCCAACTACTTGAAACCTTGTCAAAGTAAAATAATTTACAGGATATCTTTAGAATGTTGTTTTCATCCTCTTCACCAGTTATTACTTCTACTTCTTCATACTTCCTTTTATTTGCCCTTGACGTTTCTTCATATTCTCTAGCTGACTCGCTCAAAGATTTTGCTTCTTTTTCTTTGGTGATACCATCAGTTTTGATGTCACTCTTGATAGCACTACTAAACAGCATTTCTGAAGTTCCATTGGAACCCAAACTAGTTGAAGCTTTGGGTTCCTCCTGGTTATTTTCACCAGGAAACACCCTTTCTTGTAAATTTTCTCCAAATACAAAAGTTGTACTAGTATTTGATACTTTGTTGCTTGATGAAGGGGTTTTTTTTAAGGGACTTGTATTTACAGTCTGTTGTTGCACTTTACTTTCTGGAACAATTAAAGGAACGAATTTTGGTGATTCACCATTTACTTGATTGTTTTTATCACTGTTGTCAATTTTATCACTGTTGGTTTTATCACTATCATCTGATTTGTTCGCAGAGGGGTTAAGCTGACTTGGTTTGAGAATGAAAGGTTTATTACTGGGGGCTGTTATATTATTAGTTAAACTGAACTGAGGTGGTTTCAGAATACCCCTAGATATTCTATTTTGCGTTGATGCAAAGGGGTTAGCTGCACTCATTGTGGAAGATCGAAACGGACTGCACATCTTAAACTCTTCTTTGTTGTTGAAGTTCTGTGCATTCTTTACATTGTCATCAATTTCTACAACAATAAAACCTTTATTATAAAGAACAATAATCAATTTGTTGATTCAACCTTTTCCGTTTGATTCTTCTGGGCTGTCTATCTTCATAATAATGGGTGGCTGCAATACTGCTGGTTTAACAACTCCATCACTACCTACAAAATATTTGTACAGGCTCTATAACATTTAAATACAAACCAATTGTATTTATTACAAAAATACTAAATGTTCAAAACGAAGTGATAATGAAAGAGGAACATTCAACATATGTAAATAATGCTGATTTCAAACAAACATACTTTTATTAGGCTCCGCCATCTTCCGCAGTGATTTGATAAGTGTTGCCAACAAATAAGGAAAAATTTACACATTCTTCTTCTCAATTATTTGCTACATCAAGCAAGAGGTTATTCACAAAATGCGCTAGATGGCGCTTAGAATTAGGCGCAAATAGGGTCACTGAATCTAGAAGGCCGTGCCGTCCTTACGGGTATGGCCAATTGCGCTAGATGGCGCTTAGAATTAGGCGCAAATAGGGTCACTGAATCTAGAAGGCCGTGCCGTCCTTACGGGTATGGCAAATGGGCGTGGTCCAATAATTGAAATAGTTCCAATATTCCAATAACCCACAAAATCACCAATTAGAGAGCAAGTTTTGTGGGTTATTTGAACATTTGATCTATTTCAAGTACTAGACCACGCCCATTGGCCATACCCGTAAGGACGGCACGACCTTCTAGATTCAGTGACCCTAGGCGCAAAACCAACACAACACATGTTTTGGAAACCGCTATCGGACTATCCTTTTTTGTACAATTTTTAGACGAGTGGTTGAAGGGTGGTGAAATGTTATGGAGTTTATTTACATTTGTAGTGAGCTGCATTGGGCCCATTTTCGTTATAGAAGTCTAATTTATTATTTCTATGGGTAACAGTAATAGAAAGAGATTAAAGAACATTTGTGACGTGGTTCAGGTTGAACATGTTCACGGCCCAAAGAGATTAAACGTTATCTGACTAGGAGAGTCTAATCCCCATAAGCCAATGGTGACACTAATAGAAAGAGATGAGAGCACATTTGTGATGAAATGTGACGTAGTTGGACACGTCATGGCCACATTTTCTATGGACAGTGACGGACTAGCGCACTCCGCACTCTTGGTATATGAGAGTTACATGTGACAGTTTTGTTTCTTGGTTCGAGTTCGACTCTGTACTCATGTCCAAGTGCGTCAACGCGTCGATCTTACAAAGATTCTGATTGTCTAGAGCTTATTAAACACTCCAGGTACCCAATTTTTGAATTGCCGGAATTAATTCTCAAGATTCTCAAGAGAAATATGACGTCATTTTATAGGTACCTACCTACCTATTGCTCGAAATTGAGAGAAAATGACGTCATATTTCTCTAAAGAATCAATTCCTGTTAGTTTACTCTCTTTGGTCACGGCTGCCATTCTCTATAGACAGTGACGGACTAGCTCACTCCCCACTCTTGGTATATGAGAGTTACAGGTGACACTTTTGTTCCTTGGCTCGAATTCTACTACTCATGTCCAAGTATGTCACTATGACGCATTATGCTACAAGATTCTGATTAGCTAGAGCTTATTAAACCCTCCTTGTTAGTTCACTTCAGGAGCTCCTCAGAGTTACCCGGAGCTACCCACTGGGTCATTTGGAAAGCGGCTAAAGGTAACGCAAGAACGTAAGGCTGAGTCAAGTCTCCGGTCTGACCAATATGATTAGACCAGCGCGGTCATTTGGTTGACTTGACGACCTAATTAGAACTGTTTGTATGTGACCAATATTTTCAATCATCTGATCGGCCCGACTCATCGTCATACTTCATACTGAACGCGCGTGCCTTGTCCGACCGGTGACTTGACACAGCCTAAGGTAAGAGCTGCTTTCCATTTAACGTAAGGAGCTCCTCAGAGCTACCCAAAGCGTACGACCATGCGTTCCATTTAGTGGAGCTTCAAGCACCGATTGATATTCTCCTTGCCCCTCGAGCACCACCCGTTTTATTGGTGCATGAAGCACAAGTAGACAAAAGTCAAAACGCGAATACATAGTTTTTTGGCGAAAAAGTCAGTGATAAAGTAATTTCCGATTTCAGGGGCTTGGAGCTCTGGGGCTTCACACTCCTAAATGGAAAACGCCCAAGGTAGTACGGTATCAAACAGACTAAACTAACAAGGAGGGTTTAATAAGCTCTAGCCAATCAGAATCTTGTGGCATTAACGCGTCATAGTGACGTACTTGGATATGAGTACAGAGTCGAACTCGAACCAAGCAACAAAACTGTCAGCAGTAACTCCACCAAGAGATAGTCCGTCAATGTCTATGAAGAACTGCGGCCATGACACGTCCAACTACGTCACATTTCGTCACAAATGTTCTTTCATCTCTTTCTATTAGTGTCCCCATTTGGGGATTAAACTCTCCTTGTTAAATTTTAGTCTCTGTACGGTATGTTTCAACCAGATAATCGTTTGTTGCAACACTGAATAGGGGTACTGGAATCGTCCATTATAAAGTAGGACGGAAATATGACGGAATAGATCGATTAAACTTATGAAATGAGTATCGTCCATATTTATTCAGATTTTCACACTTTTGAATTTGTAAACCGTCTGACGTCTGACTGACGTTTTATGCCTTACCTTGCGTTTCATCATAACGTGTCTACTACACGATTCCATTGATTCCAATAGTTTAAACCATAAAATTGTGTGGTCTGAACTTTCTTGCGTTTACATGAACCATCCTTCATAAACACTCAAGAGTGTTCCCAAAGTCATAAACCTGTACGGGTAGAGGACGGCTTTTATTATTATTTGCCGTGGCGCGTGCACACTTCAAGCAAACACCATACTTCCTTATCAATTAATAGCCGCAGATGAACATACCAGTAATCACTGTACTTCTCTCCATTTTTACACAAATTAAAATCCAAAATGAATGCTAAATTGGTAAAAAAAACTGAAAACTGTCAGAATAGTATATTGTGTATCTAGTAGTAAAAGCAATACATTCCCGGACGACCATGTAAATTGTTGGCCGAGGCGTTAAGCCGAGGCCAACAAGCATTGAAGTCTGGGACTGTGCTTTTACTACGAGGTACACATACTATTTTTTCTGAAATCGCAATCAGCATTATCAAAAACTAAGGAATTCTACATATTGTTTGCGTGAATTCAATAACTGTCTAAAATGTAAACAAGCCGGCAAAAATATTCCCGTATCGTTTTCGATACGGGAATAGTAATTTTACGTAACAAGTCCGGAAAATACTGTTTTTTTGGACGAGTAGACCAAAATCTAGGACGAGCGTTAGCGAGTCCTGGAAGTCTACGAGTCCAAAAAAAACTGTTTTCGGACGTGTTGCGTACACTATTTTTTCGGCAATAACAAATCAATGAGACGCATTTAGTCTAAGAGACGAAGAGAGGTCGACTTTCACCCATCTGTTAACCGGATGAAATGATTCCAAATTTGAATATTCCGAACATTTTAGTTCTTATTTGTATTATTTATTGAAATTCGAACAGAAGATAGGTACCAACAGAAACATTCTAATTCTTATTATTTATATTAATATTTGTATTAAAATTTGAGCACTTCCCGGCCTAGTCCGAGAAGTAAGTACTTCTCGGACTAGGCCGGGAAGTGAACACTTCCCGGATGGTTGCCGAAAATAGTAATTTACGTAACAAGTCCGGAAAATACTGTTTTTTTAGACGAGTAGACCAAATTCTAGGACGAGCGTTAGCGTACGACGAGCGTTAGCGAGTCCTGGAAGTCTGCAAGTCTAAAAAAACTGTTTTCGGGCGTGTTGCGTACACTATTTTTTTCGGCAACTATGTAGAATAACAAATCACTGAGACGCATTTAGTCTAATGGTGGATTTATGCAGCAGTCATAAGTCATAAGTTTTAAGTCATAAGAAAGAATATTCGTCAGTGATTGGTTGGAATTTACGGACCAACCAATCATTGACGAATATTCTTCCTTATGACATAAAACTTATGACTGCTGCATAAATCCACCATAAGAGACGAAGAGAGGTCGACCTTCGCTCATCTGTTAACCGGATGAAACCACTGAAATATACCTTATAACTATATTTCAGTGGATGAAACATACTTTTTATGAAGTTACAAAAATAGACGAATATGCCCAATTTGGGTTGCCTATCAAAAGGTGGTCATGACTATATACAGTGAGTTTCAAAAATTTGCACCATATGGAAACTTTTTTATTATCGATTTGTCAGAAAATTTTATTCTTTATAAAAATTGGTGCATTACGGAATACTTGTATTCGAGTTATCAAAATTCTGAATTTCCAAACGGTGTACAGGAGGTAATAGAAAATAGAATTTTGATCAAGAGTAAACTACCCTGGCTGTGATTCCAAATTTGAATATTTTGAACATTTTAGTTCTTATTTGTATTATATATGGAAATTCGAACAGAAGATAGGTACCAACAGAAACATTCTAATTCTTATTTATATTAATATTTATATTGAAATTCGCGCACTTCCCGTCCTAGTCCGGGAAGTACGTACTTCCCGGACTAGGCCGGGAAGTGCTACTTTCCCAAAGAAAAAGTGTCAGGGAAGTGAACACTTCCCGGATAGTTGCTGAAAAAGTACTTTCCCGTACCGTTTAGGTCCGAAAACGGTCCGGGAAAGTTCGTTGCTTAGCAACGGACTAAAATACTAGATTAGCGTATTATGAGGCCTGAAGTTGCTCCGAGAAAGTGGGCATTCTTGAACGATTTCAGAAGATTCTGATTGGCTAGAGCTTATTAAACCCTCCTTGTTAGTTTAGTCTCTTTGGTATGGAACAGCATAAAACAATTTTAACTGCACATGCGCATTTCCATTTTCAAAATAAAATAAGAATGACCACTGTTTTACTGTTATTTTATTCCAGTACGGCAGTACGTGATTACGTGAATAAACGTTCCCATTGAATTATGTATGTTCGATTTTCTTTATCTTATTTGCTGCATAAACCCTCAGTGACTGTGGGTTAGTTTCTAGGACCCCCTCCTTAGAATATCTCTAGTGTAAAGGTATATAGCCATTATCTCGACTTGGATTATAGAGGCTTTGACTGTTAGGCTAATGTCCTGACTTAGTCTCTCAGTATATTCCAGCCCCTACCCCATTGCTTGTCTCAGATCTGCTCTCTTGACAACAATGGTAGGGCCCTTGATGTGGCTTCCCATCTTGTATGGTGGTGGTGTATGTTCCATTGAAGGAGTAGGTTGGAGTCATTTTTTTCAACGGCATCTTAGATTTGTCGATTCTCATTATAGGTTGTTGCCCCTCCATTGGTCCAGGCACTTTAGTTGGAGACTTCTAACCTAGCCCCTGCCACAATATGTGAATGCAGAGAGAGGTTCAAAATCAATGTCCCCTAGTTAAGTGCATATTTAGTCTTTCCAAAAATCAAAATTACTATGTATCAAACAAAAACAGTGGTAGAACAGTTTTATCTAAAAACATATAATAAATAAAAACAAAATAAATAAATCAATCATTGGTGAAAAAACAACACACTTCATGAAAACACTATCTACAAACCACCATAATGAAATTATTGAAAATACTTTGCCACCCTGAATTATAACATTCGCTGTGGATATGGACTCCTTTTCAGTTTTACTATTCGAAATTTGAAAAGAAAACTATTTTTCACATCTCTAAAGTGAAACATTATATTTTTTGAAATATGAATGCAGTTCATGCTGTCAGCACATGAGCTAAAGTACAACACCTTCAGCTTTGGCTCAGTTGAATGGTATAAAATAATTTGTTGTTGATATCGTTCTGCTTCTTCAGCTGGTCCAAAATATTGAGTGACTATCCAAGCTGATCCATCAAAATTAGTTCCTTGTACACTCCAAAAAATTTCTCCTTCACATTCCGTCCTCCACAAAGTATGGGAAAAAAGTTTTCCAATTCGATATATTTTTGTACCATATTCGACTTTATAATTATCTTTGGCTTCCACTGCTTCGCCTGCAGATTCTACAAATAAATCCATCATATGCTTTGCCCCAAGGGATTTGGACGACTCTTTGACATCAACACTCATAGTATTATTTAACTGTTTTGGTTTGCAGTACTACAAGGTGATTTTTCTTTTCATAGCATCTTCACAAAGTTACCTATAAAAAAGTATATATTATTGCTTTCTTCTGTTTGGAAGTACTACCTAGTTAATTAAGGCTGTGTCAAGTCACCGGTCGGACAAGGCAAGCGCGTTCAGTATGAAGTATGACGATGAGTCACACCGATCAGATCATTGAAAATAATGGTCACTTGGTCACATACATACAGTTCTAATTAGGTCGTTAAGTCAACCAAATGACCGCGCTGGTCTAATCATATTGGTCAGACCGGAGACTTGACTCAGCCTAAGTTTTATTATTTACTAATTTATGATATTTTTGTAGACTTATTTCCACGCTTAGTTTCTAATTGAAGTAGTTTTTAAAAGGTTAACCAGAGATGGTCATATTGAAATTAGTGTTTGCTTAAACATTTTGAAATGATCTTTTAGTGTTAGAAAACTTCCATAATTTTAACAAAAGGTTCACAACTAGTTTCGGTTATTACACCATCTTCATCAGTCATGCAGATGTTGTAAAACCCGAAACTAGTCTCAAACCATAAAATTATCAGTGGCAAACAGACAAGTGTTTTATTCTATTCTTAGTTAATAAAAATAGTCTTACTGCATCACATCACACATATTTTTGAGAGACTGGGAAAACTTCCATCCAGTTATTTTTTGTTACAATAAACATTTATTATTCAATTAATGTCAATAATGTTATTTTGCAAAGCATGAGTATCATTACCTATAACTAAAGCTAGCTAGGTAATAGGATTTACCTTCTGATCATCAATGTATTTTTAGTTCTATCTGTTGGTTAGGTACTATTCCCACATACCAAATAATTATTTTCTGTATTTTTCCATTATGTAGGTATAACTGGGGCTTCTCATTCGAATACTATGAATTTACAAATATTCATTTCACTTCGAAAAACTCACTGTCATCGGAAATATAAAGTTAACTTTATATTTTTCTTTTATATACCATGTATCAATGACAATGATTCATTGCTGATTGAGCTCATTACATCAAAAATATCAAATATCCAAAATTCTGACCTTGTCGTAAAAAGCGACAGAGACAGAAATATAAACTAGGAACCAAACAAAGCCGCTTTCCAATGAACTATTGCTCCGAATAGTCCGAATATCTAATGGTGGATTTATGCAGCAATCATAAGTCATAAGTCTTTAGTCATAAGGAAGAATATTCGTCAATGATTGGTTGGAATAAACGGACCAACCATAAGGAAGAATATTCGTCAATGATTGGTTGGAATAAACGGACCAACCAATCATTGACGAATATTCTTCCTTATGACTAAAGACTTATGACTTATGATTGCTGCATAAATCCACCATAAGGAGTCAAAGGAGCTCCTGAAGTGATCTCACTATCGCCGATTCAGATACATGGGTGCCCATGCATAGTTTTTGACCCTGCATGAGAAATGCATGCCTGTCGACGTTCACACCTGTCGGCTTGCGTCAAAAACGCGGGGTGAGCATGCACATGATCTAGTGTTTTCCCAACATTGATGCGTTTTTGATGAAATATCCCCAGCTTTTTGTTTTTACTTTTTGGCAATAATGAACTTGACAAAGTAAAGGTTAATAACAAAGTGTTAATTTTACAACTGTATCCTGAACTAAAAATTATTATTTATTCATAAATTCTCCTACTATTGTTCAGAATTCCAAAGACATTTGGAATTCACAGCTACCATTCAAGCCCTTCTGAAGCTGCAGGTGAAAATAGTTTTACCAACTTGTTTTGATAAGGAAATGGTTTCATGGCATTTATTATCAAGGGCTGCATCTCGATGGTCACATATTATGGAAGTGGATTAGTTTTACCTGGTAGTGATATTGGTTCAGGAACTTGAACTATGGGCTTCTACAGAACACACACCATCTAAAATTCTCCCATTTGTGCCCTCATCAAAATACAAATATATATAGTTTAGTTTGAGACAGTCGAGCCACTACTAGCAAGTGCTTGAAAGATGACGTTTTCCATCAATTGCTCCTAGTGCTTCAGGAAATTGCCAATTCTGCATATGATGGTTATCTACTAGTATTCCACTCACTTCTGTTCCCTTCGGAACTTGTTAATGGAAAAAAGATGGATAATCAATTTCGTTGGACGATATATTATATATTACTAATGTGGTTGAGAAATCTATTGAATACTAATGTACTGTTGAACATAATACTTGATTATGTTGCAGTTCGGTTGATAAAATGATACTTTTAAGTTGTAATCCTTATCTGCATTATTTTCAGGATGTATTCCATGTTTTCATATTTGAAGAGGAAAAGATGGAATATCCATGGAAACTGTATGAAAATGTAAAAAGAAAAATTATACAAATCTTTCAAAAACCATTCTTTAGAGTATTTATCATACATTACATCGGATACCTCTGGAATTATTACAGAGATTGTGGAGTGACCGACTCATTAACTTCTAGGTAATGGTGGGTTATATAAGACTATTCACAAGCTGAAATAGTACCCTTGAATGAGAGATTTTTTTTCTAACAGCAACTCTACTCGTTAAAAGTACCTAACTTTTGAAAGAATTTTTGAAACTTTTAGGATCATGTCCCATATCATCCATCAAGTTAAAAATTTCTTATATCCTTTCTTTCAACCATGGTCTAACCCACTACTTTCATTCCTCATTAATAAAGATACAGCTCCATAAATGATTGAAATAATTACAAATATCCAGATTATATATTTATATTTTATTGTAGGAGCTGAGTTATCCATAAAATATGTTATAGAATAAAATAAGGTTGATTGATATGAATAAACCATGGATAAAAGATTCACATTCAGCGAAATATAGGGCGGAATTATTTGAAAAACTCAAAATTCATTATTTCAGTATCGACATTATTACAGAACCAAATGAAATATGACCTTGAGATAGAAAGGCACGTATGTGTATTGTCGTGCAGTTTTCAGGCACAAGCGTCAAAAATGCATATGCGTGTAAATCGCACGTGCTTCAAAAACCCTGCGTGGGCACCCATGTATCTTTACAGACCACGAAGAAAATTTATGTATTCCTGTCAGTTGATCGATCCTGGCGGCCTATTCTCGAATGTCGAGTGAGATTTGTCGCATTCGACATATGTCGATGGAAATTGTCGCACAATATGAGCATGCGGTATTCTCAAATGGGTTCGACATATATGTCGCATGAGATGAATTTTGTCGAATAACATGAGCTGGCAACACCGAATTTTTGATGTTAGATCCATATATCTATTATGGTTAGATCGTGTTCTATGCCCCTCCTCTTGTAAAACGTTAATAATAATAACAAATAGGTAAAATGACATTTGCTTTTGGAAGTAGGCTACATCAGAATAAATAAAGTAGAAGTAAGGAAAGTGAACCCAAAAAAAATTATTACACCCAAAATCAAAAGCGAACTTTAAAAAATTTGATACAAGAAAAAGAAAATGAGCCTCTTTTATCGGAGAATTCTTTAGTTAATCTGAATGTTTTAATACATTTTTCTCAGATGAGAATGTGAAAGCACTCCTGTATATTACTCGTCTCTTTCGAGGCTGCTGATAAATATCCTGATTTTCTATAGCTATTACTAAAGATGTCATTCTCTAACTACAAAAATCTCTGAAAAAGTATCAGAGAATGTTGATTTTATTGGAAATATGAACAGATTGTTCATAAAGTCAGTTGTGGAATCATCTGCGCCTGAAAGTTAGAATTTAGTCGCTATTTTCCATCGTACAAGTTAACCTCTCGAAAATTAAACCAATACATGACTCCTCTGGAAATGGAAAAAACCTACGATAAATTGAAGTTACCTAGGTATATACTTTTTTGTAATGTCTTCAGAAAACAACTACTTCCCCGGCTAAAGCCCCGCTAGACATTTAACTATACCTACATCTGATAGATATTTATAGATGATAATCTCCCATGGAAACTGGACATTTAATAAATAATCAACTATCTGAATGAAAATGCAAATTTTCACTTACAGACTTTTTTCTCTCAAGTTATATATGGTCTTTTTCAATATCTATTAGATGTATAGTTCAATGTCCAGCGTGGCTTTAGCCGGGGAAGTAGTTGTTTTCTGTTAGATATTACAAAAAAGTAACTTTTAAAGTAGGTTTTTTCCATTTCCAGAGGAGTCATGTATTGGTTTAATCTTCAATTGAGAATGTTTCTCTTTACAGTATCAAAGAATGTTTTGACATTTACTATAAACTATTGGACCCAACCTATAAATTTCACTTGTTATTAAATTCTCGCATTCGACATAAATTGTCGACTGCCTTAGACCATTCTAAAATTTGTCTATCAAAAATTTGCGAATGCGACATTTGAGAATAAGAATATTCAGATTTCATTAGCTCCTTGTAAAATGTTGGGTTTGTTGGGAAGAAAACAAAATTTCAATAATTAAACGCTCGAAAAAGTCGATTTTAAGGAATTTTATCAGATTTTAGATAAGTCCGCTCATTTCATTTTCAAAATAAAAAAATTTAAATTACAAATTGGAAGTTTTGGAACTGAGAATGATCATGCGCAACTATTTCTTATATAATATACTAGATCAAGTAATCCCACTCAGACATGAAAACTTTGTTTGGCTTCAAAATGAATGACAGTGTTCCTACGTATCTATATAAGGCCGTATTACATCAGAGAGAGTAAACGAACAGGAAAGTCTAATAAGTTCTAGCCAATCAGAATTTTGTAGCATTAACGCGTCATGGTGACGTGCTTGGACATGAGTACAGAGACGAACTCAAACCAAGGAAACAGAACTGTCACCTGAATCTTTCGGATACCAAGAGTGCGGAGTCATAGAAATGTATTTATAATATACCATTATAATTACATTTCTATGTACGGAGTGCGCTAGTCCGTCACTGTTAGGAGAAAATGGTCGCCATGACATGGCCACCCAAGGAGACTAACATTTAACAAGGAGAGTTTAATCCCCATAAGACAACGGGGACACTAGTAGAAAGAGATGAAAGAATATTTGTGACGAAATGTGACGTAGTTGGACAGTTCATGGCCGCCGTTCTCTATAGACAGTGACGGACTAGCTCTTGGCATTCTCTTGGTATATGAGAGTTACTGCTGACAGTTTTGTTGCTTGGTTCGAGTTCGACTCAAGTACTCATGTCCAAGTACGTCACTATGACGCGTCGATGCTACAAGATTATGATTGGCTAGAGCTTATTAAACCCTCCTTGTTAGTAAAGTCTCTTTGATGGCCACCTGCATCACAAATGTTCTTTCATCTCATTCTTTAGTGCGT
This sequence comes from Chrysolina oricalcia, assembly GCA_944452925.2. NCBI lineage: Eukaryota > Metazoa > Arthropoda > Insecta > Coleoptera > Chrysomelidae > Chrysolina > Chrysolina oricalcia. Next base: position 9,937,418 of record OX101816.2, read on the forward strand.
TGTCTTATGGGGATCAAACTCTCCTAGTCTCCTTGGTAAAACTTGGCTTTATAAAATCTCATATCTTGGATCATGCTAGGAAGAGATATTGTTGGGTATTTCCGTTTTCACTCGTGATATGGTTGGACCACGTTTGAATCACTATTATTGAGTCTTAAAGGCTCTTTCACACCCTTGCGAGTTTTTTATTGCGATTCATAAATCATATAAAAATGCCGCAAGAACCTGGCAAGAACCTTCATACTAACGGCAAAAAATGCAGGTGAACAACAGTTTGTCGGACTGAGGGCAGGTCACCTGAAAATAATTGAAATTGATCCGCATCTACGTAACGAAATTTTAATAGTCTCCTCGGGGCTCGGACTTTTTTATCACTGAATATTTGACGAATGCACATGTGATTTCATATAATTTCAATAGATCTTCCATAATTAATTTAGATAATCGAATTAATGCAAATTGAATCGTTTTGTAAAAAAAATGAGATTTAGTATTGTCTATAATTATATATTTCAGGTTAGGTAAATGGCGGAAGTCCAGAATAATCTGATTTGTATACTGTGTTTCCGTAGTTTATCCAAATTCACAAAAAGAAAAAAAAAGAATTTTATTGCGGCATATCTGACAGCAATTTTGTTCGCACAAACATTGCGGAATTCAAAGGATTATGTTTTCGCCTTAACTTGTGACTCCTTCGTAATTTCGGATTGTTAAATAAATTTTGCCAGCGCTGAAGTGGACAAATGTCAAATCATTTTCATGTGTTATTGTGTCAACATAAAATCAATTTCATAACCCATCAGTAATAATGGTTAAGATTCAACTAAATTTTTTGTACAAATAATGGCCAAAATCATAGGAATTTCTACGTAAAAAATGATTAATGTACATGAAAGTGGTTCGATTTTTGCCACTTCGGAGCTGGCATCTTCTTTTGGATGCCCAATGTTCTCTCTTTTGTTCGATATTTCAGCTATGCACTGAGCTCACACTGCTACTATTTTGGACATTTCTGCAAAGACTGCAAAAGACTGCGACTGTTCTAGAAATACCTAGAAAAAAAAACAAGAATAATCTTCTTCTTTTATTGAACGGAGGTACTCCGAACTTTCCGTAGTGGTATCAATATTCGCGAATACTTTTCCGTTAGATGGCGCTGAGAAACTATTGATCAACTGGAAAATTCCATGAGACCCACTGAAATGAAATTATAATGTCATATTATAATTTCATTTCAGAGATGAGACCATGGTCTCAGATTACAAATATGTAATGGCGCTGAGAAAATATTGATCAGCTGGAAAATTACATAATGAGACTGGTCCACTGAAATGAAATTATAATTTCATTTCAGTGGACTGGTCACAGATTATCTGTGCCTTGTGCCATGGTATTCACAGACCACCACCTACTCCAAGGTGGTCAGTGATGGTATATTCAAATGTATTCTCATTCAAATTTGAATAAATTACTGAATATGTTGAAAGTTGAAATAAGTTCATCATACATTTTTATCTACGCGGACATAGCCACCAACTTCGCCCATAGGACGAAGCTGATGGATCCATCGTTGAATAAGAAAACATGCCATATGACAATGTTACCACAGCTAAGCTGTGATGTTACTCGGAGTCAACGACTCAACGTTTAGGTGAACACACAGACCTCATAAAATGAGGGTGAACTCTCAGTATACCTCTTGTCTATGGGGTGAACACGGTAAACAGTGTAAACACGTACCTACACACGTTGTCTTTGGTTACTATGGTTACAGTTTACAGACTTTCTTTAAAAAAATGTATCTGTATGGATTAGAAATATTAGAATGATGACGGGTTTTCTATTAAATCGTTTAAAAAATGATCAAGGATGTAAAAGAGGCTTAGGAAGAAAAAAATACTCTGAGAATCCTTGTCTTTGAGATGTATTAGCTATATATACATTTGGACAATCTAGTAGGTAATATTTTTTAATTCTTTGTCAAAGATACAATCATGGAATCTCAACAACTTTCTCAAAAATTTCAAATTAGAAAAAAATCCCTTGTTTATCCAGGTGCAAAAGGAAAACCAATTTTGGTAACGACTAGAGGCAAGACTCTGCCAAATGTGAGTATTCTTCATAAAGGAGTTGATGTTAGTCCCAAAAGACTCAATCCAGAAATTTTCACTGGTGGAAAAGAAAGACAAATAAGCGTATATGATATTGGCGTGGAACGAGCAGATGGAAGAGCCTCTGCTAATCAATCGATAAATCTGTTTAAGTCGCAGTCGACAGTACGCTTCAAACACGAACTCGAACAACATTATGCTAATACTTCAACTCAATATAAAGGGAGCATAACTTATGGAACCAACTATTTTGACGTTTTTGTCTTGGAAAACGTTGAGGATGATCAATCAAACGCCTTATCTGATGCAACTGGTTTGAGTGAAGACGAGTTTGGGGGCGACATGAAGAAGCTACCTTCGCACATCAGTTTGGTTTTAAAAGAAACCACCACGCTCTTCCTGCTGGATATGCCTAGTTGCACAACCCTCAAAGATACAGAAGAAGGTTGGTTTGGGTCACATATTTTATGGTAAACCTACTACATACAGAGAGTTACTCATTTGAAACTTGAAAGCAGGGCACTCCTCTAAAATTGTTATTTATAATTCTATTCAAAAGCTCTTTTTTCACTGCTAGAGCGTCAATAGTTTTTGTTCAGTGCCATAAATTCGAAATGAAATTCAAGATTTCAAGGACTGCTGGAATTTATTTCATCGCCACGATCTAAAAGTTGTGTTAGCAATTTTTTAAAATTAAATCGGATTACGCCACTGATTTGTAATCAATTCAAATAGTTGTGACTGAAATTTAATAAAAATGATTGATTCCTAACAGTAATATATCATAATTAAAATTTAAATTAGGTACACTATGCTGCCGTCCTAAGCATATCTGCAAAAACTATGAAGCTGAGAATCTGTAGTTTCGACCATCTTAAGTATGAATAGTCTTAAACTTGTGTACTAAAAGCAAAATGATTGATTAACTTTGGCTATTTAAATCTAGTTTACGTAATTTTTTCTTTGGAGAAAGTTACATTTATAGTGTTTCAAGACTACCAAAACCAATATCTCCATATTCACATTTTTTGTAGATACGGCTTTTTTGCTTTGGACGACAGTATTGGATTATTTTGGATGATCGTATATACAGTGGGACCAATTTAAAATGGAACCACTCCTGTAGAACAAGCATTTTTCAATCAATCTCAAATATATTTTTTTTAATATCAAGCCTCAAAAACTGTATCTTGACACAAATTTTCATAAATTTAGTTTCATTTCCAAGGCACTTTATTTTTTTTCTTTGTCAAAAACGGCAAAAGTTTATTAGGCAATTTTGACTTGATTCATAGAGCCGTTATCATAAATAAAAACCATCATAATTTCACAAAAAAACATTTGTTAACAACGAAGTTTCAACAATACTGTTTTTATAATAAGAAGTAAAATAAATTATATAACTTTTGTTGTTATTTTTACGTGCAATTTCTGTTTCGATGGTTTGAAATTATCACATCAGTAGCGTAGTCAAATTTTATTTAAAAAAATTCTGATATTTTTCAAGTTAATGTGTGTTATGTCCGCAGTCTAAAGACGTGCATTGACAGATTAAATAAAGTGTTTTGTTAAAAATTGAAAAAGTGTTCAAAATATGGGATGCAGTATTGCCTAGAGCAAGACAACTGCATTCCCCCGATACAACTTCGCTGTCTACGCCGGTTAAAGGCCGGATGAGAACGGATTTCTCGCAGCGGGGCATGTCCATATAGCGCCGATTGGAAGCTGACGGGCAATAATTGAAGAGAGAGACGTGACTCATACCGAAATGAAAGTCGAGTCATAAGGAAACTGCAGTGATTTCCACTTGGTATCTTGACAGCTCTCGTATAGAGTGTTCGTGATTTCGCCCATGAACGATACGGAAATTAATTTTGCACTACGCAAGCAAAGGTTGGAAACTCAATGATTAGAAATTCACAAACGTAAACATTGGACTTGTAACCTACTGAATTATCAACTGGATTTGGTCTATTCACCGGTTTTAACGCATAACGTACCCACATTGTCGTACGTGAACAGGGTACAGGGGTGAGATTATGAACACTCGACCCGTTGCTAGTTTGACGTGAGTCGTATCGAAATGAATGTCGAACCATAAAAAACGACATTTTTCACTACATATGGTGATAGCTCTCGTATCAAGTGTCCATAATGACCTTTAGTCACTAATGATGGACAGGCATTAAATAATAATGACAGGCCTCGAATAGATTTAAGTATAGTAGTAGTGGTGGTCGGTGGCTCAGCGGTTCGATGCATGGACTTATGTTCGATGTGTCGGCCGTTGAAGCTTCCTCTAGCATCTGACCCGGTTCGAATCCGGTGGATGAGATAATTTTTCTCAAGTGCATCGGTATCGATAGGCGACCGCATTCCTTGTTGTAAAGCAAGTGCGATGTGAGTTGCTTAGATGCCAATCCTGACGTCTGGTGTTTGTTTGAAGTGTGCACCGACCACCCAGAGTGGTGCTGTATGTTCTTCGGGTTTTTCTGCAGCTGAAAAGTGAATACACCACCAAAAACCACTATGTCGCCCCGGAGCGCCACGGCAAATAATAATAATAGAGTATTTATTATATAGTTATTCATTAATTCAGTTTATAGTATTCGTTTGATAATGTTCATATAGGACGAAACTGCGTTAGTTACGAGGATATATTGAAAAATTCTTAGCCTACTATAGAACCAAACAAAATTTCAATGTCAAAATAATTTATTACTCAACATATTCTCCTTTCTCCTCTTAATGGGATACATTTATTACAGCGAACCTGCAACGTCTCTAGACCTTAAAAAAAAAAATTCTTCTTGCTCTGCAAACCAGACCTCCACAGCTTTTATTACCTCTTCGTTGGAAGAAAATTTACGACCTTTTAAACTTTTTTCAGTTGAGGAAAGAGATGATAGTCGGATGGAGCCAAATCTGGTGAATAAGGGGGGTGTTCTAGTAACAAACCCTAAATCACGAATTTTTTACATGGCAACATGAGATTTGTGTGCAGGGGCAAAAACAAAACATCTTTGGATATAGCTTTCCGCGTCTTTTCTCCTTAGTTTTTTCCCGTAGAGTGGTCAGTTATTGTTCTACCCTTATCCAAAAAATCAATCATGATTACTCCAGGGCAATCCCAAAAAACTGAAGCAAGAACTTTTCCAGCAGATTTTTGGACACGAACCTTCTTAGGTCTTGGAGAACCGGAGTGTCGCCATTCCATCGATTGTTGCTTTGTTTCTGGATCGTAGAAATGTGCCCAAGTCTCATCCATAGTAACAAAATTCGGTTTAAGAAGTCTACATCGTTTTCAAATCGAGCACAGATCGAACGCGATGCTACTACCCTTGCAAGCTTTTGGTCAACATTCAAACATTTTGGGATCCATTTTGCAGCAATTTTTCTCAAGTCCAAATTGACGTAAACTATATGATGAACGCGTTCGTATGAAATATTCAGTGCTTCAGATATCCGTTTGAGCCCAATTCGACGATCTGTTAAAATCATGTCATGAACTTCATCGATATTTTCGGAGACTGACACAGAAACTGGCCTTCCCGATCGGTCATCATCTTCAATGGAAAATTTACCTCTTTTGAAGCTTGCAGTCCAATTTTTCACGGTCGCATACGAGGGACATTGATCACCAAGGGTATTAAGCGTATCTTCGTAAATTTGCTTACCTATTAACCCTTTTAAATACAGGTACTTGATGATGGCTCGATACTCCAATTTTTCGATTTTCACAATTTCGGTGGACATATTTTTTCTTTTAATTTATTGCGTAACTCTGGTTTACTTTTTTGACGTCAAACTTTACACTGACACTTCTAATAAGTTATTGTTCGTTGCTATGGTAACGCAATATTTTGTTTATGCAGGGAACTGGTCTAGGCTAACTAAATATCAATACATCCTCGTAGTTACAAATAGAAGTGGTATAGAAACATAGGAAGTTTTGTAACGAACAGTCGTTACGTTACTGACCGATGATGAACCCTTTACTCCCATATACACCTACAACGTAGGCTTATTAATGGCAAGTGTAACTGTCAGATAACAACTACTCCCCTGGCTAAGACCACGACAGGTATTAAATTAAATCTAACAGATAATTGTGCAACGTTCCTCAAAGCACCAGAGGACGCAGTTGCAATTCGATTAAATCTCTCAACCCGGAGATTCGGAGTGTCTTCCTCTGCTCGCTAGGTGGAGCGGCCTAGAAACCGCTTCACTGCGCGAACCAGAGTTGACCAAACCAGCGGAGTGTGTAATGATTTGGACGGGGAACAGATGGCTTCAGTGCTGTCTGTGTTGACCTACCCTTGCACTGATGAGAGGCAACAACCTCGAAACTAGTCTGCAGGTGGTCACCCTGTCCAAATCAAAACATAATTCTGCTAGTTGGTCATAGAGGGCACTTGCAACTGCGTTCTCTGATGCTTTGAGGAACGTTGCACACGTATCTGTTAGATTTAATTCAATACCCGTCGTGGTCTTTGCCAGGGCAGTAGTTGTTTGCTGACAGGTACTTGCCATAATAAGCCTACGTAGTAGGTGTATATGGGAGTAAAGGGTTCATCATCGGTCGGTAACGACTGTTCGTTACTAAACGATCACCCAAAGAGTTTTCATAGGAAGTTTTATTTCTCATTTTTAGTGATGTTCTCCTACCATACATAGTAACATATCAATTCAGTTCCGTATTTTTGATTCATATATGTTTCCGAGTTTGGTATTCGGAGAAACTGTAGCAATCTGTTCTTTGGATTTTTTTTTAACCTTGCATCCTCATTGAATGTTTGATATTTCGTTATGGCAATCATAAAATAGAAATCTCTCTTCAGAGAATGAATTTATTGCTGTTCCCTAATAACTATATATCGACAATCTATATTTTCCAAGAGTTGCTAAATTCATTGTTGGCATTGTTGGCTGAATATAATCCAACATTTTTCCAACCTACCGTGGTTCGTAATAATGCATACCAAAAATATTGCCATGCGATATATTTTTTCCAAACATAAATTTTTAAATATTTTATCTTAAAAAATAGCACAGAAGACAATATTTCACTTATTTAGCAGAGTTTCTACTTCAGTTAGTAACTATCTGTTCATTAAGGCTGTTATTTCACCAAGTAAAAAATGAACAAAGTACAAACTATTTTTGCGTAATTTAATCATAAAAAATGTGACTGATCATCATTCTTAGGAGACCTAGTGGAAGAAGATAATGAACAGTATCAGTACCTTACAGAAGGTAAAGGAAGAAACCGAAAGGTACTCAATGCAGAAGTTCAGACAGTACCGATTGTGATGAAAACACGAAACACGTTTTCTGAAAAATCAAATACGCAACAAGATTCAGCTTTCGTTTCTAATTGGGATATGTACGATACTTTTCAAGAAGCACAAGAAGCTAGTAGTGATGAAAGTGTCAAGTCACAAGACAGTGATCTGGAGCATCACAAGTTGGACGATATCGCTTCCATAGACAGTTACAGAATGTCTGTAGATGAGAAACAAATGACGAAACTTTTGAAGACTTCGAAATTTTTGGAAGCAGTATGTGTGATCGAAAGATTGCTGGCCAACAACTGTTACAATGAACAACAGAAAATATTTCGGGGACTCTCAGTGCCTGATGAATTTAGAGAAAAAATTGAGTATAAATATAAACTGAACCTTCTTTGGACTTTTGCCAATAATAGCACTAAAGGTGAGTTTGACGTCAGTTCTCGTCCAGCATGTGTATTTTTCACATTATAATATATTAGTTTATTTGAATAAAATTTATTTAGATATTTGTTACAGTGTCATTGTTTCGGCAGTCATGTTTACCTTCATCAGGGCTATAGAACCATAGAATATTGCAAAACTCTTTGTTTGTATATGCAGAAACGACTGCCGTAAAGTTGGCCTTGTATTGGATATCTGAATCGAAGTGGCCCAAACAAGCTGTTATGATACAATAGTCATTTACGGAGCCTCTTATGAAAAGACTAATTTAATCTTTTAGACGAATGTAATATTTGCCAGAACGAATCGAGCGAGTTTTGCAGATTACATGCGTCAAATAAGAGTGGTCTTTTCATGACGTATTCAGTACAAAACTTTATCTTACCCAGCATTGAAATAAAGAAGAATTGTGCTGAGCCAAACGTAACAATTCCCAGACAACACACAATCATCCAATGGATGTCCATTTTATTTCCATTAAGATGGGATGAGTCCATGGACTCTAAGTGGACTTCCATTGGACACCCAAAGGACTTAAAGAGGTCAATCGCACACCGAGATTGGGCATTTGAAGGAACTCAAAGAACTTTCTTTTTTCATGAGAAAGTTCCACTATCAACATTTGAACGTTAACAATTTTCATAATTTTCGAGACTTATTTGTGTTGTTTCCTCTGTTGTTTATGTTCATATGGGGTGAACAACCTCTAAAATTTGGATAGGGAATAACGGTGTACAGTTTTTTCAATTGGGATGAGCCATATAATAAGTGTAGGGTTAAAGGACCCCGCAAACTCCTCATGGAATTTGGGTCCCGGTGGATTTTTTTTGAATTTTTGGTATGATGTAGTCCGTGTAATTCTCAACCAATGTTACCATTGCGCCAATCCAAAAAAATTATTGCTGTTGGGGGCGTTGAAATCACCCCTTGCGCAGATTAGACTATCTATTTTTGAATCCGGTAACAATATTTTCACTTGTTTCATTGTTGCTAATGTTGCACAATATTGTGCTGTTATATAAAAAAATTCTTACACTCCCTTCTTCCCCCAACTCCTATTACGAAACGCAAAAAAAATATTTCTCGAGTGCCTTTAAATGTATCATCGAATGTTTAAATATGCCTGAATAAGGGAAATAGAAGTTTTTTATGATTATCCCCTCTCCCCCCAAATGGCACAAATCGAAAAAATTTCGGTGGATTTTTCTGAATGTTTAATATATATGATGCAGTTCAAGTTATTTTGAATAGAAATCAATTGAGTAACAAACCCCAAAAATTAATAGTTTTGATGCTAGGGGGCGTTGAAATCATACCTTGCTCAAAATAGACTATTCATTATTATTGGCGGAAACAATATCTCTATGTATTTTAGTTTATATTATGCTGAACAATTGTGTAATTTGTTATAAATTGAAAATCTATAAAACCTCCCCCTTTCCCCAACCCCTATTTTAAAACACGAAAAAAATTAAATCTCGACTATACTTGTAAATGCTTTATCAAAATAAATGTTTGAATCAGCTCAAATTAAGGAAATCGTACGCAGTTGTTTAACTTCACCTTTCCCTCCCTTCAAAAAAACCCACTGGTACCCAAATTCCATAAGGAGTTTGCGGGGTCCTTTACTTACGTTAGTCTCGACTAAAAATTTCTCGAAATGCGCACCTCCAACTTCCATGCAATAATAAAGATTCTGCTGAAAACGTTCTCGTATACTTATTTTGGAGCATTTCTGGGGTGATTTGGCGATATTCATTTGTGATGCGTTGCCGTAAATCTTCGAGCAAAACAGGTGGAGTAGCATAATTTCTGATTTTCAGATGACCCCATAGAAAGAAATCTAGGGGAGACAGGTCTGGTGATCGTGGGGGCTATATTCGATAGAACCTCGCCTACCAATCCAGTGACCCGGGAAGTGTGGATCTAAATACTGCCGAACAGGACAAAAATAGTGCGGAGGAGCGCCATCTTGTTGGAATATCAGCTGATCCTCCATATAATTTTGGTCATTTTCAATAATGTTTGTTAGCATAGGTTCAAGTGTGTTTTCAAGCACTTCCAGATACATTTTCTCTGCTAGATTGCCTTCTAAGAATAAAGGACCAACGATACGATCAAAAATACTAGCCCATACGTTTAATATTTGGGGATGGTGCGAATGAACTTTATGAAATGTGGGGATTAGAATAAGCCCAATATTGTCAATCATGCCGATTAAATGTACCGCTTAAAACAAACGAACATTTATCACTAAAACAGATGTTGAAAAAGAAACTATAAATTTGCAGTAGCCTGCTGACTATAACTACTTCACAGAATTCTAAACGCTGAAGCTGGTTTGCGAGACATCGGAAACAGTTGCTAGCTGTCTTGTACTCATCATATGGTCAAGAGCAACATAGCTCAAAACTGCCACTGTTGTCGCCTCATTTCTGACTGGCGGTTCAATTTGCCGTTTTTTATTTGCTACCGATCCCGTTTCTCAGAATTTTGTAACCAATTCAGACACATACAGCCGCCACACAGTCCTTACAGGTTGTTGATAGAACCATTCAGAGGCACACTTTTCGCACATCTATTGTTTTCATAATACAGTTCAATCAACTCAACTCTTTCTGCAACTATGTATACCATTGTTCATTTCTAGTTTAGAAGTACAATCCCACACACAAATGGAAATTACTTCAACTGAGACACAAATGTCCTATTTGTTGTTACTATTGTATTTTTATTGGCACAGAGAAAAAAACTGAGCAAAAACATTCACAGTACCTATCGTAGCAAATAAATGGTAAATTGCAAAAGATTGCAACTGAGTTGTCCAGTGACGTACAACAATATGTAGCTCTGAAATATCATACAGGTTTATTCAAATAAAAAAATCACAAACGATTCATTTCAACTAAAAAAACTGTACGCACCGTTGTTTAGAGAATTGAACGGGCTTTCAAACGATGTGCCACTCGACCCCTATTCCCTATTCAAATTTTAGGGGTTTTTCACCCCACTGCTCGAAGGTTGAAGTGACGGTGCTGCACTAGGTGCAGGAAGACAGCAAAATGTCTCCATCGAAACTAAAATCGACCTGCCCGAGCGTTTTTTCATGTCTACGATATATTTACCCAAAACCCCCATGTCTAGTCTTCGATGGGCCACCCTGTGGGTGAAATTCCCAACAAAAGCTGAACGGATTATTTGATACAATTGCCTTTGCTGATGAGTGGCAAAAGGACCATGAAACCGGACGTAGGTGTTTCTCCATTTGAATCGAAACATAATTTTAGCTAAGAGATTTAGAAAGCATTGCAATGTAGTTCTTGTAGAAAACTTTGCCAAGAACCTAAAATATATAACTTAACGGTCGTAAGGGGCAGTTGTTGTTTTCTGTTGAATTACTTGCCGGCGAAAATACAATTATTGTATAGATTTATGCGGAAGGTTAATTAAATGATAATCTTAGTAGAATAGATTTTGGGATAGATTTTGGAATCAAAACTTGTGTACGCTAGAGCTTGAAAGCCGAATGTAACAAATAATTCAAATATATTTTATTGTTTCCATCTGAATCACTTTTTGAGTTATATTTTTTCTATGATTTCACGTTCATTCTTGTCATTGATGGACCGGAACGTTTTCACCAAGTGCTGCAGCTAGATTGACAGAAAATGTCAGAAATGAAGGGGTCATTGATGTGATGATGAGCGTTATTGTATTTTTAATCTCATTCAGTTTCATGCGCTCATACTCTCCTCACTGACTCCTCGGGTCCTACTGTAAGTTTTTCCGGATTTTTCCTGCAATTGGAATAGCAAATGCGCCACTTTTTTTTGTTAAGTCGCCCCGGAGCGTATATGGTGGCTCTCTCTCTTTCGTCTGCATGTTCAGATCGGGGATACTATCGGGAGTAATTACACAAGTGCTTCAAAATTACCGATAATTTTCCATGAAAGCATGTTGTCTAAAAACTGCATGAGTTTATTTTCATATTTTGTCGAAAGAGCCTGACTCCGAAGGAGGAGGGCTCTTTTAGCAAAATATGAAAATAACCGAATGCAGTTTTTTTACTGACAACATATATGCTTGAATGGAAAATTATCAGGTTTATTTTGATGTGATGTAATTCGGTAGAATATTTTCGGAGTTAAAACAAAAATGTATGTGCTGAGTTTGAATCATTCCCGAAACGTGACATTTCAACGACGTTTAAAATTCAGTATTTATGCCTGTCAAGATGACAAATGTACATTTTAACAATCGTTACTATAGATACACGGACCGAGCGGGTAATTTTCGATACCTACCGGGTAATTTTCAGCCTGAAAATGTCCCGCCGGGAATTTTTCGCTGTAATTGATCGAAAATGTCCCGCTTCATATCATACGATGGAAATATTCACCGTTATAGTCTATGATACATATCTAAGTATTTCAATTTACATTTTTATTTATACTTGAAAGCTTTGTCGATAAGTTGAGAAACTGGCATTAAAGTATATTTTTATTTAGACTTTGAGACACTTCTATACTATATTTTCTTGTCAGGTCTATGTGTGAACTCGATCGACTGGAATCTGGCAAACGAAGACGTAGTTGCAGTTGGTTATGGCAAATTCTACTATACAGATAAGTTGAATGGTCTAGTATTAATATGGAATATCAAGAACCCCGTTCAACCGGAACGTCAGTACTCGTTTGATGTGCCTGTCACGTCATTGCAGTTTTCCAAGACTAATCCGGTTTTACTGGGCGTTGGGTTTGACAATGGTTCTGTGAAAGTCTTGAACGTTTCCAGTAGAGAGAAATTGATAGCGGGTGAAAACATTGCGACTTTCGAACCAGTTTGGGGTATTTCTTGGCAAGCCGGACGCAACGAGAAGAAAGATGATGAACAAGTTAAAGCAACTTTCGATGATGGTAGGATTTGTATATATACAGTGCAGCCAAAGTTAGAGGTATATAAAGTTTATTACGGATAGTAGTAGTGAAACATAATGACTCTTTAGATATAGTTGCCAAAAATATGGCTTCAACTTCTTAAATATTTTTTTCCAATCTGATATGCTAACATTTTATTTGTATACACGATATTTGGTCATAGTTAAATGGTTGTCTATTTATTGGGTATAACTTCAAAATGTTTTGCTTATATAGAGATAATTAACAAAAGATAAATGATGAAATGATAAGTTGATGGATATTTCCAGACAATCCAGATAATGAGAGTGGCAAAAGCTGATGGAAAACTGAAGGGATATGAGAGGATTAAAAAATGCTCAAGTTCTCTCATCCCTGTCTCTCGATATGCTGCTGCAATGTTTGCTGTACCTCATCCCACCAATAAGAGCCTTTATTTTGTCGGAACTGATGAGGGAACCATTCACAAATGCTCTTTGAATTACCTCAATCGGCATCTGGATATGTTTCTTGCTCACGACGGCCCTGTACACCAAATGAAATTTTCTCCATTCTGCAAGAAAATATTTGCCACTTGTGGAGATGATTGGCATACGAGAATATGGGGAGAAGGTAATTTCTTTAAATATGAATATATAATACAAGACACATAGATACCTCAAAGGAGGGTATAGACATTTTGGTAACACAGCTTATGTGGATATCCCGGGTTTCAATTTTACACGAAAATCTAACTTCTAATTCACATCATTGTAATAGAGCTCTAGCCAACCCCCCGTAGAATCATTTAATCATTTAATTAGATGCAAGATAACGTCAAAACTAATTAAAACAATAAAAAACCCATCGTATGACAAAGTACAGAAGGAGAAAATCTAACGTATATACATACATGTATTCCACATACACAAAAGTTTTCAATTGATTAGTCATCAAATTGCAGCTGGAAAGCCAGATGAAAACAATTACTGTCATAGGAATTTATAGACTATAAAATTCGTTAGGATATATTTATAGGTGTAATAAATATAATTATAATGCGCGCTTCTTGACACTGCCCGGTAATGAAACTCGATTCGCCCAGTTAACACAAACCTCTAGGCGATGTTGCTTTTTTGATTATTGTGGTAACAGTATGAGTTACTTATATACATTGCTGTTACCTCTTTATTGTGATGCCAAATAGTATGACTTGTTCACAATTTTCTACTCGTTAGTATCGCTTTGAGGTACAAAATGTGCAGAAAATTGCGGAGCACATTGACATGAATTTTGATATCATTGCTGAAGCAGTGACCTAAATAACCGGCATTGAGCGTTGTTTGTCGATACTTTCGAGAGTCGGGTGTAGAACTTGTAAGTATTGAGTTGATGAAACGGCGTCAATTCATCAATATTCTATAAGCCTCTGTACGTGATAGTGTTCAGTGTTCTGTTTGATTCTTTTTCTTTTAGTAGTTAATTTAAGTGTGTTTGTTAACATCACCCAAGAATTCCTAGTATCTCTTCAAGGAAAAGAACGGTGAGTAAAAGGGTATATTCAGTGTTTCTAAAAACTCTGCATTTTCAGATTAGGTACTGATTTCGTCGAGAAGAAAATGCTGTACAGAGAACTGGAATTAAATTTTAGCATTTTCTGTATTTCAATATTTTATTTTTGTTATGATTTAGGTTTAACTAGTGCTTTTAATGCTCTGTTATTTGAAAGTATATATTATGGAATCAACTCACTTACATTTTTTCTAGCATCCCATGTTATATAAACCATAATTCATTAATTACCTATTGCTTTGGATGATAAAATTGCATGAGGTATTATTTTTATTCATGTCGAAACAGGGCGAAAGGACCCCGCACTTTTTATAGGTAAAATGGTTCTCGGTGAAATTGTCTGAATTTTTAGTATATTGTAGTATTCGATGTACTGATTGAACGTGCAGAATCGCAAAGTTCGCTGATGGACAGATTTTGAAAACTCAGTAATTTTTATTTAATTATTTTCTCGGGATTTGAAAGTGCCAACTGCATTTTTTTTCAGTCTTATCATCAAAGTACCTTCATATATTACTAAATATCATTCAGATAGTGCAGATTACGTCATTATGTACAGAGTGAAAAATAAAAACATTTTAGTAATGTCTGAAAATTCGATGTAATAATGAAATATTGATGAAATTATTTTGGCATGCAATATACTATTCTTGTTCCATCATTAATCACAATTCATACATTTCGTACAGGGTGATTTGAAAAATTGGTGAAAAATATGGCCGGTTCTTTCGTACATATCCTGTATATTCAAGTAAATTATCATCCTCCGAAGATAGCTGATACCGTATAAACATGACTTTGTTGGGATATATAGGGTGGTCATGGAAATTTTTTATGATAAAAATGACAAGATATCAACGTTTCAGAAATCACCCTGTAATTCACGATTAACTCGGTGAAATTCCTTTATTATTATTTAATATATTCATCATTCTGTCCTCAACACTGTCCCAAAAATTCAGTTTCCTACTATGACTAGTTTCATAGTTATTAATTGAGAAACTTATTACCATTTGCATGACGAGTTGAAGGAACTTGTTCACGCGTACTGTCTACTAGTGGCCAAGATATTTCACAAATAGTGAAACGTGAGAATGTGGAGATCAAAATAAATGTAGCATCATAGATATGCAGGGTGATGACCAATGACGGTCCATCCAATTCCATCTACCATTTAGGAACTGACTGAATATACGACACATCAGTTACAACTTACAACACAGGCATGAGCCAGATAAAATTCCTTATGCTTGGATAGTTTGACTCGCCCAATCGTGTATGAGGCTCCGGTACGGGACATCATTTATCACTGAAGGTGACAATAAGGAACATCCTTAACCGAATCCACCTCCCCCGTAGCGGCGCTACGGTCCTCATACAACAAGAAAACCCTATCGGCTATATTTTGATTCTGTCGTTGATGAAATATAATAGATGTCTATATGTTTCTACTGATAGCCAGCAAATATAAGAATCATGGAAACCTTCTATCCGAGTGTGGAACACGCATTGGAAAAAAACCGTCGCTGCCCAGATTCAAATTGTCCTATTAGAAATAAAAGCGTTCTATCAATCATTTTTACTTTTCCCAGATAGTTCGTTTTTTATTCCGACAAAGCTTAAACCAACACAATTCACTTAACTACTGTACCTGACATTATTAAATTCATAAATCTGATGTGATTGTTATCTCTAATAATCTTCACCCTCTTTTACATTTATTTTGATCTCCACATTCTCACATTTTACTATTTGTGAAAAATCTTGGCCACTAGTAGAATGCACGCGTGAACAAGTAACTTCAACCCGTCATGCAAATGGTAATAAGTTTCTCAATTAGTCATAGTAGGAAACTGAATTTTTGGGACAGTGTTGAGGACATAATGATGAATACATTAAATTATACTAAAGGAATTTCACCGAGTTAATCGTGAATTACAGGGTAATTTCTGAAACGTTGATATTTTGTCATCAAAAATTTCTATGATCACCCCATATATCCCAACAAAATCATGTTTATACGGTATCAGCTATCTTCGGAGGATGATAATTCACTTGAATATACAGGATATGTACGAAAGAACCGGCCATATTTTTCACCAATTTTTCAAATCACTCTGTACGAAATGTATGAATTGTGATTAATGATGGAACAAGAATAGTATATTGCATGCCAAAATAATTTCATCAACATTTCATTATTACATCGAAGTTTCAGGCATTACTAAAATGTTTTTATTTTTCACTCTGTACATAATGATGTAATCTGCACTATCTAAATTATATTTAGTAATATGATGATAAGAACGAAAGAAAATGCAGTTGGCACTTTCAAAACCCGAGAAAATAATTAAATAAAAATTACTGATTTTTAACTTGAACGCCCTGTATTTCAAAATCTATCCATCAACAAACTTTGCTATTCTGCACGTTCAATCGAATACTAGAATATAATAAAAATTCAGACAATTTCACCGAGAACCATTTTACCTATAAAAAGTGCGGGGTCCTTTGTTTCAACCTCGAATTTTTCATTTTTCTTATTTATTCAGGTTCCTAATTGAATATTGATGTGGCAGTGATTTGATTCAACAAGGAATTTGATTCATAAAAAGAGGTGTTTTATTCGCATATAATTTGCAGAGTGCAGAACAATTGATTGGTATGTAGTGATGAAGTTTTAAAAGAATCACAATTATAGCAGGTTAGTTTAAATTTTGAAATGTCTAAACATTTCACTATCTCTTTTCTGTTTATTTCATGCCTTAATGTGTGAATGAATGTATAAAAAATTTGGTACATTACATGAAATTTAGCATACTGCAAATTATATTTAACGAATTTGAAGATTGAAGTTCTGATTGAATGTTTCAGTTTATTAGGAATTTGAAATACTTACATGAAACTCTCGAAAAGCCTGTACGAGTAACAGGCGAGTTACACTGTTAGCCATAATTAAAACCTACGAAATCATACCAATGAATTAATTATAGAATTCTAAATTTGAAGTGTTTGTGACATATAAGAGTCGGAAAGTGAAGCGCATTTTCAAATAAGTACCAGTTCATTCAATTTCACATTGTAACGTTAAATGATCTTGATGTGCATTTGATTTCGCAGTGTAAATAGAATCTCACATTGGGCTAGTTTCGAGTCACATTTGGCATTACAATTTGATGTCTCGAAATGACCAACGAGGCACCGAATAGATGTTTTCGCGATAGTAATGGAAGTCACTTTTCGATTCTCTGATGTGATCTGAAACATGAAAGTGAAGCCCACTACCGTCTCTGAGATCATTTTGTGTTAACTGGGTGAGTTTATTTAAATCAACGTGGAACCGATTAAAATCATGAAATATATGATAAAACGACTATTAGAGTGTTATTAATAGCCGCAATTATTGTCGCTATTGTCAAGTTTATTGACCATTAAAATAAGATATAGAGCTTCTCGAGGATATAAAATGAACAATATATCGTATTCTTGGTCAGTTCAGAATCAACCGTTCATATAGTTTGTGGTCCTTATCAGTCCCGAGTTAGCGAGTTTTTAGTTAGAGTTCAAGAACAACAATTAGAATCAACAGTTCGTAATGTAGTGTCGTGTGTCGTAAAGCCAAAAACCGATAATAAGAAATGTCAGCATCTCTTCTAATCAAAAGAAGCAGTGTGCTGATCGTTAAGAGACAAATTCAGTATTGCCAAATATTCGTTGGAAAGTCTACGACGAATCAGCAATTGTAGTCGAATCCACTAGTTTTTCGAGCCAGTAAATACACCATTTTTATCAAGACTCGAAAGTACGTATCAAAAGTCATGATGAAAGTTTCCGAATCCTCGGTTGTGCCATAAATTTGCCTTCGGGGAAGAGCCTGTCACCAAAAACCAATGTGTATCTTCGTTTTTCAACAAGTGTAAGGATCATCCTTGCCATGCGTCAGCATTAACAACTGAAAGAGGGCACCTCAAGATACCCCATAAATTACCCTCTCAATTCAGTCGACATTCTGGTCTGAAGTAGAAATTTTAAATTTGTATTACCCTTGTGTGCTTGTGAGGCTGCACAGCCTGTACGACCCCCCTACAATATACAATCTACCCTTGTGTTGAACAGTTTTTTTGTCACATTGTTTTACTTCTTTATGAATCAATTATGAATGCGTTCTTGAACAGTTTTAATAACTGTAACTGAATATTTTTTCTGTTAGTAAAGAAAAACAGAATTTAGCCCACAAGATTTTTTTATGTCACTATAATGTACTGGGTTGTGCGAATTTTCAGTTAAACAGTTATCGATTTATTTTTAGAATCAAAAAAAATTTCTTGATTATTGTTCATCAATTATATACACATGTTTTGAGTCTCGCATATATTATTTTAGAAAACGTATAAATTAATATAGTGTGTTACGAACCATAATCTATAGCTGTTGCAGCTCATTTTATTCTTCTTATACCAGATGCATTTTATTATGGCTTACTGCATTTGGTCAACAATCGTATATGTCCATTTTTTAGATCGAATTAAATCAAGATTATAGATTTTCCTGAGTTTTCTTTTACTGTCCTGAATTACCAAGCATTATTTACACGTTTCGGGAGTACCTTACAATCTATTAAATCATTACTCAGCCGCTCGAGTATTGGTTTCTGATGCTGAGACGCTTCAGGGCTTTCATTTTGACATCAGATCAGTCTCTTGGCGAAATACATGTGCACTGTCTCGTCTGAGTATCGTTACATGTAGTGCTCTACAGGGTGTTACGTCATACAATTTATCTCATAATTTATATTACACTATACTACTTCAAGTCTTGGTTGAACTGTAATAAGTGTATCTGCCCCCATTATATCGCCTATCATTTTTCGAGATTGTTCTCGAGAGCTGAGATTCTTCGCTAGCTGTTCGCCTGCTTGCTCCTAGACGGCGCAGTGTGTTTCAGAAAATGCCAGCTGGCATTCCGACATACGTGAGTGGTCGCGATCCATGGGCGAACGCCGGTGAAGCGTTCTATGCAAATGAGGCGACAGGTCCGGCCTTAGTTCGTTACATTAAGAACTTATTACATAAGATATAACTTATTCTAGATTGAAAAACAATGAATGATGTATGACTGCATAACTCATTTCCAAGCTTTTAAATTTTGTTTTTTCAGGAAGTGCCCAAATTTTCAATCAAAACCATACCTTTCCTTGCAATATATGTTTTTGATAGTGTCTCAGAAGGACACCAATCAGTTACTTCAAGCTAACAATGGTGCATCAGTATTTCTGCTGAGTTTATATATTTACTCTAATTCCATAGTATTTTTTATTCACTAGCCATTATAACACTTTATTGTCGAGTACAGTAATGAAGTGTTTCGGTGAAATAAAGACACATTCCTCAAACAATTGACAAGTTTTCTAACTGAAGCCTCTAATGTGTATAGTTGACAATCAGTTCGACGATGATTAATAATTGAAACACTTGTATACGGTTGCATTTTCTTGAATTAAGATTATATTTGAATGATTCAATACTATGAGTTGCCAAAACTCAATGTGTTATTAATGACAGAATATTTGTACAGGTATTTCAGAGCCAATTCTCGAATTCTTCGTATCAATGCAGAGTATTCAAGGAGTAGATTGGAGCCCAGCTCATTCGACGATAATAGTGACAATTCGAGGACAATTGATAGAAATCTGGGATATACAAAGGAAGGTTTATAGTCCTCAGTCAATGACGGTCTCACCCACAGGATCAAGAAACACGGTGGTTCAGTTCACTGCTAGTGGGACTTGTCTGATTGTGGGAGATGTCGATGGAAATGTGCACGTCTTTTCTCTCGAAGATATGCCATTTCCGGCCTTTTTCCAAGAAAACCTGCTGTTTGATTCTTTATCTCGAGCGTTGATAACAAATCCATCGTTAACCGATAAAGTGAGGAAACTTCAGAGGTCTGCTTACATGGAAGATACGGAATGATTTACGCCAAACATGAGTTTTTAGTTCTTAATTTCGGATGAAATGAAAATATATTTTCATCTTCTATGTGATTAGTTAGAAGTATTTATATAATGTTTAGAATAACTTTTTCACAAAACTACCGCATATGTTGTATGTAGAATTTTTATATATTATAAATTATATCTAATTTTCTAAATTTTGGTACAATGTTATTTCTGCACACCGTGTAAAGTATGCCGTTCAGGTTTCATTGTTGATAGCTCCACGCATGAGCATTTTTAGCAAAATAATTTTGATCTTCGTTCTCTAAAATACTATCTCCCATTACTTCACGAGGGTACGATTATTTAAGCAACGTTGGCTCTTTCAATTTTTTTATCTGTAGTCAAAGAGATTGAACGTTATCTGACTCTTAGTTTACTCTCTTTTATCTGTAATGCCGTCTAATTATAATTTGAATTTCTGCATTGAACCTGAGTTATAAATACCCCTAGAGTTGCGGGATATCCATTTAGTCATACATAAGTAAACAGAAGTAAAGTCAGTCGCCGCCATATTTGGGTCGACATCCCCACCTCGAATTTTATGCATAGTCGACAACATCCAAATCAATCTGAGATCCAAACACCGTACGTAAAACCAGTGAGACAGGAAGAGCGTTCAGCCAACCCCTCTTTGCCCCAATGCATGCCAGAAAGAAGTAAAATATGACCCGAGATACATAAAAGGAGCCAACTGGGAGTGCACGTACTTTTGTCTATACCTATTGTAATATATTTAAAGTCCAATTCACTCTAAAATAATTTATTTAACGAAATACAATGATTCACAGTACTCTAATTTACATAACAATCACTCTACTATTTATATTCGACTTTCACTTCACTGACTGTCCGTCTGTCTGCTGCGTCGTTCTTTTTATATTCATTGTTGACTTCTCCGAATGCTCTGGAATTTTCCAACGAATCGTCCGGATCCATCGAATCGTCCGGATTCTTCTCGGTGCACAGCGTATCGAAGGTCATATGCAGCCTGCGTGAGTATTCAGGCCCGGCATCGCCCACAGCTTCGCCACACTATGTACGGTGATTTTGTTTCCTTCCCACTGTGAATCCAATGAGATCTTTCTTCAGGGTGTCAGTAAGTCTTAAATTACCTTAAATCTTCGTTTGTGCTACATTGAGGATGAGTATAGGTACTTCAAATTTATTTCAGTTGAAATGGATTGCACCTGGTTACCGCTCTTTTCAGGGAAGAAGTAAGAAATAGTAGAATGGTGATTGATTGATATACCGGACACCCATATATACCTCTATGTATCAATAAAATAGTAAGTGTCACCC
The DNA here is from genome assembly GCA_944452925.2 of Chrysolina oricalcia. Lineage (NCBI taxonomy): Eukaryota > Metazoa > Arthropoda > Insecta > Coleoptera > Chrysomelidae > Chrysolina > Chrysolina oricalcia. The sequence goes on from OX101816.2 coordinate 9,959,028, forward strand.
TTTAGAATTATTTTGGTAGATTTCATTTGACTTGTCAAAAAAGATCTTATTAGCTCCAAACCTGATAGAAATAGAGTTTTCAGCGAGTTTTTTGATAACGGAGGCAGATAAATGATATTCTAAACGTCAATGTTTTTTGAAGAAAAGAAGTATTTTTTAGTTAATATAAAAAAAAATTATATCGGTAAATTCAAAATACACAATAATTTCATTCAAGACAGCAACTATATAGTCTTGTAAAAACGCAGTAACTTTCTTCTGCAATTGTGTGCGTTTCCTTGATTTCACTTTTTTTTATTTCACCCCCCAAAAACTATATCTAGAAGTTCTATTTTTCATTTTAAACTCTAAACTGGTTAATCCTGGTCGACCTGTTACCTACTCATATAAATGATGAACACGCCACTGCTTCCAGGATATATATAAAACAATTAATGGCCTCTCACTATCTTTCAACCACGAACTCTTTTTCGTAGATGGTTCCAAGATTATGAAAACCTGGCATTGCCGGTATCATGATGATTGTTTATTTTGGATTACATTTCTGATTCCTATTGATCCTTCCCTCCAAAGACAAACGTTCGTTGGCATTTTATAACCCCCCCCCCCCCTCAGATTCTTTCCGTATTCCGTAAATAATTTTCTTGTGGTGGGTGGTGACTCATATAGAGTCGCGTTTGGTATAATAATCGAGTTCGGTATTATGATCTCAGAATGGAGCAGATTTTAGTCACGTGGCCACAAATTAATCCGATCAATCGGTAATACACGAACGAAACGGACGTTGGCTTGACTTTGACATGCTCTTCACCAATAACCACATCCAAATTTGCATCGAATTTTTTCGTAAAGAATCTTCAAGTTTGAAATTTGAAAGTTTTGAATATTTGTATATTGAATATAACGAATATACAAAAAAATATTGCTGGTTTTTATTTGGGAAAATCAAATCATTAATTTTAATGATGATAAACACTTCACACTTTCAAATCAATCTTACTCGTCTGCCAAAATTCTCCGAGCAAACAGATCAATCTAAGACTGATCGGATTTGAATAACCGAACGATCAAGATTTACCTCCCCTACAATCGCTTGTAATAAACGAACGATCCAGACTAATCTGACCGTCTGACGTAAAAACCGAACGCGACTTATGATCTCAGATTCAAGCAGATTTTAGTCACGTGGCCTCAGATTAATCGGAAATCGGATCAGTCGGTAAAACGAAATGGACGTAGGTATGACTTCGACATGCTGTTAACCAATAACCACATTCAAATTTGAATCGATTTTTTCGTAAAGAATCTTTAAGTTTGAAATTTGACCTTTTGAGGATTTCAATAATGAATATTCAAAAAAACAATGCTAGTTTTTGTAACGGAAAATCAAAATATTACTTTTGATGAGATAACCATAACCTCACACTTCCAAATTAATCGTACTCGTCTGCCAAAATTCTCCGAGCAAACAAATCAATCTCCGACTGGATAGATTTGAAAAACCGATCGATCAAGATTTACCTCCCCTACAATCGGTTGCAATAAACGAACGATGCAGACTAATCTGAGCAGTCGGACGTAAAAACCGAACGCGCTTAATGTAGAGGAAGAAGTAAACAAATCAAGTTGCTCCGAAATGATGCAATTTTTTCCCAAGGAGATTAAACGTTATTTGGCTAGGAGAGTCTAATCCCCATAAGACAATGAAATGGGGGCACTAATAGAAAAAGATGAAAGAACATTTGTGACGTAGTTGGACATGTCATGGCCGCCATTCTCCATAGACAGTGACGGACTAGCTCTTGGTATATGAGAGTTACATGTGACAGTTCTGTTTCTTGGTCCGAGTTCGACTCTGTACTCATGTCCAAGTACGTCACTATGACGCGTCGATGCTATAAGATTCTGATTGGATAGAGCTTATTAAACCCTCCTGTTACTCTCTTTGATTTTTTCCCACTCAAATAACGCAACCGTTCGACTTTTGTTGCGCGTGAAAACGTTCATGTTCGTGTTTTAATAGTTCGTTGCGCGATTCTCGAAAAAACATCTATGCAAAAAGCATGGAGGGATTGTGAAACAGTTTAAAGTTAACTAACAGAAACAGTTCGAGCTTAGCAGTAGCGAGGTGAATTTTGTAATTATGAATTGTGTATTCTAGTATTTTCAAAATCAACTTTTCTATTGTTACCCCTATTCAAGTAGTCGCTGCTCAAAGAGAGTAAACTATAACAGGAGGGTTTAATAAGCTCTAGCCAATCAGAATCTTGTAGCATCGACGCGTCACAGTGACGTACTTGGACTTGAGTACAGAGTCGAACTCGGACCAAGAAACAAAACTGTCAGCAGTGACTCTCAAATACCAAGAGCGAGAATGGCGGCCATGACACGTCTTACTACGTCACATTTCGTCACAAATGTTCTTTCATCTCTTTCTACTAGTGTCCCCATCTAATGGTGGATTTATGCAGCAATCATAAGTCATAAGGAAGAATATTCGTCAATGATTGGTTGGAATATACGGACCAACCAATCATTGACGAATATTCTTTCTTATGACTTAAGACTTATGACTTATGATTGCTGCATAAATCCACCATAATCTGTGCCCATAGACTACCTAAGCGTGACGTCAAAGTGGGTGAAACTTGGTAAACTTTTCCAAACATTGAAATTCTTTTTTTCGGCAAAAGGTTTCAACTAACTGAGTTTTTAATGAAAATAATATCGATTATCCTTATTCCCGACGGAATTATGCAAAATCATCAAATCAATAATTTCTTATGGGGTTTTAACACGTATTACCAGTTTGTTTGGAAAGGTTTTATAAGCTCCGCCCACTTGTGACGTCAGGACTTAGGTAGTCTATTGTCTTAACACTCTCCTTGTTAAATTTTAGTTCCTTGATTATAACCAGGGTTATTATAACCAACCTTGGAAACGTTGGCAACACTGGTCACTGATCGTACGTCATAGGGCAAGATGGCATGAATGCACGTCACACGTCATGTAATTTGTCAATTTTCATAACAAACATTGCTCATGCCTCATGCCTCATTCACATTTTTCTATTTTCCCATAATGCCGATTTCAAAAAAATAGAACACGAGAGAACAATGAATGACTGAACTGAAACTGAACTGATCTTTTATTTGTTGTCGGCATTCGGACTATTTACAATGATATCCCTATCAACGGTAGTTCGTAATGTACCCCAACAAGATTTGATGAACGAATTGAAATTTTTCGTGAAAGGAGCAACAAGAAAAGAAAAACGTAGTGCTCTAGATTTGACAAAATCAGCATTGACTCTTTTAAAATGTCTTCCCGCATCCAGGGTAGCTGTATTTGAATATTTCTGTAAAGTATTCGACAGTGCAGCATTGAACTACATCCAAGGAATAGAGGTAGATTATTCAGAATTATAACCCACAACCTAAGCCAGATTCTTGTAAACAGTCTAAAAATTGCTAACTTATGAAGGCTGTTGAACGTTTTTTGAGTTAATTCTGGCCGTTACTACACCTTAGCCAAACACAGATTGGTTCAAATTTGATTACAGTTGCTGAACAAGAATCAGATGTATTGTAAATACATTGTAGCCTGTAGATACCCTATATCCTTTTTCACAAAATTGAAGATTGAAGGTACCTTTATCAGTATTCAAGATAATCATAGCACTAGATAAAGTGGTGCTGCAGGTTTTTGCCAAAATGGCTGTGACAATAATAAAAGTGATGGTGTAACTACCTTAGAACCAGTATAAAACTTTCTTTTCTTGGCATTATAATCTACTCTAAACTGGAGTGGAAGAGTAACACTGATAAAAGTGATAAAGTCGACACATATCTAGATACTGCTAAGCCCTGAAAATAATATCACAGAATATTTCCACTGATGCTGCAATACTAGAATACAATGGCTATGTACAGTCACATTAGATATGGTATCATTCTTTGGGAATATCTGCCCACACCCAAAAAATATTAATTTTGCCTTAATGATGCCTGAGAAAAATGTTCAACCTTTCCCAGAGAGAAAGCTCAAAAACAGTGTTCATAGAAAAGAGAATAGTAACTTTGACTAGTCTCCATATTTACGAGATATTTTTTAAAGGAAACTTATATCCTTTTATAATTCACAACCAGAATCTCACCCACTGATGATGTTTTAAATTTTTGATAATGTACAGTATATACTTATTTTAGCAACTATTGCAAGTAAATGTTTTGTATCTTGGACAAGATTTCTATTATTTGTATATATATAGATATTTCAGTGTATAACATGTTCTAAACCCATAAGGGTATTTGTACTAGGAGCTAATAAAGAGTCTTTCTCTATAATAATTCAACTTTACTGTCAACACTTGAAGAAGTTGAAGTAAAAGTGAAAATTATTTACATGAATTTAATGCTAGTATGGTTGTGTCCAGTATTATGTTAATATATATTTTTTTAGGCTGAAATAAAAACGGGCAAATTGCCTGTACTCTCAGAATTAGATGAATTGGTTGTGTCAGAAATTCATGCTGTGTTGGCCACCTTGATTTCGGATAACTCTGTGGCATGGGCCCCTACAATCAGCACTTGGACATTGGAGCTGCTTGGTGAAATATCTAGTAAATATGCTGGAAGAGCCCACTTTTCAACAAGTAAATATTTATTATCAGTGAATTTTGTGATACTTCATGTATTTTATTATATAAATCAAATCCATAGAGATTTGTTAAGATGAAGCAAAAACATTCTTCAAAAACATATTATGAAGAAGGAATAATTTTACTCTTGACTTCTTGACATGGTCTTTTGAGTGTTTTAATATTGTACAGTCTGAAAATGGAAAAAATTTAAATTCAAGGAAATCTATAATAGTGTAGAAGGGCAAATTAATTAATTATCTTGAATACATTTCTTAAGTTTTGTCAGTAACAGATCCTATTCTAAATTTCTGATTTTTTTTTAATCCTTCTCTTTTTCAAAAAAACGTTGACGTTTTGTATCAAAAGTCTCTGAAAACTATTTCTGTGAGATTGGGAGATAATAAGATCTTTTCAACAAAGTCTAGAGATTTGCTATCTTGATATGTATCAATTATCTAGAGTAGTCTCTGGAATCACAAATAAAGATGGCCTGCGTAAGAAAATAAAACCTCCCAAGATAAGTACTACTTTTTGGGGCTCTAAATATGTTTCAATGGACTGTTTTCAGCTGCTAAAGCACAATGTTTATTTTTGTAGATAGATGTATTTATTTCATTTTTACAGAGTTGTTTTCACTGGTCTGAGTCACACAGAAACTTTAACACATGTTGAAATAAAATAAAAGCAATATCAATATGGAAATGATGAACTTTAAAATCACTTATTTTCATTATTTTTCTCTATTCGCCCAAAAATAAGTATTTGTTGTCTATATGTACAGTTAGAAAGTCTCATCGGCGATATACAAAAAAACTTGTGATGAAAATTTTTGTCAGAAAAAGAAAATTCGTTCGTCTTTATAATGTGCGGTTGACGCGAGACGGATCATTTCTTAACTTATAATCGGCCCATACGTTCGTGAGTAAACTAAGTTTTTCTTGTTTATATCGTAGTGTGGTGTGTTTTCAAAAGATATCTGAAATGTCCCGAAGTGGTGGTAGAAAAAAAGACCCTATTCAGATGGAAAAACGGGAAGCAGATTTGAAATTTGAAAAGATACTGGGAGGTATGTCAGAAAACGGAACCAGTTCTAGCAGTTATATTAGATACTGACAATGGTGATAGTACGGGAATTGCCAGTACCAGTACTGCTAGTACTAGTTTAGTATCTGGAATTCAAAAACGGTTCATCATATCGATTTCAAACAAGGACAGGCTTCTAGAAGACGTTCGATTCTACGTACATACGTCTACGGCAGCACCTCACGATGCTTTTATAATCGAGGTAGCTGCAATGGTATTTCTTTTCCATTAAAATTTGAAATCCAATCGACATGAATTTGGTATCAAAATAAATAGACCGTCAGATAGTGACAGATTTAGGTGCCCCATTTTCACATACAAGCCTCGAATAGGGTTGAGAAGTACATCGATGTTGAGTAAACTGGAGGGAAATTTACGAGTGGCTCCTGGGGATAACATATGGAAAATTCGATTTTCCATGGAAAACTCGATTTTCCATGGAAAACTCGATTTTCCATATTTTCACGCGAGCCGTGTTCACCTAATCATTAATTAATAGAACCTGACTTCAGAAGATCAAAGGCTTGAGTGTTGAAAGTGGCTAAAGGGTTAAAATGAGGCTGTAATCTTGTAAAGAAAAATCGAGATTTTAACAGGTTTTCCCACGCAAGCCCATCGAAACTATGAAAACCTACATCGTCACTACACCGAAAAACATAATGGCTTGAGTGGCGTGAATGGAAAAGTAGATTTTGTCGTCGGAAAATTTAATGGAAATTCTTTTTGATTTTTCCATATGTTTTCCCCACGAGCCACACGTAAATTTCCCTGAATTTTACTCAACATCGACTTACTTTTCAACCCTATTCGAGGCTTGTATGTGAAAATGGGGCACCTAAATCTGTCACTATCTGACGGTCTAAAAGGTAAAACGTTGATATATGTCCGTGCTGTACTGTTTTTTTTTTCTGAAATTATTTGTTCATCTACCCAAAAAATTGCTTCAAAGTTACTGCATTTTTGGGACACTTTTGAGATTTTTTGAGTTATCAATTGACTCTTTTATCCTAAAAAGCGCCCCAAATATGATTACGCTCATGGCCTCTTAAGATTCTTTAGCCTCCTAAATAAGAAAAGTATATCGTATATCGACGAAATAAATACAAACTCCGCCTCACTTCTAACTTGGCGATTCTCGTAAGATACAGGTCCGAATTAGATAATTCGGTGCTCGTTTTTCCAAATTACATATCTAGACTAAAAAATTTCAAATGAATAAATATAATGGAATCCAGTCACACAATGTATCAAGAATTGAAAAAATATTTCAGCAAAATCTGTTTGAACTATATCTCGGAAATGTTTTGAATGTGAATTTTAATATGAAGTATACCGCAAAATGAAATAGATAATGACGTCTGAAATATCAGATAAAAGGTAATGTCAAATAAAATATGACATGCATGCAGCATACAATAAATATACAACGTTGACGTAAATAGTCTATTCTATTATTTAAAAAAAAATGTATTGGACCAAAATCACTTTTATGGGATACTTGTTTTTCTTTTTACACGTTTCATACTAATTTGACATGTATGCTATATGTAGGTATGTAATGGAATCGTTGAACAAAATTTACACTTGCAGGCGTCCGAATGATTTGATATTTGATACCTAGGTGTTCATAATTCCAGTAGCAGGTGGATACTCCATTATAAATGTCTTTAAAGAAAATACAAAAAAGCGAGATTTGTGATTTGGTTTCTGATTCGATACAAAATGAGTAGGTGCAGGTTTTCGGGGTCGTAGATTATGAATCTTTCGTTAAAATTAATAATTTCAAAATGGCGGACGAGATTTGTGATTATGGTCCGATTCGATTCAAAATTTGTCTGTGGGTTTTTATAGCTCAGAGATTATGAATCTTGTCTAAATTGATGAATTTGAGATGGCGGTTCCAAGATGGCGGACGAGTTTTGTGATTGTGTCCGATTCGATTCAAAATCGGTGGGATAAGAGATCCTGATGATTTCTGTTAAAATTCGTGAATTCAAAATGACGGAAAAGTTTTGTAATTTCTGGGCGGGTTCTAAGATTATAACGTATGTATAGTTATTGCTGTGTTCGAAGACAATGATTTTTTGTCAAAATTCAGGAATTCAAGATGGTAGACGATTTATGGTTGAATTCTAAATAAGAATGGTATTTTGGGGTTGGTGATGATGAATTTTTCATCAAATTTCAATAATTCAAAATGGCAACTCCAAGATGGATTCCGTTTTTTTTGTGAGTTATGGTCGTATTCTGTTAAAAATTACTATTTAGGATTCGAAGATATAAAATCAGATGTGGAATCATGAAGTTATCAGATTTTGACTTTCAAGTTAGTTATTGAAAATAGTCACCAATAAGATCTGATCGTAATTTTCTTGAAAACTATTTTCTAGATTTGAATAAATTTTTTGCAGTAAAGGTCCTTAGTTTAGGTACATATGTCTTATTCCATATAAAGGTTGAAACAATATAAGACTCTATCACCCGTGAAACATTCAATTCAACCGATGTGATTAATACAACTGTTAAAAATAAATTAAACAATGTTTTAGCTAGATGTTTTATTCTAATATACCTGAATATTAAAACAAATCAGCTATTTCTTTATTTTTTTACATTTCTTCCTCTACCTTCAACAACAAGAAGCATATATCCCTAATTCTCATTCCTCTAGGAAGATGCCCGTCCGATATTTCAGGTAGAATGCAATTTACATAAAATGCTTTCAGCTTTGGAAGCATTATTGATACCCAGACACAAACGTTTCTGTGTATTCTTTTTACATTGAAATCATTTCTCGCATATATCTATAACTCAATCGCAAGTTGTCCTTGAATTTCATAAAAATAATTGTGATTCTTCTCCAACATAGAAGCATTAATGAAAATAAAAAAAATGGAGTGAATAAATTCGAAGGTTTACTATTCTCGATAGAAATGCCGCCAAAGAAACAAACAAAGCCGTAACAATCACCTGGTATCAAGTCAATGTTTCATTTGTTTATCTTGCCGCGCTGCCCCATTGGAACGTTCAAAAAGAGCCCGCTGTAGCTTTTCAACTTCAAAGGAACATCAAAAACGCCGCGCCGCCCAAATAAACCGTTGTAGAACGAAGTTGTCGATATGGGAGTCACATGAACAAGTTATTTAGGAATATGCGTAAAAATATGCCACTAACTCCGAATTTCTCGGTAAATAGCCCTGACGAAGTGGAGAGTGTATTTCCTGATAACTATGAATGGAAAAATGTTTTTAAGACAAGATTTTATTCAAATGCACTGAAAACGGTTATTTTCTTTAGATCATTCGTAAAATATGTCATATTGAATTATTTAGTTTTGAAAAACTCATCTCCTATTCCAAAAACTCCTAGATACAAATTTTGAATAGAATCTGATCTCAAATCTCGCCATCTTGAATTTTATGATTTTGACAAAAAAAGTCAAAATCACCGATCCAAAGAAACCCTACATTCTAATTTTGAACGGACTCCGACAATAATTATTCGTTCACCGTTTTGTAGCTATCATTTCGAATTATCAAACATTGACAAAAAAATCATGTTATCCAACCACAAAAATCCCTATACCTATACCAACTCAAAATTGAATCAGACCAAGAATCAGAAATTTCGTCCGATATTTTGGAGCCGCTACGTTGAATTATTGAAAAAATATTATGACTTCCCAAACCCAAATGCTTCTATATACCAATTTTGAATGGAATTGTATCAGAAATCACGAAACTCATCCAACATTCTGGAGCCGTCTCTTGGTTTTTCCTAATATAAAATTGTTATGGAGTAAGTATTGTCCGTCAAGTGATGAACATTGTAAAAGTTATAATATTCCATAGTTTCGATCGACCCGAATGAGTTTAATTTTTTCCCATTCCCGATCCGTGGCTATTTGATAATTTCTCTTTTCCTCACCAGTCGTGTGGGAGGAGCAACCTGAGGGGCGTGTCAGTTAAAAGAAATTCAGTTCTATTTCTGAATCCAGAATTGTAAGTAATAATTAGTTTTCACTGGTCGACGGCTGAACCAAACTTTTATTAGTTGACTTTGATAAAGCTGGAGATTTCTCATTTCAAATGGAATAAAGCAAGGAAACCCATTTCGCGAAAACAACACATTTTTATGAAATTATTCACAAAAAAATTAAATATTTAGGAGAAAAATAAGAAAGTCGTTTAACTAAGTGAATGATAGACTTCGATACTGAAATGAAACAACACCAAAATATTCGTTCGTTTTGATGGTGGAACTGAACGAAAATGCCCAAAAATTGGGGAAAATATCCTTTTCATTCATTCAAAACTCAAAGAATTTTTTTTTCGTTATTTTTATCTTTATACAATCATACAACCCTTCACCACTCAGAAAAAAAAATCGTTTCTGACTCCCCTTTTTTCAGGGATGAAGACCCTTAAATAAACTATCTTCCTTCTTATGAATTTCCTGATGGGTTATTTGCTGCGGCGACGTGATTTTTCAGCAATTTATAATTTGATTTAAATCACGATGTTCCAGTTGAAGTTTTTATGAACAAACTTATTTTGTACAGTCTGTTACTAACTGTAACTAACTGTACGACGAAAACCATCATACTCGTTGTGAAGGTCTTTCTAATATTTAGGCAAAAAATTTAAAGTTTTATTTTACTTCTCTTACAGATTTAAATGAGACATTGCAACTTTGGATGGCATGTAGGGCAACCAGGACCCTGGTAGATGTTAACACAAAGTGTTTATCAAGTCTCATACACTCTGATACAGAAGCTTGCATTAGTGCTCTTTTGGGTAAATGTTATGATGAACGCTCTTCATAAATATTCAAATAATGAAATTAGAATCATTTCAGATACATCTGTTAAACATTCCCCACACTTTGACTGGGTAGTTGCTCATGTAGGCAGTTGTTTTCCCAACACAGTTATAACAAGAGTATTGTCTTGTGGTCTCAAAGATTTTTGCCAAAACAAATCTTACGACCAAGGTTGTAACTCTCCAAAGCTCAAATCAGTTGTTGGAATATTGGGACATTTAGCTGGTAGCCATGTTGAAGACATTCGGAAAGCGATTTTGGACATGTTTACCGTAAGGTTTTTTACGTAACTTCACTTGTATTTGTTATGATAATTCAACTGTTTTAGTGGAGCCTTAGAGAAACATTTGAAGATAATGACTTGGTTAGGTTACAGAAGAAGGCAACCGTTCCTTATATTTTACAACTGGTGTATTTATCTTCCACACTCCTATCTTCAGTGTGTACAGATACGAAGAATATCCGTAAGTTATATTTATTTTATTCATTTTATCAATTTCTCATCATTATATTTATTTATATATTCACAATGAGTTCTTGAAAAAAGACATATGTTTAGTTAATAAAAAAATATATGCAGGAAGTCTTAAATAAACTTAAAACTAACATTAAAAAAAATCAGTCATAAATCTTCAACATTACTGATACTGAAACCCAGAGAATTCCTGTAAAGAGTAAAATGTTTTTTTTTTCACTTAATATTAATAACACATGTATTAATAATTATAATTTTATTATGTGTCTATAACCAAACTAGTACATCTCTGTAATTATCGTCAAATAACTTATATTGCACTGTGAGAGTATTGTGTCTTAATTGATGTAAGTTACTGATGCGAATAAAGTTATATTATTTTCTATTCTTATTCTAACATAATTCATTTTTGAATATTTCAGTGACAGTGGATGTAGTTGCAAGGTTGTACCATTTTGTTGAACATTGGTGCAGATATTTTGGAACGCCAGAGGCTTTAGAAGTATGATATTTTATTTATTCATTCATTTATTTATTCATCTATTCAATTATTTATTTTTTAATTTATTCATTTATTTATTTATGCTCAAATTTTTTGGTTATCACAAGAAATTAATTGATTGCAGGAGTTGGTGACCACTTTGATTTTACGTTGTGAAATTGGTGGAGAACAAATAGTAAAACTTATCTTGAGTTGTATTCATATAACAAAAATAAGAGGAAACGACCAAATGAAAAGTGAAATTGTGGAAAAGTCAAAAGAGATACTTTGTAAGTTGTAATATTTGGAAGTTATTGTAATACATTTATGCAAATTTGTAGCGACCATTTTGCAAGAAATGAATGAATCAGTGAGACATGGCCAGCCCGTGGGCCTCATTTCGTCTTTTTCCAAAGAAACGAAGGAACTGGAAAGCATGCTGTTAAGCCCTGAAAAAATTGTTTACGAAACAGCAGGACAAATACTTGTATTTTTAGGTATGCAACAAAAAAGAGAAAGGAGAACAAAACTAATTTTTGTTTCAATTCAGGCCACATGAACCCATCAACTTTGGTTACTGCTGCACAATATTTACTTCAAAACGCAACTACTCATAATCAGTTGGTACTATTACTGAATTGTCTGATGAATGATCTCATTGATAAAACTACCCAACCCTACTCCGAGAAAGGAGGGCATTTCTCTGTAGTCTTAGAACAAATATTGAGTAGGCATATTCAGAAATTTTTCACATCAAATGAGGAAAACCTGGATCTGTCACAGATGTGGACTAACTTATTAACCTTATTACGGTAAAGCTTTGCTTGTCTAGAGCCAATCTGACGTAATCAGTAATATTTAATGTTGATTTTAGGTGGGAGAAAAGTGGCAGGGTTCCTTCCCTCAACAGCAGAATTATCACGAGAACGATAGAGTCTAACTTGACAAATTTAACATCTTTATTCGCCAGCGAGGTTCTACATATGCATATTATTGCTGATATTCTAGATACCATGGAAATTCCTTCAGCAAACGACTCTTACAGCCCTTCTCTGCAAGTGATCTTGAATTTGACTCAGTCTACTGTTAATTATTTTTTTGCCTGTTGTCATGATACTGGTGAGTTAATTGCTATGACAGAAAAAGTATGCTATAGCACTCATAAACTTCTTCAATATTGTGAGTGGTTCTGTCTATTCGATGGGGTACCATAATTTTATGTTATACAAAATTCAAAAAGTATAGAAATCTATCTGTTAAGTATCAGTTTTGCAATGCTTATTTAAATTTTCCTCATGAATTTAAAGTCAGAATGTACTTTAATGTTAGAGGTTGTCATTGAGGCGAGAATGAGCGCATACAACTGTAAGATAATAAAAATACAAACACAGGCGTCCATCATCACACCAATGACATAAATGGCTTTAGAGCCAATCAAATGATTGCCTCGTCAGCTGCCAATTTTGTCTGATAATTTTTGACTGTACATCATTTGTTCACTCCCAGATCCATTCATGTGCTTCAAATTGAACCCATACCAAAATGCTTTGAATATGTGTATATTTGTATAGAACCCCCTTCTCTGAAAATGGTGATGGTTTTCTTCATCAGGGAATTACACAGATAAAAGTCAATGTTGCTGATCAGAAATCGCATCGGATATTTATTTTTGAACACTGAGTGTACTAGAACTGCGTTTCCCAATGTTGTTATAGTACTCCATTATAAAGTCTTTATGGTTTTGAAAGGTGCTTAATATAAAATATTTACCAGGAATCTTATTAACAAGTAATGGGGAATTCAACATATGCCAAATATCTAAAGTAGAAAATAATTTGTTAGACTTCAGAATCTCATCCTTGATAAAGAGTAGCTTGCAAGAGTCCCTAATTTGAAATACGTTTTTTTTGCATAGACTATAGTTTGGCTAGTTCCTTTGAAATTGTCATGACATCATACTTTTGTAGTTGATGTTATTTTGAGGTCGTTATTGTTTAATCCTACTGGTATATCACACTTGACGGAAAGGACATTCGTTTTCTTGAAATTTAAGGACAGAAAATTTGAATTACACCACTTTTGGACTTTTTCAATTTCTGCAGGTATTCCCTAATGCATTTATACAAGATCACTTCCTTGCGATTATAGAGTAGTATCATCAATCAGCAAAGGGTTTTGATATTTAACTGGGTGATATAATTGTTATATAGAAGGAACAGAATTAGCCCTAGAATAGAACCTTGGGGGACTTGGGGGAAATCATAATATATGAGCTGATTCTTTTATTAACATTTCAACAACATTTTTACGTGTTTTATTTTAAAGAATAATTTATTGTGATTGATTTATCAAATATCTGACATAGACATGACATAGACATAGTTAAAAGATTTTGTATAATCACAGAACAGAAACAGAACAGATAAGTTGAGTTGAATTCTATGTATACTTTGTGTAAAAGATTAAGAATTGCATCAACTGTGATTTTGCTATTTTGGAAAGCAAATTGTTGTGTAATATATTTCGGTCGCCTATCACAGAAAATGAAATAATCAACGTAACAAATGAACTTAATGATGCTGCCCCTAGCCCAAACAGAATTAATAATAAATTATTGAAAATTATAGTGAAATACACAAATATCCTTGAACATTTTCAATTTATGTTTCGCCTCAGGAATTTTTCCAAAATCGTTGAAAATATCACTTGTTACTCCAAAAGAGGATTTTTTTCTTTTGAATGCCCCTGTTTTAGAGGTTAATGCACAATATTAGTTGTTTATTATCAGGCCAAATTGGCAGTATTTTGTATTTTCACTTTCCCAATTATTTTGAGTTGTAATACAGAACATTTTATAGATATAATTTGCTCTTTGAAAAGTCAGTTTGTTTCAGGAACTTCAAGAAAACTAAAAGGTTTCAAAAAAGTGAATCAAATGCTCAAAAGGCTCTGTACATATTCTATGGTTGCTAAAGTTCTGGCTCTGAGAGAACTGTTGGAAAGAGCTTTGTTCAGAAGAGATAATATTCTTTTTGGAGCTAATAACAATGAACACCATTGTGGAAGTGAAAAGAGTCTCTTGAAGCAAAACAAAAAAATCGTAAGGATATATTTTTTTATTATTTCAATTTAATTTCCATGAATTATGATGTATAAAATCTCAGATGATTCTTGATGTTGTCAAAGGCTACCCTGACTTGGAATCAATTTAAGTGTCCTTTAAAATTGAAATCTGTCTGTCAGTCACTTATGTAATTGTAATGATTATTTCACTTATGCTAAAATAGCGTGTTATGATTGGTTGAAATTTTTGTGTTGATAAATGAAAACATCATGTTTTCGATTTTGTAGTTCGGCTCTTGATTGGCTACTGGATATGTATATGATGTGTTTTCGATTTTGTAGTTCGATTCCTGATTGGTTATTATCAAAACACAAACTTACCACTAGCAAGCTGCAATAATGACACAACACCAAACTTTGACCAAAACTAAATAAGCACTCACTATTAATTCATATCAACTTCACACAATTTTCGACAAATTTTGCATACTCGTTGATTAATCAAATCACTAAATCAAAATGTACATAACCTCGAGCGAGAAGCAGTAGACTAGACATGCAATGACGAAACTACGAATGACGCGCTCTGTCATTGGTAACTGAAATAGAGGGATGTTTGAAATATCAAGTAATTTTGTTAGTTGCATAATTTCAGAACTAAATGCGGGATTAATGTTCCTAGTTAAATTGAATAGTAAATAAATAAAAATGGTTTCGATTTTATTCATGAAATAATCTTAGCAAATATAACTCGTGTTATCGGCGATTATCGTTAATTCCTTCTCGGTTTCGAATCAAATTATGTTGCTTTAGGCAACCACACTCGCGCAAGCGCTCGTGTGGTTGCCAAGCAACGTAATTTGATTCTCAAATTCAAAGGAATTGCTATTTCGATAATCACCGATACACTTGTGGTATTACCTACGATAATACATTCTTTAAAAAAAAAATGTACCAGACTCCAAGACTCTTCAGACCTTGCTACCGAAATATAACTCTTACTATTGGTGTTTGGGTGGTAGTTTTTATAGTTTTGTACTTTCTGTTAATTAGCCCATCTATCATTATGTCCGCTTTTTCACATTCAATTTTGTGAAAGTGAGCTTCTAGGTTATTTGAATTGTTTCAGAATAAAACCATCCCTCTAACGAAGCATTCATCTGTTTTCAATGGCGGAATAATAGGAACAGGCAAAAGAAAATCAACTGCTAACAACGAAATATCTAGCCACGCCATTGCAAATAATACGTATCAGCTTATAAATGCTATGAAGGCATGTTGCACGTTGCCAGAAGAAAACAAATACAGTGACATGTCCTGGGATAGTATGACACTTTTATCATTGTTGCTGGTCCAGTTTGTCAGTCCTGATGTGATGTATAACGGACTGCCCTGGCCAGAGGAAGAATTTTCAAAGGTAAATGTCCCATCTAATCATAATGATAATCTTTATTCTGAAATAAGTAGTCCTAATCTACATTTTTGAAAAATAATAAAGTTATCATATTTTATTTAATATACAGGGTGTTTCCGAAATTGGAGCAATATATGAAATGAAATTGAAAAATTAAAGCGGAATGAAAGAATACATTTTTCTCGAATAAACCTTATCGTGGAAGATATAGGACGTTGTAGTTCTCGGAAAATTCTGGTAAACTTTTGGGAACCTCTGGCCAGAGATCAACGGCCCACCTAGATGTTAACATCTGACCGAAGCGATGACAAAAAAATGCCGGCGCGTATAAATAACTTTGACAATGTTTCCGACGTTAAATGTTGAAAGATGGTACAGTTCCCCTTTAAGGGCAAAGCTCGCGAGCTAATCGATTTAGAGTCTATTTTTTGTCGTGGTACTCTTCGATCGTATCGCTTCTTGCATTCATTAGGATATTTGTGACTATTTGACGTGCATATCAAAGATGAATTTTGGTTAAATCGTTTGACGAATCCATTCGTTTTATGTAGGTAGGTACCTAGGATTCTTGTTGTGTTTCAGTATTCGACTGCATTCGTATTTTCTTTACCTACATCTCTGTTTTTTCCTACAATCCCTATTAGACTCACCACTGTGGAAAATGTCAGTGTTGTCAGGTATTAATACGTTATTTGAAGGTACTTTTCCAGGAACTCGATATTTCAATCGGATGATAGACGAAAATTTCGAAGCTATTAGGTAGTTAGTTGAACTTTAAGTACCGGCTGGCATTTTGGCCTGCAAAATTAAAAGGTCAGAGTTCAATGAGGCGGGATCAAACATGGAAGAAAATGGGCGGACCGATCTGTATGTTTTTCGATTTGTGGTAATGATGTTCACAATGTCCAAAATAGATTTCAGTCAGGTATTGTCGTTCATGGTGGCTTTTGTTACTTACGTACCTATGATACCTTTGAGATTGAGATAGTGTTATTTTTTTTTCTTTGGTGTTTTGGCATCGACTGCTATGGTCATTAGCCATGTGTTCTTTATAGGCCTTGTTACTAACTCTATGCGCCACCTTAGGAGCAGCACTGTTAATTGGAACGCAACAGTGAATCGTGCAGGACTCACCCCAGTCGAGCCACGAGATTTGAATAATTTAATCGGTCAAATTAAATTAAAATATCACAGCCCAACCAGGGTTCGAACTCCGGACCTTTCGACTCAGAGTCGGACGCTCTAACCTTGAGTTTCAGTATCTGATTTTATTTGTTAATCCTGAGGTTCATGACCGACAACAATTGATTGATTGACTGATTGATATGCTCCTCATTTATGGGGAAACATCAAAATTCTGAGGCAGCATCCCGTCTTTATGCAGAACGGTTTCCTAATCGTGTCCATCCCGCTGGTCGTAGGTTTGTAGCACTTGTCCAAAGGGCTCGAGATATAGGTGAACTAGGCACACACAGAGGCCGAGATGCCGGTAGAAATAGACCTCGCAGAATTATTAATGTTGAAGAACAAATTTTGGACATTTTCAGTCGCTGCAGCGAGAAGATTATCCCCGAAGAGTTAATTTCTGTGAATGGATACTGCGTCAACATGAACTGAATCAAAATTTCCTGAATGAAATTATATTCACCGATGAGACGACATTCACGCGAAATGGTATTTTCAATCATCGTAATTACCATTATTGGGGTGTTGAAAATCCACATTTAACCAAACAAACGAATTTTCAACATCGATTGTCTATTAATCTTTGGGGTGGAGTGGTGAACGGAGTTTTAATAGGACTTTAATAGGACGAGTTGCCACCAAGATTATTTGGAATTTTTGCGGAACGAACTGGATGAACTTTTGGAAGATCTGCCATTGGGACTAAGATAGAGAATGTTCTTTATGAAAGACGGAGCTCCTACTCATTTCCGTGCAGAAGTTCGAGAATTTTTAAATGGAGAATATCCACAAAAATGGATTGGCCGAGGAGGGCATATACCGTGGCCACCACGCTCTCCGGATCTAAATGTGGTGGACTTCTTCGTATGGGGTTTTTTGAAGAATTTGGTTTATGTGCCACCAAACTGGAATATCGGGAACTGGGAAATTTTACGCGAGAAAATAAACAACGCCGTTCAACAGATGCGACAACAAGGTAGTTTTCAGCGTGCTTGTGACTCGTTACTTCGTCGTGTTATGAAATGAGAATGCCGCATTGCCCTCATTTTGATTCAATTCAGTGTTTTTATTTCGGTTCACTTCGAAGCCAAATGTAATAACTGGCAAGGTTTACGAAATAATAATAAACTGGCAACGGTGCGGGAATACTAGTAATGAACACAATACTAGGAGATAGGCGCCCTAGGAACTGATGAATGAAACCAGTGCTTCCCAAAAAATCGTGCGTGAGTGAGTCTATTTTTGGGAGAAATTTCTGCTTCAGAAAAAAGGTAAATGCTTTTTCTTGTGTTATTATGTCTCATAGAACACTCCATTTATTGCTCCAATTTCGGAAACACCCTGTATAGTAGCCCCTTTTTTCAGTATTTGTATATTACATTAACACTTCAATGGGTCAGACTTGGGTTCAATCTTAAGTTTCCAAATTTCGCAGGGACCAGAAAACCTGTTTTCCAAAGGAAATACTTTTTGACCAACATTTCACCTTTTCCCACCTACGAAGAAGATTACTAGGAGTAAACAGAGAAAATAGAGGGAATTCAAAGGGGCGGGAAGGGGTGAAAAGTTGGCCAAAAAGTCTTTCCCTTGGAAATTAGGTTTTCTGGCTTCTGAAAATGCTCCATGCAAAATTTGGAAGCTTGAGATTGAACCCAAGTGCAGTTTTCGATTTTTCATCTTAGCCGTAACCCGCGAGTTCTTCAATTTTTTTTAGTTAACCCTGAGAAGTCTTCCACTCGGATTTTCCCGAAGTAAAGACCATAACAAAGTGAAGGAACACAACACAAAATTAAGCATATATGAGACGTCGAATTTTTGCGATAATCGATTTTAGGTTTCAAAATTGTGCGCCTCAACCAAATCGTCTTCCGCTATGTCAGATGATTACTAGTCACTTTCTGAACAAAATCTTCATAACAGAAGACAAATATAAATCGCCGAAAAACATTTTTCCTTCGTAAGCAAAACGTGTACTCTATAACTATTAATTTCATGGGTTTATATGAACCTTAGCAATAGTGTGTAATATGTGATAATTCTTGAATTCATACTTAAAGGAATGAATCCCATCAATATTAATTTGGCTGTATTTATATAGTGTAGCAATCAGCATTTCTTTTGTTTTATCAACGTTCTGTTTCAATTTGTTGATTTTAGGGTTTTCTATTTAAATAATGATTTATGATTTAATCAGTTACTGATATAAAAGTGTCATCTGCAAACAGGTGCATATAATCACACTCATTGTATTGATTTATTTTATTTATACATAGAAGAAACAATAATGGGCCCAGAATTCTTCCTTGTAGGTTTCCATGTTGTACTTCTAATGGAAATCAATTCCTAATTTTTGTCTGTTGTTTTCTATTTGTAATCAATTCAAGTACTTCTCTCCTTATGCCATAAAGTTTCAGTTTTTGAGTAGTATAATAATTTTTTAAGAAATAGAATGTAATGATCGAATTGTTTCGTGAGACATTGCATATAATATTTTTTCATTTAGGTCACTATGGAAAGAGACCTTTTCATCAGACGAATGTTCACAAACACGCCATTGCTTTGGGAGCTGTTGAGCTTTGTAGCCGTGTATCGCCCAGCCATTTGTTACTGTTCCGTGTTGATAAGGGCTTTGACGGCTACCTTGATTCATCAGTGGAAGAGCATGGGGGAGCAAAGCAAGGACGATATATCAGAAAATTATAAATTATTGATGGAGACAACAGTTAAAGTTATCGATATTATGGCCTTGGGACAGCTGTTACCTCCGCCCTTGTCGAATATTCGTGATGTGATACCCTACTTGAAATGCTATGAGGTGAGTGTTTGGAATTATGTAAAGTAGTTATTGGTTTATTCTTACCTAATTCAACTGCTGATTGGAGCAGACTAAATTATGCAATATTCGGTAAAGGTAAAGTTATCGGGCTCATTCTCAAAAAAAAAAAAAAAGAAACTTACGTAGTTTTGTCTCCTGAACACGAATCTGAAAGAATTTTGTGGGGGTCTCAATTACTTTAGGAGTTATATCCATTTTAAAGTCGAAAATTGTAGATTTTCAGACACGAATTTTGCAGTCAAAATCTGCACAAAATGCCTCCTTCTTTTTGTTGACACTGTCATTAAACACTAATCTATCCATATTTCACGTTTTTAAACATAAAAACTAATTTTTTCACACAAAAAATTGAACTTCTTTTACTAGTGATTCTAACCTATTTGTTAGTTATTTACATGCTCATAAGAAGTTGGTATCACTGAATCTGCGCCGTCAACTATTCGAATTCAAATATGAGCAATAACTTCCCCTTCATTCTTATGTTTTGAATAGTTGGCGGCGCAAATCTCAGGTAACCAACCTACTGCAATCATGAAAATTACTAAAAACCAAACAAAAGTTGGGTTAGAATCGCTAGTAAAAGAAGGTCAAGTTTTTGAGTATAATTTTAATTTTTGGTGTTTGTATTTGTGAAATGTGGATAGATTAGTGTTTAATGACAGTGTCAACAAAAAGAAGGAGGCATTTTGTGCAAATTTTGACTGCAAAATTCGTGTCTGAAAATCTACAATTTTCGACTTTAAAATGGCTATAACTCCTAAAGTAATTGAGACCCCCACAAAATTCTTTCAGATTCGTGTTCAGGAGACAAAACTACGCAAGTTTCACTTTTTTTTTTTTGAGAATGAGCCCGATAACTTTACCTTTACCCAATATTCAATGGCTGATAACAAGAAGTGATATTTTATAATTCAAAATTTTTTTCACACTTGTGTCTCAGAGTAGTATCTGTTCCAGTTAGAATTGTAAATATTTTGATCATTGAATACATTTTTTAAAATACTTGGTTGCTAAAAATCAACTACGTTGGTATTACTAGTACACGTGGAAATCCAAGGGAACGTACTCTAAGTGCTTTCCGATTGTAGGACAATTTGAAATACAGATCAGAAGACCCAGTTGGTCATCTGAGGATCCTTGATTAATTTGAAAGAGATTCAATGACCTTGAATTCGGTCAAGATTAACTTTGGAGTGTAATTTGTAGTTGTTGATCCTGCTTGTCACACTAGGACTTCTGAAGAGCCTACTTGTTTGATACCCAGGTGATTGAGAAGAGGATATCTGTGTCCTAAATTTCCCCTTGAAAAAAACACCGCCATCTTTCAAGTCAAAATGCACTCTTCGCCCCTAGTCATTTCTTGCAAAGAGTAGACACGAAGCAAATCTATATATTTTTTGAGAGCCATACTTTCTTTGAGATGTTATTTTGAATAAAGTTCAATCCGAGGCATAGAAATATAATAAACACTAAAACGCCAATTAGTTCAGAATAACGTGGTCCCCTTACGGCAGATACACCAACCTATGAGTTTGCGCAAGTGTCGCCAGGGACGGTCTTAGGATTTTTGAGTTCCTGTTCCTGAATCTGGTATAAGTTGTCGGTAATATCATTTGCAATATAATAGAGTTTTCCTTCAATGATATATACAGAAAACCAATAATTCACTTCTTTAAAATAGAAATAATGAGTGTAGGTCTTCTATTTTGTGCTTTCTCGCTACCAAGTTGGGAGAAATCGTGAGTGTCAAAAAAATTGAAATTTGATATTTTGATGGGAATTGATTCTATTCCACTCAGTCTGTAAAACAGAAAAAAAAAAACTCAATTTGTGTGTCCATCGGCCTCACGCCTAAACCGTTGAGCCTATTAATTATACTAGAAATCCATATCAGAGTGAGGAAACACTTTCTTAAGGTAGGCATATATTTTTGATTTTCGAAATTCTGAATATTGAAGATGGTTTTCATGAATATTTGAGTAATTTGTGTATAGTGGCCTTTGTGTTCAAAATATTTTGAATGCTTTTGTTATGAATAATGTTAGTTGAATCAGTTAAGAACCCATTGTATGTGGTGATTTTGAATCATATTTTATATGTGATGAGATAATCTACTTCTACAAATTGATTGATTAATTAATTAGTTATTAATGCAAAAACTATGTAATAATATAATGAAAATATGTCAAATAGAGTTTCTAAGGTAAAAAACTAAATTTTTGCATTCGGTCAGAGGTTATCATTTATCATTGTAAATGTTGTTGAATCGCATTAAATTCAAATGGCATTTTTTGTAATAAGAAGTAAATTATCGAATGTTGAGAGAAATAAATATAAAAAGTCAAAAATTTGAATTAATACAGGATATTTGTTTCACTTCGTTTTGAATAAGGAGAAATGGTAGGATTGGAGGAAAAAGGACTATAATAATTCTCAACAAATTTTATTTTGTAATGTTACAAACTTATTTCTATCAAACGAAAATTGTGGCATTTTGTTTCAAAATCTATTGATGGGAAAGTTGTGAGGTGTAAGTGTAAGTGTTTATCTCTTCAGTTCAACTCTGGTTTTCTCAATTTGCGGCAATATTGAAAAATCTAATTGTGGATAAATTCTTGTTATTGTTGTTGTTTCATTTGGCGTAAAATTATGAGTAATTGCAAGAACCTGCCGGATTTTTCTCTTAAGGAAAATACAAATATCTATAACAGTTTGTGATGGCCTTATGAGACCACCTCTATTTTTTCTATTTAATAATTTAAAGTTTTCTGCATCTGAAGAAGATTCTGCAATGTCTTCAAGAGTAGACAAACACACTCTACATTTGATATTTTTTTTATAGATTTAACGACCAATCCTGTTATATGTGTAACCACATTTTCAGTCAGTACTCAAAGAAGGGAGAAATGAAATTGAATGATAAAATTCCCCATCTTTGATTAACATGATTAACATGTCGTTGACATCAATGTCGTATATTTTTAAAATAGACATATCATCCAAATTCAAGTCCGCATAGATTTTTTGCTGCCTCTGTGTTGTTGTAAATATATTGGTGTTATCCATGAATCATAACAGTGTCCCTGAACAACTGCTAAAACCCAACAATGCCAAAACTCAGAAGCGGACACATCTTTCTTCGCTTGATACGTCACGATAGGATTTTGAGGCGGTGTTGCCAAGTTTGCTGGACTTCCCACAATTACCTGCCCCTAACCACAGATGATATTCCGAACTTCATTTGGAAAACGAAAAAAAAAAAACTTGGCAACGACGTGACCAGAAAAAGCAATAATGCGCAAGTGCAAAGGTTGGTCATCATTCCCTGTGAGGGGTCATTTAACTGAATCTCGGACAGCGTGTTTGGCTTTCTAGTGTTTATTATATTTCTATGATCCGATGACACTTTAGAAGTCTTTCCAATTGCCATATGTAGGTTTAGGTTAGGTTAGGTTCGAACGTGAGTATCAGGCCCTCCACTGCGGCCAATGGCCTATTGTGCCATATGTATACTCACACAAAATTTGTCATTGCACTCTCCCTACCAAAAGATGTTGAAAACTGAAAGGAATTATAAAAATGGGACAATAAAATTACCTGCACAACATTATAGCACAACAGAACGACATAGCAAATGTCCTAGGCATAAAATTAGTGAATAAAGTGATGAATGAATAAAAATCCTTACCTAAGGAATATGATTATAATTTTTATATTGCGTATATCGGCAGACTGGAGTTAAAGATATTGCTCTCAGAGATATCAACTTACAAAAAATAGGGATATATTTCTAAGAGTAACTATTATTTTCCGAGACTTATAATATCAAACTATAAATTCAATGAAAGCTTTTATATGAAGGAATTACTACTCTGATTTTGTGCCTATTTACTATTTGAAGTTATGATACCTAAGTTGCTTTTCTCTAGATCGTCGCTATACTGAGAGAATGTGTTTGGTGTTATATGAGGGACCATATTCCATCCCCTGCCTTATTTGTTTGCGATTCGAATGGAGTACATTGGAGGGATCCAATCATAGCCAGGCCGCCGGAAATATATACTAATACATTGAGGATCATAATGCAGAGAAACATAAGGGCGTTGGGTCATATGTATGCACAGATGTTCATCAATGTGCCAACGCATGATTCGTGAAATAAAACTACTTAGGTGTACAGACATAGTGGTAGTTAGATATAGAAATATTTTTATCTGTAAAATTTGAAATTATATTTCGAGGTAAACATTATGTTCTACTGTTTTTTTATACCAGAAATAATATGTAATATTGAATTATAATAGTACAATTTTTGATTTAAAAGTGCGAATTTATATTCGTCTTTTTATAGGTCTGATTTGTTCCATTTGTTAAACGGATTGTTGCTCAATATATAAAATACGTTTACAAAATTTATTTAACTGAAACATGATTTCCTTGAAATAAAAATGCTATTCTTAAATTATGATGGCTGATAACCACCCCACATCCCCACTAATAAAATATAAATTCTTCGAGTTGTAATTCACCCTTCAATGTACCTTTCCACGAGATATAAGGGAACACTGTAATTAGAAAGTATATGCGCTAATCTTACTAAGGATTATTTATATATTTGTTCTGGTCGCTAGTTTATCTATACTCAGGTGAAAAGTGGTTTCAAAACTAGACTTGGCAACGTTGTAAAAGCTGTGCACCATGGAATCTCAAACTCTCATTGAACTGGATTGTGTCGTATGATAGTTGTCATTTGATACCAAAGAGTTTAAACGTTATCTAACTAGGAGAGTCTAATCTCCATAAGACAATGGTGACACTAATAGAAAGAGATGAAGAACATTTGTGACGAAATGTGACGTAGTTGGACATGTCATGGCCGCTGTTTTCTATAGACAGTGATGGACTAGCGCTCTCCGCGCTCTTTGTATAATATGAGAGTTACAGGTGACAGTTCTGTTTCTTGGTTAGAGTTCGACTCTGTACTCATGTCCAAGTACGTCACTATGACGCGTTGATTGTACAAGATTGTGATTGGCTGGATCTTAAACCCTCCTCCCTTTGATTTGATACCAGATGGGTTTGTTCGTCTGTTTCACGGAGCAGTCAAAAAGAATCGTTTGTCTCTGTTTAACTCGATTGCCTTCCTTATTATTTGATACAAGACACAAGTAAAGAAGTTCCATAAAATCTGTATGCTGCAAACGAACAGGCACTACTGATTTCTTTTTCAAAGTTAATGCGGTTTTCAAAGTTTTGAAAGTTTTTGTTGTTTGTGTTCTACAACTTTTTCTTAATTCCTGTATCTGTATCCCTGCAATAACTGTGACCATGTCGAAAAGGTGCTTTGAACCCGGTTGTCTGAACACCAGTGAAAATTCTAAAAAACACTTTTTTATGCACCTAAAGAAGCGCGTCGTAAAATGTGGTTCGAAGCAGTGAATAAACCTTGTCTATAAAGCGGAAATACACACATCGCCAAACTTCTTGGACCCCCTCGTAAAGTTTACAACGAAATATTTATCATGGCTGGTTTTTTGTACATTCAATTGTTATTTCTTTCACCGTTGCTAGGCTTCCAAAAATGTTTACAAAAACAATTTTAGATACCTACCAATGTTTAAAAAGTGATTCAAATCGATTTAACGTTGTCAAGTGATTGTTGAGTTCTTTGCAATTATGCCTGGAAATAGAATTTCAGTATTCAATAGAGCAAGAATAGTGGCTTTGCATGACGAGGGTGTGTCGAATCATCAAATCGCGGATAGACTAACGATTCCACGCGCTTTAGTTATCCGAATAGTGCATTTGTACCAGGAAACTAACAGCGTTGACTATAGACGTGGAACTGGACGTCATAGGGTAACTAATGCCAGAGAAGATCGGTATCTAGCAGGATATGTACGTCGGAATCGAACCATAACAGTCTCAGCTGTCCGAACTCATTTGCGAAGAACGTTCGATCGATTAATTTCCAATACCACCATACGGCGGAGACTTGCTAGAGCCAATTTGCGATCCAGGAGGCCATTAAGAGTACCCAGGTTACTTCCCAGACACATAGCCGCTCGTCTACAGTGGGCACAAGAACACAGAGACTGGCTTTTAGCTCAGTGGCAAAATGTCCTTTTTTCGGACGAAACCAGAATTGGTTTGGTTAGTGATAATCGGCGACACAGAGTTTGGAGAGGGCCAGGGCGACAAGAAAGACTATCTTTTGCCAGAGAAGTCGTTCCATACCAAGGATGATCAGTAATGTTTTGGGGAGACATAATGCATGGTCGTCGTACACAACTTATTCCCATTCCAGACACTATGACAGGAGATAGATATCTTCGAAACATTATTGAACCCATTATTCATCCTCTCCGACATGAAATTGGAGCCAATTTTATTTTTATGGATGACAATGCTAGGCCCCATCGCACAAGAAGAGTACAAAATGCACGGGAGATTGAGAATATTCAAAGATTACCGTGGCCAGCAAATTCTCCAGACATGAATCCCATCGGGCACATGTGGGATTTCGTCAAACGAGCAATATCAAACAGAATGAATCCCCCTAGCACCCTCCAGGAACTTACCCTCGCGGCCCAAGAAGAATGGAACAACATACCAATGGATACCATTAACGCCCTTATTGTTTCCATGCACAGGCGAGTTAACACTTTACTACAGAATAGGGGAGGACACACCGACTATTAAAGCGTATTTTATTTCCCTCTGAAGTGATTTTCTACTAGATTTCAGATTATTGTAATCATTTTCTTATGCACTATATTTCGTTTGTATTTTTTTTTGCTTCAGTTGAAATTAAATTCAGCCACTTTGCATTGGTTGCTTAACCAAATTAAATGCATTTTGACATACACTTCTTGACTTGTAATAATATCGTCTCATTTCGACAAACATAGGGGGGTCCAATAATTTTGGCGATGTGTGTATATAATATGTTTTTGTGAAGAACATTTCCAAGTAGGTACTTCACCTTATGTTCAAAGCAGAGTCCAAGGAACGATTTTAAATTTTAGTCATTGCAAAAAAGACAGAACTATCAAAAAATTTTAGGTACCAGGAAAGATTCAGAAAAATATACTTGAAAAACCAAATTCAAAGAGATGAAAGTCCTAATGAAATCCTAGACATTGCTTTATCGGATTTGATTTCACCCCATGCATAATGAGCACGTTATTACGATTTGCGGTGTTGTCAATGCTCGTCACCAAAAGGATGGTCCGTTCCGAAAATTTTAAAGTTACAAATACAAAAAAAGATAGCTAATATGGGGATTTTTTCTGAGCTGATTAAGTGACAGAGTTTTAATTATTTCTCAATGGCTGGTATCAAGCTGGAAGCTGTATTTTTAAGGAGAACAGTATTTCGGAACGTGGATTATGGTGGTGGGTGTTTCTGATGAACGTGACGTCAGCGGCACACTTTCAATTTCAAAATGAAAAATATATAGTGGAACTCTTCGTTAAATGGACGTTTCAGACTAGAAACTATCAATTTAAATGAGTTTTTCAATTTATTTTTCGTAAATGTAAAGATCCATTTATTAAGATGGGCGTTCAATATAATATCGTGGAGTTTTATTTAAGGTTGCATTCAGAAACGGTTACACTTGGATAACTCAAATTTATTTAGGTGAACTCTGAAAGGATTGGAGTGTTAAATGAATATATTGAATGATTTCAGAAGCAAGACTCACAATAGTAGTGCAAATTTTGTTTGAAAGCGAATCTCCAGACAGTGTCATTTGGGAAATTAACTTTAAATAAGTGGGCGGAGAATAGCCAAAGTTAAACATATAGCGAGAAACAGTTCCTACTTTAATTTCTTAGTTCGGCAGATTCGGGTAGAAAGCGCCATTTTATTTTTCATTCATTTCAGAGCCTGCTATACTTTCATTTTATGAAGGAATTAGGAATGTGATTTTGATATAACATCGGTAGAGAAGTAGCAAGATTGAGAAAATGAAATGAAGACACCGTGTGATTCATAGATTATTCATAAGCGTATCATGAAGTGTAATTTGTAGAAGGATAAATAAAAATCAACACACTTTGACGGGGTCCGGAGTTTCAATATATACAATATTAACGAAACTTTTCCTGAATAATAAAAGCCATGAGAAAATATATCTGTTCAAATATCCAGACTTCGTTCTTGAGGAGTAAATCCTTTTTCCAGCATATTTTATTAGGTGTAAGTGAATATTTGATTGATATAAGTAATGCCCAACAGGAATACACCCTATTACATGATATGCTACAAAATGCAAAGCAATAAAAAAATATATTGTGATAGATAGACGGATACATTTATTGTACAACCTTGCATTTACTGCAAGTCATGAGATACAAAAAATATTAAATCGTTTACAATTTATCGATTTAATATGAAACCTTACGAGTTTTCCAAAAAAATTTGACACAAATCAAGGTCTATCCTTAAAAAATGCATATAATATGCCTTCTGTTGTATCAATCCTGGTAGAGTGACAAATATTTATTGTGAGAAAGTGTTCATCATTATTCTCAGAACCGTTTTCTGTGGTCTGAATTTAAAAGGGACCTGTGAAACTGGCCCTTATTCTTCAAAATTTTGTAGTAAATCAGATAACCTCTTTCAAAAAATAAAAGTGCTGTCACAGGCTATTTGGCTGTTGAGGAAAATGCATTCAAACAACCCTACTACTACACAAAAAATCCATGTGTTAATAAAACATGAGAAGAGCTTACTTAAGAATACTTTCGTCTTGAAACATAAAAAAAAATTGAAAAAATTATCAAAAAATGAGCTTTGTCGTTATTTCATTTCATCAGCTTCTTTTTTATATTCGCATTCCATATTCATGAGTGTACAAGTGCTCATATATCACACTTAAACTCTGTCTGTCTTGCATCAAAAAAAATGTTTGTTTTTAATGCAGAACTTCTTCAGTAATCATGCAAATTCACTTCCAATCTCTTGAACTCCTTGTCTGTAAGAAAGTTCCATTTGTAGCCGAGTATTTGAGAAACTTCTTTTTCAACTGATATGTATGATCGACTGTTGCTCTTGAGCCAGGAATAGAATTCGTCAGTCCAATCTACTTCCTGTTTCCAGTCGGTTCTAATGATCACAGCATTTCCTCTGATGAACAGCCACTTGAGGTTTCTACCATAGTAGGCAAGTAGTAACACAGTTGCGGTTGAAATTCTCTCTGTTATTATCTAAAACAATAAAGAATTATTTGAATTTACTTGTTTATTTATGTATCCTTCTCTTGTTCTAACATTGCTAACTTGAACACCGTAATAGGTGCATAGAAATCCAAAATATCTTCAGCCGTTTTTTAATTATCTTTTTCCGCCTATCTCGTATTAACATGTCTGAAGTAGCATCTTCAACTTTATAGAGAGAAAAAAATTAGAATTCATTTATTTCAACAAGAGTAAGGTAGACGGAAGAATATTGTAATCAAATCTTATATTAAAATGCGATTAATGATCTCGAAAATTAATGCGCTCGCTTTGCTCACGCGTTAAAATATCTCGATCATTAATCGCCTTCATTAAAAGTCTAGTTGATAAATAACTATTAAAAATTCAAAAATACAAAAATGGAAAAGTTTTGTTCGCTCTCACGCAAGCAAGGAAATAGTCACTGGTGATTCAATGTAAAAATTTTCATCTGGACATCAACTTGAACTGCATTAATAATAAATAAACACTTATAAAATTCAATGATCTTACATTAGATGGGATATATTTTTTTTAATGCCAGTTACAGAGTTGAATAAATGGTCTCCATATTTTTTACATTTTTATTTATAGTTGAAACGCTTTGTCGATAAGTTGAAAAACTTCAGACATTAAAGTATATTTTTACACAATAATTTTATACAAACATAACATTACATCATAACATGAAGTGCAGTGTCATTCGTTAAAATTAAAAGGATAAAAATAATTGTCTCTTCAAAAATGTATGGTTGCTTCTCTGAACTTTGAGATGTTTATTTATTATACTATTTTATACACTTGAGAAGTTACAGGTTAAATAAATAGGATATAAACTATGTCAACCACCTCATTGACAAAATAACCATAACTTCACACAGAATCCAAATATTTTGCATATTAGAATACATAGAAATAAAAAAAAGTAACAATAGCATTTTAGTTTTGAATGATTAGGTAGACCTCTATAAATCAACAACTGCTCCATGATGATTACAAGGATTATATTATCTGATATTTGAGGCCCTATAAATATCAATTTGATTGATATATCCATTTGTAAAAAAATTATATTGTATTAAAAGTACAACAATCTGATGTTTTCACATATTTGTTTGAACAGCCGCTGTGTGTGATTCCCATAGCCGGTTGATGTATTTCGATGCGGCGCGACAACCTGCGTTGTGCGTTAGCGATCCTCTGTAATTCCCCTGCTAGTCTATGGTAAAATATTTTACGTTGGGATGGTTGTGTCGCTAGCTTTTTTTAGATATTTTTATTTAGATTTCTAAATCAAGATTGTAACAAAAAGGCTACAAATTTAGATTGGGTGTTTGAAGGAATCCGATGATTTAACCAACACAATCCAATCCGTGCCTTTGTTGGTGTCTGAACAGTCTGACTTCACACGGATTCAGAAATGGAAAACACAGTTTAAAAGTGACACTTTGCCTATTAAGTCATCTATTTTTTACCATTATGATGTGTTTTATTTTTCTTTTTTGTATGATTGAATAAAAGTCCTATTATTTATATTCCAATTATAAATTTTGAAATAAAAAAAATATTTTGTATTTTTTGAGTACTTATGTATTATTTTCAATAGTGGTCAAATCACTGCATATGTTTCAGTTTACCATTAGGACTTTTAATATTTTTTAGAATTTTAAATATTTTTTAGCTATTATAGGTTGTTTGTTTGCTCATAAATATATTAGTTTGAACATGTCGAACAGGTTTTAAATTAAATAGTTCACAATTTTTTAACTTGTTTAAATATAATAGAGGAATGGAGCGATAGAAAACATAGAAAACAGTTATTATGTTCAAATAACAAAAATATATTGGATATATATCGGAATATAGTTATATCGTACGTATCCGATATTTGTATAATTATAATAAATATGATTTTTGCCACCCCAGGATGATTATAATCCATAGAATTATTTCAATGTATTAATATGCCATTTAACAATATTTTATACCTGCACTTATTGAAAATCAGGAAAATTGAATATCATTCAAATGTCCGTTTTTTTCTTTTCCTCGAAGATTTCTACAGTGTGTCTCACTTCTCATGGAAACACCCCTTTATTTTCCGTTATAATTGAGGTAGAATGATGAAACTCGCAGGACTGATGGAAATGCTCAAAATGCACCTACCACCTGAATGGGGTTGGCCTAAGTGATATACACTCCCGCCACTCGTGATGGAACAACCCATTATCCCGGGTAGTTATATTAGGGGGCAAAATTGGCCCAAAATTCCTTCGGATTCGTGTTCAGGATCCCCAAATTACTAATAATACACCTGTTTCCTGAACAATTTTCAGTCATGAAAAAATCGAGTTTTTTTCTTTATCATCACCTCATGTATTTGAATTCAGGCAATTCCCAGATTTCTATGTTTCCAGACGGTTGAAATCCACGTGAAAACAGTTTCACAATCTGTGATTAGCTTACATTTAATTACCTTAACTCTTACTGTGGAGGTGGTACACAAATTGGGCCAACAAAATTTCCACCCAACTGAAGTGGTGGCGTATAATTCAGACCACCATTTCAATATTATTTATCTACTGTTGTGGCCGCACATATTTTGAATCACTGTCGCCATATCGTATTTGAACAAATTGTGAATAGGTAAACGAGGCATTTTTATCATGGTTCAGTATTTGTACCACCGCTCCAGTTGAAAAATTTCCTAAAATATTTGGTTTTTGTACTGGATATGCAGCACTTGCAGAGTACCTCTTTGTTTGGGAAAACAAAGAGTCTGCTTTCAATCTTATCATAAGTGATTTCTGTAGCTTTTTTCCTTTTATGAGAATATGTTAGTGTTTATATTTTTTCAACAACATAATCAGTAATAAATTGAAAAAAAAAGTTTCATTAATTATTTATGCATATGGAGCAGTGGTATAAAAAGTAAACCACTATTTTTTGCAAAAAACATGTGTACTATTATAAAATATTTACTAACTTCGACTTATAATTTAATTATTCGACCTTTCAAGATCAATTAACATAAAATATAAAATGAAACAACCTGAAAAATTACTGCTCCAGTGGGTGGAATTTTGTTTCAAATTCCGCTCCAGTAAGAGTTGAGTTTTTGATTGTTATTTAATTTTGTTAATAAGACAACTTACCAAAGTGGATAAGTATGTGCAATCTCGAACAAGCATCAGCAAATGTTCATCAATTCTCTCACTGAAAGATTTCGATCTGTGAAATCTTGGTATATTTTTGTGTCCATAAATTCTCAGATCTTTACTGTAGAATTCCATCGCGGTCAAAAGGGCATCGGCTCTGAGCTGAAATGTATATATTTATTTTTAATTTTCAGTAAAAAAATCTTCATTCAGCAATTAAACGAGGAAACCCCTCAGACTCGTGGGTTCATCTAGTGATTGTTTTCTCAGCTATTTTAATATATTTTTTTTATCTTATGATAATCGATCACTGTGCTGTGATACATTGGGACAATAAACTAGAATAGTATTATTATTATTATATTTACCATGATGTGTGGTGAATCATACAAAACTGTTCTAACTGGAGCAATCTCTTGCCAAATTATCACTTTTTCTTTTATACTCTGCACTTGCAAATGCACACTGAGAAATATGTTACTCTTCCGACAGTTCTTCCAAATGATTGGAGATACAGGCTTGATATTAACGTCATTGGGTGTATATCTGTTTTGCAAAATGTGCAAATGCCTTAGTTTTGTGGAACCTATAAGTTCTACCAAATCGTCTCCCAGATTTTGTGGGCTTATGTATAATTCCTGAAAAAGAAGTTACTTTATTTTCATCCCATTTAATTTTATTGTTAAAAATAACAAATACAATGTGTCAATATATAATAAGTAGAAATACATTTCTCATGGAAACAAGATCAAATAAGTTAAAAACTGTCCATGATCTTGTGAAACCAATGATGAGAACAAACATATATCACAATACACAAACATACTGAATATCCATAATAAATACATAACAAGAAAAAAAAATATCAAAATGAACTAAATGTATTTTTATGTGCATACAAAGTACTTATTGGTCACATTTTGAATAAACTAAAATAATAACAAAAACTAATTAGGTACTTATTAAAACATCAACATTCAATATTATTTCACATATAAATAATTTTCCAAATTTTCAGAATTCTCAATCAACAAGTATTTGATTTTATTTTCAAATCAAAAACTAGCTTTTTTTAAGAAACTGGCAATTTATTATAAATCTTTTTACCTATATAAATGGCATGTTGTTGCATCAAAGTGTTAGAGAACTTTTCAGTTGATATCCAACCATCCACTTTATTCTTTGTTTCATATTTATGTTGTATATGATTTTGAATTAAATTTTTAATAATAATAATAATAGGTCTTTATTTCCCACATATACAAAAAAAGAAAAACAAGAATAAAAAAATATATGGAAAACGCCGAAGATCAGCTGGTTTCATGAACATAAAGTACATGAGACCTCTGTTATTATTCTTAAACGTGGGAAAAAAAACATTGTTTCCAGTTCTATGAAGAATGCCAAATAAACAAATAAAACAAATAGAAAAAAAAACAAAAAATCTAGGCCACCATATACAACTTATGGGATTTATATCGATAACGGGAAAATGAAAATATGTTTCAGTATCCTGAAGTATCATTGAAGCGAGATAGGCTGGATTTGAAAATTAAATTTATCAGACTGTGTTAGATTGCATCCACAACACTTTTTGGAAAATCCACCGTAACAAAAGCTCTTGGGAGTTATACCGATTACGGAGAAATAAAAATATCCTCACATTGAAGCGAGATAGGCTGGATTTGAAAATTAAATTGAACAGCATGTGTTTGACTGCATACAGAACACCCATTGAAAAGGCCATCATATAAAGCTTTTGGGAGTTATACGGATAACGGAAAAATGGAAATATCCTTACACTAAAGCGAGATGGGCTGGATTTGAAAATTAAACTGATCAGCCTGTGTTCGACTGCATACACAACATATTTTGAAAAATCCAAACAAGATCTTTGGAGTTAAACCGATTACATGATTAGACATTATGCTATAGTGCTGCCACCTCGTGGATCTTATTACAGAAAATCCATATTTAAAAAAAAATTCATAGTCCAAGGTTTGGCATTCGAATTTCAAAACACCTTGTATAAGTTGTAGAAATTACCTTTAAATTCAGGAATACTCCCACATGCAATAATTGGTATTGCTCCCTAGTGGTGTTTATGACATGAAGAGACTGCAATGTCATGCAGCACGTTTCACAGACTTCGTCCAGCAAAAATTGAGCTTCTTTCGGATCGAGCATCAAGTCGATTAATTGTAAAAACTTGAGCTTTCCCAAGTTACCCATCAGACGCTTCAGGGCCTGGAGCAGCTTTCCTCCGGTTCCAAATAATCGTATTCTTTCGGAGTCCTCTCGCGTTGTCATGTTGCAGGGAAACGTGAACTTGAGGTACTTTATGTTGCATCCCACACCCAACTCTACGTTTTCCTTTCGCTCGCGTTGTTCGGTGTACCAGGAGATCATGTTCATGAACTCGTAAAGGTTGTAAAAGTTGAACATCGGTTTGATTGTGAGGTGTTTAAAATGTTTCCCAACTGAAGACAAGCAAGACTGGCAACGGACGTGGTCCAAAACATACTGAAAACATAAACTAAGAATTTTTATTTTGTGCATGATTTGTATTGGAAAGACCGTCATATTGTGTCTAGTCTTAAGCCTAGTTCAGTAAACGCAAGAACGTAAGGTAAGGTAATAGAAATGTACGGTTCACAAAAACGTATGGTAGAATTTAGTTTCTCATATGCTGGTGCGTTTAATTTAATTATGTAGACTGCACTACAATGGCAACTGTTACAAGACACATGACTGACGTTGTGTATTTGAAATTCTACTATGGTTCAAATAAGGTTCAATCATGAATTTAAGCGTGGAGAAACATCGAAGTCGGGAATGGCAGATCACGTATGGACGAATCAGCATAGCATCGCATGGTCGGAAGCCAAAGTTATCCACAAAGAACAACATTGGCATAAGAGAAAGTTTATATATTCCGAATAATGCCGTGTGCAGTCAGCTGAGCATAGAGATTCGGAATGTGTGGAAGCTAGATCGATTGAGATTTCAATAAAACCTGTATAAAGACTGGTCGTCAATAATAACGCCAGAAAAAGGTCGTTTTACCTGAAAAATTCCGTAATGAATTTTTATTAGTATGGAACGGGCACGGTATCACATTAATTAACATTGATGACCTAAGAGAGACCCCACGAAGATCATAATCACCTTTATAGCAGGTTAATTAGTTGCATGCTATATAATAAGTATCCAAGATATATTGTCGCATTCACATACTTGATAACGACAGTAGATGTTAACTGTTGAAACGTCGTGACTCAAAAACACATGCAAATAATTTATTTTCTTCTTCTTTCTATATTCTGCTAATAGTAGATATAGTCAAAATCGATCTTATCATGCTGGTTCAAAGGATAGCAATCATATGAATCAAATCGAAAAAAATAGTGGTTACCAAAATATACATTGTATTTGTATTACAGAAAGTAAGTTGTGACATCTACAGTCACTAGTTGAAACTTAATTTGACACGAACCATATATAAGAATCTGTCTCATTTATCATTGGGATTTTATTTGAAGGGTATGATTCGATACAATGGAATAAGATAAATCTAAAAAGTTAGTCGGTGATTAAGCCTCACACTTGCACGTCAAGACCGATTTCGACTATAGTCCGATTTTCATTATTTTCTCATTATTCTTATTGTTGTGGGATGAATGGGTGTGAAATATATCATATTCAGAAACATAAAAATATGAAAATGCGGTTTGCTGTTAGACCCATCATCCAGAGAAGAAAAGGAGGACAATTCAATAATTCAACTTGTTTGGGAATGAAATCTGATGATGAAGACACATTTTCCCCGATCTTCTAACCAAAACTCTTTCTACGCCTTTATACCAGTCACGCAAAACCTTCTTTGAAAAACATCAGCTATGAACATAATTGAAAAATTTCAATAAGATCCGTTTTAGATGCAACTGACGGTCAGCGCTGACGATCAGTGCTGATGACCAAAGTACATTAAATTAGAAACTTTGAACAAGTTTGAAGAACGTTGCACAAATATATATCAGATGTAGTTCAATATATGTCGTAGCATTAGCCAGGGAAGTAGTTGTTTCCTGTCAGTTTTTTTGCCTCATATTTTCCACTCGGTGGAATATTTGGAGAGAAGGGTACATCGACTTTGTCATTTGTGAATGAAATTAATAACTTCTTTGTAAATAACAGAGCAAATTACCCGGCTTCTGATGAAATCATACAATTTTATAACAACACTTTGAAAGACACCGTTGTTTCTGAATTAGAATTTCAACCTGTTGACACTCATTTCGTGCTTCAGGTCTTGAAAAATATTAAATCGAATGCCTATGGTCAAGACGACTTGAATATTCAAATTATGATTCTTTGTAGTCCATTTATAATTGTCTATTTAACCCATATTGTCAACGAATGTATATCTCATTCTTACTTCCCCATTTCATGGAAACGCGCACTTGTCATTCATTTGCCGGAAGTTTCTTCGCCATCTAATTTTGATCAGTTGAGAGGTATCAGCAAATTACCAACCTTATCTAAAGTCTTGGAAAAATACATAGAATATCAAATTCGTCTTCATACTACAGAAAACAAGATACTTCCTATTCATCGATCCGGATTCAGGGCAGGGTACAGCTGTGCAACTGCACTAACAGCTGTCATTGATGACATACTATCTGCCACAGATAAAAATGATATAAGCATACTAATACTCATCGACTTTTCCAAGGCTTTTGATACGCCCAACCACTCCATTTTATTAGCAATTTTGCATTTTGCAGGTTTCAGTACTACCGCTAGGAACCTTATATCCATCGCACTCAACAAGTGAAACTAATGAATAAATTTTCGAATTCAGCTGAGTTGAAACAAGGAGTTCCTCAGGGGATTATATTGGGCCTTTACTGTACACATTATATACCTCTAACTTATTCCATACATACCTATCACATTGCAACTACCATTTTTACGCCGACGACACCAAAATATACTACTCATTCAGGCCATCTGACACTCAAGATATCAATCGCATAATCAATAAAGATCTGTTTCATCAGATCACAAATTGAAAATTAATTCCATCAAATCTTCCGCTATTCTGTTTGGCAATCATAATACAATAACAATTGTCAAACAGCAGATGGCGCTTCGTTTAGGAAATTATTCTCCCATTTACCGATACTGCAAAAATCTAGGGTTAACACTAGACTCTAATTTGCGTTCCAAGAATCATGTCACGACTAAATTACGCTCAGCTTATGGGTCACTCAAACTTATCTTGAATCATCGTGAATATTTATCTGTAAATGTCAAAAAAATGCTATGTGATTCACTTGTGTTGTCCCAATTCAACCACTGTGAAACAGTCTATACTTCATGCTTGGATGCTAACGATTCCCGTAGGATTCAAAAAGAACTCTTGCCTTCGAGTTATTTATGGCATAAAGAGAAGGTAGAGAATATTCTGTGAGTTGAAGGGTGCTAGTTGGTTAAACATGTTCAACAGACTCCACCCACTATGTTTTTATTATTGATTATTGAAAACCCCTGTATATCTGTATAACAAAATAACATTCGGGAAAGACATGCATAATCTCAACCTGAGAATGAAAAACTGTATTAACATACCTACCTATATTAAACAAATTTTCAAACGTTCATTTTTGTACCAAATTTCTCAGTTTGGACATACTGATGGATATACCTCGACACACTATATCAGTAAATGCATTAAAACAAAATAAAAAACAATAATTCGAGCAACAATTATAACTTTCATTTCTCTATTTTTCTTTTCTTCTCTATCTTTTTTTCCTGTGTTAATACATATTTTTACATAATATATATTACTTACATTAACACATAACATTTGTTCTATCGTATTTCTATTTGTAATTTTAGATGTAGGAAATCTCTCATTTAATTTCTATTCTGGACAGCATGGCACAATCGTCCACAGGCCTAACACTGTACCATTTATTTACCTCACTATTACAGATGTTGTATCACATTGTTATATTTTTCTTTTGTAAAAGGCAAATAATAAATGATATTATTATTATTCTTATAAAATGCAAACGGCCCTGACCGGCTGACTGATCTGCAGAGCTGACCGTCAGTTGCATCTGAAACGACCCTACTTTCTTCCGTTCTTGCGTTATCTTACCTTTTCATGAACTGGGCCTTAAGGTTGGTAATGAAAATTTTGCTACAATAGAAAAAAATTTACCTGCCAACCTGAATAATAGTTGAACCTGCTTCTAGTTAAGGTGTTATCTTCCAAAGTAAAACGACTCCAAACGAAAGGCAAATGAAATGCGCGATACCAATTTCTGCACACTAAACTTGCATAATATTTATCCCTAATTCCAAGATAGGAAAAGATTTGTTCCAACAGTAGATCTGGTAGTTCTGACCATGCAGAATATTCTGTCTTTTCATCGTGTCTTTCTTCTTCGATATCAATGTAAATAGCTAAAAAAATCAAGTCAAGACTTTTCTCAAAATTCATTTCTATTATGACATTTACCTTTTTAACAGTAAAGCGCAAATCTCATCACACATCATGCGTTATCAATTGGAAATGGTGTTCAGAAGCATGTTAGTGATAAAAACACACAAGCTCAACAATTCGATATGAGTATTTATCGTCACAAAATACCTTTGTTTCCGGTATTTCTTTCTTTGTATCTCTCTGCCCACAATTCGGGTTTAATGTTATGTTTTTTTGCTTGCGACCACATATTTTTAGTTTACAAGTTCACACCCCTAAAATATTAGAAAAATCTAGCACTCTCAATTCCACAGATTAGTAGTTGTTGTTGTGTTGTCCATCACACATTTATAAAAAACTTTCTGAGACCTTAACAGTTTTACAGTCGTTACTAAAGTCTTCTCCATTGCAAATACCTTTTGAACCGGTACATTTTGAAGCGTATAATTCTGTATACAACGTTTTACAAAAGTTATGATGTCTATCAGATTTCGTTCGGCGAACTACAAATCAAAACACAATTAAAGTGCTCATAGTTTAAGAGCCAACTTAAATCTGACAACACATACTTTACGGTATAGTCTATCCATTCCTAATTGGAACGGCAATATATACCTGAAATTTTTCCCAGCGAGACTGCTATATCTACTCAACAAGCAATGGGTACTAGCTACGCCCGGTCGCGATAGGTTTAGTGTCCCTCAGGTGGAACAGGTATAAAAATTAGGTTGCGGGCCTAAACAGATGTATATACCCTCGGGCGACTTACAAACCCTCAGGCCAGAGGCCCTCGGGTTCGTAAAACGTCGCTCTCAGGGCATAAACATCTATTTATACCCTTGGTACATAAATAACTTTATGTCATACTAGTTCGTTATTGCAATCCAATCTCAATACAAATCAGTATTTCAAAAATCCGGTTTGAATTAGTAACATTGCCATTTTATCATAGTAGACACTATCGTTGCTAGGTGATTGTTAACAAACGTAAATGTCATAAAATCACAATAATTTTTATATGTGTCAAAGTTAGAAGTCAAAATGAACGAAGATTTTGGAATTCCTGACGAAATTATTTCTCTTTATGCCCGCGCGGGCCATAAAGTGAACTTTATGTCCGCACGGGCATAAAGTACGACATTAGATAGTTGGTAACTAAGCAATAAAAACACAATAATGAACTAGTATGACATAAAGGTATTTTACGGTGGCTACCATTTTAATATGTCATAATATACCTCCACTAATACTGAAAAATAACAATGGCTGCCAATAT
Source organism: Chrysolina oricalcia (assembly GCA_944452925.2). Lineage (NCBI taxonomy): Eukaryota > Metazoa > Arthropoda > Insecta > Coleoptera > Chrysomelidae > Chrysolina > Chrysolina oricalcia. Next base: position 9,999,185 of record OX101816.2, read on the forward strand.
CAGAGGATTTAACGCCACGGCAGCCACTTTTCAGAATTCGAAAATAAAAAATAAATAAAGTATTTTACAACTTCTGAAATTTATACATATATGTTATTTATCAAGCCATTTTGAGCTTATATCAAACGTGGCTGCCATTTTCTCCGGTTATTGGGTACAATAACTTTTCTACTTATATTTTCATATATTGCCCCTCGCTAAATCCATCCTTATTTGTATTTTCCTGGGTAGGATCGTCACGCTGGTAGCTATAGCTGCCTCCGTGGCGACGTTAGTTGTTGCCTTGTGAGTACAGGGTCTTCTAACCGATGCCACAAATGTGTGGTTGGCTTCCTGTTGTTGACTTCCTTTGTTTCTATTTTTACATCCAAGTGTTGTACATCTTCGCACTTGAGTTTACCGTACTGATGAGAGCTTAAGCTCGAAACACGTGTCTACGGTTGCACAACATTTTGAGGGTTGTACCCAATAACTTTCATATACATATATGCATAGTTCTAATTTTTACATCCGTGGAATCTATATAACATTGAAATCACTCTAGTAAATGTAAGAATCTTATAATTATACAAATAAACAAACACATTTACTACTAATAATGTGTATAATAAGGAAAATAGGTCCATTTTGGGGATATAGCAAACATGAAAGTATTATGTAAAAAGTAAAAAATTCAAAGTTTAATTGAAAATTTTAATTTATTCATACCAGAATGCCAATTTAATTTTCGAAATGATTAATTGCTCACATCATTAATCTTCATGCGATTTTTAGCACAAATCTTCGACGATACTTGGCTTAACAATGCCGTTATTAGATGTATACGAATAACAATTTTTTATGCTTGAATGGATCAATTTATTTCCAATAAATGGCAAAACATCATCCATTGCCCAATGTACAGTGAAAAAAAACAATAAGAGCTCCTTTGAATTTAGTATTTTTCATTTATTTTGTGAAATCATTTAGTCTAATTCGATCAGGTCCAGGAATCGAATAATCAATTAGTGGTGCTTCATGTCAAAGACTTCGCTCGTTGTCTTTGATGGAAGGGTACCAGTATTGATCGAAGATAACATCTAGTCTGGATGCTGGATATTTAGGCAAAAACTTCTTTGAAATATCACCAAATGTCTTGGGTACTTCTTTCACAGCATGTAAAATAAAGAAACCTTCGATCAAATATAGGTACCTACATCATCGTGTCTTGGTGGAACATGGTCGAATTGGCAAGTGCTGACTTATGAATGCCTCCTTCCAAATGGCATAAAGAAAGAGGCACTGGAGTTATAGGATAAGATAAAATTCTGAGGACATCGATCTTATAGTCCATTGATAGCCCCAATATGCGTCCAGATGGGCATCCCGCTGTATTTTGATTTCTTGATTTTTTCCACCTACTTTGACGGTTTTTTTGCAAGCTGACTTGAAAAATTTTTAATTGGTGTTTTCTTGATTGTTTTATCAAACCGGTTAATATCAGATGAACATTCAGAAATGAGTGCTCCGCGTAGATCATTATTACCAATCTTTTCAACGTTCAGAAGTAAGTTGTCTACTTAAGCCAAAGCAGCTTCACCAGATTCAATGTTAAACAATTGGAAAATGAAATATGCACTAATTCAAAAACGTTCTGGAAATTCATCAAAAACAAAAAAATAGTAATGTTACTATTCCTGGCTCAATGTACCTTGATGATCAATCAGCTGACCATGGTGGCACTATTTGCAATCTATTTGCCAGTTTTTTCAAAAGTACATATATTCAACCAACTACGAGAGAAAATTCATCATTCACAAATCTGCCGCCCGTAGAAATCGAAATAACTCAAAACGACCTAGCGGTGGTCATAAACTCTCTAGACCCTAAAAAATGTGTTGGCCCCGATGGAATCCCAGTGTCATTCATAAAACAATGCAAAACTAATTTAATATCCCCTCTTGCACATATTTATAACCTATCTCTTCGATATGGCATTTTCCCTACCAAGTGGAAAACTTCTCATATAATTCCAATCCACAAAAACTGTGATAGGCACATCAGAAACTATAGACCTATCAGTAAATTATGCGTATTCGGCAAACTCTTTGAAAAGATTATTTACAGTGAAATTCTCAATAAATGTAAAGACATAATAATTCCAGAACAACACGGATTTTTTCCTCTCAGATCAATAGAAACGAACCTGATGAGTTTCACAGACTTTTGACTTGAATCGATGGATGATCAGGTGCAGGTGGATGTCGTTTATACTGACTTCAGCAAAGCCTTTGATAAAATCAGTCTCAAAATTTTAATAACTAGGCTTGCTGAGGTTGGTATCAGCGACTTCTTCCTGAAATGGATATGGTCCTACTTGCATGGCAGATCTCAGATGATAGCACTAAATGGATATATTTCAGAACCCTTTGAATCATCCTCTGGAGTTTCCCAGGGAAGTCACCTTGGACCGCTATTCTTCATAATTTACAGAAATGAAATTATTACGTCTTTCAAATACTGCTCACTTCTACTTTATGCAGACGACTTAAAACTGTATCGCATAGTGAATGACCTGGGTGACTGCAGAAAGATACAAGAAAACTTAAACCGTTTTACATTAAATTGTGAAAGGCTTTCGCGGCCATCGTCACTTACATGGTGGTTCTTCGGGTAGTAAGGCCGACGTGTTTTCAGAGAAGAACTCGACGTTTCGCCAACACGAGTGGTTAGCATTTTCAAGAGTTATTTTAAAAATTTTCGCTTTCTGTAGTCGCTGTCAAATGCTTGACATTTGTTATACGTTGTCTCAATAAATACCTGTGATTTGTCGTTCTTACATCTGATTGGTCCATAGCGTTAGCAGACATCATAGAATCGTTCGTACCGTTATTTTGTGGGTAGGGAGCTAATTGAGAATTTTTGAGAACTGGAAGCCAAACCTTGTTCAATTGTAGTCCTTCTTCGGTTCTGTTGAAGTTGCTGTGGTGTTTCTGGATTTCAATTGCTTCCCGGAAGAGTCTTGGGTAATACGATAACCATAGAGTGAAATTTGAAGAAACCCAAGTCATCTCTTCAACATCTGCGTATTACCCAAGACTCTTCCGGGAAGCAATTGAAATCCAGAAACACCACAGCAACTTCAACAGAACCGAAGAAGGACTACAATTGAACAAGGTTTGGCTTCCAGTTCTCAAAAATTCTCAATTAGCTCCCTACCCACAAAATAACGGTACGAACGATTCTATGATGTCTGCTAACGCTATGGACCAATCAGATGTAAGAACGACAAATCACAGGTATTTATTGAGACAACGTATAACAAATGTCAAGCATTTGACAGCGACTACAGAAAGCGAAAATTTTTAAAATAACTATTGAAAATGCTAACCACTCCTGTTGGCGAAACGTCGAGTTCTTCTCTGAAAACACGTCGGCCTTACTACCCGAAGAACCGTTTTACATTGTTTTGTGATAGTAATAGCCTCTTCTTGAATCTTGAAAAATGCGTCTCAATCACTTTTACCAGAAACAGAAATAGATTTGACTATAAATATAAAATAAAAAACCATGAACTGATATCTGTATCTGAAGTGAAAGATCTAGGAGTACTGATGGACTCTAAATTAACATTCAAGCCGCACTTGGAAAAAACAGTCAATGAATGCAATACAATTATGGGATTTTTCAAAAGGAGTTGTCAACATTTCTACGCTCCACTGATGCGCAAATACAATATATTGCCTCTCAAAGATAGGCGAAATGTAACAGACTTGGTAATGATTTTCAAACTGATGAAGGAACTAGCGCAGAGTCCACATTAATTCTCTAAGATTGAATTCAATGCTCCACGTATACAACTGAGAAATATAGAATTTTTCAAAACTTCCTTCAAACAAACCAACGCTGCTCAGAACTCACCGTTATGCAGGATGCTCAGAACATTCAACACATTTTGTAATGACATCAAATATTTCGAACTCGATTTGAATTGTTTCAAATTTAAAATTAAACGGTATTTTATCGACCATATGTAAGCGAAATAAAGACTTAATGATTTCACACTCATTTTATAACTAAATGTACTACTGCCTATTTTATAGTTACTTTCTGTTTGTTCATGTTATTTTTTATATTCTTTTTTCTAGTTTATAACCCACTAAACTGGTTAATTATGTAGAGGGTTCTGTTTTTGGATTGTTCAATCTTTTTGTAACCCCTATTTTGGTAAATAAATAAATAAATTCATTAGGAAGTAATTAAGAACTGAATGGATTAATGTATTAATCAAAAGATTTTACAAACTTTTCCAGTTGCTCGCAGCTTTTTTTGATGTTCGTTGACTATAGTTTGTAACTCTTCTGACATACCTATCGCCTTTTTCCAATTCATATTTCTACCAAAACGTAGGTGATAATAGTTGATCGATTATCATGACTAAGGGCCCAACGTTGACGAGCTGCGATGGAATCTGTCAAATGAGTAATTGCAGTTAGATCGTTTTGCTCTAATGTTAAGTCAATCGGCTGCCTTGAAAATGACTTTCCTGTAAGTTTATTTTCGAATAACCCATTCTTAAAATTAAAAAATTAGAACTATGCATATATGTGTGCACGGGCTGCAGGCAAGGTTTCGCTGTCAGCAGGATATTTACAACCGGAGAAAATGGCAGCCATTTTTAATATAAGCTCAAAATAGCTTGATAAATAACATAAGTATATAAATTTCAGAAGTCGTAAAATTCTTTAATTTTTTTTTTATTTTCGAATTTTGAAAAGTGGCTGCTGTGACGTTACAACCTCTGAAATTGGCAGCCATTGCTATTTTTCAGTTTTAGTGGAGGTATATTATGACTTACTAAAATGGCAGCCGCCGTAAAATACTTACCGGGCTTAGCTAGTACCCATTGCTTGTTTAGTAGATATAGCAGTCTCGCTGGACAAAATTTCAGGTACCGTAAAATATGTATTGTCAGATTTAAGCTGGCTCTTTAACTATCAGGTCTAATGTTCAACCCAAGTTGTATCAGACATGAACTCATGATTATATATCAATGAACCCTAAGAAATAAGAGAAGATTTCGGATTCACTTTCAATTTCACTAAGATGGTAAAAACGGAAAAGAGGGGTAATATATCCAAAAGAATAAGATACATTTTTTTGATAAGTATTTTTTCCTAAAATATAAAAGGCTGGAAAGAAAGTTACCCGAGAGATGCATCTTTATCCCACCTGGAGCTCTCCTCAGGGCCGGATTAACCACAGGGTAAGAGGGGCAACTGCCCCGGGCGAATTCAGAATTGGGTGCGAAAATTTGGTTAATAAGTATCATAATATAGAAAATATAAGTTAGTAACTAAATTCTGAATTCGGTTAGAAATTCAGGTTTTGATCTACAGGGTGATCCAGGGGTGTGTGCAGGGTCCATATCTTTTTTCTATCCAAGCTATCGACTCGATTTTTTTTTCAAATGATAGGTCGAATAATGAGCACACTCTAAAAATATTTTCTAATGTACAGGATGTCCCAAAGTTGATACACACAACTAAGTTCTGTTTTTTTTTTAAATGGCAACCCTCCGTTTTTGTTGCATTTTTGGATTCACCACTAAATTATCGATATAACGCATCCTGGTTCATAGACTTATCTGCAGTAGTTTTTGACTTATGTCAATTTGTGTCAAAATAGCGTCGTGCATAGACTCACAGAAAAATTCATAACTTCAGAACCATTCTAGATAACTCAACCTACTTTTTTTCAGACGGTTCCTTAGGCTTCAGTGTAACTTTTGCAATACATGCGAACTTAAAGTCAATGTTCCATCGCCTACTACGATTTTTTTCAAACGACAATTTACAAATGGCAATAACTCGATTTTTCCAAAAGCAACACCCAGTATTTCAATGCACCATTGCATAGCATTTTTTAAGAGCTTTTCGTCGATATAAGTTTTGTGGGGTCTACTTTTTGAAGTTCGCGAAATATGTTGAAAATAATAAATGTGGATTTGCAAAGTTTATAACTGTATCGTAATGGATCTGAAAAAATTAAGTAGTCAGCAATTTAAATATGTTTATAAGAGAGCACTGCTTGGAACCCAATATTGGTGATCATTTGAAGTTTTGAATTTCAATGTGAGATGTTTTCTCAAACAATGGTTTATTACAGACAATTGAACATAGCAGGTAGCAGAGGGCTAGGCCAAACATTGTCTGACAATTATGCAGACTGGTTTCCTGCTGTATGTCTAGGTTCAATTTTAATAAATTTTTTTCTAGTATTTATATTTTTTATGGTTAAGTGAAAGATCATGTTGATGAGATACCTGTATCTTTATCAAGATGAACATTGCCATTCATTTCCAAATGCTGGTGTTATACTGAATGTTGATTCATTTTATTTTGGAAATAATAAGGACGTTTATTGTTATTATATGGAAGAAGCTATAATTAAAATTTTAACTGATTTAAAATTAACTATCAGATAGATTCGGATTTTTGAAGAGCTTATCAAAAACAGATGATAATGACATAATATCTGATGCTAATAGAAACTCCTTCATACATTATAAGAATAATTTAAGTTCTGATTTTACAAAGGAATGCATTCAATCCAAATATTTTATCCAGGGCATCTAGAAAGAGTCAGAAGATCCTGAATTGATCGACGAGGAAAAGAACATAAGGGTGGAGAGGAACCTAAAGCAGGAAATAGAAATTTGAATACAATTTTTTAAATTTTGATACGAACCGAAAAAATATTTCAGCGTTCCCAAATATAGATACCATTCTGAGAATATATTTATGTATGCCATCAACAAAAATGCTTTGGGTGATAGGTCATCAACCCTGAAGAGAATAAATAGTTATTCGAGAAACTCTATGGAAAACGAAAAATTAAGCGACAATTCCCTCTTAAATATCGAACATGATTTGCTGAATACTCTTGATGAATTATCAAGGCCAGAAAGAGAGCTCATATTAATATCGTTTTATCGGGGGGAATATAGAAATGCCAAAATATACAGGTTGTCCCATTACTAATTTTGAATCTGATGTCACGTGACCGAAAACAAAAAGCTCACTGGGTAACATACCATCAAAAACAGCTGCACCAATTGCTCTAAGTTACAACCCCAAAATTACAATTCTCTGCTACTCTCGAGTTCCGAGATATTTCTTGTCCTAATCTTAGTGGGACACCCTGTATATCTCTTGCTTGTGAATTTTACTTTCATTTACTTTTTCCTGACTAAGTTACATGTACATTATGTATTTGAATATTTATATTTGTTACGTTCCTACTTTTACCCTTTCCGTATGGATTTTTGTTGTTTTTTAAATTTGTTTTTTATTGAATTCGCAACTAAATGATGATGACTCTTTGAATACTTTATAGATCTGATATTGATTAGTCACCTTTTTTTATCCAACTGACTATATCGTGTCCGTATGTATTCAAATATTGTCGTTAATTCATCAGTACCTATACTTCTTCCCTGTTTTTGATTTTATTCATAATTTTTGTTGGCTATTACTTTTTTAATTAAAAAAACGTCGTTACGAAGATATGCGAACATATTTATAATGTGTGGTGGCGAAAAAATACACTGTGCCCCGGGCGCCAAGTGATTTTAATCCGGCCCTGGCTCTCCTGATGTACTTCATAGAATACTAGGGTATAAAAGTCTCTAACCTTTTGTACTGAAACTATGCATGTTTAGGCCGGGTCCTCAAACGTTTTCTGCCTCAGTTATGCCTGTGGTGTATGGTGTAGTCTCAGCATATCTTCACTGTGTACAGTATAGTGACAATACATTACAAACACAAATTTATATTAAGGAATATGGTAGATGAAACGAGTAATTTCGACAATGTCGAAATACCCTTTTGTGCAAAAATGGTAGAAGTGAATATTGTATACAGGGTGGGGCACCGAAAACGAAACAGATCGAATATCTTCAAAACACATGTGTCACTATCACCCAAAAAATCTGAACAGGGAGAGTAGTCTGATACATAATTAAAAAAGTAATTTCATAAGGACTTCAGCCATGTCAATTTTAGCTACCTAACTTTTTATTTTGGCGCCCTCTTGCGGCAAAAACAACTGTTCCGTTTTCCAAATTATGATACTTCATTTGCAAGCTAATTCGACATAAATTCGGTGACAATGCATTATGGAATTTTTCTATGGGAAAAACAAAATAGTAGCTCCAAAATAGCGGACATGATTTGCAATTATGGTCCGATTCGATTCAAAATTGATATGTGGTGGTTTTCAGGGTCGGAAATTATGATATATTTGTCAATGCAAAAAAAAACAAGATGGTGGCTCCAAGATGGCGGATGAAATTTGTAATTATGGTCCGATTCGAATCAAAATTTGTATGTGGGGATTTTCAGGGTCGGAAATTATGATTTTTTGTCTATGCAAAAAACAAGATGATGTGCGAAATTTGTAATTATGGTTCGATTTGACCCGTCACCGAAACCGAATTCTTCAAAACACATGTGTTGTGAATAAAATGCAAAACACGTAAATTTTAAATCCATATCTTCCTATCATAACCTCAACTGTCATACCACTCTCCCCACCCTTTGATCACTCATACAATTTGAATAGGGAAAGTACCAAGTGTGGCACAGCATTGAAAAGGTAATTCCATAAGGAATTCGCTGCCTAACTTTTCATTTTGGCGCCCTGTTGCGGAAAAAACAACTGTTTCGTGTTTTAAAGAGAAACATTCTCAATTGACAATTGAATCAAGTACATGACTCCTCTGGGAATGGAAAAACCCTACGATAAAATTGAAGTTATTTTTTTGTAATATCTAACAGAAAACAACTACTTCCCCGGCAAAAGCCACGCTGGAAGTAGTTGTTTTCTGTTAGATATTACAAAAAAGTTACTTCAATTTTATCGTAGGGTTTTTCCATTTCCAGAGGAGTCATGTATTGATTCAATTGTCAATTGAGAATGTTTCTCTTTAAAACATGAATACCTTCCTAGAGAGGTTATCTTGTACAATGGAAAACAGCGACTAAATTCCAACTTTCAGTCGCAGATGATTCCACAACTAGCTTTATGAACATCCTGTTCATATTTTCAATGAAATCAACAACTGTTTCGTATTCCAACTTATATTTGATTTGAAAGCTAATGTGAACAATTCCACGAAAACAACAAAAAATTAACATTGTATGAACTTACAAATAAGAAAATTTTGCATAAATTGTTCCAAAACGTCAAACAGCGTTTCGACTAACTTATACAATCATGTATGGCAGTTCGTGGCGAACACTTAGAGCATATACTGAGAATTAATGTAGTTTGGAATGATTGGATTTGAATTTATGCAATGTCCAATTTTCTATTTTTCAAAAGCTTTTATTCAGCTTGCCCTGTTAGTTAATATGTATGTATGTCTGGGACAAATCTTGCAACTGACTTTTGAACCACTTCTAGTTGTCCGATCAACTCGAACTTTGGTAGGTGGTCATAATTTTCAGCATGGCTAAGGGCCCGTTTTTCATGTTCGAGTTAACCTCCAGATAACCAACTAATAGTTTAGATGGTGAACGACATTCTTTAAATGACGTTTGCAGGATCACATTCTAAACTATTAGTTAGTTATCTGGAGGTTAACTCGAACATGAAAAACGGGCCCTAAAAAGAATTGAATAAAATTGATAAAAAAGCTGTTATACAAATGCGATGAAACGAAAAAAAAAAAATTTAGATGTGGGACGTAGGTTATTCTGTACGTAACAGATTCAAAAGCTTGCCGCGAGTACAAAATAGGTATTTTTGTGCGGTAAAATTTTGATTCTGTTACGGACAGAATAATCTACGTAACACATCTAAAAAAAAATATTTTCTATTAAGCGCATTTGTATAAAAGCTTTTTTTTTATTAATTTAATCAATTCATTTTAGTCATACTAGAATGTTGTAAAACCCCCATATGCCAATTTTAAATCGAATCGAACCACAATTACAAATTTCTTCCGCTATCTTGGTTTTTTGCATTGACAAAATTATAATTTCCGACCCTGAAAATCTCCACATACCAATTTTGATTCGGATCGGACCATAATTACAAATTTCGTCCGCCATCTTGGAACCACCATCTTGTTTTTTCGCATTGACAAACCACCACATATCAATTTTGAATCGATCGGACCATAATTGCAAATCTTGTCCGCCATTTTGATTGTTTCTTTAGAAAAATTCCATAATGCATTGTCACCAAATTTATGTCAAATTAGCTTGCAAATGAAGTATCATAATTTGGAATACGGAACAATTGTTCCTCCCGCAAGACTCGCAAGAGGGCGCCAAAATAAAAAGTTAGATAGCTTAAATTGACATGCCTGAATTCCTTATGAAATTACCTTTTTGATGATGTTTCACACTACTACTATAATTGTGTATTATTGAAAAAAGCATTTTATATTCTGAGGTAATGAGATTAGTTTCTGACTTCATAAGAGTCTCTGTATAGATAGTAATTTGGAATACTTGTTATAAAACTTTAGTTGAAAAATTTACTATTTTATCGGCAAGTTAAGAATGTTCTAAATATAGTCTTATTAATCGTATAATTTTTACTATTCTTTATGTAAGTTAACGGAACAGGTTTAGACCCCCTTATTTTAGAGTTGCAGTTTCTGACCTTCACGTTATTTATTATAAAAGTTTTTCATGCTCCCTGCTACCTCATAATAAAAGTTCAATTAAAATTTTAACAATCCACAAATAACATCATTAATAAAAATTTTGGGTCACTTGCAACCAGCGTAAAAATTTAGGCCCAGTTATTGACCTCCGTATTTTAATAAAACAGAAAAAATCTTACATTTTAGTATTTTCTTATATTCCAATTAAGTAAACATTGAATATATTGTTTTACGTTCTCGTATAGTTTTTTGATTATTAAAGTAAATCAATTCTTATTAATTACTATTCAAACAGAACATCTTTAAAAAAGATTTTTCGCAATTTCAATTGGCCAAAAGGACCTTCCCAAAATTCGTCTCCAGCTCTCCGGCTATAATTTCATATACCTACTCGAGGAAAATGTATTTAATTTCATAAGCTCATTGGACAATAGGTACCTATATATACTATTATTGTATATATTCATTACTGTCCTGTACAAAGTTATAAAAAAATGGTAACTGCTGTTTTATCAAAACCTGATGAGCATGATATGGCATCTTTTTAATGTATCCATTGGAATTGTGTCTGTGTCTGTGCCTGTGGCAGACCTAAAATTCACACTTTATATAATTCGTTTTACCGGCTTAGTATTTATCAATTTCAAGCAAAACGACAAAATGTTTATGAAGTGGTGACCACATTTAAACGTACATATATTCTAAAAAAACACATCAGTTTTACGAAATGTTTTAACATTTATCAAAAAGAAACATTAATACTGTATAACAACACTACATGCACCATCTATAATTAATTTATAGAACCTCTAATGAAGTTAGGACTATCAAAATGTTTATAAATAAATGCAGATAATTGAAACAATAACAGAATGGGACTTTTCATGGAATTACCTATGTTGCTCAAGAAAGATGATTGGGAAATGTCTATTCTACTTTTGATATGAAAACTGATTTATGATAAAAATGAGCCTGGCCGACAAGATGTTGTTTAAAAATGTGCAGATGGAAAAGCGAATTTTAATGTAAAATAAATACAGAGATAAGTGGGTCTTGTACCTTCATCATTTTCATCGACTTTCCAACATCCTTGATTCATTGTTATTCAATAAATATGAAAAATTGCTGAGCATTTCTTTATGTAACTTTAAACTGCAACTTGTTCTACATTTTATAAATACGCTTTGATTTATTATTAGAATTTGAGGTGTCTAGTCATTTGTAGGTCACTAGAACAGAATAACAGTGTGGAATCAACACACTCTAAACATATATATTTATCAAATATTTCAAAAAAGCTAATTTATTTTTAATCATGATCATTCACTACTAATCTTTACAGGTATAATAGGATCTTGTTTGATAGAAATGCTTTTATTTCTGACCAAGATATTATAAGCTTATATCGTCATACTTACGCTACCAATAAAGAGGGTCATAACTCCCTTGGGACATTGTAGATTCTATTAGACCGTCAGATAGTGACAGATTTAGGTGCCCCATTTTCACATACAAGCCTCGAATAGGGTTGAAAAGTACATCGATGTTGAGTAAAATGGAGGGCAATTTACGAGTGGCTCCTGGGGAGAACATATGGAAAATTCGATTTTCCATGGAAAATTCGATTTTCCATATTTTAACGCGAGCCGTGTTCACCTATTCATTAATTAATAGAACCTGGCTTCGGAATACCAAAGGCTTGAGTGTTGCAGGTGGCTAAAGGGTTGAAATGAGGGCGTAATCTTGTGAGGAAAAATCGAGATTTTAATAGATTTTCCCACACAATCCCATCGAAACTATGAAAACCTACATCGTCACTAGACCGAAAAACATAATGACTTGAGTGGCGCGAATGGAAAATTACATTTTGTCGTCGGAAAATTTAATGGAAATTCTTTTTGATTTTTTTATATTTTCTCCCCAGGAGCCACTCGTAAATTTACCTTAATTTTACTCAACATCGATGTACTTTTCAACCCTATTCGAGGCTTGTATGTGAAAATGGGGCACCTAAATCTGTCACTATCTGACGGTCTTTATAATTCCCTCTACCTTTCATAAGTAAAAATAAAATAAGAAATGCTAATGTATATACGTCATAATGATATATGTACAATTTTGAAAAGTTCCTTGAAAATTACTTCCGCCACTGGAACCAATTTCTTCTTTTGTATGGCTGGAGCTTTCTGTTCACTACAGTCGAGGTATCTGCCTCTTCTAATGGCAAAGTAGACAACATACGCGCCGTTTTATTTCTTAATTCGATGCTTTCCTCCAAATATACCCCTTCGCCACCGTGGAACTTTTCCAAGCTCCGTGTCTTTTTAACTTAGACATAGTTGCTCCTGCATTGGCTAGAGCAGTAGCAGAAGTGCGACGAAGGCAATGTCCCGTATAGGAAGATGGGTTTGGAAATCCTAAATACATTGCGATTTTGCTGGGGATTTTCCCGAACATGTTTTTTCAATTGGCTAAGATGTACATTTATTTTGTCGGAAGCTCAAAAAAATCGTTCAATACCTTCAGGACGCAAAGACATATAAATTCTTAATAAATGCAAAGCGGAGAACTCTTTTTCATCCACAACTGTCTTCAATTTCTTCGATACACCAGTTTGTACTTTCCGGTACGTTCACTATCATAACGGAATCCCGGTCCTCTATATCCGATATCTTTAGATTCAAAAGTTCCTGACTTCTGCATCCTTCAAAATAACCCATAATCAAAACAACCTATAACAAAAAAAGGAAATAAATTCACACAAAAAGGAAAAAAAATTACCTTATGCAATGAATGAATTTCATTAGGAGCGTTCTTTAGAAATCTGATGACATCTTTAGGAGATAAAACAGCAGACTTTATCGGCTATATAACTCTTACTCTTCCATTTAAAAAAAGCCTCTAGTTCATTGAACTTGATGGTGATATCTTGTTTCTCATGTATAGTCTCCATCGATTTTAGCATTGACCATTTAGTCCATAAAGAATTCGGACTATACGTTTCTGAATGCAACGAATAAACACAATTACTACCAAATCTACCGAAAAACATAGAAAATTTCTCACCAGTTCTTGAAAATATGCCAGAAATAGTTTCAGTGGCATCTTTTGGCATAACATTTTTCCGTGTCAGCCACTCCAGATATATTTTGTATTCTTTCAAATATTGTGTCCACTCAAATCACGAAATGTCTGGGTACCTATACATGTAGATCAAAACTTATGTTTTCAGATCACATCGATAAACCCTCGTAAAAAAATTACTAAATCCAGATTTGCAATTTCCCAATGTCTTGTCTACAGTCATGTGTCCGATAATGTCGTTTTATGGAGAAATTTTGTAAACAATGGAAGCATAGAAAAGAATAATTAGCACTATGTTCAAATTATCTTCACAAGAGTCGTGTAGGTCATGATTTAATTTTCACAAAATTTCAACATTTCTATGTTTGCACGTAAGTATTTGAATGCCTTATCTAGGAAAATTTCTCAAAACTCACAAATTCACATTACCACGATTTATACTACTAGGAATATAGAAAGCTTTTGTATTTCCTGAAACAAAACAACAAAATTTGAACGATCGCCCACTTATCAAGGAACAATATTCTATAACCACTTGTCAGAAATGATAAGAAATCTTAATAAAATAATATTCAAAAGCAGAGTGAAGTCAATACTTTCTTCCAAAGGCATTAAGGAATTTATGTCAGACTGTGCCGTGGATCAATTTGTTTGATGTATTGAATCACTATTTGTAAATATTATGTCTTTATTTCACTCACCGTAATATAATTGTAGAGTAATTTTATATTATGTCCATCTCCTATATAACTTGATTTGTCCATTTACATGGTTTCAATGTCTGAATGGACCAATAAAATATTATTATTATTTTAGCTCAAGTTTCTCATTGTTGTTTTTTTTTTCAACCAAAAATTGTAGAAAATTAAATTTGAATTCCTTATCAGCAACACAAACGAATTTCATGTTTTCCTTGATTCCTTGTTCAAGTCACATGACATTTTCAACCTTTCAAGCAATAATTTTTTGTTTCAAACATTAAATATTTCTCAGTGGTGAAAATCATTTGAAATTTAGTTTGCTAGAATCTAATGTTGTGAGCTACACTGGTCACTAGGCAATGAGGTTCAAAGCTAGACCGTTTGTTACAGTCAATAGATGCAATCCAAAAAAGTATTAACAATATGTAGAATAGAAATATAACTGTGTGGGAAAATAATAACAATTCCAGTAAACCAACATAGACTGCCTAATAAACATATTTTTATGGTGAAACTGCTATTTATTTACATTTTTTTCTTATTTCATATCAGATGTAGAAATAAATATATATATATATATATATATATATATATATATATATATATATAAGTGAAAATAGAGTATATTTCGTTTTAATTCCGAGAGCTCTAACCTTTGACAGCTGTTTCGTGCTAACGCACTCATCAGAAAGGATTTATGGAGCTCTCGAAATCAAAACGAATCCACTCAAGAATTAATACCGTGAGACAAGACAGAATATAACAGGAAGTTATTCATGACATCTACAGTCACTAGTTGAAACTTAATTTGACACGAACCAAGGAATCCAAAAGTAGAGGTTTGTCCACAAATTGACAGGTAGCCAACAATTCGTTGTTCTGACCAACCCAAGGTTCAATCAAGTTTCTAATACGTTATGAGGAACGCAAGCAGAATCTAAGTGAAAATAGAGTATATTTCGTTTTAATTCCGAGAGCTCTAACCTTTGACAGCTGTTTCGTGCTAACGCACTCATCAGAAAGGATTTATGGAGCTCTCGAAATCAAAACGAATCCACTCAAGAATTAATACCGTGAGGCAAGACAGAATATAACAGGAAGTTATTCATGACATCTACAGTCACTAGTTGAAACTTAATTTGACACGAACCAAGGAATCCAAAAGTAGAGGTATATATATATATATATATATATATATATATATATATATATATACATTATTACCTATACAGTGAGGACCAAAAGTCCGTCGCCTCCCCTGTAACTTCTTTATTCTACATATTACAAAAAAATGTTAAATACATAAGTTGTAGGGTTTCATTCGATCTCTTTAATGGTTTAAGTTTCATTCATACAGAGTGTCTCAAAAAAGCACGGTGACTTAGAAGTTAATTTTTTTAAATGGGACACCCTGTATTTCATTGCATTATTACATTCTACGTTGAATTCTGAACAAGTTTGATAAATGGTTTTCTATCAAAAAAGTTAATAGTTTTGGACTTATGAACACTTGTAAATAATTATTTCGACTCCTTTTGCGCCAGTTCACGAATAAATTAATGAGGTAGGCTATGCACGCTAGGCGCGTTCATTTTATCCATGACAACGAAAACAAAATCTTATCTGTTTTCGCCAAATGTCATTGACATTTTGTAGGTTTTCAAAACTTTGTTTCAAACGGTTTTCAATTTCTCTTGTTGATTAATATGGCTCGTTCAGTAGCAGACAAAGTTGAAGCCGTTATCATATTTGGTGAAGCTAACCGAAATTACCACGCTGCTATTCGCATTTTCAACGAACGGTTTCCAGAACGTCCGATGTGTCGAAAATATCTGCAGAAATTGGTGGCAAAATTTAACCAAACTGGCACCGTGAAAGATGCTCCGAGATCTGGGAGGCCGAAAATAATTACGGAAGATGTTGAAATTCAAGTACTAGCCGAAATGGTAAATAACCCACAACAATCAACTAAGCAAGTAGCTGAGACATGTGATGTTTCTAAAACATCAGTAAAGAGGGTTTTAAAACAAAATAAATTCCATCCTTACAAAATAAAAATTTTGCAGCAATTGGTTGAAGATGATCCAGACCGGCGACTTGAATTTTGCGAGACCATGGCAGAAAGAATTGTTGCAAATCGACTTTATTTGCAACACATCTGCTTTAGTGATGAAAGCACTTTTTACCTAAATGGAAATGTGAATACCCAGAATTGTAGATATTGGAGTGATGAGAATCCCCATGAATTCCGCGAGGGGCATACTCAATTTCCCCAGAAAATTAATGTTTGGGCTGGTATTTTAGGTAACCACATTGTAGGTCCCATATTCTTGGAAGAAAATTTAAATGGTCCCAGATACCTCCAAATGCTGCAAGACACAATAAGTCCCAGTATCGATGAGATCGTTGCGCAAAACCCACATGAATTTTACTTGGATGTAACATTTCAGCAAGATGGAGCGCCACCACACTATTTTCGGGAGGTGAGAAATTACTTAGATGAAAGGTATCCAGGTAGGTGGATTGGACGTCGAGGTACAACAGAGTGGCCAGCTCGCTCACCGGACCTCTCTCCGCTTGATTTCTTTCTCTGGGGCTATGTGAAATCCGTAGTTTTTAAGACAGTTTGTGGGTCGTTAGATGAACTTCGCCGTCGAATTATTGAAGTGTGTTCAGAAATAACACCTCAAACCTTGATTAATGTTAGGGAAGAGTTTACAACCCGACTATTTATGTGTCAAGAAATGCATGGTGGACATGTCGAACATCTTTTGAAATAGATAAAAACTCACCGTTTTTAGTTATAAATTAAAATATCTATTCAGTTTTTAATGCTTCTTGATCTGTATTTATGGACTACCTTATTTGTTAATAAAATGTTTCAACTTCATTTGTACTAGTTTTTCGTGAGATTCAACAACTCTAACAATTGTAAAATGGTACGACGAGGTAAGTTACACATGGTGCCATCAGCAGTTTGCAACATTGGATAGCTTTCAAAAAGTTAGGATAGGAAAGTGGAATACATTGTGATCCATTTGTTACGATTTTCTCATTGAACTGGCGCAAAAGTAGTCGAAATAATTATTTACAAGTGTTCATAAGTCCAAAACTATTAACTTTTTTGATAGAAAACCATTTATCAAACTTGTTCAGAATTCAACGTAGAATGTAATAATGCAATGAAATACAGGGTGTCCCATTTAAAAAAATTAACATCCAAGTCACCGTGCTTTTTTGAGACACTCTGTATGAATGAAACTTAAACCATTAAAGAGATCGAATGAAACCCTACAACTTATGTATTTAACATTTTTTTGTAATATGTAGAATAAAGAAGTTACAGGGGGGGCGACGGACTTTTGGTCCTCACTGTATGTATTCAATAATATAAATACAATAATATACTATTTTCTGTATACCACATGTAAATACAAATAATACATTAAAATGTAATTCGGTTCACTTACAGAATGATATTTTGAAAAGCATTTGTTTGTAATTTCTAAATAACTTATTGGTACGACTAAATAGAATGAAACATATCTTTATAGTTCCTATTCAATAATGGATCTGGTTCTCACACGCCATATGAAAACAATGCAAAAGCATTATTTGCGAGAATGTGAAAGGTTGTTGGAATACAAGATTTTATATTACACTCCACATGAAATGAAAACGGAAAAGTAATAGGTACTTTTGGTTTGTATTATTTATCATATTAGTAATTCTTTCAAACCCCCTTGCCACAACTCAATAGGGACATTAGTGTGAAATTATTGTCCAAGTCCAGATGCTGGATTTATACAGAAACGGAAGAAATTTATCGGTATATGCAATTCTCAAGGCATTTGCTTGAAACTTCATGTAGCCATCTGTCGACCAGTACAAAATATAACAAAAACACGCGATAGAGATTCAAGTATTCAACCGGACCATTGTTCCCCTTCCTATTTAAGTCTATCAATTCAGTATTCGCAGTCATGCTATTTAATATTTTATGCACTAGCTGGCGGTAAAGTACACTTTACCGCCCGGTTTAAAAGGCGTAAAATGACACTTTAGCGCCCGCGGGCCCATTATGGCTCGCGGGTCGAGCGCCCGCGGGCCCATTATGGCTCGCGGGTCGTAATGTTGGTAATGTTCAATTGCACATATTTACACATCAATTCATGAAAGACCTACCAGAAAATAATCAATTCAGTTCGAAAAGAATTACTCATTTAACAACATTTATTCGTAATATACATTTTTTAGGCCATAACCATAAGCCTAAATATTAAAGTTTCATATTAACAGTGCAGTTGGTATAGTTACTACTATTGAGGATGGGATGTTTCCTTTTTTCTTGAATATAATTATTCCTTATTAAAAGCTGCTTTACAGCATCCTCATCGCTATGAAGTAGATGGTTAGTTCAAATAATTATCTGGTATCGTCCGGCACCATCGCGGACGATTTTTTTAGCGATATTCAATTCATTTGAAATTGATTCTTCTATATATTATGTAAATTACACATCCCTCACTACTTTTGATTATTGAAGTTTAACATAACGTATGAAAAGTATTAACCCATTGAAATTCAAGTCAGTATTCGTGATTCGCGCTTAACCACTAGTGCATAACATTTTCTATGTATCACGTGCGTAAAATATATAATAATATAAACGTCTACTTTAGGCACTTGATACATTAACTGTAATTCAGTAAGCCCATAACGATTGAAAGTGGGGACAAACCATTGGTCCAGTTGAATACTTGAATCTCCATCGCGTGTATTTGTTATATTTTGTACTGGTCGACTGGCTACATGAAGCTTCAACCAAATGCATTGAGAATCGCTTATGCCTATAAATTTCTTCCGTTTCTGTATTTAAATGTTTGTATAGTTATGTATATTTATGAACAAGCTTTGTCAACAAGTACTTATGACAATAAAGCATATTTTGAATTGAATTGAAAAAACCCTATTTTTAGCCTGGATTCCAGTTTCACTATTTCTATTATTGTATTCATACATTACAAAATCGTAGAAAATACCCAAACACTAAAAGTATGTTAATTTCACTCGACGCCAACAAAATTAACATCCTCAGGAGCTTTAAGAAAGCTTAAACTTTACTGTGCAAATCATAAATTGATATTGCATACAGTTTAGTACAACGGCATCAGAGGTGTTGGAGCGGGACATTACACTTGTCCTTGGGTCAAGTTCATAATATCATCTATGATAATCATACCACTAGTTATATTATAGTCAACAATAAAGTATATTTTGATTGATATGTAAGCAAATATACATATAACTAATACAGTTTGAATGATTTGTTGTCGGACTGACTTTTGAATTATGAAGAATAAGCAGAATCACCAAAATATATACAAAAAAATGCTCAAAAGGCAACCAGAATGTTTCTACATATATCCAAAGAGAAATATAAGAAATAATACAAAGCCTTCCGAATATAACAATAAAAAAAATAGTAGTAGTTCCTGTTATAACAACTGGAGCGTAAGTAGCCTGTTACAATAACATGGTTGTTATGAATATGATTAGACATCTCGTATCCTAGGCTATATGATTCAATTATAAGGGCGTAAAATATAAACAAACTTATAAGATGTTCATTTCTGGAGGTAAAATATAATTGTATATTACGTAACAAGAGTTGTAAGTAACCCATCCCAGGTAGCACATCATATCGGCTGAATCTTGGTTCCATATTGGGCCAATATAGATATATTGTAAATGAAAAATCAATATTGGTCCAATATGGGTGAATATTCAAAAAACAATATTATATTAATAATATTGGTGGAATATTGGTTGAACTAGTTTTGAATGTAGATTATCACATGAAATATTGGGTCAATATTGGTTGAATAATTTCTACCAATATTGATAACACAATATTGGTTATATATTGTCTTCCACGTCTAGAATAAATATTGCAATCCAGATATTCCAGTCATATCGATTGTAGGGGAAAAAAAACTATATTGTATTTCCAAGTTTGATAGCATATTGGTTGAATATCATTTCCACTTTATTTGACAAATTATAATAACTCATATTGAGTCAATATTGGTTGAATGATATTTACCAATATCTATAAAACAATATTGTCTTCACATCGTTTTCAACATCTAGAATAAATATTGCAATCCCAATATTCCCCTCATATCGATTCAAGGAATAAAAACTATATTGTATCTCCAAGTGTAATTACACATTGGTTCAATATCATTTCGCCAATATTCAACAAATCTTATTAATTAATATTGGGTCAATATTGGTTCAATAATAGTTATCGATATCGTTAAAACAATATTGTCTTCATATTGTTTCCTACATCTAGATTGAGATGAAATTTGAATATTGGCCGAATATTCAATGAAACATATTTAAATTATTTCATGATCAAACCTGGATAAAAATCCGCTAGGTGGCTCTACATATAGAACGTCTTCTAAAACCTACGAAAGTTTATTAAATACTTCTCTTAACTTGTTTTCAAGACAGCTCACTCAGTGGTTAAAGCGATCAAAAGGCAGACTCTGGTGTCACCTTCATCAACTAAAAGACATTTAATAATTTACCAAGGTATATTGACGTCCTCCAATATAACCAAATGATATTGTACCAATATCGATAAATATTTTAAGGCCATTATTGCTTCAAAAATATTTCACCAAAACTATTTTTGGAATATTTAAACAATATTCGACCAATATCGCAAAATGTTCACATTTTACTTCTCGACAATATAACTTTTGAATATTGTGCCAATATTGTCAGAATATTGTATCAGCGATATTGTACCAATATCGCCAAATATTTTGAGGCCAATATTATTTGGGGAATATTTCGCCAATATTATTCAAGTAATATTGGACCTATATCGCCGAATGTTCACATTTTTTTTCTCGCCAATATTGCGTTTCAAATATTTCGCCAATATGTTCACAATATTGTACCAATATTTTACCAATATAAGTGTGCTACTTGGGATTACGCACGAAATGAAAAGTTTATTAATTTCATGAGTGCGTAATGGGCTTACAACTCGTGTAACGTACTATACTTTTTCTACGCCCATTCATTTTAACGTTATGCTTGTGCCGACAATCCATACATTTTTGATAGGTAATTTCGTACCTTTCTTTGGATTTTAGCGGTAACAAATTATGTGTCTACATTTAGGGGCATCACTCTTTCAATCCTATATATATCTCGCTAATGCTAAAAGTTTTTGTTTTTTAATTGACTAAATTTGTATAAATAGACCAAATAAAGTCTTACGTAAATAAAAATTTGATTGTAATTTAATTAAACCAAGAAGTTTAAGTTTCTTTTCAAAACGCACGTGTATGTTATGAGATCTCATTACGTTCATGTTATTGTTATATGTCATTTACAAGGAATGTTGACAGTGCGATTTTTGACTTTTACAGACATGGGCGTAGAAAAACAAACTAACAAGATGTTCATTTCATTTTGTTGCATTTTCCAAAGTTATTATTGGTTATTACTTTTCAATGTATAGGAATCATACTGCAGATCACAGAAAGACATACACATTTATTAATTAAAGGCATGAAATATGATATTCAAAAAGTGTTTATAAGCTAATTTTCTGAATGAACCAATGATACTCAATAGGCTGAAGGAGACAATGTTTTTTCATATATTGAATATTTTAGCAAGCAGTAATGTTAATATCTGTTTAATTATCTCATGGATTGTGTCATTATTATCTCTAGGACCACTGACGTTAGAACATGATCATTAATCAATATATGAGAAATTTAGAGAGGCAATAATATAACCTAACCTTATCTTATTCATGCTCAAGCTCTAGAATAGAAAATACTGAAATAGTAATGTAATTGAAAACAACAGACTTTGTCAAAGTAGGTATATACATGTATTTCTCAAATGTCAAACTGTTATTGTTTATTTATAAAAAAAAAACTGTAAATGCCACCCCTGTACTAACGCTATAGCTAAATCAACTTCACCCATACAAACTTTTAAACAGATATTGAAGTAATTTTGTACAACCTCTACCCTGTATGTACAAATGTTAAAATCTGACTAGGTTTTCATTGACAAATAAGTATTAAAACCAAATTACATTTTTTCAAGGAAGCAGGTACATCAAATAAAAAAATATATATTTTACATGGCACATTTGGAAGTTTACATTAACAATGATTTTGTTTTTGAAATGTCATTCACTGAAAACCTCAATTTCGTTAGTTCAGTAATACATTTTAGAAATTTTCATTTCACTACAAAAAAGGACATACCTCTTTTTTCACGCATACCGGGTGTCCGCAGAAGGTGGCGCCTCTATAACTTTTTTTTTTGAAGATAATTGAAAGAAATTCATAGATAAGTGACTTAACTTCATTCAACTTCCGGGTATCAATTTTTAAATGGTACACTTGGTATATTTGCACTTCTTTTGTCTCCATATGACATTATAAAAACGACCATGTAAGTATCACTGGTCACTGTTTGTAATATTTTTTTTTATTTTGAAATTACTTTTTTAATCTAGAGAGCTATGGATACGTTCAAATCACTAATATCCGCCCTAAAATTTTAGGAAAAATACAACTTTACTGTTTTCTGTCAAAATATGTAATATTTCTGATATGTGAAATTTAATTTTTAAATTGGTATAAACTGGCAACATGGTCGGGTTAGGAAAAGAGATCATTCTATTGCGATTAATTTGATACAACACATTATAAGGTCTCAAACAAACTTGGGTTAACAAACTTAAACATGTTACGTTAGATCTTTCTTTAAGATTTAAATGCATAGAGTTATATGTGACCAACACAACTGATAAAACAAAATCATTTCTCTAAAAACTCTAGTTATAATATCACCTTAGTCCTTTCCAAAAACTCATAACATAATTGAAAAAATTAAAAATTGTTTAAAATTGTTTTTTCCGTTAACCAGCTGTCGTCCCCTTACGAACGGCAGCCCTCAGAAGTCGAAACTTGTGCTAGCCAATGATTAACGAGGTCTTACCTTTTTACGTGCGATTCTAGCACTTTCTCGGGCCATCAGAAAAATGTCTACAGTCGCCATGGTTTGAACCATCGCCGACTGACAGCCAAAGTAATTGAAACAATGTTGCTTTAACCACTCGGCTACCAGGCCCCGTGTCTACTTAGATCTTGCATGATAGTTATTTATGTAATAAGGATCCTAATACCGTTCATATAATGGTAGTAGCGAATATTATCGGACCATGATGAAGTTCAAAAAGTCCCAGTACCATAATGAAACTCAAATGTAAAGTTTAATGGATAAATTATCATTATTATCATAGGATACACAATAAAACACTTTTTTTTGTCTATATTCCACGATAATTTTATATTTGTTGACTAGTTTCGGTCATTACACCATTTTCGAAAGATTACATCCAAATCTGAGTATTTATACCTAGGATATACCTTAATTAGTAGCAGTACCTATATCGATTCTCAGAATCAATACCAATGACAAATGAACATAACAAATAATTTGCTAAATTGGGTTATAGATTCAGGAGAGGGCTATTGTTTATATCGAGTGGTTCGTTAAGGATTATAGAATTAGGATTTTTCTTCGACTTGTTCATTTCCATAGATTCCAACAAATTCATCATTTTCCCTTTTTCGCATGTGTGGAGGATTTTTAAATTATCTTTATCTATTTTGTTTTTCGATTTACATCAATGATTTTTTATCCGAAATGACATGTTCATGGTACCTTACTTATATCAAAATTTTTACCAGTTTGACCTGTGTATAAGGCCTGGAATTCACCACATTCTAGTCGATATATACCAGATCTCTTCATTTTGCCTAATTTAGGTTTTATATTAAATAATCTGTTTCCTAAATTCCCATTGGTTGTGTAGGATGTTTGTAGATTGAATTTTGAAAGATAATTTTTAATATTCTCGGAGATTCTACCTGTATACTTGAAACTAACATATGCAGGTAGAATCTCCGAGAATATTAAAAATTATCTTTCAAAATTCAATCTGCAAACATATTATTTAATGCCAAACCTAACTTATACAAAATGAAGAGATCTGGTATATAACGACTAGAATGTGGTGAATGCCCCCCCATATTACAAGCCAAACTGGTAGAAATTTTGATATAAGGTACCATGAAAATGTAATTTCGGATAAAAAAAATCATTAATGTATGATCATCTTCAAAATTCGAAACATAAAATAGATAAAGATGAATTGTGAAAGGCTTTCGCGGCCATCGTCACTTACATGGTGGTTCTTCGGGTTGTAAGGCCGACGTATGTTTATAGAAGATCTCGACGTTTCTCCAACACGAGTGGTTAGCATTTTCAAGAGATATTTTCAAGTTTCTGATTTCTTAATTATATCGGAACCACGAAACGCTCCGTTAAAACAAGAATCAAAGAGCACAAGGCTTGCTGTCGGTTAGGGCACACACAGAAATCCGCTGTCGCAGAACATACTCTCAACAACGATAACCATAGAGTGAAATTTGAAGAAACCCAAGTCATCTCTTCAACATCTGCCTATTACCCAAGACTCTTCCGGGAAGCAATTGAAATTCAGAAACACCACAACTTCAACAGAACCGAAGAAGGACTACAATTGAACAAGGTTTGGCTTCCAGTTCTCAAAAATTCTCAATTAGCTCCCTACCCACAAAATAACGGTACGAACGATTCTATGATGTCAGCTAACGCTATGGACCAATCAGATGTAAGAACGTCAAATCACAGGTATAGAAACTTGAAAATATCTCTTGAAAATGCTAACCACTCGTGTTGGCGAAACGTCGAGATCTTCTATAAACATACGTCGGCCTTACAACCCGAAGAACCACCATGTAGATAAAGATAATTTAAAAATCCTCCACACATGCATAAATGATTAATTTGTTGGAATCTATGGAAATAAACAAGTCAAAGAAAAACCCCAATTCTATTATCCTCAACGTACAACTCGATTTAAACCTGAACCTATAACCCAATTCCCAAAACCTGCATTTATCAAATTATTTGTTATGTTCATGTATCATTGGTATTGATTCTGAGAATCGATATACTGCTACTAATCAAGGTAAATCCTAGGTATAGGCAATGTAGGTATAAATACTCAGTTTGGATGTAATCTAGTTAGTTTTGAAAATGGTGTAATGACCGAAACTAGTTAACAAATATAAAATTATCCTGGAAAATAGACAAAAAGTGTTTATTGTGTATCCTAAGTGAATATGAATTTCCACAAAATAAACAAGTCGTCAATCAAAGAAGTATTATTATCATGTTTTTCAACAATAATGTACACAATTACTTAATTCACTTTTGCAGAAGCGAGGACAAATGAGATGTCAACAAGTAAACTGTTTTCAAGACACCTCAATGATATTTTGTTTCATCAGTTTTTGTTTTTTATAAGTGTTTTAACGGAAGTGTGTTTGAAATCTATTAGTGTCAAATGAATCGCGAAAAATGCATTTTTTCCTAATCCGTCGAGCTACCATTTAGCCATTTCAAAAAGATTTAAAAATAAAATTTTATGTGGCAGAAACATTTTGAATAAAAACAGTAAAGTTGTATTTTTCCCAAAATTTTAGGAAAAATTAGTAATTTGATTAAGAAGAAGAAGTGACAAGTGACACATGATTGCATTCCGAATGTCATAAGGAGACAAAAGAAGTGAAAATATAACTGGTGTCCCATTTAAAAGCCGAAACTTTGTCACTTCCGGTGTAACCCGGACGTTGTAAGAAGCTGACACAAAATATGCAGTTTTATGTTATATACAGATCCTCCAAATTTTATTTCACCATCTGCAAAATAAGTAATTTATAGTGGTGAGCCATCTTCCTGTATATCAATTGTTTAAAAATAAAATAAGATTTGAATGGATCAAAATTATTCATTTGAAGGGCTCCGAGGAAAAACGACCATGGTCAATTTTTGTCAAAAATTCGATAGGCACAAGTGGCTGTCACAATTGTAAAAATAAAAGATATGCAGCATAAAGAATATGGTAGTTTTTATCGACAAATTAATAATAATAATACTCGCACATAAATACTCGAAGAGTGTACCCAAAGGCATAGCCTGTGCGGGTAGAGGACGGCTATTATTATTATTTGCCGCGGCGACTTACTGATTTTTGGAGGCGTATTCACTTTTCAGTTGCAGGAAAATCCGGAAAACCTACACCTAACTCGAAAAAATTTACTTTTCCGATTTGACGCGTTTCTCCCTGATCTGACGAAAACATTAATTGACTGGTGATTCTTTCTTTATTACAAAGTAGTTTTTGTGACTGGTAGATTTTCCTCAGCCTCCTTTTGTATGTTTCGAATTTATATTGCTTCCTCAAGTATTTTATCTGAAATATCATCAGAAGTTTCTTGTTATTGGCGAAGGAAAACTCAAATCACATCACGCGATTTAAATCACATCAAGGGATTTAAATCACATCAAGGGATTTAATTTTGTAGTTATCAAGGTTAAATGACCACAGGTAACTGAATCTAAGTGTTCAACATTATATATAATTTATACATACTTCAACAGACCAAGAACGGAAATATGGAAAAGAGCTTGATGCCGCTTCATAATGCATAGGTAGTAGTGGAAACTTTGATGTGGAACAAATCACTAAAATTGCATTTTCAGTAGCAAAACTAAATCGTTTCAAATCATGCACACACAATTGGGAACAGATCAATTGATTTCTATAATTTTTTGGTAACATTTTTTTAAGAGTTTTAGTAAGTAAATGAGGTTCAATGCACATCTTTTGTTTTTTTTTTGTTACTTCTGTCAACCGATTGCACCCCTACGCGCAACCCTCTTGTGTGAGCTAGGGAAGACGCGGCCCTTACCTTTCAACGTGTGATGCCATGTTAAAGTTACACTTCTGGTTACAACTGAGTAATGAGAAAACTAATCTCAATCTTTATTGAAAATTTTGTAAATAGGGCTGTAGGACCTAGGTCAATGGCCTATTGGATCAATGTAATTGGTTCAATAAAGTTCATTTATTATTATTGTAAATGCGCTCCAAAAGTGACTCTAATCTGCAAGTTTATTTCAAATATATCACAAAACATTTATCAAAATATTAAAATTAAATGGATTATTTTGAAAATGTTATGTTAAACTTCTAATACTACCTATTGTCATATTCGCTCATGATTTCAATAAAAAAATTTAAATTGTTCTCTTTTACTTGGTACTAATCTCATGATTTATGATTACTCAAAGTGACACTCGTTATATCTTTTACAATCATTTCGGCTACTTTCCATGCCATTTCTTCTTTCTTCCTGTTCTCCTCATCCAAGTCTAAACTTACAACTTTCTTGAGAACACTTCTCAACCTGAATTCTTTTCTATCAGGCTCGGGTTCATAATCTGTTTCATACTTTCCTAATTCGTCAACTGTTCCAAGAGATAATCTTTGAAATTTTTTGCGCTTCCAAAGTGAATCTGGATCGTACAGTTCCCTCGTATCTATGGTCATGCCTGCATTTCTTTCAAGTCTTTTGAAGTTGTTTTGAGGTACCTCAAATGCCAAGAAAGTGTATTGACTGAAACTTTTTTCACTGCTGCAGTCAGAAGGTGAATTTTTCCGTTCAATTTGTGTTGAATAACCACTGCATTGGACAGCATTTATTAATTCAGAAAGGTATTTGTAGAACAGCTGGGATGCTAAAAAGTTTTTCAAATGATTTGTCTCGATGAACCTTTCCACAATTTTCAGCGGTAGGTGGAAACAATCCAATATCAAACCATTTTCACCACAAATATTTTGTTCAACTGCAAATCTCACTTTGTCACTAAATCCTAACGGAGAAAGAGCTTGAAGTGAGAAATATTTGTCGTACAAAACTACAGCATCATTTTGTGCTTCTAATGGATCCAAAAATTCCTTTTGGTCATGCATTTGTTGTTGAAGGTTTGATGCAGCTATCCAAAATTCTAGTAAACTTCGTTGATTTTCTTGTTCCAAAAATTCCATGAAATAGAATATAGCCGTTTCATTATATAAAATATCATCTAACTTAACATTTCCACTTGTTAATACATCAATTTGATGCTTGCAAAAATAATCTGTCCCTAAAAATGCAGAGAAATATTCAGTTTCCATTACATTGTATACAAAATTTTGAACTGAATCAAAGCAATTTCCCAAAAGAACTTTGTCAGTATTACAAATATTTTCCATAATTTCTTTCCTCATTTCATCTGAACATTTTATATTACATTGTGCCTCTTGTGCTATATACTTTTTGAATATCAACAAAGCATTATTTACTAAACTCTGTACAACCTTTTTGTCCTCGACAAGTGAATCGTCACTCACACTTTTAAACTTAACACTACTATCACTTGAGTCTTTATCACAAATGCTGTCATGAGGTGTCCTAACCTCTGATAATGTATTCGTTGAATAGTCACACAGACTGTTGGAGTCTGCCGTATATGAATCACAATCAGTACTAACAGATAAACTATCATGCTCTGTGTGACTATTTGAAACAGGCAGATTTGGATGTTTTTTCACTATTAGGTCATAGGAATGCAGGTCATTTTTAAAGCTATCTATATCCATCCAGCAGAGAATATATGGTGAAGCTTTTCTGGACTCCATATATTGAATGAAGTATCCTAGAGCACTTTTATCTGAAATCATTTCCTGGAGTGATTTCGACAATCTAGAATATTCCTTAGTCGCCTCGAATTCTTCTAAAAATGGAAATAACTAAAATGGATGTGTGAACTTTAATGGGGTTCTTACCAATATCGAAAAGGCCCTCATCGTCAAAAGATGCAAGCGGGAGCAAATCTTTTGCAAGTATATGAGGAGAAATGGCCTGTGGAGAGTTGTATTTGTTTGACGTCTCATAGTGTGTTGTACGAATTTTTTCGTGGCCTAAAAATATTTCATTTTAATAATTAACCTTAAAATATGATGCGTAAATACCATTTTTAGTAGATTTTTTCCAAAATTGGTACATGTCAATTACAGCTATCTACTCATCGAATGTTGTTATTTCAATATATTGCAAAATCAAATGTTGACATTCCAAAATTAAAAACATTTCCATTAAAAATCGCTTTTCTCCAATTTTCAAGAAATCTCAAATTTGTAGACAGTTGACATGTAAATATTTGTCAACTTTGTTCACGTTAAGGCTCATTCATACTCTTGCGAATATACGCAATTTTTTGCGATTCCTCTCATACGGCCAAAAAATTCGGTGAGTGATGAGTAATCTGGTAATTTGCATAGAAATATATATTATATACTTATTCTAGAATACTAATCTCATATGTCAAAAGTGTTGTAAAAAGTTCAGGTTAGTCCAAAATGCGCATGTGTGTCATTAGTGTTTTTCGTAACAGGCCCGGTTTTAGTAAAATATTATGGTACTGGTGAAGACTAACAAACGTTGTTAATACTGAATCTCGGGGAATAAGGTATTGGAAAACTCAGTCTACTTATACCTGCTATTTAGCCAATTTGAATACATCTTATCACATATTTATGATTCCAAATATTCAGCAAAGGCCATCAGAAAGTAGAGTACCTACTGTTATTATTATTATTTATAGCTCTGCAACAACTCGTTAATTTTTGGTATCTCAATCACTTTTCAGCTGTAGATAAACTCAACAAAAAACTACGGAACCACCCCAAGTAGTCGGTGCAAATTTCAAGCAGGCACTAGATTGGAAAATAAATTGAAAGTACAAGAAACTATGAAAATTGATTTCAGCCAATATTATGAATAATTTCAACTCAAATTTGTATTTATAAAATTGGATGGGTCTATATTATATAGAAGCTCAAGGTTTTCTTTTTACAGAACGATTCATATCAAAATATGTAACTGCATTTAATTTTGATTAAAATAATTTGAAGAGATTAACATGGTATTTCTACGATTATTTCTGGTTGTGTTCCCTTAGTACAATTTCCATAATGGGGTTTTATGAAAAAGTGAGACCAGAAGCATTTTTCTTATCAGCAGCAGAAAAGCACTCCCATTTTGACATTAAATTCTTTGAGGAGTCTCGATTAAGTTTAGTACTTTTTAAAGGAATCAAGAATAGTCAGAACTTAATATAATACTTGAAATTTGTTTGCAAAAACTTGTATCTCTCGCTGTGCTTACTCAGACACAGTGTTGGTACGGCATTGGGTTTCAAATGATTTTATTGCCTTTTTTACATAAACCTTCATGAGGAAAATGTCTGCCACAAATTACAATTTTCTCACTCAAATGTTCTGCATTGGGGTCTCTTCCTAAAACTATTAACCAGAATCATGTGTCAAGCTATAATAATAATAAGCTATATTTTGTTTTGCTATTTTGAGAAAAGCATGTAGGTTCATAAAAATGTTATTATCTACCAAAAATAATTTATTTCAGGTATATTTCCTTTATTTCCACACTACATTAAACAGCTAGTTCATTTTTTATCTGTAAGAAGAAACGGTTTTATTAGAAAATATCTTAAAGGAACAAGATTGATGCAAATTCACGAATTATGAAGAATCAACGACAACAAATACTACACAAAATGACAAGAAGAAATCTGAAATTTTAAAAACCGTCTCTGATCTCTGTCAAGAGTGACAGACCTTAGGCTGAATTCCCACAGATCCGACGTCCGATGATACGATGGTACGAAAATGTTCTGATTGGTTGGAAAAATGTCCTGATTAGTTGATTTGTTGTCACACCTACCAATTCAACCAATCAGAACATTTTCGTACCATCGGATCATCGGACATCGGATCTGTGGGAATCCAGCCTTAGTGACAAAGTCTTCGTGTTGATGAAAAAGCGGGGTGCAATTACGAACACTCGATCCGTAGTAAGTTTGACATATATGTCAGATTTTATCAATTATAAAAACGAATACAATTCAAAATATATTGCAACTTGAGTCGATATCAATGGTCTATATGGTAGATATAATTCCATTCTATCTCTATTCAAAGACATTTCATAATTTCGACTTCGTTTCGAATCGGGAACAACCATCGTTCTAGCCTACGTATCGTGACAGCTCTCTTATCGAGTGTTCATAATCCCACCCCTGCTGTTGCACAGTCATTATATATACAGTAGGATAGGGTCACAGACCTCATACTTCTTTTATGAGATCTGTGAATAGGGTACATTATTGTATTAATAAGTTTATTCCGCGCCTTAAATTCAGAGGAATCTATCTCTAAAGGTTATTTCGGTTTAAAAAGGTCTTGAAGGCGCTGACAAATTTCTCTCTTTCAAATGACATGGGTTTTATTGCCTCATGACGCAAAACTCTGAATTGGAACACCAAATGATTTTCAAACTTGGCAACGATCCATCCAAACTACACTGATGATGAGCATGCGCACAATCGTAAACGGGTAACATACGCGGCATGCTTTTCGCCGAGAAAATTGGCGGGATTAGCATTCTAGAGTAGAGTAAGTATATAATATATATTTCTATGGTAATTTGTCGGTAATGTAGTGATATTTAACCACAAATGCTGAGAAATGACATGAGTCATTGCAATTTTTTCGCCGGATGAGTCGAATCGCAAAAAAATTGCGAATATTCGCAAAGGTAAGAACGAGCTTTTAAAAGGTTTGTTAATTTGTGTCAGCAAAGTCTTGTTCGTTCATCATACCCTCGCGAATTTCGCAATTTTTCTGCGAATGAAATGGCTGCCAGCCATGCCCAAGGAGACTAAACGTTATTTGACTAAGGGAGTCTAATCCCCATAAGACTAAGGGGGCACTGATAGAAAGAGATGAAAGAACGTTTGTGACGAAATGTGACGTCATGGGACATGGGTGCCATTCTCCATAGACAGTGACGTACTAGTTCTTGGTATATGAGAGTTACATGTGACAGTTTTGTTTCTTGGTTCGAGTTCGACTCTGTACTCATGTCCAAGTACGTCACTATGACGCATCGATGCTACAAGATTATGATTGGCTAGAGCTTATTAAACCCTCCTGTTAGTTTAGTCTCTTTGGTAAAACCCCGTATTTTGATAGAAGCAAGTCAGCAGCATATTGAATACACAGAACTCGTACTTATATCTTATGACATAAGTATGAGTTCTGTGATTGAATATTGAAAGTGTGTCGTTACAAATGTCAGTTTTTGACAAGAATGACATTTGTGACGTCATCACTTCAAAATGTGTTTATTTTATTTTTAAGGGCAAACATGGCAAAATATACAAAAGGGGATGTGTCTATAATCCCGAACGCGGGAAATTATTAGGTGTGGTATTTACTATACAATAAAATGCACGGCAAAAGCACTCCGACCAATGCTAGGTTATTAACAATTTTGGATGAATAGTCGTTAAATCGCTACCAATAGACGAGGAAAGGGATGACGTCACAAATGTCATTCTTGTCAAAAACTGATTCCAACCAAGCCTCCGTCGAATTTAAATCAGCTTGTCTGAAATTGTTTCCGTTGTTTTTCAACTTCTTTTGCCTGAGAAAACAAAATTCAAACAACCAAACACAAACTAATAAGCAAAACAACAAATCATCAACAGAGAATGTCACCTAAAATTCTTTGTTTGGAATCAGTTTTTGACAAGAATGACATTTGTGACGACACACTTTCCTCGTCTATTTTGAATGGTTATTCTGTCTACGTAAGGTTAGTCAGGTTAGGTTGGCTAGTAAATCACGCATCAGTTTGCCTTCTTGTATGTCATTTAAGCTCACCGCCATAACAGTGACCAATCACAGAGCGTGCCGTGCCGTGCAATTTATTATCGTTTGTGTTCATTAGTATGAAACGAAACGGGGGGAGCGTATATTAACTTTTTTTTTCTGCGAAAGAAAGGGAAATTATTCCCATTCAGCCTAATCAGATATGTTACTTTGCAAATTTGTACATTTCGATGAAAAATACGTAGATTCTGAGGCTGAAGTTCGTTGATTTTCAGGATAGGCCGAAAGTACGAAGATTTACGTAAAAATACGTAGAGTTGGCAACGCTGTTCAGAAGGGCAGTTAATAATGGCTTGATGAAGGTTGATTTAGAACAGTTGTTCAAATAGGTCGATGAAATTAAAAAAATATTTTTTTCTTGTTTTAAGCTGAAATATAGATATCGGGAAATACGATTGAAAGATGAAGGGGAATAAACTTGCAACGGCTTCTCATATTGCATAAAATAGTCTACAGACTCTAAAATAAATATAAATTTTCCATACCAGTGAGATTTTTGAGTAAATAGTAATATACGTTACAAGTCCAGAAAATACTGTTTTTTTGGACGAGTAGACCAAATTCTAAGAAGAGCGTCAGCGAGTCCTGGAAGTCTGCGAGTCCAAAAAAAACTTTTCGGAGACGAAGAGAGGTCGACTTTCACCCATCTGTTAACCGGATGAAACCTACTTTTTATGAAGTTAAATAAATAGACGAATACGCCTAAAATGGGCTGCCTATCAAAAGTTGGTCATGACTATATACCGGGAGTTACAAAGATATGCACCATATGGAAACTTTTTTATTATCGATTTGTCAGAAAATTTTATTCCTCGTAAAAATTGGCGCATTACGGAATACTTGTATACGAGTTATTAAAATTCTAAATTTCCAAACGGTGTACAGGGGGGAACAAAAATAGAATTTCCAAATTTGAATAATTCGAACATTTTAGTTCTTATTTGTATTATATATTGAAATTTGAACAGAAGATAGGTACCAACAGAAACATTATAATTCTTATTTATATTAATATTTATATTAAAATTCGAGCACTTCCCGGCCTAGTCCGGGAAGTACGTACTTCCCGGACTAGGCCAGGAAGTGCTACTTTCCCAAAGAAAAAGTTGCCAAAAAAATCTTACCCGCAC
Organism: Chrysolina oricalcia; assembly: GCA_944452925.2. Taxonomy (NCBI): domain Eukaryota; kingdom Metazoa; phylum Arthropoda; class Insecta; order Coleoptera; family Chrysomelidae; genus Chrysolina; species Chrysolina oricalcia. Next base: position 10,033,568 of record OX101816.2, read on the forward strand.
GAGGTGCGGGAAAGTGTAACTTTACGCACACGCAAATGTGTGCGGAAAAGAACTACTTTACGCACGCTCGTCGGATTTTTTTAAAACGAAATCCGAAGAAATTTAAATGGTTGCGAAGAAAATTGAATTCTCTTTTCAACGATGTGTCACTCGACCCTCTATGCCATTTAAATCACAATATTGTATTTCAAAAAGTAGCAACGGTGATACCATTCAAAATGTTTAAATGTTGATTATTTAACTCTGTAATGAAAACTTTTTTTGTTTTGGGTCTATATTGTCTATTCATAGGATGAAAATCATAGACTGAGATGGATAGAGTCCTGTGGTAAAATGTTGGTCATTGGAACATACGTCTGCTCCAGACATTTTTCACCAGAACATGTTGGCCGTAAAAGATTGAGGAAAGGAACACTGCCTTCTTTATTGTTAGTACATTTGCTTGCAAGAATTCATCCTAATTTCTTCTAACACAACGACGATATTATCTGTAAGATACTGAATAATGTCAATTGTCAAAAGCAAAATATACTTTATTGTTAGAAGTCTTACACAAATGAATATTCTCAAAAATCGCGTTAACTATTTTTCATTAAAATGTGCTTAGTTCATATCCTTCAACAGCTAGGGAAAACTACAATTGTAAATGAACAGGATAAAACGAATTGTAAGAACAACATGTTGATTTGACTATCAGGATTTCAATGTGAGAAAATTTAAAATTCAATCTTTCCAGAAAGTCTTTTTTTCAAGAGGGACATTTTGTGGGCTGGTTTTCGATTGAATTATAACAACCCTCTGGAGGGGACAGAAAATGTGATATCTCATTTTAAAGGTCGTTCAACTAACTTTTCAAAAGTACCACATACTTGACATTTCTTGTCAGTAATTTTGGAGAAATCAAAACCGTGAAGATATTTAAGTATCAAGTGTTTTGCGAAAAAGAAAGAAATATATGATAATAGGTAATTTTAACTTATTATATTTTCGAAATGTTGTTCATTATTTGATAAACATTGATAAAGTCTGCTCTTAAACTCCTCTCTAACATTCTGGCAGTTGTTATTCGTCTCTTCAAATCTTCCAAAGGAAGAAATCTAGGGGCAATGAGTTAGGTGATCGTGGAAGCGATTAAACATATATTGTTGCCGTTCTTCTTGCGCATCTTTGACATTCCCCATAACTTCAGTTCTTTGTTAAAGTGTAAACACCATTTTTTGAAATAATTTAATAAACGCACAACCTTCAACTCACAAAACTAATTTTACATAATGTAATTTTGGCAAAAAGAAATGGTTTCAAGAATGAAAATAGCTAACATCTCGGAAAAAAATTTGACAGTTTTTTTTGCTCGCAATACACAATTTACTATTGAAACTATTCAACTATATTAACTAAAAATTATGCTTCTTTATCATTCTGTCGGATATTAGAAGAAAAAATACTTTAAAAATTTACCAGATTTCTTGCGAACTGCTAACAAGAAAGGTCAAGTATGTGGTATTTTTGAAAAAGTAGTTGAATAACCTTCAAAATGAAGGATCACTCCATCCTCCTTTTCAATTACAATTTTAGGGGTTGTATCAACCCCCGCTAGTGAGTTGATGTAATTTAATTGACAATCAGCCTACATAATGCCCCGCTTGAAAATAGGTTTAATGTGTCTTTGCATATTTTTATATTTTCTGTATAAAATAAATAAAGAAAGAATAAATCAAACAAACCAAAAGTGTTTGCATAGAGATTAATGTTTAATAAAGACCTTAGTTCTATCACGAAATATAGTGGTAACATTAGGCCATATAATTCTTCTTAGAGATAAAAATCATATTTGGATTTTAGTGGAAAATTGTTTTCATTCACCGAAAACGACATAAGATGTTAGCTGATTTTATTGAAAATATGAACAGGATGTTCATTAAGTCAGTTGTGTTATTGCTATTATCGTTATTTATACAATTTTTGACTTGCAGTCCCTCCAAAGCCGTTACCACAGCTGTTCCTGATGTGACCCATGACGTCCCAACAAATTTAAGTTGTGATTTTGATGAAGAATACTGCCATACACTATTCCACCTCATCATGTCAGGAAAAATTTTGCTCAGGCTTCCTCCTAACTGGGGGTTACATAAATTAAAGAAATATATTCTGTTATCAAAAGTGATTACAGATGATAGTGGGAGTTTTCAAATAGACCGTTTCGTGTCTATTACGGAAAGCGTCATAGAAGCAAGAATTCATGATAAAATCGTAAAATTTGAGGATACAGTAAGAACTGATGTAGATTTATTACAAGAATTCATCAATGAGGTGAATACTCATAATGTATGTGAAGGCAATAATAATTCTTGCTCTGTTTTACTTGATGCAAACTTGAGTTTATGCAAGTCATGTAAAATATAAACATCCCTAGAATATGGAAGACAGTTCCTATTAATATATAGAAGAAAACAGAGAAACTGTTTTTGGCAAATATTATACTAAATTTGAACAAAACAAAAAATACACCTCTAAATAAAGAATGTTGTTGCGCAGGAAAATGCAGAAGGAGAGGTAGCAGAGATACACTTTGGATTGAGTGTATCCTTGTATTTTAATGCCAATTAAAAGTGCAGTAATTTGTCCAGGTAATTTTTTGTTTTAACTCATAAATACCTAATAAATAAAGTGAACGTTTTTTTTTATTATCATCTCGAAGGAGCATATATCATTTTCTGGATGTAGAAATAATAATAATCTATTGTAAGTGAAAATAAAGTTCATATTTATGAGTTGTTACTGCTTCTAGTACTGGTTATACCGGATGTTAAAGGAACGCAGCTCGCCTCTATAACTTTTTTTTTTAAATGATGGAAAGAAATTTGGAAGACATAAATATTCATTTTTTGATGTGTGATTCAGCTTCATGCAACTACCGATTTCATCGTAAGTGCCATAAACTTTCGATTTTTACATGGACACCTGTTCACTTTTCACGTCCGTCTCGATATGACATTCAAAATTCAACCATGTATCACTTATCACTTTTTGTAACCATGCGATAACATATACTGCCGAAACGTCGTGACTCAAATTCAGAAAATTAATTTTTCTAGGTAATGGAAGTCCAGAAACTACCCACTTTCAAACAAACAGTAAGACCGTTACAGACAAGAATCTGCGGATTTCCAGAATTTTCACTCTTGATTTTTTTTTAAGTTGTATTTTTCCCAAAATGACAGGAATGAAATTAGTGATTTGAACATATCCAAATTAAAAAAATTAAATTCAAGATAATGTAACGAACTGCAGCCGGATCTGTCGCTGCACCGACGTTCCGTAAACAACGATGATATCACCGCACTCACGTATGCGGAATGCCGAACCATCTATAAGCGAGCAGTCGAACAGCAAGCGACCTCTCTCGGCCCCTCTCGTATTTTCTAGAGGGCCGCGAATATTCGAGAGAAGAAATCTACTTGGATATAAATAGACAGCCATTATCAAAAGTATGTGAATACTACAAGATATCTAGGATACTTCTTATATAGCAATCTGTATCAATAGCATGCAAATAATTTACCTGTCATAAGGTAATTATTCTTTGACGTGGGGTATCTCAGGTCATCAATCTCAATGGATGGGATAAATTACTTGCTACGAAATGATGCTTCATCCATTTTGGACCTTATTACCGGTATATCAATCTTAATTATGGTCTGTTATCTTGATAGTTGGCTCTTGTTGACTGATCAGGGGTTTCCACAAATTCCGAAGTTTTTTTACAAAACGTAGCTTTAATTAAATGTTTACTACTACGGTATTTAGATTCGTATATAGCTGACATTTTGGGTTTGTCCTGTATATTAGTTAAGTCTAAGGAAATTCGTTCTCCATTATACGGGGTCGTTCAATATTTGTGATTTTACCATTAGATGCAAAAATGAAAAGAGTGCATTTTTTCAAATAGAACACGCTGTATATGATCGAATATCCTGAAAAACAAATAAAGTTAATTTCAAATGATATCACGTTCCTATACCTAAATTGTCAGGTTTCCGAAATAAAAGAAAGTTTATATAAAAATTGGATTATTTTGCCATATTTTTATTAGGTATCTAAAGGCGTGTTCCGTTTCATGCATTGAGGACATAATGCGCATATGACCGTTCCGTTTCCTATATTAGGAACGCATTGACACGCCCACTTTTATATTCCCCTCTTTGGCCTTGAGACATCGAAAGTGCATGAACTACTGCCCGTTCGTCTAGCAGCGATGAATGCGATCCAAATTAGATCTGTCAAACTCAAAAGTCACGTTCAAACAGAAACGTCAGAAACCGAATTAAAAGTTTAAATTTGATATTTGATGAAGTGTCGAGTATCGTGCATTATCACATTTACCTGATTTACCGTACAATGGAAGAAAAAATCGTCATTTCATTCAACATCATATCGTTGGTCTCATGCCAAAACCAAAAATGTGCAATTTGTCATTTCGAATGAGAAGAGTTTTAAGAATATTCGTTCTTATTGCTTTGAAAACCTAGGTAAGTTTTCACATTCGCGAATTCACTCTCGTTCACAGTAGACAACCTGATAGCACTTTCGTGAGTTTGGCATTGAAAATTTTGGTAGAAAATTAGTATTTTACATATTGAAGTCAGAACCCTGGAGTTAGCATATTCGCGGTTTTGGCGTGGGACAGACGATATTATCCTCATAACTATCACTTGTATCAGAATCTGAGCTACTCTCATTTTCACAAAGCTCGCCTCCTACTCTTGCCATTAACACTTTCGTTCTACCCATATTAATTTATTTACCAGATTAACAGATTTGTTTTTGTTACATAAGAATTTGGTTGACTGATAAAGTGATAAATGTCAACATCTGCGGGAAACGGCATGCACCATGCAAGCAAAAATCGTTCCGATTCAACCCACCAACGTCAATGTTAGTTGAAACGGAACGCTTGATTATTTCTGCAACAGTGATGCGATGAATGCATGAAACGGAACACGCTTTAAGTGTCATAGAACATATCATAAAATTCGACAATAATAAAACAATAAAAAAACGTTTTTTCTTCAGAAAATTGACGCGGGAATTCTTTAAGTTATTTTGTTTTTTGAGATATGCATCAATTAGTATGAAAAGTGAAAGTTTAATCAAAAACGGTTTAGTATCTACATCGTCATTTGAAGAAATCTGAAAAAAAAGTGTTTATCACTGTAACACCGAATCATTATCTATAGAAAACCACCCAAGAGTTCGATAAAGTAAACAATAATAAACGAGTTTTCAAAAATCTGTCTAATTATTTCCAATTTATTCTCACTTTTTTGTGATATGAGAGATATGAGAAATCTAAATGTATGATTTTCAGTATTGTTTGTTGCACTTTACATTATGTAAGATGATTTGCTAGTATTTGAGCTGATTTTAGTTATACGCTACTGACCTCTGAAGTCTCTCACTTTGATAAAATCCTTGTTTTTCATAACTACGTATTCAACTAGTTAATTTGGAATTTCTATTCAAATTATTGATTTATTAAATTAAATATTCCTGTTAAAGGTTTCCTCAAACTAAAGGCTGGAACACGGGAGCGGGACCGCAGGAGCGGGAACGGAAAATGGGAACAGTGCACGTTGCAAACCAAATATAATTCGCTGCTTGCCTGCACGAATAATCGCACCGGTATGAATGTTTATATCCCACTATAGAATTTATGGTGGATTTATGCAGCAATCATAAGTCATAAGTCTTAAGTCATAAGGAAGAATATTCGTCAATGATTGGTTGGTCCGTATATTCCCACCATTAGTCTCGCGTTCATCCCGTTCCCGCGTTGGTTTGAGGAAACCTTTAACACTATGTTGCACTAAACCATAAACGGTGGATGTATGACACTGTGAGTCCATAAATAGGCACTTTAAAATACTTGCACAGAATACCTAGGTCTTTATTCTGTGGTACGAATCCGAGTCCGATATCAAGAAGAAAAACGTCATTAATAAGTTAATAATTAAATGAAAATTCTTAACATTTATTTATAAAAAATTTACATTAATTTACATAAATTTAACATTTATTTACAAAACTAACGTTAAAACTCTGTATGTATGTTTATTACAGAGAAAATTTCAAGCTGCCATCATGATCTTTAACGCAGTCATCGTTCTCTGTGTTTCTGGAGTTTATTCTGGCTACCGCTACACCTTGGCCAAATGCAGGATGGACTGGTACATATTTGATGACAGTTGCGTAAATTGAATATCTGCTTTTGTGTTGGGCTATCTGGAGACACTCTGTATCCTCTTTTGTTGAAAAGCAGTAAGCAGATATACACAGTTCGTCGGACCTCATTTAGCAGTTTTCATCCAGTTAATTTTAAGTCTTTAGGTTATGTTCCCACCGAATCCACCGAATCCGTAGCGCCAGAATAATAATTTTTATTTTGTTACTTTGTTATTTTTGTGTTAATGTGTTAATAAATTATTTGATTTTTCTTAGTTATTTTTATTGTTATAGTCGCCTAGCAACGCGCGTCGCGTTTTAGGAGTCAAAAGCTTTGTATGTATCTAGTAATAATAATAATAATAGCGTCTTTATTCGTTCAAACTAAATGTGGGTAACAACTTCTCAAACGTGTTGGTGACTTTCGGGTACAGCCGTTCTTCTACGAAACTATCAAAAAAATATAGTTATGACAGAAGTGGTTCTCGAAACAAAAAAATGTTTTTCTACGACAGTGCGTAAACTAAGGTGATACTTTTTCGCACAAGTGCGTAAAAAAATCACCTGTGCGTAAAATCATTAACTGTGCATAAAGAAATTTTTACACACTGTTCATACATTTATGTATTTTTGAAAAATACAGTATTTTGCGTCAAATATAACTCGGAAGTCTTTATTTGATAATACGACGACAATTCATATAATTAAACATTCAAATTAATGATATAATTGCTACAATTTGGCAATATAATAACTGTCGAAGAAAAAACTTTGTATGAAACACTTTCGTAAAGGGCTTTTTGTACTCGCGTGTTTGTTGAACTCGGCTTCGCCTCATTCAACAAACTTCACACTCATACAAAAAAGTCCCACTTTACGAACTTGTATCATAAATATAGCTATTATACATATCGCACATGTACTTCAAAAGTGACACAACTCGAAATAGTTAATTTTTCAGAAACCGCAGAAAACTGTCGTCTCTAATATGATAATGATTTCACAGATTTAGAGTATTGAAGATAACTTTAAATCAAAAAGAGTTCTCTTTGAAGCTAATTCAATACATTATTGAGGCATGGGTGGAAGAGTGTTAATCGGACATTTTCATTATTTCAACTCAAAATCTCAGTTTTTTGACTTGTGTCACTTTTGAATAACGTGCGATATATAATGTTAAAAGCTATAAGATTGAACTACAATTGTGATAAAGAAATAAAACGATTCTCAATCTCTCCAGTTCATGCAAATACAGCGCAATGCAGCGACAGTGCAACTCAATCAATCAAAATATACTTTATTGTCCGAAGAACAGGATTCTTGTTGACAAATCGTATAAATGTATGAATAAAATAAAGTAAATATAAAGATATAAACAATTTAGACAGTACAAAGTTCCTTAATTCATATCTAAGATTTTTCAATCCTATTGTGTTACTGGTGTACTAGTTACTTTAGCAATAAATCCAGCAATTTTTTAATCAGAGGTCCTGCCACTACCATATTTCGTCAAAGCGTTCGTGATAGAGAATAATGGAAGATTCCATCGGCAGAAAAAATTACCGATCGTTGGGCACAGCAACTTTTTTATTAGATGTCCTGCCAACATCATATTTTGTCCGAGCGTTCATGATTCAGAATAATGAAAGATTCCATCGACAGAAAAAAATTACCTCAATCAGGAACGCTCTGACGAAATATGATAGTGGCAGAGGACATCTAATACAAAAGTTGCTGAGCCCAACTCTCCCCCAACGGCCGGTAATTTTTTTTGCCGATGAAATATTTCAGTATTCTCAATCATGAACGCTCTGACGAAATGTGATGGTGGCAGAACATCTAATAAAAAAGTTGCTGAGCCCAACTGTCCCCCAATACTCGGTAATTTTTTTCTGTCGATAGAATCTCTCATTATTTTGAATCATAAACGCTCTGACGAAATATGATAGTGACAGGACATCTAATAAAAATGCTGCTGAGCCCAACTCTCTCCCAACCGTCGGTAATTTTTTTTGCCGATGAAATATTTCAGTATTCTCAATCATGAACGGTCTGACGGAAAATGTTAGCGGCCGAACCTCTAATAAAAAAATTGCAGAGCCCAACGCTCGGTAATTTTTTTCTGTCGATGAAATCTTCTATTATTCTCAATCATGAACGCTCTGACGAAATATGTAATAAAAAAGTTGCTGAGCCCAACTCTCCCCCAACGCTCAGTTATTGTTTTTGTCGATGGAATCTTTCATTATTCCCAATCATGAAGGGTCTAACGAAATATGATGGTGGTAGGTCATTTAATAAAAAAGTTGATGAGCCCAACTCTCCCCAACGCTTGGTAATTTTTTTCTGTCGGTGGAATCTTCTATTATTCTCAATCAGGAACGCTCTGACGAAATATGATAGTGGCAGAGGACATCTAATAAAAAAGTTGCTGAGCCAAACTCCCCCCCAACGGTCATTAATTTTTTTTTGCCTATGAAATATTTCAGTATTCTCAATCATGAACGCTCTGACGAAATATGATGGTGGCAGAACATCTAATAAAAAAGTTGCTGAGCCCAACTGTCCCCCAATACTCGGTAATTTTTTTCTGTCGATGAAATCTCTCATTATTTTGAATCATAAACGCTCTGACGAAATATGATGGTGACAGAACATCTAATAAAAATGCTGCTGAGCCCAACTCTCCCCCAACCGTCGGTAATTTTTTTGCCGATGAAATATTTCAGTATTCTCATCATGAACGGTCTGACGGAAAATGTTAGCGGCCGAACCTCTAATAAAAAAATTGCAGAGCCCAACGCTCCGTAATTTTTTTCTGTCGATGAAATCTTCTATTATTCTCAATCATGAACGCTCTGACGAAATATGATAGTGGCAGTACATATGTAATAAAAAAGTTGCTGAGCCCAACTCTCCCCCAACGCTCAGTTATTTTTTCTGTCGATGGAATCTTTCATTATTCTCAATCATGAAGGGTCTGACGAAATATGATGGTGGCAGGTCATTTAATAAAAAAGTTGATGAGCCCAAATCTCCCCAACGCTCGGTAATTTTTTTCTGTCGCTGAAATTTTCCATTGTTCTCAATCATGAACGCTCTGACGAAATATGATGGTGACAGGAAATCTAATAAAAAAGTTGCTGAACCCAACTCTTCCCCAATGCTTGGTAATTTTTTTCTGTCAATGAAATTTTCCATTGTTCTCAATCATGAACGCTTTGACGAAATATATGATGGTGACAGGACATCTAATAAAAAAGTTTCTGAGCCCAACTCTCCCCCAACGCTCGGTAATTTTTTTCTGTCGATGTTATTTTCCATTGTTCTCAATCATGAACGCTCTGGCGAAATATGATGGTGGCAGAACATCTACTAAAAAAGTTGCTGAACCCAACTTTCCCCCAACGCTTGGTGATTTTTCTATCGATGGAATCTCTCATTATTGTCAATCATAAATGTTTTGACGAAATATGGTGCCTCTAATAAAAAAGTTGCCGAGCCCTACTCTTCCCCAACGCTCGGTAATTTTTTTCTGTCGATGGAATCTCTCATTATTCTGAATCATGAACGCTCTGACGAAATATGATGGTGGCAGGACATCTAATAAAAAATTGCTGGATTTATTGCCAGTAACTGGGGTTGCGTAAAATGATATTACCCGGTGTGTAGAAGTTTCAAAGTTTATGTAATATGACTACTCATAATCCAAGGCTTAACACAAACATTAACAATGTACATAGATTTGAGAAAGTTCACCATCACAATCAAGCTGTGGCAATGCATCTCCAAAAATGAATTTAATAAATACGGACACTCAAATACAAATGCAAGACTCAAGATTCGGTTCCAACTCAAATAATTTGTAGCTTCCGAACTTTATAAGCTTTATATTATACTTTGTTGGCAGCTGTTTATCAAGCAGAATCTGATAATGCAAAAAATATGGTGATGCATTTAAAAAGTGAAATGCTCTGGAGTTGCGATAGAGAAATTATATCAAAGGTGAAACTGTCAAAAAGTTCTCACCTGTATATTATTTTAGACGTGCTTTTTTTATTTTTCCTGAAAAAAGTTATTCAGGAAAACTCGTATTAAATGAAATGCACTGTAGGTATTTAATTCATATTCAGTTAGTTACGAGCAATGCTATTGAATGAATGAATAAAATGACTCCTATTGATCTTTGCTTTTTTTGTGAAATATTCAATGACAAAAGTAATATTTATTTTATTTTTTCATTAAAATCGCATCAAACAATAATTGGATTTGATATTCTTACAAAAAAAGCATCTTTTTCTCTTAATATTGAAAACCAATCTCATGAATTAAGACTGTGACTGAATCAATGGAGTATCAAAAATTATTAACAAAGAACTATATTATCCCTCTGAAGGAAGTAACTACCTATTTAGTGATATATTAATATTCGAAACAGCTAGAGCTATAGCTTCTAACTCGTCATTATTAGTTCGTGAACAAAAGAAATCAATTCAATATTGAAAAAAGATTGGTCATATCTTTAAATTTGATATTAGGTACCCAGTACTGTAAATTGTTCGATAGATAAGATAACTCAAACGTGATAAACAGAAGTATGGAGAAGATTAATGACTTTAATGACTCACATTGTAATGAACAAAGAGACATCATGAAAATTCTATTATTTATGTTTCATCTCTTGGTACTAGTAATTTGTGATATCCTATTTCATTTGCGAATTCGGAAAATGATTTTTTTTTTCATTTTAGCTTATAAACGTTTCAGAACAAATTATTTTTGGGCTGAAAATTTGGAAGTGGCAATAAATGACTATTTCTATACTAAAAAAAAGAAAAAATCGAAGTTATTCAAAAAAGAATAATAAAAATAATACATAAAAAGCCGACACGTTATTCCACAGAACTTCTTTATCTAGAAACCAAAATAATGGACATAAAGCAAATATACTTCTTGAGCCTAGCAACGAATCAGTTTATAAATAAACAAGAATTGATTAGAAAAAATTATCAGCAGAATACCAGAGGACGTAACCTCTACCAAATCCCTTTCGTTCACAAATCGATATGCCAGAGGACTTACATCAGTTATCTAGGACCAAAGGTTTTCAATGCATTACCATAGTCTGAAAAACGAGAAACAAAGGAAAAAATTCCAATCACAAATAAAATAATTTGTACTTGAAAATCCTAGGCAAATAATTCATGAACTCATTGATACATAAAATAAATAAAAGGATATTTCCTTTGTTATACTTTCAAACTTTTCAACATTCAAACTCTACATCTCTATACTGATCATAGGTAAATCTTTATATTTTACATTTTTTAATAAAAACTCTCACTTTTAAACATCATATCCATATCTACAAACACATTTTTTACTTTTAAACAATCAAGAATTCTAACGTTTTTAACACTCCATCATTTTTACATTTGTACAGTTCTTCACCCTTACAATTTTTTATTTTACATTTTCCTTAGGTACATTTTGTTATCTCCATGTTTTTTTAATTCTATGCACTTTTGTGTGATTTCTATGTTGTATTGTTAAATTTTTAATATACCTCTCTCTCTCTTTGATATATTCACATAAGTTATTTTTACAAACAAATATTAGTAGAACCTACATCAGTCTTATAAGAATAGTATTTAAATATTCAAAGTTTTCATAATTAGATATTTTCACAAAATTAAAGCATTTTTGAAAAGTCATGAGTTATCTATAAAATTGGTGCGTTAAAATACCCCACGATACCAGATACGTTTCGGAAAAACACGATACCAGTTGAGAGTTACATTACATTCAACAAGAAATGTACCAGTCAGTAGAAAACAGTTTCTCTTCCTTTCACACCTTTTTGTTCAAAGTTGAAATGCGTGATATTTTTTTTAAAATCAAGATCTTATCTCATTTGGCTATCAAGCCGTCGATGAATACTAATATTCGGACCGAAAACTGATAAAAATAGAACGAAATTGATCAATGATCAGTTTTACCTTGGAGTGCAGATTCTGGGAACCCCCGAAAACATTCGAGGCCCAAGTCGGTATCACAGACTGTACCTAATTCAGTAGTCGTCGAGCAACTTTCGTCCAAAATGGTTTCATTTTCAAGTTTTCTTCTTGTCGGTCTAGTCGCAACGGTAACATTGTTCGGTATGTTTGAGAGTGTCGTTAGTGAATCTAATAATTATATGGAAGAACGAAATCGCATCATGAAGACTGAAAATTACATGTTTATCGGAGGTGCCACTGTGTTGTCCGAAAAAGAAAAGCAGGTGAATAAATTAATAAGAAGAGATAAACTATCTGAGCTAACACTTGGCTATGAAAATATCACGGACTTCCTGCCTTCGCAACATTTCTTCAAGGCTAAACCTAGGATAGACAAATCGAAAACGTTTGCCACAATTAAAAAAATACCGAAAGGAGCATCCCTACACACGCACCTGCTCGCAGCTGTCTCGGTAGATTTTATCATGGACAATTTCACCTACAGAGAAAACGTTTATGGATGTGACCTCAATGGGACTTTCAAACTCATCGTTCTCCGCAACGCTAACAAGGACACTAGATGCCAGTGGAAGGCACTGAAAGAATACAGAAGAGACGATCCCAATTTCGACAACTGGCTGAGAAAACAACTGTCACTAGTCGTGGAAAACCCTCACGAAACCTACCCAACAGCAAATGTGGTATGGACTAGGTTCAAGAAAATCTTCACAACGGAATACGACTTGATAAGCTACGTACCGTTCTTCCGGGAGTATATCTTTCAACTCCTCCAAGAACTATACTTGGATAACGTTATGTATACAGAGATAAGAGGGACTTTTATGACCTTATACGACATTGACGGCACAACATACGAGAACAAAGACTTCTTCACTGTGTTCATTGACACAGTCGAAGAGTTCAAAAGGGGTCATCCTGATTTTATAGGGGTGCGCTATATACACTCTCTATACCGAGGGGTAACTCCTGAAGTCCTCAAGAGTGGCCTTGAAGAGTTGATTACACTCAAAAAAATATTCCCGGGCTTCATAGTCGGGTTCGATTTCGTTGGATACGAGGAGGAGGGAAAACGCTTGGTGGATTTTCACGAAATTCTCTTGGAAGCTAGCAGAGATCTGAAATTTTACTTCCACGCTGGTGAAACTAACTGGTTTGGAGCTACCGATCTTAACTTGGTTGATGCAGTACTTCTCAACACATCTAGGATCGGCCACGGATTTGGATTAGATAAACACCCAGTATTGACCAAGATGGCAAAAGAAAAAGACATGTGTACTGAATTGTGCCCAATTTCAAATCAAGTGTTGATGCTGATTCAAGATCTGAGGAACCACCCGGTGGTTTCTTTGATGGCCAAAGGATTTCCGGTGGTTATTTGTAATGACGACCCTTCAGTGTGGGGAGCTACGGGTTTGAGTTATGATTGGTATGAAGTTTTCATGGCAATGACTCCGCAAAACGCTGGTATCGAGGTCTTGAAGCAATTTGCAGTCAATTCTATCAAATATAGCGCGATGGAGGATCCCCAGAAAAAGGATGCGTTGGAGAAATGGCAACGGGCTTGGGAGAAATTTATAGATGAAATGCTTGATGCAAGTAGTATAGATATGTAGTATAGTGATATTTAAATTATGGTTTAGGTGTAATTGGAGTTATGAAGATTTTTATATCACCAAAAAGCATGGTTTGGAAAAATTCTAATATTTGTACTGTAGGTAATTCAAATAATTCAAAAATTTTCTTAGTAGTTCTTTTATTTCACCATGCGTGCTCTTATGATGGAGATTCAAGGATATACTTATCTACTTACAACAAGAAAAAATTAAGTATGAATTAGACGTGGTACAAACTTCAAATACTTAAATCTTTATTTCACACAAATTATGGTAACAGTTTCATTTAAAATTTCTCAGTGAATTTCTTTCTTTATAAAACCTACGACTTCTCAGACTCCAAATATACTAGCCAATCTTTTATTACATATTTTCATGTACAAGAAACGGTATTAAAAAGAAAACAGCTCGGGGGAAGTAAGTACATTTTTCCGAAATAAAATGAAACTTGTAGTTGATTGTATAAAGTTGACTTCATATTTGACACTTGAAATATGAGTCACAGCAAAACTTATTCCTAATAGCTATTTGTGATAAACTTAAGTGTAGAAAGTCTGGAGTGAAACTGGCAGGACAGCATCGCCAGCAAGACTACAGCGCTACGTTTCGATAAAGTCGTGCTCGGGATCGCGGCAGCGTATGGGTATTCATTGAATCACGTTAATTTTTGTTCGTGTTGGTGAAATATTTTTATATGAACCTGCTGGGGAGATGAAAACCTATCCTATCTTGCTACAGAGGAAACTATGCATCTCTTCATTGAACTAATGAAAATGAATAATATGATATTGTCCTTACTTAATAATTATGTTAGGACTTTATTTATTGAAAAATTATTGACTTCAATTATCATCGCGTTGGGATTATTTTCACGAAGAATAATGAAAAATTAAGTATTGAATACGATGAATGTGAAAGTGGATTTTGTAGCATTAATTTCATCCACACGTCTAGGAATAATGAAGAAAATATTTCTGTTTTTTTTCACAGAGTACTGAAAAATTAACTATTGAACACATTGAATGTGAAAGTTGATTTTGTAACATTCATTTGACACCCTTCCTCCCCTTCCTTTGAAAAAAAAACAGAAAGATGTTAATTGAAGTCAGAAACATTTTTTTTTCGCTTTTTCTAGAGCGAAGGAAGGGGGTCAAATAAATGCTACAAAATCAAATTCCACATTCATCTTATTCAACACTTAATTTTTTAATATTCTTCTCGAAAAAAATCCCAACAAGATGATATTGAAAGCCAGAAACATTTTTTTTCATTATATCTAGAGGGTCGGAAGCGGGTTAAATGAATCTACAAAATTGACTTTCACCTTTAACGAATTCAATAGTTAGTTTTCCAGTATTCTCTGTGAAAAAAGCGCTAGCAAAATTTTTTTTTTTTTCGTTTTTCTAGGGGGTCAAATGGATGCTACAAAATCAAATTTCACATTCATCGTATTCAACACTCAATTTTTCAATATTCTAACAAGATGATAATGAAAGCCGAAAACATTTATCTCATTATTTCTAGAGAGAAGAAAGGGAGTCAAATGAATGCCAAAAAATCAAATTTCACTAGAAATATTATCCATGGATCATTTTATAATGAAATAAAGTCTCCACATATGTCATATTAATTCAGGCCAAAATCAGGATTTATTTCATTATTTCAATGAAAAAATACACAGTTGCATATGTAACTATTGATTATGAAGCTTTTATCTTCCCCGCAAGTTCATATAAAAATATTCCACTTACACGAACGAAAATAATTGTGATTAAATGAATCCATACGCAGCCGCGATACCGAGCACGACATTATCGAAGCGTAGTGCTGCCCATCTTGCTGGCGCTGCCGTCTTGTCAGTTTCACATTAGTGTTAAAAGTAATGTTTTACTTGCTAAGTGAAAAAGTTTGTAAAAGTGTGATATTTTGTAAAAGAGGCCTCCATTTTTGAACTCTGGCTCTTTCGCCAAAATTTGAAAATAAAATCATGCAGTTATTAGATAACACGCTTTCTTGCATCTTGCAGAATTATCGGTAATTTTCATGCACTTGTGCAATCATAACCGAATATTTCCCTTATGTATAATATTTCTCATAAGAGGAATGCAATTATCGAAAAATTACAGATGTAATGGCACTGCAAAAAGATCCCGTCACCATGACACCACAAAAAATAATGAAAAAAGTCAGATAAAATTCAAAAAGTGAACAAGTGACGAGTATCTAGCACAATTTTATTTATAGTCTTTATCAGTACCTAACCTACTATCAATGATATTTTTCAAAAAAATTCTTCATTCATGAAATATTCCAACGAATTACACTTGTTTTGTGCATAAAATGACCTCATAATTTTACATTCAATCGTGTATCTTATAAACATTGATGCATTCGGTTACTTTCATATTTTGTAAACGAGCCCTCGTCCTTCGGACTCAGTTCTTTCGTCAAAACATGAAAATGAACTAGTACAATTTTTAGATAACACGTTTTTTTGCAAAATTACCGATAATTTTTGTGCACTTGTGCAATTATAACCGAAAATGTAGTTCTTTATAAAAGCGTCTACAAACAACTCCTCAAACTGAAAATATACTTACTAGCCTTTCTATTACAAGAAATGGTAATAAAGAAGAATAATTCAGTTATTTTTTTATTACAGATCGATAAGCGTAAGGATGCCTCTGAGATTTGCAAACGATAGAACGTTAACTGCTTGAATAAGGCGGAGCGATTGAGCTCCTGCCCCACTCCAGGGTTTTGTATACTGCTTAACCAATTCTCGGAGGCATCCTTACGCTTGTCGATCAGTAAGTGCATAAAATGAGGTTTTTCATTAGTTATTAAATTATTAATAGTAGATTATACCACGAGTCAATAATGATAGCTATTATTCTCGAGGAATTTTTTTCGACAGAATAATAGCCATTATTGCGAGTAGTATAAGCTACTTTATTTACGACTAATTTATTTATTTTAGATTTTTATTGAACAACTTTATTTGTCAATAAAATTCTGATAGGAAAATTATTCATCCATATCACTTTCCATCACATTTCCTACACTCTCCGCCATTAAATCACAAATAACACGCTTTTGACAATTATTTATTAACGCTGACAGTTTGCGTCAAACAATTTTCATAGACATTTCGTTTCAAATGCGATTAAGCAGAGAATAATGATTCATTATTCCCACCGGGATTAATGGATGACTTTATTTTGTAAATGTCTCATCTATAATGCGTATATTATATATTAGTCGTAGATAAAAGCTTTTATTTAACTTGCTCTGTGTGAGTGTTAGATGGGTACAAATTTTGCAAGCTGAATTAGAACCACCTCCTCTTTTTTTATGGAATTGAAATTTTGCATGTTGGTTCAATTCCGATGACAATACATTAATGTCGAAGAAACTGTCCCCCTCCCCTGGCCCCTGAAAGCTAGATAGAGAACGCGTAGGGTTACAAAAGTTTTCTTGACGGATTTGGGCGTCAAAAATTACAGCGAAAAAAAATTAGGTAGGGGGCCCCTCCCCTTTTCTCGAAAAAAGTTAGAAAACTCGCGAAATTAAAATCGGAAAAATCCGTAAAAATAGTAAAAAATATCTGACCGTCGAATATTAGGGTATAAAAAAAATGTCACCCCCTGTCCCCCCTCAAAAGCTAAATAGAGAACGCAAAGGAATTCGGAAAATGTTTCAACAATTTTGGACGTGGAAAATAATGGGGCTTACCCCCCTTTTCTGCCACGAAAAAAATAAGGAAAACTCGCGAAATAGAAATCGAAAAAATCCGTTAAAATAGTGAAAATTATCTGATCATTGAATAATACGGTTTCAAAAAAAAAATTACCCCTCAGCCCTCCTCGAAATCTAGAGAACGCGTAGTTTGGAAAAATCTCCAACGGTTTCATGCATGGAAAATTACGACAAAAAATATGTCTGCCGGTGGGCTCCCTCTCCTCTATTCAGAAAAGTTGCGAAAACAAAATCGGAAAAATCCACAGTACACAAAATGCAGGGTAGTACTGCTGACCATGTCGTTGCTTATCTTAGGCCCAAAGCTCATCGCTGCTGGCCAAGCATATGTGGCTCTAAGTACGGTCAAGTCACTGGAAGGTCTCCTCGTTGAAGAACTAGATTGTTGTAAATTAATAGGCAACCGACCGTGCAACAATGCCGCATTAATTGAAAGCAACAGATTAAGAAACATATCCAAAGAAAACTAAAAAAAAAACAAAAAAATAAAATTAGGGAATAGCTTTTACTTAAATGCACTACAAGGAAGAAAATAAATTTTAAATCATTTTGTTACACTATAAAAGTTTAAATGATATAAAAGCTTGTCGCGAGAATAAGTCTTGGGGTAATTTTGGATTTGATTTACAATAAAAATACATAGATACTTCTCGCGACAAGCTTTTATATCATTTAAAATTTTATAATGTAACAAAATGATGGGATTAATTCACTTTAAAATTATTTTTTTTCTTTTTAGTGTATTTAAATAAAAGCTTTCCTCTAAAAAGTTTTTCTTAAAGTTTATTTATTCAATGGCACGTGAGTGTTACAGCCATGAAACACGAATTTTATAAACGAAGTATAAACATCGTTTTTTGTACAACTTTGAATGTAAATTTATATCGTATAAAATATGTATAAATAAATACTTCCTTTACTTCTTGACGTGGTGTTTATGTCCCGAGAAGTTACTGATGCGTGTAAACGATCGTTGTCTTGAGAACATTATTTAATTTTGTCAGTAAGAAAGTAAGTTCAAAATAACTGAGTAATATATCTTTTTTCCAAACGACGTTGACGTTTCGAAGACTTATTCAAAAAGTAACGTTTTTTTGGGAATCATTTTGGCAGTGAAAAAAAGAATTTTTCACTGTGAAAAAAAAAAAAAGATTTTGTATAACTGTGACATTTTTTAATGTCTATCAAGAGTGTATCAAATATAATGCGAGTCTTTATAATGTGCACATATTGAAATGAGAAAAACTATGCTAAATTTTATAGACGGCAATGACGGTATGAACAAAACAGTGTAACTTTCGAACTAAATGGTTTTTCAGTGTTTTGGAATAATACAAATCGATAATCTTGCTGTAATTTATTTCCTTGATATTCACACACTTGTTATAAAAATACTTGGCAGAGAGGCAAACGGACTTCTAACTGCATGTGCATATAGACCGGGATACAGCGACATTTTTTTTTACACATTTGATAAACAATAATTTTATTATTTTCGTGTCATATTAACGCATTGTTGTCATAAAATCAACTCCTGCCGGCGCACCAGCGGGACAACGCTGATCAATGTTGTTAAAAAAAACGAGTAAATGACAAACATGATAAAAGCTGAAACTTTACCTATCGTTTAATGACATATCAGTGAGACAAAAAATCATCTCCTGCCACCTGTATCGTAGAACGGTGTACTCCTGCCATGGACATAAAGATGTGAAAAAATATATAAAAATTGACTGAAATGATAAAAGCTGATTATTTTTTTTTTATAGTTCATTAATTAAGAAAGCAGAAAAACTTATGCTGCCAGCTATTTGTCGGAACCTGGCCTCGGCAGGAGCAAAACAGTTGCGCACGAACATGTACAGTATATTTCGCAGTATTATTTGATTCGCCAATGTGCTAGATGGAAATATATGTAAGTTTTCAGTTCAGAACCCTTGTCCGTTGCCAGTTATTACAGCCTGCTTTGTCCCTTCTATTGATAAAGGAAGAGAACATTCAGCGTAGTAATACACCATAGTAATTATATCTTGAATTTGTTGGAATCTATGGAAATAAATAAGTCAAAGAAAAATCCCAATTCTATTATCCTCAACGAACAACTAGATTTAAACAATAGTCCTCTCCTGAACCTATAACTCAATTCCCAAAACCTGCATTTATCAAATTATTTGTTATGTTCATTTATCATTAATATTGACTCCGAGAATCGATATACTGCTACTAATTGAGGTATATCCCCAGGTATAGACAATGCAGATATCAAATTAGGTATTCGTTATGTTCATTTATCATTGGTATTAATTAAGGTATAGCCCAGGTATAGGCAAGGTAGATATCAAATTATTTGTTGTGTTAATTTATCATTGGTATTAATTATTAAGGTAAAGGTAATAGGCAATGTAGATATAAATACTCAGATATGAATGTAATCTAGTTAGTTAGTAATCTAGTTCGTTTGGAATGACCATAATTGAAAATATTGTATAATTATCGATATTTTTATAATGATATTGTGAAATCATTTATCGAAAAATATGAAATGAACGAGTCGTTCCTGTACTGTGTATCGCTTGTCCAACTACAACTACACAACCTCCTGCCGAGTCAATGTTTCGACAAATAGCTGGCAGCATCAGTTTTTCTGCCTTCTTAATTAATACATCATTGAGTTATAGGTTCAGAAGAGGACCATTGTTTAAATCTAGTTGTTCGTTGAGGATAATAGAATTGGGATTTTTCTTTGACTTATTTATTTCCATAGATTCCAACAAATTCCAGATATAATTACTATGGTGTCCCTGAATGTTCTCTTCCTTTATAAATAGAAGGGATAAAGCAGGCTGTAATAACTGGCAACGGACAAGGGTTCTGAACTGAAAACTTACATATTTTTCCATCTAGCACATTGCGAATCAAATAATACTGCGAAATATACTGTACATGTTCGTGCGCAACTGTTTTGCTCCTGCCGAGGCCAGGTTCCGACAAATAGCTGGCAGCATAAGTTTTTCTGCTTTCTTAATTAATGAACTATAAAAAAAATCAGCTTTTATCAGTTCAGTCAATTTTTATATGTTTTTTCACATCTTTAGGTCCATGGCAGGAGTACATTGTTCTACGATACAGGTGGCAGGAGATGATTTTTTGTCTCACTGATATGTCATTAAACAATAGGTAAAGTTTCAGCTTTTATCATGTTTGTCATTTACTCGTTTTTTTTAACAACATTGATAAGCTGCTGATAAGCGTTGTCCCGCTATTGAGGTGGCAGGAGTGGATTTTGTTGTTAGGCTATATTATTACAACAGATTAAAAGATGAACCAAGCTTTATCAACTAAGACATTGAAAAATGTCGCTGTGTCCCGGTCTAATACGTTTATGGATATTTTTGGACTGTCGAAAGGGCAGATAGTGACATAGTTCTTCTACCCTTACGGTTGAGAGGGTAGAGATAATCATGCCAGATGTGTAAACACATATCAGTGGCGTATACTACAAAATAGCAACACAAATAATAATGAATAATATGAAGAATATTAAACAATCAGGATGAAACAAAACCCATAATGATTGGAAGGATTAGGGCGTCCTTATGAAATGAAAATTGTGACAAAACACTGCCCCAAATTGAAAATAAACACGTTTCTTTAACAAAAGTATGTTTGTTCTTCATCAATTTTTAAAATAATCGTATAATTTTTCAATAAAACGCTCACATTACCTATCTTTTTTATTACTTTAAATTATTCTTTATCTTATTAGATACCTGATGATAAAAATTGCATTTTTATAACTCAATCGTAACATTTTATATCAACTGTTAACAGAGGGTACTCTTACGGCATGTTTATTTGGGGAGATAATTAATTTTTTTTAACAGTAAATAGAAAATGTAGTACTAGAGTTATTGACATCAGATTTTTACCATTCGGTAGCTATTACGATGTAGAATGACTTAAAGTAATAAAAAATGTAGATGATGTATGCGTTTTATTGAAAAATTTTACGATTAAACACAAACAGATTTTAGCTAAATAAACATGTTTATTTTCATTTTACGTGGACGCCCAATTACTTCCAATTGCTATGGAGTTTGCTTCATCGAGGTAGATAATTTATTTCACGGTATCGAACAGAAATTTAAAAATTAAATATTTTTTTTTGATTTTTTAAATACCTTTTCCGTCGATAAAATTAAGAATAGTTTCCCTCATTTCAATATGTGCACTTTATGAAGACTCACACTGATAATGTTTACAAAGTAACGCTTTAAAAATATTTTTCTACTCCTATGTTAGTAAACATTGTTTTACAAACAGTTCACTCTATAAGTAAATCCATTCTTACGCACAACTGTGCGTAAAGAATAAAAACGCACAACTGTGCGTCATGATATGATGGCTAGTATAATAGGTAACAATCAAGTTGCCTCTTGAACCACTCAAATCGTGACATTTATCTGTCTTGCGTTTTAAATATTTGACAGTGACATTGTCACTTTTTGAGATTTGAAGTTCAAATCGATACTTCATAAATTATAATCCGATCTTTAATTTTATATCTACAAATATGAGCAACTCCGATAATGAAATGAGCGCAACGCCACCGGAAATTGTTCTTCAGGCTGCTTCTGCTATGGAGAATATTCTGCCGCAAAAATCAAAGGATAGATATGAAAAAGCCTATCAAAAATTTATGGAATGGAGTATGGATAACCACGTGAGTACGTACTCCGAAAATGTATTGCTCGCCTATTTTAATATATTGACCAAAACATTTAAACCCTCCTCGCTCTGTTCATCATTTCTATGCTATATAGTACAAAATTGTATTTTCTTAGATTTAATTTGTTGTTGTTGGAAATTAAACCATAAACTGCGTTAGTTACCTTCATTTTTTTATTACTTAAAGCTTAATCAAACGCACCATCCAGTATATAAGAGTCGTAGAAAAATTATAGTACGTATTACGTGTTGTAAAGCAATTACGCACTCATGTAATTACCGCACTCACCGCTACGCGGCTCGTGCGCAATTTTTCCATTCGTGCGTAATATGCTTTTTACAACACTTGATACGTAATATACTATTTCAACACTATAGTGTTAAAATAGTTATTAATGATACAAGTTCGTAAAGTAGGACTTTTTTTATGAGCGTGAAATTTATACGCGAGTAAAAAAAATCTCTCTACGAAAATGTATTATCGAATGACTTCCGATTACAATCTGACGCAAAATACTGTCTATTTGAAATATGTATGAACAGTGCGTAACACATTACATTACACGCACAGTTGACGATTTTACGCACAGTTGATTTTTTACGCACCTGTGCTGAAAAGTATTACTATACGCACTGTGAACAGTGAAATATTTTTATCCGCAAACGTCTCAAAAGTAACAACTTTTGTGACTAAATGTCCCGAGTAAAAGTTTAACCATTTGGCCTGGAGTAAAAGTTCTACTTTTGTGCCTAGGCATTTTTACCTTTACCAATCTTACTTTTTCCAAATTGGAATATTCTCAAGTGAACCCCAAAGATGAAAGAAGGAGTTTATTTCATAATAACTACAATTCAGGTTTTTAAATTAATAAACACTTTCGAAAATCTGAACACAAATTTAGATACTGACACGTGAAGTTTGTTTATAAGCTATGCTATTTCATTACTTGCAAAGCGTTCTGATAATTTTGTTTATTTACTTGATGATCAGTGGTGGTCTTTACTCTCGATTTTTATCAAATTTTAATTTATCTGAACACGATTGCGGATAAAAAATTATATATTTCATTCGGAGTAAAAGTGAGTTTATGTGGATGAGCTGAATTTTTTGTCTCACTACATTCGGCAAATAATAAACGTTCAGCTTCGTCACATAAACTATCACTTTTTACTCCTAACAAAATTATCAACTACTGAAAAAACCGTCAGATAAAAACAATACAGTGTGTCCCACTTACCATGCTCACCATGGGTATCTTTTTAATGGTCGGTTAAATGACACCAAATGTGGAGTTTATCAAGGCCAACTATAATGTGAAAAAATATTTTCGTTTTTGTTTTATACACAAATAACAGATTTTGATCATTTTCATGTCTCTTGCACGTGAATTTTGACCCACTTCTGGCGGTCCTAATAACTTGAAATTTCTCAGATGTTCATAATTCCGGTGACAATGCACTATGGAATTTTTATTGAAATAAAAAATAAAAAATGGCGGCTCTTCCAATATGGCGGACGAGATTTGTGATTATGGTCCGATTTCATTCAAAATTGGTATGTGGGGGTTTTTGAGGTCGGAGATCATGATTTTTTTGTTAAAATTTATGAATTCAAGATGGCGACTTCAAAATTGTTCTTGTTTTTGTATAAATGACGATAACTCCGTTGTTATCAACAAAAAGCTATTACTGTGACATATCTGTAAGAGAAAAAAAAGTTATTCATAACAAAGTCATAGTGAGCTGTGACCTACATTTGAAAAATAAAAGTTGGTGCTGAAATCTCAAATTCTCGAAGAGTTGGTATGAATTTCATATTTTTTTCGAAATCTCATTAAAAACTGCCATAAGAATGTGAAATTCCTATTCAAATATTTTCATAAATAAAGAAGTTATGGACGAGACATGAAAATGATCAAAATCTGTTTTTTGCGTATAAAACAAAAACGAATAGATTTTATCAAAATATTTTTTCACATTATAGTTGGCCTTGATAAACTCCACATTTGTGTCATTTAACCGACCTCGTATCTCTCACCATTAAAAAGATACCCATGGTGAGCATGGTAAGTGGGACACACTGTATATTACTTGTTGATGACTGAGGTCATTTGGCGTCATCTAACACAGCCACTTCACAGCAAATACGATAATAATTGTTGTAATATCAGAAAATAATTAACTAACAAGAGACGTCAACATGTGATTTAATTGAAATATTATTTATATCATAATAGCTATTTTGCTCAACTAGCACAGGACACAGGAGAAAATCACAGAACTCAAAGAACGTTCTGTGGAGAAAATTGTGTTATACATAAAATCTCATTATTTGTTATTTTGTAGTTTGAAAAAACAGTAATAATTTTACCCGAATCAGTTTAAAAACATATTTCAATAATCAAAAAAGAATTTGACTTTCGACTGGATACAAGAAATGAGATTTTATACGCACTAGTCATAGAGTGTGAATTTTGTGAACTATGAATGAAACAGAAAGAACTCGGGGATTCCCCTAGTATCGTGCGCGGTATTGCCTAACGTTCATAGAGTACTGCCACTGTTGCCACAATTAGCACTTGCAATTGTGTCCCCGTGAGGAACGTTGCACAAATGGATATCAGATATGATTCAATGACCGTAAGGAAGAGTAGTTGTTTTCTGACAGATATTTTCCTCATTTTTCCCACTTTGCGGAAATTTGAAAATTCTGTATTGCGATATTTTCAAATTATGGTTTACAAAGTGTCAATGTTATTATAAAGTTTAGTTATTCGTATATAATTCCATATCCTTGAATAGTATTTTTCCAGAGTCGCAGAGTGGTCTGGCAACAGTGTCAATACCATGAAACGTTAGTCAAGGCGCGCGCGAGATTCGGGGAATCCCCGAGTTCTTTCTGTTTCATTCATCGTACACAAAATGAAAAGCCGAAAAATTCGTTTATTCTAATTTGTGATTGTTTATGAATTTTTGTCAACATATACTCATATATCAGTCTCATACTATTTATCGTTTTCTTTCTGACTGGGAAATTAAAAAGGCTTCGCAAAGCTGAACCAAATAAACGGAAGAGCTGTGACCTCTGAGATTGGCGACTTACGGAACGGAAAACTTTTAGTTTTCGTTTAAAAAAATCTTCTGCCTAAAAAGTTCTACATGTTCTAGAATCCAATTTTGAATGATTGATCTTTAAATTTGTCAGTCGTATACGCGTAGGTAGTGTCAAAAAATAGTAGTACAAGAGTATATAAAGTAGGAAGGTACCTACAAATACCCACTTTTATTATTCAATATTGGGTTTTGGAACACGCAGAACTTTTTGCCATAAAACGAAAAATAAAATGTTTTCCAAATAAGAGGACACACCTGTATAAATCTGATAATTTGTTATTTCAGTCGAAACATCTCATCTCTCATATCAAGCTTCCAATGATGGAATTAAACATTTTTTAATGAAAACTTAGAGTTTGTTTGGTTCAGGATGGTTTGGGTCCAGAGCATGAGCAATTCTAGGTAGATACCAATACCAATGGGAATGTAATAGATCATGATGGTAGAGCGTAAGCCTCTCAATCATATAGGGTCGTGGGTTCGATTTCCAGCATGGTCACCGCACAAGTCTCTCGGGGACTTCTAAGGATTGCGCGAAGGGGTGCAACCTTTTGACGGAAATAATAAGAAGAAAATATATAGATATCACGTACCTGATCATAAGTATTCTAATATTGTTTATTTTTGGAACTGCTACAAAACATGTTGATACTCAAGTACTGAAAAAGTTAATGAAGTTTAAATACTTTGTCGCAATGTCGTAAGTCTCACATCATGAATGATTTTTTTTTATTGTTGCCCCATTTTACCTGTTTAAAGCACGCCTCAGCGTGTTTGAATCATACTTTCAAAAACACGCGTTTTTTTAAGTTACCATGGTAACATCAACAACCCGAGAAATGTGGAGTCTAGACAACTTTTGATTATTGATCTGATAGCAGTAACTTGTAACGTCAAATAAACAACTCGTTCATTTATATCTGTTACGTTTTGCTTTTCCATCCATATTATGATTTTCTTTTTTATGCGCATCATCAGATTTTTGCCATATTAATGCGATACTGCTTTACAATTCAAATAATCGATATCAAAATTCATTTTTGGGCACTACAGTGACAACAAATTTTCTTTTGATGACAAATTGCAAATTTATTTCTGTTTTCCTCATTTCCATGACAACGAAAGGTATACTGATGTCACATCACGAATTCAACCATTTTGCATTATTGGTACATATTAACATTTTTTGTAGTAATACTACCAGTATTTACGATTTCTAGTTGCACCAATAAAAAAAATAGCGTAAAGTTTTCGTGGATAAAAAGGTCTTTCAAAAACTTGCTCTATTTCAAAAATCGCACGTGTTTGAAATACCTTTTTATCCACTTATACTTTAATATACTATTTCAAGGTTCAAGTTATTGAATGAATATGATACAGAGTCCAAGCCTAAAAAAAATGATTTTAATAATTTCTGGTCAATACAACCACTTTGAGTAGTCAAAGTATAACATGTGTTATTTTGTTCACACGGCTGCCTGTAGGTAAATCTCGAAAACCAGTAAGAGTTACAGAGATGATTAAATGGAGACTCCATTAAAAGCCTTAAAATTAAAAAATAATAACTTGAGAAGATCTCAAAATGGAAAAAAATTGTTATTTGTTTTACTAGGCATAAAAGCACAAGATTTAATGCCGCGGCTGGTGTTTCATAGCCGAGCGTAGCGAGGCTATGAAACCTACCAAGGCATTAAATCTGCTTTTCTGCCGTGTGAAACATATAATTTTTTCTTCAAATTTGTTCCAATTCCACGCAAAATCGACTTTTTCATATTTAAATTGCGTTTCATTATCAATATCCAAATAACTAAATTATTTTATCAAAGGTAACTGGGCCCTGCGTTACTATGTTTACCGCTGATGACGTTTGTTGAATATGTTTGTTTACTGTTTACTTTGTCATTGTCAATTTTGAAAAGTTGTCATTTTAGAAATGGATTTACTGCAAAGTGAGGATGAATTGATGCAATTAACACCACCTGAGATAAGAGACCAGGCGCGAGATGTGGAATTTAACTTTTTACCGGAAAAATCAAGAACTGTATATGAACTCACATACAGCAGATTCATGGAATATAGACAGAAGAAAAATATAGGATCTTTCTCTGAAAATGTGCTGATTGTCTATGTCATTGTCAATTTTAATAACCAGTTTGATTTAAATGATTACTTGGAAGGTTGCCTAGCAACGAACTTTTTCTGCCTAGGCAGTAAAAGTGGACTTTTTCTGCCTAGGCATTAAAAGTACAACTTCTAAGCCTGCCAAGAGTCATTAAAAGGCCGCTTTTAATGTCATTTGGAGAAAAAATAAATTTTCCTTCAGTCCCTTTTTATGTAGGTACCTATTTCAGCAAGATATTATTATAAAACTCGTCAACTTATTTTTTTTCAGTAGGTAGTACGAAATAATAAGTATATCGTAATCTGTTGAACATGATTCTTTCTAAGTACCTATACAATTTCATGACATCGCGTATGTTGTTTAAGGATCATGTTACGGCTTCTTCACCTGCAGTAAAAAATGTCCGATAACGATCTTTAGTCACTGCAACAACCAAATGAATAACAGTCGCATTAACAACAAGTTAATATTTTGTAAATTTTGAGGTCTCACAGTTTTTTTTAATTTTTAGTCCGATTTTTTATTGTTTTTTTTTTCTTTGGTGTCTTGGCATCGACTGCTATGGTTATTAGCCACGTGTTCTGGATAGGCCTTGTTACTAACTCCATGCGTCACCTTAGGAGCAGCATTAAATTTTTTTTAGCAAACTGTAGATAGAATTATTAATTTTACCTTGCACAATTAATGTTTTGTTAAATGCTGGCTTATCAGTATGTATACAGGGTTAATTAGAAGTTTGTTGTTAAACCCTAGTTTTAAAACATCCCGTGGAAGAATTTCATGGTCAAAGGAAAGGAGAAAGATTTGCAGAGTGCACGTTCAGTCCCCGAGTTATGGAGGAGGTTCAGTAATGGTTTGGGCAGGAATATCTCGGGAGGCCTGCACTGAGTTGGTGGTTATCGATTGATCCTTGACGGCCCACCGATATATTGAGCAATTACGTTGTTCCTTTTAGTGGATTTATCGGAGATGACTTTATCCTGATGCAGGATAATGCGCGGCCACATACAGCAAGGCGTATTACACAGTACCTAGCAGAAGTAGGTATTAGAAAAATGAACTGGCCAGCATGTTCGCCTGATCTCAACCCCATAGAGCATGTAGGCGAGTCAGAGGTCGCGAAATAGCTCCGGCTACGATAAATGAGCTTCATTTAGCAATTCAGGAGGAATGGCAAAATATTCATCAAGATGCTATTCGTAACCTAATTGACAGTATGTAGACTGTAATAAGAGCTAGAGGTGGTAATACAAAATATTAAGCTGCATTTATTGTAAAAAGTACGTTTCTCCAGGTTATTTAAGTTACAGTTGAATTGGTTTGTTTTGAAGTTTGATTTTTAAGTTGAATTGAATAGTTTGCATAAGTAAATTTTGCAATAATGGCTTATTATTATATCTGAACAATATATTGTTGCCTTCTCATAAACTGAGATGTGAAACTGATAATGGCACAATGAGCAAAGCCCTCTCATAATAACATTTCTTAAAATTGGGTAAAACTGTTGTTTGGAGTTCATTTCTCTCTTAAAAATGAACTAGTGCACTTAAAGGCATGAACCAAAAAACAAAATGTTGGAAAGGAATGGTTCTTAACAAAAATTGGTATTTTGAAAGAATTTGACCACGAAATTCTTCCACAGGATGTTTTAAAATTAGGGTTTAACAACAAACTTCTAATTAACCCTGTATACTAACTGATAAGCCAGCATTTAACAAAAGATTGAATGTGCAAGGTAAAATTATAGTTATGTAAGTAACAAGGAATGTAAAGACGTGTTAACATTCGAGGTGAGCGAGTACGAGCCGAGGCAAAGCCGAGGTTTGTCGCTTGCCGAGGATGATAACAGTCGATACATTCCGTGTTACTTATTACGTTTTTCCCGCTGCTTGTTGACATTTCTCAAAATTTGCCTGAATTGAAGTTTGTTTTCTTACCCTTCCTTCATGATTATTCGTTCGCCATTTCATTCTAAGTTGCTTGTGCGTGTAACTAAGTTACCGAATAAGCAGAAAACAATAATATTCAAAAGGTCTCATAACCTAAAAATTGATATGAATGAAGCTGAAGGTATTACTTGTCAAAGTCAAAGTAATTATTACCCTAGGCATGTAAATGACACTATTAAGCTCCGTTGTCAAGATGAATTAGTAAACGAATGATATAGGCCATTTACCTGTTTTGTTGCTAAGCATGTATGGACTATTTACAGTGTCGGCAGCGGGAAAATAATTTTATCTACAGTTTGCTGAAAAAAATTTGAAAATCGGACTAAAAATAAAAAAACTGAGACCTCAAAATTTACCAAATATTAACTTGTTACTTTTTTTTGCATTTGAGTGTATATAAAAGTGTAAGTGGATAAAAAGGTCTTACAAACACGCGCGATTTGAAAGACCAGTTATTCACGAATACTGTACGCGATTTTTTTTTATTGGTACACTTAATCATAAATACTCGCAAAAATCTAATGACGCGTATAAAAAGAATATGACAAGTTCATCAAATGGATAGAAAAGGTAACCAGATATAAATGAACCAGTTGTGCTGTCTTGCATTTGTTAGTAATATTTTATTTGACGTTACAAGGTGCTCCTGTCAGATCAATAATCAAAGAATTGTCATTTAGACGTCTTCACGTTTCTCGAGTTGTTGATGTTGCCATGGTCACTTTAAAAATCGCGCGTTTCTGAAAGTTCGATTTAAACACGCTGAGGCGTGCGTGAAATAGGTAAAATAGGGCACCAATAAAAAAAATATTTCAAATTGACAAATAAACGTCAAACCAATTTTGAAAGAAAACATCAATATATTCGTTTTCACATCGAAAATTACGTTTTTCTCAAAGTTGATGATTGATTTGGAAAAACAGAACGTCGAATTTCAAGTTGTATGTCTGACGATGGCATGAAAAGTTTATGTGGGAAGAAGTCCGTTTATTTTTATTTACAATATAAAAATAAAATAAAAATCCGAAAATAAATTTCTTTAAAGATTTAGAGAACGTCTCGAAGAGTTTTCACTTTTTCTGAATGACATTTCAATTGCTTTGATATAAACATTTCAATACGAATGAGTCGTGTAGTTTTCGAGAGGCCCTTGCAGATAGTCGAAATTGACTTATCCCGTATATATTAGTCAACACCGTAGAATATTTTCATATTATGACGCAGTGTTATGAAATATTATGATAAGTTTGGGATAAATAAATTATTTTGTTTGGGTTTTAGTCACAATTTATGTTCCAAGCGAAGAAAAATGCATAAAGTGAATTCTAAGAATTCGTACAATTACTATAGTTGACCCGAATTTACAAATCAGTTATTGCTTATATTTATGAAATAAATCATTATTCAGATTGAATAACATGATTATTTCAAACATTTCATACCAGCATCCACGCCACTGATGCCCAAATAATTTGCGGTATTATTAATTGAATGTATTGAGTGTTGGAAAAAAAGTGCTAGTTATTGTTACATAATTTGTTGAACTTTTCATAATTTATATAACTGTTTTGCCTTTAACTGGCACACATTCAATGTTACTATCCATTTGACTTTCTAAATGTGAATATTAGTAACTTGAGAAAACAAAATATACAGGGTGTCTCAGGACTTCCTCTTCTCCTCTCGAGAAACTATATAGATGGTGTAAAAATATCATCAATACTTAAAAAAAAATTATCATAAAATCCTTCGTTACTAAGTTACAAAATGAAATATGTCTTTCTGTGATAACTTTTTAACTGAATATTGAAGATACACCAAATTTTGATTTACTAAACAAATGAATTATTTCGATGAGCTTTCATGCATGAGTCAGTTATTTTGCTACAAAGTCAGGAACGTGCTGTCCCGATTAAGATGTCTAAAAACCATGGTGTGTCGACTCATTCCTGCAAAACTGTGGGATAAAACGGGAGACAATTCGCCAGCTTGATTAAGAGAAAACAAATGAAATCGTGACCTGTTTCCCAAATATTCCGCATTTGCCTGTACCGCCACGGTCGGTTTTCCTGTTAGGGTAAATTTACAAGCACGTTTTCAAGTATTGTCGACGGATGAACTGAATAAAGAAACCTAATTATTGAAATTTACTGAATCACTATCACCAATCAGTTTTATTTGTTACATTTTCGACTTATTTTTATAATTTTTTACTGAAATGCAATTAACTACAATAGTATTTGAAGTTTGTTGAAATTCCATAAAATTGACAACAGTCGTCAATCACCATATCCCTGGAATATTGACATGACTAAAATTATATAAAGGCGCCATCTCTGGGACCGACTGAAGAAGCATACCACTATTTCATTTGTTTATTTGTCTTCTGAAAAATCAAAACAAAATCGAATCACTCGACACACCAGGGTTTTTATATATCTTAGTCCCGATGATGGTCAAAACCCCTAAACTTTGAAATGACGGATATTTTTCAACAAAATAAGGTTTCCTGGAAAATTTTCTAACTAAAAGTACTCGTTATCGCGAGTTAAAATTCAACCACTCGTGGTATTACTACTCAGAATATAATTTCATGGGAGAAAATCTTCAACACGAATATTAATTTAGCTGAAAAAACGTAAATCGGGTAAAATATGTACATACCAATAAAAAGCAATCGAATAAACTACAAAAACGGCTGAACATGAATGGATGAAAAATATCCAGTGAATAATCATGTTCCATGTCTTCCACAAATGTTAAAAAACCTCTGAAACAGAAATAAAAAAAGTTTTGATAAAAAATGAGAAACTGGAATGCGATTTTGTTTTGATGAGTGGGTCGTTGTCATATGATTGTCACCGTATTGTCAATAGTTGAAGAGAATGTTTTGAAGTTTTTTAAAATGGTCGAACAGTTTTCGTTCAACGAATATGCAGATATATGCACGTATTTTATGG
Source organism: Chrysolina oricalcia (assembly GCA_944452925.2). NCBI lineage: Eukaryota > Metazoa > Arthropoda > Insecta > Coleoptera > Chrysomelidae > Chrysolina > Chrysolina oricalcia. The sequence goes on from OX101816.2 coordinate 10,066,052, forward strand.
CCGACCATTCTATAATTTTTTAAGATATCCTATACATGCATCCTACTTGTTCAATACACAGAAATTCATTAGATAACATGAAAATTACTCAAAATATACTGTGTGTTCAAAATAATTGTTGCCGTTTTGAGTCTTGTTATGGAAGTCAGTGACTGAAAAATAATTTTGAATATGAAATAATTGCGAAATTAAAAAAGGTGTATTCAGGAACAATTCATAACAATAGTACCTGTGTCATAAGAATTGTTCAAAGTGAAGCACATTATACATGATACAGGCTCCGAAACGGCACACTTCTCTCCAACAAGTCGCTCTTATAATATTATAATTATTGCTCGCTAGTTGAATCTTTACGTTCATATCATCCAAAAACGAAGTAGGAGTGGTAAAAACAATATCTTTTAAATAACCCAATAGAAAAAAATCAGGTAGTGATAAATCTGGCTACCGAATTGGACCCTTATTACCAACTAATCTATTTTACGTTCTATCCAGATATTCATGCAGTGACAATCTGTGTTTTATGAATCTTGTTGCCACAAAAAATGTAAATATCGCAACCAACTGAGATTTTCATTGAAGTACGGTCCTATGATGCTCCCATATTGAACATACCACACAATTCGTTAATACCCCGAGGGGTTTCAAAATTTCTTTCGCTGACTGTTATGCCGTTTTACAACTCCATCACCGTGGAATCAAGATTTATCGCTCCACAAAATTTGATTGAATATGTTATTGGATTATCATACACTTAACACCTCAATAAAAACAATGAATTCAAGTCGTCTTTCAAAGTCTGTCGGTTTTGAAGCATATACCTACCGACTGAATTTTGAATGGGTGGTTTACGTTTTCTTTCAGAATTCTCTGTACATTAGATTTACTCAGACCGACTTCTTTTACAAGAGCACAGATATAGACATATTTGAATGGATACTGCCAACACATTGACCTCTAAATCTTCAGACGATGCATTACAGAAGAAACAAATGACTAAGTTCGCAATTTTTCTTCAACTCTTGAAAAAGTCATTCGGGCGTTGTATTTAAAAAAATATATTTTAGTCTGTAGCACCTACACCATGCAACCTGTATATTTCAAAATGTAGCTCCTGAAACTTTCGTACTAAACATTATGGCCCATCTTCCAGCAACAACAAACCAGATGTTGCCTGTTACATAAAATATGTATACGTAACGTTGGGTCGTTCTGGTTATAATAACAAACTAAAAAATTACTCGTCTCAAAATGTATGTTTGGTATTTCATCACGCCCAAGTTTTTATTATTGTTTATCTGAATATACACACATTTTACAAGTATCAATATTCTAAACAATCATCTGTTTAAAACCTATTTATTTATAAATAAAATCCTCCTACCTGAAACGAAGTAATATCAACTTGCATTAATTACATTTTCAGGAAAATGCCTTAAGAGGGGTTTAACCCTATTAGTGACTATTAGTAAAACAAGGAACGGAAGAAAACAAAATACTCGGAGCTCGCTGAATAAACTCGAGATTTTTTTTCATCATCCGATTTTCGAATGTTGGCTCTAGGCATCTCACGAAGTACTTTTTCATATAAAAAAAAGAAAAACGTTGAAAAAATAGGCAGAACATTGACCAGATTCACTAACTTTTATCTCAGGATTCGTTCTTTTTTTCGAAAAAGTACTTCGTGAGATGCCTCACTTATACTTTTATCTATGTTCAAAAAAAAAATTGGAATGATCCATTCAAAATTACATCGTCAAAGTGTTTTCTGTTGAACCTCTGCAGACTCAATTTTCGAGCATTTATCTTCACTGATTCGAGCGACCTCACATAACTATGCTCTTTTACATGGTTACTATGGATAACTGAATGAATTGTAGATTAATTCATGAGTTGAAAATTTATTCTGAAGCTATTCCGGAAATTTTAGCACTGGAGATAAAACAATAGAAGTTGTAAGTGGGTTTATTGAAGTTGCAAATATGCCGAATTGAGTAGCCTATATAAGAATAATGAAGTTATATATTATCAAATTATAATTCTTATGTATTTCATAATTCAATTTAATTTGAACATTTTCTTTCTGGAAATGGACAAATAATAAGTAATGAGCAGCAGAAATGATTTATTGACGGATCGTGATTACGTTCCAGGTCACTCACACAATCAGTTACTAAAAACTGGATTTGTTTTGCAAGGGGCTGGCGAGCGACTGGCGGCAAGTGACAAAGGGACCAATTATCCCGAAATGAGTTTCACAGAAAAGGGTCGGGGAGGGGGCTACCGTTAGAGTTTAGTTTGCTCTTGTATTGTGATAGTTACACTTATGTTTTTCAATATTTGTTTGTCATTTGAGCAACATTATGCCCAATTCAAATTATCGAACTGGTAATAAATACCGTAAACGACTATTCTTAAAAAAATTATCAGCCAAAAAGAGGATCTTGAGAATAAATAAGGTAAGTGAATATTTATATTACTGAACCTTTGAATAGTATATTGAGTATAAAAAACGAAAAGCACATTTTACCGATATAAGACAATTGTGACCTTAGACAACCTTTGTTATGTTGACTTATCTATTAGTTTTTGAGATTTGCTCATTTTTCTGAAAAAAAAAAAAATTCTGTAGTAGTTTACGAAAACACGTGTAGTCCGCAAACCGTTCAAAATTAGGACACCAAATTCATGGAGCAGTTAGCTGGTAGTCCAGGCTAATACCTGATATCCCTTCGACGGTCCCATTTTGTACCATATGGTCACAGCTGATTTTCGAAAGTCGCATTATAAAATTGTCAAAAACTCAAATTTTTCAAATGGCACCTACCATTTCTTTTTTATCCATTCAAAAGAAAATTGAATTTAAGGATGACTTATTTCAGCTTTTCCTATACCCAAGTTCAACCTCTATCGAGTTTTTCAATAAAAATCAAGAAATGCCTTATCTGGCCGAATGCTTTTATGTTTATTCAAGTATGCTATGGAAACAAAAAACAACTGTAAATAAGAAGGTGATATTCTGTCAAAGAAAAAATCTTAAATAAAATTGATTCAAATATGGAAAATTATACAAACGCAGTTGTGTTTGAAAATACAAGTATGCCGGATTCTTAGACAACATAATATAGTTTTGTCAGCAGGGAGTTTACAATAGGCGCAATCGACATTTTTGGGCTTCCAAAAATCCACATATTGTGTTCGAAGTTGAAAATCAAGTACAATTTCGAATAAATGTGTTTTGTTTGGTAATGAACGCTATATTATGAACGATGAAAATTTGAATAGTGAAATTGAAGAAAAGGAATAAATATTCCAATGCTCAAGGGATAAAGTCATCACAGTCCTATGGGACCCACTGCGAGAAACCAGACCTGGAAGAGAAGGTATTACACCAGGCAATTTCTGAGTACCTGAAGGAATTACAGTTAACTTCGACTGAGAAAAAAAAGTATTGAAGAAATAACGAGAAACCAGGCAGATTCGGAAATGTGGAAAAATGAAAGAAGAAAGAGAGTGACAGCATCAAAATTTGCGGAAATTTGCAAAAAAAAACCTGAATCGTCTAGAAAAAATTTGATCAAATCAATATTGTATCCAAAAAGAATATTTGCAAAATCTATAAAACATGGCGTGGAAAATGAAAAAAATGCAATAAAGCCATTAGAGGATTATTTGGCGATTAAAGTTTCCAAATGTGGTTTATTCATTGATCAGAACATCGACTTTATCGCTGCAAGCCCTGATGGCGTTATCGAAAGAACCAAAGCTCTTGTCGAAGTAAAGTGCCCTTATTCTGCAAGAGATCTGACTCCTGAGGAAGGCATTGCTAAAGGCTGGTAAAATGTTGGAAAACAAATGGGGAATTCAATATAAACCATAATTGATATTTTCAGGTTCAAGGGCAGTTGCATGTCACTGGTTTCGATTTCTGTAACTTCATGGTATGGACATATCAAGGTTTCAAAGTCGAAAAAATTTTTCGCGATGATACATTTTGGCAAGACAATACATGCTTCCTGAAATAGTGGATAGTCGATTCGAGAGGAATATGGAAATTAGAAATTAACGTTGTTTCTGTGGTGTTGATATCGTTATCTTTTATTATTATATTAGAGGTTTCATTTTGAGATGAATATATTTTAACTCCATAATATATTTTTTGTGATTTCCTGGATTATCATTAAACTCTTCTATTACTATAGGAATGTTGTATTTTAGTTATTGTAAAAGAAATACAAACGGTTCCCTAACGACCTAATTAAAAGATTTCTTTTACTTGAAAACTAAAAACGAACTAAAAAATGAAATACTAACTAACTAGTAACTAAATGTAACACTTTATATTCATACAAATTCGTACCTATGTATCTAAACTATCATTGAAACCTTCAATGTTAAGCTACTAGTCTGTAACTATTCTATAATTGAATGACTTGAACTGAATCTACTTTCCTTGCAGTCACCATGTATTATCATGCAGTCACCGAGTGAATCTCATGTATTCACGATGCAATACATGTAATCTTGTTATTAGTGAGGCAGGGATCTCATCAATGGCTAAACCTTTGCCCCGAAAACTGCCAAAAATTATTCAATTCGATGTTTCACTGTACCTACGGTGATTCGCCCAAGTGTTCGCGGCCCTTTTTTTTCAAAGGAATGCTCATATTTTTTATTGTGAATTATGATTGAGACTGTCATTCCGAGTACAACTATACATTTTCATCATAGTTACATCGAATAGTACTGGGGTTAATTGGCCTGCTAGGTCGCCAAACCTTACCCCACTGGACTTTTTCATCTGGTCCTATCTCAAATAATTTGTTCACTTAGAGCCCTTGCAAATATCGAAGACCTCAAGCACAGAGTTCAGTATTCTGTGCCTCAATTATAATATGCATTGAGTGTCAGACGTTGATCACAGCCAGTCTCCGAAGAAAACACACTCAGGTTGTTATCAACAGGGTACAGTTGTGTTTTGAAAACAATAAACCGAATATCTGAAAGATTAATATTTGATTGTTTCCACTTTTGTTAATGTTCTATTTTTTTAGAAAACAGATGAACATATATATTTTTTTATTACCTCTATCAATAATTATCAATATGCGAAATATTCATCCAAGGAAGAAAACAATGCATTTTGTCCGCCGCAGTTTGCGGTATCCTTTGATATCCAGGTAACAAAGCCCCGACGAGGATCGCCGTCACGAAGGTCACATTTTTATTTGGTAGGCCGAGTTGTAAAAGTGTTTGGAATTTCAAGCGGCATATACGCGTTCAAGGCCAATTTTACTATAACGTAAATGGGCAATGAGCTGGAGTGAGACGCTATTAGATTTATTTTAATATTAGTCTCCGCCTCCATCGTTCGGGATTCCTATTTCCCCCTTTACTTTGACCTTTTTCAAAAGGCAGCAGTAACAGGTTTTCAATAATCTCCTTAAATACTGGGTGATTAACAAGAGCAGGTAGGTAATGTTTTTAATGATATTATTAACTGTATCCTATATGATTACTAATGAGATGAAGAGAAGAAGTAGTATTTTTCCCCTTTACCACTCAAGTATTTTCATTCTGCCTATGTTCTAATAGTCATACCCTAGTTTGTTAACCCCGGGCTTTTCCCGGACATTTTCTCTAATCCGTTCTAGTGAGAAAATTTTAAGATTCGCATACGACAAGTAATGTGATGACGGAAATTCTTCGAAAGCAGTTGCTTAATAGTGTTCAAGGTGTAATTCATAGATTAGCTTGTTGCCAAGACAAAAATGGACGAGTTTCTGTGGTTTCGTATTTGGAGGAACACGTACCTACTGTTGGAAAATGATACTCCCCAGAACATGTTTTTTCAGAGAAATAAACTAGAATATATTGTAATGATTTTTGATATTATTAAAAAATTAATATTCCTGTTCTTTCCTACTACACGACTGCTTACGCGGACTTCACCGTTTTCACCCATTTCGCAGAATTGTAGCACAAAATGAGAATAAACGTTTTGTGGTACTATACTTCTACTTTCAAAATCTGTTTGAGAAATTGAAATCGGACTATCACTAGAGCATCCAGGAACGCTAAATGAAATTGAAAAAAATTGAAATTGTACCAAAACTAATAGTCCAATGCGCCTGTTTTATGCTCACATAAAGTACACAATACTTTCGTGAGAAGGGCAAATCTTACTCCTTGAAAAATGGCGGAGCTATGAATTTTTTAAAAAATCGCAAATTTTTTTAATTTTTTCTCATTTTGTTCGTATTTCAATTCTCTACAATTTTCCTCATAAGAGCAACCATATTGCTGTAAGAGTTTTCATTTTATAAGCAAAACTCTAAATCACGTTTTTTGTATTTAAAGGTTTATAACAAATGAATAAATGACAGTTGCGAGTCGAAAACATAACATAATATGGACGGACTGTCTTTTCTGTGATGGTACAGTCAGATTCTTACTAGAAGTCCTAAACCTGTCAAAACCAATCAAAACTTCAACAATTAAGGACGAATTAGAGCTCATATCAAATATACTTGTTTTTTTTTCACATAATTTGTTGACAAGGCATATTACTAATAATTATATAAGCAATCATATGTAATTCATTGAAACAGGCTGAAGGACCTCGGCCGATAGCCTATAGGGTGATAAAGTACATTTATCATTATTATTATTAAATATTCTGATGGAACCCTGTTGTAAGGATATGTAACCCTAGAACTTACGATGAAAACAGTCCTGAGTCATATTTTTACGTTGGTAACATTGTTGAAATTAATCAACAATACAAATTCAAACCAGATCCATCTGCCTGGGAATTTGTATACAAAACTTTTAATATTATTTTAAAATTACTTTACAAAACTATATACAATTATAGCTAATAATATTTTTCACCAATTACTAAAATTGAAAGAATTGCCTGCCCTATTCTTCTTTGGACTTGGCTCAATATCACTCTCATCTTTCTTGACCCTACAAAAATAATTTCAAATAATTTTTGATCCATTTGTATCACAAATAACTACTATTATATGGGAAATGATAGATTGACTTTTCCTTTGCTACACAAGAAACTCACTTATTTTTTTCGTTAGGCTCGCAATATATTCCCACACCACTCCTGAACACCTTCAGTTCTTTTGAAGAATTCACTTTTTTTGTTTTCTCCATCTCTTCCGCTCTTTGCTTCTCGAGCTCATCCTGTCTTTCTTTTGCAAGCTACAAAGTGAAATATATTAGAATATTTCAAATTCGAGTACAATACGTTGTTTTTATTACCATAAATAAAAAAAATAAAATTTTACTATAATTTTTGCACTAAGTAATTAAAATGTTTTGCGTTAACAGACAAGTGTTAAAAAATCTGTAAGTCAACAACTAAGTGAATCATATACAGAATTAATTGTTTCATTCAAAAGAATTAAGACAAGTACTGACATAATCCATTTTATTTTTAGAGCAAAATATTTCTATATCTGGCAAGTATGCAATTTACAAAGCCATAACTGAACTTGTGATGTAAAATGCTAGGGAGGTCAATTTAGACCTTTTGAATAATACTGAAATCTAACTTGCAATTTTGAGAATCTCAATAAAACTTTTTCTTTTTTTGTACTCAATGTAATGTATTTTTGACAAAATATGTCGTATTTTCGTCGGCAAGTCTTTAATAGGGAACAACTACTGCCCCCTACGACAGTTGAATTAAGTTATATTATCAGCAGCAGTAGTTTTTATGTTGGTGACTTGCCAGCTAAAACACATATTAAACCAATTTTCATTATCAATGATTCTCTTAGAATTACCTGTTCATCTGCCTCATCATAAGGGTTGACAAAAATCTGTGCCTTGACTAGGACGATGTCTTCAATAGGTTTGTCTTTGTTATCAACCTCTATTTTCTCCATCTCCAGAAGGGTTTCCATTCCTCCAACAACTCTCCCAAAAATTGTGTGTTTGTTATCCAAATGCTTGCATGACCGATAAGTAATAAAACTGAAATAATAATAATAAATGTTGAATGTGTTTTTTTTCATACAAGAGGATTCAACTGGCTTTTAACCAAGGAATCATCAATTTATTGAATGGACAACAGAATATACACGATAATCTATCGAAAATATCCATAGTCGTTCCAAATATTTCATTGAGAAGGCAAGACTTTTCACTCCAACTTGATAATTCCAGCAATAGATGCTTAAGAAATGCTAGTATAGTCATTAATAATTAAAATATAGATATTTTTATGAGAAAATATGACATTTTAAATTTAAACTGATATTGTATACAGGGAGCATGTAAAGGGGCTTGTGCCTTTTTATTGAGGTATAAATAATATCTAATTCCAATTTCTGCCCTAAAAGTGAAAAGGTACAACTATTCATGCCAGTTTGAGAAATACCTACAACTGAGATCCATTGGTATGTTTTCCTGAATTAGCCATAGACAGAATACCCCGTCCAGTATGTGACAAGTTTGGTCGAAATTCATCTTCAAACTTGTTTCCCCATATTGATTTACCCCCACTTCCTGTGTTTGTTGGATCACCGCCTTGAATCTGAAAATTATATCAAGTATTATACAGATAAGATCAAAGATATTGAAAACTAAAGTAAAGAAGTGAATTGTTTTATATAAGTTGATTTTAGTATCAAAGAAAATGAAAAACTCACCATGAAGTTTCTAACAGACCTGTGGAATTTGGTACCATTGTAATAGCCCTTTTCACAGTGTCTCATGAAGTTTTCACAGGTTTTTGGTACCATATCACAGTGCAATTCAAGGTTTAGCATGCCTAAATTGGTTACTAAGCGTACATATCCTGCAAAAATCAAAAAGTATACTCTTAATAACATAATATTGACATTCAAAATGATAATTTCATAGAAAATATGTTTCTAATAGTTTGGCATCAATAATTTTTCAACAAGAAAATGGATCATGATGGTTGATGATAAAGTTTATCCATGAAAAATGATTGTTTGGTGTGCTAGTATATAATATAATAATAATAATGTGTATTCATGAAAGTAACATTTCAATAAATACAAAATTACAATAACTATCTATCTGGAATAAATGAGGAAAATCACACTAGAAATATAACAAACAACTGAAATTGTTGCCATTTCTAAATACCCTCAGTTATTTCTCACCTTTCTTCTTCACTCGTTGATACCTAACTTCATCATCATGCATTATGGCTGCTTCATGTACCAATCTGGGTACCATTGCAGTAGAAGTGAAACTAGCAGCAACAGCACCGGTAGAATAGTGAGCTGCATTGAATTTGTCAGCCTTTGCAGTACTTTCTACTTTATTAATTTCAATTGTGGGAGCTTTGTAGTCTCTATTCAGCTCCTCCAGGGTATATTTTGTTTCAGGATTGATAGATTTTAAACGAGCTTGGGGATCAGATCTATCAGCAATTTCCTCTGAAATAGAAAATTGTCTCCTATGAAACTGAAAAATATCAATATTAAACAAATGGATATAAATGCCAAAGCATCCTAGTGTCCTGGACAATACTTAAACAACTACTGAATTATATCTGTCACATGCCCGTGCAGGTTTTTCATAAGACCAACTTTCAACATAATTACTTACCCTCTGTTTCAACTCTCAGATTATTCTTCACATGATGAAACCTGGAAATATCAAACTTGGACAAATAATTTGGATCTTGCAAGACGATGATGTCCTTTCTTTCAAACGGTTGATCCGTAATCAAGTCTTTCCAATTACGGTTTTTTATGTTCAACTGTTCGATAGCTTCCATCAGAAAAACATTTCCAGTTGTAGCAATGGCGGCAATATGAGAACTTTTAGTAAATGGTTTGAACAACACTGGACATTCGAATACCCCTTCAGATTTACGGTGAAAGTTCAGCTGGAACAATGATCTGAAATCCAAGGGTTTGCCGGTAACTGGATTGATTTTGAATTTCTTCATGAAAGGGATCAGAGCTTCCAGGTCGAATATATTGCCGTCCATATCACAATAAGGCGCCTGAAATGGTTGCAGAGACAAACAGCAGTGATCAAATGGCAATCGTTTGAAGTTCTCTTCCTCTTTAGAAGTGTGACCTGGTTTCTTTCCTCCATAAAGCGTTGTCCATTCCGTATATGTTAGATACATTTTATCCTTCTGATGTTGCCTTTTACCCATTTTGAAAAGTTATTTGAAAACTCTTCCAAACTGACTCTAAAAAACTTTCAAACCAAAGACAACACAGCTCTTCTAGAAGTTGTAAACAAAAACAAATACTTCTGTTCTAAGTTCTAACCTCTAATTAAGATGTCTAATATTTATTCAACTTGACACTCTTGACAGTTTTGACTGAATGACCATCTTGTCTTGTGATTATTGACGTTGTCAAATATTTGTGTTTTGAGATCACAGAACGCATAAAATTTATGTGGTCTTTGTTTGAGATCCTTTCGTCTTTCTTGGTGGAATCAGGGGGTGCAATTACAAACACTTGATCCAAGGAGACTTTATAGGGCCGGTATTATAAACATGTCTCGAAGTTAACTTTAATTTTAACATTCAAGTTAACTTCAGCTTAGAAATGTCAGTTTTATAAAAGTTTCATTTCTGAAATAAAAAGAAGAAGAAGGCAAATGTGTAACCTAGAATTTATCGCAATTTCTCTTGTGACATTTCTAATTTTCTAATAAATAATAAAACTGCTAGCAATAGATTTGAGAATCTTCCAGAACTCCAACAACTACCAAGAATGAACATGTACGAAATCTGAGTGTAATTAACACTTGTATTACTGGCGATAGAAGATGATTTCAAAAATTGAAAATACTTATAATTCTATAGTAATTAGAACTAGAAATGTTGACTTATTAGTTGGTCTTTGCAAATTTGCCTCACTAATGTGCCCCTTTAACAAGCATAATATACAGACTTTCTTGATGATCGAAATAATCGAAATCCGTTTTCATTTGTTTTCAAATTCTATTTCGTTCCACAATATAAAATGGTTTAACAGATTTCTAAATATCCTTCGACGCCAATATCCTTCAATAATAATCACAGCATCTCCTTCATTGTCCCTTAAAAGTTCCTCGAAAATAACCAGTATATCGTTTGCTAACATTATTGCGAGAAAAAAACAATCAAATTGAGGTTTTATGCTAAATTATTGATAGAAGAACTGTCGAAAACCACCATTTTCTGGAAAGTTAACTTTAACTGATACCCCTTCCTACCAATAAAGTTAACTCCTTCATTTTGAAGTTAACTGTAAGATGTGACGTCATTCCTCGAGTTAACTTCGAGTTGTCTGTCAAAATAGTTTTATAATACCGGCCCTAAACGTTATTTTACTAGGAGAGTCTAATCCCCATGAGACACTGGGGACACTAATAGAAAGAGATGAGAGAACATTTGTGACGAAATGTGATGTAGTTGGACATGTCATGGTAGCCATTCTCCATAGACAGTGACGGACTAGCACACTCTTCGAAACAAAACGGGGTTTCATGGAAGGTTAAAATATTGTAGTCCTGCATACTGAATCCTTGTAGCGTATATTACTGTGTATACGTATTAATATGTAATATTGTATTGTTGTGTAATTTCAAATATTATTACAATAATCTTTTATTTATTTGTGCCACATTTTACCTATTTAAAGCACGCCTCAGCGTGTTTAATCGAACTTTCAAAAACGCGCGTTTTTTAAATTACCATAGTAACAATAACTCGAGAAACGAAGTCTAAATGACAATTCTTTGAATATTGCTCTGACAGCAATAACTTGTAACGTCAAATAAACAATTCATTCATTTATATCTGTTACCTTAAAGAGTCGATATTAGAATTCATTTTTAGGCACTACCGCGACAACAATTAATCTTTGATAACAATTTGCATATTTATTTCTGTTTTTCTCATTTCCATGACAACAAAAGGTATACTGATGTCACATCACCAATTCAACCATGTTACATTAATAGTACATTTTAACATTTTTGGTAGTAATGATACTGTTGTGACCCTCAGTATAAAAATATTCATGACATATCAGTTATTAGACAGATGATAACAACTTCTGTCACTGTGAAAGATATGAATATACGGTTTTTGCGGTACATGGATATCCTGCAGTAATCGTATCAGACAATGCCTCGATTTTCCAAAGCGAGGAATTCCATACGTATTGTAAAACCAATGGAATGTTCCAAAAGTTCATTGCTCCAGGACATCCGGCGACAAATGGACTTGCAGAAAGGAACGTGCAGACGTTGAAGCACAGATTGAAGGCTGTCGAGAATGACTCTATGTCTATTCAAGACAAAGTACAAAACATAATGTTTCGTTATCGTGCGACACCACTTGCATGTGGTCAATCGCCTGCAGAACTGTATCTTCATAGAAAATTACGAATCCGCTTAGATGCAATTTTTCCTTATCGACCTCAAGCGTCACAGTTTGAATATAAACCAGTACGTTCTTTCCAAGTGGGGGAGAGGATCCAGATTAGAATTTTCATCCGTAACAGACATGTATGGCAATTCGGAGAAGTCAGGAAGAAGCTTGGTAGACTTCATTATCAGGTCATTTTAGACTCTGGGAGAACATTGAAAAGACACGTCAACCAGTTACGATCAACTCTTGTTCCAAAAAGGACTGTTACATTTGGACCCAGCCAATCATTCAGTGTACCCAGACTTCCAGCAGCTCCGCTAGATCGACAGGCTGTTCCACCACGATTGAATGGTCATCAAGAAGTTGTTCCGATAACGAATGAGAATACAACACGGCCACAAAGAGAGAGACGTCCACCTGTTTGGTCCAAAGATTACAGAATGTTTTGACCACTTCAATTGTTCCTGTCATGTTATGATCATAAGTATTTTTCATGTAATCAATTTCATTTAATGAGTGTGCTTTAACAATAAGTGGGGGAGAATGTTGTGACCCTCAGTATAAAAATATTCATGACATATCAGTTATTAGACAGATGATAACAACTTCTGTCACTGTGAAAGATATGAATATACGGTTTTTCAATATAGCAATGATTTTAATTCTATTCTATCCGAATCATTCAATCTCAGTTATATTAGATACCGGTGCTTATGATTTCAAATTACACCAATAAAAAAAAGTAGCGTAAAGTATTCGTGGATAACTGATCTTTCAAACACTTGCTCTATGAAAAATCGCGCGTGTTTGAAATACCTTTTTATCCACTTATACTTTAATATGCGATTTTCTACGACAGTGCGTGAACTAAGGTTTTACGCACTGTTCACAGTGCGTAAAATCGTCAACTGTGTGTAAAATCGTCAACTGTGCGTAAAATCGTCAACTGTGCGTAGAAAGTTTCACGCACTGTTAATACATTTTTTAAAAACACAGTATTTCGCGTCAGATTGTGTTCGGATGTCATCATTTGATAATACAACCACATAATAAAGACCTACTATACAGGTCTATATTCTGTGATACAACGAAAATTGAAAATTTCATTAGATATATAAACATTCAATAATTGCTCCAATTTTTTCAATATGATAACTTTCGTAAAAAAAATATGCATGAAATATTTTAGAAGAAGTTTTAAAAGAGCTTTGTTTTGTACTAGCGTGTTTTGTTGAACTTGGCTTCGCCTCATTCAACAAATTTCACGCTTATACAAAAAAGTTCTACTCCACGAACTTCGAACTTGTTTCATAAATAAATATTTAGAATCGGTTCCGGGTCCTAATTTCACGGAAAACGGAATCATAGTCACTGTCTGAAAATGTGCAAGATCTTTTTCTCTCCGGTTGGTTGCCCTGATCCAGTACTCCGGTTCCTTTGCAATTTGCAAGTTGCAAGTCTGGTTCTGGTTGCAAGTTGCAAGTACGCCATGAGCCAAAATTTGTGAAAAGGGAGTGTAATTTGTTTTCACCTTTAAAATATAAAGAATATATTCTGGTGAGTTTATTTTAACATCTCATTTAGTCCTTGTTCTGATTATTTATTGATTCATGGTTCTTTATTTCTTCCCAAACCATTACAAAAATACATATGAAGAAGAGGTAAAACGTGAAATTGTTATCATCTAGTTGTTTGTCAGTTGAATCTACGGCTTTGTCAGTCGTTCAATATCAATAATCTGGTAAAATGTAAAAGTTACTTCGTCATTTATGTCGAAAATAGAAAATATGTCTGATCAGATACCAAAATGGCCGACCTGTGACAAGAATCAATTCCAGTTTGGAAAACGGTCGCATTCTCCACACATCTACTCCTACCTGTGGTTGTAAAACACTAGAATCGTATTAATTCTACACGAGCTTTCACAGCAGGATAGTTTTTCTGTCGAGACCGGCTAGCTATCGTGTTTGTTTGGACAAAGGATTTGATTTGTTTTTTCTTCAAACAGAAAATGTCATCGGCAGGTTCCAGTGGTTCAGGCCGAGGCAGAGGGGGTCAAGCGGCTGTTGGCGATCAGAAAGAAACTAAAGAGAGCAAACCCAACCCCAAAATGTCCAAAGCACTCGGCACATCTGCCAAAAGAATCCAGAAGGAGCTAGCAGAAATTACACTGGATCCACCTCCAAATTGTAGTGCTGGCCCCAAGGGAGAAAACTTTTATGAGTGGGTGTCTACCATTCTGGGCCCACCTGGTTCTGTTTATGAAGGAGGTGTATTTTTCCTCGATATTCACTTCTCTCCAGAATATCCCTTCAAACCTCCCAAGGTGACTTTCCGCACTAGAATCTACCACTGCAATATCAACAGTCAAGGAGTGATATGTTTAGATATTCTGAAGGATAACTGGTCTCCAGCTTTAACAATTTCTAAAGTCCTATTGTCAATTTGTTCCTTGTTGACTGACTGCAATCCAGGTGAGACTCTTTAATTTGTAAATAATATTTTTAAAATGTTTCAATATAATTTTTGTCACTTCTATTTAAACCAGATTTGATTCAGGTATGATCTTTATTTATATTTATAATTAATTGTAAATCTAATAATCTCTAGTTTGACTATAATAACATTTATTATTCCCAAAAATCAATGATATGTTTATAATAGGGAACATAACTGATTTATCAAACACATTGGTAAATTATACATGCATGATGAATAAGCAGTAAAAGCATAATGATTTGTTAGAGGGAAATGAATAAGGTGTAGGAATATTTAAAGAATGAAAATAATATTATTATGTTAATAAATATTTCTTCAATTTACTGTTTACGTTTTTGTGAGTTTGAAGAACTTGGGTTATTATACTGAATTACCATTATGATAAATAGATCTTTTGCCAATATCTCTTTTAACTGAATGAGAGATAAATCATTATCTTGCCTTGTTGAATGGCTATGATAAATTTGATTTACTTTGTAACTTGAATTGGAATGTTTCAGTTTATTTATTTTTGACAGATAAAACGAACTAAGATATTTTGTATTTATATGAGGAGCTAGTATCAAAAAGTCTTTGGGGTTAAAGATTTAGTTGGTTCACAATAGTCTAAATAGAAAATACATGTTATTGCTTTGTTTTGGAGAATTTTTAGAGGTTTGAGAATACATGATTTGGCAGTTCTCCATATTGAAATTAAATATTGTAATTTTGAATAAATCGGTGAAAAATATATGCATTTTCTAATCTAAACCTCAGTGGAACTTGATTTCGTATTCTATAGAGAACCCCAATAACTGGAGATTCCTTTTTCTCAATATTTCAATATGTGTAGATCATGATAAATATTGATCAATATATAAACCCAAAAATTTTATTTGGGGTATTTGATTATATCATTGTTGAAACGAATGAGAATTTTATAATGAATCTAACTCATGTCAGAAATGAAGCATATTTCACTTTTCAATATAAATAAAGAATCAGTACCATTGGAAAAATATAACCAATGTAGGAATACAGTTGTGAATACACATAAAATACTATAAAATAAAAAAGACTCGAACAAACACAACCTCAAAAAAATGTGAACAACATTGAAAACACTACTTCTTCCAAATAATCCTGAAATACCAAGTATTATAACATTTAAAGGACAGGTAAACAATCTTATGGTAAAAAATGAAGCAGATAAAATTGAGACCTTCAAGATATATTTAGTTAATAGTATTACAGAAATCTTTTATCATTGGAATGATTATAACAATATGGTCAGATAAATAACTTCCTTGTAAAGAATGTAGGATATCACATTTTGAAAAGCTAACCCTCACCAACCTCAAAAGTTTTGTAAGAGTTATAGAAGATGAATGTAACTCATCAATAATGGTAAGGTTTTGTACATTTCCAGATCAACTTAAAACTAGTACAGCTATACCAAATCCAAAAATTATTAGCACTACCAAGGCTGCAAATTTTAGACCAGTCATTATGTTACCATGTATAAAAAATATCCTGGAAATGCAGTGTACTCACAATTTAGCAATTACATAAAGAACGATGACACATTGCTTACTGATGGATTATAAATCAAGATTTAGAACTGATTTGAAATGGCCTTAGAGGCAACAATTTCAAAATGGAAATTATTAATGTTGAGGATAAGTACATTGATATAGTTTTTTATTATGAAAACTTCAAAATGTATGATGGTTGAGTTCTGAAATGGTTCCTACAAACACAACAGTATAAATTATAATAACTTTAATCTTACCATTGATAATACAAATTGAAATAATAAACAACTAAATATCTTGGATTTCAATTGGATAATATATCATCATTTGAAGCACATTTTGAATACATCACTGAGAAAATTGCAAAAAAAAAATTCTGTAGAATATCCAATAATTTATCACATGAGACAAAGATTACTGTTTTTTAAGTCTATAGTTCAACCTCATTTTGATTACTGCTCAACTGTTTTACATTTATTTAATCTTAACAAGCTGTCCCAACCCCCCAACTTCGGAAACTCCAAATTCGTGATATGAGAATAACAACAGATATACTCCCATTGATACAATGTTAGATATTTTGCAATGGCAATCTGTTTCTCAAAGATTGTTTCATTTAACCATTATCAATCAATAAATATTAGATATATTTCGTGATATAATATTATATATCACTTGATTTACATTGGCCAACCCTGATCTAACTATGGTTTTCTTTACTGTTTATCCACTACTTGAACAATATTATTTATGTTAAAGAGTGAGAATTTATAGAATTTATAAGAGAGATTAATAACTAATAAGACATGTCAAAATTTTTACGGGTAAAGTAGAGGGTAGTAATTTTTTTACAGTACCATTACCTGACCCACTTGAAACTACCTTTGTAATGAAAAAGAAGGTGGCTAAAATGATTGTGAAAAATTAATCATTTAAGCTTGAAAGTGAAAGTCAAAATGGTAGTTCCTGTATTGAATTGTTGGATGTAAATTCAAACGAAATATTAATGCATTCATTTATTTTTTACAGCTGATCCACTGGTCGGAAGTATAGCCACCCAATACCTGCAGAACCGTGAAGAGCATGATCGTATCGCACGATTGTGGACCAAGCGATATGCTACGTGATTTTCTTATATCCCATCTCTTCCACTAGTGTCACTTCCCTTTGCCAAGAATGGCAGGTATTTTTTCATCAACCCATTATCATTTTTTGTCCCTTCAATGTTCATATATACCCTAAGTTTGTTTGTACCACCTGGTTTAGTTTAAAGTAGGTTAAACAAAATTCGCTGTAAAAAAATATACTCCTTAAAAAGTTGCTGTAGTCTTGAGTTGGTACTTGGAAAGGTTACCATGGTTTTTGTTGTATCTGCAGGTGTTTGGAAAAAGTTTGGTGACTATGAAATTAACTATTTGATCACATGGTGTTTCTTAACTCGGCAGCTCAAGGATTTGAGGATTTTGAAGAGTTATTCTTAAAGCTCTTTACTCTGAAAAGGTTGTTGAACTCGTTCTATATTTTTTTTGAAACGGGATTTGCAATTGGAGTGGTACAATTTCTTATTTGCGTGAGGTGTTTGAAATTAATGCAATTGTCTGAATTGGAGAGATGTCCAATTTGTTCAAGGAGTATTTGGAAACGTGTTTCCTTAAAAAATACAGAAAAAAATGTTTGTCCCGGTAGTTTGAAAGGAATTCACTTGTGTATCTTGATAAATGAGAATCTCAACTCACAAGATTTGTCTTGTTGACAAACCAAAAAGTATATTGAAAAAATTATATATTCTCTGCGAAGAATTTAATTTATTCTGCACAAATTTAAATGATTTTTTTTTATTTGATGAATTGCCATATGAAAGATTTGCCACATTTGGAAACACAGTATATGTCTAATGCAGGGAACTTTTTAGAATTGTTAAAGAAACAAAACAGGTGCGAGATTATGAACACTTGATATGAGAGCTGTCACGTAAAAAACGCGGTGGTTTCTTTATGGCTCGATATTCATTTCGGTACGACTCACGTCAAACGCGCAACAGGTCGAGTGTTAATAATCTCACCCCAGTATTGCTTCAAAAATGTATAAACAATTGATAATATCAATTTTTTTTAGCTTTTGTTAGAGCACATTTCAGGGTGCACTATAAAAAAATTGTAATGAAAACCCTGTTACAGATAATATTTGTTTTCAACATACATATTGGGCCAGGTGAATAACATTTAGCAAAAGCTCTCACTATAAATTTGTCTTTCTCATATTTCAACAAAACAAAAAAGTTTGACTCGAAAAAACTTGAGTAAGAGCATTTGTTTATCATTATTCACATTACTCATTATAGCGTACTGAAAAACATTTTTAGGGTTATTAATTTAATGAAAAAAAATTTGGTGTTTATGACTGGTCCTAGAAAACAAGATATTTTTCTAAACTAATTTGTTGAAGGCCTCATTTTGGATTGTTGGTTTTTCTGGCAAACCTACAAGTTGTTGTACGCATGTAGTGTCACACAATAATAACAAATGTTTCCTCTGTACAACACACTTTTTCTCTGTATATTCCTAAATGCTCATTTCAACAATAACCATAATAATACTCCCTCATAAACACTCTTAGAGTATACCCAAGGCATAGCCTGTTCGAGTAGAGGACGGCTGTTATTATTTGCCGCGGCGCAATGACGCAAGTTATCGTCATCAGTAGGATTTCTTTACTAATAATGAGCAAATTACATTCTGTACTTGAGTGTTAATCCTGGTTCAATAATAAGAATGGCCTATTAAATAAATTTTTTTTCACTAGTTATTAATAGGTAGTTGAACCCTCTCCTGCTGGAATTAATGGACTTTGATTTGCTTATTAGTATTATAGAAATCATATTTATGAAGTTACCTTAGTTATCAAAATGAGTAACTATGTTTAAAAAATGTGTGTGGAAAGGGAAAACATTATTTATTTTCAACCTACATGTTATGAAATATTCGGAAAGGTTCATAGGTAGTACAGAAACTCTTGATGAAGAATGAATCGGTGAAAATAAATTTTATCCAGTAAAAACCTACATTACTGAGGTTGTTGTTATTTTCCAAACAAGTATCCCTCACTAAGATTGGCGTCTGAACGCTGAATAAATCAAGTGAGTGCCTATCAGGGCTTTTTGTCATGTCCTGACCATGATAATTTTCAAGATAAATTGTAGAACACTTGGTGGTGGAAGACAATCAATATTTGACAGTTGTAAAATAGTTTTCATGCTGATTATTACGACATAAAGTATTACTTCTGAACCAACCGGTTACATATGTACCTCAAACACAACAATTTCGCAGGATTAGAAGTAATACTTCATTATTATTAAATAGTATAATGTTTGAAAAATGCTTTGATATTCAGCAGGAAAACTATTTGACAACTGTCAAGGATTGATTGTGTTCCAACCACCAAGTGTTCTACAATTTATCTTGTAAATTAACATGACACATTCATAATATAGAAAGGGCAGAAAAAAATTGGTTTGTGACGAAAAATGAACCAGTGGTAATTACAGAAAATCGAGAATTGAAGACATTCAGCATGAATATTTAAATTTCAAATTCCGTAATAAGACCTGTACTTAACATTTTATATAGGATGAATGACTATTTTGGACAATAAGTTGATAATTGGGCATAATTCATTTGTCATATTTTCAGACTCGAAATATTCTAATGGCTTTACTTTAGAAATCACATTGATTTCGAAAAACAAGTATGGTTTAATGGAGTGGTCAAACCCTAGTCACATCATAAGTTACAGAATTTGAACTGGTTATAAGTCTAATGCACTGCAAGACACTTTATCGGCCATTGATCTTTGTTAATAAATACTATTTAATTTAGATTTGTGATTTTTGAAATCTTTTGATATTCTCATGTAAGTTTTCAATATGTTGATGGAATTGATTTAATTATGGGTTATTTACCTTAGAGCTTGACCGAATAAAATTTAATTGAACATTGTACTGTTGTAATGACTCATATGGTTTATTTGAAGTATTAACCATAATTTTTTCTTATTAACAAGGTCTTCTGCGATTTTTCGTGCAATTATTGATTTCCTTACAGATTGCTTGTGCAAAACTATTATTTTTCTTTTGATGTGATAAGTATATTTATTATTTTGTAATGTATAAACGTATCATATTGGCAAAAACATTACTCCCAACTGCTTTTGTAAAGTACCTATACTTTTTTTACTAAATTCTAAGAGAATATGGACTATTCTTCTAGCGAGTACTATTTAGTTGGTAATTGTAATAATAAATTTTAGTATGTAGATTTCTAGAGTATTACTTGTAATCCTTTCCAATTTTCCTTTTTGTTAATTGTGTTCCAGCTGTTGTATTTAGCAAACGGATATCAGTTATTTACAACAAATTGAAAATAGTCATTTGTTTAAAAAAAAAATTACTGTTTTTGCGAAATAAGAAAAATACCCAATAACTAATTTTTTCGATGGCCTATTAGACGTTTCTGTAAAATGTGACATTGGATTATTTCGAAAATTTGCTTTATTGGGTAATTACTTCTGCTCTATCGATATGAAATATTTTCAGCGCTGCAGCGTTGCCGCTTACATTGATAGCTAATGTTTATCTCAAATATCGAAGTCACTCTAAGGAGCTGGGAGACCGTTAATTTAACCGGGAGAAACAGATAGTCGCATATCAGATTTGATAAAATTGATCAAATCTAATGAGAAAAGAAAAATCATAATATGATTTTTCTTTTCTTCTTATTCTTTCTTCATATTATGAAGTGGAAGAACAAGTTTTTTTGGAAGAAGTCTTCTCCATTTATAGTTTAATCAAAAGATCTGGATAAAGATCCTACTTAAGACATTTTTCGAACATATACAGTGCGGCTTTTTTTCAGCCCCCTCCTGTTAACTTCTGAACGGTTCGACGTATGAACATGAAAAAAAAAACTGTTCGGATGGTTTCACCGATACTACTTTTTGAAACAAAAAATATGGTGATTGCTCGACAGGGCATGGGGGTCAAGTGTCATATCGTTGAAAAGAGGATTCAATTCTCTTTACAACCATTTAAATATTTTTGAATTATGTTGAGAATTTTTTTCCCAATTTCGATTTGTATGCCTTTTGAAATTTTCAAGTTGACGTGCCCCCAGCGCCATCCGTCGAGTAATTGCAATGTTTCTTCTCTCAAAAAGTAGTATCGGTAATAACCTTCAAAATGTTTTTGGTTTCTCAGAGAGTTGAAGTGATTACAGTACGTGAACCTTCACGTAGATGTTAACGTACGAAATATAACGTTTACGGGTTGTTATGAAATTGAGTTGAAGTTGAACGTATGTCAACCGTTAACCCTAACATGTTAATTTATGTTTATTTCGCTTTTATGCTGTTTTCTATGAACAACTGGAAGATGAACTCTACTTTGCAGATCTTAATAGGGATTTTGACCATATACCTCCCTTGCCAAATGAAATCAAATTCTTCCGGAATTGGCTTTTTGAAATGTTCATTGTTTTAAATAAAGCGAATTACCGAGCAAGATCATCAAAAATACATTGAAGAAATGATTGATGTAAAATTGTAAATATTTCTTTGTCACTTTTTGATTTTATGGCTTTAGAGTCAAAATTCGCTCATTCGCAACTCATCGGTGTGATTCGTATATTCTTCGGTTAACGTGCGTTGATTTTTAAGCTATCCGTGTGAGACCGTTAGGTTACGTATGCCCGTAAACCTATTTTCAACGTTAACATGAATAGCTGACGAATGCGCATGCGTAGATGTCAATTTGTACGTTAACGTTTATGGCAGCACTTCAACTCTCTTTATTATTCCACAACAAACCGTTCAAATTTATCAAGGTATGAGTAGTATTTAGATCAGCATTTATATTTGATATTTGAATTGCAAAAAAAATATTAACGAAATTTAAAAAAAATAAATGGTTGCAAAGAGAACTGAATTCTCTTTTTAATGATGCGACACTTGACCCCCCATGCCGTTTAAAATTTTTGAGTTGAAGTACCCCCCGCGCCCCCTGTCGAGCAACCACCATATTTTTTGTTTCAAAAAGTAGTATCGGTGAAACCCTCCAAAACTTTTTTTTTCATGTTTGTACGTCGAACCGTTCAACAGTTAACAGGGGGGACTAAAAAAAGCCGCACTGTATATGTTCATCTTCAGTTTAAAGTAATTGAGTGGAGAGGAAAAATATTTAAATTTAAATTAAACTAACAATGAACAATAGGGACTCATACTGAAGTAGTATCTTTTGATTGAACTATACACGTAGACGACTTTGTGTTATATTTTGAAAAAAAAAAAAACACGTTTTAATCAACTCCAAAGACAGTATGTTCGAAATGCTATGTGAGTCTATGTGTGAATTGTTTTATCCCTTTTTATTATCGCTAGCATTTTTATTCATCGTTAGATTATTTTGATTCATTTTTAAAAGCTTTTATATAACTTGCTCTGTGTGTGTGTGTGTTTGTTAGATGGGTACAAATCTTGCAAGGTGAATTAGAACCACTTCCTCTTATCCTATGGAATTTCAACGAAATTTCACATGTTGGTTCAGTTTCTATAACAAGACATTAATGTTGTAGGAATTGTCACCCCCTGCCCTTGGAAAGCTAGATAGAGACGCGTAGGGTTTCGGAAGTTTACTTGACGGATTAGGACGGCAACAATTACAGCGAAAAATAAATAGGGGGCTCGCTGCCTCCCCTTTTCTCGAAAAAAGTTGGAAAAGTCGCGAAATGAAAATCCGTAAAAATAGTGAAAAATATTTGACCGTCGTATATTATGGTTTAAAAAAATTTCACAGCCCCTGTCCATCCTCAAAACCTAGATGGAGAACGCAAAGGAATTTGGAAAATGTTTCAACACTTTCGGACATGGAAAATAATGATGAGAAAAAATCGATCTGGGAGCTCACCCCCCTTTCCTGCCACGAAAAAAATTAGGAAAACTTGCGAAATATAAATCGAAAAAATCCGTAATAATAGTGAAAATTATCTGACCATAGAATAATACGGTTTTAAAAAAAATACCACTCTTCTCCCCTCGAAAGCTAAATAGAGAACGCGTAGAAATTTGAAAAAAATTCTAACGGTTTCATACATGGAAAATTACGACAAAAAATGTCTGCCGGTGGGCTTATATTTAAATGCACTATAAACAAGAAAATAAATTTTAAAGCGAATTGAACCCATCCTTTTGTTACATTATAAAATTTTGAATGATATCAAATCTTATCGCGAGAATAAATCTTGAGGTAATTTTAAATTTAATTCACAATAAGAAATACATAGATACTTCTCGCGACAAGCTTTTGTATCATTTAAAATTTTATGATGTAACAAATGATGGGTTTAATTCACAATTTATTTTCTCCTTTTTAGTGCATTTAAATAAAACCTTTTCTCTAAAAAGTTTTTTTCGAGTTTATTGTATATAATTCAGTTTTAACGACAATAAAACTGTTTTCAATCGTTTTTTATAATACATTGGATCCCTAGGTTGCATAACTACCATTTCTATTCATATACCAGAAGTTGACTTCTATTCAATACCTGTTAGTGCAAACGCCTAGCATGGCATGGCATCTAGAATCTCATCACCTGAGAGTTATACAAAAAAGGTTTCGTATAGTTAATGATTGTTCATAACCCATACATTAATTATTATTCTCAAGAAAAATAGTTCTGTAGGGTTTAGGTCAGGGTGGTATAATTGCTGTTTAAAAACACTGATCACCCCTTTCAGAAACTGCATCAACTTTATAACTTTTAAATCCAGAATAGATTACTAATAGATATTTTTTAGAATATCTTCAACAGATCAGCTGCATACTAGATAGCTCTGCTTCATACTAGTTATATTGAATTTTTCGATACTCTTTGATATTGCGGAATCCCGGAAAAAAGCGCACAGGAAAGGAGCGCACGGGAAATAAGCGCACGGAAAAAAGCGCACAGACATATAAGCGCACATGAAATAACCGCACTCGGAAAAATGCGCAAATCGTAAAAAGCGCACTTGGAAAAAACCGCACGTACATTAATGCGCACACGCAATAGTTTCTAATCTAACCTAAACAAACTAACCTAGCTCGAAAGTTGGGAGCTTGGAAGTTGAAGAAAAATTCATTTTGAGGGTAGTATTTTATTAGTCTGGTCTAACCTGAACGAACTAACCTAGCTCGCAACTTATAGAAATATAGAAAACTTTACGCGATTGTAGCCAATTAATGAAAGTGTTAATGACTATCCGACAGCTTACTACACCATTTAGCAAATGTCTTTACCGAACAATTATATGAATTAATTTATTTTCATATATTTTATAATACCTTTTCAACTTTGCTTATATCGCCCTTGCATGTGCGCATTAATCTACGTGCGGTTTTTTCCAAGTGCGCTTTTTACGATGTGCGCATTTTTCCGAGTGCGGTTATTTCATGTGCGCTTTTTTCCGTGCGCATATTTCCTGTGCGCTTTTTTCTTTTGCGCTTATTTCCGGTCACCGATATTGCGTACTTACCTTCACAGTTTGAATAAAATGTTCAGTCATTCATTATGTACGAAAATATTTTTCATTTTGTTGTGAAAGATAGAAACTCTCGTGATATTACAACCATATTTATTCTTTAAATAACATCAATATACAACATACATTTTACATTCTAGCAAAAATTCTGCAAAATATAAATAAAAATTTGTTCTAGACATGTCTACATCACAACTAATTGAGATAATTTTCAAAGATATTTACCAAATACAGTTGATATTTTCCTATATTGACCAAATATTTCAGCCTCATTCGGTGAAGAATGTTACAAAATAAATATATCATATCATATCAAAAATTTATTTCCTACTCGCAAATTTTTGGCATGCGAAAATACATCAAGTTCAAAAATACACTTAAGAGTACACTTTCTTAAGATTTGGCTTGTAGACATTTCAACTTACACGCTAGTTTCGTAACAAATAAATAAAAATTATACAAAAAACAGTGAAATATTCAACAAATCAGTCTGTAAACACACAAAAAGTGATGGAATACTGAGTATTTGCTACTGAAAATTGTACTATGCCCGTGAAATATCACTAATCAGACTTTGTTTAGAAAAGGAAACAAGCCAAAATATAACTGGGTGTAGTAAATTTTTGTGCTCTATATAAAAAACTTAAGCAAACTCAAATACTGAAACGTAAACTCAAGAAAACAAAAAAAAAACTGAAATTTTAACTCGACAAAATAAAAAAAGACTATAATACAATTATCAGCATAACTAAAATAATAAACTAATTCACGGACAGAATTCGAGGTGGATAGGTAAATATTGTGCAATACAGTGCACTTAAATTATCATAAATTTTTACCTTCTTATACCGTCTCATACTCTTTGCGGATTGAACGTGCTAGACAGCAAGCAAAAATCACCCCAATCAGCTGAAATATAAAATATTGTATGAGTTAGTGAAGTAATTACTTATTATATTCTTATGACCATTATCCCACGTTATTTCCTAAAGAAAATCAAAGGAAAAAGGGACGAATGTTTGTCTACGAGCAACATTTAGTTATTTGACCTTGGAAGTTTTATCAATTGTTAAAACTGCCACGGCACTGCAACCAAAATAAATTTGCTGGTATTGTGCACCTGATAATTTTATATGCACAACCGCCTATTTGTTGGTATTGTTCAATTGACCGCCTGCTTATACCGGGTGTCCCAACAGTACGTATTTGCTTGTATTTTCTTCTTTTTTATAAAACAATTGATATACAATATACAAAGTACAAAAATATCTTCATTCGATCTTCAACATTCTCCACCCCAAAACAGAGCTGAACCATGTAAAAGTTCACTGCGAGACAGGAAGAATACACAGCTTTGCTACTGGTCTTACATTGGTCCTCCGAGGTAAATTTGAACCACTATGGAGCGAAAAAGCGAATCAGGAGCAAGAGAACTTCAGAAAGTGCGAAGGAGTGAAAGAAGCAATAAAGGAGTCCCACCACTAAAGTATGCAGATTCAGACAATGCAGAACTTCGTTCAAGTGTAGCCCTGAGTTATGAAGGTTATACAAGTCCTGTAGGAAAAGTCGCATCTGTAAAAAATGTGCAAGGACAAGTTCCTAACAGCATCACTGAAGATAATCTGGAGTCGACAATTGTTCCTGAAGTAGTAACACATAAATCTAACAGGAGTGTCTACCAAGTCGAAGAATTCCAGTATTTCCAGATTGAATCTTGAATTGACCTTAATGAAGAAACAAAAAGAACTCGATGAAAAAGAATCGAGAGAAAAGCTGAAAGCATTAGAAATAGAACGTCAATATTTGATGAAGGAAGCTGAAATACAAAGAAAATTAGTAGAGAAAAGTGAAACAAGCAGTGTGGCTAATGAAGACTCAGTGTTTTCTGTTTGTTCCGAACATTACTATGAAAATTCTTCTGTCTTAAATAAATGGGTCGATAATTCGAAATAATGTGTGGAGAAAAAGCAGTGCCAATCAGAATAAAAAGAAGGCTCAGTAAATATTTTGCCTTCGTCCAATATTGTCTATCCACATTCTATTGGGGGTGGAGGAGACAATCCAGTAAACACTGATAGTTTCAGGCAGTGTGTTGAAAATACGAATTCAATCAACAGAATTTTATTAAGGTATAAAATGCGAGATCTACCTCATTTTTCTGGTGATCTCTCAGAATGGCATATTTTCATAAATGAATACAGAAGATCTTCAGAGGAATTAGCTTTATCTGATCATGATAATCTGCTACGTTTGGATAAAAGTCTTAGAGGAAAAGCAAGAGAAACCGTCAAGTCACTACTCACCTCTCCAAGAAATGTCTCAAAAATTATGAAAATGTTAGAAATGAACTTTGGGAGGACAGAGTGGATAGTCCTTTCCCTAATTGAGAAGGTGAAAAAGGTGAGCCCCGTTAGAGAAGACAAATTGGACTCTTGGATTCAATTCTTTAATGTTGTAAATAATATGGTTACTACCATAAAAAAAAGTCTTATACATATAAGTCATACGGCACCAGAAGAGTTATAGACGCCAGGGTGTTGCATTTTTCCGTAATAGCAAATAATGTTTCAAATGGAAAAACCAGTTTGTCTGATATTAAAATAGTCTCTTCTATTACAGTAACCAGAGATTTCTTCTGTTCAAAAGTCCATGAAATTCGGTATGAGCTTAGGTTAACAATAGGGAAAATTCGGTGTAAAGAATTTTCCGACGCTTTTCCGGCTGTAACTTGAAAAAACGTGGAAATTGAAAAAATATCAGGGAATCAAAAATAAAGGAGTGAAAATTTTAAACAAAAAAGGTTCTATTTATTTTTCATTATAAATCAAAGGTTTTCTCTAAAATTACTTTGGAACGTCATAACAACGCTCGTGTCGGAAACGCTCACGTTTTTAAATAAGACAGAATGTTTTCAAAGTTAAAACTGGCATTCCTCAGGCTCTGCTGAACCGATTTTGATGGATCAAACGGGGAATTGAAGGGGAAGACTTGAACTTTCAGAATCCTGGGTATAAAAATATGGAGTAAATTTTTCCATCACCCAGAAACTTCTCAACTATTGGGTTTTCTAGTACAATTGTTTGAAGGACCTATAGATAAAATTCACCCTGTATCTCATACAGTCCCTTACCAGTTTTGAAGCTCATACTATCGGTCTCTGACATTCACTGGGAAACACAGTTTTTTGAAGTTACAATTTTCTCACTTTTCGAGTGTTTTTTAGAAGTGAAAGATACTTGCGAAAATTTTGAAAAAATTCCAGGATGATCCAATCCATCAAGTACCATTTGTGATTTTCATCCTGTGAATTAATAGCAGGAAAAAATCAACTAGTTAATTTATTTGAACATTCAGCCGAAAATCCATATTTTTACTTTTTCTCCTGGTTATTTTTGTATTCAACTATTCGGAATACGTTCTCGGTGGAAAATGAAAGTTGAAGTCTCACTCTTCAAATCTTTTCATGCACTGGCTTTCAAAGGCCTGGTGTTTCTTTTGTATCGTTCAGGAAGTATTGGAGGCATTGGGGCGGACTGGAACCACGTTTTTTGAATAGCTCGGACTGACGCGTTCTGCGCATGCTTTTCCCGGTTGCAGTTGTCTGTTCCCAACACGCGTGTAAACAAACTAGCGTGAAAAGCCAGTTCCGATGTGGATTTTTAGGTTCTTCTCAACCAAAAGTGAAGTATATATTTTAGTTTTGGCAGTATTGTGAGCAGATTTATAATAGAAGAACTTTTAAAGTGGATTCCTGTATGAACTCAAATTCATATCACCAACATTATTGTGAATAAGGTAAGGATTCATGCTTAACTGATGAAGTGCATATGCTAGGGTATCAATCTCTGGGAATAAGAGAAGTGATGTTTTATGTAAGTCACAGGAAATATTCCTGAATTGAAGAGATATTTTATAAAGTGAATGGTTGTTATTCTGTTATATGAAAGTTAGTCAAAAGGTGTTCTGTAACTTTTTTTGAAGAGTTTTGATAGTTTCAAGGGTCCTGTGTAGTGTTACATATTTCTCAACTTCAATGTTTATATTATGAAAGTGAGGCCTCGGCTCGCATGTTGATCAGTGTCCAGTCAAGTGTGGGGATATGTTTTGGTGGAATATTAACTGAAGTGGATACTAATAATTTTCATGTCATTTTTGTCATCAGTAGGGATTACTAAACAGCTGAACTGATGAAGATAACTTTGCGTATCTAGGAATTAAATTACTTGTGTGGTGAAGGGGTAAAATACTTTTTGTTCTCACTATCATTATTATGGTACCAAAAATCCGGATAAACTTCATGTTAACGATTATGTTATCTTTGAGAAAAAGTAAAATCGGAGATTATATAATATAAATTCATTGGATCGACAAGATCCATTAGACTAATGGTCCATTACCCCAATGATTAAAATCACATTAAAAAATAATTTGGTTGAATTGGGAATTACTCAGCTAAAAATTACGTTGTCATTAGATAGGTATGATCTGGCGCTTCAATAAATTGACTTCTTCCGAGGTAAAAGTTTTAGAATTTTTTCGGTTGCTGGCCATCCGACTGACGTTTTAGAACAGCCGGTAATTTCATGTGTCTCTAGGTGGATACTATGGTACATAATATTAATTGTACTTTTGCATAGAATAATATGCCCACAATGACGATGACTTGTCACTTACGAGGATGTATTGATATCTAGTTAGCCTAGACCAGTTCCCTGCATAAACAAAATATTGCGTTACCATAGCAACGAACATAACTTATTAGAAGTGTCAGTGTAAAGTTTGACGTCAAAAAAGTAAACCAGAGTTACGCAATAAATTAAAAGAAAAAATATGTCCACCGAAATTGTGAAAATCGAAAAATTGGAGTATCGAACCATCATCAAGTACCTGTATTTAAAAGGGTTAACAAATAATTTGAAATTTGTTATGTTCATTAATTTATCATTGGTATTGATTCTGAGAATCGATATACTGCTACTAATTAAGGTAAATCCTAGGTATAGGCAATGTAGGTGTAAATACTCAGATTTGGATGTAATCTAGTTAGTTTTGAAAATGGTGTAATGACCGTGTAATGAAAGTGCCCTATAGTGAGCATATTCAATGTTCCAAATTTCAGAAATACAGCTACAGAAACAAAGGAGAAAAGGGCGTGTACCATGAGTGTGTCACACGGTATAGTAATGCATGGCATTACCTGATAAAAATCGTATATTCAACAGATATACAGGGTGTCAATTTGAAAACTTCCCACCCTTAATATCTTCCTTCCAGTAAACAATATGAGTAATCGAAAAAACAGGTCAATTTTATTGTCAAGGGGGACACTTTCAAGGACTATTTGTAGCCCTCGTGGTTCAACCCCCTAGGAGGGGTAGATGTTACCCTTAGAATTTTAAATGGGAAGGGGAGTCAAGTGGCACATCATTTTGATGGGCGTTCAATTCTTGTTCCAATGGTACCCTGACTTATTATTTTTTGATGAGCATTTTCCGAAAAATTGCGTTCTAAACTAACAGAAGTAATTATTAGAACGCCTATACTGAGATGCATGGTTTGGCCAGAACTGGTTAGAATATTAGGTGGTACCGTTCCAACCCTTTATTAGGGGTAACATTAGCCATTAGCTCCAAACACTTTACATAAAAAAGTAGTCTAATAGTAAAACGTAGATGGTAGTAAAGTTGTGTTTATTAAATGCTGAATTTTTAAGTGTCATCGCAGAAATTGTACAGATAGCCTTCCTTTTTTGCTACTTCTGCTGTAAAAAGTTTCTGTTTTCCGGCAAAAAATTGGTTAGCAAATTTGAACTATGTGGTAGTATTGTGAATACCGTTGTACCTGTTGGGCTGTTTAGGAATTACTTTAATAAGTGTATAAAAGTGTAAAAATGGTTTACATTCTTCAAGACAGAATTGAAATGATTGTAATTTATGGCGAAGTTGGAAAGTGCGCACGAAGGGCGGCATGTCTTTTTAACGAAAGACATCCAAATTCTAATGTAAGTCACCGGTATGTGCTTGATTTGGTGAATAAGTTTTACGAAACTGGTTCAGTGACAAATAAAAAAAGAAATAACCCCAGAGTACTGAATGAAGCAGCTCAAATTGAAGTTTTGGGAACATTTGCTGCAGAGCCCACGAGCTCCTTACGATCAGTATCAGAACAGACGGGAATGTCACGCGAGACTATAAGAAAAGCATTGAAAATGCATAAATTTCATCCATATAAAATGCAGATTCTTCAAGAGCTCCACGAGGATGATTATGATAGAAGAATAGAGTTTTGTGAAATCATGTCTCATCGAGTCAATACAGTAGGAGATTTGAGCCGGTTCTGGGCCTCCTCCCACCACTATGACGTCATCAGTGACCTTGACCTTGACCTTGACATTGACCTTGACCTTGACCTTGTTCTTGATACATATTGTTGGGAGAGATGTTCAGGGTTTGTATTTGACCTTGAGATTTTTTTTAAATTTTCATACACGGACAACTACTTTTTCCAAGTACGTATATCTCTACCTGCATGTCTCTGCTACTGTGTATGATCCTTATGTGTAGAGTACACATAGAACTATATACCAAAGTATAGAGACGGTACACGTCCGCACACCATGGAGATCCAGCCAGATATGTAACCTGTGGTTCCTCTCTCGTGATGTTTACCAGGCGATGGTAGTGGGGGAAGAGGTCGCGTGACGTCAGTGCTAACCGCACGACGATCCACTGATGTGTGTCAGATACTCGCTCTCGACACGGTGGGTCCGCTGACGTCACACACCCATACAGTGTGGTGATGTAGCGACTACTATTTACTCTCCGTCCTCTATCGATGCGATGCAAACTCGCGCATGGTGGGGTCTTTGCAACACACACGCGGTGCATAAGTCTGTGGTGGGGGTGGTTCACTATCTATTATGAAAGAAGTGGGTATGGTGATATGAAATCAGAAGTTGTATACCTAGCAGTCGAGTAGTTAGCAAGAGAAGAGAAGTTGTTCCGTTCCTGCACTTCATCTTCATGTGTGACTTTCGTGTGTAGTCACTATAAACTGTCTAGTTTGTAAGAGTACATGGGAAAACCATGTGTCTTTTACCGATATTTCCCTTACTTGTGAAACTATTGAAAATTGATTATCAACAAATGTAGGCTTTATTTTACCACTCTTTTAACGTTTCGAGTGGTGGTGGCGATGGGCTCTACTGTGTGGCAATGACCTTGAGATGTCCTTGAGATTACTTTGTAATTTGGTGGTTGTTTGACCTTGATGTAGATTTTTTGTAGTGTTCTGGGTTTGAGTTTGACCTTGGCGTGACATTGGGATTTGTTCATACACGGTTATGATGACGAGGCATGTTTCGAATACCTCCAAGTGTTGCCACTACTTATGACCTGTGTACTGTAATTGTGATGGAGTACTTGAGTACTTATTACCTTCATGTCTTGCAACTGTGTACGATCATATGTACTCCAGACTTGCTACTGCGTATGACTTTCATGTGTACACACAAGTGAACATGAAAATCTGAAGTAGCAAATTCGAGAATGCACACGTCTGCACACCACGGAGCTCCCGTCAGATATGCAAACTCTGAACTGTTCACGCTCAGCCCTCTCTGTATCGATGCGGTGTTGGTGCGAACTGGACATAAAACCGGTTCTGGATCTCCTTCCACCACCATCAGTGACCTTGAAAAATCGTCTTGGTACATAGGTACCTGTGTGCGGGTCTATGACCTTAGCATACCAATGACAGGGTTTTGAAGTTTTGTGTTTGACCTTGATGTATAGTGTTGGTTCAGGCTCAGGGTTAGTGTGTCGACCTTGTGATGTCATTGTGATGACTTGGAATTTTTTTCATACTCGGTCAAGTACTTTTTCCAAGTACATATATTTTTTTCACCAACATGTCTTGCATATCCTTCATGTTTACTTACTCTGCTATTGTGTATGATTCTTATATGTGAAGTACAAATATAAAATATATACTGAAGTTTAGTTCTGGTACCTCACGTCTGCACAGCACGGAGATCCAGTCAGACATGTGAACTCTGATTCCTCTTCCGTGATGTATGGCTTGCGATGGTGGTGGGGGGAGAGGTCGCGTGACGTCAGCGCTATGCGCACTACGATCCACTGGTGTCAGGCCCTCGCTCTCGACATGGTGGGGTGGGTCCGCTGACGTCACACACCCATATGCTGCGATGCAGCGACCACTATTTACTCTCCGTCCCCGATCAATGCAGTGCAAAATCACGCATGGTGGGGGCTTTAGATCGAACACGCGGTGCATAAGTCGGTGGTGGGGGTGGTTCACTATCTATTATAAAAGAAGTGGGTAGGTGAAATGATATCAGATGTTTTATACCTAGCAGTCGAGCGGTTACTATTGTTTTCATTGGGGTAATTTTTTACATTCTAGTTAAAACTGACTGTTTTAACTAGAACTTGAAGCAATATTTGAGTGAAACATAATTTTGTACCAGGATAAATATTAATTTTCCACTGGTTTTGTATAAAGATGTCGTTTATCGTCATTGAATGATAGGGCTACCTTATTCCTTATTTCAGTGAACTTATCATGCGAGTAGCTTCTAAACGAATTCGTCTTCAATCGTTTAGTTGTTATTTGATCAAATTATTTGCGTTTGCAGTTGATTTACTCCATTACGAGCGTACCGTTGATGTAAATTTCCAAAATATGTGTCAAAATTATGCACAAGTTGAAATCTCAAATTTTACAATGAAAAACGTCTGCATTCGAGAAGAATACAATGAAATTCATTACATGTTTGCTTGGACATATGCCTACAATAAATCACGAAGTAAATTTTGGAAGTATTGATCAAAGTCGCTTCAAGCGGTGTTTTGAAGAAGCTGAGAAGATATTGGCACCTAATCTGATTGAAGAGCATAGGAGAAATATTTATAAATCAAGATTATTCAACTGGAATCTTGATGATGAGAAAAACTGACGATTTATTTCTTATTGTTGCATTTCTACCAGTAAAAGTATGCCTTACTCGATTTTTTCTTCCAAAATCCTGCTACGTGTTGATTATATTATTTTTTGTGGAAAACTTTTCATCACATTTTCTCATTTTGTAGGTGCATTTTACGGGAAATTTCAGACATTTCTTATGTAATGGTTTCCCCAAACCAACGCGGAACGCGGGACGAGAGCAGGAACTGGATGAACGCGAGACTAAATTCGATAGTAGGATATATAAAAATGCATACCAGTGCGATTATTCGTATTCCTAAATGCAGGCAAACAGCGAAATATATTTGGTTTGCTCCGTGCACTGTTTTTCTAGCAATTCGCACAGGTCCCATTTTCCATTCCCGCTCCCGCGTCACGCTTTGGTTTGAGAAAACCTTTACACTTGTTTCTTTGTCACGTACGTTATTTTATATACTACGTATGTCATTTTATGCCCCACGTACGTCATTTTATGCCTAACATCAAATTTTTATGGAATGCGGTTTGGTAGCGGTCGTACGTTTGAGATGTTCAAGGCCGAATTCATAGTGTCCCAAAGAAGTTTTTAACCCTTCCTTTCATCACAATATAGCGGAAATGAAGACTTGCGTGAAAACTTGTGTAAAGTTGGAAATAGAGTTGCTCCGCGGATGTCTCCATTGCCCAATAAAGGAATGTTTGCTACATATTATGAATATACTCATCGTGGCAATAAACGTAAGAATCACACGAAATCAATTGACAGAAATTGAAGAACGTGATCAAATCATGCAAAAGTACCGCGATAATCTGATGTCAACAAAAACTACAAGACCGTTCTCCAATAAGCGTTATAGTTGGTTGAAGGATGCTAATAATTTTTATAGATGAAATGTCCAAATCCTATCAGTTTGTGGTTGGAAATTCGTGAATTATATTCAAATATTTGCTATAAATTTTGATTCGTCGTCAGTGCAACACCGTTTCAGTGAAATGATCTGTCATATTAATTTGATGACATCATTCAGAAGCATCAACATTATGACCGAAGGTCATAAAACATAACCCCAATGTCGTGTGTCAGAACTGGCTCTGATTCACTACTTTTTCAAACGTCCAGCACCGGTTATTATCTACTACTGATTCAAAATAAACTAAACTCGTAGAGTGCACCCAAAGGCGTTGCCTGTGCGGGTGAACGACGACTATTATTATCATTTGCTGTGGTGCTCCGGAGCGACTTAGTGATTTTTGTTGGCATATTCACGTTTCAGCTATAGGTAAACCTGAAAAACCTACAGCACCACCCCGAGTGGTCATTGCGCACTCCAATTAAGCGCCAGACTTCGGGATTGGCATCTAGGTAACTCACATCATCTAACGATTACTATGAAACTCCAAGGAAAATTTGAAAAATTCTCTCGAACGCAGGCAGAAGTTTACAACGGCATACTCTATCCGTTGCAGGACCGACCACCTTAAATATGAATATGAATTGCCGTAAGACGTGTTTATTTTATAGATATAGAGTATGATAGTCGAATAAAACATAAAATAAATTAGGAAAACACAAGAGCAGTTGAATATAATGTCTTTATTGAAGTTCAACTCATGTTTAAAAAAAAAATTGTTGTTTAAAATTGTTTTTTCCGTTAACCAGCTGTCGTCCCCTTACGAACGGTAGCACTCAGAAGTTGAAACTTGTGCGAGCCAAGGATTAACGAGGTCTTACCTTTTTACGTGCGATTCCTAGCACTTTCTCGGGCCATCAGAAAAAGTTCTGCAGTCGCTAGGGTTTGAACCTTTGACTTGCAGCCAGAGTGCTATTGAAACAATGTCGCTTTAACCACTCGGCTACCTGGCCCCGTGTGTCATTTGTGTGTTGGAAAAATATGTTGTATGGCGACTATTAAACCAAGCTAAAGAGGTTTTTTCCTCCACAAAATAAAGGACGCAAGTGGTCTATACTGATTTTTTGAGATGGCTCGTTAATGAAAACCTTGGTTTTCGCCCCAGCAAAATCGCTTTGTGGAATTTTTTAAAAAAGAAATGGTGAAAAAAATAACAACTTTTTTGTTTTTTTGGATTATTCAAGAAATCGTTTTACAGTCGAGATAACTTTTGTAGAGAATTATAAAACCCATAAAACAGTTATTTATACGACCAGATCGGTGCATTTTCCACTGAGAAATTCCAAGAAAACCTCGAAAAAATGCCATAACTCAATTTTTTTATTTTTATAAATCTGTAGCGGGACAAACAATATTTCGGAAACTGATAGATAATAACATGTGGTTCAACTGTGTGGAAGATGTTTTCTGTCCGATGCGTAGTTTTTACACAATCGCGTTATAAACAATTTAAGGGCAAATCTTTCTAAATGCTCCGATTTAAGGGAAATAGTCGTATTCAAATTCTGTATACGGCATCTGAAAGTAGAGGTCAATATCTACAATTTCTATATTTTCACCTGAGAGGTGGGAAATGTGTTGAAAATGTCCCTGAAAGTTACCCTAAATGCTTCAAAGTGCACCCGAAGTCGGCAGAACTCAACTCGAGTTGAGTTCGGGCGACTTCGGGTGACTTCGGACGGAATTTGAAGCGTTTCGATCAACTTTCAGTGACATTTTCAACACATCAAATATTATTCATGGAATCGTTTTACAGTCAATGGAACTTTTGTAGAGATTTATAAAACCTACAAAATGGATTATCATAGTCCGAATCGGTGCATTTTTCACTGAGAAATCAAGGAAAACCTCGAAAAAAAAGATCATTCTCCAATTTTTCTTCATTTTTATAAATCTGAAGCGGGACAAACAATATTGCGGAAACTGATAGATAATAATATGTGGTTCAACTGTGCGGAAGATGTTTTCTGTCCGATGTGTAGTTTTTGTACAATCGCGTTATAAAAAATTTGAGGGCAAATCTTTATGAATGCGTGGATTTAAGGAAAATCGTCGTATTGAAATTCTGTATAAGGCATCTGGAAGTAGAGGTCAATATCTACAATTTGTATATTTTAAATTTCCACCTGAGAGGTGGGAAATGTGTTGAAAATGTCACTGGAAGTTACTCTTAATGCTTCAAAGTGCACCCGAAGTCGCCAGAACTCAACTCAAGTTGAGTTTGGACGACTTCAGGTGAGTTCGAACGTACTTTGAAGCGTTTTTATCAACTTTAAGTGACATTTTCAACACAT
The DNA here is from genome assembly GCA_944452925.2 of Chrysolina oricalcia. NCBI lineage: Eukaryota > Metazoa > Arthropoda > Insecta > Coleoptera > Chrysomelidae > Chrysolina > Chrysolina oricalcia. Next base: position 10,103,190 of record OX101816.2, read on the forward strand.
TTCCCACTCTGTACAGTTGAACCACATATTATTATTTATCAGTTTCCGTAATATTGTTTGTCCAGCTCCAGATTTATAAAAATTATGAATTTTAGAAAAAAAGTCTTCTTTTCGAGGATTCTCCGAATTTTCTCAGTGAAAAATGCACCGATCTGGTCGTATAAAAAACAATTTGTGGGTTTTATAATCCTCTACAAAAGTTCTATTGGCTGTAAATCGATTCCTCCAGTACTTTTTTTGAGATATTAGCAAAAAAGTTTTCATTCTTTTCACATTTTCTTGTTCAAAAAATTCCACAAAGCGATTTTGCTGGGACGAAATCCGGGGTTTTCATTTACGAACTATCTTATAAAAAGTAGTATAGGCCGTTTGCGTCTTTTATTTTGTGTGGAAAGAGCCTCTTGTTTTTAGCTAGAGCTTGGCCTATATAACTATACGGGAAAAACGTGAAATATAGTTTTTTATTGTCCAAAGATTGCCCAAAGGATTCTCAGAGAATTTCCAAAGTGTGATAAATGGGTTAGGTTCTATTTCAAAGAATTTCCAAAATGTGATAAATGATTTAGACAATTTTCAGTGAACTTTTATTAGGAAAAGCAATTGCATCACTACAACATCATTTTATCCCCATTTTAGTTTATTTTTTTTTAAATATTTTTGCTTTTTTCTATGAGTTTACCTCAAAGTTTTTTTAGAATAATGCATCATCCAAATGTCTACACGAATGAGACGTGAAAAAGCATATGAAAAATTCTTAACTATTCTACTTCAAATCAACTATTTACAATCTACTTATAAGTGCCTATAAAGGTAGAATTCAAATATTGATTGTATTTTCTGAAAAAAGATAAGTTGAAATCTAAATATATGCATACAATATATATGGATTATCCAGTCTGGTATCTGATTTGCAAGCGAAAAATCTCACAGGCCATGTCTTTGAATATGATAATTTTTCATGAAATGTTTCAAAAATGTACAGGGAGTGTGTGGAAAAAACACTTCAAAAAATTATTCCAGAAATATATTTTATAATAGATAAATAGAAAAAATACAAAATAAAATATTACTTATATCAACAAATCACTCTTTATCGCTCTCAAAAGCCTTATCAAGGTCTTCCTGCCATTGTTTATGTACAATTCTGATTTCTTCGTATTCATTCACGGATTGTTGAAGCTCCATTTCAGCTTGTTGAAGGCATTCAGTGGTAGGAATATGATTCAATTCAATCTCCTTTTGCAAATTCTCGGACTCCTTTTGCAACTCGGAGATTTTCAACTCTAAACAAACTATTTTGTCATGGATTTTATTTTTTTCAATAATTTTTCCACGGATACAAGTATCCATTTCTTCGTAACGATGAACTGATAGTTTGGCATCAATAATCCTTTGTTTGCTTAATTTCTTCTTCACTATATATTCCTGAACGGGTTGGAATGATAATATTGACGTTTTAGACTTCACTTCATATGTCCCAGAAGTCGAGGGCCTCGAAATAATGATTGGTTCGATGAGTTTTTTTTTCTTCATTGGTACTTGGCGAATTTTATTGGATAGTTTTTTCACAATTTTCTCCTTTTCTTCATTGATCTTGATTGATGTTGCAGGCATAAGATCGTCATCTATCATAGTAAGATCAATGTAGTTATCTTGATTAGGCTCTGCAGCTGTAGGCGAAGTCATCTTTAGGAACTCGTTCATATTTATGGTATACAATTCATTTGAGTATTCACAATCATAAGTCTGTTGGTCTTGATTCACTATTGCCACGGAAGATTCCTTGGATTGAACAGTTTCACTACGTAACAGAATATTTTCCAAAATAACGATTGGACCCATTTTTTACAATTCAAATAATATTTAAAGTCAAATTAAACTGATCTAAAGTTAAAGAACTGTGAACTATTCAACACAAGTTAATTCATTTTATAACCATCTCAACCATTATGTAGAAACGCCCACGAAAGAAGTAGGAAGAATCCAACCCCAAAACGATAAAAAATAGAGTATCAACCACTAGATGTATTGCATGTATGAGCTTTATCTAAAATTATTTCACCAATCGAGGGGCTTCTTCGACAGCATTATAATTCGTTTTTCTTAAACATTTGAAATTTATTTTGAAATATCGATAGCATCCCTAAGGAACATTGTACTTTTTAGCGTAGAATATTCTACCCAAAGACAATCAAGTGAATTTTAACGAATTATTTCAGTGATCTGAGTTTCATTTTGAAATTTATTTTGAAATATCGATAGCATCCCTAAGGAACATTGTACTTTTTAGCGTAGAATATTCTACCCAAAGACAATCAAGTGAATTTTAACGAATTATTTCAGTGATCTGAGTTTCATTATTCATTATTTTTGGTGTATTACTCTATCGATTTGGCTGTGAAATCTAAGATAAAGAGTATCGAAAATTTGAAAATAATATATTTTTTAAAACTCTTGAGGAAAAAATGAAACTTGGTGCACTAATCTAAGTTCATCAATATGATACCTAATTAACAAAAATCATATGCATGTGAGTATGGTCCGTGGTGGAGGGCGGGTAAAGCGATTACCTTATAATCCATAGGTCGAAGTTTCGAAGCCCAGCGCGATCACCGGACAGCTGAGCATTACTCGTTAGGGTGCAGCCGATTGATGGAAATAACAATTACAACAATCTACAACGTCAAATAATTCGACGACTGAAAAACCAAAGTTTCACAATATTCACTATGTTTTCTATTCTCCAAACAATGAATGTTCAGGAGATTATAATTCCGATTTCAAGACTGCACCTACTATTTTAATTTTGAATATAAAAATAAGGCTGTCTTTCTTCTGGTAAGCTATAAATTAGATGGTCCTACGTATCTAGCATGAAAAAAAGGGTTCTGAGAGGTAGGAATTCAAACCGTAAGTTTGAAGGCAATAAATGTCAACCGTAACATGGACTCAAAAGCTTTTCGATAGGTACCAAAAATGCCGACCCACTGTCCATATAATGAATCGTTAAAACTCGTAAAGGACTTAACGAGCGATGATACCCTTGAAAAGACCGACATTTTCAATCTATGGAAATAATTGCGATACGTGTTTGATTCAAATTTTTAAACAATAACCATACCAATACCATTTGATATCAATGGTTAAAAACTTTTTTTTAAGTTCTGTCTAAGGTTTTTAGAATTTAGTTTCAAAGTTATATGCGAAGTTAAAATTTATAAATTAAGAAAATTGAAAACTGCATTTTTTATAAAATTTTCCGATCTCAACAAAAATATTATTTTATTAACAAGTCTCGAATATAACCTATCAAATTTTATAACAACGATAACATTGTTTCTCGGAAGAATGTCATTTGTTTTCTTTCCAAAATAGTGCAATGTGATGTAATATCGACAAAAATGCCTCTCAAAACTTGATTTTCTGTTTCACACCAACAGCTGCTTCAATTTGCGTTAGCTGTATTTGATTTATAAGAAGCATAAAACGAGTGAAATCACTTGAAAATTACTACGAGATCAGTCAAAATCCCTTTCTCTCCACACCATCTCACAAAGTGGAAAGTTTTTTGCAAATATCTGTCAGAAAACAACTACTTCCCCCTTCGAACATTGAAAAACATCTAATTTCTATTTGTACTATGCCCCTCCAAGAGGATACTAGAATTTTAAGCTTATTCTAGAATTGATAAATCGAGATAACTGATATTAGCATTTTTCAAAAAAATTAAAATACAATGGAAATAGAAAGGAAATATATTGGAAATAGAATGGAAATAGAATGGAACTGGAAAGGAAATGGGTTTGTCCATTTTTAATGCATTTCAAATGGGGCATATGTAATTCTTTGAAATCTCAGTGTTTTCTTCACAGTTCCTGCAAATTGTCAGAATCATGCTACTTTCAATTATATTTAGGCTCCTTTCTCATTTAAAGGCTGCGATATCCACTACGCCAAATACTTCATAAAAAACAGGAAATAGATTTACATGGTGTTAAGTACGTTGACAAACTTCGGGAGGTGATTCTTTGAAAGTTTTCAGGAAGAAAAGTTCATATAAACATGTCCCAAACAGCTTGGTTTTCGAGGTACAGGGTGATAAAAATTTTTTTTCTTTCTTTTTTTTGGAGTTAACTTTGACATTTTCGACAATAATCAGTTGAAATTGTGCAAGTATAATACATTCCTCGTTTTTCCTATGTCAAGCCTTGCTCAACCCTTCAGAAATTTTTTCCGCCAGAAAAATATTCTGAAGTGAAAGGAGGACCCTGTGAGTTATTTGAGAAATGAACCATTTTGTATCTTGCGTACTAATGAATGTATTATACTTGCACAATTTCAACTGATTATTGTCGAAAATGTCAAAGTTAACTCCAAAAAAAAGAAAGAAAAAAAATTTTTATCACCCTGTACCTCGAAAACCAAGCTGTTTGGGACATGTTTATATGAACTTTTCTTCCTGAAAACTTTCAAAGAATCACCTCCCGAAGTTTGTCAACGTACTTAACACCATGTAAATCTATTTCCTGTTTTTTATGAAGTATTTGGCGTAGTGGATATCGCAGCCTTTAAATGAGAAAGGAGCCTAAATATAATTGAAAGTAGCATGATTCTGACAATTTGCAGGAACTGTGAAGAAAACACTGAGATTTCAAAGAATTACATATGCCCCATTTGAAATGCATTAAAAATGGACAAACCCATTTCCTTTCCAGTTCCATTCTATTTCCATTCTATTTCCAATATATTTCCTTTCTATTTCCATTGTATTTTAATTTTTTTGAAAAATGCTAATATCAGTTATCTCGATTTATCAATTCTAGAATAAGCTTAAAATTCTAGTATCCTCTTGGAGGGGCATAGTACAAATAGAAATTAGATGTTTTTCAATGTTCGAAGGGGGAAGTAGTTGTTTTCTGACAGATATTTGCAAAAAACTTTCCACTTTGTGAGATGGTGTGGAGAGAAAGGGATTTTGACTGATCTCGTAGTAATTTTCAAGTGATTTCACTCGTTTTATGCTTCTTATAAATCAAATACAGCTAACGCAAATTGAAGCAGCTGTTGGTGTGAAACAGAAAATCAAGTTTTGAGAGGCATTTTTGTCGATATTACATCACATTGCACTATTTTGGAAAGAAAACAAATGACATTCTTCCGAGAAACAATGTTATCGTTGTTATAAAATTTGATAGGTTATATTCGAGACTTGTTAATAAAATAATATTTTTGTTGAGATCGGAAAATTTTATAAAAAATGCAGTTTTCAATTTTCTTAATTTATAAATTTTAACTTCGCATATAACTTTGAAACTAAATTCTAAAAACCTTAGACAGAACTTAAAAAAAAGTTTTTAACCATTGATATCAAATGGTATTGGTATGGTTATTGTTTAAAAATTTGAATCAAACACGTATCGCAATTATTTCCATAGATTGAAAATGTCGGTCTTTTCAAGGGTATCATCGCTCGTTAAGTCCTTTACGAGTTTTAACGATTCATTATATGGACAGTGGGTCGGCATTTTTGGTACCTATCGAAAAGCTTTTGAGTCCATGTTACGGTTGACATTTATTGCCTTCAAACTTACGGTTTGAATTCCTACCTCTCAGAACCCTTTTTTTCATGCTAGATACGTAGGACCATCTAATTTATAGCTTACCAGAAGAAAGACAGCCTTATTTTTATATTCAAAATTAAAATAGTAGGTGCAGTCTTGAAATCGGAATTATAATCTCCTGAACATTCATTGTTTGGAGAATAGAAAACATAGTGAATATTGTGAAACTTTGGTTTTTCAGTCGTCGAATTATTTGACGTTGTAGATTGTTGTAATTGTTATTTCCATCAATCGGCTGCACCCTAACGAGTAATGCTCAGCTGTCCGGTGATCGCGCTGGGCTTCGAAACTTCGACCTATGGATTATAAGGTAATCGCTTTACCCGCCCTCCACCACGGACCATACTCACATGCATATGATTTTTGTTAATTAGGTATCATATTGATGAACTTAGATTAGTGCACCAAGTTTCATTTTTTCCTCAAGAGTTTTAAAAAATATATTATTTTCAAATTTTCGATACTCTTTATCTTAGATTTCACAGCCAAATCGATAGAGTAATACACCAAAAATAATGAATAATGAAACTCAGATCACTGAAATAATTCGTTAAAATTCACTTGATTGTCTTTGGGTAGAATATTCTACGCTAAAAAGTACAATGTTCCTTAGGGATGCTATCGATATTTCAAAATAAATTTCAAAATGAAACTCAGATCACTGAAATAATTCGTTAAAATTCACTTGATTGTCTTTGGGTAGAATATTCTACGCTAAAAAGTACAATGTTCCTTAGGGATGCTATCGATATTTCAAAATAAATTTCAAATGTTTAAGAAAAACGAATTATAATGCTGTCGAAGAAGCCCCTCGATTGGTGAAATAATTTTAGATAAAGCTCATACATGCAATACATCTAGTGGTTGATACTCTATTTTTTATCGTTTTGGGGTTGGATTCTTCCTACTTCTTTCGTGGGCGTTTCTACATAATGGTTGAGATGGTTATAAAATGAATTAACTTGTGTTGAATAGTTCACAGTTCTTTAACTTTAGATCAGTTTAATTTGACTTTAAATATTATTTGAATTGTAAAAAATGGGTCCAATCGTTATTTTGGAAAATATTCTGTTACGTAGTGAAACTGTTCAATCCAAGGAATCTTCCGTGGCAATAGTGAATCAAGACCAACAGACTTATGATTGTGAATACTCAAATGAATTGTATACCATAAATATGAACGAGTTCCTAAAGATGACTTCGCCTACAGCTGCAGAGCCTAATCAAGATAACTACATTGATCTTACTATGATAGATGACGATCTTATGCCTGCAACATCAATCAAGATCAATGAAGAAAAGGAGAAAATTGTGAAAAAACTATCCAATAAAATTCGCCAAGTACCAATGAAGAAAAAAAAACTCATCGAACCAATCATTATTTCGAGGCCCTCGACTTCTGGGACATATGAAGTGAAGTCTAAAACGTCAATATTATCATTCCAACCCGTTCAGGAATATATAGTGAAGAAGAAATTAAGCAAACAAAGGATTATTGATGCCAAACTATCAGTTCATCGTTACGAAGAAATGGATACTTGTATCCGTGGAAAAATTATTGAAAAAAATAAAATCCATGACAAAATAGTTTGTTTAGAGTTGAAAATCTCCGAGTTGCAAAAGGAGTCCGAGAATTTGCAAAAGGAGATTGAATTGAATCATATTCCTACCACTGAATGCCTTCAACAAGCTGAAATGGAGCTTCAACAATCCGTGAATGAATACGAAGAAATCAGAATTGTACATAAACAATGGCAGGAAGACCTTGATAAGGCTTTTGAGAGCGATAAAGAGTGATTTGTTGATATAAGTAATATTTTATTTTGTATTTTTTCTATTTATCTATTATAAAATATATTTCTGGAATAATTTTTTGAAGTGTTTTTTCCACACACTCCCTGTACATTTTTGAAACATTTCATGAAAAATTATCATATTCAAAGACATGGCCTGTGAGATTTTTCGCTTGCAAATCAGATACCAGACTGGATAATCCATATATATTGTATGCATATATTTAGATTTCAACTTATCTTTTTTCAGAAAATACAATCAATATTTGAATTCTACCTTTATAGGCACTTATAAGTAGATTGTAAATAGTTGATTTGAAGTAGAATAGTTAAGAATTTTTCATATGCTTTTTCACGTCTCATTCGTGTAGACATTTGGATGATGCATTATTCTAAAAAAACTTTGAGGTAAACTCATAGAAAAAAGCAAAAATATTTAAAAAAAAATAAACTAAAATGGGGATAAAATGATGTTGTAGTGATGCAATTGCTTTTCCTAATAAAAGTTCACTGAAAATTGTCTAAATCATTTATCACATTTTGGAAATTCTTTGAAATAGAACCTAACCCATTTATCACACTTTGGAAATTCTCTGAGAATCCTTTGGGCAATCTTTGGACAATAAAAAACTATATTTCACGTTTTTCCCGTATAGTTATATAGGCCAAGCTCTAGCTAAAAACAAGAGGCTCTTTCCACACAAAATAAAAGACGCAAACGGCCTATACTACTTTTTATAAGATAGTTCGTAAATGAAAACCCCGGATTTCGTCCCAGCAAAATCGCTTTGTGGAATTTTTTGAACAAGAAAATGTGAAAAGAATGAAAACTTTTTTGCTAATATCTCAAAAAAAGTACTGGAGGAATCGATTTACAGCCAATAGAACTTTTGTAGAGGATTATAAAACCCACAAATTGTTTTTTATACGACCAGATCGGTGCATTTTTCACTGAGAAAATTCGGAGAATCCTCGAAAAGAAGACTTTTTTTCTAAAATTCATAATTTTTATAAATCTGGAGCTGGACAAACAATATTACGGAAACTGATAAATAATAATATGTGGTTCAACTGTACAGAGTGGGAAATGTGTTGAAAATGTCACTTAAAGTTGATAAAAACGCTTCAAAGTACGTTCGAACTCACCTGAAGTCGTCCAAACTCAACTTGAGTTGAGTTCTGGCGACTTCGGGTGCACTTTGAAGCATTAAGAGTAACTTCCAGTGACATTTTCAACACATTTCCCACCTCTCAGGTGGAAATTTAAAATATACAAATTGTAGATATTGACCTCTACTTCCAGATGCCTTATACAGAATTTCAATACGACGATTTTCCTTAAATCCACGCATTCATAAAGATTTGCCCTCAAATTTTTTATAACGCGATTGTACAAAAACTACACATCGGACAGAAAACATCTTCCGCACAGTTGAACCACATATTATTATCTATCAGTTTCCGCAATATTGTTTGTCCCGCTTCAGATTTATAAAAATGAAGAAAAATTGGAGAATGATCTTTTTTTTCGAGGTTTTCCTTGATTTCTCAGTGAAAAATGCACCGATTCGGACTATGATAATCCATTTTGTAGGTTTTATAAATCTCTACAAAAGTTCCATTGACTGTAAAACGATTCCATGAATAATATTTGATGTGTTGAAAATGTCACTGAAAGTTGATCGAAACGCTTCAAATTCCGTCCGAAGTCACCCGAAGTCGCCCGAACTCAACTCGAGTTGAGTTCTGCCGACTTCGGGTGCACTTTGAAGCATTTAGGGTAACTTTCAGGGACATTTTCAACACATTTCCCACCTCTCAGGTGAAAATATAGAAATTGTAGATATTGACCTCTACTTTCAGATGCCGTATACAGAATTTGAATACGACTATTTCCCTTAAATCGGAGCATTTAGAAAGATTTGCCCTTAAATTGTTTATAACGCGATTGTGTAAAAACTACGCATCGGACAGAAAACATCTTCCACACAGTTGAACCACATGTTATTATCTATCAGTTTCCGAAATATTGTTTGTCCCGCTACAGATTTATAAAAATAAAAAAATTGAGTTATGGCATTTTTTCGAGGTTTTCTTGGAATTTCTCAGTGGAAAATGCACCGATCTGGTCGTATAAATAACTGTTTTATGGGTTTTATAATTCTCTACAAAAGTTATCTCGACTGTAAAACGATTTCTTGAATAATCCAAAAAAACAAAAAAGTTGTTATTTTTTTCACCATTTCTTTTTTAAAAAATTCCACAAAGCGATTTTGCTGGGGCGAAAACCAAGGTTTTCATTAACGAGCCATCTCAAAAAATCAGTATAGACCACTTGCGTCCTTTATTTTGTGGAGGAAAAAACCTCTTTAGCTTGGTTTAATAGTCGCCATACAACATATTTTTCCAACACACAAATGACACACGGGGCCAGGTAGCCGAGTGGTTAAAGCGACATTGTTTCAATAGCACTCTGGCTGCAAGTCAAAGGTTCAAACCCTAGCGACTGCAGAACTTTTTCTGATGGCCCGAGAAAGTGCTAGGAATCGCACGTAAAAAGGTAAGACCTCGTTAATCCTTGGCTCGCACAAGTTTCAACTTCTGAGTGCTACCGTTCGTAAGGGGACGACAGCTGGTTAACGGAAAAAACAATTTTAAACAACAATTTTTTTTTTAAACATGAGTTGAACTTCAATAAAGACATTATATTCAACTGCTCTTGTGTTTTCCTAATTTATTTTATGTTTTATTCGACTATCATACTCTATATCTATAAAATAAACACGTCTTACGGCAATTCATATTCATATTTAAGGTGGTCGGTCCTGCAACGGATAGAGTATGCCGTTGTAAACTTCTGCCTGCGTTCGAGAGAATTTTTCAAATTTTCCTTGGAGTTTCATAGTAATCGTTAGATGATGTGAGTTACCTAGATGCCAATCCCGAAGTCTGGCGCTTAATTGGAGTGCGCAATGACCACTCGGGGTGGTGCTGTAGGTTTTTCAGGTTTACCTATAGCTGAAACGTGAATATGCCAACAAAAATCACTAAGTCGCTCCGGAGCACCACAGCAAATGATAATAATAGTCGTCGTTCACCCGCACAGGCAACGCCTTTGGGTGCACTCTACGAGTTTAGTTTATTTTGAATCAGTAGTAGATAATAACCGGTGCTGGACGTTTGAAAAAGTAGTGAATCAGAGCCAGTTCTGACACACGACATTGGGGTTATGTTTTATGACCTTCGGTCATAATGTTGATGCTTCTGAATGATGTCATCAAATTAATATGACAGATCATTTCACTGAAACGGTGTTGCACTGACGACGAATCAAAATTTATAGCAAATATTTGAATATAATTCACGAATTTCCAACCACAAACTGATAGGATTTGGACATTTCATCTATAAAAATTATTAGCATCCTTCAACCAACTATAACGCTTATTGGAGAACGGTCTTGTAGTTTTTGTTGACATCAGATTATCGCGGTACTTTTGCATGATTTGATCACGTTCTTCAATTTCTGTCAATTGATTTCGTGTGATTCTTACGTTTATTGCCACGATGAGTATATTCATAATATGTAGCAAACATTCCTTTATTGGGCAATGGAGACATCCGCGGAGCAACTCTATTTCCAACTTTACACAAGTTTTCACGCAAGTCTTCATTTCCGCTATATTGTGATGAAAGGAAGGGTTAAAAACTTCTTTGGGACACTATGAATTCGGCCTTGAACATCTCAAACGTACGACCGCTACCAAACCGCATTCCATAAAAATTTGATGTTAGGCATAAAATGACGTACGTGGGGCATAAAATGACATACGTAGTATATAAAATAACGTACGTGACAAAGAAACAAGTGTAAAGGTTTTCTCAAACCAAAGCGTGACGCGGGAGCGGGAATGGAAAATGGGACCTGTGCGAATTGCTAGAAAAACAGTGCACGGAGCAAACCAAATATATTTCGCTGTTTGCCTGCATTTAGGAATACGAATAATCGCACTGGTATGCATTTTTATATATCCTACTATCGAATTTAGTCTCGCGTTCATCCAGTTCCTGCTCTCGTCCCGCGTTCCGCGTTGGTTTGGGGAAACCATTACATAAGAAATGTCTGAAATTTCCCGTAAAATGCACCTACAAAATGAGAAAATGTGATGAAAAGTTTTCCACAAAAAATAATATAATCAACACGTAGCAGGATTTTGGAAGAAAAAATCGAATAAGGCATACTTTTACTGGTAGAAATGCAACAATAAGAAATAAATCGTCAGTTTTTCTCATCATCAAGATTCCAGTTGAATAATCTTGATTTATAAATATTTCTCCTATGCTCTTCAATCAGATTAGGTGCCAATATCTTCTCAGCTTCTTCAAAACACCGCTTGAAGCGACTTTGATCAATACTTCCAAAATTTACTTCGTGATTTATTGTAGGCATATGTCCAAGCAAACATGTAATGAATTTCATTGTATTCTTCTCGAATGCAGACGTTTTTCATTGTAAAATTTGAGATTTCAACTTGTGCATAATTTTGACACATATTTTGGAAATTTACATCAACGGTACGCTCGTAATGGAGTAAATCAACTGCAAACGCAAATAATTTGATCAAATAACAACTAAACGATTGAAGACGAATTCGTTTAGAAGCTACTCGCATGATAAGTTCACTGAAATAAGGAATAAGGTAGCCCTATCATTCAATGACGATAAACGACATCTTTATACAAAACCAGTGGAAAATTAATATTTATCCTGGTACAAAATTATGTTTCACTCAAATATTGCTTCAAGTTCTAGTTAAAACAGTCAGTTTTAACTAGAATGTAAAAAATTACCCCAATGAAAACAATAGTAACCGCTCGACTGCTAGGTATAAAACATCTGATATCATTTCACCTACCCACTTCTTTTATAATAGATAGTGAACCACCCCCACCACCGACTTATGCACCGCGTGTTCGATCTAAAGCCCCCACCATGCGTGATTTTGCACTGCATTGATCGGGGACGGAGAGTAAATAGTGGTCGCTGCATCGCAGCATATGGGTGTGTGACGTCAGCGGACCCACCCCACCATGTCGAGAGCGAGGGCCTGACACCAGTGGATCGTAGTGCGCATAGCGCTGACGTCACGCGACCTCTCCCCCCACCACCATCGCAAGCCATACATCACGGAAGAGGAATCAGAGTTCACATGTCTGACTGGATCTCCGTGCTGTGCAGACGTGAGGTACCAGAACTAAACTTCAGTATATATTTTATATTTGTACTTCACATATAAGAATCATACACAATAGCAGAGTAAGTAAACATGAAGGATATGCAAGACATGTTGGTGAAAAAAATATATGTACTTGGAAAAAGTACTTGACCGAGTATGAAAAAAATTCCAAGTCATCACAATGACATCACAAGGTCGACACACTAACCCTGAGCCTGAACCAACACTATACATCAAGGTCAAACACAAAACTTCAAAACCCTGTCATTGGTATGCTAAGGTCATAGACCCGCACACAGGTACCTATGTACCAAGACGATTTTTCAAGGTCACTGATGGTGGTGGAAGGAGATCCAGAACCGGTTTTATGTCCAGTTCGCACCAACACCGCATCGATACAGAGAGGGCTGAGCGTGAACAGTTCAGAGTTTGCATATCTGACGGGAGCTCCGTGGTGTGCAGACGTGTGCATTCTCGAATTTGCTACTTCAGATTTTCATGTTCACTTGTGTGTACACATGAAAGTCATACGCAGTAGCAAGTCTGGAGTACATATGATCGTACACAGTTGCAAGACATGAAGGTAATAAGTACTCAAGTACTCCATCACAATTACAGTACACAGGTCATAAGTAGTGGCAACACTTGGAGGTATTCGAAACATGCCTCGTCATCATAACCGTGTATGAACAAATCCCAATGTCACGCCAAGGTCAAACTCAAACCCAGAACACTACAAAAAATCTACATCAAGGTCAAACAACCACCAAATTACAAAGTAATCTCAAGGACATCTCAAGGTCATTGCCACACAGTAGAGCCCATCGCCACCACCACTCGAAACGTTAAAAGAGTGGTAAAATAAAGCCTACATTTGTTGATAATCAATTTTCAATAGTTTCACAAGTAAGGGAAATATCGGTAAAAGACACATGGTTTTCCCATGTACTCTTACAAACTAGACAGTTTATAGTGACTACACACGAAAGTCACACATGAAGATGAAGTGCAGGAACGGAACAACTTCTCTTCTCTTGCTAACTACTCGACTGCTAGGTATACAACTTCTGATTTCATATCACCATACCCACTTCTTTCATAATAGATAGTGAACCACCCCCACCACAGACTTATGCACCGCGTGTGTGTTGCAAAGACCCCACCATGCGCGAGTTTGCATCGCATCGATAGAGGACGGAGAGTAAATAGTAGTCGCTACATCACCACACTGTATGGGTGTGTGACGTCAGCGGACCCACCGTGTCGAGAGCGAGTATCTGACACACATCAGTGGATCGTCGTGCGGTTAGCACTGACGTCACGCGACCTCTTCCCCCACTACCATCGCCTGGTAAACATCACGAGAGAGGAACCACAGGTTACATATCTGGCTGGATCTCCATGGTGTGCGGACGTGTACCGTCTCTATACTTTGGTATATAGTTCTATGTGTACTCTACACATAAGGATCATACACAGTAGCAGAGACATGCAGGTAGAGATATACGTACTTGGAAAAAGTAGTTGTCCGTGTATGAAAATTTAAAAAAAATCTCAAGGTCAAATACAAACCCTGAACATCTCTCCCAACAATATGTATCAAGAACAAGGTCAAGGTCAAGGTCAATGTCAAGGTCAAGGTCACTGATGACGTCATAGTGGTGGGAGGAGGCCCAGAACCGGCTCAAATCTCCTACTCAATACCATCCCTAATCTTCTGTTAAACATCTGTTTCAGCGATGAGTGTTCATTTTTTCTGAATGGCAATGTTAATAGACAAAATTGTCGCTATTGGAGTGACGAAAACCCACATATTTTTCGGGAAGGGCATACACAACACCCACAAAAAGTTAATGTTTGGGCTGGTATTCTTGGAAATGCCATTCTTGGTCCATTATTTCTGGAAGAAAACTTGACTGGCAATCTGTACCTTGATATGCTTGAAGAGACTATCGATCCTCTTATAACTCACGAGCTAGAAACTCAAATTGATGCAGAAGTTAATGAACTTTTGCAGGAGGATCTGTTACATTTCCAGCAGGACGGTGCTCCACCTCATTATTTTCTTCCCGTCCGACAGTGGTTAAACGAGAGATTTCCGGGTAGATGGATTGGCAGAAGGGGAGCAGTTGAATGGCCTCCGAGATCACCGGATTTAACACCCTTAGATTTCTTTCTTTGGGGGCATCTTAAATCCGTTGTTTATAAAACACAACCTTCTGATATTGACGAACTTAAAAGACGAATTACAGCAGCATGCCGGTCAATTCCTAGTGAAGTTTTCCGTAATGTTAGAGGGGAGTTCGAAAACAGACTGTATTACTGTTTAGAGCAAAATGGACAACATTTCGAACAGCTAATAAGATAAGCGTAAGTAGATTTTATGTTGGAAATGTCTTTCTCGCAAATTAAATTTTATTGTGTAGAAGGAAAATAACCACCAAATAAAAAATCCCATGCGTAATAAATTTATTCCTGTCATTCAAGGGTTGGAGCGGTGCCACCTACTCTTCTAACCATTTTTATTAAAGGGAGTCAATACAATAATGCATCTCAGTATAGGGGTTCTAATAATTACTTCTGTTAGTTTAGAACGCAATTTTTCGGAAAATGCTCATCACAAAATAATAAGTCAGGGTACCATTGGAACAAGAATTGAACGCCCATCAAAATGATGTGCCACTTGACCCCCCTTCCCATTTAAAATTCTAAGGGTAACATCTACCCCTCCTAGGGGGTTGAACCACGAGGGCTACAAATAGTCCGTGAAAGTGTCCCCCTTGACAATAAAATTGACCTGTTTTTTCGATTACTCATATTGTTTACTGGAAGGAAGATATTAAGGGTGGGAAGTTTTCAAATTGACACCCTGTATTAATTAATACTTCACCTGTAATGCAGCTATTCCAACACCAATGCCACCGATTATGGCACCATATTTTTTGAAAACCATTTTCAATTTATCAATGCAAGAAGCGGTGTAGTGATTTGGAGTTTTCAGTGTGCATGATCCGTCATCTTGAGTGTCAGGACAGCAAGTATGAGGTAAAGAATCGTTTCCGGTTACTCTATACCAATCACTGGGACCATTCATTCCGCAGCATTCAGCCTGTAAAAAACAGGTAATTTGAAAATTCACGATTTACAGCTTTCAACTAAATAGAATTCCATAAAAAACCGTAAATAGTATATTGTACAATGAGCATGAAATGACATACATTTCCCACTCTTAGGTATATGAAATTTTAGCGAGTACTACAAAATTATGTTATGTTGCTAATAACCCTAGTGGTGGATGCCACAATAATTTTCTAATTAAAAAAAATCTCTCTCGATTTGGAACAGTTTTGAAGTGGATTGTAGTCGATATGAAATAAAAAAATTATGTTCGTGAAATGATTTCACCTGCATCATATACTCAGATAAGATTATTTGTTACAAATAAAACGTAATTTTTTATTATAGTGTAATTCCCTATTAATATTAAAAATAACATTGATATAAGTCGCTATCCCAAAGTTATTGCTTTCCTTAAAAGAAAATCCATTGGCTACAAACCAAAAAATCAAATGTATTGAATAGAGAAGAAAATAAAACACTTCTATCAGAATCTGGAGATAATATCTACCTAATAACAAAGGTAATATAATTAAATCTCATTCCTCTTCTTCCTTGCGATTAAATTTATTTTTATTTTAGGTAATTGGTTTGGCAGGCGCTTGACGTCATGAAGTGCTTGTAAAATAAATTTGGATGATATAGAAGATAAGACAACCATGTTAGTGATCAAAATTCTACCACAAAACAGTTGAGAAAATTATCATTATTGATGTAAATTCAAATACAGAAATTTGAATTCATCAACCGTTTCTTACTTCTTGTGGTGATAAAAGTTCTTTTTCGTAGCACCCTGTATATTTTATATTCCTTAATTTCCAAATGACACAAATGCAATACCAATATTTTTATCCATGCTGCACAGGTTGGATTTTGTTCTAAAAATAATGAACAGAAGATCTAATAATAGTTTTGTTATGGGATGCTATCACTTTCTTTAATCTTTCAGAATCTTGTAAGTGTCAGCGGACGAACTTCTTTCGTAGGAACAACTTTACTGAATCATAAAGAGATTAAACGAGATTAGCTATTAACGGAATTGAAGTTATTCAGGAGACAGAATGTTGATGAAGTTTTTTTTTTCTATTCACATAACTAATTATGGATATTATGTTCCGGACTAAATTATCAATTAATCACAGATTTATAATCTGTGTTTAATCCAACTCCATTCTTCAAATACATCACCATTGTTACTGTTTGATTTCATTGGTTACAAACCTGCCCGGCAGACTACTAGGTCTTGGTATGTCAATTGAAAGTGGCATATTGACATAAGATACATCGACTTATACCCTTTTTTATAAAAAAATAGTATACTACGTTTTTGACTAAAATAATAAAACAGGGTTGCCACCAACTTTTTCTTTGTGAATTTCGTGTTTTCCAGGTTTTCCCTGACTAAATTCATAATATTCCATGACTTAACAAAATTGTTTTGAGGAATCGGACGGTTATATGAAGCATTTGAAGACATAGAATATGAAAAAATATTTCTTCTGTAATGGACCTTTCCACGGCATATGAGAGAACACTGTAATTAGAAAGTGTATACGCAAATATCACTCGGGAATTTTTATTTATTTTTTTTGACCGCTAGTATCTCTATAATCAGAAGAAAAGTGGTTTCGTAACGTCACGTTCATCAAAACTAGACTTGGCAACGTTGTAAAAATTGTGCACCGTGGAATCTCAAATTCTCATTTGAATATAATGTGTCGTATGACAGTTGTCATTTGATACCAGATGGGTTCGTTCGTCTGTTTCACGGAGCATCAATAAGAATCGTTTGTCTCTGTTTAACTCGTTTGCCCTACTTTAATATTCAATACAAGTAGAGCAGTTCCATCAAATATGTATGCTGCAAACGAACAGGCCCTACTTGATTTATTTTTTGAGGTTAATGCGGTTTTCAAAGTTTTGAAATGTTTTTGTTGTTAGTGCTCTAAATTTTTTTCCTAATTCCTGTATCTGTATCCCTGCAATAACTGTGAACATGTCGAAAAGGTGCTTCGTACCTGGTTGTCTGAACACACCACTGAATATTCTAATAAACAATTTTTTATGCTCCTAAATACCTATGAAGCGCATTTAATTGTAAAATGTGGTTCGAAGCAATGAATATGAACCTTGTGTAAAAAGCGGAAATATAATTGTTTTTGTGAAGAACATTTCCAACTGAATATTACTGTATTCAAGCAGCGTTCAAGGAACCATTTTAAATTTAAGTCATTGCAAAAAATAAATTCATATTTGGTAAATAGAAAAAGTCAATCATCTCATATAATCTACCCTCGGTAAATTATCCGAACTTCCCTTCACGAAGCCTTTCCACATTTATTTTAATACACAAATAAATTCACACCAGATCGGTCATAATAACACCTCGCTACAGTATCAATGAATGTATCAGTTAAATGTCGAATGTAAAAAAAAACAAACATTAACCTCAAATCTCGAGATCACTTTTGTTGCATGAGAACTGTCATAATGATTTGCGGTGTTGTCAATGATCGTTCTTCATCGAAAGGATGGTCCGTTCAGGAAATTTTAAAGTTACAATTACAATAAAAAGTAGCTAATATGTGGATTTTTTCTATGAGTTGATCAAGTGACGGAGTTTCAATTATTTCTCAATGGCTTATACCAGGCTAGAATCTATATTTTCGAGGAGAACGGTATTGAATGTTTCGGAACATGGATTATGGTGGGGGTTGTTTCCGATGAACGTTACGTCAGCGGCACACTTTCAAATGATATATTCTTTCAAAATGAAAAAAATATAGTGGAACTCTTTCTTAAATGAACGTTTCAGAGTAGAATCTATCGATTTAAAAGAGTTTTGCAATTTATTTTTCATGTTTCACTTTAAAATGTATTTGCTTCTTTTTAGTTTATTTAAATAAAAGCTTTTCTTTAAAAACTTTTTTTAAGTTTATTTATTCAATAATAATTGAATTGCAATATCAATTGATTGCTATTGTTCATCTAAAAAATATTTTCCGCTCCGTAACAAAATAGGACTTCTCTTAAAAATAATGAGGATTCAAATTTTGGAAATAGAAATAAGCATTTAGATTAAATCATTCTAATATTGAACCAATATCGTTACTTTCAATCTCTTCTGTTTTTTCTATATTCTTAGCCAAAACTTTTGTTTTAAACATTTTTTAAATGTTTTCAATCATGTTTTTTAAATGTACAAAACAAAACACAATTTAAATCAAATAAAAAAAAAACACTGTTTTGCTTTTTTTAACAAAAATCGTAATAAATCGAAATTGGTTGAGAATAATTAATATAGGAACATTTCATACAAATTCAACTAAAATGGTACGTAGAATACAAAAATGTAATAAAATACAGGGCGTTCCGTTCAAAGTGAGAAAGTTTGTGTCCGGAAGTGCTGCGCTACTGACGACAATTCAGATCGATTATTTATTTTAACTTATGTAAAGTTCCAAATTTTCATAATTTTATTCCAATAGGAACATCGAATTCTTCTAATGAACGGGTTACGTGATAATACGCTTCCCCTTATTTCCCGGTCTCTCCTACTACTCGACCGCTTACGCGGGCTCGGCCGTTTTCAATCATGTTTGCAATAATTTAACAGTATTGTAATGCAAAAAGAGAGTGTGCGTTTATGGTACTATTGATACTTTTACTTCCAAAATCTGTTTCTCAAGCAGATAGCCCCCGGGTCAATATACATTGTATATATAATAATGATACAATGAAATGTAAATTCAACAGGGTCATTAATTTTGCCACCATCGCCAAAACAATGATAAAAAATAAGCGTCCAATCGTTAGTTATTCCACTGGTGAATTGCAACTCCCGTTAAATATTTTAATTGCTTTACCATCCACTTTGTCAATGCGTCGCACCACGTAGGCGTTTTTAATTGACCGAACAATAGGTCTACGACGTAATTGAAGATAAACTTATGATATCATTCAAGTGCCGAGGCCTACACCACAGACCACAATTATTATTCCCAAAGGACTTTTCGTTGTACATTGTGAATCAGCAGTCTGATTCAGCAGGTGCTGAACGGTGAACTATGAATAACGAAGATAAGGCGTTGTTACCTATTTGACGAATGACATAAATAATTATTTGTTTTGACTTGCGAGTCTTGTTAAGGAGAGTTTAAACAGCAAATAAAATAACATAAGAAACTAATTAAAATAAAATTAAGAATAATGGCAAACAAAGAACATTGGTTTGTACAAATGAATAAAATAAAATAAGAAATAAAAATTAACCAATCAAACTGCAGCTTTTTTGACTATGACTTTTGTGTTTTTTCTGTAAATTTTACTTTTTCGTTTTGACAGATGCCAAAAATAACATCCACATTATTTGAAAATTCTATATTGAAGTTTTAAACTTTGGAGATTATAGACTACAAGCCCATATAACAATTTGGGGGGGTCATTTGACCTAGCATGAAACATACTCAGAACGATGCTGCTATATGAAAAAATAACTTTAGTCACTAAGCCGTCAATTCTTGGTGGTGCAAATGACTGTAATAATAATAATAATCATTTTTTATCTGAAGATAAGCTTTTCCGACAAAATAATCATGTACGGCGTTCCTCACGTTGGTAGATTATGAAATAATAATATCCTAGAACCTACTACCGTGCAAAAATAATGGTACTGGAAGCCAGGAAAAGTTTTCAATTTCCAAAAATAAAAAAAAAAACCTGGATTCCGGTCCCATTATTTTTGTACGGCAGTAGGTCCTAGGAGATTATTATTTCATAATCTACCAAACGTGAGGAATGCCGTACAGGAATATTTAGTCGGAAAAGCATCTCTTCAGATGAAAAATTGACGGCATAATGACTAAAGTTAATTTTTCATATAGCAGCATCGTTCTGAATATGTGTCATGCTGGTTCAAATGACCCCCCAAAATTGTTATATGGGCTTGTAGTATATTAGATAGTGTATATATTCTCAGTGAAATGGATATCCCAACAAATTCTTCTACACATTAAACTTTTCGTTCCTATTCAAGGGTCGAACTTTGAAAAGCCTATTTGGCTTTATAAGTAATAAGGCTACAGCCGCAGTACCTGCCATCAACATCATCGCCCCGAGCCTAGTATTTCTATTCAACTTCAATATCGCCAGTAATGTCAACAATTACAATCAACAACAAATGTCATTTTTAGGTTAGGTGAACTCGGAACATTTAGAACTGAAAAGATTTAGGTCATGCGCAGTATCAGTTTCCAAATAAAATAAAATAAGACAAAAAGATAAAAGTTGGCCATTTCTTGTTGTTATTCTTATTTTATCTTATCACTTGTATAAACGCTTTCATAGAAATGTACATGTTCAACTTTCTTGCTTTATTTTATTTGCCTTTTCATTTGTTATTGTTTATTGTGTTTCGGAAAAATAATTAGTCAGGAAGACGGTACTCTTATTGAAATGATTGAAAAATGTGTCTCTTTGAGATAAAAAGAAGTCTGTTTTCACAATAATGGCAGTGTTGTCACCTGTCAACTTTTATTTCCCAAGCTAATAACTGATGCTTAAATACAAAAATTGCTTAAGAAAATTAGTAAGACTAGGGTGATAGTGTCTATGGTAATGATATGTTGCATAAATTGGCCCTAATATTGCATGAATCGAGAAATACAGTGATATGAAATTTTAATTCAGATTTGAACAAAGTATGCTTGGTTCATGCATATTCATGATAATTTTATCGCCCATTCAGGGTATCTGAAAAACGTGTGTCTGTTGAGAAATCATGATTCACCTTAAGCAGAACTCAAATTTATTTCAATCAATAAACAAATGAAGGTCATACAGGGTATTCCATTTTGAATATCAAAGATGTTGCTACTTTTCGATAGAAGCGGCAACGTCGCAGCGCTAAAAATATTTTATATCGATAAAGCAGAATTGATTATCCAAGAAAACAAATTTTCAAAATAATCCTACTTCCCTTTTTCCAGAAACGTCTAATAAGCCATCGAGTTTGGAACACCCTGTATATTAGAAAATGTTTGAAAACTAAATATTTCAACGATATATCTCATTCTTGTTCCTCTCTTTTAAAAACCCTCAGGAAAATCTATCAGAATTATTTAACAAATTTCAATAACAAAAAAGACAATTTCATAGATTGCATAAGTGAAAATTATTGTTTGGTTATCACTGAAAAAGTTGCGATCTGATGAGAAGGTGCAGAAGCCAACAATAGTATATTGTACAACTAGTGCGAAAAGTAGGATATTTCATATGACAAGATGATGAACCACGAGTCGTAAGTGAGTGGTTCATCATCTTGTCATACGAAATGAATGAAATTACCAGTTTCCACACGAGTTTTACACTAACTTTTTGCAGAAAAACCTAGTCATCGGATTACGAGTGCTTTATCTAATATTTCATTTCGAACGAGTGCTAAATGAAATATTTTTATTGTAACTATGGAAACTTTTATGAGCAAGTAGATGGCGTGGCGATGGGAAGTCCACTCAGCCCAGTGATAGCCAACTTCTTCATGGAACATTTTGAAAAGAAAGCAATTGATGCTTTTCTTTTAAAACAGACAATGAGGCTACGTTACGTGGATGACACCTTCGTCATTTGGAGACACGGAAGGGACACACTGAACCGTTTCCTAGAACATCTAAATGCTCAACACCCCAGCATCAAGTTCACCATGGAGACTGAACAGGAACAGCGGATAGCATTTCTAGATATACTCATCGAAAGATGTGGCACAAGACTGACACACAAAGTATTCCGAAAACCTACGCACACAGATAGGTATCTGCATGCTCTATCACACCACCATCCTAGTCAAAAGCGAGGAATCATCTCCACACTAGCGGAACGTGCTCGGAGAATATGTGAACCTGAGCATATACAGGATGAACTAGAACATCTCCAAGCAACCTTGAGATCGAACGGATATAGTGCACCAGAAATCAACAGTGCCATAACACCGAGAACTTCCACGAGACAAAGTAGGGAGGAGGCTCAGATAGTTGCACGTGCGTATCTTCCATATACCGGGTGTCCCAAATTTTATGTGACAGGCAATATCTGGTTTGTTGGAGGAGATATACAAAAATGATTTTCACAAAAGTTTTATAAGTTCATGAGAGCTATATTTTGATACAGTTTTAAAATATACAGGGTGTTTGGTGGAGGTGCTACAGACCAAGATTCCATTTTTTAAAATAGAACGCCCTGTATATCATTACATATTCAGATGCTACGTTAAATTCTGATATCATTTCATGTTTGGTTTTTGAAATTCGGTTACGGCGTTGTTGAGTTATTGCACTTTTCCTTAAATATAAGGTTTCAAAAAAACTTATTTACTCGTAAACGAATCCAGTCTATATCTTTTATTAAATTGAACTAGACTACTACTGAATACAAAATATTATTCTCACCTCTACGATACGATATCGATATCAGTTGAATATAATATTGAAATTCTTGAGAATGTGACTAACTTGAGGGTGAATTGCTTTATATTGCACAATTGTTGATGCCATAGTAACAAATGTTGTTGAATTGTATCTACTGTCTAGTTCGATTCAGGGCCGGTTGTTCAGTCCATGGTTAAATCCAAAGATTTATCAAACTTGGTTTGGAGTCGAATCCTAGATTACCGTCAGATGTGTTGTTCAGTAGAAATTCGACCATGGATAATGAAAACCAAGATTTTGCAGTTCATCTGAACTATTTCATGAAAAGTCAAAGTCGAAGTCAAAATATACTTTAATGTCAGAAGTTTTTCGACTTATCGACAAAGCTTTTCAAGCATGAATAAAAATGTAAATTGAAATATTTATGTATTATAGATTATAATATGGTGATGGTCTCCCCGATCTGAACATATATAAGTGCAGACGAAGGAGAGAACCACCACCAAATGCACTTCGGGGCTACTTAACAATTGGAAGGTGGCGAATTTTCTATTCCAACTGCAGAAAAAAAACAGAAAACCCTACAGTAACATCCGAGGATACGAGGTGACACTGATACGAGAACGAGCGCATGTACCTCAATGAGAATGAAAATTCAACACTTACGCTCATGATCTCATCAGTGAAGAAGATTTTACTAATTCATGTCAAATATAACCAAATACTTTCCACTCGTAGATCCTTACTTTCCTGTGGTTTTTTGGAAAGCTTGGTAGAAAACGGAATCATTGGAGGCGTCTTAAACAATAAAATAGATTCAAATTCGTGAGCAAACCATCTTATGTGATGGATCTATTAAGGTAGATGTACCTAATAATTCGTTAAAGATAGATATGTAAATATGTCCTAGCTGGTTCCCACGAAAAGGAAAATCCTGTAATGGGATGTGCCATTGTAATCTTTGGTGTATGTAATGTCTACCAGAAAAAATATTTTCAGTAATGGAATCATCACAAAAATACCTAATAGTATCAAATTACATAATTCACTTACCAATTAGTT
This sequence comes from Chrysolina oricalcia, assembly GCA_944452925.2. Classification (NCBI taxonomy): domain Eukaryota; kingdom Metazoa; phylum Arthropoda; class Insecta; order Coleoptera; family Chrysomelidae; genus Chrysolina; species Chrysolina oricalcia. The sequence goes on from OX101816.2 coordinate 10,127,441, forward strand.
TTATTAGCCATTTTATGGGAAACCATTTCACAATAATCCTCACACTATATTTTGATAATCTAAACCTTAATACAAATAATTCATATGACTATTTCTCGAAATAATTTTCACGTAATCTATAAGTACGAGGTGCCCTAATAGGAGCTAGGATATTCATCAGTTCAATAATATCCCAATTATGTTATATCAAAAGCATTTTTGTGAAAGTGATTTCCGATTATTTTTCCATACTATTTCATATTGCAGTTCTAATGTTGTTAGTCAGTTATGTCAAATTGAGTGCCTAATCCATCGATTTTGATGGTTTAGCGAAACAAGGAATCAAACCAGGATTAAAGTTCTAACTATGCACTGAACAACTCGATAAACCAAGATTAACATAAATCTGCAGATTATCTCTGACTGAACAACCGGCCCTCAGTGATTCTTTGCAAAACAGTAACTGTGTTCTTTGTGCGAAAACTCCAGTATGCCTTTCGCGTTTAGTCCAAGTGATTGCATTGATATGTTATTAATTTTTGGGGAATGTCAGAAAAACTACCGTCAAGCACAACGTCTATACCAAGAACGTTTTCCAGACACACCCATTCCGTCACGAATGACTTTTTCTAGAGTTGAAGAAAAATTGCGAACTGCATTGTCATCATACGAGATATGTTAGAACTGAAGATTTAGAGATCAATGTGTTGGCTTATATCATTATTCATCCACATGTTTCTATCCGTACTCTTGCAGAAGAAGTCGGTGTGAGTAAATCTAATGTACAGAGAATTCTGAAAGAAAATAAATACCACCCATTCAAAATTCAGTTGGTACAAGGTTTGAAACCCACGGACTTTGAACGACGACTTGAATTCATTGCTTGTATTCAGGTAATATTACATGAAAATCCTAACATATTCAGTCAAATTTTGTGGAGCGATGAATCGCGATTCCACAATAATGGAGTTGTGAATCGACATAACACTCACTATTGGTCTCAAGAAAATCCCCACTGGGTCCGCGAATTTTCAAACTACTTGGGGTATTAATGTGTATGGTGTGGGGATTGTTCAATGGCCGCATCATAGGACCTTTTTTTTTTTTTCTCACAAGGTGGTTGAAACCCTTCATGGGCACCTTATCCGGTCTGACACGCACATCCCATAAGGTAGTGTGGGAGTCCTCTGAGTCCATATTGAACCATATTGAATCCCCCTCAGGTATACCCACTAAACACTCCACCTCGTGCGTGGTAGGCTCGTCCAGCCACCCAAGGCTGACCCGATGACACGTAGGCAGATGCCCATTGTATCGTACCGTACCACTTTCTCGGGCCATCAGAAAAATTCTGCAGTCGCTGTGGTTTGAACCGGCGACCGGCAGCGTGAGTGATTTAAACATTGACGCTTTAACCACTCGGCTACCTGGCCCTCGTCATAGGACCTTACTTTTTCAATGAAAATCTCAATGGATTGCGATATTTACATTTTCTAGAAAATGATTTGATCCAGTTGATGGAAGATATTCCCATAGCAGAACGACAAGGAATTTGGTGGCAACAAGATGGTGCTCCTCCTTACAATTCACAGGTTGTTACTGAATATCTGGATAGAACGTACCCAAATAGATGGATTGGTAATAAGGGTCCAATTCGGTGGCCGGCTCGTTCCCCAGATTTATCACCGCTTCATTTTTTCCTATGGGGTTATTTAAAAGATATTGATTTCACTACTCCCCCTTTGAATGTGGATGATCTGAAAATGAAAATTCGACTAGCGTGCAGTGATATTACGCCTAATATTATAAGAGCGACTTGTACGAGAGAAGTGATTCGACGTTTCGAAGCCTGTATAATATCTAATGGGCGTCACTGAACAATTTTTATGACTTATATCTAGGTACCTACCATTCTTATGAAATGATTTATCAGGTTATATTATTTACATTGTTATTAACGATTTGTTTTCGAATACACCTCTTTCAATTTCGCAATTGTTTCATATTCAAAATGATTCCTGACTGAATTCCACAACTCAAAATTGAAACCATTACTTTGAACACCCAAAATTTTGACTAATTTTCATGTGATCTGATGCAGAGAGAATAATTGTATGAGATATTTTTAAAAATAATAGTCGTTCTCAAGACTTTACATTTTAAGCAATAACTCAACAACGCCGTAACCGAATTTCAAAAACTAAACGTGAAATGATATCAGAATACAACGTAGAATCTGAATATGTGATAATATACAGGGCGTTCTATTTAAAAAAAATACTATTTTGGTCTGTAGCACCTACACCAAACACCCTGTATATTTAAAAATTATATCAAAATATAGCTCTCATGAACTCCTAAAACTTTTGTATGAAACATTTTTGTGTATCTCCTTCAACAAACCAGATATTGCCTGTCACATAAAATGTGGGACACCCAGTATTCCTAAGGTCACACACAGAATTGGAAAACTCTTGGGGCAACACAACGGTCTTCAAACCCACCAAGAAAATACAACAAATCCTTAGGTCGACAAAAGAAAAAAGAGACCCACTATCTGCAGCGCGGGTATATCGCATACCATGCACTTGCGGAAAGGTATACATCGGAACCACAAAAAGATCGATGGGAACAAGGCTGAAGGAACATCAGAGGAACTGCAGATTAGGCCAAACGGACAGGTCGGCAGTGGCAGAACACGCGCTCAGTGAAGGAAGCCACAAGATTATGTTTGAGGACGTAAAACTTCTTGCCCCCAACCAGGGATACCATAGCCGACTTGTAGGAGGCAAAAGAAATCCACAAACACACGGAGAATTTCAACAGAAAAAAAGACGCTGTGAACGTCAACCGAATAAGGAATCCCATTCTTAGAAAAACCAAAATAACAAAAGAAAACTACGACATTGAGACAGCAGGCAAAAAGGTGTCAATTAATGTTATCGACAATATGCCTAACCCAATTAAGGTAATAATCAATTCTGAAATAACAAAGGATATGAACGACATTAAGGTAGGAAGGGGTCAATTAGGGTTAGTGAGAATGTACCAAATCCAGATAGGGTAATTAACGCACAAGACTACCTAAGTCAGAATAAATACAATCTCCGCAGACAAGCCTCTGAAGAAGCTAGCCACTCGCGCTAGCGAAACGTTAGGAAGAAATTTCAAAAAACGACGGCCTTCAAACCCGAGTTAAAATTGTAACACTAAAACTTCGACCGCGAAGTCCTTAAATATTTACAGCCGTATGCATAGTCAATCGCCAGCGACTCGCCAGACTTTCGCCGTTCGCTACACAAGGATTATAATGCATAGTCGAGCTCCAAAAAAGTTACAACTACGCGATAAGTCACATTTTGGAAAAACTCTGGCGATGTACCACTTTTTTGGAGCTCGACTGTGCATTATAGTTCTTGTGTAGCGAGCGGCGAAACTTTGGCGAGTCGCTGGTATTGACTATGCATACGGCTGTTAGTGTGGCTTGTTTAGGAAAAAAATAATTTTCACTAGTGCGAAATGATATGTTTTTCAAGAAGGTCGTCGGAAAAAAATCACTGTTAACCAAGGACGGACAAACCTTTACACAAGTCATGAAAATAACCATAGGATTACTTTGAAATGCTTCATTTCAAAAACATGTTTAAAATTGTTTAAAATATGTTCTGGTTGCATTTATTTTGTTTTAATGTTCTTAATGTTGCGGCATATTCAAATATTTACGTTGTCTACAATTATCAATTAACTCATGTAATGAAGTTTCTTATGAGACGGTTTTTAGTAAAACGATAATTATTGTGAATAGGCTACGTCCTTACTAGAGGCATTTCTACTAATGAACACTGAATGTGATATAGGTACTAAATAATGATCTGAATTATGACAAACAATTTATGCACTGCAGTACATAGCTTAGGTACGTCCTATCGAATATTTTTGTTTTGTTTTGTTCTGTGATATGAATTATGTTTACTGAGTTTTTATCCTCGTACTAGATAGTTTTTATTTTGCCGTGACATGTTCTATACCCAATTGGGTCTCTGAATGAAATAAATCATTCTGATTCAGAAATGTTCCTTTTTTACCAACTATTTGAAATAACTAATAAGACGTTTTGTTTCGTTTTTTGTTATTTTGTTTTTCGGAGTTCAATACTTATGTTGAGAGGAAGAATATTATTATTATTATTAAATTATTATTATTATGTAGTTAGCATAATATTTTCATATTTTCAATTTGTATTCTCAAGAATGAATGTATGTTATAAATGTTTAAAATGAACAAATTATTGTTACAAATTCTTCAATTGTAATAAAAAAAAAAGGAAAAAGGGGTACTTAAATATATTTTTCATTATACCTATCTGAAAACACTATATTTACATGCTTATTTTTATAAACAAATGCTTATAATAGCAGATAAACAATAGTTATGAACTTGTTCATCAGCTTATTTCTCATAGTTTAAAAGTTATATCAATTTGTTTCATCATGCTGCCGGTTCAACTTCGGTTCGGTGTAATATTTAAAAGTTTAATAAAAAATAGAAGAACATTTTTTTAGTACTTTTAAAAATTTTTTAGCACTAGAAAAAAATATAACGATTGTTACAATTTGTTTACAACTAATTGTTAAGTTAACAAACAATAAAATTATTTATAAAAAAATATTTTGTTTGTTAATCGAAGAAGAAATGCCTATTATGATTTTGAAAGAAAAAATAATTCCTTAACTAATTATTTAAACAACCCAAAAATGAAAAAAAAAACGATAATAAACAATAAAAAAATTAATTTAAAACAATTTTTTTGTTTTTCAATCATTATTTTGCCAAGACAATAGAGTGATGAGAATTTTTTTTCGGAAAATTGATATTATCTATTTGTTTATGGAAAATTGTTCAACAAATTATGTAAAAAAAAAATTATTAACAACATTTCTTGGACTTTTTATTTTTTGTTAAATTTAAAAAATCATTATAAACAAAATAATGAACTTTAATTCACTTTTATCGCCTGATCTTGTGAAGTATATGTATAAGAAGGGCTCCACGAAGCTAACAATTTTTAGATACATTATTTAAACTTTTATGTAGTCATTTAAGATAACAGAGATTGGAAAAAAAATAGTGATTAACAATAGTATAACTTTTCGAAAAATTGACTTAATTTTTTTTTAACGGGGATTTATTCTTTCAAGTGTCTTGATACCATAATTATTCAAATTTTTAAATTGGTATTTGTCACTTAAAAAATAATATTTTATGCTGTAAACTGTATTTAGCGGTAGTTCGTATCTGTCGTTACTTCTGGGCGGAGCCCTAATTTTGACGTTGAATTAAAATTGTAAATAATAGAGATAGAAATTTTCTCCTCTTTAAGAACCTTTTTTGAAAATTCCTTAAATATTAATAATTTTTGAGTTATTAACAAAAAACGAAACGCTATATTTTTTTCATCTTAATTTGTTAATAACAATTGCAATTTTTTATGTGCTAATTCATACTTCCGATACGTTTTTCTAGACGAGATTCCGAATCGAATGAGCCATCGCTCATATTTTTAGGAGCTTGATCAAGAATTAACACATTTTTGAACTTGTTAATCGGACTATTAAGCCGAAAAGGACACCAATTGTTTTTCAAATCTACAGTTTCTCAGAAAGGCTGGTGCCAAAACAAATTCTAAACGCTTAAAATAAGACAAAATGTAACAGGCAAGGACCAGATGGAGACTGTTGTTGAGGTTCCAAGTTTGAAGAAAAAAAAACTTTAAACACAGACTATAAACGGAGGTCTTTATTAACATGTTCCGTTTGATTTTGATCATAAAAAACATTGCAAAATGGGATTGCTAGTGGTATCGTTCTCACCCGATATACTGTTTTCATAATATGTTTTGTCTATTAACTAATATGTTTACTTTATAAAATCCTAACGATGTCACGATATTCAGGCAATAAATATTGTCTACAGTAAACTAGGACACAGTTGACATTAAATTTGAACATTAACTCATTTATGTACTTTACAGGGTGAGTCAACATAATTCCCGTGGTCAATTGCTCCGTTGCACATCAACATTTCGATTTCTTATATTTTTTGCGAAAGGGCCATTTAGAAATTTCTTTCCAGCGTTGCCAAATTATATAAAATGCCTCATTTGTAGATTTCTTTTTGAAAAATCGATATGGTAATGTTCATGGCGAATACTCTGAATTTGGAATAAATTGTACAGGATGTTCGGTACAACATTTATATTAACTCCTTTTCAATGGCTCCACACTTTGTATACTGGTATGTACGTGAAACAACCCGTTTCCGGGATATTCTACATTCAAAAAATGAGTATTTTTCTATAGAAAGTATTGAGTAATCGTCTTTTGTAATATAATTGCCTTTCCATAAAAATTCACATCAACTATCATATCAATCCAGAGAAGACGACAATAATAATTAATGCAGCAAATGTTTAATGTGATTGCCATTTTCATCAATAGATACTCTCAATCTGTTTTGTAAATTATTTATTCTTCACACGTTCCATAGAAAAAAATCATTTTTGTGAGGTCCATTGACCTTGAAGGCCACTACTGAACTGGCCGTCCTCTACCTATCCATTTTTCATGGAATTCGTTATCGATGTATTGTATTCTCTTACTTCAGGCATGCAATGTGCAAACGCACCATATTTGTTTGAAAGTGGTTGACAATGTTTCACTTTGAGTAAGGTTATTCTGGACTTTCATTGTCTAAAAATGAACAAAGAAAAATTCAATTCTCTGCAATTTTTATTCACGACGTTTCAACTGTTAAAATTTACAGTCGTTATCAAGTGTATAAATGCGACAATCTCAAGGATACTTCTTATATATGCTATGGCTAATTTTGTGTCATTAGACTAGGGGTAATTTGCCAGTGTTCAGGTAAGCTTGTTAATTACAGCATTGTTAATTCTTATCGCAATTTCAATTGATCCATGCCACTAATTAAGGGTTTCCACACATTACGGATGTCTATGCTAGCTTGACTGAAGACTTTGTTGTTCATAATATATGCACTCTCTTTAAACTTCCTTCTACACCAACCCTCTTATTTATGTATGACTTCGGCTTCAGTCCATTTTATATTGTGTTGGGTCGTCCAGACATGATACGCTATCCCTGACTTTGATGTTTCTCCTCGTTGAGTGTTTCTCTTGTGTTCAGCGAGTCTAACGCTAAGTGGTCTCTTAGTTCCTCCAAGATAAGCTTACACCACACCACAGCAAGCCACCGCACCTTTATGGACTACCAAAAATCCACAAGGCAGAAGTTCCTTTGAGACCGATAGCCAGCTCTAGAGAGTAGAGACTCAGCTACCTACAATCTAGCCTAGTTCCTACTGCCGATTATCCGACCACTGCAAGGCAATACCTCGACGTTTGTGAAGAACTCCAGGCACTTCGTAGAAATCCTGGAAGGGGTCAGAGTAGTACCAAGAGACCAATTCGTCAGTTTTGACTTGGAAAGTCTCTACACTAACGCCCCGGTAGAAGAGGCCTTACAAATTATTCGGAAAAATCTGCAAGAAGACACAGAGCTGAAGAACAGGACGAACCTATCTGTACTGGGCATTATGGACCTGCTAGAATACTGCCTGCGAAATTGCTACTTCCAAGAAAAATACCGCTTTTTCTCCCAGCGCTATGTTCCAAAACTTACCCTGGAGTAAGAGTAAAAGTAATGTCAAGGTACTGGCTTGACAGAGTATGCTAGGTTTTGGAACAGTGTTCGATCTCATGACGTAGGACAGCAACTGAAACTTTTATCGTTTCTTGTTGTTTTACTATTAAAGGTTTTCTCATTATCTTTATATAAATAATATTGCAGGCACCTTTTGTAGCAGCATCATTCTAAGATACTTTTTCTGGTTCTTTTTTAGCGACCTTAACCAAGTTGTTTCACACAAGATTTCTCTGGGCTTTCTACATCAGCAATATCGGAAGCAAACATCTCTAAATCATCATAGGATTCAGGAAGTTATACTACTGATTCACATAAAGGATCTAGGTAATTATGTATCTACGTTAATACAGACTCAACAGAAATCTATAACCATATCAATCTTGTAAAATTTATAGAAATCAATTTTATTAGATAAAAGCAGACAATCTATTTGTTATAACGTACTTTTGTTTGGAAGTTTTAAAATTAAGAATGTGACACAACAACTGTCAGAGTACTCTTCTACCCCTTTCTGGTAGAGTACAGTTGAGTAAGCTCTGGGGTAAACCCGAAAGGTTTTTGAACGTTTGACAAGCTCAAAATAACTCATCAGAGTGAGTTTTGGAACAGTGAGAGTAGAGTCCTGGTAAGAGAGTAATGTTTTGGAACACAACCCAAGAGTACGGACTACCGATGGGATCCCCATTATCGCGCTTGGTAGCAAACATCTATATGGAATGGTTTGAAGCTTTTGCTACAGAGACAGCCGCATAAGAAACCTCACATGTGGTTGAGATATGTTGACGACACGTTTGTCATGGAACCACAGACGAGGAACTTGACGTCTTTTTGGAACATCTGAATAACATCCGAAAGTACATAAACTCCACGATGGAAAAGGAAACCCAAGACGGTTTACCTTTTCTAGACGTGAAAGTTTAAAAGAACAATGATAAGTGCCAAACATCAGTGTACAGAAAGACGACTCACACTGGACAATACCTGAACTTCGAATCGAACTATCATGATGCTACAAAGTGAGGAGTAGTTTGATCGGTGTTGGACCATGCCTACAACCTGTGTAACACAGATAAAAGTCTTACCATCGAATTGGACAATATCAAGAAAGATCTGCGATGAAATGGGTACCCAAAAAACCATATAGAAGAGGTTCTAGTCCGCAGTGGGGATAAGAACAAGAAACCAGACGAGCCAACACAAGCCACCCTGTGCGTTCCGTATGTTAGAGGTCTATCGGAAAGATTAAGGCGAATTGGGTCGAAATACAAAATAAGGAAATGTTTCAAGTCAGGTAACACTATTCACAGCCATCTCACAAAGACGAGACCACGTAACGCTGACATTGACTCCAAAAACTGCATCTACCGCATCCCTTGTGAATGCGGTGAAGCTTATCTTGGAGAAACTAAGAGACCACTTAGCGTTAGACTCGTTGAACACAAGAGAAACACTCAATGAGGAGAAACATCAAAGTCAGGGATAGCGGATCATGTCTGGACGACCCAACACAATATAAAATGGACTGAAGCCGAAGTCATCCATAAAGAAGAGGGCTGGTATAGAAGGAAGTTTAAAGATAGTGCATATATTATGAACAACAAAGTCTACAGTCAAGGTAGCATACAAATCCGTAATGTGTGGAAACCCTTTTAGTGGCATGGATCAATTGAAATTGCGATAAGAATTAACAATGCTGTACCGGAGGGGCCCGGCACTGTAATTAAGAAGCTTACCTGAACTCCGGCAAATTACCCCTAGACTAATGACACAAAATTAGCCATAGCATATATAAGAAGTATCCTTGAGATTTTCGCATTTATACACTTGGTAACGACTGTAGATTTTAACAGTTGAAACGTCGTGAATAAAAATTGCAGAGGATTGAATTTTTGTTTGTTCTTTTTTAGACAATGAAAGTCCAGAATAACCTTACTCAAAGTGAAACATTGTCAACCACTTTCAAACAAATGTGGTGCGTTTGCACATTGCATGCCTGAAGTAAGAGAATACAATACATCGATAACGAATTCCATGAAAAATGGATAGGTAGAGGATGGCCATTTCTCGCACCATATTTTGTTGTAGCCACATTGTCTGCCTTATTGCCAATGATCTAATGAATTTGATAAAATACATTTTGAGAAGTACTATCATCAACTGCTATTCAAATTAACAGTGAAATTTGTGCAGTTGTTCAAGGTTTGTTTTTGCATTGAAAGTTACGTCATCAACACTGAAAGTTTTTTCCTTTGCTATTCTAGTTTTTCATAAATTGACAAGTATGCTTTTGAAGATAGGAAAAATTATTGAATTATCATTCAATATCAGTAATTTCGATAGTAATTCTGTCAGAAATCATCGAGATCAAATTGCTAGGTAACACCACGAGTCCTTTAGAACGAGTGGTGTTACCTCAAAGCAATTTGATCGAGTTTAAGATTTTTGACAGAATTATCCATAGTATTGTGAGCACGAGTAGTATTTATTGAGATAATTTCCCGAACCAAAAACGTAAAAAAAGTTGCATTGTCATGAATTCTTCAATAGTTATAGATAATGCCTGATAGACATTCTTATTTGTAGCAAGATATTATATTCTTCGTTTTTTGAGTTTGGCATTTATTGGATTTAATATCATTCAAAACATAATGTGTGAGTCGATATCAGTGGTCTGCAGGATAGAATGGAATTATATCTACCCTATAGACCACTGATATCAACTCAAATTGCATTGTATTTTGAATTGTATTGGATTTCATTCGCTCAAATCTGATGAGTGTCAAACCCGATACAGATCGAGTGTATGCAATCGCACCCCAGATTGTTTTGTTGGGTACATAACATCAAGTATGAAAAGTGTAGGCATTAAAAAGGAGTTGATTGAAATGAAAATATACATCAGGGTTCCATTTGAAAAATTCAAAATACACCAAACAAAATAGCCAAGTCTGTGTTGTATCAAAACTAGTGTACAATTTATTCCAAATTCACAGTATTCAAACAATCAATCAATAAGTAGGTATACTTTATTGTCTTGAAGAACATGCCAATTATTTCGGACAAAACACTAAACTCAATAAATGAAAATAAAAAAATACTGATACAATTAAAAAGTAAAACTCGAAGTCGTCTCCACAATATACAGTGTGTCCCACTTTGAGCAGCCACACCCTCATATTTCGTTGAGCATGAAATAATTCGAAATTTTCTTTGACTCAAGTTGTAGTACTCGGAAATACCTACCTTTATGTTTACGTAACCTTTGTATATCCATTTTCCACGGCTAACTACGACCAAATGAAAAGTGAAAAATTGGGAAAAACATACTAGGCATTTTTTTATCGCAAAAATAACACCAGATTCTGTTTCAGAACATCTTAAAACCCCCAAATCTCAATGCTTGAATCATTTGAATATACAGGGTTTCATTCATTCTGATCAGAGTTAGCCTTGGAAAAGTGATATTTGGCTATTTTTCAAAGTATTATTTAAATATTTTTGGGAATTCTGTGACAAGAGAAGACATTTTGGAAATTTTCCAAGCATTATTTATGGATTAGAGTTGATAATGCTACTAGCTACAGATGATACCCTGTTTATTCAAATGATTCAAGCATTGAGATTTGGGGGTTTTAAGGTATTCTGAAACAGAATCTGGTGTTATTTTTGCGATAAAAAAATGCCTAGTATGTTTTTCCCAATTTTTCACTTTTCATTTGGTCGTAGTTAACCGTGGAAAATGGATATACAAAGGTTCCGTAAACATAAAGGTAGGTATTTCCAAGTACTACAACTTTAGTCAAAGAAAATTTCGAATTATTTCATGCTCAACGAAATATGAGGGTGTGGCTGCTCAAATTGGGACACACTGTATATATATTTGACCCATAGGGTAGGAAGGGGAGCTGCTGTCAACGCAGCTTTGGCAAACTTGTCAAAAATTGGGTTGTCTCAACATAATACTATCCAAAACATGTTTCCGAGCACAAAAATGCTCGTCATCAGTTGAAGTTACAGGTCAAACTAAAATAAGTAAAGCCAAAAAATAAAATTTAAAAAAATAAGTTTATGAAAAATTACTGAACTTGAAACCAAAATGGATACTTACATGGCATGGCGAAGTATTAATTTAGATCGAATTATTGACAAAAAAAATAGTATTATAATATGTTAAAACATGGCGCAACCACCTTATATTGAGATGGAATGATAGGTGACCATATATGTGGATAGTCCACATTTGAAATTTAACAAAGTATTTTGAATTTGATAAATTTTAAATGTCCCGAGATCGAATCTGGGCAATCCGTTTCAAATCACTTTGAGATGTTGCGCCTAAACCTCTACAGCATTATGGTTACTCAGAATGATTTGAATTCACTGTCACCATTTTCCATCATGCAAGAATAGGTTCGTTTTCATTAGTAATAAACCAATAATATCGATAATATAATAGTTCTCAAAAGCAACAGTTCGACATTTTTGCCGAATTTGAAAGTAAAACAAAATAATAGACCATCAGACAATGGTAGATTTTGCTGACTAATTTTCTCTTTTCTGGGATTTTAACCACTGAAAATTATGTCAGTGTTGAGCTCAAAAAATGAAAATTTAGCTAGCAGAAAAAATGTTTTTTTTTTAATCTCTCGTTTATGGCATTTTTACCATAACAATCTAATATTGAAAAACCATATCCATAAGGTTTGGACTGAAAGGGTTGAAATAAAAATCCTCGAATGCATTTTCTCGCTTATGGCAATCGACAGAATGAAATTTGATATCGTTAGGAACAGGAAAGCTGTTGAGGTAAATTTTAGAGTCGGATAATTTTGTGAATTTTTTTTGCGTTTTCTGGCAGACTTTCTAGTGAACGAAAATTTATTAATGTAAAAGTCTAGTTCGTGCTGATCGCATATGAAACTTGCAGGAAAATAGGAGACATTTTTTCGTTGATGGGAATTGGCATATAGGAGAAAAAATTTATTTCAATACCAGAAAAAAAAAGCTATGAGTCCGAAACATGATATCGACGTTTTATACAGTGTGTCTAACTTTTCATGGAAACACTCCCAAAACTTCCGTAATTATCGAGGAAGATTTATATTATTTGCAGAATCGATATAGATACACCAAGAATGTACGCTAAAAACTACGGAAGTTACGGGGGTGTCTCCATGAAAAGTGATTCAAATTTAAACTTTTCAGGAATGAATTTTATTGAGGAAAAAAGTGCAACTGCAGTAATTTGGGAGTCTTGATCACGAATATGAGGGAATTTTCAGCCTATTTTGCCCCATAGAATAATTTACCGTAAAAAAGGGTTGTTCCATCGCGAGTGGCGGACAGTGTATATCACTTAGGCCAATACCATGGGTCTGATAGGTGCCATTTTCCTCATTTTCACCAGTCCTGAGAGTTTCATCATTCTATCTTGGTAATTTCGGAATTTACGGGGGTATTTCCATGAAAAGTAAGACACACTGTATAAATAAATACATACAATTATTTGACAATGATGCTGCGTGAAAATATACATGTTTTACTATAAATCGTGTTTATTTGGTATATTTGCCTCTACTATTTTATCAATTGTGTCGGCAGTGTCAGATCCAAATCGTGACATTTCATATTTTTGACCTGTAATTAATTTTTGACAACGTCGAAACTGAAACATTTCCATTGTAACATAAATATGCGATAACTACCAATGGGATCTGTTATCGGTTATAATTGCACCAGTGCATAAAAATTACCGATAATTTCGCACGAAAGCGCGTTATCTAAAAACTGCACGAGTTTATTTCATGTTTTGGCGAAAGAGCCAGAGTCCGAATGAGGAGGGCTCTTTTACAAAATATGATTTTTATAAGATAAAAATTATCTAGTTATTTTTATGCTATTGCTTTTTTTGTGAGAAATATCATACCTAGTACTGACAAAGACTATTAATAAAATTATGCTACATACGCGACATTTTAGATAGTACGCTTGAATGTAAAATTATCTGGGCATTTTTATGCACGAGTTGTAATGAGCCAATGAGAGTCTTGAAATAAACACGAGTAATCAGGGAAAAAGGTTACCAGACAAACGGAAATAAGCAGATCCCGAAGAATTCTTTATTCAATAAAGACATAATTTATTATAAAACAACACAGGTTCTAACTTAAAATAACCTAAATCATCTAAATACGCGCCGAAACTATTACCTAAAGTTCAAATTCGGGTGTCGGTACGCACGAAACTGTTCATAGTCTTATCAGGGCAACGCAAGTTGTATGACTATTCCACTTTTCTCCACGTAATCTGACCAATCACAAATCAAAGACAACTTGTATTATCGCGAAAACACCAGCTGCCTCTCAATTCTGATTGGTCTGTTAGCGTTGGTGTTTTCAACGATGTAACCATAGATCAAGAAGACTAAAAACAAGGAGTGTTTGATTCCTATAAGACAATGGGGACACTAGTAGAAAGAGATGAAAGAACATTTGTGACGAAATGTGACGTAGTTATACATGTCATGGCCGCCGTTCTCTATAGACAGTGGCGGACTAGCTCTTGGTATATGAGAGTTACTGCTGACAGTTTTGTTGCTTGATTCGAGTTCGACTCTGTACTCATATCCAAGTACGTCACTATGACGCGTTGATGCTACAAGATTCTGATTGGCTAGAGCTTATTAAACCCTCCTTGTTTTTAGTCTTCTTGACCATAGATGACATAGCAAAGTTTGACATTTTGACAGATCATAATTGTAGGCGAAATTGTAGGTGAAATAGTCTAATGAAATTCCACATGTGATTGAATTTATCTCATAGTCTATGGACTCGTGGTGTTTTCTCGAAGCAATTCAGTTTCGTTCAGAAATGAATTGCCAAACTTATCACGAAAATTCAATCACTTGTGGTATTACTACTGATTATTTTTCGACATATCTTGCAACCAATAAAAACCATCAATTTAAAGCTATGATGTACTTTCAAACCAATCACAACATTATTATAGTGGAAATTTTCTACTTAGATTATTGCCTCGGGAATATTCGTGGTATTTTGTTTTTATTGTGTGACAACAACTGATACTTTTGATTTGACGTCTGTCATCAGTTTGCATGCAAAGGACCCCGCACTTTTCTTATGTAAAGTGGCGACCGGTCAAATTTTCTGAAAGTTTGGTATGTTTTTGTACCCGACTCAGTAACCAAAAGTGTCAATGGGCCCAACCCAATCCGATGACTAGTTTTCTAAATACGGGGTGTTAAAGTTGAAAATTGCCCAGATTTTCGGATTTATTTTTTATTTATTAAAAGTTAGATTGGATTTCTGTTGCATGCAGACGTTTACTACATGTTCTAGTAATGGAATTAGTGGATACGTATGATTAAAAATATTTATATTTACAAGGTGATTCACGAATGTAAGACGGTAGTTTTTTGCCAAAATTCACTTTTTCTACTGTGACGTCAGGAAGGCATATTTTTGAAACGTTCTCTTCGATATAGTATTGTGACGAGAAAATATTGCACAGTTCATATTTTTATACAGGGTGTTTCACAGAAAGAACCACTAGACAAAATTATTTTCTTTTAGGATTAATTCGAAACCCTGTATTTATGGATTGATTTTTGGGAACAGTAATACCACAAACATGTGTGTCTCTAATATCCAAAATATTCAAGGTGGTTTATTCATAGGAAGGTATTCTATTTTGGAAAAAGTACAAAAAACATGAACAACCTGTATTCAAAAATTTTCTCGGTCAAATGTAACTATTTTCTCACTATATATTGATATTCATACCATCTTCAGAGGTATGAATTCTGAATTCGATACTATGGCCAGTTTTCGAGATACAGGACGTTTAAGTGGAAAATTACTGATTTTATCAGTTGTTTCTTCAAATTGAAAAGCCGGATTGATTTTATGTTACGCCTATGAGTTTAATATGAGTTTCGGTTAGATGTATATAGGAAGGTTCAGCTAAAAATATTTACTGTTACAGGGTTATTCACGAATAAATCACAATAGGTTTTTGCAAATACTCAAAATTCTACAGTTCCGTCACAGATAAGTTATTCCATGAAGTTAATACCTATTCGTTCACAATTTTGAGTCTGAAATGATTACTTTTCATACAGGGTGAGCCATACAGCCAACCATACCAAAAATAATTATTCTTGGAAATAATTGAAATGAGAACTTTTTTAGTGAATTTTGAGTAACTGTATAACATTACATCAAGTATGCATAACCGTAAGAATTTTGAATATACAAGGTGATTTAGTTATAATCATCTACCAAAAATATACATATTTGTCCGATATAAGTAATCGACAAGCTTTTATACCCGTGGCAGCAAAAATGATAACATTTATGATTCTTTTATGATATAGGTACAATATCTACGAAGCATTGTCTTCCTGATCAGCATCGGAGTGCTGGTAACGGAACAGTATATAATTCGCTCTACACGTATATTGTGAAGTACCTACCTATAAAAATAGGTTCGAGTTATACCTACACAAGAAGATGGATAATTATCATCTTTTTGGGGGCGATAGCGCAGTGGGTAAGCGCTCTCATAAAGTTACTCAAAATTCACTAAAAAAGTTCTCATTACTTCAAAGCATGATTATTTTTGGTATGGTTGGCTGTATGGCTCATCCTGTATGAAAAGTAATCATTTCAGACTCAAAATTGTAAACGACTAAGTATTAATTTCATGGAATAACTTATCTGTGACGAAACTGTAGAATTTTGAATATTTGCAAAAACCTATTGTGATTTATTCATGAATAACCCTGTAACAGTAAATATTTTTAGCTGAGCCTTTCCATGTACATCTGACCGAAACTCATATTAAACTCATAGGCGCAACATAAAATCAATCCGGCTTTTCAATTTGAAGAAAAAACTGATAAAATCAGTAATTTTCCACTTTAACGCCCTGTATCTCGAAAACTGGTCATAGTATCGAATTCAGAATTCATACCTCTGAAGATGGTATGAAAATCAATATATAGTGAGAAAATGGTTACATTTGACCGAGGAAATTTTTGAATACAGGTTGTTCATATTTTTTGTACTTTTCCCAAAATAGAATACCTTCCTATGAATAAACCACCTTGAATATTTTGGAGATTAGAGACACACATATGTTTGTGGTATTACTTTTCCCAAAAATCAATCCATAAATACAGGGTTTCGAATTAAACCTAGAAAAAAATAATTTTGTCTAGTGGTTCTCTCTGTGAAACATCCTGTATAAAAATATGTACTGTGCAATATTTTCTCGTCACAATACTATATCGAAGAGAACGTTTCAAAAATATGCCTCCCTGACGTCACAGTAGAAAAAGTGAATTTTGGCAAAAAACTACCGTCATACATTCGTGAATCACCTTGTAAATATGAACATTTTTACTCATACGTCTCCACTAATTTCATTACTAGAATATGTAGTAAATGTCTGTATGCAACAGAAATCCGATCTAACTTTTAATAAATAAAAAATAAATCCGAAAATCTGGGCAATTTTCAACTTTAACACCCCGTATTTAGAAAACTAGCCATCGGATTGGGTTGGGCCCATTGACACTTTTGGTTACTGAGTCGGGTACAACAACATACCAAACTTTCAGAAAATTTGACCGGTCGCCACTTTACATAAGAAAAGTGCGGGGTCCTTTAAAAATGAATTTAGATAACCGCAATGAATAAAAATGTTATATAGAGAATGTGTCTATAATTGCGGCATCAAAAAATAATCTATCGAATACCACACTATAAAGTAGAAAATAATTCTCCACATTTTTTCTCAAACAAGTTTTTGAAAAATCTGTCGAATTATTTTCACTTTATTCTTACTCTCTTGTGGTATTACAACTGACAATTTTCCTCATATTATATAAACCAACCAAATGCCATCATTTTTTGAATTCAAACCAATGAGAAAAGGACTTTTCCAAAACACTGTCTCCAGCCCGTGGTATTTTCAAATCGGTGTTTCGCTTCTTCCTTATTTTTTCGTTTCCATAGTTACAACAATTTCTGTGAATAGGTAAACGTCAGTTTGACGGTTCAACTCTTCAACTGACATTAATGACACATGATGAACCGATCCTGCAATACGCATTTAGTCCATAATAATTTAATGTATTCGTGAAATTGTCTGATCGAATATCCCTTCAAAATGCAGAATTTTCAAAATGCTTTCACCTTGCCAGTCGCTCAAACTGTGTTGCTGTACAAAACACCACTCGAGCAAGCTCTCGTGGTGTTTCTAAGCAACGCAGTTTTCGTGACAGCAACGTGAAAGTATTTTTTGAAATTTCAGCATTTTGTCGGGATATTACTACTGTATATCCGCTTGTTTACCTATATTATAGCCGCTGATATCATTCATCATGTGACTTCAATCATGAATTTTATTGGTGCAGCCATGTGTGAATGAAATAATCTTTTAAATTACGCCAAAGTTCCAATATCCAATCATAAATAAGCGAAACAAATCAGTCTGAGTATTACAACAAAGAATTTTACAACAAACATTCAGGTTGCCCTGCTGATTTCATTCCACCTGGTGGGGTTTTCACGATTTTGGATGAAGAACACAAAAGTTATTTGTAGCTAATAGTTGAGCTATTCAGATAAAAATAAATTATGGGAGGCGCTAAATTTGAATTTTATTTCTCTTGGACGTTTTCAATAAATTTCGAGCTCATGTTACCGAGCTAGATATTTTATGAACGTTTTCTCATTTCCTAATTTAATGATGAAATATTATATCGGAATTACCTGATGATCCCCATTTTAAAAACAACCGCCGGCGCCGTGTTGAAAGTTATAATGAGAAAGTAAAAAACAATCCTCTTGAGGAAGCCAAAGCAAAACTTTCGTAATTTGATATTGAATACAACTTTTTTTCTTCTGGAACAAAACCCAAACATTTTCGATTCATGACACAAAAAGAAAACGTTAAACAAAAGATTTTAGAAAATATACCGGATGACAACTCAACTATCTAAATCCAGACGAACGTTATATGGACAAAATAGCCCGTCAGCCCGCTGCCAAAATGTGTAATGATTTTATAACGTATGCCCTTTGAGGTTTTGGTAATTATAAATATAATGATCAATAAAAAGCAAAATTAGTGCTATCCTGTGGAACATAATAATAATAAACATAACAATTCTTTATTTTCTTAAAGACATGCATAAACACGTATAGATTCAACAATGCCCTATTTCTCAATACATTTGAGGGCATATGGTGACTTCGGACCAAAGCAACACGTATGCCGATCGGTTCCCGTCTGATTTTTTTTTTATTCGGTGAAATATCTTTTGGAATGCTTGACATACGCTAAACTAACATTAAAATACGTGATTTATTTATGCAATCAACAATAATTAACTAGTTTCTGACAAATTCTATAAGTGTTTATGCATGTATTTAAGAAAAAAAGTATTATTATTGTTATGTTTCACGGGATAGCGCTAATTTTGCTTGTTCATTGATCATTATATTTATAACTACCATAACCCTGAAGGGCATACGTTATAAAATCATTACACATTTTGGCAGCGGACTGACGGGCTAAAACGTGCCTATAATTTTTGTGAAATAAAAGTAACAGGCAAGGACCAGGTGGGAAATGTTGTTGAGGTTCCAATTTCAAGGAAAAATAGCTATTTGTATTACTAGGGAGGAAAGTGCCACTTTTCCTCCCGCAGGATGTAGTTTACTGCCCGACGCGAAGCGGAGGGCAGTAAACATCCAAGGCAGGAAAAGGCACTTTACTCCCATGTAATACATATGATTTTCCTCCTACCTACTCAATAAAACCTTTTTTTGAAAATTTATTTACGGTACAAATAGGTAACGAATTTATCAATATATGCGATATAATTAAGTACACAAGTATTGTTTATTAAACGAATGTATCAATATTTGCTATACAATTAAGTACATAGTATTGTTTAACTATATTTTAGAATTATTTATGTTAAAATTGAATGTGCAGTTTTGAGCAGCACTTATATGAACACCATTTGAAGAAGATAGGGTTTGAACAGGAGCTTTAGTATTTGAAATATTTTCGCTTAGCACATTGTAATGGTGGTAACTTCTAGAAGTGCTTGGCTGATTGTGATCAAGTTCAGGTTCTACAGTATTTCCCATAATTTGATCAGAAATTTTTCTTTTTTTGTGTAAGATTGTTCTACATAACCTTCTGCGATATTGGTTGATTTCCAACCGCCGTGCTGTTTTAGAGCTAAAATATCTCCACCACCGTTTACTAACAGAGTTGCTAAAGTTCTTCTGAAACTGTGCCCTGTGTAATGTTCGGCATTTGGAAGCTTAAGATATTCTACAATTTTTTGTGGTACTTTGGATATAGAATTCTTGCCAATCACTTGATTTATACATTTGCCTGCTTTTAAACCATAGGAACAATCGTTTATGTTCAGTTTTAGGACGTAGACAGATATACTTTTTAAAGATTTGAATAAAATTTGGGCCGTTACCTGTAGTAGTATTGATTACGAAAGTTCGTTGTTTATAAGTTTTTGAAGTGGGGATATTTATTATTAAAAGATTATCTTCAATATCCTCCATAGCAATTTTAATAAGCTCATCACATTGACATGCTCCAGAACTTCCAATAACAAGGACTACCTATGAATATTTTATGTCAAAAATTTAATTATTTGCATGGGATTTCATTTCTTACCTTCATAAATAAAAAACATCATCGGGGGCTTCCATTAAGAATGTATTTATTTCTTCTCTTGTAAAAGTAAAAATGTATCTTGTTGTCTTCAGCCCATTGCTTATATTGTGTATATTGTTTTTCATACCTATCTTTAGATTTTTGTGGTAGTAAGGATAATGACGCTACTTTGGCTTGTTCCTCAATATTAGGTGGTGTATTTGGAAATTCAAAATCACTTGAATCGCTCTCCATTTTTCAAAAATTCAATTAAGTTTAATGAGTTTAATGAACGTAGCGACTTAGCACCTTAAAAGTCAATCGCAGTGTTTACTGTCAGTGAGCCACAGCATACTATGCTTTTCATCTATTCCCGATTCCTGAAGTTTAAATTTTTATTTTGATACAACCGCTTATATTACCAAAATATCCTTTTTCTACAACCGCTTACCAAAGTAGCTTTTGACGCTTTCAGATCTCAACGCAAAGTTAACGTTTCCCGTGAAATGTCATTTTGTGACTTTGTTTGCAAATAGACCTATTCTTACTTGATGGAAAGTATAGACAATACAGTCATGTATATCTGAGAATCTGCGGTGGTGCAATGGCTAGCGTCTTGGGCTTGTAATCCGAAGGAATAGTTATATAGATAATAAAAAAAAAACTTTTTATCCAACACTTTTCGACCTCAAATTAACGGTCAAAATGGCGATAAACCGATTCTTCAGTAATTAATTTTTTTCTCGCGTAAAAATTATTTAATTTAGATGAAAATTTGTAAAAATATGTCTTTTTTGGTGTCGAATATGCATGATTTTTTCACAATTCACAAGACGACTATTTTTCGAATTAGGTACATTTTTCGAAAAAATTACCCTTATTTTCTACGAAAGATTGTTTTTTTTGTATTTCGTGTGATCATTTCACTTTTTGAAATGTCTACTTTCAAATGGTCTATGTAACTTAGTGGTTTATTGATCGCTAAACCGCCTAAAATTGAGAAAAACCAACAAGTCTCTCTGAATCATAATTTTCTCATATTTTCAATGAATTTCAATAGTTGTAACAGGCAAGGACCAGGTGGAGAATGTTGTTTGGGTTCCAACTTTAGGGAAAAAAATATTTTAACACGCAAACACTCAAAATGGTGAAATTGGGATATATGAAAAAAATTCATAGGAATTTTTTGTAGACCTGATCAAGTACAATATAACTGTTCATAAACATTTTTTTGATTTCTCGTTTTGTCTTCGAATTTTTTGTATTTAAAAAAACAAGTCCTCATCTCGATTTGTTTCCTTTTTTCAAGATATGACAAAATTTTGTGGGGACTTTTTGTAGATCTGTTAATATAGACTTTTTGTAGATCTGGAAGATACGGGGCGATCAAAAATATATTATCAATTTCGGAAAAATGTATCTCTTTGTATAGTCAGCTTCCACCAATATAATCAGCTGATTTTCTGGAACTATCTAGCTAATATATATACAAATGTGTCAAAGTCTGTGCTCATTAATATCTGAATCCAAATAAAGTTGCGGCGATGGTCAAAAAAAAATGTAGTAGTGATGTTTCGGAATAATTTTGAAATGATTTCTAAATTTTTTTAATTTTTCTGACATAATGTAGATGATTCATTCTTGATCGAAAAGTTCCACAGTGCCTACCTAGCGAATGCCACGGTTTGAATTATACAGGGGTTTGAAGTATAGTATCTCATGGATTTCTCGAATAATAATTCCTTTGTAAAGGAAAATAATATAGTTGCCTAGACAAACTTTGAAACATTTCAATGACAAAATATCTGAAATGAAAATTCATGAATATACAAAGGTTGCAACTCAGTCTCATTCTGTAAATATATTTTTTCTACAAACGTCAAAAAATGACAAGGTTCGCGCATTGACAACAGTATGCGAAGTGGCACTTTTTTCATTTTCATTCGTTACCATGACACCGTGCGCGAAGTAATGTGCGAAATATATTTCGCACACTGCATGTAAACTATATGGGATTTTCATATTCTGGCCTGTATGGTCCTCAACTCCTCAATCAAGCAAAAAACAAGAAATCGTTTATTTATTAATGTAGAACAATAATTAAGGCTTTCAAATTGTGAGAGATATTTTTCTGGCTTCATTTGCTTCACACCACTCTTTAAATTGCTGATATGCATTTTCATACTGCCGCCCCGATTTCTCCGGTAAAAGGTTGGAAATTACGGAATTGGCCGCATCTATCAAGTTAGGTGGGGTACTGCTTAGTTCATCGTCGCTCGAAATTTCCATTTACAATAATAAATATCACGCACGAAATTGACGCGAATAAAAAGTCACTCCAAAATAATTATCAAGAACTGTCACTTTGAAATAATTGTCAACAAATGCCATTTTATTTCCATTGTTGCGTCCACACGCAATTGTGTGTATTTCTTTTATGTTTTAATTTAAATAATTTCTTATTTTTTCATTTTTTCTAAATTTAGTCTCCATTTTTTTTCTATACTGTAATCTTATTAATTATTAATTATCATTTTTGAATGCACTCTGATATTATTAATTATTAAGTATCATTTTTGAATGCTCAATCCAAGATTGGTTTATCGTGGTTCACCGTGTATATTTTTTATCGCGATCAGCCTTTCAGATTTCAATTTATCACCTAGCGGAGAACAAGTCAAATGTACTTCTCTGTCTGTAATAACAAATAACATCCATAGTTACAGTAATTACTTGATTTGGAAAAATTATTTAAGCCAGTTCAATACTATTTTTCATAGTTATTACTTATTTTAGAACAATATTTTTGACGTTTGTAGAAAAAATTTTGTTTGTATCTCATGCGCGAAATATTTTGGTAATCTCGACTATTTTTTTTAACTCGGCTGCACCTCGTTAAAAAAAATCAGTTCTCGATCACCAAAGTAGCATTTCGCGCACTAGATACAAAAATAACTATTCGGGCATTTATGCATGAGCATACGAATACGATTCATATTTCATACAGTGTATGAAAATATAATACAAATTCTATGAAGACCATCGTTTTCATTTTATGTTTGTCTAGTAAACAATATCATTTTCAGTTACAAAGGAATTATTGATTATTCGAGAAATCGATGAAATACTATATTTCAAACCCCTGTATAATTCAAACCGTAGGATTCCCGAGGTAGGCATTGTGGAACTTTTTGATCAAGAATGACTCATCTACATTGTGTCAGAAAATAAAAAAAATTCACGGTTGATTTTAGAAATCATTTCAAAATTATTCCGAAACATCCCTTCTCCATATTTTTTGGACAGTCGCCGCAACTTTATTTAGTTTCAGATTAATGAGCACAGACGTTGATACATTTGTATATATATTAGCTACATAGTTTCAAAAAATCAGCTAAAAATATTGGTGGAAGCTAACTATACAAAGGGATACATTTTTCCGAAATTGAAAATAAATTTTTGATCGCACCGTATCTTCCAAATATATAAAGTTGGATGGTTGATTCAAATGCAAAATATGATTGCTCTCTCATGTACTGTAAGTAACATCAATTGCATATGGATCTGCAGGAAAGCGAATATTCTCTCGAAAAAAGTTCGATAAAAAACAAAGTTTAACCCTCTGCATACCCGCCAGTTTTGATTCTAGAAACTTTTGTCATTTGAATTTTTTGATGCACATATTGTGGACTATTCCATTATTAAAATTCAGATTGATACGATAAAAATGAAATTTGGGATTTTTTTTTAAATCGTCAAAATATCAAACTTTGACCTCCTGTAGAATTCAAACGCCGGCATTCAGAAAGTTGGCGCAATGGTAACTTTTGTTCAAGATGGCATGGGCTACATCATATTGAAATTTCAGCGATTTTCACCGAAACCGGTTTTCCATAAGATTAGTGCGGGGTCCTTTACCAAAGTCCATATCTCAATTTTGTTCCAAGATAAGAAAAAATGTCATGTAAACTTTTCGTAGAACTGCTCAAGGACAATACCTTGTTTGGTTTTCGAGTTTTTAGCTATGTTAGAAAAAAAATTAAAAAATTTCAACTTTTTTTCTAATTTCAACATTTTTCCACTTTTTAATCGAGTTGGAGGAAAACGGTTTGGATATATCTATGTGGCTTGTGAAGACGTATACGAAGCAATTTTAATATTTTCATTTATTCATTAGTACGGTCAATATTGCGATTTTCCATATTTTTTATATTTTGCCAGGGCTACCATTTTATTTGACATTTTTGTAGATTTTCTAAAGGCGGTCAAAAAAGTTAACTTGGTAATTTCAATATATCAACCGATTCTGAGATATTTCGTATATTCCAAATTGCATTTTTTTTTTCAGTTTTCTCAAGTTTTCTCGGTTTCCCGATCATTTTCGTGAATAATTGTTCCCGTATAATTTGTTTGTCTATTAAAGTTATATCTGTCGCATTTTTCAAAATTTAGTTTAAATGAACGGTACGGCATTTTCGAATAAAAAAAAAATAGTTTCGGAAAATTGACGGAAAAAACCCCTTAGCATTTTCCGATCATTCTCAAAAACTATACACTTCTGTAGTAGAAACGAAAAAAAAAACGGAAAAACCCAGTGAAATTTTTCCAGATTTTCCGATCGCGAAAAAATTAAAACTGGCAAATACTGTCCTTTACTTATTAAAATGATCTAAATTTCAAAGCGATATCTAAAAGGGTGCGGAAATATATAAAGGTTTGAAGTGTTGATAGATAGACAGACATTAAAAAGAAAGAAAAAAATCGACAGGGATCATTGCCTCCAAAGGAACTATAAGTCAAAAACGTCAAATAAAAAAGTTGGAGAACCACATAGTATAGAACTTCCCAAATCTGTTGTTTACCAAATTACAAAATTCGTTTACATTTACTATTTTTTTTTTACAACAACTATAGTACAAAATGAGGCATATTAAACAATTGTACATTTAAATGAAGGAGAAGTTGTTGCTCATATTTGAATTCGAATAGTCTGCCGTGCATATCCCAAGTTACCAACTTAACATAATGATGAAAATTCCTAAAAACTAGGCCAAACTAGGTAAAACTAGTAAACGTTTTTTTGTGTAAAACGTTTTGTTTTGGTGCTTGTAATTGTGAAATATGGGTTGAAAAAAGTGTCTACAAAAAAGAGGATACATTTTGAGCGATTTTTTTACTGAAAAATTCGTTTTGAAAAAGGTATATTTTCAAGATTCAAAATGCCATAACTCAAAAAGTATTGAGATAAAACTACGTAAGTACAATAACACCAGTTTTTATTTTTTTCGGGAAGAAGCTGAATAAACTTACTCAGTCATCTGTCATCTGTTCACATGTATATTTCTGTTTTTGTAAATGTATAATTGGCTTGTCCTTTGAATAAATAAACAGAGGGGCAGAAGGGGGAAATTTTCAAAATCCAATCTCACATCTCAATTTTTTTTCTTTCACGATATGAAAAAAATCTATAGAACTTTTCTAAATCTGTTAAAGGACAATAAAACTGTTCATATACATTTTTTCAATATCTAATTTCGTTTTCGAGTTTTTGGCGTTTTAAAAAAAGTCCGTATCGCAATTTTTTTTTTCAAAATATGAAAAAATTTAATAGGAACTCTTTGTAGAACTATTTGGGATCTATAAAACTGTTTAATACATTTTTTAGATATCTCGTATCTTCGAGTTTTTGCTGTTTTTGAACAAATAACGTTAAATTTTTCCCAAGACCATACTTCGAATTTTTGAAATTCAGTTCGGTTCGGTGTATTTGATTTTTTTTGTAAATCGACATGTTTCGGAAAATCGCCAAACCTGTTTTGAGGGAAGTGGAAAAAACAAAAAAGTATTGTCCTCAAGTTATTAAAATGATTCGAATTTCAAAGGGTTGGAGAAATATAACGGTTTGAGTGTGCAACAGACATACAGGAAGACAGAAAAAAAATGGATTTTTTTACAGGGATCATTTTGTCCAAAGTAACCCTGGGCCTAAATGTCAAATAAAAAAGTTGGGGTCTGCCTGGAGAACTGTGTAGTATATATACAACTTCCTAAGAGGTCCTTGTATTATAATAAAAATAGGGTACTTGGCTCATGACCATAGCAGTTGATGCCAAAAAACCAAAAATAAATAAAAAATTGGGTACTAATGAAAATCATATTTGAAGAGCACCCAAGGGGGGATTGCCAT
Source organism: Chrysolina oricalcia (assembly GCA_944452925.2). Lineage (NCBI taxonomy): Eukaryota > Metazoa > Arthropoda > Insecta > Coleoptera > Chrysomelidae > Chrysolina > Chrysolina oricalcia. The sequence continues at coordinate 10,154,051 of OX101816.2, forward strand.
TTAAACTTCCGAATTGGGGGTTGATGAGACAGAGCGGGTAGCTCATATGCTATTTTGAAACGGATTTGGACATTTTTTATGGGAGATATTCCCACTTGCAACTTTTAAATTTGACACACTGTATACCTAGTCGTGTGATAAATTGCATTTTTGTGACTAAAATTTCAATAACCTGTCTAGTGTTTCATGTATGTAAATGAACAAGATCAATTAAAAGTATCAATGAATCTGAAATTGTGCTTTGTTCATTATGATCTCAAATCAAAAACATCAATGAAAATTCAACTAGGGTTTTTCACTTTGGGTTAATATCAGTGTTGATATCTCTAGAAATCACTTACCTCATGCTGAGCAATATCCCAGGTATTCTTGATATCTTCATTCTTGTAATATTCGTTCAATGTTGAATTCAGCTTGTTTTCCAACATTACTTCAACATCACTGCGTTTCACATACCCCACTATTCCAGCAATCAATTCAAGGATTAATATCACAATCAGAAGAATAGAGAACTGCAAATTCAATGATTAAAACACTTTCATACATTTTCTTACAAGCTTACCGTAATGACCAAGCAATGATTTTCTTTAACGGCGCCACAACATCCAAAGAAAGCTACGATGAAAATCGCAACCCCGACTATGATAAGAACAAGTGGTGTAGATTGGTAACTACTATAGACAAAATTCGAGTAATGAGAGTAAACCACATGAACTATAACACCAACCGTGAGTATGGCAATACCAGAAATCTGAAATCGAATGAAAATAAACAGGATTCTGAATTAGAACCCAATATACTTACCGCAAAAAGTAGGTTGAATGCAAAAAGCAAATATTTAACACATGACATTCCGCTCGATACCATCTTGATAGTATTTCGTTGTAAAAAATAAAATGTTGATCGACTAATACTAGCCGTCAGCGCAATGACTTGTTTACCGTCCTCTGCGCTCAACCAACACGGCAACACAAAATAAAATTGTAATCAAAGTTGAAAAAAGAAATATACTTGAAAGTGACATTGACAGCGACAGTGACAGTGACAATGACAGCGACATTGACAGCGACATTGACAGTGACATTGACAGTTAAAAGGACCACCATTCTTAGGTGCGACCGAGCAGGGGTGCGATTACGAGCACTCGATCCGCATCGAGTTTGACATTTATCGAATTTGAGCACTTATGAAAACCAATAAAATTCAAAATTCAATGCAACTCGAGTCTATATCAGTGGTCTATAGGGTTGGTATTATTCCATTCTATTCCGAAGACCACTGATATCGACTCAAATCGCATTATGTTTTGAATAATATTAAATCCAATAAATATCCTGATAAATATCCAGATCCATGATCTGTCACTTGACTACGAAAATATTAGAATTTTATCATAATGGTTGCATACATATTTCATAAATACAAAATCCTCCGCACAACAGGTAACTTTGAATTTTGTTAACTTTGAATCATTTTACACTCACTCTGTGCTTCTCGCATGAACTAGAGTCCCTGTATGCAATTTGACATTAGATAATATACGATCTAATGTCAAATTGCATACAGGGACTCTAGCATGAACGAACGATCCGCTACTGTTGCAATAAGGCGAAACAAACCGAATGTCTCAGCCAATAGCTTGCGTTATTAGCATAGAAAAAATTTGCAATAATTTCGAACCACTTTGGTTTGTTTACATCTCCCTCCATTCTATACCTCAGAACTCATACTCATATCTTCTTTACAAGCTTTTAGACCCACTGAAATATAAACATTTCAGTGATTAAACCACGGTAGGAGTATATATACTATCAGTGTTTATAGAGTCTTCTTTCTCTATAAACAATTAATGATACTATATGTCATATTTGTATTTGTATTTTGTGTACTGTCTTGATTCGAAACTAAACGATTAGATCTTTAAGCTCAGCTATAATTTACGCCGTAGAAGTGAACGGAGCAGGGAAATTGATTCGAGCCGTTAGATATGTACAGACTGAACACGCCTTTACGAGGCGTCCGATAAATTATGGCTGAGCTGAAATCGGTTTGCTCTGAATCGAGACGTCAAGTACATACATAGGTTAAAAATCTACAGTGTTGGAGCTTTGTTGCTGCTCAATAATTTTATTAAACACTACTCTTGTGTGAAACTAATATTTTCGTACTCCAAAGAGAGAAGAAAATGGACATCAGAATCCCTATCGATCAATGAACTTGTCGTTACAACTTATATGTAGACTCAAGTCACAGCATGTAGAATGTAGAAACTATAGAATAGAAACCCTTCACAAGCACCTGGTATGATATTACTATGATTTTTTGGTGTCACTCAGGGTCACCCAGGGTTCCTATCATAAGAACCCTGGGTGCCACCATTATCGTCGAAATCCCGTGAGCAGATATATAGGCATATGTTTTCTTATACGAGACGTCAATTATAGTTTATCTTTTTCGTAAATAATACTTTATTGCGTCCAAAATGGTGCATTTTGTTTCAAAACATTC